>OY728125.1:455455208-456838951 GCA_963277665.1 Viscum album | reverse complement strand
GCATTCCATCCCGCAACAGCCCCCCCCCCCACCACCACCTTCGAATCATCCCGCACCATCCCCCCAACACCTGCAACCAGCCCCCTTCCACCCGCATTCCAGCCTCCTCCCACTCCCTTCGCTCCTGGCCGGAAGATGTTGCCCTGCGGATGTCATTGGATCAGGCCAACACGTTGTGGTCACGTTGCGGTCACGCCGCGGTCACGCCGTGGTCAACGCTGCGGTCACTCCGCGATCACGCCGCGGTCACGCTGTGGTCACGCCGTGATGTTTCCCTACTCCAGCCACATCCAGCCCACACCAGCCCCCTTCCACCTTCATTTCAGCCCGCTGCCACCAGCATTCCATCCCGCAACAGCCCCCCCCCCCCCCACCACCACCTTCGAATCTTGCCTGCACCATCCCTCCAACACCTGCAACCAGCCCCCTTCCACCCGCTTTCCGGCCTCCTCCCACTCCCTTCGCTCCCGGCCGGAAGATGCTGCCATGCGGATGTCGCTGGATCGGGCCAACACGCTGCGGTCATGCCGCGGTCACTCCGCGGTCACGCCGCGGTCACGCCGCGGTCACACCGCGGTCACGCCGTGATTTTACCCTGCTCCAGCCACATCCATCCCACACCAGCCCCCTTTCACCTTCATTTCATCCCGCTGCCACCAGCATTCCAGCCCGCAACAGCCCCCCCCCCACCACCTTCGAATCAGCCTGCACCATCCCCCCAACACCTGCAACCAGCCCCCTTCCACCCGCATTCCAGGCCTCCTCCCACTCCCTTCGCTCCTGGCCGGAAGATGCTGCCCTGCGGATGTCGCTGGATCGGGCCAACACGTTGCGGTCCTGCCGCGGTCACGCTGCGGTCACGCCGCAGGGGGGTGTTCAAGGGGGTTGCAAGGGGGTGAAAGAGGGCTATCCAGGAACCTAAGCCCATGCAGGTTATGAATGTCTCTATAGAGAAAATGCAGTGCTGCCCAGATCTGGAAAATATCATAAAAACATCCCACAGATACTTCACAGGCACCAGGTATAACTATTTCACCACCTATAGATAGTGAGCACGGTGCTATAAAATCTGGTTACTCTATTTCAAATCATAATTCCAATGTTTTTGTTTAATGCAGTACTACATGAAATCTGATGGTTTATGTTGATGACATGATTACAATTTGTAAGAACATGAGCCTCATAATTATTGTAAAATCACAAAATAATGGTAAGTTTGAAGTGAAAAGACTTAGGCATAGCTAATAAAACCTTACGCATTGAAATTGTTAGAGATAGACCAAATAAATTTTCTTACTTATCTCAAAATGGTTAAATATTAAATATTAAAAATAGACACATGTTTGAATCTCTCAAAATTTCCAATGTACTCCTAGTAAAACACTTTAAATTTTCTTCAACACAAAAACCCATTGCTGATGATGATATTCAATTTAGGTGTAAAATCCATTATGATAATATTTTTTGGTAGCATTATGTACTCTGATTTCTATGCAAACAGGGCTTGTTTGTTATGGACAAAGATGCAACTAGAGACCTGGTTTTCTTGAAGAGTTTCCATGAAGGGTCTTCACTGTAGAGGAGACTAGCTCTGGTCTGTATTTGGTAGTTGCTTCCATGATGGTTCCCACAACCGTTTGACTGAATTTCACACCAAACCAAGCCCTGCTAGTGACTCTTTTTCGATGCACTATAAAAATCCCATGGCCAACCCACCAAAATCAAACCAGCTATTCCAGGGCCATTTCCACTCTCACTAAAAAAATCCAAACTCAAGCCCTACTACAATTCCAAGCTCCCACTTCAATTTAGCCACTATGAACTCCTTTCCAGTCCCCCACCATTTTTCAATCCACCTAGGCAAACCCATCCACAACTTGACCACCAATCAGGTCTACCCACCCTCTCAACTTCTAAGCCACCAACCCCACATTTTCCACCAGGCATCCCACTTTAAAAACCATTCCAAACCTCACCCCAATTCCTAACCAATTAAAACCAGACCCCTTAACATTTGAAGCCCTCATCTAAATTCCTGTTCCAACTCACTTAAGGGGGGCGGGCTGTCCAGCAGTGGGGCGGGGCTGTCCAGCAGGGGGGAGGGCTGTCCAGCAGGGGGGGCTGTCCAGCAGGGGGGAGGGGTGTCCCAGCAGGGGGGAGGGGTGTCCCAGCATGGACTTAACTGGTTTTTTTGGCACCCAAAAAATACTGAATGATATTGTCTCATGCATAGTAACCGCTCTTAAAATTGATCAAAGGACCTTACATGCTAACTTGGATCTATTCGACAGAGTAATGGTTGAAATAAACCTTGACTCAAAACTTCCCAACTCAATTAACTTCAATGCCAATGAATACAAAACTGAAGATATAGTGGAATATGATCGAAAACCCCCATTTTGGGATCACTATAAAAATCATAGGGCATACTATCTTTAAATGTAGGGTGATTAGGAAGCAGGTAATACAACCATCTGAGAATGAATGGAAGGAAATGAGGAGACCTAAAAAAGAAAAAAGCCCCCATGAATAGACATGCCTGAAATATCCAAAAAGAAATATGAAGTTTGGGTCAAAAAAACTCACACTTTGACTCACATAAGAGATAGTTCAGGAACCAAATGGGTGGATGAAGTGGAGGAAGAAGAAAACTCTATTAATGATCAAAACCTCTCAATTGAAATTACAAACCTTTTACTAGACACTATTAGAGTATCAACCGAGAAGGAAAAGATTTCTAGCTATCAACATGACCTAGAAAAAGCATAATCTCTAGCACCCAATCTTGGATGGAGGGAATTTTTCTACTAATGAACTGAAGAAACTAACCTGTACTCCTAGTACTTCAATCCACAATAATGATGTTTGCACTAAAGAAAATGATGTTGCTGACACTCCATACTTAAGTGCCAAGCGGACCCATATTACTTCCACACCTAAATTAGGTATGAAAAAGGAAAATCAGGAAACCCCCTAGTCTTCTAGCTCCATGGTGAAACCTGCCTCCATAGACCTAGAATCTCGAGCAGGCATGAAAAAGATTCCAGCACCTGTTTTATATGACAATTCAGTTTCGGTTCTCGTACCCTAACATATGTAGGTTTTTAATGTTCCCCCAGAGCAGAAGTAGAATCTCTCTCAGAACTCTATCGAACAACAATCTGCTCTAGATCCTGTTATTTCAAGTACTTCTCCTCGTCTTTCTTATGCTACTAATAACTATTCCATTCTGTCTAAAAAAACTGCGTTATGATCAAAATGAATCTTCCTATGATTTTTTCTCTAAGAATTCTGCTTCTCTACACTGATGCAACCTGACCACTACTATCCCATTCCCATATTTTTGAAAAAAACAATGCCTCTTTTATGAACATTAGCCCGGTTTTAACTACAGGTGACTCACAATGGGAAAGTAGCATGAGACCAAATCACATGTCCATAATCCTGGGTCTGGGGGGGTCTGTCCTAGGGTGTCCCAGAGTCTGGGGGGGGGTAGGACTGGCAGGGGTGTCCAAGGTCTGGGGGGGTCTGTCCTGGGGGGGGGGGGTCTGTCCTGGGGTGTCCAGGGTCAGGGGGCAGGGGGCAGGGGTGTCCAGCAGGGGGAGGGGTGTCCAGCAGGGGGAGGGGATGTCCAGGAAGGGGGAGGGGTGTCCAGCATGGGGGAGGGGTGTCCAGGGGGTGGTCCAGGGGTGTCCAAGGTCTGGGGGGGGTCTGTCCTGGGGTGGTCCAGGGGCAGGGGCAGGGGTGTCCAGTAGGGGGAGGGGTGTCCAGCTGGGGGAGGGGCTGTCCAGGCAGGGGGAGGGGTGTCCAGCATGGGGGGAGGGGTGTACAGGGGTGGTCCAGGGGTATCCAGGGTCTGGGGGGGGTCCCTCTCCTGGGGTGTCCAGGGTCAGGGGGCAGGGGTGGTCCAGCAGGGGGAGGGGTGTCCAGCAGGGGGAGGGGTGTCCAGCATGGGGGAGGGGTGTCCAGGGGGGTGGTCCAGGGGTGTCCAGGGTCTGGGGGGGTCTGTCCTGGGGTGGGGTCTGTCCTGGGGGTGTCCAGGGTCAGGGGGCAGGGGGGCAGGGGGCAGGGGTGTCCAGCTGGTGGAGGGGTGTCCAGCAGGGGGATCTAATATAACTCTTGAAATCTCATTCATGTGTTTTCCAATGAGTTCTTCGACTGATGTAACAGTAGAAAGCATAAACCATTTAACAAAAAGAGATATGACCCTCGTTAAGGAAGGTGCAAGTGATAAGCTTGCAAGTCGGGTTTTCATGTCCTCAAAGCACACAAAATTTAGAAAAGTTCTTGAACCGTCCCTACTATTTTGTTTACATCTACATTGTCCAAAAACTAATTCCCAGCTCACCATAAGCCTGACAAGGATAAGCTCTCTCTTTTATCCAGTTCTGATACCGCCATCACTAGCTGGTCCATTATGGACACTTAATGAGTAGGTTTTCACTGAAGGTAACCTTACACCCTATGCTACAACTCTATTCTGCTATGACAATAATGAGGAAATTTCATTTGGCCAACAGGGGGGGGCTATCCAGCAGGGGGGGGCTGTCCAGCAGGGGGGGGCTGTCCAGCAGGGGGGGCTGTCCAGCAGGGGGGGCTGTCCAGTAGGGGGGGGGGGGGGGGGGGTTGTCCAGCAGGGGGGGTGTCCAGCATGGGGAGGGGGGTCCAGGGGTGGTGTCCAGGGGGTGTCTCGGGGTTTAGGGGGTCCAGGTGGTGTCCAGGTGTGGTGTCTAAGGGTGTCCAGTGGGGGTCCAGGTGGTGGTGTCCAGGGGTGTCCAGTGGGTGGTGTCCAGGGGTGTCCAGTTGGGGAATGAGGGCTGTCTAGTGGGGTGCAGGGGGCAGGGGGGCAGGGGGCAGGGGTGTCCCAGCAGGGGGAGGGGTGTCCAGCAGGGGGAGGGGCTGTCCAAGCAGGGGGTAGGGGTGTTCGGCAGGGTGGGGAGGGCTGGTCCAGGGGGTGCAGGGGGGTGTCCAGTGGGGCTGTCTAGTTGGGGCATGGGGGTTGTCCAGTGGGGTGCAGGGGGGGCATGGGGGACTAAGGGGGAATGGGGGGTGCAGGGGGTGTTTTTGTTTCATGTGGATTTGTGGCCTCACCAGATTGGTTGTTCCATTTTGAGGTACTGTAGTGTAAGGGTAGTGATAACCCATATGACCCAAGTATCTTCAAAATCTTGATCATTTGTATTTATCATCCTCTAAGATATTTCTATAGGTTTTCCTCTGGTGAAAAACCTTGATCGCCATTGCTGCTTTGCTTCATCAGAGCTCTTTCCATACCTATCTCTCCTTGAACTCATATCATTTCTTGTTTTATAGTGGAGATGACGTCCTTCCTTCAAGGAAGAAGTGAAGACCCCTTCTTGGTGATAGTTCCACAAGTGCAGAAATGAGAATATGAACTTTTGGATCCTGGTGCAGATGGGATGAGGGGGGGGGGGGCTGGTGCAGGTGGGCTGGGGGTTGCAGGGGGCAGGGGGGACTGGGCAGGGGGTGGCAGGGGGGACTAGCAGGGGGCTGGGGGGCAGGGGGGACTGGCAGGGGGAGGGGGGTGGGCTGGCAGGGGGACAAGTAGGGGGGGCTGGCAGGGGAGTGGCAGGGGGCAGGGGGCAGGGGGGACAAGCAGAGGAGTGGCAGGGGGGACTAGCAGGGGGCAGGGGGAAGGGGGGGGCTGGCAGGGGGTGGCAGGGGGGACTAGCAAGGGTAGGGGGGATGGAAGGGGGACAAGCAGGGGGACAAGCAGGTGGATGGCAGGGGCAGGGGGGACTGGCAGGGGTGGCAGAGGGGGACTAGCAGGGGTGTGGCAAGGGGCAGGGGGGACTGGCAGGGGGCAGGGGGACAAGCAGGGGGGGCTGGCAGGGGGCAGGGGGGGACAAGCAGGGGAGTGGTAGGGGGGACTAGTAGGGGGCAGGGGGGCTGGCAGGGGGGTGGCAGGGGGGACTAGCAAGGGGCAGGGGGGGACTAGCAGGGGGCAGGGGGGGCTGGCAGGGGGACAAAGTAGGGGGACAAGCAGGTGGGTGGCAGGGGGCAGGGGGGACTGGCAGGGGGGGTAGTAGAGGGGGGACTAACAGGGGGTGTGGCAGGGGGCAGGGGGGACTGGCAGGGGGCAGGGGGACAAGCAGGGGGGCTGGCAGGGGGGGTGGCAGGGGGCAGGGGGGGACTGGCAGGGGGGTGTCTTCAAGGCAGTAGGGAGGAGGGAAAGGGGGGTCTGCAAGGCATAGGGGAGGGGTGCAGGACGTGTTCAGTGGGGTGTCCAGGGGGTGTCCAGGGGGTGTCCAGGAGGGTGTCCAGGGGGTGTCCAGGGGGGTGTCCAGGGGGTGTCAGGGGGGTGTCCAGGGGGGTTTTCCAGGGGGGTGTCCAGGGGGTTGGGGGGTATTTTTTTTATGTATGTGCACACCCTATAGCCACAGTTTTAAACTGTGGGCTATTGGTTTATTGCCACAGTTTTTAACCGTGGCTATAGACCTAACTCCACGGTTTCCAACCATGGCTATAAATCATGTCCAGCGTCTAATATAGCCACGGTTTCAAACCGTGGCATTACGTATACAGCCACGGTTCGAAACCGTGGCTCTATACCTAAAGCCACGGTTTCAACCGTGGCTATAGGTCTGGGGCCTATAGCCACGCCAAACTTAGCCATGGTTCCTCAAACCGTGGCTATTACCTATATCCACGGTTCGAGGGCCTATATCCACGGTTTAGAAACCATGGCTATAGCCCGAATTTCCAGTAGTGTATGATCAGTACAACAATCGTCTGAATTTCCATTCCTCCATTTCATTGGAGTACTTCTTGATCTCCTTCATTTTTTATCTTCATTGACAACTATTAAAAACAAATACAACCTTATACACAAAGTGGTTCAATAATCTCCCCCTTTTTATTTTGTTTTCAATACCTTATACATCTTTTGAAATGAATTCATCAATGTCAAAATGAGAATATTATCTTCAATCAGCTTTTCTTTTCAAAACTTTCATTTCACGTTATCTCCCCCTTATTGAAAAGAAATACAAAGCTCAGGGAAGGGAGGGTATCAATCCATACTTAAGAAATGTTTCATTAATCATTTAACACTAAGTCTACTTGATCAATGCCCGATGTAGAAAACAAGAGGATTTGATTTAGACAACAAGGTTGTACATAATTCACAGATCATGATACCGCATGAGATGAGAACAAATGTAAATTGTCTTCAAGGGTTTACCACTTTTATTTAAGGTAGAAGAAAATCAAATGTGATAGGGAATAATCAACCTGAAACTCCCGCACTCATATCAGCAAACAGATCAAAAACATTCAAGTGATATCGGCAGGATAAGTGACCTTGGGGCACATCCATTCTTCTTATGTCACTGATCAATTCAGTTACTCCCTCTTTATAGAATGATAATTGATCTGAGTAATGAAGGGATAGATATTGAGAAATGGAATACTGACATGTTCTTCAAGAAATTCACAGAGTAACTGCATTGGAGTACAGCTGGAGTTGATATTGATTGAAACGGTGATTTTGGAAGCTTCTTCATTTTTTCTCCCCTCAAGGGAAACACTCCTCATCATCTTCATCAAGAGTGATCATTCACCATCTTAACCGTTTAATATCAATTGAAGAATTTTCCAAGGATGGAAACATCTTTAGCTTAGCTATCAAGAGTTGACATCATTCACTACTTCTCAGGTTCTCCCCCTGAGAGCATTCTTCACCTTCAATTCCCTGCATTATTAGCACAAATACAATACACAAATGATTAAGGGAATAAGGTGGTTCCTCCTTGCTTCATCAATATGAGCTGCATGGTTGAGGTTCTTTTCTCAACCAAGTTCCTCTCTCCACCCCAGTCTTCATGCCTTCACATTTGAACATATGTTCTGACATCTGTTGATGTGGCGTGGCTTTCTTCACATTGTCTTCTACTTTGTGTGGGGAATCGTTCTGCTTAACAGCCATCATGAATGATACATTCTTACTCCTTTTAAGGACTGCTTCTTGCTCTGGTATTAAGGTTAGGCAACCTTTTGTAATGTAACAAGATTTATTGCATCTCTCACACATAACTTCTTTGACACATGTGTTTCTCTTGGTTTTCAATCTCTCCTGCACTTTTTCTTCATCACGTGACAGTTTTTCTTTTCCTTTAGCACAAGCCTTGGCCTTTTCATCTTCAAGTTTCCTCATTCTTTTCAAATCTTCTAGCCAGATGACCAATATGTCATTCGGAACTATTTCAGGAAGTTTGGATCTTTCACATGGGTTCATCTGAGTTTCATCCCACTTAGTTTTTCTTTTGGATGAATTGCCCTTCAATTTCATGGATCTAAAATTCTGGGTCTTCTCAGCTTCCCTTCTTGAGATCCTCATGGGGAAATGTGTGTTTGCACTATTCTTATGATTTCTTCCCAAGGTACTCGCTTCATACTTAGATGGCATCGGAGGTCTTATGTTCATATCAACTCTGGATATCTGTTGACGTAGGCATGCACAATTCTTGTGACCACTGTCGTTGCATACATCACAGATGTTATCAAGCATTCCAAATCTATTTTCTCTAAACAGATGTTTCTAGACCTGCAGATGTTGCTTCTTCTTCTTAGGATTTCTTCCCTTTGATACAGGCTTTCTTTGTGATTTTCCATTAAAGGGATTGGGCCAACAATCCAATGCACAATGCCCAAATCTTTTTTAGCACCAACATTGACCCACAAATGTTTTCTTCTTTGTATCTTCTGTATGAGGTTCTTGGGCCATCTTTTTAATATTTTGTGCTATATTTGAGGAACCAACTTCCTTCTTTATCTTCCCATCCACCCTAGCCATGGTGGTAGGATTCTTCTTCTCACCTTTCCTCATCCATACTTGTTTATAATTTTTATTCCAGTCTTCACTGATTATGGGAACGCATTTAGAAACCTGAGTACAAGATGGTTTGGATGGTACTATCAATTCCTCAGTTTCTTGTGATAGATCGATGAGTGAAGTCATGATCTTCTTATCACATGTTGGAGGTCTTTTGACAATATAATCCACCAGTGAGCATTGAGTACCAGCTGCAACTGATTCTTGATGTGTATAATCAAGAGTTGTCATAATCTTCTTATCACATGTTGGAGGTATTTTAGATTAAGATTCCTCCAACAAACATTGAGTATAAGCATCACTCATTTCATTATTTTTTGAAGTATCAATATGTGTATTCTCAATCTTGGTCAACTGGGTTTCCAATTTTTGACTCTCAATATTGAGGATGATCTTATGATCTTCAATCATGATCATCTTCTCTTCACAAGTCTTCTTCAATCTTTCAACCTCATGTTCATGCATCATAACTTTTTTTTGTAACAACGAGTCAAGTTCCCTGAATTTCATGGAAGTTTCTTCCAAAAACAAATCCTTGACTTCTTTTCTCTTTTTCAGATCAGCTTCAAGTGCATGGATCTTTTCTTTTAGAGTCTTATTGACTTACACTTTTTCTTCAAAGACTTTAACATGTTTTGTGAGCTTAATACTTTCCAGAACTTTTCTTTCCAAACCCTTTTCCATATCGTTAGCTTCCCTTTATAATCGAGTGATATCAACCTGCATAGATTGGAATAGGCTACAAATAATAGCAACCTTTTCTTCAGGAATATCATGCAGATATGTTTTGAGTTTTTCCTGAAAGATTGAATTAGGGGTGTCATCCTTTACTCTGGAAGAATTATGAGCCACCTGCATGATACTTTCCAAGCCTGATGTTTCTTAATTATTGGAATGGCATGGATAACAAGACACGATATCTTCTTTGGTCATGAGGGACTTCTTCATCAGCTTATTCTCTCTCTTTTTCCTATTTTTCAAAGTCTTGGTGGATATAGATTTCTACTCTGAATCTCCATCAAAACTACTCTTCATGGTTGACTTTAGGAAAGTAACTCAAATCCTTTTCTCAATAGAATTACTGGAGAATGTCCAACATATGTTAACATTTCCCTCTGATACCACTTGTAGGACCCCAGGACACCCTGAGAGGGGAGGGGTGAATCAGGGTGTCAACTTTTTCTTCTTAAAGTTGTGGATCTTGTTCCCACATTGGTAGGAACTACTTAAACCTGTATGATCGATATGATTAGTAAGGAAACATTCACATGCAAAGAGATAACACAACAATTTTACTTGGTTAACCACTAAGGGCTACGTCCAAGGAGCATGCGCTGACAAGTTTCCGATCGTACCAAATTCCACTAATCTTCACTAGTTGTGGATTACAATGGTTCGGGCACAGTCACTCTGTCCCAGGCTCACTTCCTTTACAAAGGTTCAGGGATAGCTCATTGCGTCTCTCAGGTCACTCCTGTTGACTCCCCCTGGCTCACTGTCATTGGTGAAGTCCCGCTCAGTTTATAGACGTGAAGGTATCTTCAATAGATTTTTAATGAAGTACTTGTCTCCTTTTCAGCATGAGACTTTTCTTACATCAGGGTTCAGATTTGATGCTCTTTTTTAGTTCAAACCTTCTTCTTTAGTGAAATGACTAATACACTAGATCCTCTTGTCTTCGTTTGCCTGAATCACAACCACTGATGTGATTACTCAATAAGTGAAGCTCAGCTTACTTGGCATGGTCAGAATCAGTTCTCCATGTATGCATGAGATCATGCATTTATCATTTAGATTTCCTCTTTAATATCACTTTGCACCGAAAGTATCAGGCAATATTTCAGCTCTCGTGCAGCTCCAGAAAGGCGGGCGTGCTCCAACAACACCTGGTGCTCCATTTCAAGCCTAGCGCACAAGTCTCAATATGGCGTGCAAGTCCCAATACGGCGTGCAAGTCTTCGGCGCGCAAGTCCAAACTGGCGCGCAAGTGTGACCAAAGCACCTTTGTGACACTGCCTTCTTGAACTTCAAACCTATGCGACTCACTTTTTTTCTCGCCCAAATCACCTTGGGCGTGCAACCATCAACTGGCGCGCAACTTCTAAGAGCTGGCGCGCAAGTCTCCCCAAACCACTTGCGCAACCACTCACCACTTGCACGACTCATACACCTGCGCGATGAGAGATCTATTTTTCTCTAAGGTTTGAGCTCCTTGGAAATGAGGAGGGGTGGTCCCCTATTTATAGGCAAACGGGTCAACCTATGTGGTGGCGTGCAAGTCACCCCTCAGCGTGCAAGTCTCGGCGCGCAGCTCATCACCCCTAGCCTCGGTCGTGCAACTCACTTGCGTGACCCAACCAATACTTGCATGACCTTATTTCCTTTGCCATATTTTGAAGTTGTGTTCTTGAAAAACGATAGGCACGCAAGTTTCCGATCCTTCTAAGCACTGGCGTGCAAGTCTCTTCATGGCGCGCAGGTCACTTGCGCAACCAACCCAACACTTGTGTGACCCTCTTCCCTTTGCCATTTTTCCATGTTCTTATATTGAATTTCATATGGCGCGCAAGTTTCCTCTCCATCAATTACATGGCACGTAATTCTCTTTGCCAAAAACACTTTTCTCCATTTTTTGATTTTCAGGCCCAAAAATTTGGCAAACACTGGGAAACGGCGCGACCTAGTATCTGCTATTTTTGTACGGCCTCCATATCATCCATTCCTTTGTTGATATTCTTGAATAAAACTTGGATCATTAACCACATCCCTTGAACTCAACATGCCACCATGGAATATCCTTTGTCAACAAATTTGTATGTCGTTTGTTTGCTTTGTCAACAAGAACAATCACCTCAAAAACACTTCTTCTCGATGATTTGAATCCTTCAGCAACTCTTCTGCTTTCATCATAAACTCCACTATTGTGATATGTATCCTTCATCTTTAGCATCATCATCTTCTAAGACAATGTGATGTGCATGTCCATCTCAGAATTCCAATCCCTTTCACACTGTCTTCTTCTTCAACCATCATTATCTACTTCATGCAAAACATATGATTCAATTCTTCAAGAAGTCTCTTGCATGGTTCTCATGCAATCATGAGGAATTTCATGGTCTTCATCAAAACCCCATTCTTCTTTGATCATCATCAGATGGATTATACCTCACATTCTTCACTGTTCTAAACAATGTGTCACCTTTGACACATGTTCTTTGAACTTATGATCAGTACAACAATCATCTGAATTTCCATTCCTCCATTTCATTGGATTACTTCTTGATCTCCTTAATTTTTATCTTCATTGAAAACTATTAACAACAAATACAACCTTATACACAAAGTGGTTCCAACAATCTCCCCCTTTGTATTTTGTTTTCAATACCTTATACATCTTCTGAAATGAATTCATCAATGTCAAAATGAGAATCTTCTCTTCAATCAGCTTTTCTTTTCAAACTTTCATTTCACGTTATCTCCCCCTTATTGACAAGAAATAAAAAGCTCAGGGAAGGGAGGGTATCAATCCATACTTAAGAAATGTTTCATTAATCATTTAACACTAAGTCTACTTGAGCAATGCCCGATGTAGAAAACAAGAGGATTTGATTTAGACAACAAGGTTGTACATAATTCACAGATCATGATACCGCGTGAGATGAGAACAAATGTAAATTGTCTTCAAGGGTTTACCACTTTTATTTCAGGTAGAATAAAATCAAATGTGATAGGGAATAATCAACCTGAAACTCCCGCACTCATATCAGCAAACAGATCAAAAACATTCAAGTGCTACCGGCAGGATAAGTGACCTTGGGGCACATCAATTCTTCTTATGTCAATGATCAATTTAGTTACTCCCTCTTTGTAGAATGATATTTGATCTGAGTAACGAAGGGATAGAGATTGAGAAATGGCATACTGACATGTTCTTCAAGAAATTCACAGAGTAATCGCATTGGAGTACAGCTGGAGTTGATATTGATTGAAACAGTGATTTTGGAAGCTTCTTCATTTTTCTCCCCCTCAAGGGAAACACTCCTCATCATCTTCATCAAGAGTGATCATTCACCATATTAATCGTTTAATATCAATTGAAGAATTTTCCAAGGATGGAAACATATTTAGCTTAGCTATCAAGAGTTGACATCATTCACTACTTCTCAGGTTCTCCCCCTGAGAGCATTCTTCGCCTTCAATTCCCTGCATTATTAGCACAAATACAATACACAAATGATTAAGGGAATAAGGTGGTTCCTCCTTGATTCATCAACATGAGATGCATGGTAGAGGTTCTTTTCTCAACCAAGTTCCTTTGTTCACCCCAGTCTTCATGCCTGTACATTTGAACATATGTTCTGACATCTGTTGATGTGGCGTGGCTTTATTCACATTGTCTTCTACTTTGTGTGGGGAATCGTTCTGCTTAACAGCCATCATGAATGATACATTATTACTCCTTTTAAGGACTGCTACTTTCTCTGGTATTAAGGTTAGGCAACCTTTTGTAATGTGACAAGATTTATTGCATCTATCACACATAACTTATTTGACACATGTGTTTCTATTGGTTTGCAATCTCTCCTGCACTTTTTCTTCATCACGTGACATTTTTTCTTTTCCTTTAGCACAATCCTTGGCCTTTTTATCTTCAAGTTTCCTCATTCTTTTCAAATCTTCTGGCCAGATGACCAATATGTCATTCGGAACTGTTTCAGGAAGTTTGGATCTTTCACATGGGTTCATCTGAGTTTCATCCCACTTAGTTTTTCTTTTGGATGAATTGCCCTTCAATTTCATGGATCTAAAATTATGGGTCTTCTCATCTTCCCTTCTTGAGATCCTCATGGGGAAATGTGTGTTCGCATTATTCTTCTGATTTCTTCCCAAGGTACTCGCTTCATACTTAGATGGCATCGGAGGTCTTCTGTTCATATCAACTCTGAATATCTGTTGACGTAGGCATGCACAATTCTTGTGACCACTGCCGTTGCATACATCACAGATGTTATCAAGCATTCCAAATCTGTTTTCTCTAAACATATGTTTCTGGACCTACAGATGTTGCTTCTTCTTCTATGGATTTCTTCCCTTTGATACAGGCTTTCTTTGTGCTTTTCCACTAAAGGGATTGGGCCAACAATCCAGTGCACAATGCCCAAATCTTTTGTAGCACCAACATTGACCCACAAATTTTTTCTTCTTTGTATCTTTTGTATGAGGTTCTTGGGACATATTTTTAATCTTTTGTGCTATATTTGAGGAACCAACTTCCTTCTTTCTCTTCCCATCCACCCTAGCCATGGTGGTAGGTTTCTACTTCTCACCTTTCCTCATCCATACTTGTTTATAATTTTTCTTCCAGTCTGCACTGATTGTGGGAACACATTTAGAAACCTGAGTACAAGATGGTTTGGATGGTATCTTCAATTCCTCAGTTGCTTGTGATAGATCAATGAGTGAAGTCATGATCTTATTATCACATTTTGGAGGTCTTTTGACAATATAGTCCTCCAGTGAGAATTGAGTACCAGCAGCAACTGATTCTTGATGTGTATAATCAAAAGTTGTCATAATCTTCTTATCACATGTTGGAGGTATTTTAGATTTAGATTCCTCCAACAAACATTGAGTATAAGCATCACTCATTTCATTCTTTTGTGAAGTATCAATATGTGTATTCTCAATCTTGGTCAACTGGGCTTCCAATTTTTGACTCTCAATATTGAGGATGATCTTATGATCTTCAATCATGATCATCTTCTCTTCAGAAGTCTTATTCAATCTTTCAACCTCATGTTCATGCATCATAACTTTGTTTTGTAACAACGAGTCAAGTTCCCTGAATTTCATGGAAGTTTCTTCCAAAAACAAACTCTTGACTTCTTTTCTCTTTTTCAGATCAGATTCAAGTGCATGGATCTTTTCTTTTAGAGTCTTATTGACTTCCAATTTTTCTTCAAAGACTTTAACATGTTTGGTGAGCTTCATACTTTCCAGAACTTTTCTTTCCAAACCCTTTTTCATATTGTTAGCTTCCCTTTATAATCGAGTGATATCAACCTGCATAGATTGGAATAGGCTACAAATAACAGCAACCCTTTCTTCAGGAATATCATACAGATATGTTTTGAGTTTTTTCTGAAAGCTTGAATTAGGGGTGTCATCCTTTACTCTGGAAGAATTATGAGCCACCTGCATGATACTTTCCAAGCCTGGTGTTTCTTCATTATTGGAATGGCATGGAGAACAAGACACAGTATCTTCTTTGGTCATGAGGGACTTCTTAATCAGCTTATTCTCTCTCTTTTTCCTATTTTTCAAAGTCTTGGTGGATATAGATTTCTGCTCTGAATCTTCATCAAAACTACTCTTCATGGTTGAATTTAGGAAAGTAACTCAAATCCTTTTCTCAATAGAATTACTGGAGAATTTCCAACATATGTTAACCTTTCCCTCTGATACCACTTGTAGGACCCCAGGACACCCTGAGAGGGGAGGGGTGAATCAGGGTGTCAACTTTTTCTTCATAAAGTTGTGGATCTTGTTCCCACATTGGTAGGAACTACTTAAACTTGTATGATCGATATGATCAGTAATGAAACATTCACATGAAAAGAGATAACATATCAATTTTACTTGGTTAACCACTAAGGGATACGTCCAAGGAGCATGCGCCGACAAGTTTCTGATCGTACCAAATTCCACTAATCTTCACTAGTTGTGGATTACAATGATTCGGGAATAGTCACTCTATCCCAGGCTCACTGCCTTTACAAAGGTTCAGGGATAGCTCTCTGCGTCCCTCGGGTCACTCCCGTTGACTCCCCCTGACTCATTGACGTTGGTGAAGTCCCGCTCAGTTTATAGACGTGAAGGTCTCTTCAATAGATTTTCAATGAAGTACTTGTCTCCTTTTCAGCATGAGACTTTGCTTGCATCAGGGTTCAGATTTGATGCTCTTTTTTAGTTCAAACCTTCTTCTTTAGTGAAATGACTAATACACTAGATCCTCTTGTCTTCGTTTGCCTGAATCACAACCACTAATGTGATTACTCAATAAGTGAAGCTCAGCTTACTTGGCATTGTCAGAATCAGTTCTCCATGTATGCATGAGATCATGCATTTATCATTTATATTTCCTCTTTAATATCACTTTGCACCGAAAGTATCAGGCAATCTTTCAGCTCTCGTGCAGCTCCAGAAAGGCGGGCGTGCTCCAACAACACATGGCGCTCCTTTTCAAGCCCGGCGCACAAGTCTCAATATGGCGTGCAAGTCCCAATACGGCGTGCAAGTCTTCGGCGCGCAAGTCCAAACTGGCGCGCAAGTGTGACCAAAGCACCTATGTGACACTGCCTTCTTGAACTTCAAACCTATGCGACTCACTTTTTTTCTCGCCCAAATCACCTTGGGCGTGCAACCATCAACTGGCACGCAACTTCTAAGAGCTGGCGCGCAAGTCTACCCAAACCACTTGCGCAACCACTCACCACTTGCACGACTCATACACCTGCGCGATGAGAGATCTATTTTTCTCTAAGGGTTTAGCTCCTTGGAAATGAGGAGGGGTGGTCCCCTATTTATAGGCAAACTGGTCAACCTGTGTGGCGGCGTGCAAGTCACCCCTCGGCACGCAAGTCTCGGCGCGCAGCTCATCACCCCTAGCCTCGGTCGCGCAACTCACTTGCGCGACCCAACCAATACTTGCGTGACCTTCTTTCCTTTGACATATTTTGAAGTTGTGTTCTTGAAAAACGATAGGCGCGCAAGTTTCCGATCCTTCTAGGCACTGGCGTGCAAGTCTCTTCACGGTGCACAGGTCACTTGCTCAACCAACCCAACACTTGCGCGACCCTCTTCCCTTTTCCATTTTTCCATGTTCTTATATTGAATTTCATATGGCGCGCAAGTTTCGTCTCCATAAATTACACGGCTCGTAAGTCTCTTTACCAAAAACACTTTTCTCCATTTTTTGATTTTCAGGCCCAAAAATTTGACAAACACTGGGAAACGGCGCGACCTTGTATCTGATATTTTTTTACCACCTCCAGATCATCCATTCCTTTGTTGATGTTCTTGAATAAAATATGGATCATTAACCACAGCCCTTGAACTCGACATGCCACCATGGAATATCCTTTTTCAATAAATTTGTATGTCATTTGTTTGCTTTGTCAACAAGAACAATCACCTCAAAAACACTTCTTCTCAGTGATTTGAATCCTTCAGCAACTCTTATGCTTTCATCATAAACTGCACTATTTTGATATGTATCCTTCAGCTTTAGCATCATCATCTTCTGAGACAATGTAATGTGCATGGCCAACTCATAATTCCAATCCCTTTCACATTGTCTTCTTCTTCAACCATCATTATCTACTTCATGCAAAACATATGATTAAATTATTCAAGAAGTCTCTTGCATGGTTCTCATACAATCATGAAGAATTGCATGGTCTTCATCAAAACCCCATTCTTTTTTAATCATCATTAGATGGATTATACCTCACATTCTTTATTGTTGTAAACAATGTGTCACCTTTGACACATGTTCTTTGAACTTATGATCAGTACAAAAATCGTCTGAATTTCCATTCCTCCATTTCATTGGAGTACTTCTTGATCTCCTTCATTTTGATCTTCATTGACAACTATTGAAAAAAAATAAAACCTTATACACAAAGTGGTTCCAACAATATCCCCCTTTGTATTTTGTTGTCAATACCTTATACATCTTCTGAAATGAATTCATCAATGTCAAAATGAGAATCTTCTCTTCAATAAACTTTTCTTTTCAAACTCTCATTTCACGTTCTCTCCCCCTTATTGAAAAGAAATAAAAAGATCATGGTAGGGAGGGTATCAATCCATACTTAAGAAATGTTTCATTAATCATTTCACACTAAGTCTACTTGAGCAATGCTCGATATAGAAAACAATAGGATTTTATTTAGACAACGCGGATGTCCATAATTCACAGATCATGATACCGCATGAGATGAGAACAAATGTAAATTGTCTTCAAGGGTTTACCACTTTTATTTCAGGTAGAAGAAAATAAAATGTGATAGGGAATAATCAACCTGAAACTCCCGCACTCACATCAGCAAACAGATCAAAAATATTCAAGTGTTCTCGGTAGGATAAGTGACCTTGGGTTACATCCATTCTTCTTATGTCACCGATCAATTCAGTTACTCCCTCTTTGTAGAATGATCTTTGATTTGAGTAACCAAGGGATAGAGATTGAGAAATGGCATACTGACATGTTCTTCAAGAAATTCACAGAGTAACCACATTGGAGTTCAGCTGGAGTTGATATTGATTGAAATAGTGATTTTGGAAGCTTCTTCATTTTTCTCCCCCTCAAGGGAAACACTCCTCATCATCTTCATCAAGAGTGATCCTTCACCATCTTAATCATTGAATATCAATTGAATAATTTTCCAAGGATGGAAACATCTTTAGCTTAGCTATCAAGAGTTTACAGCATTCACTACTTCTCAGGTTCTCCCCCTGATAGCATTCTTCACCTTCAATTCCCTGCATTATTAGCACAAATACAATACACAAATGATTAAGGGAATAAAGTGGTTCCTCCTTGCTTCATCAACATGAGCTGCATGGTTGAGGATCTTTTCTCAACCAAGTTCCTCTGTTCACCCGAGTCTTCATGCCTTCACATTTGAACATATGTTCTGACATCTATTAATGTGGCATGGCTTTCTTCACATTGTCTTCTACTTTGTGTGGGGAATCGTTCTGATTAATAGCCATCATGAATGATAAATTCTTACTCCTTTTAAGGACTGCTTCTTGCTCTGGTATTAAGATTAGGCAACCTTTTGTAATGTGACAAGATTTCTTGCATCTCTCACACAGTACTTCTTTGACACATGTGTTTCTCTTGGTTTGCAATCTCTCCTGCACTTTGTCTTCATCACGTGACAATTTTTCTTTTCCTTTAGCACAAGCCTTGGCCTTTTCTTCTTCAAGTTTCCTTATTCTTTTCAAATATTCTGGCCAGATGACCAATATGTCATTCGGAACTATTGCATCAAATTTGGATCTTCCACATGGGTTCATTTGAGTTTCATCCCACTTATTTTTTCTTTTGGATGAATAACCCTTCAATTTCATGGATCTAAAATTTTGCATCTTCTCAGATTTCCTTATTGAGATCCTCATGGGGAAATGTGTGTTCGCACTATTATTCTGATTTATTCTCAAGGTACTCACTTCATACTTAGATGGCATCGGAGGTATTCTGTTCATATCAGCTCTGGATATCTGTTGACATAGGCATGCACAATTCTTGCGACCACTGCCGCTTCATACATCACAGATGTTATCAAGCATTCCAAATATGTTTCCTGTAAACAGATTCTTTTGGACCTACAGATGTTGCTTCTTCTTCTTTGGATTTATTCCCTTTGATACAGGCTTTCTTTGTGCTTTTCTATTAAAGGGATTGTACCAACAATCCAGTGCACAATGCCCAAATCTATTGCAGCCCCAACATTGACCCACAAATCTTTTCTTCTTTTATCTTCTGTATGAGGTTCTTGGGCCATAATCTTAATCTTTTGTGTTATATTTGAGGAATGAACTTCCTGCTTTCTCTTCCCATCCACCCTAGCCATGGTGGTAGGTTTCTTCTTCTCACCTTTCCTCATCCATACTTGTTTAGAATTTTTCTTCCATCCTGCACTGATTGTGGGAACGCAATTAGAAACCTGAGTACAAGATGGTTTGGATGGTACCTTCACTTCCTCAGTTGCTTGTGATAGATCAATGAATGAAGTCATGGTCTTCTTATCACATGTTGGAGGTATTTTGAAAATAGAATCCTATAGTGAGTATTGAGTACCAGCAGCAACTGATTCTTGATTTGGATAATCAAGAGTTGTCATAATCTTCTTGTCACATGTTGAAGGTATTTCAGCTTTAGATTCATCCAACAAACATTGAGTACAAGCATCACTCATTTAATTCTTTTTTGAAGTCTCAATATGTGTATTCTCAATCTTGTCCAGCTGGGCTTCCAATTTTTGACTCTCAATATTGAGGATGATCTTCTGATCTTCAATCATGATCATCTTATCTTCACAAGTCTTCTTCAATATTTCAACCTAATCTTCATGCATCATAACTTTGTTTTGTAACAATGAGTCAAGTTCCCTGAATTTCATGGAAGTTTCTTCCAAACACAAAATCTTGACTTCTTTGCTCTTTTTCAGCTCAACTTCAAGTGCATAGATCTTTCCATTAGAGTCTTATTGACTTCCTCTTTTTCTTCAAAGACTTTAACATGTTTGGTGAGATTCATACTTTCCATAACTTTTCTTTCCAACCCCTTTTCCATATTGTTAGCTTCCCTTTCTAATCAAGTGATCTCAACCTCCATAGATTGGAATATGCTACAAATAATAGCAACCCTTTCTTCAAGAATATCATGCAGGTATGTTTTGAGTTTTTCCTGAAAGCTTGAATTAGGGGTGTCATCCTTTCCTCTTGAAGAATTATGAGCCACCTGCATGATACTTTCCAAGCCTGATGTTTCTTCATTATTGGAATGGCATAGAGAACAAGACACAGTATCTTCTTTGGTCATGAGGGACTTCCTCATCAGCTTCTTCTCTCTCTTTTTCCTATTCGTCAAAGTCTTTGTGGATATAGATTTATGCTCTGAATATTCATCAAAACTACTCTTCATGTTTGACTTTAGGAAAGTAACTCAAATACTCTTCTCAATATAATTACTGGAGAATGTCCAACATACGTTAACCTTTCCCTCTGATACCACTTGTAGGACCCCGGGACACCCTGAGAGGGTAGGGGTGAATCAGGGTGTCAACTTTTTCTTCTTAAAGTTGTGGATCTTATTCCCACGTTGGTAGGAACTACTTAAACCTGTATGATGGATATGATCAGCAATGAAACATTCACATGCAAATAGATAACACAACAATTTTACTTGGTTAACCACTAAGGGCTACGTCTAAGGAGCATACGCCGACAAGTTGTCGGTCATACCAAATTCCACTAATCTTCACTAGTTGTGGATTACAATGGTTCGGGAATAGTCACTCTGTAGCCTTTACAAAGGTTTAGGGATAGCTCTCTGTGTCCCTCGGGTCACTCCCATTGACTCCCCCTGGCTCACTGTCGTTGGTGAAGTCCCGCTCAGTTTATAGACGTGAAGGTCTCTTCAATAGATTTTCATTGAAGTATTTATCTCCTGTTCAGCATTAGACTTTGCTTGCATCAGGGTTCAGATTTGATGCTCCTTTTTATTTCAAACCTTCTTCTTTAGTGAAATGACTAATACACTAGATCCTATTATCTTCGTTTGCCTGAATCACAACCACTAATGTCATTACTCAATAGGTGAAGCACAGCTTACCTGGAATTGTCAGAATCATTTCTCCATGTATGGATGAGATCATGCATTTATCATTTAGATTTCCTCTTTAATCTCACTTTACACCGAAATTATCAGGCAATCTTTCAGCTCTCGTGCAGCTCCAGAAAGGCGGGCGCACTCCAACAACACCTAGCACTCCTTTTCAAGCCCAGCATGCAAGTCTCAATACGGCACACAAGTCCCAATATGGCGCGCAAGTCTTCAGCACACAAGTCCAAACTGGCGCTCAAGTGTCACCAAAGCACTTGCGTGACACTGCCTTCTTGAACTTCAAACTTGTGTGACTCACTTCCTTTCTCGCCCAAATCACCTTGGGCGCACATCCATCAACCGGCGTGCAACTTCTAAGAGATGGCGCGCAAGTCTCTCCAAACCACTTGTGTGACCACTCACCACTTGCACGACTCCTACACCTGTAATATGAGAGCTCTGATTTTCTCTAAGGGTTTAGCTCCTTGGAAATGAGGAGGGGTGGTCCTCTATTTATAGGCAAACTGGTCAACCTGTGCAGTGGCGCGCAAGTCACCCCTCGGTGCGCAAGTCTCCGTGCGTAGCTCATCACCCCTATCCTCTGTCGCGCAACTCACTTTCATGACCCAACCAATACTTGTGCAACCTTTTTTCCTTTTCCATATTTTGAAGTTGTTTTCTTGAAAAATGATAGGTGCGCAAGTTTCTGATCCTTCTAGGCATGGGCGCTCAAGTCTCTCCGCGGAGCGCAGGTCACTTGCGTGACCAACCCAACACTTGCGTGACCCTCTTACCTTTTCCATTTTCCCATGTTCTTATCTTGAATTTCATATGGTGTGAAATTTTTCTCTCCATCAAGTACACGGTGTGTAAGTCTCTTTTCCAAAAACACTTTTCTCCATTTGTCAATTTTCAGGCCCAAAAATTTGGCAAACCCTGGGAAACGGTGCAACCTTGTATCTGTTATTTTTGTACCGCCTCCAGATCATTCATTCCTTTGTCGACGTTCTTTAATAAAACATGGATCATTAACTACAGCCCTTGAACTCGACATGCCACCATGGAATCTCATTTTTCAACAAATTTGTATGTCGTTTGTTTGATTTTTCAACAAGAAAAATCACCTCAAAAACACTTCTTCTCGGCGATTTGAATCCTTCATAAAATCTTCTGCTTTCATCATAAACTTCACTATCGTGATATATATCCTTTAGCTTTAGCATCATCATCTTCTGAGACAATGTGATGTGCATGGCCATCTCAGAATTCCAATCCCTTGCACATTGTCTTCTTCTTCAACCATCATTATCTACTTCATACAAAACATATGATTCAGTTCTTCAAGAAGTCTCTTGCATGGTTCTCATGAAATCATGAGGAATTGCATGGTCTTCATCAAAACCACATTCTTCTTTAATCATCCTCAGATGGATTATACCTCACATTCTTCATTTTTTTAAACAATGTGTCACCTTTGACACATGTTCTTTGAACTTGTGATTAGTACAACAATCATATGAATTTCCATTCCTCTGTTTCATTGGATTACTTCTTGATCTCCTTCATTTTGATCTTTATTGACAATTATTGACAAAAAATTCAACCTTATACACAAATTGGTTCCAATAGACCCTTTTATCAGTGCTACTAAAAAAACACAGATAAAGGGGTGCCCTTTAACAGCGCTAAAAAAAGCGCTCTTAAAGGGGGTACCTTTATTAGCGCTTTTTCGTTAGTGCTGATAAAAGTGTGGCACTGTCCTTGCCCAGTTTTTTGGTAGTGAGCCAAATCCAGATCATGTTTTGGATAGTTTTTCTCCTGAAATTTCAATTACCTTGAAGCATAGTCAATGAATTTTCATTTTTCATCAACACATAGCTCATCCCCTTCTTCAAAGCATCACTAAATACCACAAAAAAGTTATCCACTTGTGTGTAATGTGATCATGGGTGTAGTGATGAGCCTTATTTTCAACTCCTTAAAGCTCTCTTCGCATTCATTACTCCAAAATAACTTTAATCCCTTCTGATTTATCCTGGTAAGAGGGTTTGATATTCGTGAGAATTCCTCCAAAATTGGCGATAATATCCAGCTAACCCTAGGAAGCTACGGATATCCGTTAATGATGTTGGCCTCAGCCTTACCTCTATTATATCTATCTTGGAGGGATCTACAGATATCCCATTGCGTGTGATGATATGACCCAAGAATGAGACCTCCTTCAACCAGAACTCACACTTGTTGTACTTTGAATAGAGATTATCCTTTTGCAAGGTCTCTAGTATAGTGCGTATATGCTCCTCATGCTCCTCCTTGTTTTTGGAGTATATTAGAATATCTTCTATAAAGACTACCAAAAATTTATCAAGGTAATATCTAAATACTTTATTCATCAATTCCATGAATATTTCTAAAGTATTATTGAGTCTGAAAGGCATTAATATGAATTCATAGTGCTCATACCTTGTATGAAAAGCAGTCTTGGGGATATCCACCTTCTTCACCCTTTCTTGGTAATATCTCGATCGCAAATCCACCTTGGAGAATTATTTTGCTCCACATAGCTGATCGAATAAGTTATCAATTTGTGGTAGAGGATACTTTTTCTTTATTTGATTTTTTTGAGCTCACGGTAATCAATTCAAATGCGCATTGAACCATCCTTCTTCTTGACGAAGTGGACTAGTGCACCCCATGGTGAAGCACTTGGGTGTATAAATCCTTTATCCAGATTCTTCTATAGTTATTTCTTCAGCTCCTCAAGATCCATAGCAGTTGTTCTATATGGAGTCTTAGATATTTTCAATGCCCCAAGTATAAGATCAAAGAATAATTCAACATCTATTCTAGGAGGAAGACAAGGCAATTCATCAGGAAACACTTCAGCGAATTCCATCACACTAGGAATGTATTTAAAGATGGTTGCTTCCTTAGACTCAATCATCTGATCCAGATATGCATGCTCATAGGGCAGTAATATCCTCACTTGATATGATGGTTCTAAAAAAGATTTATCCTCATCCTTGCACTTGTACATAATTAGGGGTCTATTTTCCATATGGAGAGTGATTTCTCTCTCTAGGAAATTTATGTTGTCTCTGTATAATGAAATCTAATACATTCCAAGAATTTCATAAAATTCAACCAAATGGAGTATGAAGATGTTTTCCAAGAAGTTCAATCCACAAATTGTGATAGGGGAGGAGTTATATTCATGGGATACAATGATTTCCCTGTTTTCCATTCTCACTGACATCTTTACTTCCATGATTTGTGGTGGTGTTGGTATTGTTATACTAAAAATTAAGGATATAAAATAATGTGTATAACCAGAATCAAAAATTTCATTCTCTATTATTGAATGAATAACTAGCATACCTATCACCACTTCGTTGTCTGGGTTTTCTTCGACGGTAGTGATGGTAAAATATCACTCTTGTTGCCTTGGAGGTTGTTGGTTGGCTCCGAAAATCCTTGGCTTAGAAACTGGTTTACAATGTTCCCTGGTTCTATGTAGTAGAACCAATGAAAAATGTGTTGATGGTCGAATGGATAATTTCTATCCTCTTTCGTAGCCTTAGGTTTTTCTTGTTGGAAGATAATGTCTAGGTTCTCTTCTCTTCCACACCTAAAGCATTCCCACATCCCCTTAAGGAAATTTCTGGGGTTCTTCTTTCCACACCTTTGGAAAGTGGGGTGCTGTAGTTTCTTAGTACCATCATATTTATCCATCGGACCTCCAGAATTGAAGTCTAACTTACGCTTCTTATCCCCATGATACCCATGAGATTCTCCAATCTCCATTTAGACTTTGAGGGCACATCAGACAATTTCTTTATAGTTCTCAAAGTTATGTATTTCTAGGGATTTCCATAGGCTAGGTTTTAGCCCACCAAAGAAGTGGTCACCCTTGCATTTGGGGTTAAAAACAAAGCCAGATTCCTATCGTGCAAGCCTTATGAATTTTTCCTCATACGATCTGATGGATTCTTTGTCTTTTTGCTTGAGGGAAAGGAAGTACCTTTCCATCTTAAGTTGGAGGGTGCGAGGAAAATATTTATCAAAAAACATTTTCAAGAAATCCTTCCAATACAACACCACGATCTCCTCCTCAATATTCGTATTTTTTATCAATGCCCACCATTGATCAGCTTCACCCTACTTATGATAAGTAGCCAGAAGTACCTTCTCTTATTTAGAACATTTAAGATGGAGAATATCTTCTCAATGGATTTGATCTATTATTCAGCGATTGAGGGATCATATGATCCATTAAAAATAGGAGGCTTTTGTCTCGTGAAGCTCTCGATTTCAGCTTGTTCTTTCTTAGGGGGGGTTGAACATTCCACTTGACCCATGTTTCTATTCAAAACTTGAGTTAACTGAGAGAGTATCGTGATAAAGTTCGTGATTCCCTCTCCCATCAGATTGGGCATCTCATTAGAACAGTCATAACATTGATCTTCGCATCGGTTTCTAGCTCTAGTTATTCTATTATCATCCATTGGCTGGAATAAAAAGAAATTTAGGGGTAACACATAAAGGGGAATCCAATGACAAAAATAGATAACCTATAAATTATATTTATTTCCTTAACTTATCTATGTTATCCATAATATACTTCTCAACATATATTCTTAGGGATATTTTTTTTAATTCTCTTAATAATGGTTAATACTAAGATTTTTAATTTACCAAAGCATATACCCTGGGAGTGTCATAATTAAGAGTGCAGTAAGGCCCATTGTGCGTTAGTTCCTGTTTGAGTCTAGCTCAAAGCGGTGTTTTCAGGTTTTACCCCTAAATACATCTATGCCAGAGCTGCCTCTACCTGATCGTATCTAGACAGGGATATATTTTCTTTATAAACCACTTAATCAATACTCACTAAAATTTAGGGATGTTTTTATTATACTTAGTCTTATCCTTAAGGCTTTCACTAGGGTTTTCTAATCCTAATCCCAAAAATAACAAAACCTATCATCTGATACCAACGATAACAACCCTGCTCTTTATTTCACACTTAAACATAATTTATTTCGTAAAATATTCACTTGATACAAGATATAAGATCTATAGATTTAGTGTCTTTGGAGATTAGGAACATTACATAACAACTTATAACATAAAACACAATATCTTTATTAAAAACTTCTTTTACATGACCACAATATTCCTTCATACTTAGCATTGCATGGGATAACCTGAGGACATGCATAAGAAAATAGTGAGATATAAAGCCCATTAAGGTAGTAACAAGGAATAAAATGAATAATATAGTACATGTTAGGAAATAGTCATATCAATGGAGCACAATAGAAACATAAACATAAAGTCCTGATATAGCATGATTATCATAACATTGAAATGTGGAAACAACATTTAACATGATATTAGAAAAAGACAAGGCTCGTTGCACATGGATAATGATTAAAATATCATTGAACTTTAATTATCATGAGTAAACCCTCATTGCACTTAAAGTATCATGATACTAATCTTTACCCAATTCATTGGAGCGCTATCAGGTCGCACCCTTCTTAATCATTTCATTTCATACATAAGTGTGTCACATGGATCATATAACATGGATTCATTAAACATAATCATTTATTCCATGATAAAGGAATGTGTAATTCATACATGAAACTATATAATCAACAAGTAAATGTTCATAATGTTTAATATCCTTGATAGATAAATGGTCATGGTATTCACTACACAATGACTTTGGCTTGGAAAATCGTGGTGCATTTTCGACAGCATAACGGCGTGACATAAGAATTCATAAAAAATGGTTAATGAGAGATAAATGGGTGTATCATCATATGTATATGAAATTTAAATTAAATGGTTCATATAGATACATGTCCCAACAGATTTAATGGAATTTATATTCATAATACAAAATAATTTCTTGAATGTAAATGAGGAGAGAGAAATCTCTTATGGAATTTCGGCATTGTAACGGGTGTAAATGGGAGGAATTAATGAGATATAAATAGTTATATCATCATTAAAACATAATTAGGGTAGTATTGGGGAGTTTATAAATCATACCCTAACATTTTTAATTGAAAATAAAAGGGCATAACAATATAAAGAAATTTGGACAAAAATGAGAAAGGAAGAAATCCCTTACTTGGAAGTTTGATCCCAAAGTATTTGGAGAGGCTTGAGAGAGGCTTCTTAGGATCTTGTGGAACCTTTAGAGGATTATAGAGATATGAGGAAATATTTTGGTCGATCTACAAAGGCTTTGAGTGAAGATGAAGTGGGAGATTGGGAGTGTTTATATAGGAAAAGAGAGGGAATTATTTATTATTTTGGTTTTGGACACCACACATTAAACTAATCAAAACGACAAACCAACCCATGGGTTTTGACCATGGTTTTTTCCAAATGGGAGTGTAAAATATTATTTTATAAGTCCAATGGACTAAATTCTTAGAATATTGGGATTTCTTATGTGGAGGTGAGTCACAATATCAAGAAAAACATTTTAAAAGGATAAAATATTTTATAATCCTTGGAGGGTCCACTAAAGCTTTGTAAAATAAATCAAACAAATATAAAATCACATTATATTATTGGTAAAACATATATTGGCCGAATATACCATTTATAGTATTTTATTAAATCACTATTGGGTCATTATGATGTCATAAAACATATTATATAATTAAACGGTATTTAATTTTTACCCAAAAATTCGACTGTCTTAGAAAATTATGAAAAATTCACCATTGGATAATTTCAAAATACTGATTCCAAAAATAATATTCATTTTATCTGAATAATTTTATAAATATGTGAGTTTTTACTTTTAAAATAAAAACCAACATTTATCAAAAATTCATGGGTTTTGACAAAAATAGCTTTCAAACCTTAATAAAAATCACAATTGTATTCATAAAAATTATATAATAATTTATATTTCATAAAAATTAAATTAATAATAATATTTTATTAAAATATTATTTAATTTAAAAATCCATTAATTCATCAAAATAGATTTCTTAATTAAATATTAACTAAAAATACTATTTGTGCTTTAAAAACTATTTACAAAGTAACAATAATAAAATGAATGTATATTCTATATAAAAACAATAATGTACATAATAATAGTGCTAGGGTCTTGTTACATAACCCCTTATAATACCCACATAAGACCGAAGGGTACGGTGTGTGATGGTGACAGACTCTTGGGGTGGCTCAGATAACATCGCTCGTGTAGTAATCTCTATCAACTTCCACTTCTCCCTTAGGCGATTTTTTTCAAGATTAACGTGTTGAAGCTAGGCATGGGCTTCATCAAGGGAGAAGCCCAATGATGATACCTCCTTTACTAGCTCCAATAAATGGTCTTTGTATGAATCAATTCTACTAGAAGAGGTCATCACTTCCTTTTTTTGAGTAAATTGGATTTTTTAAAGACCTATATTTATACTAATCATGTGGTCACTGTTCAACGCCTATATAAGCAACGGTAACAATTCTTAACAGTATTTTAAAATCCAAAAACATAAAACAAAAGAAGTTTATGTGTTTTATATAACCATTTTACATAATAATACATTTAAATCGATCAAGAGAAATTTTCATTAATAAAAGTTTGGGTCGTTACAGGCAGTGTTTCCAAACCTAAGGTTGGGTTTCTACTCTAATACAAAATGTAACAATTGGGAACCACTTATAGCATAAACACCCCACCTTAAAAAAATTCATTTTATGACCCTCCAGGTACCACCAGTTGCCCCCAAAAATATGTGGTCCCCTCCCTGGGGCCCACCCACCTTCCTGAATGGGTCATCTGACTAATGAATGCCCCCATAGGCCAACACATGTTCTTTCTAGTGTGCTTTTTCCTCACTCGCACACACCCTGGTAAACTTCCCATAAGTTCACCCATATTGTTCACTACTCTAGGCCAAGAATGCTTAAATGTGGAATTCTGGTCAGGTGGTCTCCGGAAAAGAAAGGTGCACCATGTTGTCATGAGTCATATCAATAGTCATTTAACCTTTTATCATTCTGGGGTGTTATATTCACCCCCACCCCCCCTTTATAACACAATGTCCACATTGTGTACCATACATCTCAACCCAGATAGTTCCACCACACTTAAGGCTGGGCTCCTCCTTTGATACCAAATGTAACAACAGGGCACTGCTGATAGCATAGACACCCCACCTTAATAAGGCTGTCGGGTCCTGGCATGCCAGGAACCACTAGTTGCCCTGAAGTCATGTGATACCCTTCCTTGGGCCCACCCATGTGCCCGAATGGGTCATCTAACTCATGACTATCCCTAAGAAGTTCCACCACACTTAAGGTTTGGTTCCTCTTCTGATACCAAATGCAAAAATTGGGCCCCATTGAGAACATAGACACCCCACGTCAACATGGTTGTCTGGTCCTAGCCCCCCAGGTACCACCAGTTTCCCAATAGACATGCGGTTACATCCCTGGGGCCCACCCATGTACCTAAATAAGTCATCTAACTAATGAATGTCCCCACAGGCTAACACATGTTCTTTTTAGTGTGTTTTTTTCTCACTCACACACAGCTGGGGAAACTTCCCAGGATATCACCCATCCCAATCACTACTATAGGCCAAGCATGCTTAACTATGGAGTTTTAATTTGGTCAGATCCCGAAAAGAAAGGTTCACATTTTTGACATGATTCATATCATTTAGTCTTTTCACCCTTTATCATTCTGGGGTTTTACATTGTAATATAATACTCCATAATTACAAAGGGTTAAATGACTAAATGACATGACTCATGTCAACAAGGTGAACCTTTCTTTTTGAGAGTCCACATGATTAGAACTCCATAGTTAATCATGCTTGGCCTCGAGTAGTGATCAATATGGATGACCTTATAGAAAGTTTCCTAGGTTGTGTGTGAGTGAGGAAAAAACACACTGGAAAGAATATGTGTTGGATCATGAGAACAGTCATTAGTCAAATGACCTATTCGGACACATGGGTGGGAACTAGGGAGGGGACCACATGTCTGTGGGGAAAGTTGTGGTGCCTGGAGGGCTGGGACCTAATGGCCATGTTAAGGCAGGGTGTTTGTGCTGCCAGCGGGGCCCAATTGTTAAATTGGTATCAAAGTAAGAACCCAGTCTTATGTGTGGTTTCACTACTTGGGTTGAGATGTAGGCTCCACAATGAGGACATTGTTTTATAAAGGGGGGTGAATGTAACACCCCAGAATAATAAATGGTCAAAAGATTAATGATATGACGCATGTCAACAAGGTGCAATTTTATTTTCGAGATCCTACCTAATTAGAAATCCATAGTTAAGTGTGCTTGGCTTGGAGTAGTCATCCGGATGGGTGACCTCCTAGGAAGTTTCCCAAGGTGTGTGTGATTGAGAACAAAGCACACAAGAAAAAGCATGTGTTGGCCTATGGGGATAGTCATTAGTTAGATGAACCATTTAGACACATGGGTGGTCCCCTAGGAGGGGACCACATGTCTGCAAGGAAAGTAGTGGTACCTGGAGGGCAAGGACCTGATCACCATGTTAAGGTGGTGTGTTTGTATGGTCAGCAGGGCCCATTTGTTTCATTTGGTATCATAGGATGAACCTATCCTTAAGCATTTGGCACTATCTAGGTTGAGATGTAGGGTTCACAATGAGGAAATTGTGCTCTAAATGGGGGGTGAATATAACACTCCATAATGATAAAGGGTTAAATGACTAAAGGATATGACTCATGTCATTAATTTCACATTTTTTTCATAAGTACACCTGATTAGAACTCTGCGTGTTTGGCCTAGAGTTGTGATCATGATGAGTGACCTTCTAGGAAGTTTCCCAGGGTGTGTGCGAGTGAGGACAAAGCACACTATAAAGAACATGTGTTGGCCAATGAGAATGTTCATTAGTCAAATGAACTGTTCAGGCATGTGGGTGGGGGCCAGGGAGGGGACCATGTGTATATAGGGAAATTGGTGGTTCCTTGAGGGCTAGGACATGACATACATGTTAAGGTGGGGTGTTTGTGCTATCAATGGGGCCTAGTTGTTATATTAATATCAGAATAGGAAATCGACCTTAAGTTTTGTGGCACTGCATGGGTTAAGATGTAGGATCCACAATGTTTTTCAAAAAAAATGTAGTTTCCACAATGTGGATGTTTTTCTCTAAAGGTGGGGTGAATGTAACACACCATAATGATAAAGGGTTAAAATACTTAATGATATGAATCGTGTCGGCAAGGTGAACCATTATTTTTAGGAGCCTACCAGATTAGATTTCCACAGATAAGTGTGATTGTCCTAGCATAGTGATATGGATGGGTGACCTCCTGTAAATTTTCCTAGGGTCTGTGCAATTGAGAACAAAGCACAATGGAAATTATATGTCTTGGCCTGTGAGTATAATCATTATTTAGATGACTTTTTCATGCACATGGGTGGTTAACATTCTAATAACCATGTTCTATATCACTCTCCATTAGAACTTGATAGTTAGATTTCCCTTCCATGAATATTTTTTCGCTTTCCAATAATGATTTCCTATTCAAAAGCTTAATTTTTTTGTGACCTTTTCATTTTCCCTTTCCTTCTTATTAAGAGGATGTTTCATTAACCCTATTTTCAATGTGGGTTTCCCATAGAGAAATTTTCAAGTATCAACCTTTGATTTTTGAAGTAAAATTTCAAATTGCGATGATGCAATTTATTTAAGGAGGGTGTAATGTTACACCCCAAGATTTTATGATATGTATATTTTTAAATTTATTCTCTTTGATATCTTATGATCTTAAAAGAACCACGATATACTATTAATATCATTATTTAAAGTGAAATTATCTCCTAGTCATTAAATTGGTGGTTATGAATAGTATTATATAACTTATGAAAATATATTATTGACTTCATTGGTTACTAATTAATTATAAATAAATATAAAAAACCAATCTAATATAAATAAAATGTTTTTTATAAAAACTATTTAAATGCGCACAAGTATATTTTATACTAATAAAATAAACAAATCACACTTTTTAGATTATATTAATAAAATGTATATATAATATATTCAATCTAATTATTAACATTCATCCTATGTTTTTTCTAGACAATATATAAGAAAAAATCCAATTTTACACATAATAGATGTATTTTTATAAAAAGACAGTTTTACCGCCATTTGATAGTGCACTTGTTTAAAATCTAGTTTTTGACACTTTTATAAATTCTATTTGAAAAAATAAACTTTTTATTTTAAATTTTAATATAAAAAATTTAATTTGGTTGAATTTTTGGTATTTTTCTGATAAGTTTCATGTTTTGATGAATAGTGATAAAATATTGCATTTTAATTGAAAACATATTTTTAGTCTAAATAATTTATAGTGTTAAATTATATTTTTAATTGTTTTTAAAGTATAATTATATCAATTTTTTATTAGTTAATCTAATTTAGGTCATTGTAATAAATTTCACATTGAATTTGGATATAAAAACATTTCAATCTTTTGAATGATTTCACTTTAAAAACTCGTCTTCTTATCTCGTCAATGGGATTAATTTTAAATTAATTTTATCAAATTATTTGTTTTAAAATTTGAAAATTGGATTATATATTTGGAATCATAATGTTAAAATTTATTAAATAGTTCCCTTTTATTTTTGGATAATATGAATAGTAACTTTAGTATTTTTTATAATTACAACAGTTAAGGGTAAATCGAGTAATTATGGTTAAAAATAATATTATAATTATTATAAAATTACCTAAAATTTATCCAAATTTTATTGGATGGTTTTGTATCAACTAGAATCATAATTGTGCCTATTTTATGGTCTCTTGGAGCCACTTTAATGACTTTAATTATTTTTTATTATTTTATTCTAAGGAAAGTCCAATATATCATACTCATATTTTTAATAAGTATTACATTTTTTATATGTGATTATTCATAAGATATATTTGAAAATAATAACTCAAGTATCCTCAATATACTTATATTTTTTTATATTAAGGGTTTGAACTAAACTCACACACACTTCCATCAAATGGGATATGCAATCATCGTTCGTGTGTACAGCGGACTACCGCCCCGCAAACCCATGTTGTTCGTTCTTCCATTGACACATTTCATGGCTGGTAATAATGATGTAATTTATGTTTTTATGTTATATATTTTATATTTATGATATATTTATTCTTCTTTAATTATTTTATAACATATACCTTCATGATTTCCATTTTGTGTAAATATGACAACTTCATTTTTGGACGTGTGGACTACCGCCTACTCAAAATGATGTGATTCATTCACAATTTACATGGAATATATTAAGGATGGTTTTAGTGAACATATATAATATATATTATATAATACTTCTAATTTAATTATATTATTTACTTTATTTCTTTCAATGTGACTAGAAAATGGAAAAAATATTCATGCATACGTACGGCCTACCATCTCTCTGAACGGTGTATTTCATTTTTTATTTCCATATTTTATAGATTATAATTAATACATATATACTGAATATATATTATATTTATGTCATTTTTATCATTATTTAGATTATTAAATTATGATATAAGTTATAGGATCAAAAAATATAACAAATCAAAACACATGTGAAAAATAAAGTGGTTATTACCCAAAACATAACTTTAACATGAAATTGTTAATAAGCGAGTAATATAAAGTCATAAGTAAATAATATATGGTATTATATAAATTAATATGGTTCTATAAAATAAATATAATAAACCTATATTTATTATACATTAGTTTTTATCGAGTACAATGAGATTCAATGCATAATGTAAGGGATTTTTGTCTCACTTTTATTTCTATGGGACACATGCCTTATACACTACTTACTTATTTTGTGTGTTGTATATACTGCCCATGAATTTCTTTTATGACTATTATTATAAATATTGTGGTATTTTAATATCCATATAATTTTATTTCCTTCATGGTTCATATGATTATACTGATTATAAAGTGGTAAGGGGTATTTCACAATCTCATTATTATTCAGGATTGTTTAAGTTTAAGTCTCCACTAGGGAACATTTTTCTTCCATGTCCATGTTTTATAACAAAAATGTTTTCAAAAAGTTTTTTAATATTATCCTAAAAAAAATTAAATGTATTTTTACCCATGTTCATATTTTTATAAAATATTTTTAAAGCAATATTTTTGTCATTTTCCAAATGAGGTAATTTATGACTTTTTTGACAAAAAATATGGAAGGAATGTTTTTTTAACTTATATTGCATTAGCATCTTTTTCCACTGTGATAATTCCTTAATTTCTTGAATCTTCCTTTATAATTTAAAAAGATTATTTTCAATGAAAACTTTTTCTTTTAAAATTTTTCGGCCTTTTAAATAAATTATTTCAATATAAAAAAAGGGGTATTTCTCTCAATAATTTTAAATGATTTATTAGAGTATTTTCATATATGTAAACATTTTTTATTGAATTTTATTCTTAATTGTTTGAATGGACCGAAGGCCTTATTTTTTATTTTTTTATGGATAATCCCCCTTTTACGGGTTGAAGGGGAACCCTTACATGACCCGTAGCCCCAAGGCACAAGGCCCAAGACGACCCAAAGGCCAATTACATGACCTGAAGGACCAAAGGCATACTATTCCCAATGCATGACCTGTATGCACAACCCACTAGAACTTCTCTTCCCTAGATTCTACATCATTGATTTCCTAGCTCCCCACCTTGCATTTCTGATTAGATAGCATTGCCCCATACAAAGCCACACAGTGCTTGGTCCCTATGGCAGTTTCCATACCCTCTCATTCTTCCAATCTGGTAAAATTTTATGATTAATTGAGTTTGATCTATTATGATATCATCTATCATGTTTTATTTAATTTTTTATGATCAGTTTGACTGTAGATGTTCTATTTTGATACTATTCTCCATATTACTCATAATGGTTTGTGATTATGTTTATTGATTGGGGAAAGTTATTTAAATTTCACATGTATATGTTGTTTATGTTTTACCTCATTCATATGAGGAATGAATTAGACTTAGTAAATGATGTTTGGGGCATGATATAGCCCATTTATATATCAGTATGTCTCATGAGACAAACTATATATAGATTTGGCCAAGACCTTATCCATTTTGTTGGACTCTTAGTGTTTTAATCATGTTTTAATGATCCCAAATCCTATAAACCTTGTTTAATATATATCAAATCATGTGTAGATATGGTTTTTTTCCCTATGCTTTAATATTTACAAATCATATTATAATCTTTCACAAGATCCTGATTCAAAATCTTATAAATCTTGCTTGAATCATGTTTGAATGTTGTAAACTATATTTGATCTTGTTATATCATGTTTTACTATATTAGTGCTTAAGTATAATTAATTATGTGAATATTATTCCCTAATAAACCTTTACAGATATCTATCTAAGTCTGAGAAACCATAATTCTGACACCAGTTCTAGATTTTGGCAAAGTCCCAGACACCATAACCTAGACACCGTAATCCAGACGTCATGACCCAGACACTATAACCCAAACACCGCAACCTAGACATCATAACCCATACATCGTAACCCATACACCGTGACCCAGACACCATGACCTTGACACCATAACCAGTTTTAGATTTCATAAATTTTGTGACACCGACTCCTTACTACCATCACCAAGACATTGTTCAAAGTTTGGAAAAGGACTAGACACTATTACATGAGACACCATGATTCTAACACCGCATATGTGCTACTGGTTCCTAATCTCAATGAAACTATGGCATCATGACTATCTCACTGTTCAAAGTCAAAGAAGAAGACATCGTTTCCTGGTGACACCATTTCCAAGTGTCACTATTTCATGACAAACTGTGACATTGTTATTTAATCTGTTTTTTCATTTTCAATTTAATTTCTAATAGTCGTATTTAAGTCATTTAATAGCACTAACATAATTAATGTTTCTTTTTCGACATTTCACTTGAAAGTATGAGGTATGAGGTGTAGAAATCATACATCATGTCGGCTCCAACACATGCATCCCAAAAATAAAGACAAGAACATGAGACTCATAGAAAATGAGAGTGAGTGTTTTGAAAAGAAAAATGATGCATGTGACAACATAACACTGAAGAACACGTGAATCATTATTGATCCCTAAAGGATAAACTACCATATATTAGAGACTCAAAAATATTTGCGGTATCAACTAAAAGAATAAAACAAGATACATAGCTCACATAATCGAACTAGAAACTAGAGTAGGAGACTTTCAATACTCTATTTTTTCACAAGAGGACTCGATACTTGTATCTTATTAATCTTACAAGTCTAGAGATGTATAGAATAACACTCAGATCACTTCTAATACTTTGTCATCATCTTTTCTCTATTGTGTACTGTTTTTATCTTTCGAGTAGTGTGTGTGTGTGTGTTAGTATTAAAACATGCATTGTCTCCTATATTAAACCGAAGTATACAGGATATAATTCCTCTCATATCTTCTTACATATGTTTACTCCCACAGCTAAGTGTGGAAGAGGTCATTTTTTTACCTAGTAGCTTATACCCACGAAAAATAGTGGAAGAGGTCATGTGACCTGGATATCCATGTGTACTGTTGTTTACACCGATCTAGGGTGTGGATCAAGTTTATTGATATAAACTTCTTTGTGGAAGGTGATCACCAATTGGAGTGTATTAAGTCTCATCTTGAGACTAAACCACTTGTTTTATTCACTATGTCTTTTAATTTAGTTTTTCTCTACTTTACTGTATATTTCAGAAAACTTGATTTTACTTTGATAGTTAGTCCTGGATAGAAGTTATAACTATTTTACCTTATTAGAATAGCTTCAAAAGTTGTATCAATAACTTTCATTGATATTACTAAGAATTAATCAATATTCTGATAAGTTATTTGAAACAATCAAACTATTATAACTGTATTACCTTGATTAACTAGGTTGTATTAATTTTTATTGGGGAATCCTTTTAAGTGAACTTTTTAACAGATATTTTTATAGATACTCAATTCACCCCCCCCCCTCTTGAGTAATCTACTCCGACCAACAAATTTATTTTCAGATGTCTTGGTCGAGGCCTCGACAGTATGTTTCAAATGTATAGAATTATGCATTCCATCATTATGAGATTACTTATTGTTATTTCATATGATTATTAGACAAGTATAATATCCATGGTTAAGTTTTCTAGCTCATGTGATTATTTTAAATGTCATGTGTCTCATTTATTTACCTTAACATATTTTTTATGCCATATTTACTCATAGCTTCTATTGTACACCTCCCCTTACTGAGAATTTGATCTCACACCTTTCATATGTTTCAATTTTTTCTTATAATTACTAGAAGTATATTATGACTGATATGTAGGGTTACACAAAGGGGGAATAATGGAATACTCAATGAAACTCTTTTTTGTATTATATTTTTTAAAATGCAATGTGGATTTCAAGTATGTATTTATTTTACCAAGACTACTAAACTATTCATTACTTTGGGATGTGATTCCTTGTATCTTATGCCAATGTAATAAAGTAATGAACCGACTCTAAACTACGGGGATTGGGGTCATTTCGGTTGGTATCAGAGGATGTTTAGTAGAAACCTTGTAAACAATATTTAGAAAATATAGATTAGGGAGCACAACTCATTGGTTTAGTATGTATGAAAAATTTATTTAAATAATAATATCTTTAAATTTTATGTACATGTATTTAAATATATGGATAACTTTTAGGTTTTACATGATCCTAGAATTTAAGGTAATTATGGGTCTTTATATTATTAGGAATATAAAATGAAATGTATGAGATAACTTTTGTGGGTAAAACATTTCTTTAATGCTGAATATATTTAGATTATTTTTTAGGATTTCTATCACATTTTTTGGTAATATTAATATTGTTTTAGAAAAATGACATCCCACAGGCTAGGTGACAACTCATCATGTCCGGCAAGGTCGTGGGTTTTGAACGCACAAATGAAGGGCGATAAGGGTGCAGTGCCAGCCATTAGCCAATATGAAGTCCTAGTTTTCATGACATTTTTTAGTTAAAATATATAATGGATAAAGGTTATTTTTATTTTAGGGAAAAAATATCAAATAGATAACCATGGGATTGGAAAATGATTTGGTGATTAAGTGATTACTGTTATTTCAGAAAACATTCACTATTTTGGGAACCCTATAGGATTAAGGTAAACAAAATATTATGAGTAATAAAGGTTGAATTGTATTTTGGAGTAAAATATGAATTAATTATGGACTTATGGTGATTTGGGTTATTTATGAAAAAGGTTAGCATACCTTCAAGATTATTTGATTAAGGAAATTAAATTTTTATCATGATACATTAATAGTGATTGATGCTATTTAGAAGACTATGTGATTAAATCCTTATGATTTTTGGGTTTCAATATTTGTGTAGAATATTTTATAGAAAGTATAGTTATTTTTTGAATGATTTATGTTGAACTTTGGGTATTACTGTTGAATTTTGAAGATTAAATTTATTTTCTATCATATAAAGGTTTATTCTTTTAAGTAATTATCTTGTCTTATCCTAACCATTTTTGTTTTGGTTAATGTATAAATATTAGAGGAATAGATAGCTATAATTTTTTGTATTCTTTGATCAATAGAAGTTGATTTTAATTATTCAGACATTAAAAATTCATCTTAAGTTCTCATCGTTTTTAGAATAAGATAAGTTTGTGTTAGAAATTTTTTAAAGGGTTGAACTCTACTTTTCAAGTAAGTTTTTTTTTCTCATGTTCTTAGTCTATTAAGTAAATAAATTCCTTAACTTTAGGAATATAATTTTGAAACAAAAAATTTATCCATTTACTTTTATCAATAGCCTTTTAACCCATCACATTTTTGTGATTTTGTGATGGTTAAAATTTTCATGATCATGTTCTCTATCACTCTATATTATTATTTTATTTTTAGTTTTCTCTTCCATGTCCATATTTTCCTACATGGAATCTCAGTATGTGTTATATTAGGCGACCTTTGTACTTCACTTTCTTTCTTTTTAAGTAAAAGTTTCAATAATACATTTTTTGATGTGGGATTTCACTAAAAGTATTTTTAAAATTAAAACCTTAGTTACCAATCCCAAATTTAAAAATTGTGATGAATAAATAAATTGAAGGAGGGGAGAATGTAAAACCCCAGGATTTTATGGTAGGTATTTTTTAAAAATTTAATCTATTTGATTGCTTACATCGCACGCATCACCCAACTTAACCGCACAATAAAATATTATTATAACCTAGTAGTTAAAATAGAGAGAATGAATTTTATAAACCACATTATTAAATTTATATATATTAATTTTTTTTTACATTCATTCAATATATTTGATATATATATGATAAGAATAAATCCAATTTTACGCATTAAAATGCTGTATTTTTCTAAAGTTAGTTTTACCGCCTTTTGATGGTGTGATTGTTTTAAATCTAGTTTTTTACACTTTTATAAATTATATTTGACAAAATAAACTTAATATTTTAAATAGGAATATCAAAATTTACTTTGATTGAATTTTTGGTATTTTTTTGATAAGTGTCATGTTTTGATGAATAGCGAAAAAAATACAGAATTTTAATTGAAAATAGTTTTTTTGTTTAAATAATTTATAGTGTTAAATTATATTTTTTATTGGTTTTAAAGTATAATTAGATCATTTTTTATTATTTAATATAATTTATTTCATTCTAATCAATTTCATATTGAATTTGGATATAAAAACATTTCAATATTTTGAACGTTTTCACTTTATAAACTTGTTTTCAGATCCCATCAATGGGATTAATTTTAAATTAATTACTGAAACTTTTTTGTTTTGAATTTTGAAAAAAATATTAGATAATTATTTAAATAGTTTCCTTTTATTTTTGGAAATTATGAATAGTAACTTTAGTAATTTTTTATTAACATGGTTAAAGGTAAATCGAGTAATTAAGTGTAAAATGATATTATAAATATTAGAAAATTACACTAAAACTTATCCTAATTTTATTATATAAGTTATTTTAAACAAAATCCATACTTGGGTAAATTATATGGCCTCTTGGAACCTCTTGGATGAATTTAATGTTTTTTTTTTAATTTTATTCTAAGGAAAGTCCAATCAGTCATACTCATGTTTTTAATAAGAATTACATTTTTTATATGTGGTTATTCAGAATATATCTTCAACTATAAATAGTTATTTGAAATCTAAAATTTTTATCTTCATCATGGAAATTTATTTTTAATTTTTAGAAAATAAATAATTACCTTAAAGGCTTACATAATGATGATACAGTAATTGTTTAATTAATAGAAATATCAAATAAATAATATTAAAAATATTAAAATAAATATAATTTTAGATAAGTAATGAAATACATGAATTTTATAGATTACCTGGATATATTAGGGATGTATTAAAGGTTTTTTATGGATTTATCTTGTGTAATGATATTTTAAAAAAAAGTCAAGAAATGAATAGTGTCAAAATTAACATTAATTATATTTTAAAATAAATAATATTTTATTAAATGGGATAAAATTCATAAAAATATAACATTCATCCAAATTATTGGGATAACGTTTAAAATTTCATCCATTACTCATTTATGGTTTGTTTGGAATTTTATATTAACTATATTAACCCTTAAAGACTATAAATCCAAGTTGTCACAGTAAGAGTTAAAAGGTTTAACTAAAGGTAAAGCCAAAAGATAAGGGTAAGAATGTGGACTAAACTTATCTAAAATTTATTGGTTGAGACTATTTTGACCCATCCTTATGTTATTTTCTAAATAACTCACTTTTGAGCTATTTGGAATTGAAAATTAATTTATATTAATTTAATATTGTTAGATTTTCCAAAAGGGCGTCTCACCTCAATTATAAAAGGGAACCTCCTCCCTCACTTATTCATAGAACTTTTAGCCTTCTAGCTTAGCCAATATAACACCCTGAGATTTTTTGAAATAATTTTTTTCAAATTAATTTAATATTTTCAATATTTTTCATTTCAAACAACACTGAATATAGCTCATGTTATATAAAAACACCAAGTTAGTCTTTCTCTGTATGCAACACCAAGTCAAAGTTGCACTACACGCAACACTTATATTAGATTTTGGTACATGAAACACTATGTTTGGATTATGTTACACACAATGTAGATTTATTTTGATAGATTGTGTTACACGCAAGATTGAGTTTTACCAAGCTATAATATACTATTAATATTATAATTAAAATATTATTATAGTTACCACCTAACTGCTGGAATGGAAATTAAGAATAATATTACCTAAATTATGAAAATATGATTTAAACATGTATAAAAAATTAATAATTTTTCCATTAACTAGCTATAAATTAAACTAATAACCGTTTTAAAATAAAGAAATTCCTTTTCTAAAAAAACTATTTTTCTATATACAAATATCATTTTATCTCAATAAATTAAAAAATCCACTATTGGTGAATTTTTTTAATTAAATTTCAATATTAGATATTCAATCAAGAAATTTTTAAACTCATCCAATAGATTTGATAGGTGTAATAGAAGAATTGATACAATTTTATGAATAAAAAGATATATTTTTCAAAAGGGTAATTTTACCACCTTTTAATGGAGAACCCATTTTAAATATAAATTTTGACACATTTATAATTATTATATGATAAAATAAAATTCTTATTTGAAAGTGGGATATTAAAATTTATTTGGTTAATTTTTTCATATTTTTATGATAAGTTTCATGTTTTGATGAAAAGTGAAAAAATGATGAATTTTAATGGAAAACTACTTTTTCATTTAACTTATTTATATAGTTAAATTATTTTTTGAATTATTTTTAAAGTATAATTATTAAAAATGTACATAAATTAATCCAATTTAGGTAATGGTAACCAATTTCACATTGAAATTAGATATAAAAACATTTCAAACATTTAAACTTTTTCACTTTAAAAACTTGTTTTGTCATTCCATCAACAGAATTAATTTTAAATTAATTTTAGCTAATTGTTTGTTTATAATTGTGAAAATAGATTCCATATTTTTAATAATAAATTCCAAATTTTGTAATTAGGTCCCTTTTATTTTTGGAAAATATAAATAGTAACTTTTAGTAATTTTATTACCACGGTTTAGTGTAAATTGGTTAATTAAGAATAAAAATAAAATTATAAATATTATAAAACTACCATAAAACTTATAAAAATGTTATTGTGTGAATTTAATTCAACACTTATTACCTGTGGTTCAAAATTTAATTATTTAATGGACACTTTTCCATGAAAATGACTTAGATGTTATTAAAATCAAAGGGAGTGGAAAAATGTCACACTCTTAATTTTAATAGGTATAATATTTTTAATATGGGTTCAAATAGAAGATATGATAGGCTATATATAATAGTATATTTCATTGATATAATACCTAGGGAAATGGATTCTTCAGCTTGCAAGAACACGCCTAACGCGCCACCTGTTTTTCAAAATTTTCCGAATGTTGCTTCCACTTCAGCTTGGCCCCCGGCGGCTCCTCTGGCCCCTCCGTCTCCAATGCCTGGCCCTTATGTTACTCCTAATATCCCCCTGGTTCCCTCGGATCCTACTTTCCCTCATGGTGACCTTCATTTAGGTCCCTCCTTTAGGGATGTTCTGTGCCGCCCGTTGACCTCGGACTCCTGCTTCCCGGATGTCTCTATGCCCATTCTGAAGGTGTCGTGGATTGGATCCTGTGTTTCCCTGGATTTTTTGGTGTCGGCATTCGAAGATGTTGTGACCTTTTTCAACTAGAAGCTGGTGGCATGGTTCGGGGGCGCGAAGCCGCCCCTTCAGTCCTTCCAGCGCTTTGTTCTCTCATGGGGTCTGGTCGATTCGGTGTGGATCTCAATTGTCCATTAGAACTCCTTTTGTCTAGTCTTTTCTTCAGAGGCTAACTTAATCTGGGCATGGTGTAATGCTCCTCGATCCTTGGGGAAGTGGAGTTTTAACCTATCTCGATGGTTGATGGAGGTCCACAACGGGAAGGATAGTTCTATAGAAGCAGTTTGGATCTGCCTCCCTGGCTTGCTGCTACCGTTCCAAAATGGATCCTTCCTCAGATCCATTGACGATGCTCTTGGTGGTTTCATGTGCTCGAAAGATCATACCCAGAGTTTTGATGATACATCTGTGGCTTTCATTTGCGTTTAATTGGACTTGTCCTCTCCTCCTCTTGACTCCCTTGATCTACGGGTGCAGGGATCGATGTGATGGAATTAGGACATTCTATACCCAGTCTTCCCCTGGTATTGTTCGCACTGCTTGCTTTAGGGCCACTCCCTTTAGGTTTGTAGAAGATCTCGTTAAGTTAGTCATCAGTGGACTCCTCAAGAGGGGAAAAGAAAGTTGGTTCAGTATAATCAGTGGTATCCCTATCCCTCGGACGGCTCCCTGGCATTATCTCGGTCCCTGGATGGAGGATCAGTGGTGCCCCCACTTATATCCCCGGAGCCAGATCCTGTGGATTTCTTGGTTACTCCAACAGGGTGTGATCCTACTTCATACCTGGAGATGGTGCCTAATGTTCGCATGGTTCTACCTGTTCCCTCATCTATTTCAATCGGCCCCTCTTGCAGCTACCTTCTGCTTCTTAATGTGTCTGATAGCGTGAATATCTTGATGGGGAATTATCGGCCCCCAGGTGCTCTACCTATTCTTATGGATCCCTCTGGAAATCATGTTAATTTCCCAGAGGAGAAAGGGAACCTGGTCTCTTAGGGGCTTTATCTTCCACTTATCCCCTACAAAGATCAATGGCATAAGCTCCCCCTAGATCTCATAATTCCTTCAGGCTCTCCTCTTCCTTCAGTCCCTGGTACCCTAACCTGCACAACCAGAAGAGCAGGGTCGGCCCAGGGAGTAATGCCTTCCAGTGATCAGGGATTCAATTATCCTTCCCCTTTGCACATTGATAAGCTGAACACAGAAATATGTACAAGATCGAAATCTAGGCTATAAAAGGACTGTACTGTCTCCCATTTCACTAAGGCTAAGAGCTCTGGGGCCAGTGCCAGAGCACTCTCCTTTTAATGTTTCGTATTATCATATGGAATTCCTGGGTCCTAGGTTCCCAGGTTAAAATAGATTTCATAACCACCGAGATTGGTAATCTTAAGGCCTCTATTGTTTCAATCCTTGAACATAAACAAAATCCTTTAAGTAAAGGTGAGTTTTCTTTAAGACTTAAGATTTAGGGATACATGCATGTTGATCCCACCAATAGTCACATTTGGATGTTCTGGAACAAGAGTACGTCTATGGAGGAGGTCCAGGCTGTTGATCAGTTCATCACCACCAAGGTGTCATAGGGAAATCATTTCTTCTTTGCTTCTTTCATCTATGAGAGCACTGATTCCCAAAAAAGGTAGTTTTTATGGCACGGTCTTAATTATTTTGATCCAGGAAACCGACCATGGATTGTTGGTGGGGATTTTAACATCATGGATGCACCAGAGGATAAGAAAGTTAGGGGTCATTTCCCAAGGAAATCCAACATGGACTTGTCCAATTCATGGTGGGAAAGGGTCTTATGGACCTCAGATACTCTAGTGATCACTTCACCTGGTGTAATAAACAAAGGGTAAATCGATGTTCATGGAGTCGCCTTGATAGCTGCCTCACTAACATCCATGCCCTTTCCATGTTTGACAATACTAAGGTTACCCATTTTGTGCATGGAGTCTCAGACCACTTTCAACTATTGGTCTCATTGTCCTCGAGGCAAGTGACCCATGTCAGATTCAGGTTTTATTAGAAATGGACCCTCTCACCTGGTTACCAGCAGTTGGTTAAGAATATTTGGAAAGGTCCCGTGTAGGGGAGCACATGGATTTCATTTCATAACAAAATAAGGCGGCTTAAAGATAGGCTCTAAGCTTGGGCCAGATCATTTCCCCCCATTGACAAGGACATGGATGTGTTGATAGATAACATCAACCTCCTTGAGACGGGTCTAGGGGAGGTCTGGGAAGATCAGGTGTTTGAGGAGCTGTTTAAAATGAAGGACTCCTTGGCTGACATGATTTTGAAGTAGGAAGGATTGGAAAGAGAGGAGGCACGGATCAAGTGGCTGAGGGAGGGAGATATGAATACTACCTTTTACCATGCCTACATTAAAGAGAGGAGGAGGCCAGCTACTCCCAACATTCTACTCGATGATGGATCTTATTCAGAAAATAGGGAAACCATGGGGGCACAGGCCCATCTGTTCTTCTCTGACCTACTGGAAAATCCCAACCCACGCATGGCATCTGGGTACCTGGGAGGTAATAGTGATATTATGGACTTGATCCCTAACCAAGTTTTAGCACAGGACAATGTGATGTTGAGTGCTATTCCTGATGAGATAGAAATTTTTGAGGCTATTTTGAGGCTTAACTCAGAGAGTGTTCCAGGTCCTGATGGTTTTTGGGGATCGTTTTACTGGAGCTCCTGGGATGTGGTAAAAGATGATATAGTTTCAGCGATCCAGGATTTTTTCCAGGGTGGGTGTTTGCTGAGGGTCGCAGCAGCCACTACCCTAATTCTTATTCCCAAGATAAGAAATCCTACCTCCCTCACACACTTTGGACCAGTGAGCATGTGAAATGTTCCATACAAAATTCTGGCTAGCATCATCAACTCAAGGATTGCAACTCAACTACCTAGATGGGTCTCTCTAGAACAACATGGTTTTGTGAAGGGGTGCTACATCCAAGGGGTTATAGCCTTGGACCAGGAGATGGTCAGGGATATTGATACTAAAACTCATGGATCAAACATGGCTATTAAATTGGACATGAGCAAAGCGTATGATCATGTCGAGTGTAGATTCATCAACATGGTGTTAAATGGTATGGGATTCTCATCTCGTTATACTGGCCTTATTTTCAGGTATTTCATCTCTTCTTGGTTAACGGTCTCTTTTATGGGGAAGAATCGTGGTTTCTTCAAGGCGACACGAGGACTAAGTCGAGGGGACCCCCTCTCACCTATCATATTCATTCTCTCCCAGGACATCCTGAGTCTGATCATCAAGAGAAGTGTGCTACATGGAAATATTATGCCATACTGTAGGAAGATATGTTCTATCTCCATATCTCATCTCATGTTTGTGGATGATACCATCATTTTCTTGAATTCTAACAGGCATTCAATGCGTGGAATTAACAAAGTTTTGGAAAAATATTGTCACTGGAGTAGGCAAGTCATCAACAAGGGGAAGAGAAACTTGTACATATCCATAAGATGTAATGCCAGGCATGTCTCTTCCCTATGCATCATGTTGGATATGCAAAGAGGATAATTTAAAATGGACTATCTGGGTGATCCTATCTCCTCTGGAAGGCTTCGCATTCAAGATTTTGACCACATTGTCAGTAAGATTTCTGACCATGTCCACAACTGGAAAAATCGCTACCTATCCTTTGGAGTTCATGTTGCTCTGGTCAATAGTATGCTCCTGGCTACCCCTATCCATGATCTTTTTGTTGTTTTTTTACCTAAAGTAGTCATTTCAAATATTGACAAGATCATGAATATATTCATATGGGATGACCTCGCAGAGAGCAAATGGCATTGGGTGTCTTAGGGTAAGATGGCAATATCGGTGCATGAGGTTGGTATCAATGTTAGGAGCTTGGTTGACACTCTTAGATGCTTTCATGATAAATTGGCATGGGAAGTTCTGGAGGACTGTATTCTTTGGGGGAAGGTAATAGAGGGTAGATGGCACGAAATATCGGATAGAGATGCAAGGCATGGGTCCCCTATTTCAGCCATGATTCTCCCTCTTATTCAGGACCTCAAACCCTTTGCCCGCTGGATTGTTGGAGAGGGCGCCATTTCCTTTTGGCACCAGAACTGGACAGGCTCCATCATCGGCTTCCCAGGGTGTCCGGCCACTAATATCTCCTTCAAGGAGGCATCTCTTCATACTCCCTTCATCTTGACTATTCTGGACAAGGACCAAAAGGATATTTTTATCTCATTGATCCCAATGAAGAGCTTGATAAGTTTATCTTCACCCCATCCAGTTCAGGGGCCTTCTCCTCCAGGGATTTTAGGACGATCTCAACTTCTCAGAACCCTCCAAACAGATGGAACATCACAATGTGGATCAGAAAAATTCCTACCAAATACAAATTTCTCTCCTGGATAATAAGGAACAATTCTATACCATCTGATGATAACATCAAGAAATGTGGTATTAGTATCGCTTCCATGTGTTGTTGTTGTTAAGATCACCGGGAGGAGAATGCAGAGCATATTTTCTTCAAAGGCAGATGGGAGAGAGAAGTTTGGAGTTCTTTTGTCAAGTTTACTAGGGTTTCTGTTAGCATCATGGCTGGTACACCCTGTTGGGTCGGAACAATCGAGGAAAAGATGGCAAGAGGGGTGGTGAATTGCCTTTTAAAAAATTGATTAACAAATAAAAAATCAAAGTAAAGTGCAGCGGAAATAAAGAGGCAAGACACGCAATTGATAACGGAGTTCGGCCAAAAACCCGGCCTACGTCTCCGCTCCCAACTCAACCGTTGAGAGATTCCTACCGCTTGCTTTTCAATGGTTTTAGCAAGAAACCCACTAGGATTTGAGGTAGCACTAGGACCTATTACAGCTTGCTTTTATGTGGTTTAGCAAGAACCCACTTGCTTTTGATGGTTTAGAAAGAACCCACTAGCCTTTTTAACGGGTGAAGGCTAGCTCACCGAAACACAAGCCTTTTAAAAGGAAAGGCTTGAAGAAACCTCTTCACACCTTAATGGTGGTGTGAGAACCCAAAGAAAGGGGGATGAGAAAAGGTGTTGGGGTTTGTAGGCACAAACCCAAATTAAGCTCAAAATAAATATACAATAAAAAACTGTATTTTGAGAAGCCTTGGGCGCCTTTGATTGGATGGAGATGTTGAAGGCCGCTTCCAAGCTTCTTTGGAGGAGCTCCTTGGATGTGGAAGTTGTTGGAGCAATCCGCCGGAGGTTTGCCAAATGAGGAGAATTGTGTTCGTTGGCTTCACAATGCTTAATTATGGTGCGGCAATTGTTCCGGGGCTTCAAGGTCCTTTATTTATAGAGGGGGAACCCTCATATGGCCGTTGGAGGCCTTTGGAGCTGTTGGAAAGGCTTTCGGAGCCGTTGGGAGGCAAGTGGAGCAGCCTGGTCAAAGCTCCAACGGCTAGTTTGACTGGATCCACCGGCTGGCCGGTACAGTCCCACCGGCTGGCCGGTGTGTGCAAAAAGGCATAGGATTCTTGTCCAGGGGCCACCGGCTGACCGGTGCCAGAGAGATTCCTACCGCTTTCTTTTCAATGGTTTTAGCAAGAAACCCACTAGGCTTTGAGGTATCACTAGGACCTATTACAACTTGCTTTTATGTGGTTTAGCAAGAACCCACTTGCTTTTGATGGTTTAGCAAGAACCCACTAGCCTTTTTAACGGGTGAAGGCTAGCTCACCGAAACACAAGCCTTTTAAAAGGAAAGGCTTGAAGAAACCTCTTCACACCTTAATGGTGGTGTGAGAACCCAAAGAAAGGGGGATGAGAAAAGGTGTTGGGGTTTGTAGGCACAAACCCAAATTAAGCTCAAAATAAATATACAATAAAAAACCGTATTTTGAGAAGCCTTGGGCGCCTTTGATTGGATGGAGATGTTGAAGGCCGCTTCCAAGCTTCTTTGGAGGAGCTCCTTGGATGTGGAAGTTGTTGGAGCAATCCGCCGGAGGTTTGCCAAATGAGGAGAATTGTGTTCGTTGGCTTCACAATGCTTAATTATGGTGCGGCAATTGTTCCGGGGCTTCAAGGTCCTTTATTTATAGAGGGGGAACCCTCATATGGCCGTTGGAGGCCTTTGGAGCCGTTGGAAAGGCTTTCGGAGCCGTTGGGAGGCAAGTGGAGCAGCCTGGTCAAAGCTCCAACGGCTAGTTTGACTGGATCCACCGGCTGGCCGGTACAGTCCCACCGGCTGGCCGGTGTGTGCAAAAAGGCATAGGATTCTTGTCCAGGGGCCATCGGCTGACCGGTGCCAGAGCCACCGGCTGGCCGGTGGCAAGACAGTAGCTTGCCACTCTGTGCAGGTGCCACCGGCTGACCGGTGGAGGAGCCACCGGCTGGCCGGTGGCAAGAGAGTAGCAAACACTATTTGGGCTGGATGCCACCGGTCGACCGGTGACAGAGCCACCGGTCGACCGGTGGAACCTGGCAGTGGGCAATGCCTCTGCCAGTTCCACCGGCTGGCCGGTGCTATCACACCGGTTGGCCGGTGGACTGAATTTCAGTCCACTTGATGTGCTTCATGGCCCATTTCCTTGGAAATCTTTTGCCTATAAAACAAAAACACTTAAAACAATGTTAGATAAACATGAAAGTGATTGTGATCATGAAAATTAAACCACGAGGGGATACGAGAGGTACAACAATCTCCCCCTATTTTGATAATCACAATCACCAAAACAATTAATGTAAAATACTGAAATTGAAAGGAAATGCTAAGCACGATGAAAAGGATTCTCCCCCAATCAATCAAGAAATTTCTCCCCCTTTGTGATTATCAAAATAGAATGGGGCATAAAACTTGATTGAGGGACTGGTTTGAAAAACTTGATATGAGAATTGAAAAATCAATTGAGATTTTTGAAATTGAAATGAAAATTTGAATAACAGTTTGAATTGAAAGTTTTGAATCAAAAACCAATTGAAATCTGAAATTTGAATTGAAAGTTTTGGAATGACAATTTAATTGAAAATTTGAAACCAAGAGTTGAAATTGAAAGATTGAAAAAAATTGAAATTGAAAAGCTTAATCAATCCTAACTCCCCCTAAATAAAAACAATAAATCACCGGGGAGAGGAAAAAAATTTTGGCCCGGAGAGACTCGCAAGAAGGGATTTCTCAATCCAAACTTGTCTCATAGCGGGTCTTCTCCTATAAAATTCTTCCGAAAAGTAAAAAGATTTGGGTTGACCGTACCGGTCATTTTTGCAATTACACTCATAAATGAGGTGCCCGGGTTTTTTACAATAGTTACAAAATTTAAAACTAGAGCTCCCCCTTACAAAAACAGTGGGTGCATGGGAGGAGGAAGCTTGCTTGGAATAGCCAAGCCCTTGGGTGGTTCGGGAAACGCGTTGGGAACCAAGTAAATTGTTCAAATTTTGTTCCCCTTGGGTGAACTTGGCTAAAGATTCCCTTAGGTCTTTAATGGTTGATTCCAAAGAATCAACATCGGGAAAATTTTGGATTTTTAGGGACATCTCCTCCTTCTCTTTGAGAAGATGGTATTTTTCGGAAGAGAGTTTTTTGAAAGAATTTTTTAAAGCAACAAATTTTGAAGAAAGCTCATGAAAACCTTTTTCTAATTGATCTCTAACATGTGAGAGTTCTTCATAAGATAGATGATTAAATGAATTAGAAGAACTAGAGGAGGAAGAGGAGGAAGAGGAGGAAGATACCTCATGTTTTGCCATTAGGCAATTATTACCATTGTCGCTCGAGGAGAAAGAAGAAAAGGAGGAGCTATCACTCCAAGTTTTCTTTAAAGCCTTCTTCTTCTTCTTCTTGGCCCTTTTCTTGTGAAGTGGGCAAGCGGGTACGGATTTTGCCTCGGGTTCCTGCTTTTGAGCGGGTTCTAGCTTTTGAGCGGATTCTTGCTTTGGAGCCTCACTAGTACCTTCATAGGTTAGTTCTAAAAGCTTCCAAATATCATGAGAAGATGTGCAAGAAGAAATATGATCAAAAACATTACGATCAAGACCACAATGAAGAGCGTTCATGGCTTTGCCATCAAGCTCAAAATTTGCAATGTCAGCGGGGGTCCATTGAGATTCATCGGGAGAAGAAAGGGTGAAACCATGCATGACAATTTTAAAAATAGGATAACCAATGCTTTTAAGAAATGTGGTCATGCGGGTTTTCCAAAAAGAATAATCGGCTCCATCAAAGAATGGAGCACGATCCAAAGAAAAACCTTCGGGGGATTGAGAGGAAGAAGCGGTAGAAGCCATCAAAAAAAAATAGGATCTTTAATTTGAAACCGGTTAGGGAATTATTCAAATACGTCCTCTGATACCAAATGTTGGGTCGGAACAATCGAGGAAAAGATGGCAAGAGGGGTGGTGAATTTCCTTTTAAAAAATTGATTAACAAATAAAAAATCAAAGTAAAGTGCAGCGGAAATAAAGAGGCAAGACACGCAATTGATAACGGAGTTCGGCCAAAAACCCGGCCTACGTCTCCGCTCCCAACTCAACCGTTGAGAGATTCCTACCGCTTGCTTTTCAATGGTTTTAGCAAGAAACCCACTAGGATTTGAGGTAGCACTAGGACCTATTACAGCTTGCTTTTATGTGGTTTAGCAAGAACCCACTTGCTTTTGATGGTTTAGCAAGAACCCACTAGCCTTTTTAACGGGTGAAGGCTAGCTCACCGAAACACAAGCCTTTTAAAAGGAAAGGCTTGAAGAAACCTCTTCACACCTTAATGGTGGTGTGAGAACCCAAAGAAAGGGGGATGAGAAAAGGTGTTGGGGTTTGTAGGCACAAACCCAAATTAAGCTCAAAATAAATATACAATAAAAAACCGTATTTTGAGAAGCCTTGGGCGCCTTTGATTGGATGGAGATGTTGAAGGCCGCTTCCAAGCTTCTTTGGAGGAGCTCCTTGGATGTGGAAGTTGTTGGAGCAATCCGCCGGAGGTTTGCCAAATGAGGAGAATTGTGTTCGTTGGCTTCACAATGCTTAATTATGGTGCGGAAATTGTTCCGGGGCTTCAAGGTCCTTTATTTATAGAGGGGGAACCCTCATATGGCCGTTGGAGGCCTTTGGAGCCGTTGGAAAGGCTTTCGGAGCCATTGGGAGGCAAGTGGAGCAGCCTGGTCAAAGCTCCAACGGCTAGTTTGACTGGATCCACCGGCTGGCCGGTACAGTCCCACCGGCTGGCCGGTGTGTGCAAAAAGGCATAGGATTCTTGTCCAGGGGCCACCGGCTGACCGGTGCCAGAGCCACCGGCTGGCCGGTGGCAAGACAGTAGCTTGCCACTCTGTGCAGGTGCCACCGGCTGACCGGTGGAGGAGCCACCGGCTGGCCGGTGGCAAGACAGTAGCAAACACTATTTGGGCTGGATGCCCCCGGTCGACCGGTGACAGAGCCACCGGTCGACCGGTGGAACCTGGAAGTGGGCAATGCCTCTGCCAGTTCCACCGGCTCGCCGGTGCTATCACACCGGTTGGCCGGTGGACTGAATTTCAGTCCACTTGATGTGCTTCATGGCCCATTTCCTTGGAAATCTTTTGCCTATAAAACAAAAACACTTAAAACAATGTTAGATAAACATGAAAGTGATTGTGATCATGAAAATTAAACCACGAGGGGATACGAGAGGTACAACAATCTCCCCCTATTTTGATGATCACAATCACCAAAACAATTAATGTAAAATACTGAAATTGAAAGGAAATGCTAAGCACGATGAAAAGGATTCTCCCCCAATCAATCAAGAAATTTCTCCCCCTTTGTGATTATCAAAATAGAATGGGGCATAAAACTTGATTGAGGGACTGGTTTGAAAAACTTGATATGAGAATTGAAAAATCAATTGAGATTTTTGAAATTGAAATGAAAATTTGAATAACAGTTTGAATTGAAAGTTTTGAATCAAAAACCAATTGAAATCTGAAATTTGAATTGAAAGTTTTGGAATGACAATTGAATTGAAAATTTGAAACCAAGAGTTGAAATTGAAAGATTGAAAAAAATTGAAATTGAAAAGCTTAATCAATCCTAACTCCCCCTAAATAAAAACAATAAATCACCGGGGAGAGGAAAAAAATTTTGGCCCGGAGAGACTCGCAAGAAGGGATTTCTCAATCCAAACTTGTCTCATAGCGGGTCTTCTCCTATAAAATTCGTCCGAAAAGTAAAAATATTTGGGTTGACCGTACCGGGCATTTTTGCAATTACACTCATAAATGAGGTGCCCGGGTTTTTTACAATAGTTACAAAATTTAAAACTAGAGCTCCCCCTTACAAAAACAGTGGGTTCATGGGAGGAGGAAGCTTGCTTGGAATAGCCAAGCCCTTGGGTGGTTCGGGAAACGCGTTGGGAACCAAGTAAATTGTTCAAATTTTGTTCCCCTTGGGTGAACTTGGCTAAAGATTCCCTTAGGTCTTTAATGGTTGATTCCAAAGAATCAACATCGGGAAAATTTTGGATTTTTAGGGACATCTCCTCCTTCTCTTTGAGAAGATGGTATTTTTCGGAAGAGAGTTTTTTGAAAGACTTTTTTAAAGCAACAAATTTTGAAGAAAGCTCATGAAAACCTTTTTCTAATTGATCTCTAACATGTGAGAGTTCTTCATAAGATAGATGATTAAATGAATTAGAAGAACTAGAGGAGGAAGAGGAGGAAGAGGAGGAAGATACCTCATGTTTTGCCATTAGGCAATTATTACCATTGTCGCTCGAGGAGAAAGAAGAGAAGGAGGAGCTATCACTCCAAGTTTTCTTTAAAGCCTTCTTCTTCTTCTTCTTGGCCCTTTTCTTGTGAAGTGGGCAAGCGGGTACGGATTTTGCCTCGGGTTCCTGCTTTTGATCGGGTTCTAGCTTTTGAGCGGATTCTTGCTTTGGAGCCTCACTAGTACCTTCATAGGTTAGTTCTAAAAGCTTCCAAATATCATGAGAAGATGTGCAAGAAGAAATATGATCAAAAACATTACGATCAAGACCACAATGAAGAGTGTTCATGGCTTTGCCATCAAGCTCAAAATTTGCAATGTCAGCGGGGGTCCATTGAGATTCATCGGGAGAAGAAAGGGTGAAACCATGCATGAAAATTTTAAAAATAGGATAACCAATGCTTTTAAGAAATGTGGTCATGCGGGTTTTCCAAAAAGAATAATCGGCTCCATCAAAGAATGGAGCACGATCCAAAGAAAAACCTTCGGGGGATTGAGAGGAAGAAGCGGTAGAAGCCATCAAAAAAAAATAGGATCTTTAATTTGAAACCGGTTAGGGAATTATTCAAATACGTCCTCTGATACCAAATGTTGGGTCGGAACAATCGAGGAAAAGATGGCAAGAGGGGTGGTGAATTGCCTTTTAAAAAATTGATTAACAAATAAAAAATCAAAGTAAAGTGCAGCGGAAATAAAGAGGCAAGACACGCAATTGATAACGGAGTTCGGCCAAAAACCCGGCCTACGTCTCCACTCCCAACTCAACCGTTGAGAGATTCCTACCGCTTGCTTTTCAATGGTTTTAGCAAGAAACCCACTAGGCTTTGAGGTAGCACTAGGACCTATTACAGCTTGCTTTTATGTGGTTTAGCAAGAACCCACTTGCTTTTGATGGTTTAGCAAGAACCCACTAGCCTTTTTAACGGGTGAAGGCTAGCTCACCGAAACACAAGCCTTTTAAAAGGAAAGGCTTGAAGAAACCTCTTCACACCTTAATGGTGGTGTGAGAACCCAAAGAAAGGGGGATGAGAAAAGGTGTTGGGGTTTGTAGGCACAAACCCAAATTAAGCTCAAAATAAATATACAATAAAAAACCGTATTTTGAGAAGCCTTGGGCGCCTTTGATTGTATGGAGATGTTGAAGGTCGCTTCCAAGCTTCTTTGGAGGAGCTCCTTGGATGTGGAAGTTGTTGGAGCAATCCGCCGGAGGTTTTCCAAATGAGGAGAATTGTGTTCGTTGGCTTCACAATGCTTAATTATGGTGCGGCAATTGTTCCGGGGCTTCAAGGTCCTTTATTTATAGAGGGGGAACCCTCATATGGCCGTTGGAGGCCTTTGGAGCCATTGGAAAGGCTTTCGGAGCCGTTGGGAGGCAAGTGGAGCAGCCTGGTCAAAGCTCCAACGGCTAGTTTGACTGGATCCACCGGCTGGCCGGTACAGTCCCACCGGCTGGCCGGTGTGTGCAAAAAGGCATAGGATTCTTGTCCAGGGGCCACCGGCTGACCGGTTCCATAGCCACCGGCTGGCCGGTGGCAAGACAGTAGCTTGCCACTCTGTGCAGGTGCCACCGGCTGACCGGTGGAGGAGCCACCGGCTGGCCGGTGGCAAGACAGTAGCAAACACTATTTGGGCTGGATGCCATCGGTCGACCGGTGACAGAGCCACTGGTCGACCGGTGGAACCTGGCAGTGGGCAATGCCTCTGCCAGTTCCACCGGCTGGCCGGTGCTATCACACCGGTTGGCCGGTGGACTGAATTTCAGTCCACTTGATGTGCTTCATGGCCCATTTCCTTGGAAATCTTTTGCCTATAAAACAAAAACACTTAAAACAATGTTAGATAAACATGAAAGTGATTGTGATCATGAAAATTAAACCACGAGGGGATACGAGAGGTACAACACACCCTTCCTGGAGATATGGTTCCATGGTTCAGGTGATACTGGTCTGGAGAAGGTGGCTCAAGCGATCGTGCTTCACGTTGGCTGATGGTGTCTCTGGTAGGTGAGAAATAAGTCACGGTTTGAGGGAATCCAATTGACAGGTAGGTCCATCATTTCTAGAATGAAAATATTACTGATGGACTTGGTTAGGTTGTGCGCAACTGGCGTGATGCTCCTTCCATTCGCTGGATTCTCCCTCTTAATCATGCGGCTCACTCAGTCTTCAACAGTTCGAGATCTTCATGGGTCCACTGGCTTCCACCCTCTGTGGGATTGAAGCTCAATACAGATGGTTCATGTAGATCGGGGATCATTAGAGGAGGTGGTGTTGTCTGTGACTCAGGAGGTGCAGTAATTATGGCTTTCACTACTCACCTCAGAAGTGGTTCCTCTCTACAGGCTGAGGCCAAGGTGTTATTCACTGGATTATCACTATGTCGCTAAGACAATATTGTCCTCTCAAAGGTGGAAATTGACTCCTTTATTTTTCATAATTCCTTGGGTGGCAAGGTCCCTATTCCATGTTCAATCTCATATGTCACCAGAAAATGCAGGGGTATGCTAAATAGCATTATCAAAGTCGTCCATACTTGGTGTGAGGGTAACAAAGTTGTGGACTATTTTGCATCCTTAACCGGATCTGGCCATGGCGTCTCCTATTTCTAGAAAGTGTATTCTTTTATACCATAGGGGTCTGATCTTGTTAGAGGGGATGCCCTTGGATTGCTTAACTTTAGACCCCCTTAGGATCCTGTTTGGGCTGTTTTTGCCCATGTCTCTTACTGTTCTTCTCCTTACTTTTAATAAATAAATAAATGATGATGATGCTAGGCTATATATATTATTATGAAATTTAAAAGGTTTCTCTACATAATAATATTTTATTTTTAAATTTTAGTGAACACATAAGTTTCATAAATAATTACACAATGATGATGCAGTAATTATTCAATTACTGAAACAATCGATTAAATGATATTAGAAATATTAAAAGAAATATGATTTTACTTAATTAATGTGGTACATGGATTTTTTAGGTGAATATGATATGTTTTTGATGTATTAAATTAATTTTTTCGGAGTTATATTTCTATATTGATTTTCTTAAAGTCAATGCTATAAATAGTGCTAGAATTGACACTAATGATATTTTATGAAAATAATATTTTATTAAATTATTTAAAAATAATAAAAATATTAAATAAGGATAGAGGGATGATATATGTTCTATAGTGTCATAAATTTTTCATTTATCTTCCAATTGACACTCTATATGTAAAAATTACATCCTCGCAATATTAAAAAAAATGTTACCATAGTTGAAATTAAAATGGCCTAACTAATGGTTAATCAAAATGATAAGGTTTAAAATAACACCAAAACTTATCTCAAATATATTGTTTGAGGAGATTAAAACCTTATCATATCATATATTATAATTAATTAACTATTGTAGGTATTTTTATTTATATTTAATTTATTATAAATTAATCATTTGAGAAATTACAAAAGTGCCCCCCACCCTCTTATAAAATGTCTCATTTCTTCTATTTTTTTCACACCTACGAACCTATTTGGTTCGGATAAAATCTATATACAACTCATCCAAAATTATCTATATTAATACTAGAAGCCTTTTTTGGGGAATAAATCCAACCAAATTAGTCCTTTTGTGCAAATCAAAAAAAGATAACCAAAGAAGAGGTAACGTTCATCAACGAACATGTTTGTTTTATTTCTTCCTTAAACCATTAAATTATTTTTATTTAATGTTTATATACTAATATAAATATCTTTAATATATTGATATTTTTTATTTTAGGGTTTTATCTATACTCACACACACTTCCATAAAATGGGATACGCAATCATCGTTCTTGTGTACGGTGGACTACCGCCTTGTGAATTGATGTCATTCGTTCTTCCATTTCTAACTTTAAAGGTTAGTAATAATGATTTATTTTATATTTTTATATGATATCTATGATATTTATGATGAATTTATTCTTATTTAATTATTATATAACACATACCTTCATGATTTTTATTTTATGTAAATATGATAACTTTGTTTGTGGATGTGTGGAATACCGTCTCCTCAAAGCGATGTGATACATTCACACTTTACATGGAATATATTAATGATGAGTTTAGTAAAATTATATCATATATATGAAATAATAATTATACTATAATTATATTATATATATTTCATTTACTTTCTTTCTTTCAATGTGACAAGAAAATGGAAACAACGTTTATGCATACGTACGACCTACCGTCTCCATGAACAGTGTATTTCATTTTTGATTTCTATATTTTATATACTATTATAAATAAATATATACTGAATTTATATTATATTTATATCATTTTTATCATTTTGGATATTATTAAATCATTATATAATTAATATGACAAAAAAATATAACAAATCAAAACACATGTGAAAAATAAAGCGGTTATTACCCGAAATGTAATTTTAACATAGATTTGTTAATAAAAGGGTAATATAAAGTCATAATAAAATAATATATGGTATTATATATAATAATATGGTTCTTTAATATATTTATAATAAACTTATATTTATTATAGAGGAATTTTTCATGAGTATGATGAGATTCGATACATAAGGTAATGGGATTTCTAGTCTCACTTTCATTTCTACAAGACTTATGCCATATTCACCACTCATTTCTTTTTTATAGTATATATAATTTCCATGAATGTAATATATGATATTTATCCTTAAAATTATGGTTATTACATATCTATTTTATTATCTCTCTTTCATGAGGTTTATGGTTCAAAATGTTACCAAATCGGTAAGGGGGTTTTATCTCAATTTTCCTTCTTTGAGACACATGTTACGTTATGAATATAAATTCTTTTATGAGGTGTGTATACTTACCTTTTACATATTTTGTCAATAATCTTATTATTTTCATGATATTATATTTTTCATGTAATTTTATTCTATTTTCAGTCAAAAATATGTGCTTCTTTAAATCAATATTTTCTAAAAATGTTTTAAAAGTGTTTTAAATGAAATTTTAGTCATTGTTTAGGAAAATGGATATAAAATATGTTTAAAATAGTTTTAAAAGATTAATTTATAAGTTTTAAAGGTTATTTTCAATAAAAAAAATTTCTATATTTAAAAAAAATAAAAATGGAAATAATATTTTCCTCAAGAATTATTTTAAGTGATCTTTCAAAATCATATTCAATCTAAGACAATTTTATTTGATGTTACTTATGTTTTAATGAGGATATGATTCAATGTTACCATTATTATTCTTTCTATGAATGGTTTATATTTATGATGTAATGATATTTATGAAACTTATTTCTTTTTCATGAGTTATGTTTTGATGAAGTGTTTATGAATCTCATTTCCTTACATGGTTATTTAAATGTTGAATGATTTATCTTCTTGTGAAATAAATATATATTGTTTTAATTATTTTATGGGTGGGACATATATCTCCATCTGATTAATTAGGTAATGATAAATTTTCTATGATCTCAAATGGTACATGGGAGGTCATCTGAAGCCCCTAACAAGAGGGTACACAGGAGGTCATCCTAAGCCTGTTACAAGAGGGTACACAGGAGGTCATCCTAAGCCCACAATAAGAGGGTACACAGGTGGTCATCCTAATCCTGAAATTAGAAGGTACACGGGAGGTCGTCCCAATATCAAAGTAGTTACATAGGTGATTAGTCCAATCACAACATACTATGAATGTCTTGTTGGGTATCATTGACATAAGATATTTTAATTTTATGTGTATGCCACAAATTTCATGTATAATAAAATCATTATACTCTCATGGATCATGTTCTTTGATTATATTATGATTCATGTCTTATGAAATACTGATATTTATTTCATGACTTGTGTATATGATCTTTGATATGAAGGGTATGATCTTCAAATATTATACTCATGTTTTAATACACTTATCCTCATGTTATGCTTACATATCTTCCATGTTTACCCTTACTGAGCATTTGAGATCACTATTTCTTATGTTTCCGTTCCTTAAGTTATAAATAAAGGTTTTAAGTAAGAGTACTAAAGGGTAATACCTTTATGGAATATGTTGAATATATTTCACCAAATTATACAAATGTGTTCTAAGTTTAAAAAATACTAAACTATTATAATCCTCAAGCATGTGTTTTTGTAATATAATGAATATTCATCTAAAATATGTAATATCCATGTTTGAAAATTCTAGGTCGTTATAGTTGGTATAAGATAAAAGGTTTAGTCAATCATTGGAAACTAGGATTAGAAAACTTTAGTGATATCCCTATATATATTTCTAAGGATATGTCTAGGGATGTATCTAAGGATAAGTCTAAGTATAGGTTAAAATCCTAGAGTTTTCATAATAATCATGAATAACCTAGGATTAAACCTAAGGTTTAATATATTTAAATATTATAAGTAATTTACCTTGATTATGTGGTTTTACCACTATGATAAGTGTTTGTCACACTATTATTTCTAGTTTTATTCAATGGATAGAACCCAAAAGAATCATGTTAATGATGAATGTAATAAGAAATGAAATGCTTGTCATCATAAACAACCAAATTTTATGGGAGATAGAATTAAGAATATCATCACTATATTTACACAAGTTAATAGTCATTCTAGACTTCCGAATGAGTAGATAAGGGAACAACTTTCTATCGAGTACTTTATAAGGAAACATCCACCTTCTTTCAGTGGGTATTCTGTTCCAATTATTACTAAATAATGGATTAGTGCCAATAAAAAGATATTTTTCATAATTCAGTGTTCAGAACATGAAAAATTAATTTTTTTTTATTGTTTGGAAGGTGAAGTCAATCAGGTGTGTAATCTTATTAATAATATGAGGGAACAAGAAGAATTTGAATTTATGGAATGGGAAGACTTTAAGGGGATATTTTTTAGTAAGTACTTCCCTCATATTCTATGAACAAAGATGGAGAAGGAATTCCTTGAGTTTAATCAAAAGGATGATGAATATATTGGTACTTCTGAAGCTATTTTTACAAGACATTCAAGGTATGCTTATAGGTTAATCATTATCCCTGAAATTAAAATCGATCAATTCTATGGTGTCCTGAAACTAAGTCTCTGAAAGGACTTGTCTATGAGAGACTTTAGTAGCTATGAAGAAGTTTCTTGATGTGTACTAAAGTTATAAATGGAAATTGGATATCCCCACTATTCATTTAGCTTTGATAAGAAAAGGAATATCAAATCTCATGAAAAATTAAACATTAGAAAGAAATTTCAGGTATCTGTATGCAAAAAATGTGGGGAAAACACTCAATTGAATTCCTAAAAGGGAAAAGAGGGTGTTACAAGTGTGTAAAGGGATTTAATTGAGTGGATGAATGTAAAAGTGATGGGAATAAGGTATCTAATGATATGAATAATTATAAATCTACACAAAATACACCTCCCACAATTCAATATTTCAATTGCAAGAAGTTTGGTCATTTTTCTAACAAGTGCCCCAATCCAAGGACTAATGTGGATGATAAGCCACAAAAACCACTGAGGAAAAAAGAAAAAGGGAAATATTATACTATAAAAATTAATGAATTTAACCATGATAATTAGGTAATACTTATCCTTTTCTCCTTATTTAAGAATTTCTTGTTTTATTTTGTATGAATGAACCCTATGAAAATCTAATTATTCTTCTGTTAGTGAATTTTTATGTGATTATCTACTTGGATTCTAGAATAATGAGATCACATGTTTTATTGGTACAAGGATGAACCCAATATTCCCATGAAAATGCTTTTTCTATAAGAAGAGAGTTTATATAAGGAATAAAGAAGCATGTGTGTATTCAATATGGTTTTACGGAATACATGATAAAGGTATTCACATGTCTTGTATGTGAAAAAAAAGAGATACTTTATGATATAAGGGGGGGTTAATTCTAAGATATTTTTGAGAAATTTAATGAACTTATTACTAAATTTTTCTACTTTCATCTTTAGGAAGGGTATAAGGCTAACCATTTATGGAGCGGTTTATATTGAATTTTGGATGTGGTTTTAGAGATTAAAGTACTATATTGCTAGATGAGGATTTATGCATATTGGATAAATTGTGCTAACCTTGTTTTTTTTTACGAGAACATAGAGATTTATTCGAAAAGAAAGAGTCACAAATAAGTTACATCAGACGGAAAGAGGGAAATTTTCTAGAGTCCTTAACAAAAATAGGAATTAGCTCTGGCGGGAGTTCATTCTTCCAAGTGATCTCATGAGAGACTCCCAAGTTGGAAAGCCCATCAACGATCATATTAGCCTCTCGATAGGTATGAGTGGCCATAAAGATAGGTGTAATAACCTATCATTTTATTTATGGATCTCATGATCTGCTAAAACTTCAGGAATGACAAATTCACCTTCATTTCATGGAATAAGAGATGAAGAAAAAAATGATCGAGGCACAACAATGGGTGATGTTGTCCCAAAATCATGTAATTATATATTCTCATGAAAATTATTCAACTTTAGGAAAAAAGATCTTGAAATAAATTATTATATTATTATCATAATTATTGATTATATCAATGACCTTTTTCAATCCTATTTGGGTTATGGATTTTTTATCATTAACTTTTCTCTAACCATGTTCTCTATCACACTCTATCATAACTTGATAGTCATATTTCTCTTTTATGTCCATGTTTTCAATTGCCACCTCTGTTCTCCTATGTGGAAACCTAGATATGAGTTAATTTGGGTAAAATTTATGTTTCACTGCTGAAAAATTTACCTATACCCATGGTTCTAGCATAAAAAACCATGGGTATAGGTTATACCCACAGTTTTATGAACTATGGGTGCTCGAGGCGTTGGTATAGACCTGTAGCTAGGGTTTTTCCAAACTGTGGGTATAGAAACTTATACCCGTGGTTCTTAAATCATTCGGATAGGAAATTTCAATGGAAACACCTATACCCACGATTTGGTCAAACTGTGGGTATAGGTGTTTATTTAAAAAAAATAACTATGTTGGGATTTGATCACTGCACCTTTCTCCTATAGACGAATGACTTTACCACTATCCTACAGCACGTTTTAAGTTATTACATACACAGACACACACACACACACACACACATATATATATATAGGTAAAAAATTCATTTATATTAATTTATTTATTATTATTATTATGGGTTAATAATAGGCCAACCTATACCCACAGTTTGAAAAAACTGTGGGTATAGGTTTCCTTGTGAAATGTTTTTCCCATGCAATTTATTGACACGGTTTACAAAAACCGTGGGTATAGGGTTGGATTATACCCATAGTTTTTTTGAACTGTTGGTATAGGTTTTTTATGAGGAAAATTGTTTTTTCCCACAAAACCTATACCCACGGTTCTCCCAAAACTGTGTGTATATGTACCGCTATACCCGCGGTTTTGGGAGAACTGTGGGTATAGGTTCACCCTAAGAAACATATACCCATGGTTCTCCCAAAACCATGGGTATAGGGGTACCTATACCCATGGTTTTGGGAGAACTGTGGGTATAGAATCATCTAGAAAAATATTTTCCCCTCATGGATATAGGGGTGACCTATATCCATGTTTTTTTCTAAAACCATGGATATAGGGTCATTTTCTATTAATGTTTTTAACTTTCCTTTTTAAAGGTATGTTTTAGTATTCATTTTTATTATGTGGTTTTCTATGAAAGGAACTTTCAAGTATTAAACATTTTATAACCAAAACAAATTTTGAGGGAAAAATTAATTTTAAGGGAGTAAAATGTAACACCTAGAGATTTTGTGAAATATTTTTTTTGAATTAATTTAATCTTTTCGATATTTTTTATTTTACACAACACTGAGTATAGCTTGTGTTATATGAAATCACCAAGTTATTCTTGCTTTGTATGCAATACCAAGTCGATTTTTCCCTACACACAACACTTAGATTGGATTATGGTACAGGGAACACTAATTTTGGATTGTGTTACACACAATTCCAATTTCTTTTCATATCTTGCATTATATGCAAGACTGAGTTTTATCGAACTACAATATACTATTACTCTTATTATAAAAAATATTATTATAGTTACCACCTAGCCATTGGAATAGAAATTAAAAATAATATAAACTAAATTATGAAAATATTATTTAAAAATGTATATAAAATTAAACCTTTGGCCATTAATTAGATAAAAATGAAACTAATAATTATTTAAAAATATATAAATTCCTTTTCTAAGAAAAATATTTTTCTATGTACAAACACCATTTTATCTCAATAAATTAAACAAACCACTATTGGTGAATGTTTTTAATAAAATTTATATATTACATATTCAATAAAAAAATTAAAACACATCTAATAGATTTTATAGGAATAAAATAAAAATAAATCCAAAATTATGGATAAAAATATGTATTTTTCAAAAGGATAATTTTACCGTCTTTTAACAGAGAACTCATTTTAAATATAATTTTTAACACTAATAATTTTTATATGATAAAATAAAATTATTATTTGAAATAGGGATATCAAAATTTAATTTGTTTAAATTTTTGGTATTTTTCTGATAAGTTTCATGTATTGATGAATAGTGAAAAAATATTGAATTTTAATTGAAAACTACTTTTTCGTCTAACTTATTTATATAGTTAAATTATGTTTAGAATTAGTTATAAAGTATAATTAGTAAAATTTTACATCAATTAATCCAATTTAGGTCATTGTAACCAATTTCACATTGAAATTTGATATAAAACATTTCAAACTTTTGGACTTCTTCACTTTAAAAACTCATTTTCTCATTCCGTCAATGGGATTAAGTTTAAATTAATTTTATCCAATTATATGTTTATAATTTTAAAAATTTATTCCATATTTGGAATCATAAGGTCCAAATTTATTAATTATGTACCTTTTATTTTTGGACAATATGAATAGTAACTTTAGTAATTTTATTACCACAGTTAAGGGTAAATTGGGTAATTAAGGGTAAAAATAATGTTATAAATATTATAAAACTTCCATAACACTTGACCAAATGTTATTTTATGAATTTAATTCTACCCTTTCACATATGTTTCTAAATTTAATTATTTAATGGACACTTTTCCATGAAAATGACTTGGATAGTATTAAAATCAAAGGGAGTGACAAAATGTCACTCTTACTTTTAATATGTGCAATATTTTTATTATGGGATTATATGGAGTATATTCTTAAATATATATATTCTTATAAAATATAAAAGGTTTATCTAAATCGTGATATTTTATTTTTAAGTTTTAGTGGAAAAAAATAATTTTCATAAATAATTACACAATGATGATGTAGTAATTATTCAACTAATGAAACAATCAATTAAATGATATTATAAATATTAAAAGAAAAATAATTTGACTTAATTAAGGTTATAAATAAATTTTTTGTGTGAATATTACATGTTATGGGTCTAATAAATGAATTGGTTTGAAGTTAACTTGCTATATTGATTTTCTTAAAGTCAATGTTATGAATAGTGTCAAAATTGACACTAATGATATTTCATGAAAATAATATTTTATTAAATTATTTAAAAAACATTAAAATATTAAATATGGATAAGGGTATTAGATATGTTCTAAAATATCATAAATTTTCCATTTATGATCCAATTAACACTCTATATGTAAAAATTACATCCTCTTAATATTGAAAAAAGCATTACCATAGTTAAAATTAAAATGGCCTAACTTAGGGTTAATCAAAGTTATAAGGTTTAAAATAACACAAAAACTTGTCTAAAATATATTTTTTAATGATATTAAAACCTTATAATATCTTATCTTCAAATAAATAAACTTTTTGAGGTATTTAGTTTGAGATTAAATTTATTATAAATTAATCTTTTGAAAACTTCCAAAAGTGCCCCTCCCCTCTCTTATAAAAGGGGCCCTCTTCTTCACTTTTCTTCACACATCAGAATCAATTTGGTTTGGAGAAAATCAGTCCACTTATCCTCAAAACTTACCTCCCTTTATCCTATAATTATTACTTTGAGATTAAATCCAACCAAAGGATTCCTTTTGTGCAAATCAAAAGGAGAAAACCAAAGAAGAGGTAATGTTCATCAACGAACGTTTTTGTTTTATTTATTCCTTAAAACCATTAAATTATTTTTATTTAATGTTTATACACTAACCTAAGTATCCTTAATATATTTATATGTTGTTATATTAAGTTTTTTACCAACACTCACACACACTTCCATCAAATGGGATACACAATCATCGTTCATGTGTACAGTGGACTACCGTCTCGCGAACCGATATCGTTCGTTATTCCATTACCACCATTAAAGGTTGGTAATAATGATGTAATTTGTGTTTTTATATGATATTTATGATATTTATTATGTATTATGCTTCCATAATTATTATATAACACATAACTTCATGCTTTCCATTTTTGTGTAAATATGATAACTTCATTTGTGGATGTGTGGACTACCACCTCCTCAAAGCAATGTGATTCATTCACACTTTACATGGAATTTATTGAGTATGATTTTGGTAAACATAAATAATATATATGAAATAATTATTCTTCTATAATTATATTATATATATATTTCATTTAATTTCTTTCTTTCAATACGATAAGAAAATAGAAACAACGTTCATGTGTACGCACGGCATACCATATCTATGAATGGTGTATTTAATTTTATATTTATATATTTTATATATTATTATAAATACATATATACTGAATATATATTATATTTTTATCATTTTTATCATTCTGGATATTATTAAATCATGATATAAGTAAGATTATCAAAAATATAACAAATCAAAACACATGTGAAAAATAAAGCGGTTATTACCCAAAATGTAACTTAACATGGAATTGTTAATAAACGGTTAACATAAAGTCATAATAAAATAATATATTTAACTATATATAAGAATATGGTTCTTTAATAGATGTATAATAAACTTATATTTATTATACCAAAATTTTTCACGGGTGCAATGAAAGTCAATACGTAAGGTAAGGGGATCTCTAGTCTCACTTTTATTTCTGCAAGACTTATGCCATATTCACCACTAGTTTATTTTATGTGGTGTATATAATTCCTATGAATATAATATATTATTATTATCCTTAAATTTATAAGTATTTACATATCTATTTTATGATCTCTCTTTCATGGTGCTTACGGTTCAAAAGTTACCAAATCAGTAAAGGAATTTTTTTCTAAATTTTCCTTATTTGTGACACATGTTATGTTATGAACCTAAATTATTTTATGAGTTTTGTATACTACCCTTTAACATGTTGTATCATGAATATAATTTTTTCATGATATTATAAGTTTCATTTAATTTTATTCTCTTTTTGGTCATAAATCAATGTTCTTTTAAATCAATGTTTTCTAAAAATGTTTTAAATGATCTTCTAGGAATTTTTAAGTAAAAAGTATTTTAAATATGTTTAAAATAGTGTTCAAAGATTCATTTATAGGTTTTCAAGGTTATTTTAAATGAAAAAATGGTTTCTAAATGTTTTATTATTTAAAAATCATTTTTCAAAATAGAAAGGATATTTTCCTCAAGAATTATTTCAAGTGATATTTCAAAATCATCTTCCATCTAAGACAATGTTATATGATGTTACTTATGTTTTACTGGGGATATGATCTAATGTTACCATTATTATTCTTTTTATGAATATTTTATTTTTATGATTGAATGATATTTATTAAACATATTTATTTTCCATGATTTATGTTATGATGAAGTGTTTATGAAACTCATTTCTTTACATGGGTTCTGATATGATGAATGATTTATGTTCGTGTTGTGCACATATGTATGATTTTCATTATGTGATGGGTGGGACCTATATCTTCATCCAATGAATTTATTAATGATAAATTTTATATGATCTCAAAGGGTACATGAGAGTTCATCTTAATCCTGTGACAAGAGGGTACACGGGAGGTCATCCTAAGCCTGTAATAAGAGGGTACATAGGAGGTCATCCTAAACTCGTAGCAAGAGGGTACAAGGGAGGTCATCCTAAGCCAGAAATTGTGAGGTAAATGGGATTTCATCCCAATACTAAAGTAGATACATGGGTGATTATCCAAAGACTAACATACTATGAATGTCTTTGTAATTATCATTGATATTTGATTTTCTAAGTTTATGTGTATGCCACAAATTATGCCATTGTTATGTGCTCATGGCTCATGTTCTTTGATTATATTATGATTAATGTCTTATGAACTATATATATTTATTCCATTACTCATGTATATGATCTTTGATATGAAGGGTATGATCTTCAAATGTTATGATCTTGTTTTCAAACCTTTATGCTCATGTTATGCTTGTGTATCTTCTATGTTTACCCTTACTGAGCATATGAGCTCACCCTTTCTTATGTTTCTATTCCTTAGGTAATAAAGAAAGGTTTTAAGTAGTATTACTAAGGGGGAAGATATTTATGGGATATTTTGAAGATTTTTCACCAAATTAGAATAATGTGTTCTAAGTTTCCAAAGGCACTAAACTATTATGATCCACAGGTATGTGTTTTTGTAATGTAATGAATATTATTCTAAAAATATGTAATATATATGTTTGAAAATACTAGTTAATTATAACCAACCCCCACTCTTTTCTCTTCCCAAAATCCTTATTCAGTTTATGTAGGTCCTGATATTTTGAAAATACCTACCCTAGGTCCCTTAAGAGAAGTTATAAAGGATCTTATTCATAAAAGAGGTAATCATTTTTACCAACTATTCCAAAAATCCTTCTTATTTTACGTAGTATTGATGAGTTATTTCCATGATAAATTAATAAATATAGTATCATATATATTCTTATATGTTATTATGATTATGAGACAACCATGTTCCATGTTTTATCTGTCATATGAAAAGAAAAAGCACCATGCGTGTGTATGTATGGATTACCGTCTCCACGAAATTGTGTAATTTGTTTTTCATAACCACTTTAATTGTATGGGTATAATGATGAAAATAATTGATATATATGGTACTTATGAATTAATATTGATTATTTATAATTAATATACCATCCAATTCCTTACCATCTCACCATTAAGATAATGATATTGTCGCTCGTGTGTATGTATGGTCTACCGTCTCCACGATACGATTCGATTCATTTTACATGATTAACCATTCAATAATGATTATAAAAATGTATATAATGAATAAATATAATATATATGACCTTAATATAATTCTTGAGATGATGAAATCATGATCTAATTAATAGGAACAACAAGTAATAAGTCAAAACATACTCAAAGAACTATGCAATTAACACCCAAAATAGTAAAAATAATTAACAAACACTTAATGAGGTATTATAAGAAGTTAATATATGATATTATAAATATTATTATGGTTCTGGTATAAGTTAATAACATTATTAAAACCATTATACAGGAGGTTAAAGGATGTTTATCCAAAAACAAGCACAAGGTAAGGGATTCTGTCTCAATTTAAATTCCATTGAGACTTATTCGTTATGAACTAATTCACTTTAATGTGGTTTATATACTTCCCCTTTTTCATTTAATATCATGATTCACTCATAATTCATGGTATTTTAACTTTCAATTTGAATTGTCTCACCCAAGGGTTTTAGCTTTAAAATTACCAAGTGGTAAAATTTATCTTTGCAGTCTCACCGTATTTTGTGATTGTTGACTTTCTCTTTAAACAATCACTTTATTATAATAATTTTAATTAGAAATTTCCTTATATATCTACATTATTGAGTGGTGGGTATAATTTTTTCCTAAACTGTATGCCATTTTTACATACAGTGTTTACTTTGACAGTTATTTAATTATTTTGGGAAATATTGATAAATTTGTATTTTTCATTCACTGCTGATATTTGATCTAGTACATTGTTTATTAATTAAATTAATTATTATATATGTAAGGAATAATTTGGAATGAAATAAATTTGTAGGGACCAGTTATAGATATCCCCTCTATGCATTGGTAGTCTCATGGGACAAATCAGTTGGTTAAATCAGAGTAGTTTAAATTGACTTGAAAATAGATTTTGAATGTATAGTGGTTCATGTGCCAGATACATGATGTCCAATATTAAAGCATTGTATTCATTCATAATTCATTTCATTTATTATCCAAAAGATTTTAACTATAAAAAAAATCTATGGATGTATTTTATTTTCAGACTATTGATTAAATTGCATGTGTTTCAGTTATTAACCTTACCATATTGATTATGCCTTGTCCAATTATTTAAATGGAATGTGTTATTAGTTATTTACTTTTCCATGTTGATTTATTATTATTTATTCATTATTTATTCCTCTTTACTTACCCTTACTGGTCATTTTGTCTCACCCTTATTTTGTTTCCTTACCCCAGGATATGAAGATGAATTCTTGGAATGAGTTTCAAGGATGCAGTTTGTTGTTCGGAGTAGATTAATCAAGAGGGGGTGAATTGAGTATCTATTAAAAATTTATGTTTAAAATTATTCTTAAAAAGGTTCCCCAATAAATTTAAATATAGCTTATTCAATCAAGGTTATACAGTTATGAAAGTTTGAATGTTTAAATAACTTCTTAGAAGATTGATTAATTCTTAGTAATCATAATATCAGTTATTTACATTACTTTTGAATCTATTATAATAAGGAAAATCAATTATAACCTCTTTCCAAGATTAAATATCAAAGTAAATTTAGTGATTTCTAAATTAAACAGTAAAACAGATAACACTAAAACAAACAGCATAGCGGATATAAAACAAGTGTTTCAGTCTCAAGATGAGACCTAATCCACTCTACTTGGTGATCACCTACCACCAAACAGTTTATATAAATAAACGTGATTCGCACCCTAGATCAGGGTTAATAAAAGTACACAAGACTGTCCAGGTCACACGACCTCTTCCATAGTTCTTCGTGGGTATGAACTAACAGGTCACACAGGGACCTCTTCCACACTTATCTGTGGGAATACACAAGTGTAAAAAGATGTAAGAGAAAGGATATCTTGTATCCTTCAGTTTGATGTAGGAGACAGTGTGTGTTTTATACAGACACACACACTGCTCAAAAGATAAAAAAAAATACACAACAGATTAGAAATGATGAGATAAGGTTATAAGTTATCTAAGTGTTAGTCTATGAAGATCTGGACTTCTGGAATCAAACATATGCAGAAAGAAAGTACTCTTGTGGAAAATAGAGTATCATAAGTCATCTAGATCTAGATTGTGTTCTTCGTGGAATTGATAGTGCAAAAATGTTCTCAACTCTAGGATTCAATTATGCTTCATGTGTTTTTCATCAGTGTTGGGTTGCATGAAAGCTTGTGCTTCTTCGTTATCGCGCACACACTTGTTTTTTTGTTACATTGTCGTCGTCGTTGTCATTGTAGTCACCAAAATCACTCTGTTCTTTTTAATCTTAGAATGCATGTGTTGGAGCCGACAAGATGCATGTATTCTAGACCTCGAACCTCGTACTGTCAGGTGACATGTCCACAAAGAAACATTAACTATATTAGTGCATTTAAAAGCTTTAAATATTACCGTTATAAATTAAATTGAAAAACAACAAAACAGATTAAGAAATGGTGTCACAGTCTATCTGGAAACGGTGTCTCTATGAAATGGTGTCTCCTTATTTTTCTTTGAGTAGTGAGACATCTATGATGTCATAGTTGTATAGAGATCAGGAACTGGTATCACAAATGTGGTGTTAGGATCATGGTGTCTGGTCATGGTGTCTGGATGGTCACGGTTTCTGGTTGGTCACAGTGTCTATATGGTTACAGTGTATGGATGGTTATGGTGTCTGTATGGTTATGGTTATTGGTTGGTTACGGTGTCTAGATGGTTACGGTGTATCGATAGTTACGGTGTGTGGATGGTTATGGTGTCTGGATGGTTACAGTGTCTGGATGCTTACGGTGTCTGGATGGTTACAGTGTTTGGATGGTTACGGTGTCTGGTTGGTTACGGTGTCTGGATGGTTACGGTGTCTGGATGGTTATGGTGTCTAGATGGTTACGGTGTGTGGATGGTTATGGTGTCTGGATGGTTACAGTGTCTAGATGGTTATAGTGTCTGGATGGTTATGGTGTCTGGATGGTTATGATGTATGGATCCTTCTCCAGAAAAACACAACCGGTGGAAAACTCACGGTTTCTCAGACTTATCCAAAACTTTGTACACAGACTTAAACAATGATATTCATTGAATGAATTAATCTTAATCATTAATAAGATAATTTCATTAGAAAAAAAATAGTTTACACTGTTTATTTAAGGCATAAAGAAACTAATCATCTGTACACATGATTCTATATAGATTAAATAAGATTAACAAGCTTTACAGAATGTACATGATTTGTGATCATTAAAACATGATTAACACATGAGAAGTCCAACAATATCCCCCTTTTTATGATCACAAATCATTTGAGTGTGATATTTATTCTTATTTAATGTGTCTCTTCTTTAATGCACATTTAGTTCATATAGAATACATATTTCTACCCCTTTTGGGATTATCAAAAAGAGTAAATAAGAAGTAGACAATAAAATAGCACAATGCATTGGATGGATAAAAGGTATCATTACAAACAGTAAGGAACAAGAATACATGAAACATCCCCATAAAAAGATAGTAGTAACTATTCTTCAACATTGGCTTGTATTCTCTTTGTTGTTGGCATCAGCATCAGAAGAAGAATCCATAGAAGCAAAGGTAGAAGTGGAGGAAGGGAGTGAACCAGTTGACAGAGAAGGTAAAGGGAGTCCTTCAAAAACAGAAGGGGCTAGGGTAGGTGCAGTGGAATACCAAGGAAACTATTGATCAAGGATAACATTCTTGATCTAACTCAGAGCTTGAGAGACAGACATATATGTGGAGGAAAGGGAAGAGGATGAGAAGGTAGGAAAACTAGATCGCAGGGGTGCAGCTATAGGAGCGACAATTGTAGTACTCTGTACATGAAGATAAGGCCTCAAAATCTTGATGAATTCAGCAATGATCTCGCCACTATACTGCATATCTTTCTCAAAGTCATCCTTGTTCTCCATAAAATTATCCAACAAAGGAGTGAAATCTTTGAGCTTTTGGACTTGAGTTTTGAGAGCTTGAGTTACAGGAGGGATCCTCAGATTCTCCACAAGGTACTTGAAGTGGTTGGTCATGTCATTATTAAAGAAGATCCGATTGAATTAGAACTCCACCTTCTTAGAAATTTTTTACTGAGAATCATTGGAAATCTTGGAATTAATTCTCACCAAATCAAGAACTCGTTCACTGTTCTTGATAACTTCGGATAGAGATTCCTTGTCAAAGCCACTAAGAAAATATTAAAGTTCTTCTTTGACAATTGTTCGAAGAAGATCACTATCTAAAGAAGGTTGAGATGATTGTTCAGAAGTATGAGAAGCAGTGACAACTAAGGTAAGATATTTTAGTTGATTTAGAACTTTCCGGAGACAACCCTTATACTCATCAGTTAACTTGTTATGACCAATAACAAGTTCACGCATATCTTAAAAAATATGCTTGTTTCCTTCAGCTACCTTTTCAAATAAGGAATTTATATGAGGTTGAATCAGTGAGGCTACTTCCTATGGGTTCTGACTAACAATATCCTCAATAGGATAAGAAATAGGTTTTGGTCTTGAGTTTATCACTCTCTTCATTTCTTCAACCATACTTCTAAGAGTTTTTACTTCATCACTAAGTTGTTTTTTCTTGACTTTGACTTCTTGAATCTCATGAAGAATCTTGTAATGAATCTTCCATATGAATTTTTCCAACAACAGGGAATCATCACTCTCACTTAAATTTTTTTCAAGAGACGGTTGGGTATTCATGAGTTTTTTAACTCCAGCCAATAGGGTAACTCTAAATTCTTTCAGATCATCCTTATTCACCAAGTTTGGATATTCTTGTGAGGGTTTAGGAATAGAAGATGAGACAGGCTCAGGTTCTTTGGCAGAGATAGATTCAAGAGAAGATGCCATTTTCAAATGAAACATAGTAGATAGATCAATTACTTTAACTTAGACTTCTTGGGAATCAGTCACATCAAAATAATTGGGGAATTTATACCATGTATCCAGTGAGCTTGGATCAATCAGATTAGAGACTTCAACATTTTCTATATTGGGGGGATTCTCCCCTCAATAGTTTCATCTTTTTCAGGATTGAAAGATTTATATCCTTGATCTATTTCCACAAACTCATCCCCAATTTCCTTAGCCATTTCCTTTCTATCCAACTAATAGGCTTGCTCCATTCTCTCTTTAGCAGATGGAATAACTTCAGGTTCAGCTTGTTCCTATGGGTGTTCCTCAAGAGTAGTTTCTTGTACAATAGAAATATTTTATTCTACAGGATCTTCTACAACATTATTTTCACTTACCTTAATAACATATTCTTCTTTGGAAGCAATTTGTTCTTCCATATCAACAACTTCTTCAGGAACAGGCATGTCCTTATCAATTAAGACTTGAGGAGAATATTCACTATCTTCTTCAACCAGAACAGTTTCTTTCGAAGGTACAACAACCTCTTCTTCTTCATTATTAGAATACTTAACAAGTTCATCTAGCTCCAAACCAAGATCAGAAATATCCTTCGGTCTTGAAGGGTGTTCCAACGAATTAAACTTTTCATAAACTCTGTCATTATCTTCCACCCAAGATTTTCTCCATAGATTCCAATTGATTTTCATTCCCTTTACTGTAACTTTTGAAAGACAGAACTCATAATCCTTAATGGATTATTCATCTAGTCCAACAAACCCCTTTGCATGAATCATAACTGTGATGAGTCTTGAATAAAATAGGGAGGTTGACTTGGAGGTTGTTTTGATCAACTCACACATATGGTGTATAACATACTTGTATAGGTTGATCTTATGTCAATTTTTTATGAGATGTATCAAAAATAAATCATGATACTTGAGTATAGAAAAATCACATTTTCTAGGGATAATCAAATTCTGAACAAACTTAAACAGGAGTCTGTTTTCTCCATCTAGCTTGGCGGTTATGGATCTCCTCTTAGTTTCATTGCCAGTTAAACTTCTCAAAGATTCTTTCAAAACAAAGAACTCACTCGGAGGTGGAGGACCTATTTGGTAGTCCTAAAAAATACCCTCATGAGGTATCCTAAGGCATTCATCACATAACCTCAAAGAAAAGGTACACATCTGGCTATTGATCCAACTTCGCACAACATAGCCATCTTCTGAATCAAAAGAGAATTGAACATACTGGTAAAAATGTGCAACTAGCTTTGGGTAAATAGGTCTATTATATTTTGTGAACCAATTCATCCATCCTTTATCTCTGATAACTTTCAATACCAAATACTTACTTGACAGAATCCACTTAGGGAATATCTCTTTTTTAGGTACCACTACTCTGTTCACCAGATTTAGATTCAGAGGGCCTTGGGGTGCTAACTTCAGCATGATTTTCAACTTCTTCTTTGAACTTCACTTATCAGTAGTTAACAATGATGGGCGTTTCATCCTGGGCATTCACTGAAGGTTTGAGATATAGAAGGGTTCAAAGAGGGGTTATAGTTTTAGAGAAGAGAGCTTGAGTGAAGAACGAGTGAAACTTCTTTTATTTTATCACTTAGGGATATCAAGCGTCGTGGGATCAAAACTGCAGGAAAGTAAAAAAAGAATAAAATAATGAATTACTACGATATAGGTTATAATTTATAAATAAAACAATAAAGCATCTTTATGGTGAGATCGTAACAAGCCTTCACAGTGAGACCGTAACAAGCGTTCATGATGAGACGGTAATAAGCATTCACGGTGAGACCGTAATAGTGTGATTTCTAAACTGTTCGACCGTATTGTTTGAGACAGTAAGTGCTAGACATTAACCAAGAAATGGTAACTGTGAGACTGTAAACATGAAACATCAACTCTTAAGACAGTAAAATTATAGAACTGTTAGAGTTAAATAGTAATCTTAAGACAGTGATTTGTGAAACCGTAAATAGTGAAATAGTATACTTACTACTTAAGATGTATCATTCCCAATTCATGTATGATGTAATCTATTCTTTAAGAATTTAGTGATTTGGTGAATATATCTATCATGACCCATCCTCAGGGCCCATGTCGTAACTACCCCAAGACCGCCTTCCATAGGCCAGGGGCTGGCGACTAGCACCAAAGGCGAATCCCTGATAAAAAGGGAAGGCATTGCCTTTAAACCTATAACACACACAGTCTGAACATAAGCAGTAGAAGAAACAAGCACTAATATAGAAAAGAAAAGTGTGTTGAAAGTAAGTGGTCCAGAATACAAACCCAACTGAACAACAAGTACAAGTAAAAAGAGAAAAACAGCTCCTGGATCGTCCACCGGGGAATCCTACTTGAAGGGTAGGTAAAGAACTCGAACAACTCGTCCCTGAGGTACGTCCCATCTAGTCCAGCTCCGAACAGCCTCTTATTCGTCACTCTCAGCCTCAATCACTACTGACCATCGTCTGCACAGAAAACAACAAGGTGAGGGCGAAGCCCGTGCAGGGGTGAGTATAACAATACTCAGTAGGGGACCCCGAGACCCCTGAAGGTCTCCCAGAATCAACTAAGGATAAACCACAGAAGAAAGATACACTCATGAATTATCAACCAAACCTACTTAGGTATATGCCCATACATATACCTAAGTTTCCAGTCACAGTCCGGCTCCAACTCTCAAGCCCAAGCACAACCCAGTCCGCAAAGGAAGTAAATTCAGTCACCTCGATGATAATGATTGAAAGACAAGACTCATATCACACAGTTATATAACACATGAATAAGGGTATAGATGATTAGATGTAGCCTCTGAATCATCTCCTCTGTCGAACCCACGTAGGATCCTGGAACAATATCAGCGCTGTCAAACCCACGGAAGATCCTGGTACAGAAGTCATCACTGTCAAATCCATGGAGGATCCCGGTACAAAATTCACCTTTGTCGAACCCACGGAGGATCTCAGTACAGAAGTCATCACTGTCAAACCCACGGAGGATCCTGGTATAGTATCGTCGTTGTCGAACCCACGGAGGATCATGTCATCTCAGTCGCATCCATCCATAGGGTTCTCGCACACAGCACGCTCGATTCCAAGAGGGTCTGCTCCTTGAGCCAAGTGTTGATACATCAACTACCACGAAGTCTCTATTTGATGTATCCCGTAGTTCTGTCTCATCAAAAGAATCCCAACGCAACAGACAGCGCGTCAATCGGACGCCGGGTCTGTGAGTTATTGGCGTTTCCGTTCCAGGGGCCCGGTTAGTTTTTAGGCTCAAACCAACCCGACCGTACCCCAACTGCACCCGAACCTTAAGTGGAGTATTCCAAAAGAATTGTCTCACTCAAATAATTCCATCACAGCAGGCAGTTCGTCAATTGGACACCCATAGCCCAAGATAGGGGCGAATATGTTTAAACTGGCCAAACGGGTCCGGGTCCAGTCTGGCCCAGTCGGACCGACCCTGCCCAACCCGGTCTATACCGAAGTCCGACTCGGTCCACGAAAGTAGCCTGAGCTGAGGGAATGGTCCAGCCCAAAGAGGTGGCTCGGCCCGAGGCAGCCCGGCCGAAGGCGGCCCGGTCTAGGGCGGCCCGGCTGAAGGCGTCTTGGCCTGGGGGTGGACCGGACGAGTGGCCCGGCCAAAGGCGGCCCGACCGTCTAGCTGGCTCGCGTGGCCGGTGGCTGGCCCGTGTGACTGGCTGCTGGCCGCGTGGCAGGCGTCTGGCCCGCGTGGCCGGATAGCCTCGCATGGGGGGTTACACCCCCCTGCCTTCCGAAACGGCTGGCTCATGGTGCACCGGCCTGGTAACCGCTGGACCCAAGGGTCCCGCCTTGTCCGGTTGGACGAGCGGCTAGCCGGTTCTGGCTCCAGCGTCGCGCCCCTTCACCGTGGCCCGCCCTGCCTACAGTTCTGCATCATCGTCGCGGCCCATCGTGGCCGCGGCTCCCCTTCCGCGCAGCACAATGGTGTCGCACCCTCTTGGCAACCCGGCGGCCTTACGCCACCGGTCTTCTTCGTGGTCGGCCCGGTGTCAGCCACCATTGCTCTGCCTCTGTCATCAACATAATGACAACAACAACAAGGGGGGGAAGGGTCGGACCATGCTCCTGCGGTCTGAGCCCTCCTTGTTACGTTGGTAACAATCGGCATCAAGAAGCACAAAATACGATGAGGAAAAGAGGGTATAACTCATACATAAAAATAATTCAAATCCCCCTACCTCGATTTGAAGTATGTTGACTAAGTCATGGAAAAAGGGTAGATGTCGATTCGTTGACATCGGGAAACGTCTGAGGATGAAGCGTCGTTGGCGTTCCTCGCGGGCGGCTCCTTCTCTTTTGGCTTGGTCGAAGATCGAAGGAGAAGTTTTTCGTTCTTCAGTGGTTCTTCGTTGGAAGGATGAAGCTCTCCTCTCTTAAGCTTTTCCAAAGGATTATGCCAACCACAAAAATGATAAAGGATGATATCTATTAATTATTCTGCACAACAACAAAAATATGTGTTTAATTAAATGAGGCAACTCATTTAATTAATGCTAAGGAATTGTTCAAAATCAAACTTTGAGGAGGTGAAGAGTTCCAATTAATGAGGAGGGGTGTCAAATTAATAAATGGGGAGTTAATGGGGGGTAAGAAGCTAATGTGGGACCCACTACATAATATCCTCCTAAGGGAGGTTATGCGTGGGTGGGACCCACCTCCAACCTCCCCTTGGAGGATTAAACCACCATTCAAATAAAAATATGTTACACATATTTTTATTTCATTTATTTTGAAACCCCAAAAATTAACTTCCAATATCGATAAAATGCAACTGCAGTAAAGGTCTCCTTAAGAAAATATCGGTGCTGCAAGTTCAATGTTGCCCTCAGATTTCAATTCCGAGCACCGGTTCAAAAGATATAAAATCTCACTCGTACGTTTACTAAACATACTCTAACTAAACTTTAGAAATTGATTTCGGGCACACCGGGCCTCGGAATCGGGTTCCGTCAGAAATTGCGGACTCATAAAATTCCCATGAATTTAAAAAAAATGTACGGAATTTCCAGGTCTTTACATTCTCCCCACCTCAGGGCTTTACGTCCCCGTAAGCTACAACTCGCACTAAGGAAACAAATGGAGGTATTGTGCATGCAGTTGAGCCTCCTGCTCCCATGTGCTCTCTTGGAGGTTCCAGTGCTGCCAGCGAATGTGCACCAGAGGAATCGACCATCCACATAGGACCTGCTCTTGTCGATCCTCAATCTCCACTGGAACCTCTGTGAAAGTCGCCCCGTCATCGATGTCCAGCTCCCCGTGGACGATGATGTGGGAGGGTTCGTGCACATATCTCCTCATCTAAGATACGTGGAAGACGTTGTGCACCCGGTGCAACTGAGGTGGAAGATCCAAGCGGTAAGACACCTTTCCTACCCTATTGAGGAACAGAAAATGTCCAATGAATCGTGGAGATAACTTTCCGCCTTGGCCAAATCCTCGTAGACCTCGTCGAGGTGAGACCCGTAGAAAGACATGGTCACCATCCTCAAACTCCAGTGGTCTCCGTCTCCTATCAGCATAGGACTTCTGCCTACTCTGTGCATTCTTCATCCGCTCCTGGATGATCTGCACCTTCTCTGTCATAGCCTGCACCATCTCTGGTCCTACAAGTGCTGACTCCCCTCAGTCAGTCCAGCACAGAGGTGATCTGCAAGGTCGGTCGTACAGTGCCTCATAAGGTGTCATCCCGATGGTGTAGTGGTATCTGTTGTTATATGAAAACTCTACCAAGGGTAAGTGATCCTCCCAGCTATGACCAAAGTCGAGGACACATGCACGGATCATGTCCTCGAGGGTCTGAATGTTCCTCTCAGTCTGACCATCTGTCTGAGGATGGAAGGCGGTGCTCAAGCAAAGTTGCATCCCAAATGCCTCATGTACCCCTTCCATAGCCGAGAAGTGAAACGAGCATCTCGATTGGAGAAGATCATTGATGGAACACCATGAAGACATATGATCTCCTGCACATAGAGGCGTCCCAAGCTCTCTACTGAACCCTGCTCTCTGATCGATAGGAAGTGGGCTGACTTGGTGAGTCGTTCGATAATCACCCAGATAGAGTCATGTCCCCTGGATGTACGTAGAAGTCCCATCACGAAATCCATGGATATCTCATCCCACTTCCACTCTGGGGCCTCTAAGGGATGAACTAAGCCTGCTGAAACCTGGTGCTCCGCCTTCACTTGCTGAAAAGTGAGGCATCGTGAGACAAACTCTGCTACTGCCATCTTCATACCTGGCCACCAGGGCTGTCGTCGAAGGTCCTGATACATCTTCGCCACTCCTATATGTACCGCTAAAGGAGATGTGTGGAACTCCGTCAACACTTCCTTTTGAAGTGAAACTGGTACCATGGTACGTCCCCTGAAGAGAATGGTGTGCTTCCTACCTTCAGAAAATCCATCAGGTGTTTGCCCTGTGGATATCTGAGAACGTCGTGTCTCACAGTTAGCGTCTCCATGTTGTAACTCCCTGAATCACTGAAGAAGTAGAGGAGTGATTGTGAGGGACTGTAGAAAGGCTGCTCTATCTCTATCCATAAAGGATATCTGCAATGTGGCCAGCTGCTCTATCGCCTCTCCTAGCAGCTGAATGTATGATCTCCTACTGAGAGCATCTGCTAAAACGTTCCTCTTTCCAGAAGTATAGACTATCTCGAAGTCATAAACCTAGAGGAACTCAAGGCAATTTTGTTATCTCAGGTCTAGGTCCTTCTATGAGAAAACACACCTGAGACAATTGAGATTAGAGTAAACCGTAAACTGTTCGCTCAACAAACTATGGGTGAGGCTAGACAAATGCAAAGAACTCGATTACACCCTTCTTTGCCTATGTATTACAAGAGCTGCTATGATTTCTCCTCTACAAAAAATAGAAATCTGGTCTCATCCTCTGGATGAACCACGTCATTTTCCTAATATAGTCAATCCTGACAAGAACGGTACTAATTCATATCATGGACGACGTCGTAAGGCCTCGACGCTACTACTAAGAGATCCAACTGTTAATCTCACCTCCAAGGGTTGAGTCACACTTTCGACATCAGTGTGTGGTCACTGGGTCTCCTTCAGTAGGAATCTCTAATGTGAGGTTCAAGTCAATGGTTTTAACCGGAACCTCTTAGTATCAACCACACAAAAAGGCAGGAAATAAAACGTCACAAGGACAAGTGTATTTTATTACTACAACTCAAAGTACAAAGACACAAAGCAACCACAAACAATGATAACAACAAAGCTAGAAACATCATGAACAAAGGCCTCAATGCCTAGAGCTAGTCCTTCTCTTGTCTACCTACTCCCAGAGCTTGAGGTGAACCGTCTAGGGAAGGTGGTAGTAGTGCTCGATGACTCTGACCACCATCCGCTGAAGGACCTACTCCACTGCCTCATCCACTGCTCAGCTGATGCTCAAGCTCTTGTCGCTTCCTTTGTCTCGGTGGCTCCTCTAACGCCTACTGATCAACTGTGTAGGGATTCAGATAGTCACGCCCTCTGTGACCCCGTTTCCTACAGGAATAACAGACCATTATCCGTTCAAATATCCCTCGACCTCGGGTTCCCCGCACCCCCGATGCCACATATTGGGGTCATCTAAAAGAAGATCTAACCCACTTGTTCCCCCATGTCATCTGCCTACTGCCTACTACAGATGACTTGGATACTGTCAGAATGCCCTGCGGCAAGTGCAGCATCTTCTGAGAACGCACAGAGTGTAGAGTCGCTGGTACAAACTCCGCCATGAAAAGACCCTCGAAGTTCCCCCAGGTGAGGGTCGTCTCGTCGTAAAACTGGAGCATAAGGCTCCACCACCTCTCAGCTGCTCCCTATAAGAGACTAACAGCTAGGTGCACCATGAAGTCAGCGGGTGTCCCAAATGTGTGGAAAACTTGTGCTACAAACTCTAGCTAGTACCCAGCCATCTGAAAATATGTATCGCCTCGAAACCTCGGAGGCCTCTATCGCAGGAACCCATGCAACGCACTCAAGCGGCGCTCACCCTCTACTGTTGGGGCTCATAGCAACGGTAGCCCAGCAGTTAGTGGTACCGCTGGTTCCTCTGCTGTGATGGGGCCCTACACCGAGGCCTCGTCGCTCGTTGGGCTACCATCTCGTATGAAACTCGTAACCCTAGATGGTTGCCTTCGTGGGGGCATCCTAAAAAGAAACAGGTGTGCCACAGTCAAAAAAATATACCTGGTGAGCTAACACAAAGTAATCATGAATAAAAAAATTCAAAGGAAACACACACATAATCAGTGTTTTCATGCACTGATTCGGAAAATCAAAAGTCAGAGTCCTAGTGTATGGATACGTCAGTCGCCGCACCAACACGGGTTTCCCTAAACTAATAACCACACCCAAAACACTTAACACTATTGTTGTTAAAAGAATCAGAGTCCAAGTTCTACAGTAGAACTGACTCCTCTGATGCCAATTTTTCACGACCCGTCCTCGGGGCCCATGTTGTAACTACCCCAAGCTCGCCTTCCATAGGTCGGGGGCTAGTGACTAACACCAAAGGCGAATCCCTGATAAAAAGGGAAGGAATTGCATTTAAACCTATAATACACACATTCTGAACATAATTAGTAGAAGCAACAAGCACTAATATAGAAAAGAAAAGTGTGCTGAAAGTAAGTGGGCTAGAATACAAACCCAACTGAATAATAAGTACAAGTAAAAAGGGAAAAATAGCTCCTGGATCGTCCACCGGGGAATCCTACCTGAAGGGTAGGTACAGAACTCGAAAAACTCGTCCCTGAGGTACATCCCGTTTAGTCCAGCTCTGAGCAGCCTCCTGTCCGTCACTCTCAGCCTCGATCACTGCTGATTGTCGTCTACACAGAACACAACAAGGTGCGGGTGAAGCCCGTGCAGGGGTGAGTATAACAATACTCAGTAGGGGACCCCGAGACCCCTGAAGATCTCACAGAATCCACTAAGGATAAACCGCAGAAGAAAGATACAATCACGAAGTATAAACCAACCCTGCTTAGGTATATGCCCATACATATACCTAAGTTACCAGTCATAGTCTGGCTCCAACTCTCGATCCCAAGCACAACCCAGTCCGCAAAGGAATTAAAGTTAATCACCTCGATGATAATGATTGAAAGACAAGACTCAGCTCACACAGGTATAAAACACATGAAGAGGGGTAGAGATGATTATATTTCGCCTCTAAATCATCTCCTCTATCGAACCCACATAGGATCCTGGAACAATATCAGCGCTACCGAACCCACGGAGGATCCTGGTACAGAAGTCACCACTATCGAACCCATGGAGGATCCCGGTACAGAAGTCACTGCTGTCGAACCCACGGAGGATCCCAGTACAGAAGTTATCACTGTCGAACCCATGGAGGATCCTGGTATAGTATCGTCACTGTCGAACCCACAAAGGATCCTGTCATCTCAGTCACAACCAGCCATAGGGTTCCCGCACACAGCACGCTCGATTCCGAGAGGGTCCGCTCCTCGAGCCAAGTGTCGATACATAAACTGCCACAAAGTCTCGAGTTAATGTATCCTGTAGTTCTGTCTCATCAAAAGGATCCCAACACGACAGACGGCGCGTCAATCGGACGCCTGGTCTGTGAGTTATTGACGTTTCCGTTCCAGGAGCCTAGTTGGTTTTTAGGGTCAAACCAACCCGAACATACCCCAACTACACCCGAACCTCAAGTGGAGTATTCCAAAAGAATCTTCTCACTCCAAGAATTCCATCATAGTAGTCGGTTCGTTAATCAGACACCAGTAGCCCAAGATAGGGGTGAAAAGGTGTAAACTGGCCAAACGGGTCTGGGTCCGGTCTGACCCAGTCGGACCGACCCGGCCCAACCCGGTCTATACCGGAGTCCGAATCGGTCCGCGGAAGTAGCCTGAGCCGAGGGAATGGTCCGACCCAAAGAGGCGGCCCGACCCGACGGGCGGCCCGGCCTGAGGGCGGCCAGGACCGAGGCGGCCCCACCGAAGGCGGCCCGGCCGGCTGGCTGGCCTGTGTGGCTGGCAGCTGGCCCGCGTGGCTGGCGGCTGGCTGCGTGGCTGGCGGCTAGCCCGCGTGGCCGGCTGGCCACGCATGGGGGGTTACACCCCCCTGCCTTCCGAAACGGCCGGCGCATGGTGCACTGGCCTGGTAACCGCGGGATCCAAAGGGTCCCGCCTTGTCCGGATGGCCGAGCGACCAGCCGGTTCTGGCTCCAACGCGGCGCGACGGCGCCGCGTCCCTTCACCACGGCCCACCCTGGTCGTGGTTCCGTATCACCGGTGTCGCGCCCCTCCACCGCGTCCCGTCGTGGCCGCGGATCCTCTTCTGCACGGCACGACGGTGCCGCGCACTCTTGGAAACTCGGTGTCCTTACGTCGTCGGTCTTCTTCGTGGCCAGACCAATGCTGGCCACCATTGCTCCACCTCCATCGTCAACACAATGAGAACAACAACGGGGGGAAGAGTCAGACCGTGTTCATGCGGTCCGAGCCCTCCTCGTTACATTGTTAACAATCGGCATCAAGAAGCACAACATACGATGAGGAAAAGAGGGTATAACTCATACATAAAAATAATTCAAATCCCCCTACCTCGATTCGAAGTAAGTTGATAAAGTCATGGAAAAAGGGTGGATGTCGTTTTGTTGATGTCGGGAAACGTTCGAGGATGAAGTGTCGTTGGCATTCCTCGCGGGTGGCTCTTTCTCTTTTGGCTTGGTCGAAGATCGAAGGAGAAGTTCTCCGTTCTTCGGTGGTTCTTCGTTGGAAGGATGAAGCTCTCCTCTCTCAAGATTTTCCAAAGTATTATTCCAACCCCAAAAATTATAAAGGATGATCTCTATTAATTCTTTCGCACAACAACACAAAGATGTGTTTAATTAAATGAGGCAACTCATTTAATTAATGCTAAGTAATGGTTCAAATTCAAACTTAGAGGAGGTGAAGAGTTCCAATTAATGAAGTGGGGGGTCAAATTAATAAATGGAGAGTTAATGGGGGGTAAGAAGTTGTGTGGGACCCACTACATAATATCATCCCAAGGGAGGTTATGCGCGGGTGGGCCCCATCTCCAACCTCCCCTTGGAGGATTAAACCACCACTCAAATAAAAATATGCTACACATATTTTTATTTAATTTATTTAGAAACTCCAAAAATTAACTTCCAATCTCGATAAAACGCAACTACGGTAAAGGTCTCCTTAAGCGAATATCAGCACTGCAAGTTCAAAGGTTCCCTCAGATTTCAATTCCAAGCACCGGTTCAAAAGATATAAAATCACACTCGTATGTTTACTGAATGTACCCGAACTAAACTTCAGAAATTGATTCCGGGCACACCGGGCCTCGAAATCGGGCGTCGTCAGAAACTGCGGACTCGTAAAATTCCCATGAATTTAAAAAAAATCCACAAAATTTATGGGTCTTTATAATATCAGAAATATCCAATGAATTACAAAGTGATTTCACCTTTTTGATAATGATCTCTCAAAAAGTGATGTCTTATATCAATATGTTTTGTCTTAGAGTGTAAAAAATGATTTTTTGAGATTTTAATAGCACTTGTATTGTCACAATTTATAGGTACATGCCTGAATTGATATCCATAATCTAGTAATGTGTCTTTCATCCACAAAAGGTTTGCACAAAAACTGCTAGCAGCTATGTATTCAACTTCTATAGTATATAATGCAATAGAGTTTTGTTTCTTACTACACTATGATACTAGTGACTTGATTAAAAAGTGACATGTTCTAGAGGTTCTTTTTCTATCTAACTTAGAACCCCTGAAGTCATCATCATAATAACTCACTAACTCAAATTATTGTCCTTTGGGATAGAACAGTCCTAGATTGGGTGTATGCTTGAGGTATTTGAAAATTCTCTTAACAGTATTTAAATGAGATTCCTTAGGATTTGCATGAAAATGAGAACACATACACACACTAAACATAATGTTAGGTCGACTAGTAGTTAAGTAGAGTAAGATTCCAATCATTTCTCTATAAGTGGTTTGATCAACAGATTTTACATTTTCATCAAGATCAAACTTACAAGTAGTACTCATTGGAGTCTCGCTACTTTTAGTGTTATCCAATCCAAAATGTTTTAGAAGATCTCTAGTATATTTACTTTAATTTAAAATAATACCATCATTATTTTGAAAGATTTGAAATCCAAGAAAGAATTTGAGTTCACCCATTAAACTCATTTCAAATTCATTTTTCATCATTTTAGAAAATTCAATACATAATGAATTTTTTGAAGATCCAAAGATAATTCCATCTACCTAGATTTGAACTGCTAAAACATCATTGGAAATTCATTTTATAAAAAGGGTAGGATCAGCTATTCCTTTTGTAAAACCTTTAAAAATAAGAAAAGTACTTAACCTATCATACTAACCTCTTGGAGATTGTTTTAAACCTTATAAGGATTTTGATAATTTAAAAAATGTGGTTTGTAAAATGAGGGTTTTTAAAACCATGGGGTTTCTCAACAAATAAATCCTCAGCTATATACCCATTTAGACATGCACTTTTGATATCCATTTGATATAGTTTTAAATTCAGATGTGTAGCATAAGCAAGCAGAATTATGATGGCTTCAAGTCTAGATATTGGTGAAAAGGTCTCTTCATAGTCAATTCCTTATTCTTGACTATAGCCTTGTGCAACCAATCTAGCCTTGTTTCTAATTATATTACCAGCTTCATCTACCTTATTTTTAAACACCCATTTAGTGCCTATGGTGAATGTGTCTTTGGGTCTATCAACCAGTTTCCAAACTTTGTTCCTTTCAAACTGATTAAGTTATTCTTGCATAGCCATTATCCAAAATTCATCATTGATAGCATCATTAATATTTTTAGGTTCAAGTTGTGACAAGAAGACTTTATGTTCAAACTAATTTCTAAGAGAAGCTCTAGTTTGAGTTCATTTATCTAAGTCTCCTACAACAACATCTAAAGGATGGTTCTTAAGAGTTCTAACAGCTCTAGAAAAATAAGGACTGGTGATTTCAGGTTCTTCAACAGGGTATGGTTCATTGTGACATGAGTCTAAAGAATTTCCAAAACTATAAGTTTTCACAGATTCATTTACAGGATGGTTAGGTGATTTTGAATTAATGTTCAGATTTGATACATCATCCTCCAGGTTTTCTAGAGTGGTCTTAGGCTCATGTGGATCTGTTTCATCAAATTTAACATGGACATATTCTTCCACACATTTATTTCTTTTATTAAACACTCTATAGTCTTTACTAGAAATTTAATATCCTAAGAATATTCCCTCAATACTCTTGGATGCAAATTTTTCAAGATTTTCCTTGGTATTAAGAATATAGAATTTGCAACTAAATACTTTGAAGTAGCTAACTTTGGGTTTTCTATTGTTCCAAAACTCATATGGAGTTCTTTTAAGAATAGGTCTAATCAATACTCTATTGATAATATAACATGTTGTATTTACAGCTTCATCCCAAAAGTAAATAGGTAATTCATATTCACTAAGAATGGTTCTAGAAATCTCTTACAGGGTTCTATTTCTTCTTTCTACAACTCCATTCTGTTGAGGTGTTCTAGGGGTAGAGAAATTATGTCTATATCCATTTTGTGAGAAAAAGGATTCAAATTCTTGATTTTCAAAATCACTACCATGATCACTTTTTAAGGATTTAATTATAAGTCCACTAATATTTTCTACAGTTTTGGCATATTTGGTAAAATGAGAGCAGGCTTCACTTTTGTGAGTCAAAAAGAAAGTCCAATTATATATATAAAAGTCATATACAAGAACATAAACATAGTTATTCCCATTTAAACTAGAAAATCTATATGGTCCAAACAAACCCATGTGAACCAGTTTAAGAGGTTGAGAAGTTGATACTTATTTCTTTGGTTTGAAGGAAATTTTGTGTTGCTTTCCTTTTTGACAAGGATTATACACTTTATCATTTGGAAACTCAAGTTTGGGCAGGTCTTTGACTAATCTTTTTCTAGTTAACTTTCTAATGGAGTGAGTATTACAGTGTCATAGTCTCATATTCCAAAGACAAGTTTCTTTTTAAAACACACTTAAACATGAAGCATTTTGAGAAGCTAAAGAATGTAAGTTAACAGAATATAAATTTTCATTTCTTAATGAAGAATACACCAATTCAGTTTTAGAATTAAAAAAATTGTATGCATCATTTTAAAATTTGAGATTAAATCCATCATCACATAATTGTGAAATACTAAGCATATTATATTTCAATCCATCAACAAAAAGTACTTCGGAAATCAAAACTGAGTTAGAGTTACTAATTTAGCCAAGGCCAATAATTTTTCCTTTGGCATTTTCACCAAAGGTGATATTTCCTCCATCAATTTTTATTAAATTCTTGAAGAATGAATAATCTCCTGTCATGTGTCTCGAACACCCATTTTCTGAGTACCATAAGCTTTTATAGGAACTCTTTAAGCAACTTTCCTACAAAATAGTCAAATAAAAACATATTTTAGTACCCATACTTGTTTGGGTCCAGTAATATTAGTGACTAGTGCCTTAGGAACCCATATCTTCCTCATAGGTTTCCTATAATCATTCTGTAAAGTATTTGAAAAATAAAATCTATTTGGTCCAGAAAATCTTGAAACAGTAGAGAGTGTATCATAACTTTAACTAGCTGAATGTTTTCCAGAACTGGGAGTAAAGTTGTATGTCCTTGTAACATCCCAGGTAAATAAAGAATAATATATTTTTATATTTTTGAATTAAATATTAATTTTACTTTAAAGAGGATGATATGTTTGATGGTGCACCCAATATGCAACAACAGATTTCTTTGAAGTCTAATGTTACACACATTATTGAGTCATACTGAAAAATAATAATATAATATTATTTTAAATGGTAGTTAACGCCTAGACATTGTATTGGAGGGAATGAACAGAACTAATTACAATATTATTATACATGTTTGTTAAATGTTTTTACATTTATCCAATAAAACTTATAGGCTTAAAATGCAAATGAATCTAATTTTAAGCATAAATACTCTAATATTTTTTAAAAGGTCAATTTACCGCCTTTTAATGGCGAACCCTCTTTAAATATAGTTTTGGTCACTTTTATATGTTCTATTTGAAAAAATAAAATTCTTCTTTAGAATTGGGACATCAAAATTTACTTTGGGTAAAGTTTTTGTATTTTTTCGGATAAAATTCATTTTTTAATGAATAGTGAAAAATAATGTATTTTAATACAAAACTGTCTTTTAATATAATTTATTTATATGGATAGATTATATTTTCAATTGGTTTTAAAGTGTAATTAGATTATGTTTTTATCATTTAATCCAATGTTGGTCATTGGATGTAATTTCACTTTGAAGTTGGACATACATAAGTGTCAATCATTTGATAGTTATTATTTCTTAAAAACACGCTTTTTGTTTTGACAATGGGAATTAATATTAAATTAATTAATCCAAATTCTATATTTTTAATTTGGTAAAACATACATAATTTTTGAATTTGTAATATCAAATATATCTTAGGCTTAATATTTGGTATTTTTCTGAAAAAACTTCAATTTTTGATGAATAGTGAAAACACTAAGTAGTAGTTAAAAAAGCTGACTTTTTCATTTAAATGAAATTTTACCGCTTCGGTGAATTAAATTTCAAAAATATGACATATATGATTATTATTAGTAAGTAAAATGTGGTTCAATAAGATAAAAATAATTTTTGGTGAATAGTAACATTTGACCTTTATTTACCACGGTTAAAGGTAAATAGGGTAATTCAAGGTAAAAACAATGTTATAATAATATAAAATTACCTTAAAATTTGTCCTAACCTTATTGGATGAGTAATGAACGACCAAGACAATACTTGTATGAGACATTTGTCCTTTGAAAGTCACTTGGGTAAGATAATGATATTAATAACTTTTTATTTAAAGTGAAAATAAAAATATCATAAACATGTATTATTTTGCTAAAACGATTTTAATGGGGGGTTATATAATTGATATATTTGACTATAAATATTCATTATAAAGATAAAAATATATCCTACATCATGGTATTTTATTTATAATTTTTAGACATCAAATAAATAAAATTATTTATGATACAATAATGACGCAGTGTTTACCTCATTGATGAATGATTTAAATAAATAAGATTATAAAGATTAAAAAAATATCCAAAACCTATCCAATTATTATTGGATAATTTTATTTCTAACAATAGTCATCTTATATTCTACTTTAATAAGTTTTGGACCTTTAGAAACCGAAAATAATTATATAATAAAATAATATTTTCAAACTTTTCTAAAGAGCCCCTCCTCCTCTTATAAAAATCCCTCACCTCTAACCCATTACTCACACCTCTCAAGCCCCTTTGCTTGCCCAAAATCTGCCCAAATAAGCTCTCAAGATCCCTATCTTCCACCTAGAATCCTTACCTTAGGCACAAGGAACTTCAATAAATCCTTTTGGTTCAAACCAAAGGGAGTTACCCGATTTTAAGGTAACGTCTTCTTTTAAGTTCTTTTCTATTATTTTACTTCTCCAACCCCCTAAACTCTTTTTATTACTTTATTTTATAAAAACACCCATATCATAAATATACTAGGTTTTTTTATGAGAAATATTCAAACTACACTTACACACACCTCCATTTAATGGGTAAAGAACATACTGTTTCTATGGATTGCGAACTACTGCCTCACGAGACGACGATTGTTCAATCTTCTCCAACCACCACTTATGGTGGCCACTATGATGGAACTATATTTATATGTGATATATTATATTTATATTGTCTCTATGATTCTATATTTTTCATTTATAGCATACCTTTATGGTTTCCATAATGGGTAAACGCGATAATTTCATTTGAGGAAGTACGGACTATCGCCCCCTCAAAGTGATATGACTCGTTCATGCCATACGTGGAACGTATAAAGGATGGATTTAATTAAATTATATATGATATTATACTGGAATTATAATATAACTATTTATCATTAAGTTTTAATTTCATTAAAAATATGAAATAGAAATGAAAGTAGCGTTCATGCGTACGTACGGCTTACCGTCTCCATGAACGGTGCATTTCATTTCTTACCTCTAAATGTTATATACTATTATAAATACATATATATACTAGATATATATGATATATATGATATCTAAATCATTAATATCATTCTGAAGATAATGAAATTTTGACCACATGGACAACTTGTAAATAATAGAAGTTCATTTTTGACTCAAGCACCAAATATCGACAAAACGACCATTATTAACTTAAATGATTGCATAATGTTTATAACATGGTAATAAGTGATATAAAAGGAATAATAAACTATAAAAATGTTCTTAAGCAAGTATAAATTAATTTTAGTTTATTATTTAGTAGATTAAAGAATGAACGGGTCATGTCAGACATGAGGTAAGGGACTTTGTCTGAATCTCCTTTCATTGAGGAATATTTTGTTTTATACACGACTTTCTTTTATACGGTGTATAAACATCTTTGACTTTTCATTTCATTCAAAAGGAATATTTTTCTATGAGGTGTTTTACTAAACAACAAAAAAGAATGTTTCTTTTTAACGTAAGTGGTGACAATGACCTTTTCCGCCGCCGTGAGTATTATTTGATCTTTGGCTTCCCTAACAAAATGTGATGTTTTTAAAAGGAAATTAAATACCATATACTCTTTTACATATTTTGGTATTGAAAATAGTTTTGATAATGGATTGGTTATGTCAATATATTTAAATGATATATTGTGATTTAAATGTGGAAATTTTATCTTTCCTTTATGATTATTTTATGTGTTATGAATATGGTATAGTTCTTGGTCATCGTTTACGTATACGGGTGGTTCCGTGATAAACCTAGGGCAGGTGAGCCTGAGATAGCTCTCAAATGCATTGGGTAACATGAAGGAGGTAAATGTGAATGTTTCTCTTAAGAGATTTAGAGAATATACTTTTATGGGTATTTTAAATGTAACTCCCTACGTAGCTGGGAAAGCTACAACGTAAGTATGTTATGGATGCCACAAGTTAACTTTATGATTTGTGATTACTATGTGTTATTCATAAATCTTATGATTTCATGAGGTATGTTAAAGTTCTTATTCTTAGTATGTATTGATGAACTAATGTTTTATTTCTTTATTTTATAACCCTTACTGAGATTTTTATGCTCATCCCAAGTTTTGAAATGTTTTTCACAAGACTTAAAGATGAATAGGGTCAAGGATGGGATCAAGGAAAAGTCATGTTTTCTTAAACATGGAACTAGACATGAATCTTTTTTTCAATAGTTTTTATTTTATGAAAAAAATGGAAACTAAGTAGAAGTGTATACATTGTAATTTTTGAGATGTAATTTAATATATATGGCCTAATTCTCTAAAACTCTAAACCTGAAAAGATCCTCAATGTGAATTATCCATTTAATTCAAGATTATGTAATGTTTTTAGGTTGGTCCTTATAGTTGGTATCAGAGGTTAGTTTAGATAACTTTATGAGTTAGGATATTGTTAAATTAATATCCATAAATTAATTTATGTTAATATTGAAATGATATAGCATTTATAGATTACCATATTGCTTCGCCTAAGATATTTCTGTGTTCAAAATGGTTTTTCGCAGAGGAAATAGGGAAGCTATGATGGGATGACATCAGGAGGAAGACAACCTTCCAAATCAGCAACCTGAGATGGTTGGAATCAGAACTGAATAGTTTATTGCAGTGATGGCATAGTTTACTTAGGCTATAAATGGTGGTGGTATCTATTCATGAGATAATCTAGATCAATCATAGAGGAACATGTCAGTAGTAGAGCATTTCATGAGGTAACATCCCCCATCATTAAGAGGATCATCTAAACATGTGCTAGCCGAAGGGTGGATTAAAGCACTAGAGAAGATTTTTGATGTCATGGGGTGTTCAGAACATCAAAAGGTTAGTCTTTCTGTTTACTATTTTGAAGGTAAAGCTGATCAGTGGTGGTCGACGGTAAAAAATATCAGGGATAGTGAGGAGATTTTTTCTCTTGATTGGGATGAATTCAAATGTATGTTTCTTGAGAAATATTTTCCTAAGGCAGTTCATCTTAGGATGGAAAAATAATTCCTGTAATTGAGGTTGGAGGATGACTCAGTGGCTGCTTATGAAGAAAAATTCACTCGACTGGGAAGGTATGCTTCAAATTTCATATGAGATCTTGATAGTAAAATCAACCATTTTTACTCAGGATTAAATCCAAAGTATCGAAGGGCTTTAGCTTCTCGTGAGTTTAAAAGTTATGAAAAACTTGTTCGATGTGTAGAGAAGGTGGAAATGGAGTTTTCCGATGATCAGGTTCTCTTTGACAAATAATAGAATAAGAGGTCGAGGTGGCAGAAAAAAGGGAAGAACTATTCAAAAAAATGATGGTAAGAAACTTAAGTTTACACTTTGTAAAAATTGTGGTAAAAAGTATACTGGGGAATGTCTTTTGAATTATGGTAAGTGCTACCAATGTGGTAAAATGGGACATAAGGCTCGTAATTGCACTAAAAAGGATTAGGTTAATGGTAAGACAAAATCTTATTTACAGTCAGTAAAATGTTTTAAGTGCAATAAATGGGTCATTATACAAATGAGTGTCCAACGAAGAACTCAACTGAGGGAAATCAGCCAGACTACAAGTAGAAAGGGGTGGTGAAATATTTTACAACTACTTCAGCAGATGTTGGGCCATCAAATGAAGTAGTACCAGGTACACTGTTTGTTTATTCAGATTATGTCAATGTGTTGTTTGATTCAGGGTCTATACATTCGTTCATTTATGAGAAGTTTTCTAGTAAATTGGGAATTCCATCTCAAGATATGAATCTTGAACATATGGTAAAAACACCGGGGGAAATTTTTAGACAAAAATAAATTATAAGAACCTTCCTGTCCTTGTGTGCAGAAATAATATACCTACAAACCTTATTGTTTTTCCTCTAGTAGAGTTTGATGTTATTTTGGGTATGGATTGGATTTTTGTTTATCATGATAAGATTGAATGCAGATCTAAAGAGATTTCTTTTCAGAAATATTTTCAGTTTGTGTACAAGAATGAACCCTTAATTTTGATAACATATCAGGAAGCTGAGGAACTAGTAAAATATGGAAATGAATGTTACCTTGCACATATTGTTGAAAACAAAGGAACTAACCATATTAATGATGTTCTAGTGGTAAATGAGTATCTTGATATTTTTCCTGATGATTTTTCTAGTATAATACATGATTGGGAATTTTAATTTACCATTGACTTAGTTCCTGTTGCTAATCCAATTTCAAAACCCCCTTGTCGAATGGCTCAAATTGAACTTTTAGAGTTAAAGAAACAATTGCAAGAGTTATTAGATAAAGGTTTCATTTGACCTAGCACGTCACCATGGGGTGATCCTGTCTTATTTGTTAAAAAGAAATATGGTTCAATGATACTTTTCATTGATTATAGAGTATTTAATAACATCATTATTACGAACAAGTATCCTTTACCTCATATAGATGATTTGTTTGATCAGCTCTAAGGAGCTCAGTATATTTCGAAGATTGACTTGAGGTCAGGATACCATCAATTGAAAGTAAAGGAAGTAGACATTCTGAAGACCACATTTCATACTAGATATGGACATTATGAATTTTTTGTTATGCCTTTTGGATTAACCAATGAACCTATTGTATTCATGGATCTTATGAATAGAATTTTATATGGGTTCTTGGATAAGTTTATGGTTGTTTTCATTAATGATATTTTGGTTTATTACAAAAGTAAAGAGGAACATGAAAGTCATTTAAGGGTTTTCTTTCAAACCTTAAAAGAAAAGAAACTGTATGGGAAATTTAGCAAGTGTAAGTTTTGGTTAAAAAATATTTCTTTCCTTGGTAACATTGTTTCAAAAAATGGCATAATTGTTGATCCTTCTAAAACAAAAGTTGTTGAAGAATGGCCAATACCCACAAATATAACTGAAATACATAGTTTTCTTGGTTTAGTAGGTTATTACTGGAGGTTTGTTAAGAATTTTTTATAGTTATCTAGCCCAATGACTAAGTTAACTCGAAAAGGTGTTAAGTTCATTTGGACAAAAGAATGTGATGGTTGTTTTCAGGAATTGAAAAGAAGATTGGTGAATGATTCTGTTTTGGAATTACCTTCCATAAATGGTGAGTTTTTTATCTACAGAGATGCTTCATTGAAAGGACTTGGTTGTGTCCTTATGTAGAATGATCAGGTAATTTCTTATGCTTCACGTTAGTTGAAACCTCATGAGTTAAATTACCCTACACATGATTTGGAATTAACTACTGTTGTTTTTGCTTTAAAAATTTGGAGGAATCAATTGTATGGAGTAAAATATGAAATATATACCAACCACAAAAGTTTAAATCATATATTCACTCAGAAAGAATTAAACATGAGACAGAGGAGATGGATGGAATTAATCAAGGATTATGATTGCACGATCCATTACCATCTGGGAAAAGAAATTAAAGTGATTGATGCTTTGAGTTGAAAAAGTAATGCTTCATTAACCATACTACGTTTGGAACGATATCCTTTGGTTTTTGATTTGATGAACTTTGGCATAGAAGATGTTGGTATAAGAAATTCCTCTGCTTTGTTTCAGTTGTTAGTGAAATCATCTCTATCAGACAGAATTAAGCAAGCGCATAAGGAAGATAGTGAGTTGCAAAAAAAGGTAGAGTTGGTTCAGAAGGGTAAGTTGCCTGATTTTAACATTGATAATGATTGTGTTTTGGCGTTTGGGAAGAGATTATGTGTGCCTTGTGATTCACCGTTGAAGAATTATTTGTTATGTAAAGCTCGTAATTCTCTGTTTTCAGTTCATCCTAGCGGTACTAAGATGTACAGAGATCTTTGGAAGTATTACTGGTCAGATGGAATGAAAAGAGATATTAATGATTTTACTATGAAGTGTTTGACTTTTCAACAAGTTAAAGCAGAGAGGCAATTACCAAAAGGGGTGCTTCAGTCTTTACCAGTTCCAGAGTGGAAATGGGAAAATATATCCATGGACTTTGTTGTGGGATTACCAAATACATCTTGTGGTAATAATGCAATCTGGGTTATTGTTGATCGACTGACTAGATCTGCTCATTTCCTTCCTATTTGGGATAATTTTTCTATAGATCAAATTTCTCAGTTGTATGTTAAAGAGATAGTCAGGTTGCATGGAGTTCCCATCCCTATTGTATTTGATCATGATCTCAGGTTTACTTATAACTTTTGGAAAGGCCTTTAGAAGTCGTTGGGTACTAAATTAAATTTTAGTACAGTTTTTCATCCTCAATCAGATGGGCAGTGAGAATGAACAATTAAAACCTTGGAGGATATGTTATGTGATTACTCGATGGATTACCAGGGAAGTTGGGACCAACATCTTTCTTTGGTTAAATTTTCTAATAATAACAGTTTTCATTCCAGTACACAGATGGCTTCATTTGAGGAATTATATGGGAAGCACTGTCGAACTCCAACTTTTTGGGATGAATTAGGTGAAAGGAAACTGATGCGACCAGAATTGGTAGAAGAGATGGCAGAAAAAGTTCAGTTGATTCAGAAGCACATGAGAACAGCTCAGAGCAGGTGGAAAATTTATGCAGATAACTGGAGGAAGGAACTTTATTTTTAGGTAGGTGATCATGTCTTTCTTAATGTTTCTCTATGGAAAAGTGTGATGTGTTTTGGTAAGAAGGTAAAGTTGAGTCTGAGGTTCATTGGACCTTATAAAATTCTAGAGAAAGTTGGATCAGTTGCGTACAGAGTGGATTTACCTCCAAGTTTGTCCTAGGTACACAATGTTTTTCATGTTTCAATGTTGAGAAAGTATATGCAAGATCCATCACATGTTTTGATCCCATAAGTAGTTCAGTTGGAAGAGAATCTCTCTTATGAGGAACAACCAATCCAGATTCTTAACCGAAGAGAGCAAGTGTTGTGGAATAACGTAATTCATCAGGTAAAGGTTTTGTAGAAAAACCATATGGTTGAAGAGGCAACGTGGGAATATGAAAATTCTATGAGGGATAAATATCCCCATTTATTTGATAAGTAAATAAAATTGTGAGGACGCAATTTTAAAAGGGGGGGAAGGATGTAACATTTTAGGTAAATAAAGAATAATACATTTTCATATTTTTGAATTAAATATTAATTTTACTTTAAAGAGGATGCTATGTTTGATGGCGTACCCAATACGCAACAATGGATTTCTTTGAAGTCTAATGTTACACACAACGTTGAGTCATACTGAAAAATAATAATATAATATTATTTTAAATGGTAGTTAACGCCTAGTCATTTTATTGGTAGGAATGAATAGAACTAACTACAATATGATTATACATGTTTGTTAAATGTTATTAAATTTATCCAATTAAAGTTATAGGCTTAAAATGCTAATAAATCTAATTTTAAGCATAAATACTCTAATATTCTTTAAAATGTCGATTTACTGCCTTTTAATGGCGAAACCTCTTTAAATATAGTTTTGGTCACTTTTATATGTTTTATTTGACAAAATAAAATTCTTCTTTAGAATCAGGACACAAAAATTTACTTTGGGTAAATTTTTGGTATTTTTCTGATAAAATTTATTTTTTAATGAATAGTGAAAAATACTGTATTTTAATTCAAAACTGCCTTTTAATCTAATTTATTTATATGGATATATTATATTTTTAATTGGTTTTAAAGTTTAATTAGATTATATTTTTACCATTTAATCCAATTTTGGTCATTGGAAGTAATGTCACTTTTAAATTGTACATAAACAAGTGTTAATCTTTTGATAGTTATTATTTCTTAAAAACATGCTTTTTGTTTTGACAACGGAAATTAATTTTAAATTAATTAACTCAAATTATATGTTTTGAATTTGGTAAAATATACATCATTTTTTAATTCAGAATATCAAATATATCTTAGGCTGAATTTTTCTTATTTTTCTGAAAAACTTCAATTTTTGATGAATAGTGAAAACACTGAGTAGTAGTTAAAAAGATAACTTTTTCATTTAAATGAAATTTTACCGCTTCTGTGAATTGAATTTCGAAAATCTAATATACATGGTTATTATTAGTAAATAAATTTGGTTCAATAAAATGAAAATATTTTTTAGTGAATAGCAACATTTGACTTTTATTTACCGTAGTTAAAGGTAAATAGGGAAATTCAAAGTAAAAATAATATTATAATAATATAAAATTACCTTAACACTTTTCCTAACCTTATTGGATGAGTAATGTCCGACCAATAAAATCCTTGGGTGAGACTTTTTTCCTTTTAAAGCCACTTGGGTAAGATAATGATATTAATAAATTTTTATTCAAAGTAAAAATAAAAATATTATAAACATGTATTGTTTTGCTAAAACAATTTTAATGAGGGGTTATATAATTGATATATTTTACTATAAATATTCATTAGAAATATAAAAATATTTTCTATATCATGGTATTTTATTTATAATTTTTAGACATCAAATAAATAAAATTATTTATGACATGATAATGATGCGGTGTTTACCTCCTTAATGAATGATTTAAATAAATAAGATTAAAAAGATTAAAACAATATCCAAAACCTGTCCAATTATTATTGGATGATTTTATTTCGAACAATAGTAATCTTATCTTTGACTTTAAGAAGTTTTGTACCTTTATAAACTGAAAATATTTATATAATAAAATAATATTTTCATACTTTTCTAAAGAGTCGCTCCTCCCCATTATAAAAAGCTCTCACCTCTAACCCATTACTCACACCTCTCAAGCCCCTTGGATCATCCAAACTCTACCCAAATAAGCTCTAAATATCCCTATATTCCACCTAGAATCCTTATCTTAGGCAGAAGGCACTTTAATAAATTCTTTTGGTTCAAACCAAAGGGAGTTACCCGATTTAAAGGTAACGTCTTCTTTTAAGTTCTTTTCTTTTCTTTTACTTCTCCAACCCCCTAAACTCTTTTTATTACTTTCTTTCATAACAATTATAGTATCCTAAATATACTAGGTTGTTGTTATGATAAGTATTCAAACTACACTTACACACACCTCTATCTAATGGGTAAAGAACATACTGTTTCTGTGGACGGAAAACTACTGCCTCACGAAATGATGATTGTTCAATATTATCCTACCACATCTTATGGTGGCCATTATAATAGAACTGTATTTATATTTGATATATATTATATTTATATTTTCTCTATGCTTATTTATTTTTCATTTATAGCATACCTTTATGGTTTCCATAATGGGTAAACGCGATAATTTCATTTGAGGAAGTATGAACTACTGCCCCCTCAAAGTGATATGACTCATTCATGCCATACGTGGAACGTATAAAGGATGGAGTTAATGAAATTATATATGATATTATACGGGAATTATAATATTCATATTTATCATTAAGTTTTAATTTCATTAAAAATACGAAATAGAAATGAAAGTAGCGTTCATGCGTACGTACGGTTTACCGTCTCCATGAACAGTGCATTTCATTTCTTACCTCCAAATGTTATGTACTATTATAAATACATATATATAGTGGATATATATGATATATATGATATCTAAATCATGAATATCATTCTGGTGATAATGAACTTTTGACCACATGGACAACTTGTATATATTAGAAGTTCATTTTTGACTTAAGTACCAAATATCGACAAAACAACCATTATTAACTTAAATGATTGAATAATGTTTATAACATGGTAATAAGTGATATAAAAGGAATAATAAACTTGAAAGGGTTTTTTAATCAAGTATAAATTAACTTTATTTTATTATTCATAAGATTAAAGAACGAATGGGTCAAGTCGGACACGTAGTAAGGGATTTCATCTCAATCTCCTTTCATTGAGGAATATTTTGTTTTATACACAAATTTATTTTATATGGTGTATAAACACCTTTGAATTTTCATTTCATTCAAAATGAATATTTTTCTACAAGGAATTTTACTAAAAGACAAAAAAAAAGTTTTTTTAACGTAAGTGGTGACAACGACCTCTTTCGTCGCTGTGAGTATTATTTGATCTTTGGATTCCTTAACAAGACCTAATATTTTTAAAAGAAAATTAAATACCATATACACTTTTACATATTTTGGTATTGAAAATGGTTTTGATAATGGATTGGTTATGTCAATATATTTAAATGATATATTGTGATTGAAATGTGAAAATGTTATCTTTCTTTTATGTTTGTTTTATGTGTTATGAATATGTTATGGTTCTTGGGCATTGTTTAAGTATACAGGTGGTTCCGTGACAAACCTAGGATAGGTGAGCTCAAGATATCTCTCCAATGAATTTTGTAACATGACGGAGGTAAACGTGAATGTTTCTCCTAAGATATTTAGGGAATATACTGTGATGGGTATTCCAAATGTAACTCCCTACATAGTTGTGCAAACTATAATGTAAGTATGTTATGGATGCTATAAGTTACCTTTATGATTTGTGATTACTATGTGTTATTCATAAATCTTATGATTTCATGAGGTATGTTAAATTTCTTATTCTTCTTATGTGTTGATGAACTAATGTTTTCTTTATTTATTTTATAACCCTTACTGAGCTTTTTATGCTCATCCCAAGTTTTGAAATGTTTTTCACAGGACTTAAAGATGAATAGAGTCAAGGATGGGATCAAGGAAAAGTCATGCTATCTTAAACATGTAACTAGACATGACTCTTTTTTTCAAGAGTGTTTATTTTATGAAAAAAATGGAAACTGAGTAGAAGTGTCTACTTTGTAATTTTTGAGATTTAATTTAATAGATATGGCCTAATTCTCTAAAACTTTAAACCCGAAAAGGTCTTCAATGTGAATTATCCATTTAATTCAAGATTATGTAATGTTTTAAGGTTAGGTCCTTATAGTCCTAGATTTAGAAAAAAAATTAGTTCTTCCAAAAACAATTTTACCAGGTTGATAGCCAATGACATTAGTATATTTAGGAGAAATCTATTTACCTAGCATTTGTACCAAGGTATCTTTACCATTAGTAAAACTTTCAAGATCCTTTTTCAATTTCTCATTATATAGTTTTAGTTCATTATTCTCTTTGAGTAATTGATCATTTTTCTCTCTTTCTATAGTGAGTTCAGTTTTAACAGTTGAGGTAAGAGCATGTTGTTTCTTTAAATACTTGTATTTATCTTTTAGTTCATTGCATGTATCTTCAAGCATATTATAGTACTCAAACATTTCTTTATTAGAAATATTTTCAGAGTCACTCGAATCTCTAGAATAATAGGAATTTTGTACATGAGATTACAGTGTTACCTCAGATGTGTATGTCATAAAACACATATTGTCTTTGTTATCCTATTAATTGTGTGAAGATTCTGAGTCACTTGAACTTTCCTCAGAAGCACTCCATGTTTCTTTCATTTTCTTTTATACTTTCTATCTTTGTCCTCATATTTATTTTGGTACTTGAGCTTGGGAAAGTCAACCTTGATATGCCCCTTTTGCTTATATTCATAGCAGAAAATCTCATCAGAATTTTCACTTCTTTTCCAATATTTCTTCCAACTTCCTTTTTGATCATATCTTCCCTTGAAGTTAGGATTTCTGAAAAAGTTATTCTTCTTATAAAATCTCTTAAACCTTATGGATAATTGAGTCATATCCTCATCACTTTCTGATGATGATTGTTGACTGTTGGAAATTTATACAAAAACTTCCAATTTCCCTTTTTCTTTGTGTTTAGAGGTGGTGGTCTTGAACGCAACAGATTTTCTTTTGGGTCCATCCTCCTCTTTATTATTGAATTTCATCTCCTCTTCATACATCATCAGTTTTCCAATGAGTTCTTTTACAGGTATCTTGTTGATGTATCATGACTCTCTAATATAGATAGAGGTTCCTCTCCATCTGTCAGGTAGAAATCTGAGAATCCTAATGATTTGTTCCTTGGCAGTGACCTCTCTTCCAAGAGAAATCATTGTGTTGACAATTTCGTTGAACCTGGGATACAAGTCAGAAATAGGCTCATCATGTTTCATTTTAAAGTTATCATATTTAATAATATAATTGTTAAGTCTCATTTATTTCACACTAGAATTTCCTTCATGTGAAACAGACAAGGTATCCCAAATTTCATGGGCAGTTTTACATGCAGAGATTCTATTAAATTCCTAATCTTCTTAAGAGTAGTATAAAGCATTCATAGCTTTGTAATTGTTATTATAGGCATTTTTGGTAGGTTCATCCCAAGTAATTCTATCCGTATTAGGAATCTTATATTCATCTATAATTGAAGACCAGATTTCAAAGCTCATACTTTCTAAATACATTTTCATTTTAATTTTCCATTGAGTATAATTGGTTCCATTAAAGAATTATGGTTTGTTTTTTGCAAAACCTTCCAATCTATTATCCATAATAAATAAATACTTTAAAAGATCTAGAAATTTATAATTGATAGAAATTTATAAATCTTTAAAGTACAACTACAATCACAGTTGAATAGGGTTAAAAACAGAGTCTTAAAACACACCTATGATACCAAATGTTGGTCGGAGTAGAGTACTCAAGAGGGGGTGAATTGAGTATCTATTAAAAAAATTTGTTTAAAAAGTATTCTTAAAAAGGTTCCCCAATAAATTTAAATACAGGCCAGTCAATCAAGGTTATACGGTTACAAAATCTTGATTGTTTAAATAACTTCTTAGAAGATTGATTAATTATCAGTAATCTTAATATCAGTTATTAACATTGCTTTTGAAGCTATTCTAATAAGAAAAAACAATTATAACTTCTTTTCAAGATTAACTATCAAAGTAAATTTAGTGATTTCTGAATTAAATAGTAAAATAGAGAACACTAAAACAAACAACACAGTGGATATAAAACAAGTGGTTAATCTCAAGATGAGACCTAATCCACTCCACTTGGTGATCACCTACCACCAAACAGTTTCTATAAATAAACTTGATCCAAAAAATGGATTGGGGTTAAAAACAGTGAACAAGACTTTCCAAGTCACATGACCTCTTCCACAATTTTTCGTGGGTATGAACTAACAGGTCACACAGGGACCTCTTCCACACTTATTTGTGGGAATGCACAAGTGTAAAAAGATGTAAGAGAAAGGATATCTTGTGTCCTTCAGTTTGATGTAGGAGACAATGAGTGTTTTATACAGACACGCACACTGCTCCAAAGATAAAAATAATACACAACAGAGAAGAAATGATGAGATAAGGTTAGAAGTGCTCTAAGTGTTAGTATATGCAGCTTTGGACTTCTAGGATGAAGAATATGTATAAATTGAGTCCTCTTGTGGAAAACAGAGTGTCATAAGTCAGCTAGATCTGGCTCGTGTTCTTCATGGAGTTGATAGTGTAGAAATGTTCTCGACTATAGGATTCAAGTATGCTTCGTGTGATTGTTTTTTTGCACCTCGTACCTCGTACTGTTAGGTGACATGTCTACAAAGAAACATTAATTATGTCAGTGAATTTAAAAGCTTCAAATATGACTGTTAGAAATTAAATTGAAAAATGAAAAAACAGATTAAGAAACTATGTCACAGTCTGTATGGAAACGGTGTCTCTATGAAACAGTGTCTCCTTATTTATATTTGAGTGGTGAGACAGCTATGAGGGCATAGTTGTATAGAGATCATAAATCGGTAGCACATACGTGGTGTTAGGATCACAGTGTTTGGTCATGATGTTTGGATGGTCACGGTGTCTGGATGGTTACGGTGTCTGGATGGTTACGGTGTTTGGATGGTTACGGTTTCTGGATGGTTACGGTGTCTGGTTGGTTATGGTGTATGGATGGTTACAGTGTCTGGATGGTTACGGTGTCTGGATGGTTACGGTGTCTGGATCCTTTGCCAGAAAAACACAACCGGTGGCAGACTCACAGTTTCTCAAACTTAGCCAAAACTTTGTACACAGACTTAAACAGTGATATTCATAGAATTAATTAAGCTTAATCATTCATAAGATAATTTCATTAGAAACAAAATAGTTTACACTATTTATTTAAGGCATAAAGAAACTAATCATATGTACACATGATTTTAGATAGATTAAACAGGATTAACAAGCTTTATAGAATGTATGTGATTTGTGATCATTAAAACATGATTAACACATGAGGAGTACAACATAGTTGATTAGTATTTGTTATGTATTGTGTTCTATTTTCTATTCCCAATGTAAATTGGGTAACATTTATGTAATCTGGTTTTCCAAAACTGCTAAACTCTTCAGTCCTTCAAGATTTGATTCCTTGTAATTCTGTTAATATAATAAAACAATACACCGGATCTGGGCTTATGGGGTTGGGTCGTTACAGTTATTATTTCATTTTTTTGCTTGAGACTCATCTTCCATCTCTTTTAGACATGCACCTATGTTTCTTTAACTACTTTGAGAAGTAGTCATCCCATACTGAGTACCGGTGATTATTTTGGATGACTACTGCTCAGAGTAGTTCAAGCAACATAGAAAAAATGGGGGATGAGTCTCAAGCAACAAAATGCAATAGTAACTATTCAAGAGATGAAGTTGGTGAGGATGATAATTGTCTCCTTAAATCTTTTTAAATTACCACAACTTAATTTAAAATTTTGAATCTCATCTCAAAAATGTTAAAAGGTCTATGACACTACCATGAGAACATCAACTCATCCCCATAGAGCTACACTGACTCTAATTTATGTTACTAGTCCTTTTACCTCACCTGTATCTCAAATATAAGAGCTCTATATCCATTGAGGTTCATGTGTAGGGTGAGTATAAAAATAAATAAGTAAATACTAATAGGGCCCCTAAAATATAAAACAATTCATATATTTGAGTAAATGTTCAAATTAGTAACACTCAAAATACACATTTAAGTCAAGTCATTATGTACTAACCAGGCCACCATGATAATCAAATGTACCAACTTCATTTCATACCAATGAATTATATTAATAATAACATAAGTTTATACTATGGTTGTTCCCTAGAATTCAAATCATTTCACTAATAAAATGTTAAAATTTGAATCATAGGAGGAGAAAAAATTATTTATCTCCATTTGGAAATAACCACATCACAGGTACAATGAGATTCGACCTCAGACCCCTAGCATCCAAGACCATCCCTTAGGGATAACCATCACATGTACTTATTGTATCCAAATCATGAAATGGGTATAACATAACCATTTTTCTTAGGAAGTTCATTTGAAATATGGGGAAGTCTTAATATAATTGGTTCTCTTAGGAAAGAGCCACACAATGGGTGCCACAATACATTAGTTAAACCTAATGTCTGAAAACCCATAAATAAGAACAAACAACAATACAAATGTCACATCACCCTCGCCCTGGCTCTCAATGAATCACTAACATGACTATAGTAACTCACATTCTAACATACCATACCTAGCCCTTACATAATACTCATCATATTCTAATATATGACAAAAATTATTCTTATCACATCCAAACATGTATTTCTTGTAGAAAACTATTATAATCATACAATGAGAGGTATATTAAAAATCATTTCAAATAAAATCAAGTGATTATTCAAAGAAAATATTATAAGGAAAGATTTATCAAAATTTAACAAAAACATTAGTTACATGATATGTTTAATATAATAATTTTCAAAAAAAAATTACTCTAGAGAAGAAATTATTCGACAAATAAACAAAAAAATAGTTAAACAATCAGTAAAAAATGTATACAAAGATAAAAATAAAGTCTTCCTAACAAAAGTCACAAAATTTTTCCATTTACTAAAATTTTAAAGTCTAGAAAAAAATCATGCTACATTTTATAATAATTAATATAGTTTCCTCAATCAAAAAAAATATTTATAAATGTGTATTGGTTCATTTTACAATATAAATATTATTAAAACCATATTTGTGTATGATTACATTAAAATAATTTGAAGAATATATTTACCCTATCAACATATATATATTATTAACCATTTCATCTAAAAAATAAAATATTAAATACATAAAACATGATAATCACTTAAATATTTCTAATCTACTATCCTAAACATCAAATTCCTTAATTGAATAATAAAACATGATAGTCACTTAAATATTTCTATTATAGCATGTGTAATATATAATAATTGATCAAAATTCTATATAACCCATGTTTTCTCAAATCTAACAGAGTTAAAACCATTCACTATCATTGATTATGTTCAAAACCAATCTAAAACCATTATCAATGGAGTTAATTTAATTAATATTAACTTATTTAAATCATGAATATGATATTTCAATGGTTAATAAACAATAAATTCTCTATTTTCGAAAAATACTCTAAAAGACGTACATTATAAACTCTTACATATCCTACACATTTAAATATTGTGAAAAAAATATAAATAAACTTATCCTTAAAGGAAATCATGAATTAATTTATATATTTAATGAGAAACTATTTGTTACATCTAATTAGAACAGAAAACTAAAGACAAATTTGTTTCAGAAACAAAATAAAACCTAGAACTTGTTATTTTAAAAAAATATGTTTATCTCGTGTATACTCTAAACCCACTTGTATTCAAAAATAACCTAAATGCGATTTTAATTATGGCTTCTAACATATTACATTTCAAAAATATAATTCTCTAAACATAAGTGTTCATTTTTATCACTTTAATAAAAAAAATAGAAAATACCGTAAAATAAAATAATAGAAGGTGATAATAAATATTGTTTGAACCAAATTTTCATTAAAAATATTACATTAAATTGAAATTTATATAATACTAACATATGTATATAAATAAATATACTTATAAATGTAGTATTATTTTGAAAAAAGTAAGGGACATGTGAAATACAAATCATTGTGGCCTATAATAGTGTAGTTTGACGGAATTAGGACTCCTGTATCATTAACATACATCACGGAGAGACCTAAAGCCATGGAAAATATAAATGGAGACTTTGGTCCTTCCAACTGAATGTCTGAATCCAATTTTTTTTCTATAATATTTTTGGGGAAACTAAAATGATTACAATAAATACCATTGACCTACATATTAAGTAGGTAATCGTCCAATTGGTTGTAGTTTGTGATAGGAACATGTTTAGAAAATTGAAAAGTCAATTACAGCAATTGATGGGATGATGCTCTTATCTATGCACAATAATATTCTGAACCAAACATTTTTTACTTACCCTATAATAGAAGATCTCGCTCGATGGGAAGCCGCAAAGACTTTAATGATGGAAAGAATGAGTCCCCAAAACTATGGAAAGAGCCATGAGTGAATGTGGCGATAAAAATGACAACAATGAGGAAGAATGAGAGAGATCAATCGCAACTAGAGTTATGGGAGAAGATAAGTAGAGTTCATCGTGGTTGAGAATAGCACAAAAATGCAAACTACAGAACCCAAACAAGCAGTCAATGAGAGAGGAAAATGAGAAAACAACATACCTTGAATTCTAGCCTTGATTCATCTGAGAGAACGTAAAGGAAGAGCACCGACAACAGGAGAGTTCAGTGAGAGTTTAAGAATTGTGACTGAATCAGTTGTGGTTAGAGTTCTTTTAAATATATTGGGGACACTTTTATGAGCGCTTTCAGAAAAACAATGATAAAGATCTCTTTTATCAACGCTAAATCGGTAAGTGCTCATAAATGACATCTTTATCAGCACTAAAGAAGCGCTGATAAAGGGAACATTTATCAGCGTTAAAACTTTAGTGCTGATAAAGGATTTAAAATTATAATTATAAATAAAAAAATTGTAAATATATTTATATAATTATATATTTATTCATTAGATTTTTTTAATTATTTAAATATATAATTATTTATTTATAATCACATTAATGTTTTTTTTTTATTTTATTTATTTGTAATTATAAATATATAATTTTATAAATATAGTAAATATACATTTATAAATATATTTATAATTATAAATATATTTATATCATTATATATATTTATATAATTATATATATATTTAATATATATATATATAAATATAGTAGATATATTCCTTATTTAAATATATTTATTATAATTTTATAATTATAAATATATTTATATCATTATATATATTTATATAATTATATATGTTAAATAAATAAATATAAATTTAAATATAGTAAATGTATTCATTATTAAATTATTTATTTATGGTTATATAAATAATTTTTTTTAAAAATAATATTTATTTATTATAATAATTAAAAATTTATAAATTTATAAATATAGTAAATATACATTTATAAATATTTATTTACAAATATATTTTTAACATTATGAATGAATATATGATCTTAAATACATGCATTTTAAAAATGAGTGAAATTGAATAATTAAAAATGAGTTCACTTTAAAAATATTGAAAAAATGGATAAGTTTTATTAATTAAATATAAATTATTAAAAAATATGGATATATATTGAAGTAAAGATGAATACATATTGAAAAAACTAAAACATAATAAATAAATATATATAAATAAATAATAGAAAATGATTGAATTCAAAAAAATCAAAAAAGAATAAATAATACCTAACTGTAATAATGTTAAAAATAAATAAATAAAATTGACTGATTAAAAACATAATATATTAAATGTATCATGTTATAATGAATTTCTAAAATATACTAAAATTTGAATAAATTATATAAATATTAGGTGTATGTGTTTCTATATGAGGTTTCATTAATTGTGTAAATATTTGTGAGTGTGTGTTGTATATAAAAATGCATTAATTACATATGTGTATGTGAAATCAACGTGACACACATTTGATATGTGTTAAATTGAAAAATCAAACAACATTGAAAATGAATAAAACATTAATATGTTTTTAATTATTACATTTTATTCATTTTCTATATATTTATATTTAATATATATATATATATAATTAATATATATATAATATATATTAAACTTATTCATTTTTATTAATAATTGTTTTATTGGTAATTTTTTTAATGATTTTGTAATTTATTCATTTTTTATTTTATTTTTTGTTTAATTATTACAATTTATTCATTTTTTTGTTTAATTATTACAATTTATTCGTTTTATATATCTATATTTAATATATACTATTTATTAACATTTATAATATATATATATATATATTAAATTTATTCATTTTTATCTATAATTATTTAATTAATAAAATGTTTAATAGTTTTCTTAATTTACTCATTTTTTATTTTTATTTGCTTGATTATTTTATTTTATTCGTTTTACATATCTAGATATTTAATATATACTATTTATTAATATCTGTAATTTATATATATGTATATTCATTTTTATCAATAATTATTTAATTAATAATTGTTGATATTTTTTAAAAAATATATGTTTAATTATTTAATTTTATTCTGGATCTTTATCAACGCTAAAAATAAACCACTGATAAAGGGCATCTATTATCAGCGCTACATAAAAGTGTTGATTAAGATTATCCTTTATAAGTACTAATAAATGACACTTTTATCAGTACTTTTTGCTGACACTGATTAAAGATCTGTTTTTGTAGTAGTGAAGCTTTTTGTAATGTCAAGAAAACATATCATATTGTGTGTTCAATTTGGATTTATTTGAAATGTGAATGTTGTTAATTGATTATTTTTGATGATCTCAGTAGATTCATTATTTGTAGTATCATGATTTCATGAAAAACATTTCACCAAAATTAGTCAAATATATGGCAAGGAAAAATAAATATTTTCTTACAAAGCATTTTTCATTCATTAAAAATATCCCTCATTGAAAATGTTAATTCTAATTGTTATATTTATGTGTTCAAATTACAATGGCACCGACAATGTTGATATATACAGTGTGGTTAATGACAACTGTAACCACCATATCTTTCAACAATGTCACCCGCTTTTTCAAATTTGTTGTATTTTACATTATATAACATTAATAATGATTTTAATTGTTTTAATTATATTTGAAGCTTTAATTAAATTGTTTAAGTGACGAGAAAATTAGTAGAATATTTTTGAGAAAATGACAGGGAAAGATTAAAACTTGAATTTTATTACAATAAAAACCACACCAAGTTGTGTTTAAATTTTAGCTGGAGGGGTTGTTGGCACTGTGCAACAATGGCTGCCGACTCCTACCTTCAAATCGAAAACAGACAATCTTTAATAGGGCCAAAATCGTCGTTTTCACACCAATTATTATTTATAATAAACGTTTTAAAATTAAATAATTTATCGACAAATCTATTCCTTTTAACTTATTTACTAGGGAGTGACCTTTTTTTAATAGTTCAAATAAACGGAACTTTTAAATCTTGTTATAAATAAATTAAAAATTAGATTTATCAGTAATTCTATATTAAAAATATGACATTTATTTTATTTCAAACATGATCCTAAATCCAGCTGGGTCAGGCCCGGTCCAACCCAGGCCCCGATTTCGGGGTTTCATTTGTCTGGCCCGACGGCATTAATTTTAGTAACATAAATAAATTTTATTATATTTTAAATTTTAAATTTAAATTTTCTTTACTCTAGTACTGCGGGGAAGGGCACCCAAGTGGGGGTGGTTGGCAGACCGAAACCTTTTTCCACAGTTGCCTGAACCAAGTGTTTTATCTGCATTACTCTGCCCTAAATCATGACTTGTCTACGGAAGATTCCAACCTTGTCCGCTAGACAACATGGTTTTTAAAAACCATATTTTAATATAAAAAGTATGATTTATCTACACTAGATATTTTAAAAAACAAATTTAAATATAAAAAATATGATTTATGCGCACTAAATTATTAAAAATCATTTTATATCATTAAAAATCATATTTTAATATAAAAATATATTTCTATTGATATATATACAATTTATTTACTTAAATATGATTTATACAATACTAAATATTTATTTACACTTGATATATAATATATTTAGTAAAAAATGATTTATAAAATAATTAAAAATCGATATTAATTAATAATTTGCTAAATAATAGTGAGTAATAGACATTTGACAATAATTTCATGATATAAAAATTTAATAAACTAATCAATCTCTTAAGATGAGTTGAAAACATGGTTTAAACTCCACACCACTACATATCCTCCTTTTATCAACGCTAGAAAACTCTTTTATCAGCGCTAAAAATAGTACCGGTAAAAGGATCTTTTATAAATGTTAAAAAAACCCTAATAAATGGTCCTTTATCAACGCTAGTTTAGGACTGATACATGTGTCTCTTTATCATCGTTAGAAACAACGATGATAAAAGTCATACTGCTGCAATGTGATGCTAAAAGTACAGAATACTATAATAACAAATATAGAATTTAATTCAAATAAATTTTACGTAACAAATATAAAAAAAACATTATATTATAGACATTTCAAACATTGATCTATACAATTACATTAGTATGTAGAATTTATCACAAACAATGAAAAAAACATCAATGTTTCATTGTCTTTAGACCCCAACTCCCTCTAAAAAAGCTCGATCGTGTTATCAGTTGTCGAATGAAGCACCCAATCTCGAGTAAAAGAGTGCACTTGTATAAAAAACAATTCTCGTGTTAGTAATACTATAAAGAATCAGATTAAATATAAATATGAAACAATACATCAATAAAATGTCATTTTTAAATTGAAACCACACACTTTGAGTAATACTGGTCACACTGTGCGTTATATTGACGTGTGGTTGATTCTTACATGTCACAAATGACTTATGAATCACTGTCCTAAAGTATTAGAACAATCCGAATGTGTTTGTTTGGTTTTGAGTATGTCACATGTCTTTTTTACTAAAATGTCAATTTAAACTGAAAACACACATTTTGAGTCATACCGGTCATATCGTGTGTCGGTTTGACGTGTGACTGATTTATACGCATAAAAAATGACTTACCAATTATTGTCCTAAAGTACCAAGACAATCCGAGCGCGTTTGCTCTGTTTTCAATAGGTGATACGTTTTGAATTAAAATGTCAATTTTAAACTGATAACATACACTGTGAGTCATATCAGACACACTATGTATTAGATTGAGGTGTGATTGATTTCTACACGTCAGAAATGACTTATGAATCGTTATCTTAACGTATCAAAACAATCCAAATGTTTTTGCTCAGTTTTGAGGATGTGACGTGCGTTTTAAATTAAAATGTTAATTTTAAATAAAAACACAGTTTGAGTCATACCGATCATACTGTGCGTCGGATTGACGCACAATTGATTCATATACATCACAAATGACTTAAAAATCGTTGTCTTGACACAACTAGAAAAATGGCATATTGCCACACACTTATTACCACAGTTTTAATAAATCGTGGCAATAGATAATCTAATACCACAGTTTATTTTGAAACGGTGGCAATACACCCGATATATCGACCCCTCCCATCCTTTTTGTACGTGATCAAGCCACCTCCCGACCACTACTTCCCTTCTTCACGATCGAGCCCTAGCTCTGCTCCCTGAGGATCCTCCTCCACCGACGCAACCTGCCCACCTCTTCGTCGACGTGACTTCGACGCGACCTCCGCACCTCCCTGTCGACGTGGCTCCGACCGTGACCTCCCCACCTCCCCACAATCCTCCTCTGATGACGTGGCTCAACGCGACTACGACATATCCAACCCACCTCTCTGAGATCCTTCTCCTCCGATGCGATCACCCCACCTCCCCGAACCATGACTTGCCCTCAATCCTTCGATGCCCTTCCCCTAAAGTATATTTCTTACATTCTTCTATTCTGCTTCTAATTTATATTTACATTCTTCTAGATTACAGTTTCTATTCTTCAATTCTACGTTTGGCAACTTCTTGAAATCATTCATTGTAATTTTCTTGGATATTTGCACACTTTGATTTTCCATGTTTTGAATGTTAAACTGATTTCCTTCAATTAATAGATTAATCAATAAGAAATTAGAATTACAACTTCACACAAAATTATTCAATCTCAATTCATTATTTTTGATTACTTGTAACTTGACCGAAAACCTTTCAACACCTTTATCAACTTTATTTAAGCTTGATATTTGGCTTTCTTAAGTGCCAACTTGAATTCTTGCTTCATATTATTGTTTTCCCATGAATTCAATGTTAGGTTCCGGGGCCCGCAGCGGAAGCCGGTGGGCCGGAGATTTTAAATTTTTTCGTCGGTGGGATGACGAAACTTGTCGCCGCCGACTATCCGAGCCCCGGAGAGGTCCGAGGATCTCGCGTAAATTATTAAGAGCACAAAACTAAAACGAAAACGTACCCGTTTCTAATCTGAAGCCGCGGTTGACTGCAACTAGTCGACGACGATTTCCGCTTGAAGGATCCAAAGTAGGATCCCTCTAGATCGTCCACACACGCTCCAAAAAAACGCTGGAACGTCGATCGTCGAATTCCAGGTGCTAATGCGACGATCCGACGATGCTTTCGACGTCCCGACGATCACCACATCGAGATGCCTTTGATGCTGAAGAGAGATCTTGATCCGAACATCTTGGATCGAGAGCTTCTCTCTCTAGAGAGCGGGTGGAGAGAAAGGTTCTCAACTTTCATTCCATGAATGAATGAATAGTGATTTTCACAACATAAGAGAGAGCCTCCTCTTATATTTATAGAGACATTGATAAATACCCGGTAGGGTTCCCCGACCCCTGTTTATTTCAACGTCCACTAAATAAATAATTTTGATGAACTAAACTGCGTCAATATTATTTATTATTTTATCACATACTTGTAATATATATATATATAATATATTATGTGATAAACCTGAGTCATTTAACTCGACTCGCTATCTCGCTTAATATTAAACGAATCTTGAATATTAAACAATATTCGTTCGATTAATATTTTCTCGTATTTACTGAACTTGTAAATACATTAAATAAATTCAATCCCAAATATTCGTAACTTGAATATTAATGAATTTATTTAATTCTTTTGGTGATCAACAACTTGGACAACGCTCGGACCCCGTGGCGGGGCCCACTATGTCCATATATCTATTCAATTGAATAGGGCGGATTCTTGAATATGCTATTGTGTGTGACCCTCTGGGCACTTATCTCGATAGCAGTGAATAAAATCCACAGACCAAGAGCGGAGTCTAGCAACTCATCATGGCTCCTAAAGAGATAAGGATAGTCATAGCAACGACTACCATCCTACGAACACTGACTGTGTACTATAATCTCTTTGTCATTAAATATCTCATAAAGCAGGACACACTCTTGTGTCATCGTCCTTATCTTTCTTTATTATCTGTTGATCTATCTGGATGGATTTGCCTTTCTACTGCTTTGACCAAAGACTTATGAAGGCGGCACCATCCTGATCAACCAGGCCTGAGATATACAACTTCCTGAACTTGGAAGCGACAAATCATTTCTTGACCATTCAGCCAATGTCATACCACCAACAACGCACCCAACACAAACTACCTCACCACGACATCACTGCCATGGTTTTCGTCTTGCATCAAAGTACGTAATCAAATGATATACATTAGTAATGGTCTCAAGTCTGGAGACCAATACACATGTCCATAGATAGGAACAACCAATGACACCCAAAACATGTGGTGTTCCTATTGACGGGTCTGTCCTCATGATCTCACTACTAGAGATCACCAAGTGCGAACTTCATGAGAAGAAGTCTCAATGCTTATGAGCCCCCATCACCTGATAGTCAGACATCTACTGTGTCCAGTCAGTAAGATGTATCTAGACTATAGAACATATATTTAAGATTAATGTCATTGTATCTCGAGGTTCTCATTATAGCCTAGGATCTGCTATAACCTCTCGACACGACAATTAACCTTTGGACATTACCATTATTATAGTGGACGCAGAAAAGTCTGCACTATAATGGTAAGATAACATAATGCATAGCTAACTGTACACATGATACGGTAATCAAAAGTACTGCATAGTTGGGTCTAGGGAACCCACTATTTCAACATTCAAAACTTCCAAATTACTTGAAATTTATTTACTTTTATCAATAAAATATTTAGATGATTCATCTATTCTGTGATATACTTGTTTGGGAACAGATTACTTTTCACATGTTGTCTTCCATAGTTTCCTATGTATCTCACTTTCTCAACATGAGCTCGTGCTGAGTTGGATGCTGACATTTCATAATTCATAAAATATATTACTTTGTGTGAAAACATAACATACAAATTGTATTTCTCTTGGTTTCCTTGTGTTTTTTAAGACAATATTCTAAGAGTATTTTTAGAGGTCTACAATCTGAATATCTATATCATTTTTCATTCTAATTTCATTGAAAAAAAATTCATTTTCCTCAAATTTATTTTAGTAGGGGAGACATCTTAATTAAAGTTAATTATCTGACACTCCTTTTAACAACACATCCTATACTATGGTTAGTGATTCATAAAGTGATTGAAAAAAATCATATTTTTATTTGTTGTAAATATTTATTCAATCCAAATATATGTTTATCATTTTATTTTGGACCTTAACAACAAGTTTTCTATTTAATATGATAGTAAATATTCTCAATGTTATGATAGGTTCCCGAGAAAACATATTTGTGCTCTGGACATTGGGTTTCCTTTAATTTTGTTTCCATCAAATTTTTTATTATTATAAATTCTAAGAATTAGTTGTAATGAAATATGTTGACACAAATTTTAAAATTATCACTTGAGTAATTTTATTTTAAGTCTACCATTCTAGTGATATTCACAACGTTATTTAAATATTTTTATCATATTCTCTTAAATAGTTTTAGTTGGAGCTCATTTCATGTCTTAGATTATGTCATATGGTTGAAGCAATTAAAATTCTTTATGTCTTTTATGCTTGTCTTCATATTAATTTTCATGAATTCTATTCATTTATCTACAAATGACTTTGTTAAGATTGCAATTGTTATTTTGTTAGGTTTAAATTTTTAGTTAATATGGGATCACATGGGTAGTACAATGAATGAACCAAATATAGTTGATGTCAGTTCATAACAGATCAAGGATGATGATCAAGCAACTAAGAATAAAAAATAATAGCACTAGAGGCTGAAGAAACTTGTGGAGTCAGTGAATATTATTAGAAATCATAATGGTCCTATCTAAACTTGAAGAAAGCTGAGGTACAATAACCAAAATACTCTAATATCTCAAATAGATCCACAATCAGTGGATGAAGGTATCAAACATGAAGATTGGATTGGAGCTATGAACGAGGAGTTGGATCAAATAGAAAAGAATTCCACTTAAGATTTGGCTCCAAGGAAAAGTAATAGAAATTTAATTATAAGTAAGTGGGTATATAAAAAAAATTAAATGAGGTGATAAGAAATAAATCCATACTTTTATATAAAGGATACTCTTATGTTAAAGGGTTGACTTTGGAGAGACCTTTTCTTTGGTTATAATGTTAGAGGCTATCCGATCATTTCTTGTAGTAGCAACTCATATGTAGTATATGATTTAACTAATGGATGTTAAATCCAATTTCTTAAATGGTGATATAGAAGAAGAGATTTATATTGGGAATTATGAAGGTTTTTTTTCTTGAAAATGACCGTTTTAAGGTGTGAAAACTGAATATGGCTTTATGTAGGTTGAAGTAATCCCTAAGGGTCTAATATAAAAGGCTGGACATTTGTTTGAAAGACTTGAAATTCAAAAATGAAAATGTGGTCAACAAAATATATATCAAAGAGAGGAAGTTAGGTACACTTATTTTAATAGTATATGTTGATGATATAATTTTTCTAGGTGATCAAAAAAGTACATGTAAGAAATTTTCTAAGAAAATGAAAAAAACGATGAGATTCCATGTTGGGTGAGCTGTGTTAATTCTTGGGATTGAAAGTGATATAGAATGAAAATTTTATTACCTTATCCCTATAGGAGTATCCAGGAGAATTATTTGAAGAAGTTTTAGATGGTGGATTCTAAGCCTTTATTTATAGCTATTCAAGTTGGGATGAAACTTTCCTATGATGATAAAGTGGAAGGTGCAGATCAAATTGAGTCTGAAAGTTGATTGAGATCCTTCTTTCAACTCTCCAGCGCAAATTCTTATGCTTCTGCTTATGTTTATAGACACACTATAATACATATACAATTTCAAAATTATAGTGCTTATGCCTATTCTTATGGTTTTATTTTTCTTATGCTTGTGTCATTAAATTTATATATAGTAGTTATTTAAAAATGATGAGTATAATGAAATTGGTATGACATCAATATATGATATAGATTAAGGTTATTAGGATGTATTTCAATAGTTACAAACATCTAATTATGATTTGAAGGTCAAAAAATAAAATTATTGATGAAAGGTAAATATAACTTGGTTCTATGTATCAATATTATTCTAATTATATAATATTAGTAAAAATATGAATAATGGTTTTAGTTATTATTTTGAGATATGTTTTGATGTTATTTATTATAAATGTGTGTATAAATTAAAATCATTTAGAATTATTTTACAAATAACATCCATATGATTAGATTGTGAAGAAATTAATCTTCCAACACCAAGAATATGATGATAAAACATATAGATTTAATGATATTGATGAGTTATGTTTTCTTGGACTTAATGTTTGATTCATGTCTAGAGACATACATTTCTTTGGTCATTATGCTGAGAACTAACAATAATAGTTTTGAAGAAAAATTCCACTATCACTCTTGAGGTATTTAGCTGCACATAGTGGAGGATGTTGAAAAAGATAGGTTGTGTGGTGGAAGATCTGGGAGAGTATAAGTGAAGTAAATATTATCCAATTAAATGATCTATTAGTGTTGTTGTGTCATTCCCCTCCTCAAATTCATGATCATTGTTGAACAAACTTTGAGTATCGTAGTCATCCCTAGTGAAAACATAGAACCTTATTGGTATACCCATATTCTTGTTTGTAAAATGTGAAATGGAATATTGAACGATGATCAAATTATATATTATGTTTGGTATTTGAAAATCCCTGACAATGTTTACTCTTATTCATGCTTAACTTTTAGATATTATATTTTTTTTGGAATTTATGTTATGGAATTCTAGGAATGTGCATGCTTTATGTCATATTGATATGATATCTAGTATATCATTGAGATGAATGTTCACATTTTTATATTGATAATATTGATGATTGGTATACTATATTTATACTTGAAGCATGATAATTCATTGATATTTCATGATCAAGAGAGAAGGGGTATATTTATATCTGTTCTTGTTATTATAAATTGTTAAAGTGGGTTAGTCGAATATTAACATACTAGTACATTATATGGGATAGTTTTTTTTGAGCTCCGATTGAGTATATGCATTACCCTATTCCATAAGATGGTTGTTGACCCTAATTTTATATACAATTTCCCCTTTCTATGTAGTAGGATTATGTACTTACTCTAGAATTTCACCTGGGTGGGATAAGCTACAAGAAAACCCAATCCCTAACCTGGATGGGATGGACCGAAAGATTGACCAACCTGCAACTTGATATTGATATCTGGCATTCCAAACGCAAGTATGGTCAAGTGATTTCAGGTATAGAGCCTCCTATTATAGGGTGTTACTTAATACAGTCTATGATTAATATAGGGGTTACATGTCAATATTATTGACGTGATTTTTTATTATTGTTTTTTAATTTTTTTTATATTTATTTGAATGGTTATACATGTTAATAGATATACCTAGTTTTTGACTACTAGGTTGAGAGACATTGGTAGTTTCTTACTGAGTATATATATGCTCACACTCATCATGGACACTATGGAGTAACTGAAGCTTTTTCTAAGACATATTAGGTACCGCTTTACTGATGAAGCATTCAATTGATTTTAGGGATTTCTAGAGGTAATGATTTGGATAAAATATGATAATCATGTGAAAATATTGTAATGATTATTTAAACCATGTATATTGATGTTGATATTCATATTATCGCAATTATGATATGGTGAAATAAATAATCTAATAAATGACACTTATCAATCCTTTTATTTAGATATGATATGGAAATGTTAGAGAATATTATGATTGTTTGATATCTTAACATGGAAATTCCTCATCGCTAATAAACTCATTAATAATCAATATATGATTTCTTAGTTTTCTTAATCACCTCATTTGGTATATGTGATATAGTTCTGTGGTTGGAAAATATCAATGGAGAAAACAACCTAAAATAATTAATAATAATGTTTTTAATAAACTAAAGCAATGTATTATTATAATTGTTTATACCTAGTAGTATTTACTAAGCACGATATCCCTGGTTTTATATTTAATTATATAATATTGAAACTATTATGATATGAATTTTAAAGCATGTTATGTTTTTTAGTTGACAATGTGTTTTAGAACCACTTAATCATTTATCTACTAAATCATGCTATATGTTTTCTATTTAGTAGTGTATCATAAGAACTATTATTGGGCATAAATCATAAGCATATAATATGTTCTCTACTTTATGAAATTACTTTCGATGTGAGTTTCCTATAAGTTATATATCAGTAGAAATTGTTTCATAATCTAGTTTTGGGAATTCTCTTTAGATATTTTATTGTTGTTTTATATGAAATTTTCAATAAAACATTTGGGTATTTTTTAAAAGGAAGCGGTTTTTAAATTATGTTTGAACACTTCCCCATAAAATTGATTATGACAGAAAATGACCCTTACACAACCTCTAATGACCCCTTTGACCAATTATATAGGTCAAATTGATAACACTGAGCCTATTGAAGACCCATATCCAATATGTCTCCCAATTAAACCATTATCTCCCTCAGAAATATTAGACTACCTGATGCATGGTAAGAGATACCAGTACAACCCCAGAATAATGAAAATATCTTTGTCATTTTTTAAATGAAATAAATTCTAGGATATTTTTTTATCAGTACCTCTCACCACTAAATGGGAACCTTTACCCATCTACAAAATAACACATTTCCACAAAAAAATTAAAACCCATCCAGATCACTCCAAGGATAGATCCATAGGTTCTTATCCCAACATGATAGAGTCCCATAAAATCCCCCTCTCATAAGAGGGAAATATCCATCTTTCAGCCACTATGAGTAAAGGTTTGATCATCAATAGTAAGAGTATCTAGCTTAAGTAGTCTAGATAATATTCCCATTGTAATATCCAATTCAATGAAAAAAATAGGATAACAAAGGGAAGGATCTCAATAACATTAATTATAATAAGTGTCAGTTTATAAGACACATATTATACCTCGAATTAGGTTAATATTTCCTAACAAGAACCATCCAGTGCATCAGACCACTTTCATTCTGCCTATTGATACACATTATCATATGAGGATTACCATAATGAAGTGATGGAGACATTCTAAATCATCTCTTATCTCTAGCTACTCCAACATCACAAATTTCTGTACTAGAACATCCTCACTAAAGGCTACAAACCAAACAATAGGAATTCATTATATCTCTAAAATCTCCTTAATATAGAGGTATATATACAACACCGCTCTATATAACTACAAGTAAATACTGACCTAACCTGAGATAGGGCCCACATCTAATAGAAAACACATAACTACCTATAAATTTTCAAGGTCTCTAGTATAGATGGGGGAGTGCAGAAAGAAATAACCCCATATCAAATATCTCCCTAGTGATCTCACTCAAACTACCAAGCTTGAAAATAATTCATCCAAATCATTACTAAGAAGCACCTCATCCTTAAATTTCAACACATGATTAGCCATGATCTTTCTACCTTGAAGAGTGTCCATTTATTTCAATACTCAACCATCATATACATTGATGAATATGACCCCTTGATCAAAATATCAAACTATAAAAATAGTTGAGCTATAAAATCATAAGTTACGAAGAATGTAAAAAAATTATTAACTAGATTGGGAAATAAAAATTATCTATAAGAACTGTTATATAGTTATTAGATGGGAAAATGAGATGGGAAAACAATAATTTTCGACTTCAACCAATCCTATCTCACACAAGGAATATGATTACATTGTTTACCTCTACTAAATTAATTCCTAGAACACATATAGATTACTTTATATTTATATAGTTCTATTTAGCTAAGTGAGAACTACCATATAATCTACATAAAAATATTTATTAGTCACAAATAGTAGAGGATATGGCCTATTCTTTATAGGCAACAATACCTCATAATCGGAACAAAAAATTAACTCCTTATTACTCAACTGACTGATAGAGATAGTTTCAAACATAGGTATGGGAACATCACAACCCCATCTCTAAATATGAGTTGGTTGTTTGTTTGTAATACCCTCTATTTGATAGGATAAATCCTATAATCACTAGAGGTATATGTGTGAGATAACATAAAAATGGAATAAATGATAATGAATTACCACTACATGATACATGTGAACATATAAATGAACCCTACAAATGACACCATAGAGTTCTAAGTAAACTAATAGTTTATAAAGGTATTGGAAAAATGATATGTTTTCCACCACCCCTATACTAGGTTTACTGGTAAGATAATAAAACTCATGAAAAATATAGAATTACTACCAAAATTTATAATCCAATTCACATAAGACAACTAACTCTAAACATCACCCATAAGACTTGAACTACTCTGATACCATTCTGAGTTGACTTAACTGATTGAGGCCCTACTTAATTGAAATTAAGATAACTATGCCACCCCAAAACTTCCTCAATTAGGCCTATAGCTGGTGGAAATCTCAACTAAGGAACAATAATCAAGGGAGGCCTCAACATATATAAATATCTCACAAAACAAATCTATAAAAACCCAAATAAATCAGAAGGAAAATTGATTTCAAAAATGATGTTGGTTTTAAATGACCGTCATATTCATAGTAATATTGGAAGTGTATATTCTTAAATTGGGTTGTAAAATGAGAAGACCTTGCAAATTTTAATGTTTTTGAGGAATTTATATGGAGTGGTGATTCAAGAAACCTTACAAATTTTAATGTTTTTGTAGTACTGTAGTACAGTAGCTGGTTTATGCAACTCTTGATCTCTTTTAGATTATTTTAACCTTTTTTTAGTAGATGTAAACCTTACTTATATTTTCTTATTTGTAAGTCTTGATCATTGAATGTGTAGTGTATTAACAATAATTATTTACTTATTTTTTTCACCTATGTTTTAGTAAATTATATTAATGCTTTCAGTAAATAGTATGAAGTGTGGTGAGTAGACAACTAGGGTTTGAATCATTAAAGAATCTTAATTTTTAAAATATATTCTTAAAAATCATGATTCTTTGATCTTATTGAAGTGTACCAATTTTATTTTCATGGATTATTGTAAATTGAATTTGGTATTCTAGAAACATTGTAGGAATGTTAACACAATAACTGTTGAATGCTGTCATTGAGAAAGCAACACAACAAGTTCAACATGAGTATTGGTAGAATAAAATGAATTAAAATGACAAGTTGATCAAAGTGATATTGTTTATATGTTATTCCCTTCCTCCAGATAAAGTGGTAATGGTTGAAAAGTTTTTATGGAGAATGAATATAATTTATAATGATGGTTGTGTGGTGCCTGTTGATGATGCAGGTGGTGAGGGTGTTATTTCTAGAGGTGACTATGTTGATGCTGGAGTTAACAATGTGGTCTATGAGGGTGGAAGGGATTTATAATGATTGAAATTATTGATGGTGTATATGTATATGTGGTTACATATTAGTAGGTTGTGTGTGTTGGTAGTATATGAAATTTAATGTTTGTTTTCAATACGGTTTTATAAATTGATTGTTATTTGAAACATTTTTTTTCTATTGTGATAGAATGATACAAGTGGTGGAATGTGGTGAAAAAAATTTAAAAAAAAATGAAGTAATAATTCTAGTGGTAGTGGAATGCGATAAAGAAATTTAAGAAGAAAACCCTACTACCACAGTTTAAACCATTTCAGTAGGAATTAATCTCCACAATTTAACCATGGATATATATATCTATTTCTATGGTTTAAACCGTGGCTATAGATGACCTACCTCCATGGTCTGTGGACATAGGTTTTAATAGCCAGGGTTAAACTATGGCTATATGTGGCTACTGCCAAATTTTAAACCATGGAAATAGAAAACCTACCACCAAATTTTAAACCATGTTTATAGGCTTTAATAACCACAATTAAACCATGGAAATAACAAGATATTGCCACGTTTTAAACCGTGGTTGTAGCTGGACCCTATTGTAATGGAAGTAGAGCCCATGATTTATCCAAACTATGGTCATAAGCTATGACTGTATTTTTTGGGCCTATTTACATGGTTTCAAACCATGAAAATTGAATAATTTTTTAGTTGTGTAAATTATCAAAACAATCTGAATGTGTTTGTTCAGTTTTGAGTATGTCACATGTATTTTTTTTACTAAAATGTAAATTTAAACTGAAAACACACACTTTGAGTCATACAAGTTACATCATGTGTCAGTTTGACATGTGACTGATTCTTACACACCAAAAATGACTTATAAATCATTTTCCTAAAGTATCAAGGCAATATGAGTGTGTTTGATTGAGTTTCAATGAGTGACACACGTTTTGAACTAAAATTTAAATTTTAAACTAATAACATACACTTTAAGTCATACTGGGTACACCGTGTATCAGATTGAGGTGTGTCTGATTCCTACAAATCAAAAATGACTTATGGATCATTTTCCTAAAGTATGAAAACAATATGAATGAATTTTTTCATTTTTAAGTATGTGGCATGTTTTTTGAACTAAAATGTCAGTTTTAAATAAAAACACACACTTTGAGTCATACCGGTCATACCGTGTGTTGGATTGGCGTGAAATTTATTCATACATGTTACAAATGAGTTAAGGATAATTATCCTAAAGTATCAAGACAATACAAGAATGTTTTATAGGTTTTCATTGAGTGACACATGTTTTTAACTAAAATGTAATTTTTTTAACTGAGAACACACACTTTGAGTCATATCAGTCACAACTTGTATCAAATTGAGGTGTGTATAATTCCTAGTCATAAAAAATGACTTATGGATCATTATCTTAAAGTATCAAAACAATGTGATTTTTGATTGATTTTAAGTATGTGACGTGTGTTTTGAACTAATGTGTAAATTTTAAACTAAAAACATGTACTCCGAGTCATAATAGACACACCGTGTATTATATTGACGTAAAACTAATTCCTAAATGTAACAAATGAATTATGAATCATTTTCCTAAAGTATAAAAACAATATGAATGTTTTAGCTCATTTTTGAGTATGTAACGTGTGTTTTGAACTAAAATTTCAATTTTAAACTGAAAACATAAATTTCCAATCATACTAGGAATACTGTGTATCAGATTGAGGTGCGGTTGATTCATAAACATCACATAGTGTCTTTTTATTCTTCAATGCATTCAACATTTGGGGTTATCTAAAAATATTTCTATTTGATAGCCCTAAATGTTGAATGCATTGCTAGATAAAAATAAAAGAGCATAATCTTGACTTCATCATCCTTGTTAATTGCATGATCATAGTACATCATAATTCTTGTTGAATAATTCATCTATAATTATTTTTTCTCTGATCATTTTGTGCTCTTAATAGATCACAAAGTGGTTTCAGAAAAAACAATTATAGATGAATTCATTTCTTCATGATCTCTATGAAAAATTTAAAAATAAGTATCAGATAAAATTGATAAGTAAATTAACTAAAAAAGTAGATGAAATGATGAGAAAATAAACTAAATAAGTAGTAGGAAGTCACCTCTTCATGATGTATATATACATTATGACACAATTTATTCTTCCCATTTGTTTCTAAAAAAATCTATTTCATATTTTGAATAAGAGGATTCTCGAAAGTCCTGTTAGTAATGAAAAAATATAAATAAATAAATGATTAAAAAATATTTTAAATCAAATTGAAATTATCATCGAAAATACCTCTTTGAGGATGCCAGTTTGTTGATGGAATATGATATCTTTCAAAAAATTTAAAACATAATAACTACAATATTTATCATTAGTTTGTTTTGGGAACTGCAAGAACATAAATAAAAATAAGTAATTTGTTTTTATATATGTTTTTATAGTGAAATATTATTATATATAACCAAATAATTATCCAATTGTAGAAGTCGATAGGCTTATTGTGCTCATGAACCATCTTCATTTCATAATTTTGATGATATTTAAACACCACCCTATCATAACATAATTTTCATTAAAACATAATATAAAATGTATAAATTGAAGTTTATTTGTAAAATAATGCATGTAGTGTATTAAAAATCGATAAATGTCATCATGTGTGGTCAATTTATTGGGTATCTATACATTGAATCTAGAAAATAAATCTTTAGAGTATCCAAATTGATTGAAATGAGTAACCAATACTGCCTAAGAAACAAAAAGGATTATGTAATGAAAGGAATGAAAATATATTTGATATGTTTATATTGTAGAGTTTTACCCCTGCATAGTGGGTATTAAGAAGTTCCAGTCGTATTTAAGTTTTATTTTAAACATTATGGCCATTTTTTTCACTATTACTTCATATTCCTTTAGTTCCAATGAGAATTCATATGTAGAAGTGATGTGAGGACTAATGAGTCCAATTTTTTGTTCATAGGGTTTTACTTTCAAATAATATTAATATATATGCCTGTAAAAAATATGAATAGTATTTAACTGTAATTAATACAGTAGATCAGCTATTGGACAAACATATTATAAAAACATACCTCATGTATATATTTAAAACTGATACTCCTAGGCATTCATGCTTGATGATTTTATTTACATTCTCAAGATCAAGAGAGTATGTAATGGACTCTTTTTATATTTGTTATTAAAAATCAATTATGGTTATATAACCACTTTTTAACATTGTATCTATGCGAACTTATAATTTTAGTAAACCCATAAGTTGAATGGGTAGGGTAAATGTACTTTCTGAAGATCTTTTTATTGGTTGGTTGATCCTTTATATCATTTTAATTCGACCTTCCATTTCACCCCTTCCCTTTATCTGTTTGTAATAACATTCATCAGTTCAAAACTTTTTTCATTAATTATTAATTTTTTTTCATAAAAAATAAATTGGAAAGGAATAAATTATTATCGATATGTACTTTTACAAGATCAAATGACCATGATACAAAAGTTACAATAGCAAGATCGACCATATGAACATTGGTATCATCAAGTGAAACAAGTATCTCACCACTCAGTTTGTGAACTACGTGAATCACCACTCTAACATGACCTATTTGAAGTTGTTTGTTGTATAGAATATCTCCATAGATATTATACATTGTACCCCTCACAAAATGGTAATGGATGGGTGCTGATAGATATAAATCACAATCCTTTTAACCATATAGAATATCAATACATGCAATGTATCAATGTCTTCCTAATTCAAATTTCATAGAAATAGTTATGAAAAAATTAATTACCAATTGTAAGGAATCCCTTTGAGGATAATGGATTGCCTCAGAGATGGTAGGGGGTCTTCACGTAGTGGTTGTTGTGTTGTTTCTTATCTTTGATTCTTTCCTATAAAATTTTATAATAACTCAAACTTCCAATTAACCTTTTCTTCTAGAGTAGATAATAATGCCTGCATCTCTTCCCTTTTCTTATCTTTACCCCTGTTCATTTATTTTCTCAAAATATGTTTGGAGTGACACCCCTAAACCCACACCTCTGATGCGGTCATACTATTTTGGCTGCTTCAGTTCTATTGATAGTCACTGTTTATCGAGTACAAATGATGACAATTCTTATGTCTAAGTTAGATAAAAAATATAGTAAAATAAGTAATCATTATTATGTAATAATGATTTAAAGCATAATTTTGTTTTATTATGTCAAAATTACACACGATTTCCATAATTTTTGTGTGTTTTCATATATTAGTATCCTGTATTTATTTACACGAGCCTCCTATCATAGAACATGATGTGGGATGGAAGTGGATTTATATTTTGATTAATCAATATATATATAAATAAAGGAACATAATTATGTTGCTGTTTCATGTCACATAAAAGTATTACTGCATATTAAAAATACATACCATTTTTTTTCAAGTGTAGCATACCCCATATTTGCTTTACGGTAGGGGTACATTGGTTTTGCTGAATGTTGCTTATTTTCAGCACTCAGTTTTTGTTTTATAAATTAACAATTCTTAATCAAAGTGATTAATGCATGTATTTTCAAGAAATTTATTACCAATCACAATGTACCTGAAAATATGCCTCTTCATGATGACCAATAAATTCATTCCACATTTTTTTAGTTTATCAAGTGTGCATACATCTATGGTGGGTGTATATTTATTTTCCCTTCAACCCCTTTTAGATGATACTTCATAATAATTGTTTGAAAGAATCTATGGTAATTTCTAGTGAGAAATAATACAAATTTCATTCAACAATAATATACTATAAATTCAATTTTTAAGGGATAATGAAGAGTAAATAAATGTTTCATTATTTTGTTTTTAGTAAAATAAATAAAGTATATCATAATTTTACCTTAATATCATCCCAAATTAGCACCTTAAGTGTGGGAATTTTTTTCCATGAATCTACATCAACTGACACATGCATTCGAGTGGTGATCCCAATATAACTACTAAACATGGCCTTGTTAGGGTTAATAGGTTGGTCATGTGCATTCTATCCAAGCTCAAATTTGATGCCTTTGTTTCTCTCCCTAATAATTTTTGTTAACACCATCATGCTACAACACTCTTATTTTTCCCCAGATATAGGTGTTCACTATCTACCATTTCCTACAGTGATCCATAATTGTAAATTTCACTGGTTCTATAACTTTTCTATATATATATTTGAAAAATAAATAGAGATTCATTAATGTATAACATAAATTCTTGGAAAAAATGTAATGTAAATCTATATACATTAGATCTTTCATCAAAACATGATAGTTATGCAATTGCATAATCATTAACTTTAAATCAGTCATTGGCATGATATTATTGATATTTGATGAATACCCATCTGTAACCTTTACATCATTTAATAAGTATCAAAATTGATATCTCTATTTCTTAGAAAGAGTGTAAGCAACTGGAGGAAGAAAATTCCATCTTTCACCCTTCACTGGTGCTAACTCTTCTCGTATCCCCATTTCAATCTTGTCCAACCTAGACTTAATTCATCCTTTTCTTTTATGAGTGTATTTTGTATCATGCCAATGACAATATCACATATTTTTTCCACATGTATAACATCAAGAAAATGTATGACATATAAAAAATTCCATTATGGTAATTAAAAAACTATAACCTTTTCTAACCAAATTTTATAAGGTTTTTAAAAGAATGCTTACCAAAATTAGTGTCTATATATTTTACTTTCTCAAATAGTTGATCACCAGTTAATGGAGATAGTGTTGTACCTTCTTTTTAACTCCCATAAAATGATGTCATTCAAGATTGGTATTTATATCACCGGGGTAGAAATATGTGATGTCCTAGAAACATAGTCTTCAATGAATGTTTCAAACTAATTGAAAGTTTACCTTGTTCAAAAATGGGACACCCTTGAGTTCCATTAATTCTATATCTTGAAAAATTTTCATAAGTAGAAGAGTCATTTATCATCTAGTAAAACATGTATCTCAACATGAAATCTCAATTTCTATAAGCATAATACAATTTAACACTTGAATCCTATAAATCTTCAATCAATGAAGCCAAATAAACATCAATATCATTACCTGGTTGTTTTTGTCCTAATATAAGTTGAGATAGCATAATGTATTTTTATTTCATGAATAACCATGGTGGAAAGTTATAATTTACCAACATAACTGACTATTTACCATGAGTGATGATTTAAAGACCAAAAGGATTCACTCCATCTATAAATAACACAAGAATAAAGTTTCTCAGATCATTTCCAAATTCAGGATACTCATGATCAGTTTTCCTCTACTAAGGAGAGTATGTTGAGTGACACAGTTTCACATATTTATTTCTTGTATCTATGTGCCACATAAATTTACTTATAGTATCCTCACTTCCATAAAGGTTCCTAAACCTTGGAATGATTGGAAAGTACCATACAAATTTCACAAGACTCAATTAATCTTTCTTGTATCGAGATGCACCACACTTTGGGAATATTTTAAGTGATTCATGGTTCTTGTGAAATAGTATACAACCATTTGGATAGACATTTATTCTTTCATAGATCATAACCATTGAACATAGCATTTATTTAAAATCATATGTTCAGTAAGGAAGCTCATTAACTTCTGGGAGTATATCATTCAAAAGAGAAAGTAGTTTGGTAAAGTTGTAATCACTCCATCCATTGCTAGTTTTTATATTATATAGATTTAGTATGGCTAATAATGATATATATTTAGTACAACTAGCATAAAATGAAATCATTTCACAACTCTTTAACTTCTTAAATTTTTTTGGACAATCATAGAGTTCATCTTCAACTGTCATTTTCATTTTCTCAATATGATCTTAATCATCATTCAAACATGTACTCATATCCTCAATATAGTCTTCATCATTTTTCACACTTGTAATCATATCAGATGATCCATAAAATGAAGTGTTATCCAAGTCACTAGCTACATTTAGTTTTCCCTGTGTTTAGTCCAACATTTATAACATTAATCTATCCTGTGAAAGATCAAGTGTCCTTCTAACTACTCTCAACTAATTATTCCTAAATAACAATAATGTAAACATAGAAAAAGGATTTGAGAAGGGTTATATGAATGATCTTTTTCAAACTTGATGAACTATTTCACCCCATCCTCATACTATTTTTTCATATGATTGGCATCCATACATTTTCGATTCATATCCATTCTATTTGATTCATTAATATTAATATTTAGCAAAATAGATAAATACTTAAAAAGTATGATCTTAGAACCCATAAAAGGACATTCTTAGAGAATCATTTAATCTACATGAATCCATTGTTATAAGATAATAAGAGCCTAATGATGGGTATTGATATTGTATTTTAGTGGTGGAAATAATTGAGGGAATAAAATGTTTTACATCTATAAAGTTATAATGAATCTAATTAAATTTTCATCTATTTCAAAACACAGAGACCAAGGAAGGTTTCTGTAACTTTTATAGGAGGGATTAAAACAAGAGGGAGGAGTTGATGTTTATTAATTTATTTACTTGGTATGTGGTAGGATAGGCAGTGTTTTAGTGTCAGGATTCTTAGGAGCCAAAGCTGATCTTTTATCACATGATAAAAATATTGATAGGGCCCAATCACAAGGTCTAGGGAACCTAACATTTGAAGAAACTCTTGAATTTAAATCCAATTATCTAGAAGTATCAAGATAGGGTTATCAAGATACTAAAAAAACCTAAGAAAAATCTAATTGGGATTTCATGAATGCTTCAAATTTAAATAATTCATACGGATGAGATGAATGCTCAAAGAAAAGAAACAAAAAACCTTATTGGGGATATAAGTTGAAATGAAAGTTGAAGGAACCCTCAATGGAGTCAGTAGGGGGAAGTAACTGTTATGAGTAAAAATTTATAGAACTAGGACACTACAAATGAAAAAGATAGTGAATTAACCTACTTAATAATGATTTGAAACATTCTATTGTGTATGATAACTTTTTTTTATCATTCTTACAAGAAGGAATTTTTAATTGAACATGAGGCTATTGGTTTGTGTTGAAAAATTACTATTATAAATGTTCATATAAATGAAAATATAAAAATAATTGGGGTTCTTCTTCTTGGTAATGGAATCAAATGGTCCAAATTGTCTGATTTCAATCCAAGGAAGTAGGAAGGATTCTTGGAACTTAGAGTGGATTACCATCTATGAACTGAAAAAACCCTACCTACATATCATTTGAAATCACCACCTTACATGATAAGTGGGATAACTTTTTTTAGTGAAAAGATGGTATTTTTATCCACACCCTCATTCATCCAGGAGCTCCATGTAATTAGAGTGATAAATTTGAAAAAGAAGATCTCATGTATGATTAATTCGATGATATATCATATGATTAAATAGACAGAAAAGATTCAAAAAAAGAAATAAGTAATTGAAATCAACAAGAGTGAGGAGTTGATGTTTATTGATTTCTTTACTTGGTACATGGTGGTCGAGACAGTGTTTTAGTGTTAGGATGCTTAGGAGCCAAATTTGATCTTTTTTCAGATGATGAAAACATTAATAGGACCCCATCACATGGGCTTGAGAACCCTATATTTGAAAAAACTCTTGAATTTAATTAGGGTTTGATGATTAAAAGTGTGGGTCTATCTCAATGGGATAAACCAATAAAGTCAACTAAAAAAATCAAAACGATGACTTAAAAAAATCCAACGGTGATTGAAATGAATGTAAATGGGGCTAAGAGTAAGAATGTAATGAAAAGAAAGACCCACACATCAACAATTTGAGCTAAATGGATTAAATATTTTTTTTAAATAAATTAGATATGGGATAAGGGTAAAGGTTCAATAAAATAAAATATGAATAGGGATAATATAGAAAATTTTAAAAAAGTAGCATTGTTTCATTTATTTCCTCCCAAATCACCGATATTTTTGGGTGATTTGAAATCTTCAATCGGGGAGAAGTTGATTTATCCAGGTTTTATTCTAAAGGATTTCTCTCCATCCAACATAACCACACCAAATAAGAGAAATGAGTTCAAATCACTCCATTTCATTTCATTTCTCCCAAAATTGAAACTACCAAACAAACTGTTAAGGTAGTGGAAAAAAATTTCTTATAAAGTTTGGATCGCACCATGATGTTCTTATTCATGCTGCGACCCAAATAAAAAAATAATTCCATTTATAAGGTGATGGATGCAGGGAAAGTTTGAGTATCAATTAAAGATGAGCTTGAATGGAGCGAAGGTGATGGTCCTGCAGATCGAGTGATGTAATATTGATTAAATATGAGTATAAATAATCACATACCTTAGGTTTTGAGAGGACTGATTTGTCCAAGAAGTTTGAGGGGGAGTGGGGGAAAAGGTTGAATTTCAAGAGACCTTGAATGGTGTGAATAAGAAAGTTATGTTAGGGTTGAATTTATAAGATTAGGGTGGGTATTATCAGCCCTTTCCAAAAAAGTGTTGATAAAGATGAGTTTTATTAGTGCTAAAATATTAAGTGTTGATAAAACATATCTTTACGAGTGCTATAATTATAGCACTGATAAAGATTATTGTTTTTATAAATAAAATACAAAATATTAAATGAATATATATATTAAATATGAATAAATTATTTAAAAAGTAAAAAATATTTTTCATTATTAATCTTAAATGTATAAATGTTAAAAATGAGTGAAACTGAATAATTAAAAATGAAGAGACTCCAAAGATATTAAAAAAATGTATAAGTTTTATTAATTATACAAAATATTAAAATTAAAAAATGGATATATATTAAAATGAAGATGAATACATATTAAAAATATTAAAACATATTACATAAATATTATAAAAATGATTAAATTCTAAAACATATAAAAATTAATAAATATTAAAAATGAATAAATAATATTAACTAAAATAATATAAAAAATGAATAAATTAAATTTAATTGATAACAAAACTATTTAAAACAATGAATTCATAAGATTAATTACATGAATTGTAAACACATACAAAAAATGAAGAAAATAATAAAAATGAATTTAAATGGATTAATTATATAGATTTCAAACATTTTAAAAATATTACAACTTAATAAGTAAAATTGAATAAATTTTAATCATATAAATTAAAAACACACTAAGAGTATTAAAACTTAGTAAATAATTATGTATAGTTTGTAATATTAACTACATTGGTTGAAAACACATACAAAAATGAAGAAAATACTTGAAAATTCCTTTAAATAAATAAATTATATAAATTGCAAACATTTTAAAAATATTATAACTTAATAAATGTAATTGAATAAATATAAATCATATAAATTAAAAACATATTCATAATATTAAAACTTAGTAAATAATTATGTATAAATAAATATTAAAAAATGATTAAATCCCAAAAATATTAAAAAATAATAAAAATTTAAAACGAATAAATAATATTAAATGAAATAATTTTAAAAATGAATAAATAAATTTAATAAATTACAAAAATGTTTAAAAAAGTGAATTCGCGACATTAACTACATTAATTATAGACACCTAAAAATGAATAAATACATATTATTAATTATATAAATAATATAATTATTAAAAATAAATGTTATATTGAATACAAAAATATTAAAATTAAAATACATTTATAGAAATCAATTATATAAATTTAAAACATATTAAAGATATAAAAACTTAATGAATAAAAATCAATAAATATTAATCATATAAATTACAAACATATTGAAAATATTAAAACTTATTAAATAAAAATGTATAAATTTTAAAAAATGTACCCATTCAAAAAATATAAAAAATTAATAAATATAAAAACTGAAAAAATAATATTAAATAAAATAATATCAAAAATTAATAAATAAAATTAATCAAATTTTAAAATATTAACTATTTAAATTACAAAATTATTTAAAAATTTATTTAAAAAGATTAATGATTTAAATTTGAAATATATTTTAAATGTTAAAACTTAATAAGCAAAAACAAATAAATATTATTCATATAAATTAAAACAATATTGAAAATATTATATAGAAAATAAATATATGTATAAATAAATATTTGAAAATGATTAAATTCAAAAAAAAAATAATAAATATGAAAAATTAATAAATAATATTAAATTAAAGAATATAAAAGATGAATAAATAAAATTTAATAGACTAAAAAATGAATTCATAAGATTAACTACATGAGTTTTAAACATGTATAAAAATAAAGAAAATATTAAAAAAATTCATTTAAATAACCAAATTATATAAATTTCAAACACTTTAAAAATATGAAAACTTAATAAATAAAATTGAATAAATACTAATCATATAAATTAAAAAAATATTATAAATAACACTTTGTAAATAAATATGTATAAATTTTAAAAATTCAATGAATTCCAAAAATATTATATAAAAAATAAAAAAACATACATTAAACATGAAATAATATTAAAAATACAAATCATACATTCCATACATACATATATACACATGTCCTATATGTAACATACACATGCATATGTGTACATCCAACATATAGACATAAATATAAATATATAAATTCAAGTATCATATATTAATAATACAAATTCATTTATATTTATATAATTATTTAAATTATTAAAATATATATTAATATATCACATATATATTAATTATATACATTTTTTAATTAATATATATAATTAAAAATTAATTTTTGAATATAAATATGATAATTATATATATATTGATAATTTTTTTGTTAAAATTTATACAAATTATCAGTGCTAGGAAAATCACTGATAAACGAAGCCTTTATCAGTGCTAAAAAATGTATTGAAAAGGGAACACTTTTATCAGTGTTTTCTGTTTAGCACTAATAAAATCCAGTGCTGTATATTGTGCGATCTGTGGTAGTGAAAATAACCATAAATTTTGATCCAGGTGTCTGTTTGGGCTCCACAAGATATCAAATCAAAGCTTGCGAAGATATATATGCTTTTTAAACTTGAGAAGCCCTAATCTCTATTTGTTTGGTTGAAACAGGTCTGGATGGCCTCCAAAATAGAGTTTTTAGTTGAGATACTCTAATTTTTTAACATTAGATGAAATTATAGATTTATTTAAGAGACACCTTCTTATATTTTCTCAATACAGACTAAATTTAATATTCAATATTGCATTCATATGGATATCACAATGTTGAAATTTTAACGTTTTTCATATTATAGTGTTATTTATAAATTAAAGTATATATATACATATTTGAATATATTTACATATTTATTTATTTATTATAGGTATTGGGGATTATAATAACCAAACAACACACACTCAGTCACCAAATTGGGTCAATGTAATACTCTAGATTCAATTATAGTAAGTACAATTTTCTTAATAGAGAAGTAATTGCATAATGCACATATATTTATTCAAGAATATGATTAAAACATAAATTCTAAATTTTTAAAATTTGAATTTTATGAAATTAATTTTGTTTTTTAATTCACCATGTCAAAATTAGTTTAAGGTTAATTTTTGATATTTTTTGAAATAGTTGATTTTTTTGGTGAATAGTGAAAAATACCGATTTTACAAAAAAGTGTCACTTTTATGATATTATAATGATATAATAATAACTTAAAAGACCATGAAATATTTTTTCTAAAATAAATATATATTTAATAATTAATATAATTTATATAAAAATATAATTTTTAACTTATAAATATATGCTTATCATTTTAGAAATCTAAGTAATGCTTTTATCCAAATAAAAATTGTTTTTCATTATTTCTATTAATCAAGTATTTACATGGTTAATTTCAGTTTTGGTTTGGTTTTTGAGATAAATAAGTATCATATTATTTAAAATTATCCAATTAATTCCATTGGGATCAACATTATACTTTATTTTTCTTTAAAATAATTTTTATGCTTAAAATAAATATTTTTCTAAAAATGGTTTTCGTTGCGTTTTGCACATTTATATTTAAATTAATTTACACATATTCCAAAAATTGAATCTTATTAAATTGATTCCATATTTTTAATCATCATAATTAATATTATTTAATAAGTTCAACTTAAATTTTAATCACAATGAATAGTAAAAATAGTAGAAATTTGTTACCACGGTTAGGGTTAAAACAAGTTTACCAGGGGTTAAACCAATATATAAGGGTAGAAATGCCACTTCAACTTATATAAGACTCATTGGTTGATTTTATTTCAAAATTTACCTTATAATATTCAAATATTTGATAATTTGGAGCCACTTTCACAAGAAAAATACTTTATATTATTAAAATCATTTAAGTAACTCAAAGTGCATCTTTTCCATCAATTATAAAAGGGAATCACTTAACCTCTATTATTCACACATATTAAGACACTTATATTGACAAAAAACTACCTAAATACCTTAAAAATATTCCTACCCATGACCTAAACTCTCTAGTCTCATCAAAATACCAATCTAGAAGGCTTAAGGTGGATTTTCAAAGAAGAGGTATAACTTTTAACTGAGTGTTTTCATTTTATTTCATATTTTACATCCTTAAAATATCATATAACCGTTATCATATATTAATATAAGTATCTTACATATAATTAAATGTTTTTATGCCAGTGGAATAACCCATATTCATCTCCTTTCCATCTTATGGAAAAATGAAAACATCGCTCGTCCGTACGTAGGACTTGTCGTCTCCACGTAGCGATGTAATTCTTTATCCATCACCAATTTACTTAGATGGATATAGAGATAAAAATAATGAATATATATGATATTTATTACATATTTATGATTCTATAAATATAATATATCATTTACTTTCTTACCCTTCCACTCGTTAAAATGTGATAATGTTGCTCATGTATAAGTGTAAACTACCACCTCCACGAAGTGATGTGATTCATTTTTCATGCCTGCCTTTAAAGGATGATTTTAAATATGTATATAATGAATATATATGATATTTATATAATTATTAAAATTATGGAGATAATGGAACCATGATCAATATGCAATGACCAAAACTACCGAACCAAAACCTTTATGAAAAACAAAATAGTTAACACATGTAAACGATGATTTTAATAAATAATTATCAATAAAGATGTATTAAGATGATATAATTGAATCATATATGATATTATAAGTATGTATATGGTTATGGTATACAATTATGATAAATTTAAAATTATTATACAGGAGTATAAAGGCACTTACAAAGCAATTCATACCCGAGGTAAGAGTTTATTTCACAATCTCATCCTCATTATGGGTTTTTATATTTAAGCTTCTATTGGAAGAATTATATGATATTTATATATTAAAACACATATATTTTTATTCTATTATATTTATATCTAGAAAATTCATGTTTTCAATTCATTTTCCTCTCTTTAAGTAGTCAAAGACTGGAAGAATGTTTTTAAGGAAAACCGACTTTGTTTTCTATTTAGGAAATAATATTTTTATTCTACATCCATATTTTATTTTAAATGTTTTAAGGAATATTTTTACTATTCTAAAATTATTTATTAAAGAAAATTTTAACCATGTTTTACTTTATATAATTTTTTTAAATTAATCTTATTTGTTTTTTTTCGAACACGGTACTTTTTACCAAGGGTGTGAAGAAATTTTTTGTTTTAACATACATCGAATGAATGGATTTAGCCACAATAATGAATAATATTTTATTTTAAGATTAATTTATAAGTTTACATGGTTATTTCCAAAGAAAATTATTTTCCTAAATTTAAAAAAAAACTAGATTTTAAATAAGTTATTTCAAAACGGAATTGGTATTTTACTCAAGAAAAATTTAAGTGATATTTTAAAAGTATTTTCATCCATGTAAATATCCCTTGATGAATATTATGATTTAATGAGGATATACTATAAAGATAAAATACACTATATTTATTTTGATTAATTATGATCATTTTGACTAGGAAAAGTATTGACATTCTGTATGCTAGTTCTTCTAATACATATGGTTATTGATTATTAAGGCATGTTGATTAAGTTGTATTGTTTATTAATATTATGAATAAATTGGAATTATTAAGTTATGGGTGGGTACCAGAATTACATAGTCTCTCGATGCATTGGTAGGTCTCATGAGATAAATCATGTTTGGTATTTGGAATATGCCTTACCCATTTATATAAGATGTCTTGGAATGGGGCCTCGATGGTAATTTTAAGATAACCAACATTATGTATTCCATAATTATGAAATAAATTATTGATGTCTTTGTGATTATTAAAATAGTTATGTTATCCATGGATAAGTTTCAAGATCATGTGATTATTTATTTAACATTATTTGATCATCATTTATTTCTGCCATACTATTCATACCTTATTTATTATATGATATCTTATACTATACACATTACCTTAATAAGTATCTGAGATCAAACTTTGATTTTGTTTTATTTCCCTAGGATACCAATAATTGTACTATGATTTATATGCAAGGATATTCTAGATGGAATAATAATTTTCTCAAAGAAAATAATTTTTTGTATATTATATTTTCAAATATAATGTGAGATTCAAGCATGTATCTAGTTTTCCAAGACTACTAAACTATTTTATCTCTAGTCATTAGATCACTTGTATCTAGTGCCAATGTAATAAAGTAACCAATTAATTTGGGATACTAGGGTCGGGGTGTTCCGATTAGTATTAGAGTAAGTTTAGTATAAACCATGAGAACTGGATTTAGAAAAAATATATCAAAGAACATAATACTATGATAGAATCTAGAGATAATTATAAGTATTTGATAATATCATGAAGTTTTTTTAAGGTAGAGAATGTGTGGTTTCCTTGAAAATACATCACAATTTGGATAATTGAAATTGGATATAGCTGTGGCACAAATGCACCTAGGGGTAATAAATCTAAAAGGGGAGGATTGGGTATTTGCTTGATCGTCACTAATTCACGATGAATGGGACTCAACTATACACTTGTCTAGATACTCTTAGGGGATATGCTTGGGTTGATTTGAATTATCTTTACAAACCACTATAAAATATTTGAAAATATTTTTATGATTTGAAACTTATGATTCTAATATTAGCTATGCATAAATTTCCAAATTATGTTAAGTGTTACACCTATTTCAGAATTATACATTATAATTTTTAATATTATGATCTAATATAGTGTATTCCATTGTTTAGAAATGATTCCTAGATTAATTAATAGAAAATGTATCAATGCACATAATATATATAGGGATTATCCTCCTAGGAAATACAATAAATATGAAGCTGGAGTTGGATCTAAAAAAATTATAACTATATTGGGGTAGATGAATAAAGTTACGAACAATAACCTTTCCCATATAGAGCATCCTATTGATACTCAATGCGGTGTAATAATATTATATCATTTCATGCAACAACAACCACCATCATTAAATGGAACAAAAAATCCATTAGTAACCGAGAAATGGATATGTTCCCTAGAAAAATTATTTCTCACTTTAGGAAGTAATAAACTAGAGAAGGTTTTCATTGTAATTTATCTTCTCATAGGTCATATAGATCAATAGTGGTCATTTATTCAAAATAATAATAATGTTTAATAAATAACTAGTGTGGAGTGGAAGGATTTTAATATACTTTTCTTGGAAATATATTTTCCTCATGAACAATTAGCATATATAGAGAGGAAATTCCCAAGCCTAAGAAAAAAGACTATGAAAATCTTGCTAAGTATGAATCCAACTTTACAAGGTTAGAAAGGAAAGATGCAAACTATATACATAGTCCAAAGAGTAATATTGACCATTTCATTGATAGACTAAATCCAATCCTTCAAAGGGCACTATTCTCCAAAATATTCTCATCATATGAGGATATAATATCATGTGTTATCAAGACAGAGACACAATTCTCCAAGTCTTATGACTTATAAGGAAAAAAAGAGAAGAAGAGGAATATTGAGCACCTCATAAAGAAAAAAATGGACAAGGAGAAGAATAGAAGGGGGAATTTCCACCATGTGATACTTATGGAAGAAAACACCCTGGTATATGCTTGAAGGTAAAAAAAGCTTTCTTCATGTGTGGAGAAAAAATTCATCATGCTCACAAATTCAAGGTTAATGAAGAATCCATCCAATCAAAATTATTTTACTATAATGGTATGGGTCACTATTCTAACCAATTAACCAAACATCAAGAGAACTTACCACAAAATAGGTTAATGTGAGAAGGCCAAGTTTATACAATTAATATAGATAAAGTTAAAATTCCTTGTGATGTAGTGGAAGGTACTTAACTTCAAAGTCATCTTATGATTTATTTTATTATAGATCCACATACTCTTTCATATATTCCATGTTTTCCAAGAAAATTAAATATTTTTATAGCACACTAAGAAGGAAGTTATCAATCAAGACACCTAGAGGAAATATTATTGAAATAAATATATATTAATAAATCCCCATTATGATGCATGGATGCACCCTATTCAAATTTTTTTTATTATAACTATGGTAGAATTTGATATAATAATTAGTATGGATTAGATTTCAAATTATAATTAAAAAAATTATTATCAACAGATGGAGATAAATATTTGTGATAAAGATATGGAATTCCTTATCTTTAGAATAAAGACTTCATTATCTGAATCATGCCAGGATCCACCCTCAGTATCTCTCCTTAATGACATTATTAGATAAGAAGAGCATAAACAACTTATAGATTGGAAAGGTAACCCTAGGATAAAAGATGTTCATATTTTTCAATAATACATTTATGTGTTTCCTAAAGAACTACCCAAAAACCCACCTGATTATGAAGTTTAGTTTTCTACTGAACTCATCCCTGATGTGAAACTTATATTTATAAATCCTTATAGAATGGAAATAGTTAAGCTAGTGAAATTAAAGACACAAATTAAGGAATTGTATGATAAGGTATTCATACGATCAAGTGTTTCTCCATGGTTATCTCCTTTTCTTGTTTGTGAAAAAGAAGGACGAGACAATGATCAACTTCAAGGACCTCAATATTTTTTAAAATATTACTCTTTGTTTGAGTTATCATCAATTGTGATTAAGGAAGGAAGATATTATGAATATGGCATTTCATATGAGGTATGAAAATTATGAGTTTAAAGTAATTACCTTTGGATTGACTAATTTACCCTCTATTTTTATGCATATGATGAATAGAGTATTCAAGAAATATCTTGATAATTTATTTACAGAATTTATTGATGATATCTTGGTACAATACAAAAGTTATAAATAGAACAAGAGTCATTTACGAATAATTCTTGATATTCTTATGCAAAATGAGTTTTATGAGAAATTTAGTGAGTGTGAATTCTAGCTTTAGGAAGTTCCTTTTCTTATAAATATTGTCTCTAAGGATAGAATATTAGTTGACACTTCAATGGTAAAGATAGTCAAAGAATGGATTATGTCAACAAGCATTATCGAGGTACGTAGTTACCTTAAATTAAAAGGATAATATTAGTGATTTATTCAAAAAATTTCCTAATTATAAAACCCATTAAACAAGTTAACATGTAAATGGGTTAAGTTATTATGGACAGATGAATTCAATGAATGTTTTTAAATAATTAAATAGAAAGTTGATCAATGTTTCGATGTTGACATTACCATCAAGAGGGGATGAATTTGTGATATATAATGATGCATCAAAGAAAGGACTTAGATTTTTCCTTGCAGTGAATGATAAAATTATTTCCTATGTAGTGACCCTATCCTTTTACACATATTATTAAATTCTTTTAAGCATAATTAACCATCAAATATAAACCAATTATTGTAAAATCTAGTGTCTTTGGAAGACTAGGTACATAAAACTGAGAACATGGAACTAGAATAAAACATATTTATATTAATCTTCCATAATGAGATCATAATTTCCTTTTAGATTCTACATATTCATAGGATAACCTGGGTAATAAATAGAAAAAATGGATGATCAAAAAATACGAGTAAGGGAATAAACATATAAATAAAGCATAACACATGAGTTAAAAGTCATAACATGATGACATAAAAATTCATGGAACATGAATAAAAATATAGAATCATAACAAATAGAATATGAGATCATGTGATCATGGAAATATAGGAATGTGGAAGAAACATACAATATGACTATTGGGTCCTAAAATTACAGCAAACAAGATTGAGATGTTTCGATAAAATTTACAAAAGGGTGGAAAGGAAATCCCAGAAAAAGAATGAAGGAAATGTTCAAATGGGTGTGAATGTGAAGAAAAAACCATTCATGGATCACCACTATACATGAAGTTTCACCACTTCATGAAGCACCTGCAAATAGAAACAATTTGAATATAGGGTGGAACTTATAGAGCTCGAAAATGAAGTAAAGACGTTTGTAGGAAGAGGCAGTGATTTCCACTCCCACAAATGAACTCTCCTCACAAACTAAATTGTTTGCAAGGAGAGGTGGTATTGTTGGATCTTGAAAATGATACAAAGTCATTTATGGGTCTAGGAGAGGATTCTGGTGCCCGCAAAGGATACCCCCTACTGACTAAGACCTTCGTGGACTCCCACAAAAGATGCTCCACGACCCACCATAAACGATCGAAGATGATAATATATGGTCCCTTTTCTATTCTATAAATAATAACCTAAGGGGAACCAAAAAATTGAATACTCAAATGAATGAAAAATATATGAGGAGAATAATGAAGCAAGCAGAGGAAATAAAGTCACCATGAAAACCGAAGTCCTTCGATGATTCCCTATAGGAAAATCCTATCAAAAAGAATTAAGGAGGAAATAATACTCGTCTAGTGGTCTTAGAACCCAAAGTCCTTTGCAGAAAAAATTACTGTAAGGTATAAAACTGACCCCCTTTTCACATAGACATACCACATAGAAAAACACTATGCAGGAAGATCTTGGCCTCACATAGAAAAACACTACACGGGAGGTACCCAACCCCACGTAGAAAAATGATACGTGAGCAGAACCTGGCACCATAAAGAAAGACACTACATGGTCCAAACCTAGGTCCACATACCACAATGGTACATGGATGACCCCTTACCCACATAACAATAAGCTATGCACAGGGAACCCCATCCCACATAAGAACATGCTGTGTAGAATGAGGAATCCTAGGGTGTTCTACTTTCCATATACCATAGTTATCTTTGGTTGTATCATTAGTCCCCATGTTGGTTCCTTCATGAACTAGTCTACCAACATCAGTATAATTTCTCTTCCAAAGACACCTTAAAAGTATGATTAGATCATTGATCACATTAGACAGTCATTTTGAGTTTACATACCTGTGGTAAGAAGAGTCACATCGATAATATCTACAGAAAGGAGGACCCTTGGAATATCCTCAAGTTTACATTCCTATGGGGTTGGTTTCTGACCTTAGGATGCTCATGTGAACCTCCTCATTCTAGGAATTTATAGGAACTTATGGACTTTCCCTTTGATTAGGGTTAGTGTTGAACATTCCTCTATTTCCCAGAACCAATCTTAGGGAGATCCTCCTAAGGTAATCCCCTAGAATTTCTAGCAAGAGGTAGAACTTTTGTTCCTCTTCACCTTCACCCAAGACATATCTAGATAGATCACTAAATGTGACTATCTAGTATATGAAAACAAGAGAGGATACAGACACACTCAAATCCCCTTTCTATCTCCATTTGGGATCCAACACAACCTATCAGTGGATAGGGCGAGATTGTGTGATCATCAGATCTACTGCTTCCTCTTGTTTCACACACTAAACATGACTCATGTGGGATTAGAGGTTAGTGGCGATTATGAAATCCACATGATACTAAACCTAAAATGGGTAACTCCCATGCGTAATCCCCAACCATGCCCCTCAAATGGGTATCTCCCATGCGTAATCCCCAACCATGCCCCTCAAATGGAAATCTCCCATGTGTAAGCCCCAATCATGCCCCCTTTAATGGGACTCCTATAAGGTTTAAGACCTAGTTATACCAAACTACATGGGATTTGATTCCCAACTAACTGAGATATGTAGGAAGCCTCTTTGAGGTCCAAAACTAGCACCCAAATTACCATAATGTTCTCCGGACCATATTCCAGGCAGGGTCATATCCACCCAGGAGACCACATCTCTTCCAGGACCCTTGGCCCACCTTGGCATAAGTCACACACCATCCTTGATTAGGAACCCTTCTCTTAAATGTCCTTATCGCATGACATTAAATTTCATGGTTGGGTCCTTATCACACGACCTTAAAAGGTGATGTGTCTAGTTAAGTGACACCGAACTACAGGATTTTTGATTCATATCATAAGGATACATTGGAATCCCATGTTATGGGTTTGATCCCAACATCAAAACAAATCCCATACCCCCTGGATGACGATAAACTCTAGAGCACCCCATTACATGGCTTAAAAATAGTTCCATCCTAATAAATTACCAAGGAATCCCTGATGTTTCCACAAAAGGGAAACATTGATGGATAACCTCAGATACATACATATATCTTCATTAATGGAGAACCTCAAATACATACATATGATTTTGAACCCATGAATAGTTACGATCAATTGTTAAAAAGGTGAAATATATGTACACATACTTGGGAATGAACCAAGGATTTGTGAACACATATTAAATATATAAGAGAGTCTCAAAATAGGAAATAGTTTCCCCAAAAAGGGTGTGATGAGCACAAATTCCCATCATCTCAACCAATGTGAGTTCTTAAATTTCATTGGAAAAGTTACCTAATGAGAACCTACCTTTGGAAAGTAGATCCATAAATCATGGATATGAGTGCCATTGGGTGTTTCCAGATCCATGAAAAAAACCTATTGGAGACTGTTTGAGGAGATTTCACCCAACGTTAGTAATTTCACACCATATAACCCCCTTATAATCAACTGTTTGGGTTACAGATGTGTCTTTAAGGGAAAAATGGTAAATATAATGTGAATGAATTGAAATGGAACCTCCTCCACAAGATAAAAAGGATACACTTCCATTCATCATCAGACTCTTTTGATCCTTAATCAGAAAAAATATTCAGTGGAAACAAAAATGGTGAACCCAATGTGAATCCTTAACCAAGGTGTCAGTGTAACCCGCTTCAGGCCCCTTTCACATCAAAAATGAAAGAGGGATGATCAAGATTGTCAATAAAAAATTTGGTCACAAGATACCACTTTTACAAGGTTTTTTTTGTACTTTTCACATACATTGTAGGAAATCTTCAAAGATTCTTCAATACAATGAGTTTTTAGAAGTTCTCACAGACATGCACACTGACCAATGCATTATACGAGTTCTCCATGAAGTAGGGAAATCTATATCCCACCTAACATCATCAAAATTGGGTCTCAAATGCACTAGTTCAAGAGTACCACAAAAAAGGTACTCTCCCCACCCTATAGGTAGCTAAGTAGGCCCTCTTGTCCATGAAGCCCCACCAACCATCCACCTAGTGATGGTCAACGGTCCAAAATAATGAAGCTCCACTAGCTGTCTCTAGCCAATTTTGGAGCCTCTCCCTGGAACATGAAAATGAGTACCTCTCTTATCTTAGGAAGGATGATGAAGTTGTCACTAAAGATTTCATCCTTGTAGTATGGGGGTCCCACTCAAGGGCCCCTTCTAGAAGAAATCATTGGAAATTCCATGCGACCTAGTATCCTCACCCTGAGGAGGATATTTCCCCATAACCCCTGCTAAAGGAAAACAGAACCAGGTCCCTTGGCCATCCCACCAAGGGAAACAATCAGACTATCAGGGATAGGTCATCACCTTTGTTCTTGAGGAAGAAATATTCCTTGCAAATAAGGAGACACACTATGGGAAGATGTATATTCCTGCTCCCTCTTATGAATTTAACCACAAAAATATGGAGGAAAATTATAATCAAGAACAAATTCACACTAACACTTGACAAATCCACCACAAAAGTAGAGCAGAAAACTATAGGCATATGAAAATCCCTGCCGATACACATGAAGACCGTCATCCAAATAGGGCAGAAACCAGCTATGAGTAGATGAAAATTCCTACTGATACAAACCAAGCCTATCATTCAAATAGGATGGAAAACTACAGGCATGCACATATCCCTGCCAAAAAATATGAACCCATTAGTTAAATATGATGGAAATCAAATACATGAAGATTCAAGTACCTGTAGATGCATACAAATCCCATTAAACAAATACAATGGCACCCAATGAGAAGATACAAATTACTACTCATTCATATCAAGCCCATCAGACAAATATAGTGGAAACCAGAGAAAGAAGCTAGCATATCCTAGCTATAAACTAGGGGTAGACTTGTTCCTCTACCCCCACATAGAATAACTGTCAGTACCCGATAACAAAAAAAATAGTGGATCGAAGCAGGAACATATTCTAGATCTGAAATTGAAATGGGTATATATTCCCATTCCATCCAAAGACATATCTCAACATATATTTTCAATGATGTAGTATTGAACATCAATTCCTGACTATATCTTACAGATTTTTCAAGTTGTAATCATGTCTGCGAAAATAGAAAGGAGTCAGGCCCACAACCCCACCTCCCCAAGTAGGGTGGATCATCCACACAACAGGGCGGTCACTCCAGAGAAGACATGAATCCCTTCTCCAATCCATGAGGTTCATCAACAATATTCCATGATAAATGGATAACTGAATCGGGCATAAATACCCATTCCAACTGGGGGACACCAGTCCACCACAATGACCTCTCTAGGAAAGGCATATATCTTTGTTAGAAATCAATATGCTTGCTGGTATATCCCGATGGAACCACATGAGCCACTTGAATAATAACCTGTATGTTAAGGTCATCACTTACAATAAGCAGCCCTAGTCACCCATAAGTGAGCACCCAAAAATAAATTTTGCTAAAGGAAACTGGAAAATGAAGAGAAAACTCATGATCTTGCTCTTCTAGAAGTTGGAGTTCTTGATGCCATCAAACACTTATCTCTGGTGGCTCAGGATCCTTCCAATCCATTACCAAATTACAGAAGTGGCAATAGTATTTGTTAAGGTCCTCCCTGCAATATTTTTACCATCAACTCTGAAGTTCCTCCCCAGAGCATGTACCACGAAGGCTTACTTCATGGAAAAGAAACGATCAATCATGAGATCCTATCTCCTAATGAGTGTCATGGTAGCCCTTCTCATGGACAGAATATCGAACAAAAATAAGGTCCTCCCCTTACTATCGTCTTCCATGATGGTCCTCCCCAGCTTATATGCTTCATAAATTCTCCCTACTATCAGACATTAATATATGGTGGTAGTCCTCACCATTATGGAATCAACTGTGAAGGTCCTCCCCATAATGACGTCTCATTTCAGCAAGAAGGCCCTCCCCTTGCTTTCGTCCTCCCTAATGGTCCTCCCTATGGTATACACTACATAAATTATCCTTGCAGTCATACATCGAGCCATGATGGTATTCCCCACCATTATGACACTAACTATGAAGGTCCTCCCTGTAGTTAAGTTCTATATCGGTGAGAAGGTCCCCCCCTTGCTGAATCAAATACAAGAAATCCCTCATATGTAGAGGCACTTGGGGGGATGGGATCCAACATGTTAGATATCCTATCAATAAAAAGTGACATCCTTTCTCAACCACGATATGGCCCAAGGCAACACTCATCTTCTAAGCCACCCCCGTACCATTCATATATCAACAAGACCCGTACCGGCCCCGCTACTTGCGACCAGATCATCAAGAATCGTCCAAGTTGGGAAGATAAAGTATAGGAATACATAGAGAAAAAAATGATATATTACTCACGAGAAGAAATTTGGAAAGAGATGACATACCGGTTTTGTTTTGACCCAAAACCACTTCTCAATTAGACATACCAAGAGAGTTTTCAGAAGAATTCATACATAACATTCATATCAAACTATGAAAAAATCTACACCATTTGAAAAATAAATTATTTCCCTATAATGGGTATTCAAACCATGTCAAAATATTTGGATAGATTCATCACCAAATTTACTTGGAAGCCCTTTTTTCTATGCGGTGACCATAATAAAAAAGGCATAAGAAAGATATCCAACTAACTTGCCTCCATGCACTACGTAAGTTGTATCATATTATTGGTAATGAAACATATGGTGTTCATATATAGGGATGGGGAGAACATGGTGCTATTAATTTCACCCCATTCCATGTTCATCAGAACCATTGGAAATGAAATCCTATAATTCCATTATCCCAAGATGGTGATCAAATGAAATCCCATCTTAGGAAAGGTGACATGATCAACAAGAACTGTCCTTGAGTAAGTCTCAAAAGAATTAGGATCAATGGGAACAAGCCATAAGAAAACTTCTAAACCAGGAAATTTAGAACATTCACCAGGCTTCCCACTCAAGTGAATCCAATCATTAAGAACTCTTGATGTCCTAGAAAAAAAACAATTCACATGAAGAAACAACACCATATCTGACTCACACTCGAATGGGAATACACAAGATCAATAAAACGACAATAGAAGAAAAAAATGTCATGGTATGGGATCATCCCCATCCCAAAAGAATGGGGGAATTCTTAACAAAAAATGCCCCCAAAAGTCTAAAAAATCCATTCTAGACACAATAATAAGGGAAAGAGAGCAGCCCCAGCCCGTAGGGATGGGGGAAATTTTTACCCCAACCACCTGCCTAATAGAAATAATTCTTTTCCCATTAAGGTAGGAAGAAAAGTACAGAGGTATCCTATTCCATTCTATATCATGACTCATTTCACCCTGAAGGGAGGCATACAGCAAGGTCATATAAAGGTTCCCTATAAGATACCCTTATCCAGGGAGCCTGAAGATGATCTCTTAATGGAAGGATAAGATCCAACAAAGGACATAAAAAACTATCCTACTACTTGATAGTTGTTATGAAACCCACAATTCATTATGCATTAGTGAAATTCATGGGAATTAATCCTTCAAACCAGACCAAAAATGATGCAAATGCCAAAGAATAGGGAGAGGATAGTTCCTCTCAGAATCCAATCCACACTGAGAATAAAGGCGTGCTTACTCGGAACCAGAGGGCCACCTTGAATCCATGTGTTAACTTGATCAATCCTCATCCACCTCTGTAGAGGACCTATCATAGAGATAAGAATAAAATCAAGGTTTCATATGACCCACCACCTCCTCTTAGTGAGAACAATCCCCTTAAACTCTAATAAAGATTCACTCAGTAGGAGGAAGAAATGAAATAATTGAGGAGAATCAATGATATGATACTTTGAGGTAGATTTCCTATCAAATATGATCCTTGGATAGATCCCCAATGCACACTTCTAGTAGGTGTAACTTAAACACAAGGGTTTATCCTAGAAAATGACGCAAGGTCAAGAAATCCTACCAATCTAGAACCTAGAACATCAGCCTACCTGGACCCAATCATGGATGGATATCAAGATTTCCCTCCATTAAGGAGGCAACTAGAATGGGTGTAAGAAAATATTCAAAATATGCCTATGACCGGATATCCGCCTCAATTACCGGAAGAACTGACACATAAAGTCCCACCCCTTGACATTCCTATCCAAGATCAGGTTCAAAAGAGCATGCATCAAGGAATTATCAACACCATTGAGTTACTGACAGCCTAATTGGAAGACATAGAGGAGTGGTGTGCACTGATACAGCCAAAACGAAAACCTTACCCTGATTGGGTGAGAGACACCCTATCTCCACCAAATTTAGGGAGTCTTGTGTTACCAAACATCAATGGATCAGGTGACTCAAAATAACATCTGACACATTATGTGTCTTATTGTGATCCCATGATGGGAACCCCAGAGTAACAAGAAGCATTGAAACTCATATGCTTCATGCGAACTCTACAAGGGTCAACATTTGTATGGTACACCGGTTTTCCAGATCAGTCAATAACATGATGGTAGGATCTATGTCACTAGTTACTTTTCTAGTTCAACTCAATTCTACTAAAGAAAATATTCAGAGAACTCTTGAAAGAAAAAAATGGGAAAATGAGAGAGTCTCATACTTTATTGAAAGATAGAAAGGGATGACCTACTCTTTGAACCAACCACTCCCCCAGGACGAGATGCTTGATATATGCATCGATAAAATTCATAATGATATATGAATTCGTCTCATCCTAGAGAAATATACAATTGGATTTTGATATTTCTATGAAATTTACCAAATAATAGAAGAATCCATACAACAGACAATATCAAGTCTCAGGTATCCCCACCAGTCCTAAAAAAAAGAGCAGGAAAAGCTGAAGCAGACGCCGTCACACTTAAGCCAGCCCCAGCCCCTGCTCCGGCTCCAAGGCCTGCACCATATCATATAGAACACCCTAGTCATCAATAGAAACCCCCACCTTAACAAGAGGACCAAATAGGATCTAAGAAAAATCAATTCAAGGAATAGAGGAATAAAGTTTACTCATTCCAAGATGATCAAGTCTGTGGCTATTTTATAGTCACTATGAATTGAAATTTACTCTGGCTACCAGAGATGAAAAGGGATTATGAGTTCATTCTTGATGAACGAATATATTATTTTACCTTCTATTGGATACTGGGACACACTATCTAGGAATGTTTCATCTTCAAATACCTCTTTTAGAATATGATAGATTCCAGGAAAGTCAATCTGGGACCACCTCCAGCACAGGTGAAATATGTTTACACTACTACTCCTGATGAAAGAGATGAGTGAAAAGAAGTTTTTAGAAGGATATTACAATAGTTAAATAGTTAGATGACTCAAAATAATTTCATCTAAACTCATGGTATTCTACAAACATAGTTGAAACAACTAACTATGACTTGACTTCTCATATTGTAACACAACCTACATCGTCATCCCCACAACCCTCCAAAATCTAACTATCCAAAAAGAAGTGTGACCATAAAGGCAAGGAGAAATTTTAGAAAGAAGAAATCATGTCAAGGCCAAAGTTATATTTGAACCTATTAGATTTTATACTAGTAGATCTAAAATAACAGACCCTACCCCACCAAATGACACCATTAGAAGTAGTTAGTCAGACAGAGTTATCATCAAATGAGGAGTTGATATTCGACTCCATTAATGTCATTAAATTAGTGAATCCCTTCTACAAAGATGAGTATAGATATGAAACTGAGTAACCTTCACCCAATCAAGGAACCATAGGAAGATTTTATAGAATATGGGTGTACCAAGGAAGGTGTATCCATGGAAGAAGTCAAATTTATGTCTATACTCTCACTCAAACTATCAATGTTACAGAAACCCATGAAAATGTCCTTTACTAGACCCAAAAAGAATAGGAAAATCCCCTTAAACTTTTCATAAGACACTCTAGTCCAATCATTCTAGAATATTCATTATAGAAGAATCAGGTGTCTAATCACCTTCAGCGTGTAGACAGATATACCCAAACCAACCCACAAAAAAAAGAAGCACCCCTTGCTCATGTCTCAGGGGACGATCCATCTATGTCCAATGCTCTTGCCCTTAAAGTGTCTGTAAAATAGAATACCCAAACTGGGAAGCACCGGTATTTAGGCCAAAAGTATGATATTATAAAACATTTGGACTTAGTACCGGACAAACTATCGATCTCGGATGCCCTGATTTTGTCAAAAGACCCTAGGAAAGCACTCATAGAGGCTCTGCTAGGCCCACAAGAGTTTTAAGATGAAGTTTCCACCGTTTAAGTCTATCATACTGTGATTGATCCTACGGAATTCCATGCGGTTATTTCTTTCACAAATCAAGATGAAGATTCCATTACATAGGGACACATCAGACCTGTATATGTTTCCGGTAAGATAAGTGGTGTTGATGTCCGAAAAGTGTTCAGTGAAAATGGATTTGGAGTTAATCTCATTCCAGTGTAAACACTTTACCGGATGGGCTGCAATGAGGATAATCTATTACCTTCCTCTATAACCTTGAAAGAATATGAAAAAAGAGAGTAGAAGTAATTAGACCAAATCAAACTCAAGACCAATTTCAGAGACCTTTTGTCCAACTCAGAATTTTTGGCCGTACGACAAAACATGGCCTTAAACATCTTACTAGAAAGGTCCAGGTTTCACCAACATGTAGCAATTCCCTCATCATACCATCAATGCATCAAATATTTTACTAATGGAAAAATTAGTAAATTATACACTGATAATGCCCTGTTTTAATCCTACAAGTCACATTATACTGATGCGGGATTCTATCAGGGTAAAGGGAAATGAACCTTGATCGATGGTATTGATTGGGTCACCACCCCAAATGGGTTGGAAATAATCCCATCTGACCACTTAAAATATATTGGTGAAGAATAACTATTTTACATCAATCAAGTTGGATGTATGAGTCCAATTTCAGATGCATGTTAAGCAGTCCTCATGATTTTTGTCATGACCACTGAGTCTAACGGTGTTTAAGAATCTACTGACCCCCAAGATAATGGTGAATGCTCAAATGAAAATTCCCTCAATCCATCCTCAGAGCTCCAAAAAACACCGACCTCACCCACTAAGGCCAAAGAGTAAGAAGATACTCCTCTATCCCTCATATCATCCTCTCTATAAAATCCCCCACAATCAGCTGGGTCAGAAAAAGATGCTTTATCTTCCGAATACCAAGTTCTCAACTCTTATCCCAAATCTGAAGAGATCATATCTAGAATTGTTTCCCCATATAAATAAGAGGAATAATATTAAGAGAAGGAAGAGGAATAGGAGGAAGACCTTAGGGATACCCCTATATCATTTAAGGATGGAAACTCTACCACAATTGATGAACTCGGGGAAATAAATCTGGGTATAAAAGAAGATCTAAAACCCATATTGATTAGTTCATCCATGTCTTCCAAAGAGAAAGAGGTCTACACACCATTCTTAAGGTAACATCAATATTATTTTTCTTATAACTAAAAAATATTATAGGCCTCGATCTTGAGGTGACCACTCACCACCAGAGCCTTCTAAAAGATCATTGGGGCTATAAACAAGCAGTTAGAAGGATGCACCCAATGCATGCTGCCAAAATAGAGGCTAAAGTTGACAAGATCATCAGATCCATATTCATTCATGAGGTAAAATATTCCAAGTTCCTAGACAATATAGTCCCCATTAAAAATAAGAATATAAAAATTAGGGTATGTAATGATTTCATAGATCTCAATCGGTACTTCCCAAAAGATAATTTCTCATTCCTGATCATAGAACTCCTGATTGATTAAACCTTTTAGATACCAGGATCTCTATTTCATAGAAGGTTATTTAGGATACAACCAAATATAAATTTCCCAAGAATATGAAGAATACACCACCTTTAGGTACCCCCATGGTGTGTTTTTCTATAGAATGATGCCCTTTAGTTTGAAGAATGACAGTGCCAAATATCAATGTGCCATTAATCGCATCTTCAAACCATTCCCAGGAAAGTTTGTTGAACTATATATTGATGACATGGTGGTTAAATCGTGACAATTATCATACCACCTATTAGATATTTAAATCATCTTCAACAAACTGTGACAAAACATCTTGAAAATGAACCCCTTAAAATGTGCTTTCAGCGTTACCTTGGGGAAGTTTCTCAGATTCTTTTCACGCCATCGTGGAATCAAATCTCAACTTGAGAAGAAAAAGGCTATCCTTGGAATGTCACCTCCTCGTAACCTCACCGAGTTAAGAGGAATTCAAGGAAACTTGGATTATATTCGGCGCTTTATAGCCATCCTTGAAGGGTAATTTTTTTCCCTTTAACAGGTTGATGAAAAAAGGGATTTCATATCAATGATATGATGATTTTTAGGAAGCATTTGATAGTCTTAAGAAGTATCTCTTAAGACTGCCAGTGCTAATGCCTACTATTGAAGAAAAACCACTCATTTTTTATATGACCACCTTGGAACAATCCCTAGGTTCCTTCCTTACACATAAGATTGATTCTGGAAGAAAAAAAAACCTTTATTATCTCAATTGAACCATGATTGACATTGAGACTCATTACTCAGATATCAAGAAAAGCTATTTGGCACTAATATTTTCTATCAAAAAATTGAGGCACTACCTGCAGCACCACAAGGTCCATCTGGTCTCTTATATAAACCCAATCAAATACATTCCCATCTATCCAATGTTGACTAGATGTTTGTCATGGTGGGCGATCATCTTGTAGTAGTTTGACATCCAATTCGTGCCTCAGAAAGTCGTCAAAGGACAAGCATTAATAGATTTTCTGGAATATCACCCCTTAATAGAAATGACTTCATTGGATACTGAACTTCCCAATGAAGAGATTTTATCTATTCAATAAAACCACCAAATATGAGAGATTCATTTCAATGGTGAATCTAGAATCCCGACAGAAAAAAGTATTGAATACCCTAAGCTCAACAAAGTGGGGATGGAAGTCGTACTCATATTTCTAGAAAAGATAGTCCTTCCTTACTCCTTCCTAATTTTGGAGGGGTGCATTAACAATGAAGTATAATATTATAATTTCATTGTAGGTATAGATATGTTACTTCAAGTACAATTAAAACACTTGAAGATAAAAGATTATTTGGAACTAGTCATCAATAAGGTCAACGACAATTATGCTATCAAAAAAGAATAACTGATCCCCTTGTTAGACCATGTAAAAAGACTAATGGAAGAATTCCCTTTAGAAGAGACATTGACTAATGTACCCCAATCTATAAATGAATAGGCTGATGCATTAAAAAATGAAGCCACAACTTTGACTGATCGAGATCTGGATGAAACAATTATTAGTATTGCGCACTGCCAGATGGTCTCACCATTTGTTCAGGCCAACATGGAAGAAATCTATGAAATTATCCCCATCCCCGAACCATATGGTCCTACCACTAGATGGATGGAACCCATTTTGGACTACCTTCAAATTTGAGAACTCCCACTAGATAGGGTTGGGAGGGAGAAAATACAAGGATGAACAATTAACTTTGTTCTGTATGATGGCACAAATCAACAAAAGGTCCTCTATAAGTAGATCCTTGAGGAGGCCTTTCTTAGGTGCATTGATAGAGAAGTGACTTTCATTGTCATGAAATATGTACACAATGAAGCCTATGGTTCCCACAAATCAGCATCCAATCTTTCCCATCAAATTCAAAGACTTGGATACTACTATCCCACTATAATGTAAGATTACACTAAATTCACCAAGAAGTGTCATTCCTTCCAATTTCATGACAATTTCATCCACCAACCCCCAGATTTACTTCAAACATCCAATTACTCCCAACCATTTTCCATATAGGGAATGGATGTGTGGGACCATATCTTCCTGCTATGGACAAACAGTTCAAGTATATTTTCACAATAACTGATTTTTTTTCTAAATGGGCAGAAGATGTACCCCTTAAAGAGGTCGGGGCAAGAAACATTTTCAGATTTTTGAAATCCAACATTATCACCATATTTGGTGTCCCTCATACAATAATGATATAAAATGATGCCCACATATTCTCTTATGAATTGGAGAAACTATATTAGGAGTATGGCATCAATAAAAACCATTCATCTCGCTCCCATGCAGCGACTAATGGGAAAATAAATGCCTTTAACAAGACCCTATCCAACAAAATCCAGAATATGGTATATAAATATAAGTTTTTGCGGCCATAAAATCTCCTCCATGCTTTGTGGGCCTACCGTACCACGAACCGTACTGCCACTTAGAAAACCCCATACTCATTAGTATATGGGACAGAGGCAGTCCTTCCCATCAAATTTCAATTTCCCTCTCTCTGTGTTTCCATATGTGATCAACTATCTATGAATGAGAAATCCAAAAAATAGCTGGATGAATTAGTGTGACTCGATGAAAAGAGATTTCATACCTTGTACCATTTGGAGGTTCACCAAAACTGGATCACATGAGCATTTAAAAAAAGGTTCACCTCTGGTTTTCCATGAAGGAGAGATGGTGTTGGTCCTCAGGACTCTGATGATACTTGGAAAGAAACCTCCAAATATGGAGCCAAAATGGGAGGGACCACATTCCTTATAAAAAGTATACTCCAACAACACTCATTACTTAATCTCAATGGATGGGAAGCTCACTATGGCTCCCACTAATGCAAGGTTCCTGAAGAAATATTTTGTGTAATTACATATCATTCGTCCTAGTCACATGACATTAAACTATAGGATACAATGTCCTTACTACATGATGTTAAACTACATGACACCTTTTATCCTAACCACATGACATGAAACTGTACGGAGTTTTTCCTAGTCACACGACACTAAAATATAGGATAAAATGTCCTTAACTCATGATTTTAAACTATATGGAACCTATCATCTTAACCACATGATGTGAAACTGTATGGAGTTTAACTCAGCTCTAGATGTCACCTATGTCATCAACATAGGGAGGACATCAATCACTTATTTTTTTCATGTACCACAACCACTTCTCTTTGGAATTTTGTTACTAACATTTTTGACTACATATGGTTACTTTCTGACTCTATTTACTCTTTACTCAAATGTTTTGTGAAGCTGGAAATTTATCCTCAGATTAGAAATCTATTTCTATCTACCATTGTAGAGACCCTCCACATCATCTATTATGATAGAAATTCTATTATCCACAATAGTGCCTCACTCAATCTTAATACAAGTCAGGCAAGAATTCTTATTGCCATCAAGGATGCGTCCACCCTTCAGAAATCCCCCTACGCTAACTCAGTTGGTGACTTTGTCATCCTTTGTTGGCTTAGATTCAAAATGATTTACAATCAACCGAAGAGCTTCATTGAAGTGTTCTGGAAAGATCTGATTCCTGGCTAGATAAAAATCAATGTTGATAGTTCTTCTAATGGAAATCCAGGTCCCGCGGGCTATGGGGACATTTTCAGAGACTCTCTTGGGCATTTCCATGGCTTCTTCGTTGGTGGATGTGGATCTACCTCCACCCTGGAAGCTGAGATTATGGCGGTGATTCATGCATTCAACTTCGTTAAGCTAAAAGGTTGGAATAATATTTGGATTGAAAGTGATTCCACCACCATTATTCAAGATATTTGGAATGGAGTGATTCACCTTGCTTGGTCTCTTACAGCACGTTGGAAGAATTGTCTTAGCTCGCTCTAGGAGATCAGATACATTGCCACCCATACCTATCAGGAAGCAAACATGGTGGCTGATGGTCTTACTAACAAGGGTATCAACCAGGACATTACATGGTGTGATGATTTAACAGTTGAGCTCCTTCCTTATCATGAAAAATATTGTAATAAAATTTCCTCCTTCAAACTCTTGTAATCTTTCCTTTTAATAATATTTTGGGTCTTGGTCATTGACCAAGACTTTGCCTTTAAAAAAACATGACATTAAACTACAAGATGTAACACCCTTATCGCAATACAATAAAATATGCACATGGTTCAAACTCTATGACCTTAAACTAGAAATCCAAGTCCAAGAATCGTGAATTAAAACTATATGAAATCCTCCTAAAAAGTTTTTATGTGGTGTATGAATGCCTTTGTTCCTCATTCACATCATGTTTTTTATGTCACCACATAACACACACCCTTCCTGAAAGGTTCACTCCCCTAATCTAAACTCTATGACCTTAAACTAGGATTTATCATCTTGGTTACATGAAATTAAACTTCAAGATACAATGTACTTACCATATGATGTTAAACTACATGACACCTATCATCCTAACCGCATGACGTGAAACTGTATAGAGTTCAACTAAATTGCATGACATTAACCTACATGATGTAATGTACTTACCACACAAAGATAAACTGTACACATGGTCCAAACTCTATAGCCTTAACTAGGAGTTATCATCTCTACAACATGATGTTAAATAGAATGGGGATAATTGTTTCAACCAACGATTCACTTCACATGATCCATATATGTTCATGAGAAATATGAAAATACTGAAGGACCCCAAAACACCCTTAGAGGGGAGGGGTGAATTAGGGTGTCATTTTTTTTAAACTGATAGATCTTGTTCCCATATTGGTAGGAACCTATTAACCCTATATAAAGAGTAAGTATAGAAAACAAAAAATCACATGCAAAGCAATGACACAACAATTTTACTTGGTTCACCACTAAGGGATGCATCCAAGGAGCATAATCTGATAGTGTGTCGATCATACTAAAAACCACTAATTTTCACAAGTTTTTTATTATAAGATTTTATCATAGTCACTCTATTCCATGCGCAATGACTTTACAAGGTTTTAGGGATAACACATTGCATCCATCAGATCACTTCCCCTGACTCCCCCTTGCTCACTGAGTTGGAAGAATCTTTATTTAATTTATCGAATTTAAGGTCACTTCAATGGTTTAACATTAAATCATGAATCCTCAACTATAAATGGATGATCTTTTGATGTACTGTTATTAAACACAAATGTAATTTAATTTTTTGTACACTGATAGGTTATGGTAATTAAATTCACAAACTGATTTGGTCCCTTTTCAGGCTTCCTTGGGTGTTCTGCATACCACATCACCTCCTCCTCATACCACTGCTGTTTTCGCATACCGTCCAAAACCTCTGTGAACTGCCCTACTATGCATACTTTCTTACCCCTCATACTTCCCAGCTTTTCTGCGTACCACCCTGATCCGTGTACTGCCTTGCTCCACTACGTACTGTGAGAGCTTCCACCACAAAATTCACTCTCTTCTATGAACTATTTTTCATTACATGTATGGTTCTCTACATATACCATCTTCTCCTCCATGAACCACTTTATACTTCACCGAATTTCTTCCCAAAATTTTAATCTTCAATCCATCACCTTAACAAAGGGGATTACTGCTCTTTAAATAGGCACACACTCCGCAAATTTCACTAATCCGATTTTCCCACATTTTCAATGTGGTACAATCTTCACCGTATACTAAACTCCATCCGCATACTGTTAGCCTCCACCACGTACTGCTCATGATTCGCAAACTGCAACAATCCCAAAACCTTCAGCATTCAGTGTACCACACACCTTCACTTTGTACCGTCACTGCAAACCATTTTCAGTTCTACGCACTGCTCCTCATACCGTTCCCGCTGCCAGGTACATGTCCACGAACCATTCTTAAAATATGGTACATGGTCCATGTTACAAGGCATGAATTTCTCTTATTTTTCCAATTTTCTTTGTAATTTATCATACCATTCACTCCTATGTGAAAAACCATTGTTTTCCAACACCAAACTCTTAATTTTGAGGCGCAAAAATTTGGAAAACACTGGGAAACTATGCCACCTTAAATAATACTTTAAGACTCAAATGTATGACCTTATTCCTTGAAAACTCCCTAGTCATCCATATGAAGATTGAAAAAAATACACAAACCAAACTCTATGATTATCAACGAACATCCTTGGTTCCAACAAATACCTATGTTCCTTTGTAAGAGACAGATCAGTGTAGGAAGTATATTTATCCATAACTAAATGTGGCTTGATTTATGTATAGGTAGGGTATGTAGCAACACCCAAGTTTCTATTCATGGTCCCAGTCACAAAAATTGGGAAACATTTCCTCCTCTACATGTGGGTTATACCTACATAGAGAATTCCCATCCAGAACTATGCATGGCTTGATTCATGTCATCATACGATATGTAGAGACACCTAGAATCCATATTTTAAGCCCATTTAAAAATTTAACTCCATCCATGGGATAATATTCTGGCCAAATTTTTACTTCAGGGCCTCTTTCACACCGATATTATGTTTCTTACCGGTCTACAAAATCACCATTCTCATAGTCTGACCATCAATGTCCTCACTGTATGACATTAAACTACATGGAACTATGGTTTCCTCACCTGATAGGAAACCACCCTTGGCATCGGTCATCTACCATAAAACATTCAAGAACTATGTATGGCTTGATTAATGCTCTTGTAGGATACATAGTGATGCCTAAATGTTATATCTCGGGTTTAGCCTCCCCTAAAAAATTCCCCCCTCCCAGTGTATGGGCTAAACCTATGTAGGGAATTTCCATTCAAGAACTATATATGGCTTGATTCTCATTAACATGAGATACATAGTGATTCCAAGAAATTATATCTTGGGTCTTATCCATAAAACCATTCAATATTTTAGCCTCTTGTCCTGAGTTTCCTTTAGGAGCATGTGGTTTGGAATAAGCCCTCTTAGGTCCTCATTTATGTCAGGTCATAATAGTTGCGACATTCACCTCCCATTGTAAAACTTATTCTCCCTTCATTCCCATGACATGATGTTAAATTGTTCTATCAATATTCTAGCCACACAATGATAAAATACACGACACCATTATGATTCCCTCACTAGAAAAGACATCACCCCCAACATAAGTCTTCCACCAAGTCATGTTCAAAAATTCCTCCTCCTTGTGTATGAGCCAGATCTTCACAGGGATTCGTATTTCTAAATAACTACACATGGCTTGATTGAAATCAGTGTATTATATGTAGTTACTCCTAGAACCTATGTCTTGGGCCCAACCACAAGATACGAGAACAATTCCTCCCCTACATAAGGATCAAAGTTGCACTGAAAATTTCTATTGAGAACTACATATGACTTGATTCCTACATGTGAAGGATATGTAACAATGCATGGATTTCTATTTCTAGGGCCAACCACCACAAATATGAAAGGCCTATATATTTTTGTTCTTTCACCTCTATATGGAGTAATGAATCCTTTACACCCCTTATTTCCCACACCAAGAACAACTGATGTGCGATTAGGAGGTTTGATAGAGGAGTCACCACATGACCGTGGTATATCAATCCATATTAGGGTTTTCATGGTCCTGGTAGCAAGATATTAAAAGGTACACTAAAGTTCTTACCTCATGAAATTAAACTGTAGGGTGCCTCAAGAACTACATATGGCTTGATTCTTCTTCCAATGAGATACATAATGATGCCTAGACCCTGTGTACTAGTCCCAGCCATATAGAAAAGAAAAGAAAAATGTCCCTATCTACTGCATGAAAATTTATATAGGAGATCTATAATTTGGGTCCCTCATTTAGAGATCCATCAAAGAAATAGAAATTACCACCTACATATGAGTCATATCTATATACGAAGTTTCCAACTCCATGTACGATCATATTCTGAATGTTTCTTACATTCCTGAACACATCATTTCCATTTATCAAAATCTGTGTCCCATGATATTTAGGATCTTCATAAACCTCCCCAGCCATCAGAAGTGGAGGGATAATATCCTGAGGACACCTTTGTTTTACTATTCATAATATGACCAAGTTGGATCTGCATAAGTATCCCACAAAAAAGGCATGTCAACCAAAGGAAAATTCATCCCCAGGAGAGGCTTTTCCTACCTCCATATTACCCAATGGATTCCATACCCCTTTATAATGATATGAGATTCCCCAAAATCATAGTTTAGTCTTTTCTTACCCCTCACATTTGAGGAATGTTATAACATCCTGAATTTATTATCATCCACTTAATCATGGTTTCTATAACAAGTGGTCCTTACCATATAACCCTAAACCACATGACCCCACTTTTTCCTCACTTCCTGACGTTAAACTACATGGCCCATGTCCTAATCATATGACACTAAACTGCATGGTATTAATAACTACATATAGATTGATTCTTGTTAGTAAAAGATATGTAGTGAGACCCGAACCTCATATTTTGGGTCCATCTATGAAATAAAAATGTCCCCTCTTTTCCTGTGTATGGGTTATACCTACACAAGAAACCTACAGACACAATAAATAATGTTTTATCCCCATATTCCTAAGCAAGAAATAGATCTACATAGGAGAGTAAAATATGATTCCTTCCCCACTAGAGAGCTCGTATTCAATAAAAAAAATACCCCACCCCTATTCTAAGATAGACCCGCATGGGAGATGTCCTTACCGTGAGACATTAAACTGACGAGTTTCCCAAGAACTATGTATGAATTGATTCCTTCCCTCATGAGATATGTAGTGACACCCATATCTTCAATATTAGGTCTAAACATAACAAAAAAAATGTACCTTCCTTGTGAATGAGTCAAACTTGTGTAGGAAACCTCTTAATACCAGTATAAGAATAATGTCTCTACCTATTCCTGGGAAATTTTGACTTAAAATGCCCCTTTAATGTTTAGGAACCCTCATTTGAAAAACCAAACTTTTTTTTGGAAAGGTTTGAATCCCCATAACCTTCCACGACCATCGTATATAGAAGTCCAGTGTCCTAGGGACACCTCTTTCTGAATATGCACAATATGCCCCGATTGGCTCTGCATAAGTTGCCCACAAAAAAGTCCCATCAACAATAGGAAAATTCATCACCAGGGAAGGATTTTCAAACCTCTGTATGCCTTATGATGTTTTTATCCCATATCACTTCCTAGATTTGGAAACCCCCCAGATTATAGTTTACAACTTTATTCCCCTTTATTTATAAAGATGATAGAACATTCATGGTCAAACTAATATGAAATGGGTGAATCATTTACCCATTGGTTAGAGTAAAGTGATGTTATATTTTAAAATCCTGAATGTCTTGACAGTAATACATTAAACTGCACCACCCATGTCATATTTCATGCTGTTAATCTACACTATACTTCAACCCCCCTTTACACAAGCTAAATTCATGTGGGACCAGTTTCCCATACAAAGCCGATAAATATGCCCTCATGGTTTTCAAACATCACTCCCTTGATAGTCCACCAATTTTGGATTTACAAAAAAAGAAAAAAAATCCAAATTCCCATAAAATTATCTGGCCATTGGATATGGAAGGTTAGTGTTCTAAGGACACCTTTACTTAACTATAAATAATATTCCCAAGATGGCTCTGTAGAAGTTTCCCAAAAAAATCCTATAATTCAAAGGAAAATCCACCCTCAATAAAAGATTTTTCTACCTCAGTGCGCCCCCAGACACACCGTGTTGGAAACTATTCTTATGGTTACTCATCATGTACTTCCCCCATATCATGCTTCAGATTTATAAATCATAAAACCAGGGTCAAGAAAAATTTCTCATTCATTAATAAAAAATATTAATACATTCATGGAAAATAAAACTTATTGGGGCCCTCGTCTCACAATTCATGGTCAAATATGTTTGACCTAAAACATCAGTAATGTTAGTCCAGTTTGCAAGATTTTAAAATACCCACAAAAAGAGACATGAAACTCAACAGGATGAAAACCCATAAGGGGAACCCTGGGTGAAAGTTGAGTATCAACTCCCTAGACCTACACTTCATATGGTTTAAGAAAAATATCAAGAAATCAAAAATTAAAGAGGAACAAAGCTTATTAGGTTGAAAACTCACAAAGGGCGGCATAAAAAAATTCAAGTTATACCCGCTAATCCCACACCACAATGGGATTAGTAAAAAAAAATTGGATTATAATTTAGAATACACAAAGTTTATAGGGTTTTTCATATAACCCTAGCAATAGTGATAACTATGCTCGCTGAGTCCCTTAGCTCAGGAAAAAATTAGAGCATGATTATATGATCATTCCAATTTAGTTATCGCAGATTATGATTACAATCAATATATGGTGGATATTATCATTCAAAAGGCAATTAAATAAAATTGATTGGTATTGCTGTAAAATATAAAGGATAATCATTAGAAAAAAAAACAAATTTTCATTTCAACAAATGGGAATGGAGGAGCATCCACACTCTGGAGTCTCTCCCTTATGTTATAAAAAAGAGCATGGAACAACCTAAAGGGTTACAATATATCCCATATCAATTATTTCAGTAGAATAATAACTATATGATTCAGGACATTAAGGTTATTTTCTAAAGAAGTGATTTGTTTAGACTCAGCTTCAGCCACTGGATGCATTTGTTCAACAATAGCCTTGAGTTCTCGAACTTTCTATTTAATAGCTACAAAATCGGCACTTGTTGATGACAATCACAACTTCATCATAGACACATGAGCCTCACACTCCCATATCTCTTAGGTTTGTGCAACAATTTGGCCACATGAAGTTTATTCTTCAATCAAAAAGTATTTAAACTCAGTATTAATAACCCGAAATTCTTCTGTTTGATGATGGGAGGCATTAAACTAAACAAGGTCACCTTCACAATCCTCTAGGTCATCTCGAGTTATGAAACTTTGGTAAATGAGAAGGTGTAGGTGTCAATAGTAAAAAAAAAACACAATCCCAAATCAATAAATAATTACTGAAGGGTGTCCTACTTATCATCAAATTCTTACAATGGAGTTTCTATGATAATACTGTAGATTTGATTCCATGCCTGTTTCCGCACTTCCTGGTGTTCCCTGGCAGCATTAGATCCTCAAATTTGTTCTTACACCACAATAGATATATAATTTGGAATTGAAATTAAAATAGTTAGATTCACCCTAAATTGAGATACCAAAGTGGGAAAATCTTCCATCTCTATAGGTGGTTCAATATCAGAGGCTAAACTTATAGGGTTGACTTCAATTTTAGGAATGTCTAGTGCTATTCCACTTGGACCGACCTCAATGGGACTGCCAACAATTTTAGTTAAGGATATGGAGTCTGGGTCACTATCCATATAAATAGGACATGTGGATGAATTACTCTATGAAAATATGAGATAGAGAAAATAATGTCTTCTTACAACCTGAGTGGAAAGAGATGGTGCAACTAGTGCAATACTAGAAGGAACCAATGATCTATGCACTCGTCAAAATAACCTTTCCAATACTCCATTAGGGTATCATGTCACCCAAATCAGATCATACTCCCAAGATAAGTTATTTGAAGCCTTTATGGGATAATAATTATTTTCATTCTAGACTCCCCGCACATCATCATCAACCATAATCGTAAAAGAACCTATAAGGGGTAAAAATGATTCTCGCTGCAAGCATCCAAATTACCTAGAAAACCTATAAGGGGTATAAGGTTCAAAAATGGTTATCCTATCTACCTAATCAATTAAGATTCTATCTCATAAAACAATAATATAGGAATGATATTCTAAAAAGCATCTTTCATCATCCACCACTGCTCTATGAGGTGTAAGGTAAGGTGAAAAATAGAATCAAGAAAAATTACTCAATAGATCGACCACTCTGTTAATATTCAAAGATTTGGGGAGAATGGTGGTGATGTTGATAAGGGTAGGATAAAAGTAGGAATGTGGAAATTTTTTAGTATGTCAATACTCGTAGCATTGATAATGCTCCGCTATCCAGCCATATAAAAACTGAAATGGCCCTCTAAGACAATGTGGGGATCTTCACTTATGTATCTAACCTAGCAGTTCATAAATACGAGAAAGGGTGGGATAAACCAAGTTGATGGGATGTCCCTCTACCAAAGTGGAATCCATCATTGGGGTGTAAATTTAGACACCAATATAAATATCAGAAGATGGGAAAAGCCATCTGATTTGGAACATGGAAAAGAAACCCAAAATTTTGAGTTTCGGTGATACGTTTGGATGGATCCTATAACCCCATGTGGTATACTTACCAACCTTTAGTGTAGCACAATATGAACCTAGATTGAATTGTGTCTATGTGGTTGCATGAGTCCTGCTGTGGCAGACTTTCGGCCTTGGACATTCCACCTCTAAAAATAATTCCATTCAATATTTGAATGGGACGAGTGAGCTAGTATGGAGGGGATGAACAAGAAAAAACTTAGCCATGACCATCAGATCTATCTCCAGTGGATACAATTGATTGGAATTCTTCCAGGTATTGGCTGCATGAAAGAATTCATTATGAATATTTCCAAGGATGGGATGTCCCCCTAGCTGATAGATATCCCATAAAGTAATCCCTATTTCACCATGTGGTAAGTGGAAGTTATTGGTGCTTGAACACCAGTGGATGAGAAGTTCAGGTAGAAGGTTGGTCGATGAATAAATTGAAAATTAAGAAACCCACACTACCTGGTATAAATTGACAGTCTCTACCTATTCAGGAAATTCCAACTAATTTTGGTGCACCCAAAATGCCTAAGACCATTCATTAGAGAAGCACCCTATAGACCGAAAATCCCATTTGGAGATCCACCCCCTATTAGGATTACCTCAAGAGAGGTTGAAAATAGATGGATAATCCTGGATGAGTGATTCCAAATATGTTTCATGTCTATTTCGATTGCTTTGTTTCCACATGGATCCATTCATAAAAAAAACGTCATCTCATTCTGAATTAGGTATTATCTCCCCCATAGAAAAAATGATCGCTCATGCATGCTCCAGAGGCATCTCGAACTAAGAAATAGGAATTTTTTAGTCAAATGGTGTAAGAGGGGTGTCATATCAGATTAAGAAGTTATAAAACGGTAATCAACTATACAATGGGTAGGCCATAAGTTTTTGTGAAAGGAGATATTTTAGAGTGCCCTCACAAGGAGTGATGTGAGATCAGAGATCATCTTTAACATTATCAACTATACCTGTTCTTCTTATGGTCATATTTGTTGAAGTGAGATATGATAAATTATTTTCCCTGAAATAGATCATCCAAAGAAAGAGAAATTTATTTTAAGTAATACAAAGTAATAAAAACTATCAATTCATGGAAGTATTAGTTCGCGAATTTTCAGTTTTTGGAAACCATCATCCCGCGAACCATCTGTTTGCAAATGTGTTGGACCATAAAGAATTTTAAAACAAAACAATAGTTCATGGAATGATCAATATACAAAAAATAAACCTTTATTTTGAAATAATAAATCACTTTTTGTGGTTGAAATATTTCAATTCACAAGTTAATAATCTTAGTTCACTAACAAAGTGAACCACAAAGGAGGAAGTTTGTAAAATCTGTACATGATTGAGGATTTGTGTGAGTACCGTGTTCAATAAGATAATTGGTAAATGAAAATTGAGATGGCCCCATATATATAGGTGTGGTCCCATCATATGGGTCCACCCGCATACTGAAAACTGGTTCAAATTAGGACCACTTTCGACATTGTAATATCCTACTCTTTGTCTCGATTGGAACCCATTCCGATGGGGGGAATTTTTTGGGACCTAAAATTGCTAAGAAAAGATTGATAGGTTTCAATAAATTTGATAAATGGTGTAAAAGAAATCCAAGAAGAATATTGAAGTAAATTTTCAAATGGGTGTGACCGAGAAACAAAAACCCTTTGTGGATCACTACTCCGCATGGTGTTTTACCACTCCGTGAAGACCTACAAACAAAAATAGTTCACAAAAAGGGTGGAACCAAAGATGCCCGCAAACAAAGTAAATATTCTTGTGGGAAGAGGTGGTGATTTTCTCTCCCTTAAGAAAATAATCATTGTGAACAAAATTGTTCATGGGGAGAGGCAGTATCGTCGAATCTTGTAATAAAAACAAATTCATTTACAAGGCTAGGTGTGGATTTTGGTGCTTAAAAATGATTCCCCCTACTGACTAAGTCTTTAATGATCTCTTGCAAAAGATACTCTGTGGCCCACCTTGGATAACCGACACTACAAGTATCTGATCCCTTCACTCTTCTATAAATAATACATAGATAGGAACCAAAAAAGAGGAGACTCATATGAATGATGAAGAGATAAAGAGAGCAAGGAACTAAGTGGAGGAAAGCAAGGCACCACGAAAACTGGATCCCTTTGATGATTCCTAGTAGAAAAATCCCACCATAAATAATTAAGGAGGAAATAATACTTGTTTGGTGGTCCACATACCCAAAGTCATCTGCGGAAAAAATTCTCAAGAGGCATAAAACTGAACCCCCTTTTGGACATAGGCACCCTGCATTAAAAAGAACTATGTACGTGGAACTCAGCCCCATGTAGTGAAACACCACGAGGTAGTGACCCAATCTCATGTAGTGAAATTATACACAGGCGAAACTTGGCCCCACTAAGCAAGATGCTATGGGGTCCAAACCCAGGTCCACATACCACATTGGTATACACACGATCCACGTACCAACATAGAAATATGCTATGTGGAGGGAACCCCATCCTACGTAAGAACATGCTATGTGGATTGAGGAATCCTAGGGTGTTCTACTCTCCGAATCCCACAACTCTCTTCAGTCATATAATTAATCCCCATGTTGGTCCCTTCGTGAACCAGTCTACTGGTATCAGGCTAAGGCCTCTTCCAAAGCCACATAACAAGTATGATCAGATCATTGAGAACATTAGCATGTACTTTTGAGTTTAAATACCCGTGGTAAGTGGATTCATGTGGGTAATATCCACACAAAGGAGGACCCTCGAAATATCCTTGAGTTTACATTCTTGTGGTTTTGGGTTATAACCTCAGGATGCTTACATGAACCTCCTCATTCTAGGAATTGAGAGGAACCACTGGCCTTTCCCTTTGATGAGGTACAATGTTGAACATTCCTCTCTTTACTAGAACTAATATCAGGGAACTCATCCTGAGGTAAGCACCTATAATTTCTTGCAAGAGGCATCACTTTTTTTCCTCTTCACCTCTAGTTGAGACGTATCCAGATGGATCACCAAATGTGACTATCCAGGATTTGAAAACAAGAGAGAAGATAAGCACACTCAAATATCCTTTCTATCTCCCTTTGGGCTCTAGCACCATACATCATTGGACATGATGATATCATGTGATCATCATATATACTACTTCTTCTCATTTATCAAACCAAGAATGACTCACGCAGGATTAGAGTTTAGTGGTGATTATGACATCCACACAATCCCAAAACTCAAATGGGCAGCTCCCATGTATAATCCCCAACCATGCCCCTCAAATGAGAAACTCCCATGCGTAATCCCCAATAACACCCCTAAAATGGGGATCTCCCATGCTTAATACCCAATAATGACCCATTTAATGGGCCTCCTCTAAGGTGTAAGCACCAGTCATACCTAAATATATAGGATTTGATTCCCAACTAACTGGGATATGTAGGATGTCTCTCAAAGGTTCAAAAACAACTCCCAAATGACCTTAATGTTCTCCGGGCCACATTCCCAGTAGGTTTATATCCACCTAGTAGACCACATCTCTTATGGGACCCTTGTCCAACCTCATCTTAAGTCCCACAATATCCTTGACAAGGCACCCTTCACTTGAACGTCCTTACCGTATGATCTTAAACTTTATGGTTGAGTCCTCGTCATATTATCTTAAAAGGTGATGTGTCCAGTTAAGTGACATCAAACTATGTGAGTTCTAATTCCTCTCACGAGAATACATATGAAGCCCATCTTATGGATTCAATACCAACATCAAAAAAAAAAAATACCACCACTTGGATGACGATAAAATATAGAGTTCCCCATCACCTGACTTAAAAAAAGTTCCATCCCAATAAATGAACAAGGAATCCATAATTTTTCCACAAAAGGGTAACATTGATGGAGAACCTTGGATACATAAAAATATATTCATTAACGGAGAACCTCATATGAATACAGATGATTCTAAAACCATGAGTAGTTAAGATCAATTGTTACAATTGGGAAATCCATGGACACAGACTTGGGAATGAACGAAGGGTTTACGAACATATCTTAAATCTATAAGAGAGTCCCAAACAAGTGATATTTCCCCCCAAAAGGGTGTGATTGGCCCTAATTCCCATTCTATAGACCATTGTGAGTTCTTAAGTGTCATTGTACAAGTTACATAACGAACGCCTACCTTTGGAAAGAAGGTCCATGAATCATGGATATGAGAGAAATTGGGTGTTTTTGGCTCCATGAACAAAACATGTTAGAGACTATTAGAGGATATTGTACCCAACATCAGAAATTTCACACCATTTAACCACTTGTAATCAACTGTTTGGGATAAAAAGATGTCTTTTAGGGAAACAAAATGGTAAATATGATGTGAATTACTTAAAGTGTAACCTCCTCAATAATATAAAAATTATACACTGACATTCATCACCATAACCTTTTATTCCATAATCCAGAGAACTATTTAATGGAAACAATGACATATACATGATTCAAGGCTAACATCCAAGACTATATTACATGGTGGAAAAAGTCCCATAATGTATTAGGTTTACTCTATAACCCCATACATGATGTATCATGAGACTAAAAATTACCCAATTCATTAGAGTGATACCTGGGTGCACCATCTTAACATTTTCATGCATATGTGGGCCACATTAAGAATCAAACATAAGGTCGAAACATAAGAGTTACCCATGGAAAAAATGGGTATGTTAATTATGTCATAAGGTATAACAAATGGGTGTATCATAATGGTGTCCATGAAAGAATGAATTTAAATCATACATGGACATTCATAAGATAAAATAGGCACATATGATTATAAATTATGTCCAACTAAAGTGAAAACACGTAAAAGGAGTGTTTATGAAACTTTAGAAATGAGACACTTTAGTGCGGATTAAGGAAAATATTAATGAGTCTTTAAAGAGAGAAAATAATTAATTATTTGTATAAAAATAGAAATAAAATAAGATATAATTTATGATAAAATGTGTTATTTTATAAATATAATGGCTTCTTAAGACAAATTATGCTGTGTACTTGAAAATGGGTAAGAAATAGAGAAGTTCCCTTTAATCAGACTTTATTTTTCGAAGGAATTGAGAAGGTAACCTTATAAAATTTGAATTTACCAGTAAAATAAGGATGAATTTATCTAGATACATAAATTTAGAACATATACACATAATTTTTAAAAATTACATAAAAATAATGAAGAAATAAATTGGTGTAATTAGAGAGAAAGCATAACCCAAAGGTAATTTGGAGGTTCAGAGAGATCCCTTACATTATGTCCAAATGTGTTCTACACTTGAAATTAATGACATGGATAATAAAATTATATCCATTAATTTATTAATTAAGAACATTTTACAGAAATATTTTACTTATTTTAATTTTATTAATTTCATTTATTACCATGTTGATGGTTTATATTGTTCAATTTTGTTGTTTCGGAAGTGTTTGTTTCATGGTTTTATAGTCGGCTCCCTTGAGTATAATTATGGGAGTTCTTTAAAAATGGAAAAAAAAAATCCAAAAGTGGAATGAAAAGTTATTAATATAAATCCATAATTTTAAATGGTCTCATATATCATTTTGTTTTCTGATATGGGGAATATTCATTTGATAAAATGTTAATGATAAACGTTTAGTTTATTTTGGTGGTTTTTCGATCATCAAAAAATAGTTTTGTTTTATTATTTAATATTATGTATATATAATAGTTCTAAAACATGAAACAAGATATAATATAAATATTAAAATCTAGTTTAACCATAATAATGGTTTTATAACCAGCCTTGAAGCTGGTAAAGGAAAATGAAAACTGGTCATCCATGAAGGTGGTGAATTGACATATCATGAAAAATGTTTTCATTTTTAGAATAAAATAAGGAGAAAATAGAATTGAAAATGGATATTAAATTAAAAATAACAATATTATAGTATATATATGATACTTAATTTATCATGTCACTCTATATAGGGGAGATGAGTAGAGGATAAGAAAATAAAAGAAACTAAAAGAGAAAGAAGGATGATTTTACCTCTTAAATATAGTCTCATTCAGAACCTTCTTAAGGCACTTGGGTCTGGTATTTTGTTGATACTAGAAGCTATTGGACATGTGGAATATTATTGGAAAGGTAATTGGTTACAATTTTGTTAATCTTCAGGGGTTAGAATGTGTGAGAAGAAGAGGTGGTATTTATAGGGAGAGGATATGAGTGTTTTTGATTATTTTATTAATTTCTTTATTTTTTTGGATCAATACTATCAATAGTGTCGATTACTATGACTAAATAAAGTAAACAGTTTAAGATAGTTTGAACCAATGGGTTATTACATCATCCATACATCATCCATGAATAAAAAATTCAGGTATTTATTAAATACCGTAAAATACTGTATTTCACTATTCACAAAAATTCAATTATTTTAGAAAAAAAATCATCCTAACCATTTTTAGACATGTATATTTAAAAAATGGACTCCATTTTATGAAAATAATTTTCTAAATATGATAAATTTAATTTTTAATTAAAAAAATCATTTAGTAAAAAAATATCGATTTTAATATTATAACCAATTTCATGATACTTTGAGAAATTAATTAATGTATCATAAAAGTATATTATAATTACGTGAAAATAGAATATTAATTTATGAATATATTTTATAAAAATATATTTTCTTTTAAATTATTATTTTAATTATAAAATTGTAGATAAACATTTACATTTCACAAAAATACCAACACTTAATTTATCATTTTTAAAACATTTATGTACTTATTCTATGATTTAAATATATCAAATTTTCATTTATAATATACCTAAATTTTATTTATACTTTCATAGGCGAAGTTTCTATTTAACATCCAGATTAGTATTCCTAATGGTCATCTTACTATTCAAATGGGTAGTTTATTGTTCCAACCAATCATGAGATAACCCAAGAGACTCACTACGTTTCTGGTGATTCTAATCATAATGATAATGAGAAAGCACATAAAATTGAGGATGAATATCTACACTCTAGAACCAAAAAAGGTAAGAAAATTTTTACTGATCTCGATAGTTTTATCACTCTGCATCCTAAGAAAACTTGAAAACGCATGGATTACTCTAAGTTAGAGAGAACCATTGTCACTAGATCATTAGGGCTTCAAATTGAAGAAATTAACATCCCTCCACAAGCGGTGTTCAATGAAAATCCATCTGCATCAGCATCCTCTGAAGAAGAGGGATCCTCCACATAGGATGAAGAGGACTCCTACCCTTGGATTAAGGAACAAGAGGATATAATTAAGCTTAAAAATTTAACTTGGGTGATTAAGGAAAAATACAAGGAGGAATTCTACCCTTGTATTAAGGAATAAGAAAAGTTTTCTTTTGGAAGATATCATAACAAGGAAATATCTGTTGATGATTATCTCAGTATCAGAGAGTGTAAGTTTTATAGAGTGGAATTTGAGCTTGACTGAAATCTTGATTTTGATTATCTTCAACTTCGATGAGAACAACACTTTTGTAGGAATGGTATTTGTGTTTGATTTGTTTTCACTTTTGATGTTTTCCCCATATTTTGAGTTCAAAATAATGGGATTTTTCCAATGTATGAGTTTTCATTATTTTCTAGTTATTTGTGATGCTGAAGTGTCTCCTCAGTAGGGACTTATTTCCTATTGACCTCTGATGATGTTTCATGGAAAACTGTGTCTCTATCAAGCCTTTCTTGGGATTTAGGGGAAGCCCCCTTTTTTAGGAATTATTTCTAATGATATATGATGGTGTTTCATAGGAACTATGTTTTTGAAAAGATTTATCTTGGATAGAGTGGGACAATATTTCCTTTTGTTGTCATCAGTGTGAAATTGGCATAAGAATGTGGGGTAGTGTTTTCACTTATGGTCTGCTTATCGCTTTAGCACAGCCATTGCATAGTTTTGGAGCTTAGTGTTCTTTGTGGAGTGCTGCATTAATTTACTATCAGGGTTGCTTTATACTTCTTGGGTAAGGAATTCCAGGGTTCTGCAGCTCTAGGAGGGTGTGGTACCCTACTTACGATGTTCATCATAGTTTCATTGGTTCTTTGTGAGTCTTTTGTCATCACCTAATCTTTCCACTTGAGTTCTGATATGAATTTCAAAGAGATTATGCTATGTGATCTTCAAACTGTCATTCTTGTTTGCATACCTGTTGTTTTCAATGAAGTCTTTGGAATTGGGGGCTGTCCCATGGTCTTGTAGGGATGGTTTAGAGGTATTCCTTGTCAGTTTTGTTCATCTTTTCATTTATCTATTGATGGTACAAGCTATTTGTACCTCGTGTGATCACCTAACTTTTGATTAATAAATTTTGGGGAGTGTGGGTTCTAGTCATTCTTTGATCCATTCTGAGTATTCACTTATATTTTCTATCAAGGTTATATATATACTCTCATATTCGAAATAAATATTATGTTTTATTTCTATAGATTTTTTTGTGAGTGTAGTCATTCTAGTGGACCAATAAGATCCAAATTTTCCCATTATTATTATTTAATTTTCTATTTATTGTTCCAATGTTATATTTGGAATTCTTATTGGTTTATTTGATAACTAATTTATCATTATTCATTTATTAGAATAATGTTTTTATTTGTTTCTCTCTATGATGCATGTGCTTTATACTGCATGACATAATTATAAGAAGGGGAATTCCAATGATAAAATTACGGGTCATTACATTCTTCCCCCACTATGAAATTTTACCCATAAAATTTTATTTTACATACTAAGGTGAAAACAGTGAGGGTATTTTTCCTTCATCGATTCCTCCAGTTCCCATGTATCCTCTTCATATTTGTGGTTCCTCCATAGTAATTTTACTAGGTGAGTTGTCTTATTACGTAGAAATTTATCTCTACGGTATAATATCTTCACCAACTAATCTTAATAAGAGAGATCATTTTATAACTATACCACCTCTGAATTTAGTATATGTGAGGGATCTAGTATGTACTTCCTCTAGAGGGATATGTGGTATAAATCATGCACTTGAGACATAGTTGATGGAAGTGACAACCGACAGGTCATAACTCTGACATAATAAATAATTTCTAAGGGTCCAATGTACTTGGTACCTAGATTTCTTTTCTTCTAAAATATCATAACTCTCTTTCCATGGAGATATGTGGGGGAATACCTTATAAACAACCTCAAACTCTAAGTTCTGTTGATGATTATTTTTATAGCTATTTTGTTGACTTTGGGATTCCTTGATGTACTGCTGAATGGTTTTTACCTTTTCTACCATTTCTTAAACCATTTTAGGTCCCAACAACTTATTTTTACTGAATTAATCCCATCATGATGGTGTTTGACATCTTTTCCATAAATGGATTCATATAAGTCCATTTGGATGCTTAAGTGTAAACTATTATTGTAAGAGAACTTGACAAGTGGAAGATGTTGATCCCATCCTCCTTTGAATCCCATAGAAAATGCTCTCAACATGTATTCTAGTGTATAAATAGTCTAATCAAATTGACCATTAGTATTATGCTGATAAGTTGTACTTAATCTCAAATCAGTATTTAGAACATGTTGGATACTTTTCTAGAACTTGGAGGTAAAACCCAGACCATGATAGAATATAATCGATAAGGGTACTCCAAGAAGCCTCACCACTTCTATGATGTATATCTATTGAGGATGATCAAGTGAGAATCCATATCGAATTGTGATAAAGTGAGTTTTCTTTGTGAGTTTATCTACACCAACCCATATAGAATTATTTCCTTTGGATGTCTTCAGAATTCCAATGAAAAAGTCCATAGTGATGTTTTTTCATTTCCATGTAGGTATGGGTAATGTTTACATCATTACCTTAGAATTATTATATTTTGATTTTACTTGCTAACATACTAGGAACTTTAATGTATATTTAGTGATCTCTATCTTCATGTTGTCCCACCAATAGTTCTCTCAGAGATCTTGAAAAATATTTATGCTCCTTGGGTGAATAGAGAAGGTTGAGCTATGTGCATCATTCAAAATATATTTATTTATCACTATATTAGATGGTACACATAGTTGTGAACCAAATATTACAACTCCTTCCTCATTAATTTTGAACTCTAAGGATTTACCCTTTCTTATAACTTCCACATTTTTCTAAATTTCCACATCATTTATTTGAGTATCCTTTATTTTCTTCATAAGGTATGGTTGAGAAATAATTGTTAAAGGAAAGATGATGTACCTTCCTTTATGAATTCCATGTTCATACTTTGTAAGTATAATAAGATTGGATCCTTCTGAATTCTCATCATTGATAAAGTTATGAGATCCTTTCTTATTAGAGAATCTTCCACTTTATTGGATTTAGCAGGATGATAATAGATTGAGTAGTTATAATCTTTGATGAGATATAACCATATTCAATGACAAATATTAAGCTCCTTCTCTATGAATATATATTTAAGGCTCTTGTGATTAGTATATATCTCACACTTATCCCCATAGTGATAATTCCACAAGATTTTCAATGCAAATACCAAAACCGCCAACTCTAGATCATGCGTGGGATAGTTTTACTCATGAACTTTTAAATGACTTAAGGTGTAGGCTATCACTTTATAATTTTTCATCATTACACATCCTAACCCCTTATTTGAGGTGTCACTATATACTACAAAGAGTTCCCCACTTTTAGGTAGTGTAAGTACTGGTGAAACGATAAGCCTATTTTTAACTATTTGAAGAAGTATTCATATTCCCTAGTTTAGACAAACTTTAATCCCTTCTGAGTCATCTTAGTTAGTGGGTTTGAAAATCAAGATAATTTCCTTACAACTAGTCTAAATAAACTATATATCTCTATTACAGATGTTGGAATCAACCACTCTTCGATTTCCTTTGTCTTAGAAGGGTCCATATATATCCCTTTGACAGTGACAACATTCTCCAAGAATGATACTTACTCCATCTAGATCTCACATTTATTATACTTTTCATATAGTTTCTCCCTTTATAAAGTCTTTAGCACAATATTAAAATTATCCTTATGATCCTATTTTCTATTAAAGTATATTAGAATATCATCTATAAATACTACCAAAATTTTGTTGAGATAATATCTAAATAATCTATTCATTATGTCCTTCAAATTTTTTGGAGAATTAGTGAGTCTAAAGGGCATCACTATGAACTCCTAGTTTCCATACCTTGTTTGAAAACAATTAATGGGAATATCTTCCTTCCTCACATTTAATTGGTGATATTCCGATCGAAGGTTCACCTTAGAGAAATACTTGTTCCCATGTAGTTTATAGAACAAGTAATCTATCTGTGGGAGGGGATAATCGTTCTTTATCACGATTTTTCTAAGCTCATGATAATAAATATATAGGCACATTTATTGATCTTCTTCTTGATGAAGAAGAATGACACACCCCATGGTGAAGCACTTGGGCATATAAAATCCTTTTCTATATTCTCTTGTAACTGCTTTTTTAGTTTTACTATAACTCAATGGTGTCTATTATGTAGGGTTTCTTTGATATGGGTAGTGATCTAGGTATAATATCAATTGTCTTCAATCATGATCATTTACTTTATCTAAATCATTTGATTTGGATATGATTGCTCATAAGGAAATAATATCCACAGTTGAGATGATGATTTTGAAGGAGATTCATCATCTTACTTACAATTTTCTATAATTATAGGATGCTTTAGGATGTGAAAAGTTATCTCCCTTACCTAATAGTTGATGCTAGATTTGTATAAAGATATCTAATCCATGATTAATATAGCATAAAGCTACACCAAAGGAAGTAAGATGAGATTTTCTGGGAGGTTCATTCCACAACATTTACAAGGGAGGAGTTATATAATTTGGATAAAATAATTTCCCTATTTTCTATTCTTATGGATAACTCAAACTCTATATTTTGAGTTGGTGTTTGAATATCTCTACCAACATTGCAATATTTTAAAGAATGTGTAGAACCATAATAAAAAAGTTCATTCTCTATTATTCAATGAATAACTAGATTACCAACCACTGCATCATTTTTAGGATCCACCTAATCAGTAGTGATAGAATATACCCTTACTTACTGCCTTGGAGGTTGTTGTTGTTGATTTACTCTGACAACCCTTAGCTTAGGGAATTGGATCACATAATTCCCATGTTCTTTGCAGTTAAAGAATTTCATAGAAGGCATAGTGTTCATATGAACCTTCTTTTTCACTTCCTTATTATTGGGCTTATTTAAATCCCTTCAGCAAAAACTATCTTGATGAAGCTCTCTTCCACATTTAAATCATCTCTTGTTTATCCATATATATTTTATAGGATGCTTCTTCCCACACTTTTTACAAGTGTAATGATGAGTTTTATTTCCATCATGGGATTTATCTATCGATCCTCCGATATTAAACTCCACTTTAATATTTTTATCTCCAAGACCATGAGACCACTGAGAGTCTCCGATCTCCATTAAAACCTTAAGGGAACAACATAAAATCTTCTCATAGATGTCAAAGTATCAAATCTCCAAGGATTTTCATAGACTCAAATTTAATATAATAAATGAGAGATCCACTTTTCTTTTGATGTTCATGAAAAATCCAGAAGCATATCATGAAATCCTTGTAATGTTTTCCTCATACACCCTGATGGACTCATCTTTTTTTATTCAGTCTTTAAGAACTCCCACTCTATCTTAATATATATAGTTTGGGGAAAATATTTATTGAAAAACATTTTCTTGAATCCTTCCCAATCCATAGAATTAATTTCCTCTTTAGAATTTGTGTTTTTGATCAGTGTCCACCACTGATAAGCTTTCCCATCAAAATAATAAACCACTATTACAACTTTATCTTCTTCTTAGCATTAAAGTATAGATAATATATTCTCAATAGATTTAATCAATTATTCGGTGATAAGGGGTTCAAAATATACACTAAATATAAGAGGAATTTGTCATATAAATTATTCTACCACAAATTTATCTTTCTTAGGATAAGGAGGAAATTCCACATGATTCAAGCTATTATTTACAACTTGATCTAGTTGATCCAGTATTTTCATGATGTTCTGGGATCCCATTCCCATCATATTTGGCATCTTATTAGAGAGATATTCACATTGATTGTTGTCACAGGTTCTCTTATTTCCCACTATTATCTAAGAAAAATAAATAAAATAAAATTAGGGGGCTTTAATACTTAGATCTTAAGAATAATAAAAAGGTAACTTTGAACATAGAATAATAAAATTATAAATAGAAAGTATATCCTAACTTGTGATTCCATATGTTTTAATCTAGGTTATCCATAGTGATAGAATTATTCCTATGGTTCTTACTAAAGTTTTCTAGTCCTAATATCAAAAAATAACTAGACTATGATCTGATACCAACTGTAGTGGCCCTAGAATTTTACACATATTATTACATGATTTTAAGAATAATTAACCATAAAATACAAACCAAGTATTGTAAAGTCTAGTGTATTTGTAATATTAGGTATATAAAATTGAAAACATGGAACTAGAATAAAACATATTTATATTAATCTTTCATAATAAGATCCTAACTTCATTTGATCTCATACATATTAATAGGATAACTTAAGGAATACATAGACAAAATGGATGAGATAAAAAGCCTAGAAAGGGAATAAACATAGGTATAAAGCATAACACAGGAGTTAGAAGTCATAACATGATGACATAAAAAGACATGATGCATGGATAAACATAATAAAGAATTATAAATAGAATATGGGATCATGTGATCATGGAAACATAGGAATGTTTCAGTAATATACAACATGACATAAACATGATTCAAAGGCTAACAACCAAGACTGTATCACATAGTGGAAAAAGTCCCATAATGGATTAGGTTTAATCCCTAACCCCATACATGATGTCTCATGATACTAAAAATTACCCAATGAATTGTAGCTCTGTTTGAGAACACCCATCACAACATGTTCATGCATATGTGTTCCACATGAATAATCAAACATAAGGAATAAACATAAGGGTCACCCATGGAAAAAATGGGCATCATAATCATTTCATAATGTATAACCAATGGGCGTATCATAATGGTGTCCATGAAAGAATAAATTTAAACCATAAATGGGCATTCATGATATAAAATAGGCATAGTTCATGATAAATTATTTCTAACTAAATTGAAAACATGTAAAAGGAGTGTTTATGAGACTTTAGAAATGAGACACTTTAGTGCAGCTTAAGGAAAATATTAAAGATTATTTAAAGAGAATAATGGAATAATTGTTTACATAAAACTATAAATAAACTAAGATATTTTTTCATGATAAAATGAGTTATTTTATAAAAATAACAGTGTATTAAAACAAATTATGTACTGTGCTTGAAAATGGGTAAGAAATAGAGAAGTTTCTTTTTAATCGGGCTTTATTTTCTGGAGGAATTGAGAAGGGAACCTTATAAAATATGAATTTAACCATAAAATATGGATGGATTTATTTAGATACATAATTTTGGAACATATACATAAAATTTATAAGTATTACATAAGAAAAATGAAGAGATACATTGGTGTAAAGAGAGAGAAAGTGTAACCCAAAAGTAATTTGGAGGTCTAGAGAGATCCCTTACCTTATGCTCGAATGTGTTTTTAACTTGCAATTAATGTCCTAGATAATCAAATTATATATATTAATTACCTAATTAATAACCTTTTCCAAATATATTTTATTTAATATAATTTTTTAAGTTCATTTATATCCATTTTTATGGGTTATATTATTGAATTTCATTGTTTCAGGAGTATTTGTTTCTTGGTTTTATAATCAGTTTACTTGAGTATAGTTATGATATTTCCTATAAAATGGAAGAAATAATCTATAATTGGAATGAAAAGGTATTAATATACTTAAAAATTTTTAAATGATCTCATATATCTACAACATCCTACCCAATATTCCACTCACCGGTGCCCCAAGATGGTTTTTCAGAAGACCTCAAGCGCATCTCCCCAAACTCTAGAGGTTGTCGACTAGTAGCGAGCTCCTTGGGTATTTCAATTGGGAGATTATTACCTCAATGATCATATTGGATTTTAAATATATATATATATATATATAAATTTATACAAAATGAAGTAGCAGAAACAATAACAATTAAACTTTCAAGATAAAAGAACAATAAACATAAAATAAATAAACATATAGTACAACATGATGATGGTATTCCATTTTTTATACAAAAATTACTAAGAAAGGGTAAGGGTATACAAGCATATACAACATTATAAAAATATATTAAAAAGGGAAAAAATTACTATGTCTAGCATAACGAGCATAGGTTCTGTCCTCTGCTCACACATCTCCATCCTAGTAAAGTAATTTAATTAAGCATTGGAAGATGACTAGTTCACTTTGTCTATATATGCAAACATAAAGTCTACTTGGGTACCAAAGGCACTCGAGTAGGGTGTGAGATACAATCTCAGTAGGTCGGTACTCACTGTGTTTAGACCATTCCATTTCATGAAATATAAAATAAGCAGTGTGCCTTAAGGATTTAAATGAAAAAACAGTACTAAATAATTAAATTAATTCGACTTGGTTCCACTTGGATACCCATCCAATTTACCTGCTTTGGCCTCAACTAGTGATTTTGAACCAAAGGAACCTGTAAGTGTAATGTGATAGGTATGAGGCTCTAGGTGATGGAATATCCCCAATATTGTGCTTGGGTTTGGTGGACATGTCCCTACATTTTCAAAACCGAAGGATCATTTTCCATTTTAAAATCATTAATTTATCACTTCTTTAATTCAATTTGAAAACCAATTTAGAAAATATAGAGAGACACCCTGAGCCTATATGTGGAAATCCAAAGAGGCTTTCCATGTATCGTTTGAGGTATTGACTTATGACCAATGCCAAGGAGTCTATCTATGGTGACCTAAATATGAAGTCCCATGTGTCACTTCGTGCATGGTGTGAAAAATTTCAACTACTAACCTATGATTTTTTCCTTGGTATCACAAGTAGGGGCCCAAGTATATCTCGTGGCATGGTTCAACCAACGTGCCATTGAGACCGCCCAAGCATTCTCCCCTAGGGAATCAGTGTCACTCGTTTGGAGGTAAAAATAGATAATGCTCAGCGAGACCATCCCAGGCATAGCTGATGTCACTCCCAGTGTGTTTACAAGGAATTAAATGTTAAACAAGGAGGCATGGGAGTCCCTCCAAAGGGTACTTAAATCGAATCCCCTTGTATCACACTCAACACTAGGGTGGAGAAATTGAGCAAGAAACACAAATATATATGTATAACATGCCTAGAAATTACTATTACATTTGTTTGAGAATTTATATTACCATAAGATTATTAGTTAAGTAATTACATTGGTAAAATTACATTTAAGACATAAGGAACAAAACACAAGAACATAACCATTTCAATTTAAGTTCAACCATTTCATTAGGAATGGGGTTCATGGTCTAACTCATGGTTCCACCTTGAATTTAACTAAACAAAAGGCTCAACCTATTTAATACGAGGCACAACCCGTTCGGGGATCTCAACAAGCCAAGGAAAATGGGAAATTAATTCTTGTAGGTGAATCACACCCCATAGGGTGGCATAAGTCAAGGGGATCAACCCAAGGGGTTGATTCACCACTTACCCAAGTCACCAAAAGTACGGTAAAAAATTCATTTTAATTTAATTTGACAATTTAGGGGTGATGTTGGAAATGTTTGGATCATGGAACAATAGAGAAATTTATAGAACGAAATGAAAAAAAGGTAAAGAGCCTATAACAACAACCTTATCCTCATAGATCTTCCCTCATCTAGAATCAACCTTTGATTCAAGCTAGCTTGGAAGAAATTGACAAAGCCTTCAAATTCCCTGAAAATGGGTAAAATGATCTTGAGCCCAAATGACACAATAGATGGGATGAAGAACTTGAAATAGATTAGAGAGGATTAAATATCTTACCTATAGATTTCTGTTGGATCAGAAGGAGAAAAATTTAGAGATTGTATGGAGGATTTTTTTGAATCCCTAGCTTGAGAGGAGAAAAGGGTTCTTACATAAGAGGATGAGCTTTAGCTGCTGGACAAAAAAATGGACAAGGAAGAATTTTCTTAAATCATTAAAGGGGGTTAGTTTGGTAATTTCACATAAAAACCACTATAAATGGTTTAGCCACATGGTTGTCCAAACCATGCACCAATCACTACTATAAGGGGAAACTTCACACGGTTTGATGTATGATTTGTCTAACCATGCACTAACTGTACAAAACCATTCTATCAAGAATTTCAGATCGCCCACATGATCATCCACCCTGGTTCATTCTCTTCTAGACAAACTGTGTGTCACCCAACTTCCCATTTTCTACAACCGTGTGGTTTTAGGGAAACCTTGTGGGATGGGCGTCATAGTTTATACTAACCGTGAGACCAAATATTTTCTTCCCCTTTCAGGGATCTAAGCTCTGAATGAACCCCATAATAAAACAAAATCCTACTAAAACTTTTATGAAACATAAATAGGGTTGAAAAAAGGAATTTAAACCAAAATTAAATGGTCCATACCTTAGAAAAATACGAGATGTTACAACCACCTGTCCTTAAGAGAGCCTATCCCCAAGTTTCCCTTCCGAGGGTAGTAGAACATCGTCTGGGAAGAGTTTCTTCCACTGCGCATGTACACCGGCTTCCTGTTCCTAGGTCTCATTCTGTACGCATCCTTACTTCCATAGTACCTAGACTAGAGGAACTAAACTACCTTGGATATACTTTATGCTATGATCAATGATATATATTAGATGCTCTTCGAAGGATGCATCCACTTCTTGATCAATATCCTTGGGGTAAAATAAATGAGAAGGGTTTGGATGATACTGTCAAATTTAAGACATGTGGAAGATATAGTCCATGGAATGATACCTCTAAGGTAATAGCAACCAATAGGCTACCAGACCAACTCTATACACTATCTTGAAAGGGCCGACACATCGAGGCAATAACTTTCCTGTCTGCTGAGTTGTATATGACCCAATCTAGGTGATACACATAGAATGACCTAACGTCCCACATCAAGCTCCATAGGTCTATAATGACGATCAGTATATGACTTCTTCCTAGACTGAGCTATATCCATACACTTCTAAATCAGTTGTAATTTCTAAAAAGTCTCCTAAACAAGACAATGACCCAATAGAGCTACCTCACTAACCTTAATCCATCATAGAGGTGAATGGAATGATCTATAGTAAAGGGCCTCATAAAAATCCACTAGATCATTTCCTAAAAAAGTTATTATAGGTAAAATCAACCATAGGAATATGGTTCTCCTAGGAACCTTCAAAATCAAGGATACAAGACTATATCATATCATCTAACGCTTGAATCAACCGTTCATACTTCTTGTCAGTCTGAGAGTGATATGTTGTACTCAATAAAACCTATGAACCTACTTCCCTTTCCAATTTTTTCTATAAATGTGAAGTAAATCAACAATATTTTTCTGAAATGATAGAATGGGGAACACCATGAAGTCACACTATCTCCCAGATTTAGTCTTCCTTGCTCATAAATAGATAAGGACTCATGGATAGTTAGGAAGTGTGAAACCTTGGTCGACCTATCAACGATCACCCATACCACATCACTGCCTCTAGGGGATTTTTGTAAGCTTATAACTAAGTCCATGGTGACGTTGTTCTATTTCCACTCAGGAACGGATAGAGTTTATAGAAGTATAGCAGGTCACTGTTGATTTTCCTTCACCTACTAATAGGTGGAACATAGAGTGATAAAGCCTACTATCTATGACTTCATACCTGGCCACTAAAACTGATGGTGAATTTCTCTGTAGATATTGGTAAGACCAAGATAGAATTCCCATAAATAAGAATGGGATTCCTTCATAATCTCTTTTGTATATATGAAGGCACCCATACATGCCCATGGAATATCAAGGTCTCACTGCCATCAACACCCCAACCAATAGGTAGGTTATCTCATGTGACACTTGTTGTACCTCTCGAACCCCTCGTGGTTTAATTTTCATGATCACAATCACCCTCTTATGTTTCTAATCTTGTTTTAAGTGTTTTTGTTGATAGGCATGGTTTTAGGTGCCAAGGAATTGGGCCAAGAAATCAACAAGGCAAAGTGGACTGAAATTCAGTCCACCGGCCAACCGGTGGAAGACCACCGGCCAGCTGATGGAAGACTGAACAGAAGGCATCCTTCTGTCCAGACCACCGGCCAACCGGTGTCACACCAGCGGCCAGCCGGTGGCACCCAGCCCAAACAGTGGAAGCTACTGCCTCAGCACCGGCCAACCGGTGGCCTCAGCACCGGTCAGCCGGTGGCACCTGCACAAAAGAGGAAGCTACTGCCTCACCACCGGCCAACCGGTGGCTTCACCACCAGCCAGCCGGTGGAGCCTGAATCCGAAGCCCTCTCCATTTTGCACACACCGGCCAACCGGTGGCTCAGCACCGGTCAGCCGGTGGAGCCAGTCAAACTAGCCGTTGGGCCTTTGACCAGGCTGGTCCACTTGCCTCCCAACGGCTCCGAAGCCCTTTCCAACGGCTCCGAAGACCTCCAAAGGCCATATGAGGGTTCCCCCTCTATAAATAAAGGACTAGGAACCCCTGGAACACTAACCAAGCCATACGGAAGCCAACGAACACATTTTACATCATTTGGCTAACCTCTGGCGGATTCTTCCAAGGAACCCCAATCGCTCCAACTCAATTCCACATCCAAGGAGCATCACCAAAGAAGCTTGGGAGTGCACGTCTTCAACTCCAATAAACCATTGGCGCCCAAGGCTTCTCCAAATACGGTTTTTATTGTTTTATTTATTTTGAGCATCAAATTGGGTTTGTGCCTACAAACCCCATCTCTTTCTCTCATCCTCTCTCTTGGGTTTTCACATCACCTTTAAGGTGTGAAGAGGTTGGTCAAGCCTTACCTTTTAAAAGGCTTGAGACATAGGTGAGCTAGCCTTCACCTGTAAGAAGGCTAGTGGGTTCTTGCTCAACCATTGAAAGCAAGTGGGTTCTTGCATAACCATATAAAAGCAAGCTGTAATAGGTTCTAGACTACCTGTAAAGTCTAGTGGGTTTCTTGCTAAAACCATTGAAAAGCAAGCGGTAGAATCTCTCAACGTTTGAGTTGGGAGCGGAGACGTAGGCCGGGTTTTAGGCCGAACTCCGTTATCAATTTTGTGTCTTGCCTCTTTATTTCCGCTGCACTTTCACTTTGATTTTAATTTGTTAATCATTTTTTAAAAGGCAATTCACCCCCCCTCTTGCCATCATCTCCCTTTTTCTCCGCCCAACAATTGGTATCAGAGGCAAAATTTGAGTAATACCCTAACCGGTTTCAAATTCAAGATCCTTTTTGATGTCTTCCACTTCTTTTGCCCCCGAATGATATTCTTTGGGTCGTGCTCCTTTTTTTGATGGAACCGACTATAACTATTGGAAAACCCGCATGACTACTTTTCTTAGAAGTATAGGTTATCCTATTTATAAAATTGTCATGCAAGGTTACACTCTCTCTTCCCCCGATGAATCCAAATGGACTCAAGCCGATATAAAAAATTTCGAGCTTGATGGCAAAGCCATGAATTCTCTACATTGCGGCCTTGACCGAAATGAGTTCAATCGAGTTTCCACATGCACCTCTTCACATGAAATCTGGAAACTATTGGAGGTTACCCATGAGGGGACCAACAAAGTAAAGGATACTCAATTAGATATGTTTCGTCAAGATTTTGAATCATTCTCCATGCATCCAAATGAATCTATTTCTGAAATGTTTACTCGTTTTACTGACGTGTGCAATGGTAGAAAATCTCTTGGAGATAATATTTCTGCAGAAACCATGGTCAAGAAGATCCTATGGATCCTACCAAGCTCATGGGCTCCGAAGGTCACGGCAATCCAAGAAGCCAAGGACATAAAGAACATGCCGGTCGAAGAGCTCATCGGCTCCCTAATGACCTATGAAATCACCATGAGGAGGCAAGCTGAAAAAGAAGGCAAACCGATCAAAACTCCAAAGAACATCGCCTTCAAAGTTCAACAAGAAGAATGCTCCTCCTCATCATCTTCTTCCTCTTCAAGCGGCGATTCCGAAATGGAGAACCTTGCCCGCAAGATGCACAAATTCATGAAGAAGCACAAAAAGAAGAAATCTCGCAAGGCCCGCAAGGCTCAATCCAACGAAAAATCCGAGCCCAAGGTAAAATGTTACGGGTGTGGCGAGAAAGGCCATTACAAGCCCGATTTCCCACTAAACAAGAAAAAGGCCAAGCAAAAGGAAAAGAAGAAGGCATTCAAGGCCACATGGAGTGATAGCTCCTCATCCTCCTCCTCCTCCTCCTCGAGCGACAACGGTAACAAATGCCTAATGGCATTTCATGAGGTAACTTCTTCCGACTCCTCCTCCTCTTGTTCTTCAAATTCAAATTCTTTCAATCACATGTCTTATGAGGATCTCCAACATGCGAGAGATCAATTGGAGGAAGGTTTTCACGAACTTTCTTCCAAATTTTTTTCCTTAAAAAATAATTTCAAAAAACTCTCTTCCGAAAAAGAACAAATTCTTAAAGAGAAGGAAGAGATGTCCCTCAAAATCCAAAATCTTCCCGATGTTGATTCCATGGAATCAACCATCAAAGATATAAGGGAGACTCTAGCCAAGTTCACTCAAGGGGAACAAAATTTGAACAATTTTCTAGGTTCCCAACATATATCTAGGACCACCCAAGGGCTTGGCTATACCAAGCAAGCCTCCTCCTCCCATGCTCCCACTTTTTTTGTAAGGGGGAGCTCTCAATTTAAATTTTGTAATTATTGCAAAAAACCCGGGCACTTAATCTATGAGTGCAATTGCAAAAATTCCCGGTATGGTAGGCCCAAAACCATTTTCCTTAACGATGAATTTTATAGGAGAAGACCCGCCACTAGAAAAGTATGGATTGAAAAATCCCTCTTAGCGAGTCTCACCGGACCAAAATTTGTCTCGGCTTCAAAAACCTCTCCCCGGTGATTTGTTGTTTTATTTAGGGGGAGTTAGGTTTGTTTAAGCTTTTGTTTTATTCAAAACTTTCTATTCAAACTTTCAATTTCAACACTTGGTATCAATTTTTTCATTTCAAAATATTCAATTCAAAGTGTTATTAAATTTTCTTTTCAAAACTTTCAATTCAAACTGTTATTCAATTTTTCATTCAAAACTTTCAATTCAAATTTTTCATTTCAAAATTTTCGATTCAAAACTTTTAATTCAAAATTTACTTTCAAATCTTTCAATTCAAATTTCTCAAATTTCAATTGGTTTCAATTCTCTATCTCGCTTTTCAACATTATCCCTCAATCAAGTTTTATGCCCCGTGCTATTTTGATAATCACAAAGGGGGAGAAATTCTTGATTGATTGGGGGAAAAATCTTTTAAAGCATGTCTTTCATTTCATTTTTACATTGTCTGTTTTGGTGATTGTGATCATCAAAATAGGGGGAGATTGTTGTACCTCTCGAACCCCTCGTGGTTTAATTTTCATGATCACAATCACCCTCTTATGTTTCTAATCTTGTTTTAAGTGTTTTTGTTGATAAGCATGGTTTTAGGTGCCAAGGAATTGGGCCAAGAAAGCAACAAGGCAAAGTGGACTGAAATTCAGTCCACCGGCCAACCGGTGGAAGACCACCGGCCAGACGATGGAAGCCTGGACAGAAGGCATCCTTCTGTCCAGACCACCGGCCAACCGGTGTCACACCAGCGGCCAGCCGGTGGCACCCAGCCCAAATAGTGGAAGCTACTGCCTCAGCACCGGCCAACCGGTGGCCTCAGCACCGGTCAGCCGGTGGCACCTGCACAGAAGAGGAAGCTACTGCCTCACCACCGGCCAACCGGTGGCTTCACCACCGGCCAGCCGGTGGAGCCTGAATCCGAAGCCCTCTCCATTTTGCACACACCGGCCAACCGGTGGCTCAGTACCGGTCAGCCGGTGGAGCCAGTCAAACTAGCCATTGGGCCTTTGACCAGGCTGGTCCACTTGCCTCCCAACGGCTCCGAAGCCCTTTCCAACGGCTCCGAAGACCTCCAAAGGCCATATGAGGGTTCCCCCTCTATAAATAAAGGACTAGGAACCCCTGGAACACTAACCAAGCCATACGGAAGCCAACGGACACATTTTACATCATTTGGCTAACCTCCGGCGGATTCTTCCAAGGAACCCCAATCGCTCCAACTCAATTCCACATCCAAGGAGCATCACCAAAGAAGCTTGGGAGTGCACGTCTTCAACTCCAATCAACCATTGGCGCCCAAGGCTTCTCCAAATACGGTTTTTATTGTTTTATTTATTTTGAGCATCAAATTGGGTTTGTGCCTACAAACCCCATCTCTTTCTCTCATCCTCTCTCTTGGGTTTTCACATCACCTTTAAGGTGTGAAGAGGTTGGTCAAGCCTTACCTTTTAAAAGGCTTGAGATATAGGTGAGATAGCCTTCACCTGTAAGAATGCTAGTGGGTTCTTTCTCAACCATTGAAAGCAAGTGGGTTCTTGCATAACCATATAAAAGCAAGATGTAATAGGTTCTAGACTACCTGTAAAGTCTAGTGGGTTTCTTGCTAAAACCATTGAAAAGCAAGCGGTAGAATCTCTCAACGGTTGAGTTGGGAGCGGAGACGTAGGCCGGGTTTTAGGCCGAACTCCGTTATCAATTTTGTGTCTTGCCTCTTTATTTCCGCTGCACTTTCACTTTGATTTTAATTTGTTAATCATTTTTTAAAAGGCAATTCACCCCCCCTCTTGCCATCATCTCCCTTTTTCTCCGCCCAACAACACTCACCCTAAAAATGAGGCCCTCCAAATCATATTACTATCACATACACACCTGTTATAGAAGGGATTATTTCACTGCTAGAGATAACAAAAATGGATACCCATTATATTCCTAAACTTCTATATGCATCTCAAAAAATAGATCCATCAATTTCCAGCCATTGATGGCCTCCTTGATGGCTTGTGTCTGAGTCTTCTAGATCAAGGCATCAACTACATATTTTCCCTTTCCGTGTGTGTAAGCGAGCTCAAAGTTGAATGAATACAGGTATTCGACTCACTTGTGCCACCTTAGATTCAAGTCTCGTTGTGTAGAGATGTATTGGAGGCTTTTATGGTTTATGTAAATGATGAACTAATCACCCAATAATTATTTCCTCCAAAAATTAAAAGAATGAACCACTACTGATAGCTCAAGGTCATATGTAGGGTAATTACACTCATGAGGCCTTAGTTGGTAGGACCCATAAGCCACAACTTGATCACCTTACATCAAAACTTCCCCCAACCTGATTTTTGAAGAATCATATTAAATAGTATAGCTTCTACTCGGATCAGATAGAATTGGGATCGACACTGAAGTGAGTCTTCCCTTTAACTCCTTAAAAGATGTCTCACAAGATTTAGTCCAGTCAAATTTCACACCCTTCTTGGTCAAGCTTGCAAGAGTCAATTCCATGCGTAATAAGTACAATATGAATTTCCTATAGTATCCAGCCATCCCTAAGAATCTATGTATTTCAAACAAATTCTTATGATTCTCCCAAGAAACCACAATGCTCCCCTTCTTTGGGTAAATTTATACGCCTACCTAAAATATTATATGACTCAAATAGTGAACCTTACTGATCCAAAAGTGTTATTTACTAATCTTCTCATATAGTTGGTGCTCTCTCAGTATACTCACCATGATCTCAATATGGTTGGCATGGTTGTGTCAGGTGCATGAGTACACTAAGATATCGTCTATGAAAACTACCAAAAATTAATCAAGATATGGGTGGAAGACCTGATTCATGAGATCCATGAAGACTACCAGTGCATTCGTCAGGATGAACGACATAACCAGATACTCATATAGATTGTACCTACTCCAGAACACTATAAATGGTATGTATGATGGCCTCACACGAACCTAATTCCATCCCAAACTCTAATCAATTTTAGAGAAAATAGTTGCTCATTAGAGCTGGTCGAAGAGGTCATCTATGCGAGGGTGTGGATACCTATTTTCGCCATAATCTGGTTCAATTGGTGGAAATCCATGAAAAATCAAATGGTACCATATGAATTTTTGTTGAAAAATATGGGTGAACCCCATGGTGATGTACTGGGTCAGATAAAACCCTTAGCTTCTAAGACTTCAAGATGTATCTTGAGTTCCTGAAGCTCTATAGGTGCTATCCTATAAGGAGGAATGAATACTGGTGTTGCACCTAGAACAAGCTCAATGGTGAACTCAATCTCTCTTATAGAAGGTAAAATTGATAAATGATCAGGGAATACATCCCTAAGATGATCCAAAATAGGAGGGAATTCCATGATCTATATTCCTCGATCGCTCATAAAGCGACTAGCCATCGAGGCCGTTACAACTCCTAGCCCTATATGCTTGATTCTAGATCAACTCACATGGAGATCCCATTTTTCCTAATGGATATATGTGTTTACCTTGGGTGATGTGGATAAAACTCAGTGGTGATAATAATCCATTAGGGATCTATAAGGAACAAGCCATTCTATACCGAGAATGATGTCGAAGCCAGTCATCTCAAAGAAGAAGAAACCCCACAGAAAATGATACCCACATATTTCAAGAGGAACTCCTTGAACTGAATTATACCCTCTACTAGAACTCCTAATGGCATGTCAAGGTTAATAACACCACTAGAGTACTCTACCACTAAGACCAGACTTCCCATAGATGCAACAGATAGAAAGGAGTGTGATGCACCTATATCGAATAAGGAAGCTACTAAAGTAGAGGCTATCAGAATTTTACCTCAAACTGTAGATGGCCCGAAACTTTCCTCCTTTGTCTTAGGCTGTACAACATAGATATGTTCTAAACTATGGACCTCAGATGCTTCATGTGTAGCCTGAGAAGGCCTAATCTACTGAATATGGAACTCTGAAGCCTAACTATATCGACCATGACCACCTTCCAAGCTCAAACGTCCTATATAATACCATATTACTACTTGATGAGGTATTACTAACCCTACACTCGAGGGTGGTGCTAACACAGAACCCCATTCGCTTGGTAATAGAGAAAAAGACCAGCATAAACACTGGAGGTGACCCATGCTACCACAAGCCTGACACTCGATCGAGTTCCTTGTACACTGTGTATTTTTGTGGAATAGACTACCGCACTGGTAACACACCACAAGTCCATAAATGTATTCCACCTGGACGGTACTACCCTTGCATTTACCCTTGAAGAATCGCTTCTTGCTGTTGGATAAACCATTACTATTCTTGGAATTTGAACTGCCCTGCTTCATATTTCCTGATTCCTATAGGTTTTTCCCAGTGATGAGGGTCTGGTTCACTATCTCTAAAATGGTGGCCATTTAAAATAATTTCACCTATGAGTAGATGTCATAATCAAGCCCATCCTCAAAGAGCCTTATAGTAGTCATCTCATCACCAGTTAGGGTTGGTGAAAAATGCTATATTTTTTTTAAAGAATTATAACTATTCCATAATTAACATGTCACCATTTTCAAGGTGCATGAATTCCTAAACATGATCTATTCCTAGAGTTTTAGAGAAGAAATTTTCAAAAAAGGTTACCTAGAAATCTTCCTAGACCATACCCTGGTTTTAACCAGCCTGATTCTGAACATACTACCATCTCTTGGTCGAGTTACGTGACATGTTGTTCATGAGATTTAACCTAAACTTCAGAGGCATCTAGATGTGCTTGAAGATTTAAAACATATACTCTAACCAAGACTTAGTATCCTGAGGCCCATAATACCCAAATAAGGTGGGAGGATGTTGCTTCTAGAAATCACGGGTCAGCTCTGCCATAGAAGGAGAAGGACGAGGAGTTCTCTATACTGACTGGACAAACTGGAGGAATATATCATGAAACTAGGCATTGAAACCCTATGGAGGATTTGGAGTAGGTTCCTTAGGTGGCACTACAGGAGGTATCAAAAGTGGCTCAAGTCCCACCACATCTTGGGTATGCTCATCTCCACTCTCTTGGCATACAACATGAGGTCTTCGTGGTGACATAGCTCTAAAAATTCCAAGTGCATTCCTCATACAATATTTATAATAGATAATGAAATATGTAGATAAGGATAAGCACATGGATATCCTACTAAAGAAACAAACCCCTATTCCTACTCTGATAACCAGGTCTAGTTGATAATAATGATTCATAAAATAAATCATAAGACATAACCTACTTCCCACTACTTGGTCAGGTCAGGCTAGGGTCTAATATAAGAGATAAACTTAATTTTAAGAACCATATTAATTTTAATTTATTTGTTTATGAGCATCATGATCTAGTTAATTGTGTCACTAATTCCAACTTATAAGGGACCATACACCTTAAAGATTGAAATTGATGTGTCAAGAAACTGTATCCTAACCCTTACAACAAGAAACAGGTGAAACATGACATGGGTTGTATTGTGATTGGATGCGATTCCATTGGAACCCACCAATAAAACAAAATAATGTATAATTATTCTTTAATTGAACCAATTATTCCATCACAGATAATAAAATCACACTGTAAGGCATAACTAACAAGGCACATACAACAATCATAAGAAATAAAGGGAATGTACATAGAAAATTAGATATGGATAGAATAATGAATGAAATTTTATTTTCTATTGTGCCTAGTATGATTTATGATTCTAATGTTCACTCATATAACCAAGCTAATGGTAATAGAAATCCCATAAAACATTAATATTACAAATCAATTATGTCACCCTATGGAGAAATTCATGAAATTTTAACAACACAAGCAATAACAACATTTACCCATCCCAGGTAATTTGGGTTTCCTCTGTACGTGGGGTAGATACTCCTAGGCACAGGGTCATGACCAAATTCCAACATCCTAGTCTCTAGTATAAACCCAAGTAATAATAAAAAAGGAAAATAAATACTATAATACCACTTTTTATCATCCCTCCTCGGATGATACTCACTGGTGCCTCAAGACGGTTGGCCACAAGACCTCAAGAATTCCTCTATGAATTCCATAGGCTATCGACTAACATCGAGGGCCTTGGATATGTCTGTGGGGAGACTATTACCTTATTTAGCATAGTGGAGTGAAAATATATATATATATATATATATATACATGTATACAAAATGAAGTAGTAGAAACAACAACATTTAAACATTCAATCTAAAAGAACAATAAGAAAAATCTAAATTAATAGATAGTACAACATGATGATGGTATGTTGTGTTCTATAAAAAAATGACTAATCAAGGGGCAGGGGATACAAGAATATAAAAAATGATAATAAAATATACAAAAAAGAGAAAAAAAATCTATTTCTATCATCTCTAGAATAGTCTCAGTACTCTTCTCACACATATCCATCCTAGTAAAGAAATTCAATCAGGCATTAAGATTTAGATACTTAAATTTTTCTATACCTGAAACCATAAAGTCACATTAGGTACCAATGGTTACTGAGCAGGGTGTGAGATACAATCTCAGTAGGTTGGCACCCACAGTGTCTAGGACGTTCCATTTCATTCAATATAAAATAAGCTGTGTGACTTAATAATTTAAATAAAAATTATAGCTAAATAATTAAATGCATTGGACTGGGTTCCACTTGGATATCCATCCAATTTAGCTTCTTTAGCCTCAACCAGTGAGTCTGAACCAAAGGAACCTGCAAGTTTAAAGTGAGAGGTATGAGGTTCTAGGTGATGCACTATCCCCAAGATTGTTCTTGGGATTAGAGGACATTCCCCTACATTATCAAAACCAAAGAATCATTTTTTATTTTGAAACCATTAATTTATCTATTATTTTATTAAATTTGAAAAACAATTTAGAAAATATAGCAAGACACCCTGAGCCCATTCGTGGAAATCCAAAGAGACTTATCACATATCGCTCTAGGTCTCGTCTTATAACCAATACCAAGGAGTCCATCCATGGTGACCCAAATATGAAGTCCCACATGTCACTCTATGCATGGTGTTAAAAATTTCAAGTACTAACCTCCAAGTCTGTCCTTGGTATCGCACATAGGGGCCTTAGTCTCTATCAATGCATGGTTCAACCAATGTGCCATCAATACCATATAAGTGGTCCCACCAAGAGAACCAATGTCACTCATCTGGAAGTAATAATAGATAACATTAAGTGAGCGCATCCTAGGCATAACAGATGTCACTCCCGACATGTTTACATGGAATTAACAAATAAACAAGGAGGCATGAGGGTCCATCCAAAGGGTCCTTAAATCAGATCCCCTTGTATCACACTTAGTACCAGGGTGAATCAATTGAAAAATCAACACAAATATATATGTGTAACATGCCTAGAAATTACCATTACATTTGTTCAAGAATTTATATTACCATAGACTGATTTTTCAAGGCATTCCATTGGTCAAATTTAATTTAAGTCACAAGGCACATGGTACAAGAACATGACCCTTTCAATTTATGTTCAACCATTTCATTAGGCATTGGGGTTCATGGTCTAACTCATGGTTCCACCTTGAATTTAACTAAACAAAAGGATCAACATATTTAATATGATGAACAACCTATTAAGGGAGATCAAAAAGAGAAGCAAAAGGGGAAATTAATCCTTATAGGTGAAGTACACCCCGTAGGATTATATAACTCAATGTGATCAACCCAAGGGGTTGATTACACACTTACCCGGTTTTCCAAAAGTGCAGTAAAGCATTTATTTTAATTTGACAATTTAGAGGCGATAATGGAAATGTTCGAATCGCAGAACAATAATAAAATTTATAGAATTAAATTAAGGGAAAGATCTTAGAAAACATAGCTTAGCCACGTAGAGATTCCCTCATCTAGTTCCAACCTTTGATTCAATCTAGGTTGGAAGAAATCGACAAAACTATCAAATTCCCTAAAAATGGTGCAAATGATCGTGCACCGAAATAGCTTAATAGTTGGGATGAATAACTTGAAATATATTATATAGGATTCAATATATTACATCCATATTTCTATTGGATTCGATGGAAAATGAATGAGAGATCATATGGAGGAGTTAATTTAATCCCTATCTTGAGAGGAGAAAAGGGTTCTTACATAGGAGGAGTTTCAGATGCTAAAGAAACCAAGGGATACAGAAGAATTTTCTTAAATCATTAAAGGGGTTTAGTTTGGTAATTTCACTCCCAAAACCACTACGCACGATTTGGCTACATGGTTGGCCAAACTGTGCTCCAACCGTGCACCAGTCACTACTATAATAGGGCTCTTCACATGGACTACCACACTGTTTGTCTTACCATGTGCAAACTATGCAAAACCACTTTGTCAAGAATTGCACACGGCTCACGCGGTCATGCACCCAGGGTCGTATGGTTATAGAAAAACTGTGTGGCCCCCAAGTTTCCATTTTTTGCAACCTTGTGGTTTTAGGGAAACCGTGTGGTATGGGAAACATGGTTTATACTAACCATGTGGCCCAGTCTTTTCTTCCCCTTTCATTGCTCTAGGATCCGAATGAGCCCCCAGATGCACCTGAATCCTCATTGAACCTTTTAGGAAACTTAAATAGGGATGAAAAAATGAATTTAAACCAAAATTAAATGGTTTTTACCTTATTAAAAATTAGGTATATTACAATATAATTTTTTCTAATATGTGGATGATTCATTTGATAAAATGTTAATTATTAACATTTAGTTTATTTTGGTGGTTTTTCGATCATCATGAATTAGTTTTGTTTTATTATTAAATATTATGTATATATACTAGTTACATAATATAAAACAAGATATAATATGCATATTACATTTTTTAACCATAATAATGGTAATATGAATAGTCTTGATGGCGGTAATAGAAAATGAAAACTCATCATCCATGAAGGTGATGAATCGACATATCATAGACAATATTTTAATTTTTAGAATAAAAGTAAGATATAAGATAATTGATGATATATATTCCATTAAAAAAAATAAAATTCTAGTATATATATGATACTGGAGTTATCATGTCACTTTATATAGGGGAGGTAAGTAGAAGATAAGAAAGAAAAGAAAATAAAAGAGAAAGAAATAGGATTTTACCCCTTGAATATATTCTCTTTGAGAACCTCCTTAAAGAACCAAGATTTGATATTTTGTTGATACCAGAAGATATTGTACACAAGAAAGATTCTTGAGAAGGGAAATGGGAATAATTTAGAAAATATTCAATTCTTATAATGTGTGAGGAGATGGGGTGGTATTTATAGGGGGATGAGAGGGGTGTTTTGAATATTTTATTCATTTGATTATTATTTTGGATCAAAAATATAAATAGTGTTGATTAATATAAATAAATATAGTAAATTATTCAATAGATTTCAAACCAATAAGTTCTTACATCATTAATACATAATACATGACTCAAAAATTTGTGTATTTGTTTAATTCCATAAATTACCTTATTTCACTATTCACCCAAAAACCAACTATTTTAGAAAAATCCAAAATATTCACACTAACCATTTTTTAACTTTTAGATTTAATAAATTGAACCAATTATATATAATTTAATTTTCAAAATAAACATTATGTTTTATTTATAGAGCTTTTTTCATGATAGGTATAATAATTTCCATCACATATGATATACGAGCCATTGGGAGATTCTAAAAGTACATAGTATGGGTAGATATGAAAGAAAGATAGGAACAAATATTAGTAAAATTAGTCACTAAATATGAATAAATAGTAATGGTACGTATCACTATCATAATACCCACATCATCTCCCCTCATAGACTCATCCATTACATGAGGAATCTTCATTCCTAATGCCTATGGTCAAAACCCCATAATTTTTGAAGCTTCTAACTACAACGAAGATCCTCTCAGTACTGATGAGCCTATACCACTATGTATAGTGGTAAAAAATGAAAAAACCTCTAAAAGTGACCAAATAATCCATAATATCTATAGATATTTGGTGCCTCTATGCAAGCATGCTTCAAGTTCCCAACCTAGCCATAATTAAAACAAGTCAATGAGCCTTAACCAGATACAATAAAATATTTCAAAGAAATATCCTATCATAGAACACCACCACTTTTTCCACAGTGAAACTCATTATTCTTCCTCTTTACTTTTAATTAGACACTAAACATTCCACTAAGAGTAAGAGAAACTCCCTTCAAACCTAACTTACCATCCATGTCAATTTTTTCCATTAGAGTCCTATACAGAACATCAACATAAGTGGTAAGATTCAGCATAAACACATGAAACTAGATATCTGATCAAATAACCATCTAAAACCTTCGGTCCTTTAGCTACTCATTTGATACTACCTTGGGTGAGAACTGAGAAGTTTTAGAAAAACTATTGGCATACCGAGTCACTATCCTATCACCTTGATGAAGTTTGGAAACTCAATGGATTTAGCCCAAACCATTGACTTTGTATAACCTTTTTATATAAAAGGAGACTTTAATTATTTCCACTCTAAGCCCTATTTATTATTTTCTAGAACTATGGAATCCCACCACCTTAGGATATGCTGCTTAATCTTGAAGATAACATATTTCACCTTTATAGAATCCAATGTCTCCAAGAACTTAAAGAGTTATTAAATATTTACCAACCAATCCTCTTCCTCTAGAGGTTCATTTGTTCCTTGTAAATATGGTGATTTCTAATGATGAAACTATTGGGAATGATCTCTACTATAGTCCATTTGAGGTTACACCTCTATATCCTAAACATGAACATGTGCAAGTCCTTGGACTAGAGTTTGGACCGCACACACTACCACTTCGACAAGGTTATGGTAAACTGGAGGGTTAATGTGCTGTGGTTCACCAAAATATCCCTTTTGAGGAATATTAAAATGTATTATTGGGGGAATGGTACTATAAAATATCAACAAAAAACAAGAAAAAATCAATTCAGAGACATAATTTAGTCAACTCTATCAGTTGATGCTCAACTTGGGAAACAAAAATCTCAAATAAATGTTCAGTAAAGGTCTATAATGAGGTCAATTTATTCATAAAATACACTTATCCAAACCCCCCATGGTAACTTAAGTCTCACTATGATGAGAGATGTTTAGAAACTCACTCATAACCTACCCCTTAAGTCTCAAAAATCATATATTATATCAACCAAAACATCCCAAACTGCATATCAACATCCAAGAATAGATACAAACTCCCTTGAACACCATTCTTCCATGAACTATCATGTATAACCCACCTAAATAGTACCCAAATAAATCCTGGCATGTCCTGAAGGGAATTCTTGATACCCATAGGCTGGTAACTAGTTCCTAAGGCATCCATAAACAATCAATAGGGAATGATTTAACCACAATAAAAACTCAACAAGATTAAGAAGCAGGTAAGAAACTATAGACATTTGGTATGCCAAACACTCCTCAAGAGAAACTTAATACAAGTATACATATAAAATTCCCAAATATTGTATTTCAACAAAAGACTTCACATAAAACCATAAAATTAATCATTAAAATATATCCATGAACAAGTGTATCACATACTCCACTAGTCACCACTAACTCCCAAGGTCTTGCTGATCAAGAAAACTCACCAACTACAATTGGTTCTTTCCCTTTTCTCAGACCTGACATAATAAAGTCTACAAATTACCAAAGTTAAAAGTAGGGTGTGATAAACTATAGTGCAATTGGATTCCACCAAAAATATAATAAGTATTTCCATATCAAATAAATAAAATATGCATAATTCTAAGTAAAACATGGCATGATAATATTTTCATAATTCATCACAAAACATGCTTTTAAAATAAATTCAAAGTCAAGTATAAAATATGTACAAAATTTCATTTCCATAAAAATAGGAATATATATAAGAATATTTATCAAAGAAGGTCATAATGTGAGACTTTCTATTATTATCAATGGATCACCCAGGGGTTATTTCCAATGATATAGGGGAGTCAGATAGGGGCACCACTTATCTGGACTCCTCTTTGCTCTGGATGAAGATTATTTGAGTGTTTTCTTGAATGATATGGTGAAGGCTGGTCTTTATAAGAGAATCAAGGTTGGAAGGGATATCTTCACTCCCTCGCACCTCCTGTATGCTGATGATATTATTATTTTTGGACAGGCCAGCAAAGGTACAATATCTTGCATTTAGAAAATATTTTATCATTATGAGGATGTTTCTGGGTAGGTGGTAAGCTGGAATAAATCCTTTGTTGTATTTTGGAATGGAATGATTGTCTCCAAGTATAATAGAATTGCCAAGTAGCTTGGAGGTAGGATAAGTTCCCTTCCTTTTGTGTACCTTAGAGTACCACTTTTTTTGGGAAGGGTGAAAAATGCTATCTTGAATCCATATAGTCCAGAATTATTAATCAACTGTCTACCTGGAAAGGGAAATCAATCTCTCAAGGAGGAATAATTTGTCTTGTGAACTTAGTTATCACTTCAATTTTTGTCTATGCTTTCTCGGTTTATCTGTGGCCTCGTGCCCTTATCAAGGAACTTCAAAGTCTAATCAGGAACTTCATATGGACTGGGTGCATACATGAAAAGAAACACATCACCGTTTCTTGGAAAGATTGCATCAAACCCATTGAAATGGTTGGCATGGGTGTTAAGGACCTGAAAGGCTTCAACGATTCTCTCATAAGTAAATTCACTTGGAACTTGTTGACTTCTAATGATGATTACCTGGATTTTCTTGCATAGAGATTCATATCAAAGCTGCATAATGGGTACTCAGCATATGTGTCCTCCCCCATATAGTCTTCCATTAAACATGATTATATTGGAATCATGTACTACTCCTCTTGGATGGTTTCCAGTACATCCAACCTTAATTTCTAGACAACGAAGTGGCTGGACATGCCCATCATAGAATGCATGGAGATCCCTCCACAACTAAAGGATATCCCAATCACTGACATGCACCGAGACATTGATCTTTGGAATTGTATGCAAGATCATACTAAGATGGATATGCATCATTATAACTTCATGGAAATTGACACTTTGATCTGGACACCTAGCACCTGTGGCAGGTTCACTTCAAGGGAGTATTATAGTCACTTATGTGGCAACAATATGACTTCTCCCTTATGGTTGTAGAATTTAAAAAAACCTTTCATTCTCCCTTCTAATTACCTGATAATATGGAGGATTTGGAAAGGTAGGATACCTGTGCAACACCTTTTGTAGAGAACTAGAATACATTTGTCCTCTTGCTGCTATTTGTGCACCCATGCTGAAGAAACAATTCACCAACTTTTCTTTTCCTGTAATTTCTCTTGTAGATTTTGGGAACATTTTCAAGAGGTCTTTGGGACTCTGTTATCATTGAACAGTCTTGATGATTTCATGAACTTGGTCACTACACCTGGTCAAAGTGATCAGGTTTTTTCACTTCTTCTCACTACTGTTGTGGCGGACTTTTCTCAGATTTGGAGGGCGTGAAATCAGGTTATTTTTGACAACTGCAAGCCCTATTTGAAGGCTGGGCTGACTGTTGTCTACAGGGAAGTGCAAGCTACTTCCAAGATACAAACAGTTACAATGAATAATAATATTTCTGATCTCATAACACTGAAAATTCTTGGGGTGTCTGGCAAAGATAAGAAACCTTTGATGTTGAAATCGATTAGATGGATTTCTCCCATTTCATCATGGTTGAAAGTGAATGTTAATGGTGAGGCATCTAGTATACCAGGACCTTTTGGGTGTGGTGGGGTGTTCCGCAACCATCAGAGATTCATTAAGGGCTATTTATATCATTATATCATAATTGGTTCTGCGCTTGATGCGGAATTATGGGCTATGATTAAAGCTGTCAACTATGCTATCCACCATGGTTGGAGACACATATGGGTAGAATCTAACTCAAGTACAGTTGTGCACATTCTGCGGGCAAGGTCTAGGGATGTTCCTTGGAGGATTCTCCCATCATGGATTGCATGCCTGCATCTACTTGAGCATCTTCAACTGGAAGTAAGTCATGTTTATAGAGAAGCAAACCAAGTTTCTAATGCTCTATCCAAGAGGGCAGTTTTGGAGGTCTCCTCACGATGGTTCTTTGTCATACCGAAATTTTCTCTCATCTTGTTGACTTGGATGCGCATGGTATTATTTATTATATCCTTTGTAAACCCCCTTGCGCTACCACTATTTCAGTTTTTTAATTTTATTGTAAGGTACAGGCTTTTTCCGAATCCTGGACCTGCTTTTATTTATCAAATAAGGCATGAATAAATCAATTTATAAAAAATACTGAGTAGATCAATTTATAAACATTGGCATGTGTAAATCATTTTACAATCATAATACCATGGTATAAAGATCGGGGGTTAGTTGGTTTAAAGATCAAGATTCCACATGTTCTCAGTGAATTATGAATTTAAGTGTGCACACATCCCTAGGTCTCAAGCCTAGGGGCTAAAAGAATCAATTCCAATGAATGAACCCCCAACCTCAAAAGTTTAGCCATCATTGTCATCATCAATGTTTTTTCTAGGTATATATAATACATGCCTAGATTGTATATACAAGGCTACCCACCTAACCACCCATGCTCCCATGTGCTTCAAATAAATCAATCATACTTGGGATATCATTAATTTCAACCAATCTCAAATTATTTCAATCAATCATTTAAATCATCCCAAGTTCAAGTTTTAAAAAATATCATTTAATTTCAAAAACCAACATCAAATGGTTTTTATCAAAACCCATTTCTTTCATAACAACTCATTTCATTTCAAATTCATAAATAATTTAATTCCTTTTTTCCCAAGAAATCATAAATTCACTCTTCAAATCATTCATTTCAATTCAAATTCATTTTCAAAGAAAGAAACAATTTATTTGAAAATCCTTACCCAAGGGGTTCAAAAAACAAACACCATTCCTTTTATAAAATATAATTAAACTCAAATCAATATTTAGAAATTGTTTAGAAATCCAATTAAAAAAAACCATACATTTCAATTTATAGGAATTACCTTATGAAACCACCTACCTCAATCATAGTCTCGACAAAAACCCAAAATGAGATCCTCAATGGGGAGTCAACAACTAGAATCAAATAATAAGGTATCATAGAAAACAAAATTCTCACATAATAAACTATAATTAATCATTTCTATAACCACACTAGAGAGATATAACACTCCCCATGATGATTCCATAAGATCACATAATGACAAAAAAATATCAAGGTGACGAAACCCAATTCCATAAAAGATCTATAACAAAAATAATTAGATCGAGACAAAAACCATAGATATAGAATTAAATACACCGATTTATGATTACATTGAAGAGAATAAGGGATTATCTGGAATAAAAATTAAGAGTAGAAATAAATAGGTGAATTCCTTTGAGAATCTAGATCAAATACCCAATGATCCATTGAAATCAAACATCAGGAGGAAAGGAATCCAAAAAATATCTAAGAGGAGACCCCTTGGTTGAGAGTCTAAACCACCAGAAGAAAAATGTGAGAAAATAGATGTGTCTTAGGTATAAAAATAAAAGTCTACATTAATTATTAAATCTCACATGGTTTGTCCACACCATTTTAAAAACTATTCGTCAACCATGTACGCCCTTATGGTCTACCAGAAGAGATACACAATTTGGCCGCATGATTTAATAAACCTTGTTCCAAATGTGCATGAACTCACTATCTCACGCCACATGGTTTTAGGTGTAGGTCAGATGGTTTTTATTAACTACGTTCCATCCTTTGGGACTTTATTATCAGGTGAATTGTTTTCTGAGCTAACCCTCATGATTTTCTCTAATGACGAGACAACTATGCAAAAACCTAAAAACCTCCAAAAACATAAAAAATTTACCCAAAATAACACATGAAAATATCCAAATAGAATACAATGAAAAAGGTATGTAAGTACCTGAAATTGGGTGTCAAGATTTTACAGATACAATAACAGAAGTGAAGAATATTCAGAATCATATTAAGGAGGCTCAAAGTAGGAAAAAGATCTATGTGGATAACTGAAGGAAGGATCTATAATTTCAAGTGGGTGATCATGTTTTCTTGAAGGTATCTTTATGGAAATGTGTAACACCCCTAGATTTTAAAAAAATGAAACCATGTTCGATAGCTTATGTGACACACAACAACTTTCCTAAACAAACCATGAAATATTATTATTTTAATATGACCATTATAATATATCCATTAAATTGGAAGGTATGAATAGGATTAAATGATTTATGAATTATATATAATGGTACCACTCAAAAAAATGATAAATTCTGAGTAAATAATCACTCAATATTTAGTAGTCATTGTATGCTTTAAAAATATATTTTCTTAAATGATTTTTATTGATTTTTGTTAGTGGATAATATAATTAATTTATGAAATATTTTGAAATTTTATTTTATAAAAAGGATATTATTTTTTAAATTGGAATTTCAAAATTAGTTTAGAGTGAATTTTTTATATTTTTTTTGAAATGTTTGACTTTTCAATGAATAGTGAAAAATATTAATTTTTATTGAAAATTGTATTTTATTTTAAAGTGTCTATAAATTATAATTATATCATGGATTAGTTTTAAAATTTTATTATTTAATTTTGATTAAAAATAATCCAATTATAGTCTTTTAAATGAATTTTATACTTTAATTTAGTATAAAAACATTTTTGTTCTTATAAAGACATTTTTATGAAAAACTATTTTTTTCACCACGTTTTGTGGGTATAATTTTAAATTAAATTCTAAAAATTCTATGTTTTGAATAATGAAAAATGGATTCCATATTTGGAATTAGGTGGTCTAATTTTTTTAAATATTTTCCTTTTATTTTGAATAATTATGAATAGTAACATAGTAAATTTTGTTGCCACGGTAATGGTAAAATAGGTTAATTAAAGATAAAAAAATGTGAAAAGGACTAGAGAGTAACCCTAACACTTATTTTAATGTTACTTTATGAGTATATTTCATCCATAATAATAAATATTTTTAATATATGACATTTTTTTCCACATGACTGTGATTTTTTACTTTATAATATTTAATGTAAAGTAAAGTCAAAAATGTAATTCTCTTTGTTTTATTAACTTTAAATTTTTGAAATAGTTATAACTGGAAGGTATGTTTGGTTATAAATATTATTTTTAATTATAAATAATTTTTTTATCATGGTAATTTACTTCTAATTTTTAGTGATGAAATAATTACTATAAATGCCTAAAAAATTCCAATACAGTATTTATTCAATAGATAGAAAAATAAAATAAATGATTATAAAAATATAAAAAGTAATATTATTTGAATTAATTAATATGTTACATGTTTTTTAGAAAATAATGAAATATTATAGAGGTTTTAATGAATTGTATTTGAATTATTTTTTTTCTTTGTAGTTTTAAAAGTCAAATTAAATTAATAGTTACAAAATTGACATTAGTGTTATTTTATAATAAATAATAATTTATAAAATGATTTAAATTTTAAAAAGTATTATTTTTGGAAAATTTATTGGGATATGTTTTAAAATATAAACTTTGTTCAATTTATGGTCCAATATTCCTTTTATAAAAACTTTCTTGACCCCTAAAGATCAAAATCTTTAATACCACAATAATTTTCAAAAAGGGTTAAAACGTTTTAGAAAAGGTTGAGGGTGAAAAAATCACCTAAAATTATCCAATTTTTATTTTATAAACTTATTTTTACTCAAACTTGTCTTATCTTTGAATATTATCAATTTTTAACCATTTTAATATAAAAAATAGTTTATATCAATTTAATATATTAAGAAATTCAAAGAGTGGTCCTCCCCTCTCTTATAAAAGGGCACTTATTCTTCTCTTTTATTCACACTTAAAGAATAATTTGGTTCAAAAAATCCCAAAACCAATACCTTATCAACATCCATCACTAAATCACAAATACCTTTTTTATCATAAAACCAACCTATGAAATATTATCCTGTAAACCTTAAGAGGTTGTCTGGAGAAGAGGTATAATTCTTAACAAAGAATTTTCATTTTGTTTCTTTTTTTAACTTATTAAAATATTATTAAAACAAGATTAAATATTAAAAAAATTATCTTATATATACTTATATGTTATTATTATAATGGAATCACCTACATCATTTTTCTCTTCCATCAAATGGGAAACAAAACCATTATTTGTGTGTATGACGGACTACCGACACACAAACTGTTATAATTCATTTTACATCACCTAATCTTAAGGATGATTATAATGATGGATTTAATGTATATATATGATATTAATGAAATATTTATCATTATTAAAATATAATATATCATTTATTTTCTTACCTTCTTATTCACTGAAAAATGATAACGTTGTTTGTGCAAATGTGTGAACGACCACCTTCACGAAATGATTTGTTTTTTTCATCACCACATCACTTGGATAATATATATAAGTATATTTAAATAAATAATATTGTTTTTATGATATAATTATTACTATTTAATGATAAAATAATACTTACCTATTTTCCATAATGATCTTTGAAAAATGGGAATGTTACTCATGTGTACGTACGACCTACCATCTCCACGATTATAACATAATTCATTTTTCATAACCATATGTCATGATTTGTTTTAAAATTATAATTGATTCATAAAAATGATAATTATTTCATGATTATTATTCTTGATATGATTTAATAATAAACTCTTTGACCATATTCAACCTAATGAAATCATTTTGGACATATGGGTAAAATATCATCAAAAATTTCTATGTGGACTTAATTGATTAAGTAATTAAATATAACATGATAATAAATAAAATAAAAAACTATAAAACTTGAAAAAGTTTCATAATCAAGTAAATAATTAACATAAGTTTATTATTTAGGAAGATAAAGAACGTAAGTGATGAGTCAAACTCAAGGTAAGAGAAATTATTTTAAAAAGATCCTCCTTTAAAGTTACCTTTCCAACTATTTTTTACCTATCCATATTTTTAAAATTATTTTATAGATGTATTTATATGGTCATAAATGAATTATAAATTACATTTTATTTATTTTTTTACTTTCATTCAAAGGTTTTTAAAATTAATCTTCTAACTTATTTTATACGAAATATTTTGACTTTATTTATAAAAGACAAAAGAAATTTTCTATTTTAACATATACGGTAACAAAGACTTTTCCTACCATTATAATAATTATTTTTTATTTGAATTACTTTATAATATTACTTTTTTTAAAAAAATAAAAACCCATCCATACCTATGTTCTTGTTATTTTCAAAAAGGGATTTAAAATAGAATGGATGTTTCAATATACTAAAATGTATTCCTATAGGTACAAAGAATATTTTTAAGAGTTCAATAATGGGAATTGAAAAATTTTATGTATTATTTTTTAGTGTTATTAGGTATTTTTATGATGATTTATGGTTTTATTATAAACCACGTAGGAGTGGTTTTGTTATATATCAAGTAAGGATGGGTCTGTGATATCCCTCCAATGCATTGGGTATAAAAGTTGACCATATTGGTTATTCCATTTGTAAGTGTGATGTGGAAGATGATTTCCCACATTACCTATATGGTTTATCTATGACTCATATCTATTTTTATAGAAACATTATGTTTTATCAAGTTAATATAATGATCTTATGTTAAAAGGAAAATATATTCTACTTATTAAGGGTGAAATGTATAACTTTTTTAAAAAAGTTTTCATGTGATTTTATAACTTTAAAGAAACCTTTATGAGTTTTATTTTTCTTTAAATATTTAATTTGAAATGTTTTATGAAAATATTTGGGCTGTAAATTTGTTTTCTTGAGTAAGAAAATGTTTATATTTATCCCAAATATTATTTCCAAAAGGAAAAATTTTATAAGTATTTATGAAGTAACGAGTTACGTTATTATTTCCTTTATATACCTTAGTAATATTTTTTTACTCATCCAAAATTTTTTAAAATATTTTTCCTAGGGTTTAAAGATGGTTATGAACAAAAAATAAGTAAAGTTTAAAGTTATGAATATTATTCATGAAAAGAAATATTTTTTCATTTTAAAAGTTTTATATTGGGAAAAAAATGGATACTGAGTAGAAGTGTCCACCTTGTAACTTATGGGTTTGTTATGTTAGATTTATGACCTCATTCTCTAAAAATATAAATCTGAAAAAAAATTTTGAATAGAAAAAGTTATTTATAGTATAAAGTCACTATAATATGTTATGTTTAAGGATGATTTCTTATAGTTGGCATCATAGAAAAAGTTTAAATAATTTTGGAGATTAGGATGCTTTTATGTGAGGTTAACTTAAGAGTTATGGAGACCATCATGGATTTATGAGTTTAAAGTTAATCATAAGTTGAAAATATTTGAAACACATTTTTTGGTTTTAAGTGATGTGATTTAAAATTGATTAATGATATTTTAGGATAATTTTTATTTGGTTAATGTATATATAACCTTTAGGTTTAATATAGGGGATTATTTTGGAAGAATTATATTAATTTTTAGGGATGTAATAAAAAAGGTATGAGATAACCTTTGAGGTTAAAACATTATTAAACATTGAATTAATTTAGGTTATTTTTGAGGATTTTAAGTTTAAATTATTATATAATTTTTATGGGTATCAACTTTATAAGGAACATTTTCATTTTAACAAGAAATAATTTATTTCAGATTCTAATGATATTATTTTATACAAATTAAATATAATTTATCAAGATTAAAGAAAAGGGATCTCACAAAAAATTCTTATCCCTTCTAGATGATTTAATAATCAATATAATGAAAAAAGTTTTTTCAAATTATTTTTAAAGTTTTTTGAACATCCAAATCACCTATACTTAACTATTTGATCTATCCAACAACTTTTAATTTCTCTAAATTTTATATGGATCATGGTATTTATTTTATTTTATTTCAAAATATCAACTCATACATCTTATTCAATAAGGTAAATTACATTAAATACCTGAATATTTCTTTTCTGGAGATACAGACTTCATGCTGGAAGAAAAACAGGTATTTAATACCATAAAGTAATAATTTGATGTCCAGATTTAAGGTATGAATTATTTTATTATGTTCCAAGTATGAATCATGATTGCGTTAATATTGATGAATCATAAGTAAATATTTCATTTCATTGAATATGAAAAAAATTCATAGTTAAGGGTTTAATAATGAAGTTGAATGAAGGATATGTTTTTTAATGATATTTTGATATACTCTAAATATTATAAGAATTAAGAAATATTTTATAGTAGATTTTTTTTTCAAAATTTAGGAACATATGTTAAATGAAATCAATACCTTTGAAAAGTGGTGCAGATAAAATGTGATAATTTTTGGAGACACTCATTTAAGGATATTTGATAAAGGGATAAATAAACCTTTGAGTTAATACATGCTTGATGATAATCAGTTAAGTTTATTTGATTTTTTTGAAAAAATGAGATTGATAAAAAACCATTGAGATTAAAAATTGATTTGACGATTAATGATATTTTAAATTATGTTCATTATATTTTTGGGAATCTTATAGGAATTATATTGATATATTTTTATTAAAAGGACAACATATCACATTTGACAAGGTGACGTGACATGAACCCTCAACTGAAGGGAAACAAGGGTGAAATACCTACTACTAGCCTATGTGATGTCTTGGTTAGCATGAATTTTTTTAAAATTATGTGAAATGTAAATATTTAGTTTATTTTTAGAAAATATGTTTTATTGTAGAAATAACCATGTGATTGATAAGTAATTGGGTGATTAGGTTATTTAGTTTACAATTTTTGTAACCATATATGGTTTAGGTAAACACAACATTATATGTTTTTATTTTAGGAATAAATGTTGAATTATATTTTGAAATCATATATGATTTTAATGTATCTTTATGGACATATAGTTTATTTATGAAAGTGATAAGAATGTCTTAGAAATTATATGATTAAGAAATATATAGTTTTGGATATATAACTTTATAAGTGACTAATGTTATTAGAAGATAAATGTTAAATTAATCTTGGGAGAAATCGTGACCAAATCTTTCTAATTTGTGAGTTTCAATCTTAGTATGGAATATTTTTAAAATTTTTAAGGTTAGATATTTATCTAATGATATAAGTTAAACTTTGGGTGTTATTGTTGAGGTTTTTGGGATTAATGTTGAATTTTATCAAATGTAGGTTTATTCATTTTGGGAATAATATTACCCTTTTAAAATCATTTTGGATTTGGTTAATGTATAAAGACAAGGGGAATGTCTTGTTATCATTTTTTTGGAATTATGTGATCTATTAGATATTTATTTTAGTGATTTAGGAATAAAAGTATGATTTTAATACTATCACAACCAATCCCCTGGGGCCCGTGCCATGACTACCACAAGCCCGTCTCCCATAGGCCAAGGGTGGAGGCTAGTGCCGAGTAGGCATAACCCAACCAAGTGGGAGACATTTGCCTAAGTACATGTACACATGCACACAACTCCAAGCTACAAATACTAGAAAGTGAAAACACCAAGTAAATAAACACAAGGTACGATAGTAGAAAGCTAAAGGTAAATGGTGCTAGAATACGAGCCCAAAAAAAGGAAAAGTAAAAGTACAAGTCTCTAAAAATCCTCCGTAGAAAACCCTACCTGAAGGGTAGGTATAGAAATAGTTGTTTGGAGATGCAGAAGCACACATCATCTGTCGGGTCACTCTAAGAAGCACCTGGACCTGGTCCACCAAGGACTCCGTCAAAGCATCGATCATTTTCACAATAAACGATACGTGTGGGAAAAGCTTGTGCAGGGGTGAGTAAAATAATACTCAGTAGGAAACCCCAAAACACAAAGTAAAAGACTAGAAAAAAAAACACCACTAAGAAGATACAATCAGCTCAACACAAGTATATGTCAACAACACATATAAAAGGAATATCTAGGTATACTTGTCAATTATTCCAAGATTCAAGGTCTCATCCAATGCCAACCATATGGCCTTACTCATAGCATGCTCAATCTGGGAGATCTCAATCTTGGAGTTATCTGATAGTGAGAACATAGAACTAGTCTACCAAAAGTATCTGAGAGAATATCTGGTCTCGATACATCACGAAGTTTCCTGATACGTCTAGTCTCACTAAGATAAGGAGTCTCAATATCACATCCAATCCTTAGCCACATTATTATGCCCAAGGCATGTTCAAATTCATAGGAGACACACTCCTCATCTTCATAGGAGACACACTCCGTATATCAGTAGTAGATACACTTCATATATGCATAGGAGACACACTCTGTATAACTGTAGGAGAAACACTATGAATAGGTTAATGAGACACACTCCATGTATGTGCAAGGGACACACTCCGTATGGGCATAGGAGACACGCTCCATAGAAGACACACTCCATATGGGCGCTAGAGACATGCTCTGTAGGAGACACAAACCCTATGGGTGCAGGAGACATGCTCCATAGAAGACACATTTCATAGGAGACACACTATTTATAGGCACATAAGACATGCTCCGTAAGAGACACACTCGGTCTAGGTCATAGCCAGTCACAGGATTCCGTCCTTAGCATGCTCGCTCCGGGAGCACCTACTTCTTGAGCCAAAAAGGGCATAAACCAACCCAAATGAAAAATCTCTTCAAGTATATCAAAAGGATTTTCTCTTCACTAGGGTCCCAACACCATAAATCAAATGAACAAAAAGTTTGAGAGTTATGGGCATTTAAATGAAAATAGAACCGGCCCAGGTCTGACCTAACCCGGTCTGGTTGACCCGACCCGGGTGGTCTGGGTCGACCTGAACTGGACCAAAGGTACAGCCCGTTGGGCCTTCTAAGCTTGGTCTATTGGGCCTTCCTGAACCGGTATGTTGGGCCTTCCCAGCTTGATCTGGGTCAACCTAGACCGACCGTGTTGGGTCGGCCGGACTAGTTCAGGTTGGACCCGGGTCGAGCTGGTCACATCTTCACTTAAATGCCCATAACTCTCAAACCATGTGTCAGTTTGACAAGAATTTTATGGTGTTGGGACCATCACGATGAGGTGGTACCTTTTAGATTCTCTAAGATAGTTTTCATGGAGGTTGTAATACACCCTTTTTGGCTCAAGGAGTAAGTTCTCCCAAAGCGAGCACGCTAAGGACAAAATCTTGTGATAGGCTGTGACCTATAAAAAGTGTGTCTCCTATGGTGTATGTCACTTGTGCCTATATGGAGTGCGTCTCTTATGGATCATGTCTCCTCCACCCATATGGAGTGTGTCTCCTATGGAGCATGTCTCTTGCACCCATACATAGTGTATCTACTATAGAGTGTGTCTCTTTCACCTATGAGGAGTGTGTGTCCTATGGTTATATAGAGTGTGTATTCTATGCATATACGGAGTGAATATCCTATGGATATATAGAGTGTTTCACCTAAAAAAATGTAGAGTGTGTCTCTTATGAATTTGAACATGCCTTGGGCATAATCATGTGGCTAAGGATTGGCTATGATATCGAGACTCCTTGTCTTAGTAAGAACAGATTTCTCAAGGAACTTCGTAATGTATTGAGACTAGATATTCTCTCAGATACTCTTGGTAGACTAGTTATACATTATTACTATCAGATAGATCGATGAGTGAGATCTCCTAGACCAAAAATGCTATGAGTGGGACCATATGGATGGCAGTGGACGAGACCTTGAGTCTTGGAATCCTTTAAGAGTATACCTTTATGTTTTTGTTATATGTGTTATTAAAATATACCTGTGTTGAGATGACTGTATCTTCTTAGTGGTGTTTTATTTGTGGTATTTTACTTTGTGTTTTGGGGTACCCTACAGAGTATTGTTTTAATCACCCCTACATGGGATTTTCTCACACATGTCATGTCTTGTGAAGACGATTGATTATTTGATGGATTCCTTGATGGACTAGGCCCAGGTGGTGTTTAGAGTGACCTGATAGATGTGGTGTGCTTATGCTGATCTAGAAAGCTATTTATATACCTACCCTTTAGGTAGGATTTTCTACATAGGAGTTCAAGAGACTTGTACTTTTACTTTCCCTTTTTTTGGTCCCGTATTCTAGCCCCATTTACCTTCAGTTTTTTACTCTCATACCTTGTGTTTGTTTACTTAGTGTTTTCACTTTACAGCATTTATGTCAAGGAGTTGTGTGCATGTGTACAGTTAATTAGGAAAATGCCTCCCATTTTTTTGGGTTATGCCTACTCAGCGCTAGTCGCGATCCCCTGGCCTATGGGATGTGGTATTGGGGTAGTCACAACTTGGGCCTTGAGGGATGGGTCATGATAGAGTGATATAAGAGGGAGGTTTTGATACTCAGACTTGTGGGTCCAGGGAGAAAAAACCGGCATGCTGAAGCGGTCTAAGATGAAGTTGGAAGGCTAGGCCCAGTTAGACCGGGCTGGACCCTACGGTCTGGGTCAACCCGGCAGGTCAGGTCAGAACCAGAGGGTTAGGTCAGGCAGAACCCAGGTTAGGTCAGTCCGAATAGGTTTGATTAGAACTGGACCCAAATTTCCCCTTTTTACTTAAATGCCAATAAATCTCATATCATGTGTCCATTTGAAGAGTTTTTTGTAGCATTGGGACCCTCTCGACACGACAATATTTTTAAGATACTTTAAGTGAGTTTGTGTGGAAGTTGGCTTATAGAATTTTGTGTCTAGAAGTAGGTGATCTAGGATCGAGTGTTCTAAGGATGGAATCCTATAGCTGGCTGTGACCTAGAAGCTATGTGATTACCTAGACTGCGTTTCTTACCTATACGGTGTGTCTTATCTATAATTTTTATCTTACCAAGACTGAGTCGGTAATCCCCTATCCCACCAGGGTGCGAGTCCTGTAGTCTTTGATTACACTCCATGTGCTACCTACACTATGTGTGTCACCAAGACTCTATGTGTTATCTACACTCTGTGTGTTACATACACTCCGTGTGTTGCCGACACTCTGTGTGTTACTTATACTCCATCTTTCACCAACGCTCCGTGTGTTACTACTTGAGGGTACTATTGATTATTATGAAAATTCTGTTTACATACCATAGACCTATAATTGGTGTGAGATGACTACAGTGACTCTATTTATTATACTTCTTAGAGGCTAAAATTTGTGTACCTATTTGGTATCCTACTTGGTGTATTTCTTAGTGATATTCTTTGTGGTTTACTTTGTGAATTTCCTTTGTAGTTTGGGGTCTCTATTGAGTATTGTTTTACTCACCCCTGCACAGTCTTCAACCATACTTGTCATGTCTTATGCAGACGATCAATAGGTTTGACAGAGTCCTTGGTGGGCTGGAGACAAGGGTGCTTCAGGGTGACGCAAAGGACGTGGCATGATTCAGCGATATTTAGACAACTTTCTATACCTACCATTTAGGTAGGGTTTTCTATAAATGAGATCCAAGATCTTGTAATTTTCTATTTCAGTTGGGATTTTATTCTGGCCCCTTTTTTTTCCAGTTTTGTACCTTACTCTGAGTGGGTTTTCTAAGTGGTTTTCATCCATGTTTACTTAGTGTTTTCAGTTTCAGATTTTTCTTGGAGATGGGTTTATGGGTATAGGTACTAGGGAAAATGCCTCCCACTTGTGGGATATTCCTACTCGGTGCTAGTTTCCATCCCCTGGCCTATGGAAGGTAGGCTTGGGGTATTCACAAAATGGGCCCTGGGGGACAGGTCATGACAAATAATCATCTTTTGGAACAAAAAATGGGATCGAGGAGAAAATTTATTAAAGGATGAAATTATAATTATCTAGTATATTTCTTTATGTTCTTCATCTATATAGAAAATAAATTCCTTAAATCTAAGAAAACTGTCTTGAAATAATTTTTTTTTCTATTACCTTAATTTATAATGAATTAATGGTCATTTTACCACCTATTTGGTTTATAGTTTTATGGTCATTTACTTCTCATGATTATTCAATTTCTTGTGATCAATGATCTCTATCACTCTCCATCATTATTTTGACATTATAAATTTCTTAAATGTCTATATTTTCAATTCAAACTAATTGTGTAGCACCCTGATATTTTATGAAATATTATTTTCAAATAAATTTAATTTTTCTTGATAGCTTATGTTACATGTAATATCAAGTTTAACTTATGTTACATGCAACACTGATTTTAAACAAAACACAACATACTATTAAAATATTATTATTTAATATGATAATTATCAAATAGCCATTGGAATAGAAGGTATGAATAGGATTAACTAAAATATGAAAATATATGATTTAAAAATTTATATAAAATGAATTATTTGGGTACCAATTAATTATAAATGAAAATAAGAACCATTTTAAAATAATGAAAATATTTTTCTAAAAAACTATTTTATAAGCAAAAATGTGTTTTAAGAAAATAAATTGAAAAAATAAATTTTGGTGAATGATATTAATGAAATATATATATTATATATCCAATATAATATTTAAAATTTATCTTATTTTTTTTCTAGGAATGACATAAAATTAATCAAATTTTATGCTAAAAAATGATATTTTTCTAAAAAGAAGTTTGCCTTATTTTGTACACTTTTTAAAAATTAGTTTTTGAACCATTTAGAAAAAGTATTTGAAAAAATAAAATTTATTTTTTAAATCATCATGTAAAAATTATATTGGGGTGAATTTTTGATAATTTTTTGAGAAGGTAAATTTTTTGATGAATAGTGATAAATACTGGGTTTTTTAAGAATTGTCATTTATTTTAAAGATTTTAAAAACTTAACTTTTTTAATATGGTTTTAAAAGTATTTTTTTTTCAATTATATATATATTAATATAATTTAGTTCATTTAAATTATATTTATATTGAATTTTTATTTAAATCCGTTTTAAACTTTTGAAGATTTTCTCTTTGGAAAACTGTTTTTTCATCATGTCTATGAGTTTAATTTTAAATTAAAAATTTCCAATTATGTGAGTTTAATTTGAAAAAATGGATTCAATATTTGTAATTATAATAATTTATATTATCTAATAAGTTAAAATTAATTTTTTACCATAACAAATAGTAAACATAATAAAAATTATTTACTGTCATTAAGGTAAAAATGGGTTTACTGGGGGTTAAACTAACAGATTAAGGGTTATAAATGACTCTATACTTGTAAAAACCCATTTTCATGGACATATTTAGATCTTATCACATATAAGGTTCAATAATGTTTCATTTTGGATCCTTCTGGCATGTGAAAAATGTGGATACACGCTTATCTTTCAAAAAATTACAAGTGTGCCACTCACATAACTTATAAAAGACTACCCCTTCTCCCCTGTTCTTTAGAATTCAAAAAACATTTGTTTCAGCCAAAAAATGATCATATATATTCCTTAATTACCTAATCTCATCCTATAATCATTATTTTTTCTAGATATCCAACCTAGGAAGGTTTTTTGTGCAAACCTAAGGAGGTAACCTGAAGAAGAGGTAATGTTATTCAACGAGCGTTTTTATTTTTTTCCTCCACCTACTTAAATTCATATTAAAATAAGATTATATAAAAAAATTAGTATATTTAATATTATAATATATTTTTTATGTTAAGTTCATGACCTAAAACCATCTCCTCTTTCATTAAATGGGATATGAAATCACCATTCATGTGTATGGTAGACTATTGCCTCGCGAGCCGATGTTATTTTTTTTCCATAAACACATCTCAAGGATGGATATAATGATGGATTATATGTTTATATATGATATATATTATATTATAATACTTATTTAATTAATATATATAATATAAACCCTTAATTTTCATTATTTGGGAATATCATAACGTTGCTCGTGTGTAAGGCACACTACTACCTCACAAAGCAATGCTATTCATTCACACTTTACATGGAAGGTAATTAGGATGATTTTAATGAAAATATTTGATATATATTATATAAAAATTATTATTTAATTTTAATATATTATTTACCTTTCTTTATTTCAATCCATTTATAAAATGGAAGAAATTCTTATGCATATATACGACCTATCGTCACAATGAATGATGCATTTCATTTTCTGTATCTAAATTTTATGGATTACTCTAAATACATATATGAAAAATATATATTATATTTAAATTATTTTTAAAATTCTTGATATTATGTAACCATGATTGAATTAATAGGACAAAAAAAATAACAAATCAAAACATACATGAAAAACAAAGTAGTTATTGCCAGAAACTGACTTTAATATGGATTTTTTATTAAAAAGGTAATAAATGGTCATAAGTAAATAATATATGGAATGATATATATTTTTGGTTCTTTAATATTTTTATAATAAACTTATTTTTATTATTCATGTGGTTTTAATTTGTACGAAGAAATTCGGTACTTAAGGTAAGATATTTCCGTCTTATTTTTGTTTTCTGTGAGACACATGCCATATTCACAACCTATTTCATTTATAGATGTTTATACTGAACATGAATTTATTTTATTATTATTATCCTTAAAATTATTAGTATTTATATATCTATTTTATTTTATCTCTCTCATGGGGTTTACAATTCAAAAATTACCAAAATAGTAAGGGATTTTTGTCTCAATTTTCCTTCTTTGAGACATATGTTATATTATGAACCTATATTATTTTATGAGGTGTATATACATATTATTTGAAATATAATATCATTAATTTATTTATTCTTGTGATATTATAAGTTTAATTTAATTTTATTCTTTTATGGGGCTTACGACTCAATGTTACCTAAGTTGTAAGGGTTTTATGTTACAATCCCATCATTTATCGAGATTGTTCATGATTTTGATTCCAATAATAAAATATTATGATATATCTCTAAAAAAACTAATGAATTTTCTTCTAATCTAGTTATTTCATTATAAAATTATTTTTTATATCTTTATATACTCAACAGTTCAAAATAATATTTTTTAAGAAAAATTGTCTTTATTTCTCTTTCAGTAGAAAATCTGTTTTCTTCCAAAATCATGTTTTCTAAAAATGTTTTAAAAAATGTTTTTAAAATTTTCAAAATGATTTATTAAATAAATATTTAACCATTTTTTATTTTTGAAAAAAAAGTAAATGAATATTCATGTCATTTTCCAAAGAGTTCCCATTTAGATTTTACAAAAAATGTGAAAGGAATCTTTGTTTTAATGTGTACGACATGAATGATATTTTTCACCATCATGAAAATTATTTTCTTTCAAGCTAACTTTATAAGTTTTTAAGTTTATTTTTAAATAAATGGATTTTTGAAATTTTTTGTTTCCTAAAAAGTGGGATTCAAAGTGTTAAGTCTATTTAACTTAATAAATGTTTCATGTGATCTTTCAAAATAATTTTCCATCTAAGATGAAATCCTTTGATGTTGATTATTATTTGATGGGAATATTATATAAGGATATATTTATTATTATTTATCTAAATGGTTTATTTTTATGATTATTTTTTTTATAAAATTAATTTCTCTTCTACAGGTTATACCATGATAAAATGCTTATGAAACCTACTTCTTTTTCCATGGGTTATTTTTTTATGAAATGATGAAATGATTATGAAGTTTGTTTCTTTTCTGAAGGCTATGTTATGATTAAATTCTTATGAAACCAATTTATTTTCATGGGATCTAATATGATAAGTGATTTATTATATTTTGGAGCACTTATGCATGATTTTCATTATACGACTGCTAGGACCTATATCTCCCTCCAATGCATTAGTTAAAGTTTGATATCTTTCGATATAAATAGGTATGGAATGATGATTGATCCCAATTCTGTAAGGTACTTTTTCCACTTTGATAGTATTGGGAGTGAACCTTGACAACTATGGTGGTTTGAGGAGTGAACCCATTCCACTATTATATTCTTAGAAATGATCCTTGAACTATTAAGGAAATTATTTCCTATTATTATATGTATGAAAAAAATATATGTGTTATTCCAATGTTATACTCTAATGGTTTATGTTATTTCATTCCATTACGACTCATGTATTATGAATTACCAATATTTATTCAATGAATCATGTTTATGATCTATGATATGCAGAGTATGGTTTTTATTGTTATACTCATTTTCTCATACCCTTATGCTCATGATATGTTGATATCTCCCTTGTTTAATCTTACTCAGCATCTAAGATCACATTTTCTTGTGTATCCTTTCCCTATATTTTGATGAATGGTATTATGAATGATATATCTAAGAGGGGTGATAGGTACAAAGAACATAGTGGGAGATGATATATCTCACTTATAGACTGTCGTTTATGTGTCTAAGTTTCTAAAGGAATTATACCTTTACAATCCTCAGGAATGTGCTTGTGGAATGTACAGAATATTAATTTAAGAAGATATAATATCCATGTATGAGAAGTTTTGTCATTTAAATTTGGTATCATAGAATATTTGTAGTCAACATTTAGAAACTATGATTTGAAAAATTTAGTTATATCTCTAAGGATATTTATAAGGATGATTCAAAGTATAGAAAAATATCCTAGAATTTTGGTATAGGATAGAGAAAGTAGTTTCTAAGAAATTACATCCCTTTATGGATACTACAAGTGGATGTAGCTCTAGTATATAGGTACCTAGGGGTAATAACTCCGAAAAGGTCCTATTGAGAAGAACTTGACCATCACATGGTATATGAAAAAGAGCCTTGCTTCACATGTCTTTTGACACCCCTAGGGGATATTATTTAGGAATTCACAAAATCTTTATGAATCAATATGTAGGATTGAAGTTGATGATGATTGTGAATAACATAGGATAAACCTACGATTTAATAGATTAAAAAGAAGTTGTCATTATTTATACATCATATAAATGATTTTTTTGTTTTCTATTGTGAATATTTTTTATCACACTATACTTTTTGGTTTTAGTTATTAAAGGTAACTAGAAGGAAATAGTTAATGTTGAATGTGATAGGAAAAATATTGATGAAAATAAAGGGATGATTGTTAGAGTGAAAAATATTGTGATTATTCTTAATAATTTATCATGATATGTGATTAAAAAATTGCACCTTAAGAAAATCCCAAACTCACCAAAGAAGAGAAAGATAGAGTTTGTTACGAGTTTGGGTAGTGGATACCATGGAGAAAAGAAGATTCAGTTTTCTATATGTTGATAATGTGGGAAAAAGTACCCAAGTGAATGTATCAGAGGAATGAGAAGATGTTTCAATTTTGTATAAGAATTTAAAAAATCGAGTAATTTACAAGGAAAAATAAAAAGTTTGGTTAATGTAATGGATGAGAAAAATGGTCTCCCTATGGTATTATCAACAGTTGAATGTTTTAAATGTGGAAGGTATATGCATTATAAAAAAATATGTCCTAGGGAAAAGCTCATTAAGAGATTCGGAAAGGTGGTATGAGTAATGGTTATATAGTTTAAGATAAAGATACCATGAATCAAATATGAAAGGAATGGGTTGCTCTAAGAATATTTTTATGTTAAATGTAAGAATCATGATTAAATTTAGGTTTATGAATGTTAATAAATGATTCATATTTCATATTGCAGGAAATAGGTATTAATGAATATGATGATAAATACTAATAATAAAGTATAATGATTGAAGTGTTAATTTACTTCAATTTAAAAATTATGTTATGTGAATTTTGAAATATATAAGGATTTTTATATAGAAGTTTTTCACTAAGGATTTGAAAGTATATGTTTAATGGTACCGATGACCTAGAAAATTTATTTAATGGCAAGGTGATATTTTATGGATAACACATTATTAAAGGAATATAACCCTTAATATGTTTATGATATTGAGAAATTGGTGTTTAGTTTGGATAAATAGATTATTGGTGTGGATAAAGTAAAATAGATAGTTTTGATGACCCCATAACTGATTAATGATTTTTTGACAAAGTGGTATATGTTATCATTAATGGAGATTGTAATTTTTTTTGATTTATGAAATATATTCAATAATATATGATTTAATGAGGAATGAGTTATATTTTGAAAGCATGTATGCCTTTATTAAGGTTTTATGGAAATTCTGGTTATCACCATGATTCAAGAGAATATATGACCAAGGTACTCACATATTTGGTATGTGACCACTAAGCGATACTTATTGATATTTTAGGGATTAATTTTAATTTTATTTTGGAAAATTTATTGATATTATTTATAAATTTTTAAGTCTATATGGGGAATAATGTTATCCATTATGTAATAGTTTAAATTAAATTTTGGATGAGGTTTAAGAGATTAATATATTATTTGATAATATAAATATTTATGCATAACTTGTGCTAACCATTTTGTTTTTGATAATAAATAGAGATATAAGGAATGAATTATCATTATTTTATAGATCTTATTATCCGTTAGCAATTCAAACTTGAAAAATTAATCTCTTAGAGTAATATATGAAGTGAAAAATGATCAAGGTATAACCAAAGGATGAAATTTTACTCATGAAATGGAATGAAATCAAGTAATTATATCTTCTCATGATAATTCCCAAACTCTAGGAAAAGGATCTTGAATTAAAATGTTTTCATATTACCATCATACCTAATGGTATCAATGAAATTTTCACCCATATTTGGTTTATGGTTTTGTGGTTGTTTATTTTCTCATGATCATTCACTTTCTTGTGATCAAGGATCTCTATCTCTCTCCATCATTATTTGGACATTAGACCTTTCTTTTATGTATAAATATTCACTTCCCACTTATGTTATCCTATTTTTAACCTATTATTTGTTATTCTAGATGACCTTTGCACATAAACTTTTCTCTTTTTAAGATTAATTTTTATTAAACCTTTTTATAATGTGGGTTTAAGACAAAAGGATTTTAAAATATTAAACCCTTGATTATCAAACACAAGTTCAAATTGAGAGGAAGAAATGTATTTAAGGGGGTATAATTTAAAACCCCAAGATTTTGTGAAATTTTATTCTCAAATAAATTAATTTTTTTATATATTTAATTACATAAAACATTGAGTTTAGCTTTCATTACAAGAAAAACCGAGTTTAAGAAAAACATGACATACAATTAAAATATCATTATTTAATATGATAGTTATTAGATATCCATTGGAATGGTTGGTATGAATAATAATAACTATATTATGTAAATATATGATTTACACATGTATATAAAATGAATTATTTTATGACCAATTAAATATAAATGAAAATAAGAACCATTTTAAAATAAATAGTTTTTTTCAAAGAAACTATTTTTATGCGCACAAACTTGTTTTACATTAATAAATTAAAAAAATAACTTTAAGTGAATTATATTAATTAAATTTATATATTATATATTCAATATAATATTTGACATTCATCTTATGTGTTTTCTTGGCTTGAGATAAAATAAATCCATTTGTACGCTTAAAAATTGTATTTTTCTAAAAGGTAGTTTTATCATATTTGTGCACTTTTTTAAAATTAAAATTTTAAACCTTTAGAAACTTTATTTGAAAAATTGAAATTAATTTTTTAAATAATAATTTGGAATGTATATTTGGATTAATTTTTGGTAATTTTACGAGAATATATATATTTTTTGATTAAAGGTGAAAAATACTGGTTTTTATTAAGAATTGTCATTTCTTTTGAAGATTTTAAAAATTAAAAAATGTTTTAAGATTATTTTAAAATTTATTTAGTTATAATTTATATTTATTAATAAAATTTATTTTATTTTAATCAATTTATTTTTTAATTTTTATATGAATCCTTTTTAAACTTTTGGATATTTTATCTTTGGAAAACCACTTTTTCATTACGTTTACAGGTGTAATTTTAAATGAAAAATATCTACTTATGTGAGTTGAATCAGTAAAAATAGATCTCATAATTTTAATAATAATAATGTATATTATCTAATAATTTTACCTTAATTTTTTACCATAATGAATAGTAAAAATAGTAAAAATTATTTACTGCGGTTAAGGTAAAAATGGGTTTATCGGGGGGGGGGGGGTAAACTAAAATAATAAGGGTTAAAAATGACCCAAAATTTTTAAAAAACCCATTTTATGACTATATTTATACCTAATAACCTATAATTTTATATAGTATCCCATTTTGGAGTTTTGTTTTCATATAAAAAATGTGGGTACACCATTTTCTTTCAAAAAATTACAAGTGTGCCACTCACCTCACTTATAAAAGGCCACTCCTTCTCATATCCACATAAAACTTCCAAAACCATTTTTTTAATCCAATAACTTCCCAAATATATTTCTTAATTTCTTATAATCATTCTATAAACATTATTTTATTCATTGATTCAACCTAGGAAGGATTTTGTTGCTAACCTAAGGAGGTTACCCGAAGAAGAGGTAACATTCTTCAACAAGCATTTTTATTTTATTTATTTTACCACCTCATTGAATTATTTTTAAACCATGATGATATAAAAACCTTAGTATAGTACATATATTGATATGTTATTATGTGATATTAATGACCTAAAACCATCTCAATTTCGATCAAATGGGATACAAATTCATCATTCGTGTGTATAGTGGACTACCGCCTCACGAACTGATGTTATTAATTTTCCATCACCACCTCTAAATTATGGATATAATGATGTATTAAATGTTTATATATAATATATATTATATTATAAACATTCTATAATTATTACATCACATATAACTCCTTAATTTTTATTTTTTGGGAATATGATAATGTCGCTTGCGTGTACAATGGACTACCGCCACATGAAGCGATGTGGTTTTTTCACACTTTTGATAGAAGGTAATAAGGATGAGTTTAATAAAAATATGTGATATATATGTTATAAAAATTATTCTTAAATTTAAATATATTACTTAATTTGATTTCTTTCAATCCTTCAAGAAAATGGAAACAATGTTCATGTGTATGTACGACCTACCATCTCCCTAAACGGTGTATTTAATTTACCATCTCTAAATTTTTTGGATTACTCTAAATATATATATAGTGAATATATATTATATTTATATCATGTTCAAAATTATTGATATTATGGAACCATGATCAATGTAATAGGACTAATAAAAAACAAATCAAAACATACACATAAAACAAAATTGTTATTGCCCGAAACGTAACTGTAACATGGAATTGTTAATAAATGGGTAATAAAGGGTCATAAGTAAATAATATATGGTATTTTATATATGTATAGTTATTTAATATATTTATAATAAAATTATAATTATTATATAGGATTATTGACGTGTATGGAGGAATTCGATACTTAAGGTAAGGGATTTTCATCTTACTTTTATTTTCTATACGACACATGCCATATTGATTGCCTATTTATTTTATAAGGTTTTTATAATTAATATTAATTTATTTTATAATTATTATACTAAAATTTATTTGTATTTACATATCCATTTTATGAACTATATTTCATGGGGTTTACAGTTCAAAAGTTATCAAATCAGTAAGGGATTTTTGTTACAAATTTCCTTCTCCGAGACATATTTTATGTGATGAACCTATCTTATTTTATGAGGTATATATATAGAACCGTTGAAATTTAATATCAGGATTTTATTTATTCTAATGATATTATAATTAACATTTAATGTTATTATTTCATGGTCCTTATGATTCAAAGTTACCAAAGTGGTAAGAGTTTCATGTTATAATCTCATCATTTATTGGGATTATTCATAATTATGGTTTCAATGATGAAATATTATGATATATCCATCAATAAACTCATGTATTATATTATAATCTAATTATTTCATGATAATACATGTTTTCCATTCATTTTCATCTCTTTATGTACTCAAGAGTTCAATTTTTTTTAATAAAAATCATCTTTATTTATCTATTATGTTGAAAATCATTTTTCTTCCAAAATCAAGTCTTATAAATTTTTTTTCAAAAATGTATTTAAAATTATCCAAATGATTTATTAAATAAAATTATAACCATTTTTTACTTTTTACAAAATGTTTTCAAAGGAATCTTCATGTCATTTTCCAAACAATAGCCGTTTTGATTTTATCGAAAATGTGAAAGGATTTTTTTTAACGTGTACGACATGATTGATATTTTTTACTTCATGAAAATTATTTTATTTAAAGATTAAATTATAATTTTTAAATTTTATTTTAAAATAAATGGATTTTAAAATGTTTTATATCTTAAAAATTGGGTTTCATAGTTGGAAGGCTATTTTCCTAAAAAATGTTCCATGTGATCTTTCAAAATAATTTTCCATTTAAGATAAAATACACTGATGTTACTTATTATTTACTAGGGATATTATACAAGGTGTAATATATAGAACTTTTTTAGAGAAGTCACAATATTGTTTTTAGGTACTCTTTTTTCAAGTTTTGAGTACTTTTTTTTGGGGGTTACCTTGGGTTGTGTTTGGGTGAAAATTAGAAATTTTGGAAGGAGTAAGAAAAGTGTATGGTTGGCGCATGGTTTACCTAAACCATGAAACTTGGACCGGAAAACTATGAAACTATAGAAATATGTAGTTTTAATGGCTAGAACATGTTTTTTCAAACTGTGTTCCCTATTATGAAAAACTGTGCACCCCCTAGAAGAGGTACACAGTTAAGGTGCATGGTTTGGCAAACTGTGCTCCCCTGCCTGGAAAACCATGCATGTGGCTTTAATTAATATGAAAATTAGTTTTCAAAAAATTTAAACCCCTAAATTATCCCCAAATATACCCCCAGTCAACCCCTAATGTTTTATCTCAATTTTAGAGCCTCCTAGAAATTTTTTGAAGGCTTTCAACCTCCTTTATTCGCAATTTGAATCCTGAATTGAAGATCTACACCACCCAGGTATGTGGTTTCTTCCCCTTTAGATATCTCTCTCTCTTCAGATCCTCTTCCCAAATATAAGAGGGATGCTTATCCACTATTGGATCTAGATCTATATCTATGTTTTTTAGATCTTTATTCATTTAAATCTTGGATCTAGGAATTGAATTAAGATCACGCTCTTCATCATTGTTCTGCTAAAATTGGGGATTTCCACTGGAAAAAATTTATTTTCAATCTTGAGGTTGGTGGTATATTATTCAAATACCAAAGTCTTTATTTCAATTACATGTATGTAATTTTATAATTTATATTAGATTATTATCAATTGAGTTTCTTATATTTAATTAATTAATTTGGCAAAATAATTAATTGAGGGAATTATAAAATTGGGAATATTGGGACTGTGAATTGGAATAATTAATTGTTGAATTAATTATGGAGTTATTTATATTGTTGAACTTTATTAATTAATTATGAAATTAATTAATGGTAATTGTTAAGATTTTGAAATTGATTGATTTGAAATAATTAATTGTTGAGTTAATTATGGCGAGTTTGAGATTATTGAAATTGAAAAATTAATTGTTGAATTAATTATTATTATATTGAAATTTTCTAATTGGAATAATTAATGGTTGAATTAATTATTTTAGATTTTGGTGATTATGAAATTTATTGATCTGGTTAATTAATTATTAATTAATTAATAGTGTTGAGATGATTAATTAATTTTCAAATTAATTAATGGAATTGATGTGCTTAATTAATTGTTGAATTAATTAATGAGAATGATGTGATTAAATAATTATTGAATTAATTAATGAGATATATGAGAATAATTAATTATATAATTAGTTAGTGAAATGATGAATGGTAATAATGGAATTCACGTGTGACTTGAAATGATGAATGGTAACACTGACATTCATGTGTTAATTGAAATGATAAATGGTAACAATAAAATTCATGCGTGACTTAAAATGATGAATGATGGCAATTGATTTCATGTGAATTGAAATTTTTAATGGTTACAATTGGATTCATGTGTAACTTGAAATAATGAATGGTAATAATAACATTCATGCGTGACTTGAATTGATGAATGGTAACAATGAAATTTATGTGTGTCCTGAAATGATGAATGGTAATAATAGTATTCACGTGTGACTTCAAATGATGAATGGTAAGAATGAAATTCATGGGTGACTTGAAATAAATAATGGTAATAATTACATTCATATATGAATTGAAATGATGAATGGTAATAATGGAATTCATGTGTGACTTGAAATAATGAATTGTTACAATGGAATTCATGTGTGACTTGAAATGATGAATGGTAATAGAATAATTCATATTTGAAGTATAATGATAAATGCTAATAATGAAATTAATATGGGAAATTGAGAGTTTATATGGTTAAATAAATAGTAATTTAATACATGTAAATTGTTTACTTTATTTATTTTATTTATTCTTTATACAACTACATACTCGATTTTGATTGGATATTGTTTTAGACGCCATTGGTGGTGGCCTACTGAGTTGTACTCCCACCCTACTCGAGCTTTCAGATTAGTACCAAAATAAATTTAATGGTTTGAGGATAGGTTAAGGGAAAAGGACCTTTTTTAGATGGATGAGTTGGAATGGACCATGGATGATGGAACCATACATGGTTCTGGATCCGATTGAGAGTTTTCAACGTATTTATTTTATTTTTGGTTTTTTATATTAATAGTTGACATGTATTGGCATGAAATATCTACTATTTAGTTTTGGATATTTTATTTCCATTTTGGTTATCATGTGATTCTGGTTTGGCTGGTTATTGGTTATATCATTGGTTATTCTTATTTATTGCTGCTATTATGCTACTTAGATAAAGAGGGTATAGTCTCCCCATGAACAATATTGAACTTCTCTACTAGTTGTAATCATTTTGTGTATGGGGAGGTGTGCCTGAGGTCATGTGACCGATCAGATCAGTGTACCATTGTGTGGAACCTAGGCCAGGAGGTTAAAAAGTGGTATATAATGAGTTTTTTTTCTTTTTTATTTATTTCTATATGGGAAAGTTAGATAGGAGAATAATATGTTTCGGGTCTTGGTTAAGAGCACGTGAATGGAAGTATCTAACCCATGTATCAGGGTAAAATCCAAGTACCTAGTGTGGGACTATTTTTATTGATGCGTGTTGTTACAATTGATGCCTTTTCACCTCGAGTAATGCACTTGTTGTGTTGTGTGATAATTGTTTTTGAGATTTCCACGATTGGAATCATGTCCCAGAAATTCATGGGAGTTATTTAAGAATGAATCATTTTTGGCAAGATCAATTATTTTGTGACATGCATCATTTTATAAATGCATGGGAAAATGATTTTTTGGTAAGTTATTGAACTTGAATTGTTTTTCCTTGATTGTGAATTTGAACTAAAAAATGATGTAGAATGTTAATAAATGGGTGTCTAATGTGAAATGTAAATAATGAGAATGATTTTACCCTTTTTTAATCATGATCTAGAGGTAGTATGGTTAAAAGTAGTTACAGTGCCTCAGTTTTGACCGTGTGGTGAGGGTTTGGGGAAAATACTTGTTGTGACTTATTGTAATTTCCTCTTAAGTAAATGTGTTAGAGTTGTGTTATGTGTCCTAAGGTGTGTGTTTATAATTATATATATATTTCTCCATGAGGATGATTTTTGAGAGGATGACATGAGGACATGGATGAAGATGTTCCTCTAGTAGTGGATCCTAAGGCACTATTAGTGTTGGGTGAGGAGGTCAGAGAGCAGTTTCAAGAGAACTTTGCTAAGTTTATGAAATTTATGGGAAGAGACCTATGGAGGTTTGGGAAATACATGTCTGATCTGATAAGGGAGTTTTAATTTTAGAACCCTCTAAATTTTAATGGAGAGGGTGTAATTGAGGGAGATGACTTATAGGTTGAGTCTATCCAGAATATACTTAACCACTTAGAGACTCCTGTTGAGAATATGGTCAAGTTAGTTACTTACATGATGCGAGGATCAGTGAAAGTGCTAGTGGGTTGTTTAGTCTTAGACAGAAAAGGAAGAAGGGATGAATTAGGACATTTTGGAGAGGTTCTTGTAGCACTTTTATCCAAAGGTGTTGAGGCAGGAGTGTGAAGATGAGTTCCTGAGGTTGACTGAAATAAGTATATTCATGATAGACTATGCTGGATATTTTAAAAACTTACAGCACTTTGCTCTTATGCTGGTAGGGGACGAGATAGCTATAAAAAGACGTTTCCAGGATAGACTTAAATGTGAGATTAAGTCCCAAGCTAACCTATTTCGGTTAAATAAATTTTCTGAGGTGGTGGATCATGCTCTCATAGCTGAGGGGAACCTGAAGGAGGATTCTAGTACAAGATAGATTGTTAATTTTGGATGATCAGGAGGTACATCATCCGAGATCATGAAGCATCATTACAAGAATTATTCAGGGTAGTTTAAAGTAGAGTGGCCATACGGGGGGGGGGGGGGGTCAGTTACACAAGGCCTTGATGGAGTTATCTATCACCAATGCGGTAAGACGATCTACTATTGTAGACATTGTCTCTGACCACAGGTAGGGTGGTGATCTTACGGTAGGATGGGTTATCTACATAGGTTTTTTAGGAACCTGTGATAGGAGGGTAGTGATGGAGGAGCTCGATAGGGTGAGAGTGCAAGAAGGGGAGCTTCTACATCGTATCAGTATGGTGGCAGGAGTTCAACTAGTCATAGTAGTAGAGGTAGTAGACATGGAGCTTCTGGGAAAGAGTTCCCATATTAGTAGAGTGGTGTAGCTCAGAAATCTTAAACTACATCATGAATAATATGGTCAGGACAATTACATTCCATTTAGCCTACACTTTTGGATAGCGATGCAGGACCATCGACAGTGAGAATTAACATTCTTGTAGCTTTTACATTAGATAGTGCCTTATTTGATATTGGTAAATCTCATTACTTTATTTATACACAGCTTGTGAATGGTTTTAGCCTAGTGGTGGAGTTCATGAGTTGGGTGTTGACGATAGATACACATTTGGGAGTATGATCGAGATACATTTGTTTATGTAAAGTTTGTTATCTTGAGGTTGGGGAGTATCATTTTCTATGGGAGATTTACATCCTTGACATGTGAGGATTTGACCTAATTTTGGGTATGTACTGGTAAGTATACTACCAAGTCCAAATTTATTGTTACCGCATGAGAGTGAATTTTATCTATTGATATGGTGATAATTATATACACCAAGGAGAATGGAATATCAAGGTGGTCCGTACAGGGCCAGTTCATCAGCGATTGGAGGAGCTCACCACCCAGGTTTCCAGTTTGTTGCTAGATGAAGGAGGTGTAAAGTTGGATGTATTTCCACCACTAGTGTTTAGATTTTAGTATTTGTTTCCTAAAAACTTATCAAGGCTTCCAACTGAGAGACATGTGAAATTTTCCATTGACCTCATGCTTAGGGATGTGCTATTTTCAATTCTACCATACAAAATAGAACCTAAAAAGCTTCAAGAGATCAATACTCAACTGAAAGAGTTGATGGATAAGGCGTTTATCCATACAAGTATGTCCCCTTTGGGTTCAATAGTTTTTTTATAAAGAAGGACGATGGGATTATGTGCTTGTATATTAATTACCAGAATTTGAACAAGATGGCTATAAAGAACTCGTATCCTCTTCATCATATCAATGATCTATTTGACCTGTTGAGGGGAGCTTATGTCTTTTGAAAGATTGACTTGAGATCAGGGTATAATCAGTTGAGAGTTCAAACTTATGATATACTGAGGACTATTTTCATAATCACGTATGGCCTATATGAGTTCATTTTAATGTCGTTTGGGTTGAAGGATGCACCTACAGTGTTTATGGCATTGATAAACATAATATTTCTTCCTTACCTAGATCAATTCGTGGTTATGTTCGTGGGTTATATATTGGTGTACTCCATGATTCATGACAATCATTCCCAAAATCTTGACATTATCCTGAGTACACTTACTATATGCCTTGTTACCTAAGTGTCTATTTTGGACTGATTGAGTATACTTCTTAGTTCACATCATCTCTAAAGAAGGTGTGTCAGTGGACGTAGAGAAAGTTATGGTAGTGGTTTATTGGGAGAATCCAAAGATTTTTTTTATATATATAGGTTTATGGGGATAATTGGATATTACTAGAGTTTCATCCAATACTTTTCTCATTTAACAACACCACTTTCATGCTTGACCAATAAGGGGATAAAGTTTGAATGGGCGGATGCATGCCAGAATGATTTCCAATAGTTGAAGAAGCACATGACATCATCACCAAAATTGATCCTACCTAAGACAGGTGTAGAGTATATGGTGTTTTTTTGTCACTTATGGGATGAGTCTTGGAGAAATTTTGTTGGAGGGAGACCTAGTTTCATCATATGGGTCTCAGAAGTTGAGGCCACATGAATGGAACTAACCTACACATGACCTCGAGTTAGTTGTAGTGGTTTATTATTTGAAGTGTTGGCGGCATTATATGTTGGTAGAAAATTTTACTGTGTATATGAATCATAAGAGATTAAAGTATATCTTTTCATAGTGGGATTTAAATCTCTGAAAACATATTTGGGTTGAGTATATGCATTAATTTGATTTTTATATTTCATATATTCCAGAGAAAGTAAATAGTGTGGATGATGCTTTAAGTAGGAAAACTTAGACACATTCTATTTAGGAGTCTAGTTTTGAGTGAAAGATGATGAATTTTCTAGATGAGATTCATGTTATTGTTTAGGAGAGTCAGGAGATGATTTCTCTCGTATCAGTTTCAGTGGATTCTATGATTTTGAGTGAGATCAGAGATATGGAGTATGATTATTATGAGTGTTTATCCTTGAGGGAAATCCTTTTAGGGGGGGATACAACTTTAGACTGGATGATATATTATGATGAGATAATCTATGTTAGGAATCGGGTTGTTGTTCCTACAAGCATATGAGAGGAGATGATGCATGAGTTTCATGACTCAAAGTGGGAATTACATATAGGTGTGACCAAAATGTACCATTAACTATGGAGATAGTTTTGGTGGTTAGGAATGAAAAAGTAGATAGGAGGGTTTGTGACACGATACTACACCTGTTAACTGGTGAAATATGAGCATCAATGACCTGGAGGTTTACTATAGTCATTTCCCATTCCATAATATAAGTGGGATGATGTTACCATGGATTTTATTGAGGTTCTCCCAAGGACACCTCAGAAGAATTATGATATTTGGGTTGTTGTGAAACAAATGATGAGGGTAGAACATTTCTTACCAATATGGAAGACTTTCTCAGTGGATTAGTTGATAGAGTTGTATGTTTTGGATATAGTCCGTCTACACAAGGTGCCACAGACTATAGTTTCAGAGTGTAACTCACATTTTACTTCTCTCTTCAATCAAGGATTACTTAAGGAACTTGGTACACTAGTCTTATTGAGTATAGAATTCCACCCATAGATATATAGAAAGTCGAAACATACTAAACAGGTTCTTGAGGATATACTTTGGGCGTGTTTACTAGACTTTAGTGGGTCTTAGGAGAAGCACCTAAATTTTGTGTAGTTCTCCTATAATAATAGTTACCAGAAAACTATTCAAATGGAACCATATGAGGTACTTTATTGTAGGCCATGTAGAACACCACTATTCTGGATAGAGGTAGGTAAGTCAGAACTGTTGGGACCGAGTCGCATGCAGGAGACGTCAGAGAAGGTATAGTTGATTCAAAATCATATGGCTACGACTCAGAGTATATAGAAGTCGTATGATGATAGACCATAATGAACAATGAAGTTTTAAGAGGGTGAATGTGTATTCTTTAAGGTGTTTCCTAGATTGGGTCACTGTAGGATATGGAGACAGGGAAAGCTGGGTCCTAGGTTTATTGGACTGTTTGAGGTTGTGGAGAGAATCGGGGTAGTGGCATACCAATTGGATCTTGCATAGAAATACAATGCTATGCATAACATTTTTCATATGTCACAAATTTGGTAGTATCACCCTGACCCTTCTCATGTGATTGATATGAATGATGTTGATCTTGAAATAGATGCATCCTTTACGGATCATCCGATATGGATATTGGATCGTAATGATAAAGTTTTGTGGGGAATGACCATGCCGATAGTTTGTGTATTTTGGTAACATGGACTTGTTCAAGAGGAAAAATGGGAGATAGAAGTGGATATATGGGCTCAGTGGCCCAATCTTTTTGAGCTGGAATCTTAAAGATGCCCGGGAATACAAATCGAGGATGATATGTTATAAGGTGAGGAGATTATAAGATACCTACCTTTTCAAGAGAAGTATCAAGCCTTTTTTAGGTATTCTATTGAATATTTTTGAGTACTTTTTTGTTTTGGTTTTACCTTGGGGTGTTTTTTCATGAAAATTGGAAATTTTGGAAGGAGGAGGGGAAGTACATGGTTAGCGCACAATTTTCCCAAACCGTGCGCCCTAGCACTGCAATCCTTGAAACCCTAGATAGAGAGGTTTTGCATGGATTGTGATTTTTTTTCAATCCATGTGATCTATTAATAGAAACCGTGCACCCCCTAGAAGAGGCCCACAAGTAAGGTGTATAGTTTGGAAAACCACGAACCCCTTCCCATCAAACAGTGCACGCGACTTTAATTAATCTAAAAAATAATTTTTAAAATACCCCAATCCCCATATTAACCCCAAATCGACCCCCACTTGAACCATAATGTTTTCTCTCGATTTTGGAGGCTCCCAAATTAATTTTGAATGCTTCCAACCTCCATTATTATCAATTAGAACCCCATATTGAAGATCTGCACCACCCAGGTACGTGATTTCTTCCCATTTAGAAATCTCTCTCTCTCTCAGTCCTCTTCCAAGATAAAAGAGGGATGTTTATCCACTGTTGGATATAGATCTAGATCTAAGTTTTTTAGATCTTTATTCATTTAAATCATAGATCTTGTAATTGAGTCAAGATCTTGTTCTTCATTGTTGTTCCACTAAAATTGGAGATTTTCGTTGGTGAGCATTTATCATCAATCTTGTGGCGGGTAGTCTATTATTCAAATCCAAAAGTCTTGATTTCAATTACATATATGTAATTGTATAATTTATATTATATGATTAGCAATTGAGTTTGTTAGATTGAATTAATTAATTTGGTGAATTAATTAATTGAAGGAATTGTGAAATTAGGAATATTGGGATTTTGAATTGGAATAATTAATTGTTGAATTAATTATGGAGTTATTGAGATTGTTGAACTAGATTAATTAATTTTTGAATTAATTAATTGGAATGGTTTGGATTATGAAATTGATTGATTTGAAATAATTAACTATTGAGTTAATTATAGCGAGATTAAGATTTTTGAAATTGAATAATTAGTTGTTGAATTAATTATTGTTATATTGAAATTGTTGAATTGTAATAATTAATGGTTGGATTAATTATTTGATATTGTGGGGATTATGAAATTGATTGATATGGTTAGTTAATTATTGAATTAATTAATATAGTTGAGGTAAATAAAAAATTATTTAATTAATTATGGAATTGATGTGGTTAATTAACTGTTGAATTAATTAATGGTAATGGTGTGATTAATTAATTATTGAATTAATTAATGAGAAATTTGTGAATAATTATTGGTATAATTAATTAATGAAACAATTAATGTTAATAATGGAATTCATGTGTGACTTGAAATGATTTATGGTAATAATAGAATTCATACGTGAATTGAAATGAGGAATGGTAACAATGACATTAATGCATGACTTGAAATGATGAATGGTAATAATGGAAATTATGTGTGACTTGAAATGAAAAATGGTTACAATAGAATTCATGTGTGACTTGAAATGATGAACGGTAATAATTGAATTCATGCATGACTTGAAATATAGAATGGTAACTATATAATTCATGTGTGGCTTGAAATGATGAAGGGTAATAATGGTATTCATGAGTGACTTGAAATGATAAATGTTAAAAATGGAATTCATGCATGACTTGAAATTTTGAATGGTAACAATGGAAGTCATGTGTGACTTTAAATAATGAATTACAATAATGGAATTCATGTGTGACTTGAAGTGATGAATGGTAACAATGAAATTAATGTGTGACTTGAAATGATGAATTGTAACAATGAAATTCATGTGTGACTTTAAATGATAAATGGTAACAGTTTCATTCAAATGTTAACTAAAATGATGAATGGTAATAATGAAATTCTTATAATAACTGAGATTTTTTGTGGTTAAATAAAGAGTAATTGAATAAATGTAAATTGTTTACTTTATTTATTTTATTTATTCTTTATACATATGCATACACTGTTTTGACTAAATATTGTTTTATACATCATTGGTGGTGGTCTACTGAATGGTACTCAAACCCTACTCAGGCTACCTGATCAGTACCCTAATATATTTCATTATTGTAGACCAGGTTAAGGTAAAATTCCATATATTTTATGGATGAGTTGGGATAGAGTATGGATGAAGGAAACAAATGTAGTTCGGGACCCACTTGGGGGGTTTTCAGTGTATTTATTTTATTTTGGGTTCTTCATATTGAAACTTGACACATATTGGCACGACATATCTGCTTTTTGGTTTTGGATATTGTATTTTCTATTTTTCTTATCATGTGATTATTTTTTGGTTGGTTATTGATTATATCACTGGTTATTATTATTTATTTACACTATTGATCTACTTTGATAAAGCAGGTATAGTCTCTCCATGATCGATATTGACCCTCTCTACTAGTCGATAGCCTCTGGAATATGGGGAGGCACACCTAAGGTCATCTGACCGACCAGCTCGGGGCACCAATGTGTGGAACCTGAGTTGAAATGTTTCATAAGGATACTATTCTTATTCTTTCTCTAAATGGTATATGTTTATGATGAAAGTATGTTTATGAAACCATTTTCTCTTTAATGGATTATACCATGATAAAATGGTTATGAAACCCACTTCTTTTTTCATAGAATTTGCTTCGATAAAATGATGAAATGATTATGAAACCTATTTATTTTCCAAAGGTTATGTTGTGATGAATTTTTTATGAAACCCATTTCATTTAATATGTTCTGATTTCATGAATTTTTATGACCTTTTGGAAAATGTATGTATGATTTTCCTTATGTGAGGTGTGGGACCTATATATCCCTCCAATGTATTGGGTAAAGATTCATATCTCATGACATAAGCAGAACTAGAATAGGGAGTAAACCTAGCTTCGTAAGGGGCTCCTTCCACTATGATAGTCTTGAGAGTGAACCTTGAATACTAAGATAGTTTGGGGAGTGAACCCATTCCACTATTATATTATTGGAAATATTCCTCGAACTATTAAGGAAATGATTTTCTATGCTTATTTGTTTTCAAAAAATCTATATATTATGCCAATACTATGCTATTATGGTTCATTTTATTGTATTCCCTTACAATTAATGTCTTATAAACTACCAAGATTTATTCCATGACCCAAGTTTATGATCTATGATAAGTAGAGTATGTTTTTCAGATATTATTGTCATGATATGATACCCTTATGATCATGATATGTTGATATATTTCTTATTTACCCTTACGGAGCATATGAGATCAACCCTAATTATGTTTACTTTCCCTAGGTTATGATTAAAGTTATTATGTATGATATGTATAAGAATGGTTCTATTTATTAAGAATATATTGGGATATTATGTGGCCCACTCATAGATTAGTTGTTTATGGTCCAAGTTTACAAAGGCACTACATATTTATGATCCCCAAGATTATATTTGTGTCATGTAATGAATATTAATCTAAAAATATATAATATATACACATGGAATTTTTTGGTATTTAATTTTTTTTCTCTATTTAGAAATCGAGTTATGTATTATTTTAGATGAACTTTGTATTTCACTTTCCCTCTTTTCAAGAGGAAATTTTATTAACCCTTTTTACGATGTGAGATTTCAACAAAGGTATTTTAAGATGAAAAACCTTTTATTATAGATATCAAGTTAAAATTAAAAATATGAAATTTATTAAGGGGGTATATGACACAACTATATTTTTAAAAAATAAAACTATGTTCGATAGCATATACTACACATAACACTGATCCTAAACAAACCATGAAAAATTATTATTTTAATATAAATGTTATTACTTAACCGTTAAATTGGAGGGTATAAATAATATTAACCAATTTATGAAATATTAATAATTTTCCTACTCAATAAAAATCTATTGATAAATTATGAGTAAATAATCCCTCAATATTTAGTAATGACATTTTATGCTTTCAAAAATATGTTTTCTTCAATGATTTTTATTGTTTCTTATGAGTGGATAATATAATAAATTTATGAAACTTTTTGAAATGGTATTTTAAAAAATGATATAATTTTCTAAATTATAATGTAAAAATTATTTTAGTGTTATTTTTTGATATTTTTCTGAAAAGTTTGATTTTTCAATGAATAGTGAAAAAATTGACTTTTATTGAAAACTGTATTTTCTTATAAAGTATTTATAATATAAAATTATATTTTTTCTTAGTTTAAAAATTTAATTAGTTCCTTTTAGCTAAAAAAAGTCCAATTATATTATTTTTAATGAATTTTATACTTTAATTTAGTATAAAAAAATTTTTGTACTTAAAAATCCATTTTTCCGTGAAACTATTTTTCATCTTATTTTATAGGTTTTATTTTAAATTAAATTCTACCACTTCTGTATTTTGAATATTGAAAAATATATTCTATATTTTTAATCATTTGGTTCCAATTTAGTAAATACATCCCTTTTATTTTTAGTCATTATGAATAACAATCAGAGTAAATTTTGTTACCACAATAATGGTAAAATGTGTTAATTAAAGGTAAAAATAATGTGATAAGGAAAATAAGGATACCATAAGACTTAAATTAATCTTTTATATAATTATAATTCATCCATAATCATGTGAAATTTTAATATTTGAGTTTTTTTACCATGTGGACATGATTCTTACCTTTATAATAATTTATGTAAAGAAAAGTCAAAAATGTCATTCTCGTTGTTTTATTATATTTTAATTTTTGACATAGGGGTAATACGAAGGTATTTCTAGTTATAAATATTAATTTTAAATATAAAATATTTTTATTTACCATGGAAATTTAATTCTAATTTTTAGTTATTAAATAATTACCTTAAATGCCTATGCAACACCAATACAATATTTTTTCAATTAGTAGAAAAATAAAATAAATGACTTTAAAAATGTTAAAATTAATATGATTTGAATGTATCATTATGTTCAATGATTTTTTATATAATAATGGAATATTATAGATGTTTGAATGAGTTTTATTTGAATTAATTTGTTTTCTTGTAGTTTTAAAAGTCACATTAAATAAATAGTTCCAAAATTACATTAATGTTATTTTATAATAATTAAAATTTTATCAAATAATTTAAAACTAAAAAAAAATCCTATTTTTTCCAATATTTTGGGATATTATTTAAAATATCAACCATGATCAATTTATGGTCTAACATTTTCTTTATATTAACTTTATTGACCCCTAAATAGTTAAATCATTAATACCACTGTAATTTTCAAAAAGGGTTAAAAAAAGTTAAAACAAAAAGGTAAGGGTGGAAATATCACATAAACTTGTAAATTTTTATTATATTATCGTATTTATAATAAAACTCATCTTATATTTTAATATTATCAATTTGGATCCATTTTAATATGAAAATGAATTTATATTGATTTAATATTTTAAGAAATTCTAAAAGTGTCCGTCCCCTCTCTTATAAAAGGTCACCTATTCTATTTTATTCACACTTAAAAAACCATTTGTTTCATACAAGGGAAAAAAATACCTTCCCAAAATTCCTACCCACATTCTATTGGTTGGTTAAAAAAACCAACCTAGGAAATGTTTTGGTGTAAACCTTAAGAGGTTGTCCGAAGAAGAGGTATAATTCTTAACCAATCAATTTTATTTTGTTTATTTTTATAACTTATTAAAATATTATTTAAACATGATTAAATAATAACAACAGTATATTAAATATTCTTAGATGTTTTTATTCTAATAGTATCACATACATCCATCTCTTCTTCTATCAAATGACTTACGGAACCACCGTTCGTGTGTATGACAGATTACCACCTCACAAACCGATGTAATTAATTTTTCATCACCTCCTATTATGGATGGTTGTAATGATGGATGTAATATATATATATATATCGTATTCATGACATATTTTTTATTCTGAAAAGATAATATATCATTTAATTTCTTACCTTTTCATTCAATGAAAAATGATAATGTCACTCATGCATATGTATGAACTACCACCTCCACAAAGCGATGATTTTAATTTTTAATCACCATATATAAGTATATGTAATGAAATAATATGGTATTTTTGATATAATTATCATTATGAAAAGGGAATATAATACTTACCTTATTTCCACAATGATCGATGAAAAATGGAAATGTTACTCATGCATAAGTATGGAATTCTGTCTCTAAGATTGTAACATAGTTTATTTTTCATAACCATATTTAATTATTGGTTTTAAAAATATAATTTAAATATAAAAATGATAATTATTACATGATTATTATTCTGTAAATGATGGAATATTGACCTTTTTGACCATATTCAACCTATTGAAGTCATTTTAGACATATGGGCTGAATATCATCAAAGCAATCTACATGAACTTAATTTATTATGTAATTAAATATAACATGATAATAAATAAAATAAAAGGAATAATAAAATTTAAAAATGTTATTAATAAAGTAAATGGTTAACATAATTTTATTATTCAGGTAGATAAGGAACGTACACGACGAGTCAGACTCAAGGTAAAAAACTTTCTTTTAAAATGATCATCTTTTAAAGTTTCCCTTCCAACTCTTTTTAACATATCCATATTTTTAGAATTATTTTATGGAAGTATTTATATGGAAATAAATGAATTATAAATTAAACTTTATGTCTATTTTTTACCTTTTTCAAAGGTTTTCAGAAGGAATATTCTTACTTATTTTATACATAACATTTTGACTTTATTTACAAAAGAAAAAAAATAATGTTCTATTTTAACATATACATCAACAATGAATTTTCATACTACTATAAGAATTATTTGATATTTGAATTAATTTATAATATTTTATATTTTTTAAAGAAAAAACTCCTTCCTAATGTTCACATTAATTTTAAAAAGGGTTTTAAAATGGAATGGATATCTCAATATCCAAAAATATTTTCATATGGGTGAAAAGAATATTTTATATGATGTAAATTTATTATTTTTATATGTTATATTTCTTGGGAATTATTATGATTATGATTATTTCTATTATAAACCAATAAAGTGTGGTTGAATTATGTACTAAGGATAAGTGGGTCTGTGATAAACCTCTAATGCATTGGGTATGGAAGTGGACCATATTGGTCATTCCATTTGTAAGAGTGATATGGAAGATGATGTAACTAGTTACCTACATGATTTATCTATGATTTCTATGTGATTTTAAAGAAATATTATGATTTCACATGGTAAAATGATTATATTATGATCAAAGGAAAGTATATGATACTTCTAAAGGGTGAAAAGTATAACATTGTGAAAAAAATTTCATGTGTTTTTCATTACTTCAAAGAAACCTTTATGAGTTTTATTTTTTAAAATATTTATTATGAAATTTTTTATGAAAATAATTGTGTTGGAAATTTGATTTATCGAGTAATAAAATGTTTATTGTTGAGTCCAAATATTATTTTCAAAAAATGAAAAATTTTATAAGTATTCATGAACTAATTAGTTTCTTTATTCTTTCCTTTATTCACCATATTTATATTTTTATGATCATCCTAAGTATTTTTAAGATGTCTTTCATAGGGTTTAAGGATGGTTGAGAAAAAATAATAAGTCATGTTTATTGTCATGATGATTAGTCTTGAAGATAAAACATGTTTAATTGTAAAAGATTTATATTGTAGAAAAATTGGATACTAATTAGAAGAGTCCACCTTTTAGTTTATGAGTCTATTACGTAAGAGTTATGACCTATTTCTTGATAACTCTAAACCAATTAGATATTTGGGAATGAAAGAAAGTGAATTATAGTCTAAAGTTACTAGAATATGTAATGTTTAAGGCAGAGTCCTTATAAAATATGTGGTAATGTTCGGAAAGAAATGAAAACTAAGTCTTGGGTATATTAATCTTTTCAAAATTCTTGAAATAAATAGAGTTGTAGCTTTCTATTTAAAAATGCCCCTAGCCTCTCTAAAGTTCACGATATGTTCCGTATATATTTATTAAGTAATTACATAACAAACCCAGTACATTTTCTAACTAATAATTAAATATAACAAGAACATGATTTATCTTACTATAAAGTGGCAATCTGGATTCTTGACACTAGAGAACAAGTGTTTCAGAATCAGATTACTCAACCAGCAAAGGTACTTTGAAAAGATCATAAGATAGAAAAGGCAATGTGGGAATCTAAATAATATATGATTAATAAATACCCACATATTTTAGTAAGGTGATATTATATATATTTTTATGATGGAAGTTTTTAACTGGGGGAAGGATGTAACACCCAAAATTCAATTATAGAAAGTAATGTTTTCTTTCTAGAAGAACAATAACACAGTGCACAAATATTTATTCATGAATATGATTAAAACCTAAAAATTAATTTTTTAAAATTTTATATTCATTAAAATAATTGTTTTTTAATTTATCATATCAAAATTATCTTAAGATTAATTTTTGATATTTTTCAGAAATAGTTGATTTTTTTGTAAATAGTGAAAAATACCGATTTTACAAAAAACTGTCACTTTTATGACATTATAATGTTATAAGAATAACTTAGAAGATCATGAAACATTTTTTTATAAAAAAATTTATATTTAATAAGTAATATAATTCATATAAAAATATAATGTTTAACTTAGAAACACATTCTCAACATTTTTGAAATCTAAGTAATGTTTTTATCCAAATAAAAACCGTTTTTATCCAAATAAAAACCGTTTTTAATTATTTTCTCTTAATCAAGTATTTAAAAAGTTCCTTTAATTTTTAGTTTTGTTTTAGAAATAAATAATTATCCTTTAATTTAAAATTATCTAATTAATTCCTTTTATATCAACATTATCCTTTATTTTTCTTTAAAATCATTTTTTTTCTTAAAACAAGAATTTTTCCAAAAACTATTTTCATTGCATTTTGCATGGTTATACTAAAATTAATTTCTAAAACTTCTATAAATTTAATATTGTAAAATGGATTAAATATTTGGAATAATAATAATTAATATTATATAAAAAGATCAATATATATATTTTTTCCTAATGAACAATATAAACAGTAAAAAGTTTTTACCACGGTTAGGGTTAAAACGGGTTTACCAAGGGGTTAAAGTAGGTGATAAGGGTATAAAATCCAATTAAAATTGTATAAAACTAATTTATTGGTTTTAGTTTTATTTAAAACTTATCATATTAAAACATTTAACAAATTGGATCCACTTTAATAAGAAAAAGACTTTATATTATTAAAATATTTTATGTAATTCTTAGTTTGTCCTTTCCCGAACATATAAAAGGGAAGAACTTATCCTATATTATTTACACATATTGATAAAATTATATTGAAAAAGTACTTACAGAATAATTTTCAAACTATCATACACCTTATTTATAGGCTCTGGTCTCATCAAAGGACCAACCTATAAGGCTTAATGTGTAAGCCAAAGGTAGTTTTCTGAAGAAGAGATTTAGCTTTTAACCGAGTGTTATAATTTTATTTCCTCTTATACATCTTTAAAATATTATATAAACATGAAAATATAATAAAATAATTCTATTAAATATACTAAAATGTTATTATTATGGTGGAACAACCCACATTCATCTTCTTTATATCCTAAGGAAACACGAAAACCTCGCTTGTGTGTACGTATGACTTATCGTGTCAATGTAGCAGTGTAATTTTTTTGCATAAAAAATTTAATTAGATGGTTATAAACAAGAAAATAATTAATATATGTGGTATTTTTGACATAATTATGATTTTGGATATATAATATATCATTTAACCTATTACTCTTCCACTCGTTAAAAAATGATAACGTTGCTCTGGCGTATGTGTGGACTACCACCTCTATGAAGTGATGCAATTCATTTTTCATTTATTAATTTAGATAATGATTATAAATATGTATATAATGAATATATATGATATTTATTTCATTATTAACATTCTTGAGACAATAGAACCATGAACAAGATGCAAGGGCCGAAACTACCGAACCAAAACTTACATGAAAAACAAAACAATTAACACTCGAAACAAGGATTTTAATAAAGAACTATTAATAAGTGGATGTTTAAATATTATAATTGGATCATATATGATATTAAAATTATGCGTATGGTTCTGGTATATAATTTTAATAAATTTAAATTTATTATATAGGAGGCAAAAATAATTTACAATGCAATTCAGACCTGAGGTTAGGGGTTTTTTACAATCTCATCCTTATTTGGGATTGTTTTTGTTTAAGTTTATTTTGGGGGAATTATATTATATTTATATCTTAAACCCATATATTTTTCTCCTAATCTTTTTATATATATATAATATATGTTTTCCTTTCATTTTCCTCACATTAATTACTCAAGTTACTGAAATAATATTTTTAAGGAAACCCGACTTTGTTTTCTATTAAGTCGGGAATATTTTTATTTAATGTTCATATTTTATTTTAATTTTTTTAAGAATTTTTTTATTATTAACCAAAAATTTAATAAATACATGTATACCCATGTTTTACTTTCTATAAAAATGTTTAAAATTAATCTTCTTGTCATTTTATGAATGAGGTATTTTTTTCCAAAGGTGTGAATAAAATACTTGTTTTAACATACACCACATGAGTCATTGATAGTAAGTTTAAGATGTATTCCATTATGCATTCCATTATTTTGAAATAAATTATTAATTTCCATGCGATAATTAAAATAGTTATTTTATCCTTGTATGAGTTTCAAGATCATGTGATTATTTATATTGTATTATTTTATCATCATTTATTCCTATAATATTATTCATGCCTTATTAATCTATGAAGGATTTTGGGGTATGAATTCCCTTACTAAGAATCTGAGATCAATATTTTTTTAATTTCCCTATGATGTCAAGAAGTGTACTATGTTTTATATATAAGGATATTATAGAGGGAATAATAATTTTCTCAAAGAAAATACAATGATGTATTTTATGTTTTCAAATGTAATGTACAATTTGATCATGTATCTAGTTTTCCAATACTTTTAAACTATTTAATCATTAGGGAGGAAATCAATTTTATCTAGTGCTAATGTAATAAATTATTGACTGTATCTAGGACACTAGGGTTAGTATGTTACATTCAAGACTCATCCCTCTCTACAAGGATTGACAAGAACCCACCAGACCTATTTTATTACATATGATAGTCAAGAGGCCCATTAACCTAACGACCATTACATATCCTGATGTCCTAGTGGCCCTATGACCCAACATGTGGCATGAAGTCCTAATGGAAAAGTCGTTATCATGTGATGCCACTAGTTGAACACCTCTTCACCCCCTTTAAGTGGTTATTAGACTATGACACCCGGTTAGATTCTATGTCTCCTCATTGGAAAGAATTGATGCATCGTACTACCCTCTGATGCACCATGGAAGGGAACCCTTCTAACCACAATGGGCATGTGAGATATGGGATGAATGATATGTGTCAACACACCAATATATCTTTTGATACTACCACCTAAATATGAATTTTTTAATGTCTCGCTGCATCATCTATCTGTCACATCACATCTACCCACTAGTCTCACTTCTTAATATTCACAAGTAGGGCACCCATCCATCCCACACAATAAATATATGGGTATGGGTGGATGGTTTATAATTGAAAACATAATAATCCATATTTTGTTGGCTGCTCTCCCAGTATCGTATGCATGTCTTCATTTTACAGTGCCTTCCTATTATGTCGAGTCATTTTTCTGATCCCACCATGTCACCTATTATCCAGAAATGATATAATAAAGTCTATGTAACTCAAAGGCCCAATGGTGGATTGAATTCTATTGATAGAAGAAATACCTATACATATAGGCTCAAATTTCTAGCCTAAAAGCTCAATTCAGTTGAATAGTTATAATGTTATAGTGCTACTACAGTACCTACCTCTGTACTGCTACAATGGTTTCAGAAGTACTCCCTCACCCAGATTTGACCTAGGGTCTCTGATGTAGGATGAAAACGTGTTTACATATAAAAATTAAATTATATAATTAAACATTTAAACATTTTTACATATAAAATATAATTTTAAACATGTTAACCTTATGTATTTATTTAAATAAAATTGTATGAAAATGTATATAACTATAAAAATTCATATATAATGTTTAAATATAAATATGTCTCTGTGTGTGTTTATATTAGTAAACACACATATATTTTTGTATCCATTCTAATAATATTTAAATAAATATTAATATAATATATATATATATATATATATATAGACACCAATATATGTATAAATATAAACACATACACACATACACACACACAAAAGTTTTATAAATGTATTTAAAAATAAATATATATATATATATGAATAAATATATTGATATATATATATATATATAAATATAAATAAATAAATAAATAGATATATTATAAAATATAAAAGAAATCAACATGGGGTATTGGTAAGGGCATAAATTCATGGGGGTGGATGTCCCATGTTTGAATCAAGGAAAAGGCATGCAGATGGCTAAGTAGAGGGGTGGGGTGAGCGATAATAAATGTTGAGGAAAATAGATGGACGAGCAAGCCCAGATAAATCCTTAGTGGGTGTCACAAGAGAGAAGGCTAGGAAGGTCTATGAAAACTAATAAAGTGGTGCTAGGAAATAGCATTCAAAAAAATTATTTAGGGCTAATAAGACCAATTTTCATCATCACATTTTTAGTGTTGATAAAGGGTGAATTTATCTAATAAAACTAGAACTGATAAAGAAACCCTGTATTAACACTCACCAATTCAGATCATGCCTTTATCAATACAAAAAAAGCTTAAATCAACACTAAAAAAGTGTAGATATTATAGGTGAATTTAAAAGCTACTATCTTTTACCAGCACTAGAAAAAGAAAATGTTCATTTTAATATCATTAAAAAAGTGGTGATGTTTTAAGTGTATTTAAAAGAAATTATATCTTACCAATGCTAGAACAAGCACCGATAAAGTCACTTTTATCATCATTAAATAAAGCATTAATAAATGATGCCTTTATCAGTGCTAGTTTTATTAGTGCTAGAAAAAATAGGGTTTATTAGCTCCAAATAAATAGTTTTTCAATGATTCAGGCCACCAAAACCTTTATCCGTGCCCACACACCCCACTGCTCCTGTTCACTCACAATTCCCAATAGGGATTTATCGATGCCCATTCACCTTCTCTGCCTTTATTATCACTCTACCCACCCCCTACCCTACCACCCGCACATGCATGTACCTGGATTTAAATGAGAGACCTCCACCTGCATACACCTATTCCCTTACCACTTCTCTATGTTGATTTATTATTATGATATATCTCTTTATTTATGTATATTTATATTCCTCCTTTTATCTATATATTTATTCATATATATATATATATATATTTAAATTCAATATGCGTGTGTGTGTCTATATATAAAAACATATATATTTATATTTATTTACATATATTGTATATTAAGTTTTATTTACATGTTATTAAAATACATACATAATATATATGTATTTTTTTTGATATATATATGAATTGAATGAAAATATATTTATATATAAACATTTTATATAAATATATATAGGTATATACATATTCATACATTTTATTTTAAATAAAATGGATAATAATTATTTCTATATGGTTTATATATATAAAAATTATATTTCACATGTAAATATATTTTAAAATTTGGTACAAATGAAAGTGATTCACACAACACTACAAGAAAATTGAAAATAAACCACTAACCTAGGGACTTGACCCCAAAACCACGCCCCAATCCCTAACCCACCCTCACCACCCTAACTGACTGTGGGGGCAGTATATATATTTAAATATATATTTATACGGTTAACTTTTTATATGTAAATATATACAAAAATTTATATATTTAATTATAAATTAAATTAAAATATGGAAAATGATAATATTTTAATACCATAATATCCATATGACATTAATCTTTGGGAATCAATTTAGCATCCAGTGAAAAAGACAAGAAGAATCCCTTAAACGAAGCTAAAATTATATCGAATGTTAAACAATTTGGGTTTCCCAACTAAAAACTTAGTTTTAGAGGAATTATGGGCCTTTTTGACTAATAAAATAATGACTAATGTTTCTTAAATTAAATATAGTGTATATCTCTTTTCAAGCTTCAATTTGATATATCACGGAGCCCAAACGGACAAATAGATCAAAAGTTATGGTCGTTTGGAGTTCAAGTCATGTTTTGCAACTTATCTTAAGAGATTAATTGGTTTATTAGTTTATTATAACATTAAATTGTTTTTAAAATGTTGATTAATCAATACAAGTTAATAAAATATTAATTATTATTAATTTTTAATTATTTTATAAACCGTTTTCACTCAATATGTTATATATTAAATGTAAATACATATTTAATATTATATAAATCATATATAATCAAATATATTATATATATATATATATATCAATAAAAATTTATTTTTATATTATAATATAATTTTTAATAATATAGATATTTTTATAAAGGTCACGTTTTCTTATTTATAAAGAAAATGCTGACAAAGGTGGTAATTTTTTGGCATTTTTTAGTGTTGAAACTAGTGTTGATAAAATCACCCCTTTATCAACACTTTTTTTAGCACTGATAAAGGGTAGTGCTGATTAAGATCAATTGTGCAATGGAGGATAAAAAATTCTAATAAAGGACTCTTTTATCAGTATTTTTTAGTACTAATAAAAGGTGTCTTTATCAACACTTTTTATATAGTTGGTAAAATATACGTGATTTTAAAGGTTTTTAAAAGATCAAATATTTTTAGTGCTAATAAAATCCTTTTTTCACATCCATATAGGTGTGATATGTTGTAGTGTTTTTTGGTATGAAAAAATTGACATTCAATGCCTAAATTTCTTATTGGATATCCAGATAATGTATTTTAGAGTAACCTTGCTATGTTTTGACATTTTGTATTGGATAAGATCACAAAAAACGTGTTTACAGATAAATGTATATATAATAATATATATATATCAAAGTATATATAATAGTTTAATAAAGATTCAAAGTTTTTAAATTCTAAGTATTATTAAATCCTTAATAACCGCCAAGTTTTGATGGCACCCACCCCCTTCTATATAGTAAAATGACTTTGTAAAACAATTATAAAATATAAAATAATAAAAATATACTACTTAAATATAAATAATAAAGATGATGGATGAAAGTTCCATCCACTATATTATGTATACTTCCACTTTTTAGCATCAAATTTAGTGAAATAATTTTAGAAAATATATTTATTAATAAATATTCATATTTAATTTGTATTCATTAAACTTTTATATTTGAAAATCAGTACTATAGAATCAGTAAAAAACAATGTTAGATTTTACCAATGTTTTTATCAAGTGGTGATAAATGTATGCTTTTATCAATGTTAGAGATGATAGTTAATGAATATCAACATTTAACAATGTTTTTTAGCTAATAAAACTAATTTTTTTGGTGTTTATTTTAGCATTGATAGAAGTTTATATTCATCTACACTAGCAGTTATAAAATATTAAATCAAAAGGTGAGTTTTTAAAGGTTTCTTTGGAATTTTTTTTATTGGTGTGGGTCTAGGTTATTCGTTTTTTTGAAAAAGGGTTTAAAGATAAATGTTTGAGGGGATCTCACACATTATTTAGAAAAATTTTAAAGAATAAAAGAGAGCCCTGCACGCGTTCCTTTGAAAATATAAATAAATAAAATTAATTTCAGATTATATATATATATATATATATGAAATGAAAAATAATATGGTATATATTTTTTAATAATAATTATTCTTTAAATAATTAATTTTTCTTAATAATTATATTTAGTTATTAATAAATAAAAATTAGTTATATTTAATAATAATTATTACCATTTTAATTAATAATAATTACTAATAAATAGTAATTAGTTAATGATAATTAGCAATTAATTATTATATAATGAATAATAAATAACACTTGCTCCAATTATATATATATACTTCTTATTATCTGATAATTCATCTTTTTAATTGGACTGAGTGTGAACTCTTACATGACCCGAAGGCCTAGAGGCACAAAGCCTGAAGTGCATGACCTTGAAGTCCCGAGGCAGAATCCCTAAAATATATATAAATTGAATACACTAGAACAAACCTTCACTAATACCTCTTAAAGTATATATTATCTTACCAATAAACATTGCTAAGGTCTTTTAGTTCTACTTTGGAAAGCTACATAGGCCGATGAGTGGCATCATATCCCTCTATTCTTGGGTCTGGTTTTCTCCACCTAGTGACTGATTCTTTTTTAATCAATCATCTTAGGGTTACTCCATTATATTGGGACTATGTTATATGAAAGATTATTTTAGGTTGATGGAATTTGTTTGATAGAAGTTTGGTTGGATTATTTTTGTAAAATAATGTTTGTTGTAAATGGTTGTATTTTGTTTTCATAAAAAACAACATCACTTTATAAAAGTTTTCTTATAAAAATAATCAGATGGTGATGGAATCAGACAAAAATGATCGAATGAAAGTTTCTCCTGAAATTGGAAAATATTAGATGAAATTTACTTAATAATTTTTTGGAAAAAGATTAGGTGAAATTTTCTTAATAAAGTGGAAAATATTATATGAAATTTTCTTAAGAAATTTTTGGAAAAATATCAGATGACCTTTCCTTAAGATATTTGTGGAAAATGATCAGGAAGATTTTACTTCAGAATATTATGAGAATAAAGTCACTAAATTTAGATGGTGGTGAAAATCAAATCTGATGATTCTTTATCAGTATAAAATTTTCCCACACCACGAGTTACAAAATCATATGATCCATGCATTTAGAATAAAGGGGTATAAATTTGTTTTGGGAAATTCAGATATATTTTTTGGATGAGGAATGATGTTTATGATGTTTGGAATCTATCATTTTCTAAATTTTGTGATGTATATTTTGTGATACTATTAGATAAATAAAGTTATTAAATAATGTAAATTGGATGAACATTTTGAATGAACAAAGTGAAAATTTTAGATGAACATTTTTGGGCAAACAAGGTAAAAATTTTGGATGAATTTTTTTGACAAAGTGAAAATTTTGGATGAACATTTTTAGATGAAAAAAGAAAAGATTTTATATGAACATTTTAGATTAATATTTTGGATAACATTTCATAAAAGTTTTTGGATGAACATTCTAGACCAACATTTTCTTGATGAAGTTTTTATTAAGTGAATTTCTTTATGAAAAATTTATAAAGATACAAAATGTTATGATGTTGAGATGGTATTTTATTATTCCAAAAATCATGGAGAAAAATATTGATTTGCACTAATTTCTAAGGGTAAAATTAAATTTTTTTTGAGTGATAGTTTTGAAATTTTATTTTTTATTGAAGTAATAAAATAAAATTTTATTTTCCGCATTTTCTATTTCAATAACACCTATATAAAGGGTGAAAGTGTGAGTAAGGATGTGTAAATTCTATTGTTTGAAAAAAGGTGATAGTGTTGAAGAATTAGTGTTGGAAAAAAATTTAAAAAAAACTTCTAAAAGTTAGTTTTGATCAATATGTTTCAAACCAAGGAATATCTTGGTTGAGGAAAAAGTTAAGATTGTATGAAAAAAATATAAATGGGGAAATAAGAAGGAAGTTATTACCTGATGTTGGGTAAGAAAGTGAATAATAAGTGTTTTTTAGGAAGATAAAAAATGAAGTTTCTATAAGAAGCATAGTGACAACATTCTGATCATGTTGGTGAAGGTTTCTAAAGTTGTTATGAAATCTTTGTTAGATATTTATTTTTTCAGAAAGAACATGCACTATAGTTTTGAAAGTAGTGTAACACAAGTGTAAGGATATTTCATGCTTAGTGTAACCAGAAAAAATTAATTATTTTCAAGTGGATTGTGTTATATTGGATTATTTACAAACCATTACAAGGACTTTCTACTCTTATTTAGTAGTGAAACTTGTAAATTCTTGTGTTCTTATGGTTGTGTATTTGAGTTTTATTTCAAAATTTTTTTAACTCTTTAATAATCAGTGAAGGTTGTTTCATAAGAAATAAAACATAAAATAAAAAGTGGTCCCTGATTCACCCCTCTTAGTGATCACATAGATCTTTATTGGGTATTTCAATTTTTATCAGATAAAAGGTTTACTTCATTGAATATTTATCAAAGTTTTAATAAAATAGAAGTTTTTATGGTTGTTCAAAATTCCATGAGAATTAAGGGGATTCAGTTTTTATGGAAAGAACTATCGGATTTGAAAATATATATTGTTAACATATCGCATGTAGCTTGGTTATAAAGTTATTGAAGCTACAAAAAATGGTTTCCCACATCATATTGAAAATTATCCTCTTACAGTTACTGATAAGAATACTTTATATAATGATGAGTAAGTCATAAATTCCATACTATCTTTACTCTCTAAAAGTGAGTTCCTTAGAGTTAAGGGAGTTAGAACTTCTAAAGGAATTTGGGGGAAGTTGAAGAATATATATGAAGGAAATAAAAAATTTAAGAAATACAAGTTAAAAATCTATAATTTTGAAGGATTTGGTAATACATTATATATGTTTTGGTTTAACCACCAAATATATAATTAACCTAGAAGAATATGGAGGAAATATTTGAGGGGGAGTCAACCCACTCAAAAAAGGAAACTTGAGTAGTTGGTGTGGAAATTTAAAATAAATTCTATCCATTTAAAACTCTTTATTAAATATGTGAACAAACTATAAATCTTGAAAAATGGTTGTCTTTTCATGTTTTTTCCACAATAAATTTTTTATAAAAAATCTTACAATCTAGATGTGAAGAAATAAAAATGTTATCAAAAATATTTGTTTATTGAAACTTATCTCAAAGACACAAAAGGAGAATGAACCAAGATTTTGGATAGTGTGTGCTCTTCTCATATGATAATAGATTTGAAGTTGTTGAAGAATATGAAATATTTTAAAGAAGTTATAGTGACTTTTGGCATTGATGAGTCATTGAGAATCAAAGGTGCTGAATATGAAATTATTGGGGAAAAAAGTTGAAATCCAAAATAACCTTTTTTATTGATGGGATAAAACAAAAACTTATTAAATATTTAATTTTTTTAATGGTGTAAATAAAGTTATTTCTATAAAATATGGTTTTGTGGTGAAAATAATAGAAGATAGAATTTTTTTTATGAAAGGTCAATGAACCAGGGGAAATCCATTTCAAGTTAGTAGTGAATTTTTTTCATGCTATCTGAGCATGATGGAAGAAAATAAGCCACAAAATAAAGTAGGATGGGGAACATTTGTTAAATTAATATAATCAGGTTAATAGATAGATATAATATTCATGATATTATTAATATGTAAATAATAATAGATTCGTGTTGTTCAATTTTCCAAAAAGGGAAGATAACAAACTCAGTTTATAAGAAAGTTGAGATACGTTTAACTCAAACCTTGGAGGTTATTCAATCTGATATCCATGGTCCAATGAGTAAATAATCAACATATAAGATAAATTATTTATTTATTTCATTAATGGTTTTACTCTCATTTCATGTTTTATTTTTCTAGAATGTAAATCCAAGGATCTGAAAATGTTTAATAGTTTCAGGAGAAGAGGAAAAAAAGAACGTGGATATTCTATGAAGAAGTTACCAATAGATAATGGGGAATATAAAAATGATTATTTAAATTATTATATTGAAAACATAGAATTCATCATGTTTTTAGTGCACCGTACACACTATATAAAAACAATATTACTGAAATAAGAAATAGAAGTTTGGTGGAGATGGCATGAACAATATTGATCAAACATGATACTTATCATTACTTCTGGAGGTAGGTTATTAGTGTAGTAGTTTATATTCTGAATCAATGTTTCTATATACTTAACTATTATACAACTTATTATGAAATGTTTTACAATTAAATTCCATGTTTAAAGAACCTAAGGGTATTCAATAGTCCTTGCATTATAAAATTCAAGGGTTGAAATCTTGGGAAGTCTGATCAGAATGGTATTGATGGGATATTTCTTGGATATTATCTTAATGGTAGAGGATACATATGTTTTAATAAATAAATAATAAATATATTTGATTCTAAATATGTAAAAGTTATTTAAAAATAGGATAATAAAGTTTTAAAAACTTATGTCGTTCTAAAAGATGTGGAATATAAGCTGGTTACAGTTGATAAATATGAAAAAGTTATTAATGATAGTAACACTATTGATACTGCACATATTTATGATTCAAATTTATCTATCTCAAGTTATGTATAAAAACTTCATACATCTTATCCTAGGAAGAGGAAATAGGTGGAAGTTTATAACATCGTTGGAGAGAAAAAAATAAGTTCAAACCACAAGAGATTCAAAGTCTATTTTATACAGTTCATTATATTCATAGGTTGATCCAAAAGATATTAATGAATATTAAAATCATCAATAGTGGTTTGATGATATTAATTAAGAGTTGTATCAAATTGATAAAAATTATACTTGAGAACTTGAACCCAAAAATAACAATAAATTTTTTATTGGTAGAATGTGGGTGTTATGGAACAATTTGAATGAAGAAGGTGAAGTGATAAGAAATGAAGCACAACTGGTTTATAATGATTACTCACAAATTGAAGGAATTTATTTCGATGAGACCTTTTTTCCAGTGTCAAGACTTTAAACTATAAGAATACCTTTAACTATCATTACACAATGAGGTTATAAAATGTTTTAAAGGGATGTAAAATTTTCTTTTCTTAACGGAGAAATTGATGAAGAATTTTATATTAAACAACCATGTGTCTTCATGATTGGTAAAAATTAATGTTATATGTGTAAGTTGAAAAATTATTTTTATGGCTGAATCATGAACTGAGATATTGGTATTCTAAATTAGATACTTGCTTAATAAAATTTAACTTCAAGTAATAAAGAGTTGATTGTAACCACTATATCCAAGAAAATAAATAGGTTCCCCTCATTGTGGTTGTCTGTGATGGTGATGTTCTCTTTGATGGTAATGATGAATTTTTTTTTGATTTTTTGAGGATATGAATAAGTTATTTGAAATGTACATGCTCAGAGATGCACACATGCTATAGGCAGGTGATGACATAAGAAGTTTGATATAGGCATGAAGCTGCATTAGGCCTTCAGGTCATGTTCATGGACCAATTAGCCTTGGGCATTGGAGATATATAATGGGTCTCCCTCTACCCATATTGAAAAGATGTATTTGATTTCATAATAAAAAGATGACTCAACGCCAACTTTAAAAACATATGGAGAAGTTAAGGATATTGATCCTAAGGTGTTTATAATATTGGTTGGATGATTGTTACATGTGACTACCTCAAGGTCATATATTGTATATGATATTACTTTGAGTTAATTTTTTAAAATTTCTCAAAAATAACATCTTCTCTTGGTAGGAAAATTAATTATCATATATTTAAAAGGCATAATAGAATATAGTATAAAATATAACAGCTCAGTAAATATTGATTTGTTTGGTTATACATATATCGATTAGGAAGGACGTATTGATGATAGAAGATCCACGTATGGTGGAGTTTTCTTTCTAGGGGAAATTTGTGTAAGTTAGAATAAAAATAATAAAAAATTTGAAATTCTTATTAAGATTGAATATGATTATTTTCTTCCACTCAAGCTATAACACAACTTATATGGATGAAGACTTAGTTGAAAGATTTTTTGGTAGAAGTGAAGTTACCCTTACTCTTAGGATATTATAATCAAAGTTCTATAAATCTCACTAAAAATACAGTGAAATGTTTTCATTAAAAACATATTGATATCAAATATCACTTAATCAAAGATCTTATGGTGAATAATGATCTAAAGATGGAGTTTTTCCTATAATGGAACAAGTTGCTGATATATTGACTAAACCATTGACGAAGGAAACATTTTGTAAACTAAGGTTGATCATGGGTGTACAACCTCGCTCTCTTCAAGGATAAGGTATGTGTATCCATCCCCTCTCTCATATTTTATATGGATAATATTTTCAAGGTGGAGGAAATAATGTAACAAAAATCCATCTATTGGTATGTGCTGAATTTCTTTTAAGGAAACTATATATTTAAGGGTAGTCTTTAAAATGAAAAAGCTATTATTTCAGTTTGTGTGAACTATTTTAGTAGTTTTTTGAAGTGGATATAAGAATTTTCTCTCTCTCAGGAAGTAGTGAAAAGTTGACAAAGTTTGAAGTTTGAGGAAGTGCGTAAGAAGAAGTTTCTTAAGTCACTGCCAGTGGATGACATGGTTTTTCTATTCAATGATTCTTATTTCCCATATTGAGTTTTCTCACATAGGTTTTGAATTATTGGATAAGTAATCCATATCTTATGTTAAAAATATTCAGTGATTTATGTTTTTTAGTTGACATAAAATTACAAAGGGGGATATTGTAGGGACCATGTTGTATGAAAGAGTTCTTAGGCTGCTAGAAGTTGTTTTAAAGAAGATTAGTTGGATTGTTTTAGTAAAATAAGGTTTGCTGGAAATAGTTTTATTAATAAAAATAATATCATTTTGTAAAGGTTTTTTACAAAGAAAATTGGATGAATATGGAATTATATAGAAAAGAACAGATGAACTTTTCATTATAAAGTGGAAAAGATCGGATGAATTTTTTTTTAAGAAATTTGAGAAAAAAGATTAGATGAAGTTTTATTAAGAAAGTTGAAAAGATTAGATTAAATTTCATTAAGAAATTTGTGGGAAAAGATCATATGAAATTTCCTTAATTTTTTTTGGAAAAAGACCAGATTGAGTTTATATAATAATATTTGGAGTAGAAAGTTATTGAATATAAAAGGCGGTGAAAATTTAATCTGATGACGCTTTGATGTTTTGAAAGTTTCCAATATCACGAGTTACAAAATCTTATGATCCTTGCACTTGGATAAATGGGGGATAAATTTTTTTGGGTGTACAATGAAAGATAAATTTTTGAATGAGGTATGTTTTTTATGAATTTTATGAAGTTAAGAAGCCGTGGTTGTATAATGTTTGTGATGCATATTTTTGAAGTCTAGCATACAGAAAAATTTAATGTGGAATAAAAATTGGGTGAAAATTTTGAATGAACAAAGTGAAAATTGAGGATGAAAATTTGCATATTAACAAAGTGAAAATTTTGGATGATCATTTTTTATGAACGAACTAAACATTTTAGATGAACATTTCAGACGATCATTTCGTATAAACGTTTCATAAAAACAATCCGAACCAAAATTTTTTGGCTGAAGTTTTTTTGAAGTGAATTTATTTATGAAAAATTCATAAAGATGTCAAATGTGATGATGCTGAGTTAGTCTTTTTTTATTCTAAAAGTCATGGAGGAAAATTATGATTCTCATCGAGTTTTAAGGATGTTTGAAGGAAGGTTGTGAATGTATCATATTAAAAATTGTTTGAGTAGGTTTTTTGAGATTTTATTTTTAATTGAAGAAGAAAAATAAAATTAGAGTTCCTAACATTTATATTTCAAGAACAACTATATAAAGGGTGAAAGCGTGAGTACGAATTTATGACTACTATTGTTTGTAAAAAGGTGGAAGTGTTGAAGAATTAATGTTAGGAAAAAAAATTCCAAAATAATTTCTAAAATAATGTTTTGAGTAAGATATTTCCAATCAAGGAATATATTGGTTGAGGAAGAAGTCAGAATCTGATGGAAAAATTTTAGATGAACAAATTTTGGATGAAAAAATTCCATATGGAGAACGAAAAAGAAATTTAATACCTAATAATGGGTAAGAAAGTGAAGAAGATGTGTTTTGCAAGGAGATCAAAAATAAAATTTTTGTGAGAAGCATAATGAAAATATTATGGGCCTATTGGTGAAGGTTTATAAAGTTGTCATGAAATCATTTTTACATATTTATTTGTTTGGAAATAAAATGCACTATAGTTTTGATAATAATGAAATGAAAGTGTAAGGATATTACCTTGTTTCCATAATAAAAAATAGTATTTTTAGTGGATTTTGTGGTATTGGATTATTTCCAAACCATGCTAAAGACTAGATACTATTGGTGAGTATTGAACCTAGTAAATTATTATGTTCTTATGATTGTGCATGTGAGTTTGTTTTCAGTAAAGTAATAACTCTTTAACAGAAGGTGAATGATGTTTCATATGAAAGAAAATATAAAAGAAAAAGCAATCCCTAATTCACCCCTCCCCCTCTTAGTGATCATATAGACCCTACTTGAGATTTTATCTGAAAAAAATATGCTTAGGTTTGTGGCATGGGGTTCTTAAAGGCCAAAGGCCTTGAATATTTTGGCACATAGGCCCTATGTCACAAAGTCCCATGGATGGACCAAATTCCCTATGGTCTGAAGGCCCAAATCGGGTGAATAACATGATTGCTACAGTCTCTCTACAGTACTACTATAGTACTCAAAAATCATCTTCCACCCAGATTTGAACCTAGGTCTTTCATACAGGAGTATAATGTCTTTAACACTGATCCAAACCCCAAATGCGATACTAAATGGTACTTAATTAATAATTAATATCACATAGTATTTAATAATAATGAAAATTTATTATCAATATTTAATAATTAATTATTAATTAATTAATATTAATAATTAGTATTAAAAAATTACTAATTAGTAACTAAATAGTAATTTTAAATATATATTAGCATTTAATTAAAAATAATTATTAATATTTATTCAACAATTAGTAATTAATAAATAATTACTCTTAATTTATAATTTATTAATTATCATTAATTAATTACTAATTAACATTATTTAGTAGTTATTACAAATTAATACTCATTATTAATATTTATTAATTATTTTCTAATTAATTAATAAATATTAAATTTTATTATTGAACATTTACTAATATAGATTTAAAATTATTATTTATTTTACAATCAGTAATTGTTTTATAATTATTATTAATATTTATAAGTAGTAAGTAATTATTAATCAATATAAATTATAACTTATTAATATTAATTATTATTAAAAATTAATAATTATTTTAGTTCATCCATAAATAACTTATCATTAATTATTAATAATTAGTTATAAATTTTTATAAACTAATAATTTATTTCTATTAATTGTAATTAATTAATTACTAATTATTAATAATTATTATTAATTAAATACTAATTATTAATTAGTTTTTTTAAATACAAAATAAATAATTTCTAATTAATAATAATAATTATTATGTAATTAATAATATTTATTTATTAATAATATCAATTAATTACAATTCAATAATCATTATTATATATTAATAATAATTTTTTCCTAATTATTTTTCATTATGTGTATACATGAGTGGCTCTCATGCATTCTTTAAAAAGTTTCAAAAAAAAAAAAATGCATGAGAGCCCCTCACCCTTTTTTTCAAAGGAAAAGGCATTTAGCTGAAAGCCTTTGAGTCCCATTTTCAATAAAAATAAATATAAAAATAAAATAGAAATAATAAACACTCATTACTATAATTTTTCCCCAAAAATCCCCTTAAAAATAGTTAGAGTATATATATAAAATGTTTTTATATATGTATATATATATATATAAAGAGGAAGCGACACCAACATATAAGGACTTTATTTTTTTTACTATCACGTATTTCATTATAGTATATCTCAATATAAATTTATATACTATAATAAAAATTATAATTATAATTAATTAAATTAATTAATAAATGGAACTAAATAAATTTCTATGCCTTCAAACCAAGAAATTCCTAAGGCATTCAGGTTATGTAAAAGTTACCTTTCAACCCAATTAAAAGGTTGTTTCTTTCTTTAATAAAAAGGGGCTCGACCCTAGATTGTTTTGATATATATCTATATATATAATCATGCGTTTTAATATTCTTCATAATAAACATTATATACATGTATAATTTTCTTTTTAAAAATAATTATAATCTAAATATAAAAAACAATGAATTATGTTTTTTAAATAGTAAATTTAAAATTTATATTTAATTACTAAAAGAATATATTATATTTAAAAATAAAAGGATAAATATTTATAAATATAACTATATATGTATATATAGTTAGAATAGTTTTTTATATAATATTGATATAAATTTATGTGGTGCAATAAAAATTGTAATGCCCCAACCCTAGTTACCCAGAGTCGGTGCATTATTACATAACATTGACCTGATATATGGAATCATGTCCCAAAAGACTGATCAGTTTAGTAGCCTTGGAAGTACTAGATACACCAATAAGTTTTACATTACATCATGAAATAAAAACATCAACAACATTTCATCCCCTTTTTAAACACACTTATATCCTTATCCAATCCCCGCAGGTCAACCATAAATACTTCTTCACATCGTAGGAAAAATAAAACATAGAAAGGGGTGATATCCGATGCTCATTAAGGATAACAATATAGCAGAAACTTTCATAAATAAGCATAAACATTTAAGAGAATGTATAAGACTAAAACAAAAGCCTTTTAAACTTAAAATTCAACATAATATGGAAAAGGTAAAATCAAATAATGTCATTTACTTATTCAGATGGATATTCTACTAGTTGAATAATCACATGAAATATCAATAACCACTTTCATAATGATGGAATTCATAATGCCAGACTTCATAACTACATAGTCAAGGCCTTGTTCCAATATTACAAATAATATTTTGTCAAGGACTTGTTGACACTAGTTTGTCTCATGAGATATAACGATGCATATAGAAGCTATAGAGGGCTCCATCTATTACTTACTAAGTCCAATTAATTCCTCATATGAAATGGTTTAAACATAACATAAACATTCGTATTAAAACTAGCATACAAAATGTCAATAATTTATCCATAAACCATGAATGGTTTAAAAATAACACATCCATAGTCAAACACATCACAAACCCTTCAATAAAGTATGGAATATTTGTATCATAATAAATCAACCTCGTTCAAGAATAATATCCCATAAAAGATTTTTACATAGTTGAAAATGATCAGTAAAAATCTTTGAGGGAAATATCCCTTTTTCATGAAAACATTTAAAAGTCTCACTATTTATCAAGAAGCTGTTTAAAATAGATTTTTGATTCAAAGTGTACCATACCACTTTGAAACTTTTAAAATTAATTTCAATTTTAAAAAATTAATGTCCATATAAATAAAACCTTAAAAACATTTTTAAAACATGAACATTAAAGAGAAATATTTAGAAGAATAAAATTTTAAAACATTTAAAATGATATTTTTGTTATAGTTTTTAACCAAATGAGAGACTCTTGAATAAAAATAATCTATGTAATAAAAACTTTATAATATCATGATAATAAAGGGATTCATGATATACTATGTCAAAGTATAGTATATACACCAAATAAAAGTGAATTGGTGCATAACAACAAAGAAGTCTCAATGGAATGTAAGTTTAGATGAATTAATTTATAAAGACTATATCATTAGGTTAAGGATAAACCAATTAAATAATTATGTGTGAAAAATATAAATACACTCAATATGATTGGATATTCAGTGTAAATCAATCAGAGTACATTCACACATATTCTTGTAAAAACAACACCAATGACTTGGATGTTTTACTCAATGAATAGAAATTGAGTTAAAATTACTCTTATCAAGTTTATATCAATGAATTGAGAATTTATAAATGGATTTATTTTGTGTATCAAAATTATATGGACACAAAGGGGAGTGTAAATCACTACATAAGTAAATAAATAGTGATTTCACACATAATCTTGGAGTAATGTAATCAATGAAGTTTGCGTAAAACTGAATGAGTGGAAATAGAAATTTGAAATTCCCTTACCGATTTGGTAAATTACGAAACAAATACCCCATGAAATAAGGATCATCCAATGATGATTTAAATACCCATAAATTAAAGTATATTACGCAAACAATATAATTATGGGAAGTACATACGCCACACAAAAGTTAGTAGTGACAAATATAACATGAATCTCATGGGAATAAAAGTGAGATGAAAACCCCTTACCTTGTACTTTTCCATGGTCAAGGGTAAGTTAAAATCCTGTATAATAGTTAAATAATTGTTATTAAATAATACAATAACTATATACATAAATATGATATCATATATGATCCTCTAATATTTCTTTGTTAATAATATTTTATAGTATCATCGTTTCGAGTGTTAACTGATCTGTTTTCCTTTATATACTCGGTTATGTAAGACTTGATTGTTATGGATAGGATGTGTTTTATTAATATACATAATTATATTATGTTAATAAACATTATTTTTAATCATAAAATGGAAATTTTTCTTGAATGATTACGATGAGGAATGAATCTCATCGTGTTCATGGAGACGATAATCCGTACGTACACACGGGCGAAAATATCACTATATTGATGGTGAAATTGTATGTAATTGGATGGTATATCATATATAAATATTCATTAACATATTATATTTATTATTTATATCAGTTATACACATTATTATACCCATCCAAATAATTAAGTTCTTGAATAATAAACTACACCACGACGTGGAGACGGTAATCCGTACGTACACACATATGGTGACTTTATCATTTATAGGGTGGATAGAATAATGAATATGGTTGTATAATTTTTATAATAACATCAAATTATATATAAGATATTGGATTTATTATTTTATAATGGAAACAACAAAGAAAGAGGAACTGGAAGAAGAAAATAACTTGGAAGAGGTGATGAAATATTTACCTCTTCTTCGGGTTATTTCTTTTGATTTGATCAAATGAGCTCCTTAGGATAGATTCATGACAAAAAAAGGCCTCTAGGATAGAGTGATTAAAGTTTAGAGGATATTTTGGCATGGTTTGGATGATCCAAAAGGATTTTGAGGTGTGAAATTAAGAGAAGGTGAAGTGCCCTTTTATAAGAGAGGTGAGGGTCACTTTAGGAAAAGTTTGAAATATTATTTTATAATAAAATCATTTTCGGTTTCTAATGGCTCCAAAATGAATTATTTAAAGGATAAGGTGGTTATGGGTCCAAAACCTCTCAACTAATTGGTTTTATACAGGTTTATGTCATCATATTAACCTTATCTTTTAGATTTAACTCTTAGTTAAATAGTTTGACATTTACCATGTCTCTTTGTATTTTTATATTATATGGTTAATAAACATACTATAACATGCCAAGAGAACCCCATGGGGTTAATTATTAATATATATAACCTTATCTAATTATTTTTTCCTATCCTTAGATTTTTAGGAATATTATATCAATTAATAATATAATATTTTTTAAAAACACAATTATGTCAATTTTGACACTATTTAGTATTTGATTTTTTAAAAGCTATAAAAACTTTATTAATTAGAATAAAATTTATTAAACTAACCTTAAAATGTCATATTAACCTAGAAAATTAGTTAAATTCATCATAAGTCTCAATTTACATATATTTATATATTTATAATATCAATTATTTTAATATTTAATTAATAAGGTAATTACTGCATCATCATTGTGTCATAAATAAATTAAATTATTTAATGTATAAAATTATAAATAAAATACCATTATGTAGGAAATATTTTTATCTTTCTAATGAATATTCATAGATGAATTTATATTGTGTCTAACCCTATATTAAAAATGGTTTAGTTATTAAACTTTGAATTTAACTCTTTTAACTCTTCTTTAAATAAAATAATAATAAATATCCTAATCTAATCCAAGTGGACCAAAAAGGTTCATATTTTATTCCTTAAGGTTTTTTTGGTCGAATTATACTTATCCAATAGAATTAGGATATGTTTTAGGGTAATTATGATATCATTTTTACCCATAATTACCCTATTTACTTTTAACGGTGGTAAATAAAAGTCAAAAGTTACTATTCAAAAAAATTATTTTCATCTTATTGGACAAAATTTTACTTACTGATGTTAACTTTTTCTCTTGGAGTTTTTAAATTCAACTCACAGAAGTGGTAAAATTAAGTTTTATGTAAATTTGTAAATGCTCCTATGAGGTGGGTAAAAGATGGTAAAAATATCAATAAAATTTTCTACATCTAATTTTATTATAAAATGAATACAATGAATTAAATTGAACTTATAGGTATTATATATATATATCTTGACTTAAAAAAATTTAAATAAAAAAATAATTATTTAAATAAAAAGTCGGTTTTAAACTATAACACAGTGTTTTTCACTATTCATCAAAAATTGAATGTTTTCAGAAAAATACCAAAAATTTATCCTAAGATAATTTTGATATTACAAATTCAAAAATGAATTATATTTTACCAAATTCAAAACATAGAAGTTGAATTAATTAATTTAAAATTAATTCACGCTGTCAAAACCGAAAAGCGGGTTTTTAAAAAGAAAAAACTATCAAAAGATTGACCTGTGTTTATGTCAAATTTAAATGCGAAATTACTTATAATGACATAAATTGTATAAAATGATAAAAATATAATATAATTGTACTTCCAAACCATTCAAATACATAATTTAACACTATAAATTATTTTTATTTAAAAAGTTGTTTTCAATTAAAATTTATTAATTTTCAGTATTCATCAAAATATGGAAGTTATCAAAAAAGTACCAAGAATTTATCCAAAATAAAATTTTATGTCTTGATTCTAAAGAAGAATGTAATTTCATTAAATTGAATATATAAAAGTGTCAAGTATTGGGTTTAAAAAGGGTTTTCCATTAAAAGGTGGTAAAATTGCATTTTTTGAAAAATACTTCTTTTATCTGAAAAAATGAATTTGTTGTTATATTATATCTAAGAAACACATAATATGGATTTTAAAATTATATGGAGTATAAAATTCAAAATTCAGTTAATACTATTCAGAACTGATTTTTGAATGGCTAGTTTAATAAGTCGTGGTGCACTCGAACTCGGTGTTGCGTGTAGCGCAAGCTATTGAATTATTTTAAAGAAAATAACTTACTACGAAATATTGGGGTGTTACAAAAATTATCGTTTTAATTTAATAAAATTAATTAATAAATTGAAGATTATTTTTTATAGAAATTTTAATATTTGATAAATAATAATAATAATATTATATATATGTCATTATATATAATTAATGTTATTAGAATTTATTTAGTATATTTTTATGTTTATATATATAATGTTTCATTTTAATATGCTTAATAATAAACATTATATATTGATAATTTATGTTTTTTTAGTAATTATAATTTAAGTACAAAAAAATAATGAAAGTTATTGCTTTTAAAAATGATTGATAATAAATTTAATATTTATATTTAATTATTGAACTATATTAAAAATATTTTTTATTTAAATACAATATAGGTAATATTATAAATATAGTTATACATTTTTAGTTAGTGTAAAATTTTAATTTATTTATACAATTAACAATATTTTTTTTAAAATAAAACTAATAATACTTAAATACAATCAATATCTTTTAATATTATATAAATTTATATAATTAGTTATTTTCTTAGTTAATGCTTTACCGATGATAAAATTCACATTGATAAGTATACTTATATAAGAAATAAATTTGGAGTTGATAAAGTTAGTCTTTTATCATTGCTGAAATTAACATTGATAAAGGAGTTTTTATTAATGTTTTTATTAGGTGGTGATAAATGTCTTACCCACTTTTAAAAAGAAATATAAATGCCGTGCTACTCAACCCTACCATTGAAGATCTCGTAGAAGATGATCTCTACTGCCCCTACATTATTTTAGATGAATCAACTTAAAAAATTGAAATTAAACATTTCAAATATTAATTATAATAACACTTCCATCAATCATGATGTGTGTGCAACTTCTTTTTAAACCATTCTTCATGTATACATCGATCATCGACCTTGTCATTCAACCATGTTGAACCTTGATTCCCTCTCCCTATTTATTTGTATACGTATATCTGTTTACATATAAAAACACATATAGGTAGGTTGATTGATAAATATTAATATCTATTTATATATTTGTGTAGGGTCCTGTGTTTTTGGAGCCAATGAAAGTTTCTGAAGGAACTTAAATTTCCAATTTGGTGTAAATACTGAATATTAAACCAATATTCTGAATGAAATTATGAGATTTGGAATACTCAAATGTGTTATTTTTATACTTGGTTTAGGGACAAAGAGGCGACTCAGATGTTTCGTTGAGTTTTGGGAGTGAAGGACCCCAACAACTCAAATTCAGAGAAGGTTGGAAGAGGCTCATAATTTGTTTGAAACCATGAAACTGATTAGTTGAAAATGTAAGAATCATATAGTGAATATATGGGTATCATAGGGTTTGTTCTAACCATGTTACAGGAGCTTCCCAATTGTTCTTTTGCTGCAAGTTTCTTAACAGAGGAAAAACACACGGTTTGTACATAGTTTCTCATACCCTGCACATGAACCGTGCGAGGTTCATGCTTGGGTAGTACCCCACACATGGTTTTCACATAGTTTTACCAACCATGTTACCAACCATAAACATCATTTAAAGTGGTTAAATTACCCTTTTCTCTATGTTTCTTTTTATTTTTTCTCCTTCCCTTTCTTCTCCTCTTACCTGCATACAACGTACCTCCCCGGGAGCTCCACCTATCCTCTAGGAATGGAAATATTTCTTCATAAAAACACTATTTCAAGCACCATTAGGTGCATTGGATAATCCTGGGTGAGTCTAAAACTCCTCCTCCTTCATTTGTTCATTCATCTTCTCTTCTTCTGTACTATCTTTATACAAGATAATTCACCCTATTTTCCGAGTGTTTACCCATTTCTTTTATTTCTATCAAACCGTCTTGATTCAAACATTTATATTGTATAAATAGAGAATCTTAAGTATGAGTTAGGTGGTATGTATACTTTCCCTCAAGGCTTTGTTGATTTATAAAATACTTTGTTATGACACACACTGGATTCTCCATGCTTTGATATTTTAAATGTGAAATTCTATGTGTGTATACTATTGCCTAAATATTTATAGCTATAGTGCCTTAATTTAAACCATGGGAGGATTTTTACCTCAAAAAATCCTATCATTTGGGTGCGTTACCCATGTTCCGTTACTTATTCCCCCTTAGAGTCAATTAAATCACCCCTTTCAGTGATGTTTCATATGCTAAATTTATATCTCCATTCCTAAGTTTTAAACCAATTGGAAGATGATTTATTAATTATATTACAAGATATGTTTAGTTTTAATTAACTTTATAATAACATGGTTGGTGTTCCTAGACCCCTTTTTATATTTAAGACACCTTTAACGTGTGTTATAGTTAAAAGGGGTAATGAACTGGGAATGTTTGAAATGAATTAATGGGCATGAACCACTTAAAGTATACTTGTATTATGTATGGAATAATTAAGTACATGGACTTTATTATTATTTAATTTAAATGTTAAAATGGCATGGCCCTCTTAAAATATACATGACTAGTAATATGGCATGTTTAATAGAATGACCTTCCTTATTATTAAATGTTAAATGTTTAAATGATTAAATGAATTGTATTACACCTTGAGCGATACTCACATTCCTTTTTACGGAATGCCTTGGAAGGGGTCATAGGAAGAAAAATATTATATACACCTTGGGAGACACTTGGGTCACCTTTTAGAGAACTCCAAGCATGGGATCATATGTTGTTTGATTTATATTACACCAAGAGAGATACTTGGATTCTTTATATGATTTCTTGAATGGGATGACTATGTGGATGTTTTACTTACCCATGAGCAATACCTGTTCCCTAGGGAAATTACCTTGGATGGGCTCAAGTTAAAGATGTTTATACCATGCGATGAGTGACACTCAGTCCTTTATGTTAGATACCTGAGATGGGTTCAGAGGGTTATGTTCTAAACCATGTTGAAATTGATACTTGGGATTCCTTTATAGATCACCTTGGAAGGATTGTTATGGTGTTTGGTAATTGTAGTGATCTTGGTATGATACTTGGTTTCCCCTATACAGTTCTACTTAGATAGGCCTTAGATGCTGCTTATTTAAATTCTAGATAAGCCTTCTATATAATACCAAGAATTCCAATTTATTGAACTGAAGGACGTATCCTCCAATCCAAATAACATACTTGGGTTTGGTCTAAAATTTACACTTGAATTTTATGACGACCTAGTTAGGCTTCCATGCATGTGTTCTATAATAATAATAATAATATTTATGTATATATATTTATAAATATTTCATTTTCATAGGTTGACTGTGGTTTGGGATATTCCGGATTAGGCTGAAGCAAGTATGGTTGGCCAGGTGACCCTGAGGAACCTAAGCTGATTTGTTTTCTTTTATTTATTTATTGTTTTACCTATTAAAACTACACATTGGTGTATTTTATATTCACATACTATATTATTCATTAGAAACTATTGGTGGTGGAATACTGAGTATATCTCACAAAATGTTTTGGACACCATTGTACTGGGGTACCCAAAAAAATATCATGATTGTAGGTTCATGTTCTTTGGATTATACTTGTATCTAGAAATGGGATTTAAGAGCACAAGACTGAGATGAAGCTCACAATGGTGACAAAGTTATCCCTTGTGGATTTTTTATTTCTATTATACAATTTTTTATTTCCTTCTCTAGCTCACTTATTTCTGTTATCTTATGATTCTATTTTATTTATTTTCTATTCTATTGGGTTATCTATATGATACCACTATTATACTATGATTATGAGGGTATAGTTTCCCCACCATACCATTATTAGACCCTTGCTAATAGTTGGTAGCCTTTGACATATGGGAGGTATTCTTGATGGCATGTGACTGACCAGATCAGGGTACCATTTTAGTGGCTCCCAGGTCATAATGTTACAAAGTGGTGTCAGTTATGTTTTTTTATTTTTATTACTCTTTTGGTATGGTATAAAAGATATTAAAAATGTGTCAATTCTTGGTAAATATCTATCTTTGTGGGTGATCAACCCATGCATGGGGAAAATACCAAGTGTCCAGGGATGGGACTGTTGTTTATTCATTGTTACATTTGATTATAATTTCACCTTGAGCGTGTAATGTCCCACACATGAACAACCACCTGAACAGTGCTAAACGGGTTGGGTGTTACTTCCTTAGGTGCACCTCCCTGAATTTCAAAGGCTGCGGACTAGCATTGAGGGTGTAATAGGTATAGTGGGAAGATTATACCCTCTAGAAAGAGGAAAATAATTGTAGTGGTCTGATAATAATAAATAAACATGCAGTGGAAATAGATGACTCATCAGACTCAAACCAGACCTGCAGAGCGAAAGCACATTCAATGTCACTAAACAGAGGAAGAAATATAAATACAACTACAGCAGAAAATAAACAAACCATCATACTAAACGCCACTTTTAACTACTAAACAAACCAAGCATGAGTCCGTAGTATGCCAGACATGTCAATATTAAAAGGGTGCCAGTGGCTAAACAAAAATATCTATAATAATAAAGTAAGCATGCCGATATATAATGAGAGATAAAAAAAAGTAAACTCCAGATAGGAATGAACTCAAGGCCCATACCAGTTTCCATGACAAACATCACTACGGTCCAACTCATGAGGCTGACCCTTTTCCTACACACAAGTTCATAAAGTTTACACGTGTCCCGATGGGACCGTGTAGGGTGTGAGAAGAATCTCAGTAGGATACCAACCAATTGTGCATACCTAATATAAGTGTTTAATTAGGCATGAATTTATAAAGAAAGAAGTAAACAATGCGATAAACAAATAAACATAAACTCCACTAGTGCTTATAAACCACCAAGGAGTGTCACTTACTTCATCCAACACCAGATTATCTGAAGTAAATACAGTGTTTGGCCCATAGACCTAGTACCCATGTCATTAAAAATCCCAGGTGAACCCTTTGGTTCCCCTCAATCACGTAACCCGGCACCATGTGCCTCCTGAAACCTTTTGTCTCAAGGTATGAACATCCTGAAGGCATGCCCAAACAAAATTAACCCTACTTGAAAGCTCACTCCTGTCGATGGCACAACAACCAGAGGAGAAACAATTCCTATCCTCATATAGGAATCAGAGGGATAACGAAGTTTACCCTCAAATCAGTAGTCGGAGGGACAACGATGTCTGCCCTCAAATTAGTAACTGGAGGGACAACGATGTATACCCTCAAATCTCAGCGAGCCTCTGCCCCCAACCCGATAGCCTCAACGCTATCCCCTGAAGGCTCCTCACCTTAAATGTGTCTTCCTATGGTAAGAACCTTTAATCCAATTGTACCTAACCACATCTATTGGGGGCCTTTACCTAATGAGTGGTCAAAAACAACTCATCGCAGAGTGTACCTGTGTGCAAACTACTCAAATCACAGGTGAGCAGTAATCACCAAAATAAGTTCCCTAACCACAATATATTTGAAAACTCTTGCACCTGAGACCATGTCACTCAAGTCCGATGACCTCACCATCCAAGTAACCTAAGCCATGCCCAACCTGATAGTCACACTTCCTCAAGCTGACGTCCATGACGCCCAATCCCGTGGTCAGAACCACCCAATGTAATCCGGGCCAAGAGAAACCTATGATCAGCATCACCCAACAATACCAAGGACATGACGAACATAACCTAAAGGTTCTATCATATGAAATATCACACATGAACCAAATATTTTCAGAAGAAATACTTTAAATAAGAAAACAAATGAAATAATTTAATTGCACTACCGATGTTCTTTCCCATACCAACACCGAGGTCTTGGAAGTCTCTAACAAACTTAATCATGTTTAAAAATTAAAAATTAGTATTTTAATTCAAAACAATTCAATTATAACCATTTTGGAACCCCCATCCAAAATCCCCCATTTGAGAAATGGCCACTCGCCTGACCTCGCTCAATCAAAACAGGTGCAGGGCATACCCAAAGGCATCCCATGGGTCTCACAATCAATTAATTATTCAATAAAATCTATAAAGGGGTCTCTCTTAAAATACTTGAAGATGCGCCAAAGGCCGTGCCACCTAAATGTCCAAAAAAAAACACAAAATAGGGTATGCACCACCCACCTCATACTCGTACTATGACCCACCTCCAGTATCAACCACCAATTCGGCCTAAAACTTGGTAGATCTACAAAACGGTAAAAAATGATCAACCCTTGATAACATAGTTTAGGAGAGGAATCAAAGAAAATGGATGAAGAGGGATCAAGGCCTTACCTTTGGGGTTCCAATGCATCTGATGATGATCGAAATAGAGTTCAGACGGATGATTGGGAGAAAAAAAGAGCTCCGACTGGCTCTCCTTGCTCAAACCCATTGAGGGTTTGGGTTTCTTCCAAAAAAACGTAAATACACAGTGTGTACTTATGACTAAATGTAGTGTAAGTTCTTTAACTAGTCTGAATATGGATGACCTACTTTGCTGACCTGACCACATGACTACACGATATGTACTTCTCTACCTGGATGACATCCCCGACACACTATGTATATCCCCATACACGACCCCTCTACATGGCATGTACAAATAGTACAGGGTGTGTACTTACTAAAATCAATATACCCAGCTAACATGACTATACGCCATGTATGGACTTCACAAGTGGCTATAGTACATGACATGTACTTATAAGTACATGTCGTGCACCTTAAAAATTTCCAAAACTGCCCAGTTTAGTTCAGAACTTATCTAGTGTTACATTTTTTCTCAAAAAGAGACCAAAATAGAACAAAAAAACAAACCCATACCTTAAAGTAAGAACCAGGTTCTTACAAACTTATCCCCTTAAAAAAATTCATCCTTGAATTTATCTTCCAAGGGTGGCGAAGAACAATCCATTGACCTTGGCGCAAAATATAAAATCAAACAAAGGTCCAACAACCTATTTCCCGGACCCATCGTCCTCCCGTGGTGCATCGTCATCCGTGAACCTCATCAAGTGATCCCATGTCGTTCTTGACAGCCAAACATATCCCACACTACATCAGTATCTGACTCCATGAGGTCGTTTATCCCATGGGTGGTCAAAACGAATATGGTGCCTAACACCTCAAGTAACCCGCATCCTCGATGACCCGATGCCCATGAAACCTCAAGAAACCTACATCCCATGGATGCCCCGATTCCCATGGAACCTCATACACATATATATAAATGTCACACACCCGATATGGTTCTAATCCAACTGACCCGCATCTGGTTAGTCCACATATATCCTGTTCACCTCATGCACTCAAATGGACATGACTCAGTAGGACATGCCAAAAAGAACAAGTAAAGGAAATATGACAATGCCCACGGTGTGCCTATGACCATCGTTGAATCACAAGCCTACTCAAGCTCTAGTAGCTGCATGGCGTGCACCTAGCCTAACACATAGCTTCCTGAATCCTGTCCTCCCTGGGGTGCTGCACCAGTCACCGACCATTGACCCCTCAGCTGGGTCCCACTATCTCTGCCACGTCATCTACGTGTAGCTAAACCTCGGATACCATCAACTAGTACAAAACCTGATCTAACCACAAACACAACTGTCTGTCCTACTCCCTACCTGTCGGCTATCTGAGGAGGCTTCCTGCACTGGTTCCTAAACCTGACCATTTCCTTAAGCTCATCCATACAGCTCATGCTCTTCCTACACCAGATCCTAAACCTGATCCTGCTCCTGTGTAACTGTACCATCTCCCGCCTGACGCTCCATATGAGTCATCCAGAAATAACCCATTGAATACCATAAATGATCATACAACCCATATATATATATATATATATAGACACAATATATTCAACACAGATAAGGAAAGCAGTAAAGAGGCAACATATAATAACTACCCTTACTCTCCCTTATCTCAACCCATGCCTATGGAATCCCGACCTCACTGACTCCTTACCATCCCTCAATAGAGCTAAGTATCAAAAGTACCTCGATCCATGCTCTTCCTAACAACCAACATTGCCTTAAACCGATGACTGAGTCAACCAATCCTGATGATCAAAATCACCTCAACCATAGTATCTGCCTGCTTGTACAAGTTCCAGACCCAAATAACCTACCACATGAAATTATACAAATATATATAAATCATGGAATATTACTTTGAAATCAACAAGAAATTCTAGTTGGAATTTCACCTATTCACATTTCAAAAGAATAAAAATCATAACAATTGAAATTTTTCACAAGGTATTATCACTTTACATAGAATACGTGCAGATATGAAATTGAAATACCCTAAAAATGTGCCTATCAAAATCCAAGCAATCACACCTTTCCATACTGAGCCAAGGTCCAATTCTTCCCTCCTCACTAGGTCAAGGGTTACATATCACAACCAATAACATCACAAATCAAGTGAGACACCATGGTGGAAACTATATAAATTGTAATCTAAGAAAAAAGAAAGAAATTCCCACCTAAGGAACCTCAAAAGTAAACTCCAACTAGGCATGACCTCAAGGTCCATACCAGTCTCCATGCCAAACATCACTATGATCTAGCTCCTGAGGCTAGCCCTTTTCCTGAATTCAAGTTCATAATGTCTACACACATCCCGAAGTTCCCATGTAGGGTGTGAGATTAATCTCAGTAGGATACCACCCAATGGTGCGTACCTAATATAAGTGTTTAAGTAGGCATGGATTTATAAGGAAAGTAGTAAACAATACGATGCACAAATAAATATAAAGTCCATTGGCCTCAGCAGCCACCAAGGAGTGTCACCTACTTCGTCCAACACCAGAATCTCTAAAGTAAATAGAGTGATTTGACCATGTCCCAAGTACCCCTCTCATCACGAATCCTGAGTGAACCATCTGGTTCCCCTCAATCACGTAACATGGCACCATGTGCCTCCTGGAACCTCATGTCTCAAGGTACCAACATCCTGAAGGCAAGCCCAATCAAAAGTAACCCTGCTCGAAGGCCCACGCCTGCCCATGGAACAACAACCAGAGGAGCTGTGATGCTTATCATCAACTAGGAACCAGAGGTACAACAATGTATGCCATCAAATTAGTATACGGAGGGACAATAATGTATTCCCTCAAATCAATAAATGAATGGATAGCGATGTATACCCTCAAATCTCGGTGAGCCTCTACTCCCAACCTGATAGCATCAACACTATTCCTCGAAGGCTCCTCACCTTCCACGTGGCTTCCTATGGAAAGAACCCTCAAACCAATTGTACCTAACCACATCTCTCAGGGGCCACTACCCAACGAGTGGTCAAAACCACCTCATCACTGAGTCTACCTGTGTACACACTACTCAAATCACATGTGAGTAGTAATCACCAAAATGAGATCCCAAGCCACAACATCTCTAACACCTCATGCCCCTGCAACCATGTCGCTCAAGTCCGATGGCCTCGCCATGCATGTTACCTGAGAGATGCCGAACCTGATAGTCACACTGCCTCAAGTAGACGTCTATGACCTCCAATCCCATGGTCAAAACCACCCATTGTAATCCTGGACAAGATCAACCTGTGATCGACATCACTCAACAATACCCAGTCCATGTCCAAAACAACCCAAAGGTTCTGGCATATGAAATATCACACATCACATATACATTTTCAAAAGAAACACTTTAAATTGGGAAACCAAAAAAAAGTTGAATTGCACTAGCCATGTGCTGTCCCATACCAGCACCGAGGTCTTGGAAGTATCTAAAAAACTTAATCATGCTTAACAATTCAAACTTAGTAGTTTAATTCAAAACAATTCAATTATAACCATTTTGGCACCCCAACCAAAATACCCCATTTGAGAAATGACCCCTCGCCCAGCCTCGCACAAGAAAAATAGGTGCAGGGCAAACCCAAAGGAATCCCACTGGTCTCACAATCAATCCAATATGCAACAAAAACTATAAAGGGGTATCTATCAAAATATCCAAATATGCACCAAAGGCCACGCCACCAAAATGTCCACGAAAACACAAATTAAGGTATGCACCACCTACATCATACTCATACGATGATCCACCTCTAGTATCAACCTCCAATTTGAACTAAAACACGATAGATCTACAAAATAGTAAAAAATGCTTAAACCCTGATAACTTGGTATAGAGGAGGAATCAAATAAAATGGATCATGAGGAATCAAGGCCTTAATATTGGGGTTCGAATTAATCTAAAGGCGACCGAAACGTAGTTCAGACGGACGATCGAGATAAAAAATGAGCTTCGACCGACTCTCCTCACTTAAACCCATTGATTGTTTGGGTTTCTACCTCAAAACAATGCTAATTCCCATTTTAGAGAAAAAAATATAAATACACGGGATGTACTTAGTACTACAGGCCGTGTGGGTTCTTTAACTGTTCCAAAGATGGTTGGCCTACTTTGTTGACATTCCGAAATGACTACACAACGTGTACTTAGGGGTATACGATATGTACTTTTCTACCCATCCCACATCCCCAACACGCCATGTACATACCCATACATGACCCCTCTACACGGCATGTACAAATAGTACATGACATGTACTTACTAAAATCTTTCTACCTAGCCAAAGAGACTACACGCCATGTATGGACTTCACACAAGGCTACAGTACATGATGTGTACTTAGAAGTAAATGACATGTACCTTAGAAATTTCTAGAACTGCCCAGTTTAGTCTAGAACTTAGCCAGTGTTACCTGTTTTCTCAAAAACAGCCCAAAACAGAACTAAAAAAGATAGCCGTACCTTAAAGTAAGAACCGGGTTCTTATAGAGTGACTGATGTTATTTTATATTCTTATTGATTTATGGGGTTTAATGCATTTAATCTTGGACCAGTATGAAAATAATTTATTGTTACATGAATCATTATATGCACATATAGATTCACATGCCATTCATTTTCCATGACATATAGATTTTATTGTGAGGCTATTTGAGATTTTTTGATGTGGCTTGTGTGTTTATTAGCTGGCCTACGATATACCATGTTAGGTATTTAAGTAACATGCTTAGTTTTATGCATTCATAGGTGTTTAATTATAATTATTTTATGTGTAACATGTGTGTAATTTATTTAGTCTGTTATCTTGTACAACATGCTTCTGTGATTTTAGTGTTATGAATAACATGTATTCTTTTATGTACTGCATGTGATAGTATGCTTAGTTATAATTATGATATACCATTGGTTATTAAAGTATAAAAATAAACCCAAATGGTATTTTCCTATGTAAATTGATGGCCAAACCTTGAACAACCAATCATGAATTTTTTGATCCATAAAACATTGGTTTCATGGGCTGAAACATTTTGGTTGCGGTTAAATGGGAGCCAATTTTTAATTTATAAAGTGTGGGAGCGCTTTATAAAATTGGAATATGGTGACACATATAATCAAACCATTATATATGATTTGATATAAATTAATACCATTGTATAAATATAGAAGTTTTTAGTTTTGATTTTAAATGAATGGGTTTCCTTTATAAAGGCTTCAACCTTTATGACTCGGGTAGGATGACCCATATGACTAAATTTGTAAATGCACAACTAGAACCAAGTTGGAACATTAGGTAATATTTTATATGAGATAACCCACTAAGGGTGTTTTAAAGTTCAATTTTTAAATTAACTACGGTGGTTTATAGACCTAGGTTGGATAGGACGAGACCCTTATAGGCCGCCTTTTTTTGTTATGTCTTAGTGGTTCACCCTATGGGGGTATATTCATGTGATATAGGGATAATAATTTAAATTGTTCATAGATGCCTATATGGGTTCAAATATAGACTTATGGTGAATTATTACTTGACCAATCCCACTTTTAATTTTGAACAAACATGTTATCTTCATTTTAACTTTATTATTTATGTGGTGTTTGTAAATTAAAATTCCAACTACAACCTAAAGGGGGTTTTCCCCTATATATTGAAATTGGAATTTTATTTAACTAATCAAATTGATAAATCTTATGAAAAAATAAATGATGATTAAAATGAAGATTAAGTGATAAATTACTTAAATACAATAATACATTATCTAAATAAATAAATCTTGAAATGAAGTGGGATAAAACTCTTCTATGTTCTTTGTGGAATTAGCTAAATTAAGTGCCGAACACTTTTGATTTATGACTGGTTCTTAAGACTCTTTAAATTATAAGCTACAAAACATTTAAATAACTAAATTAGAATTAGTGTAATGGATTAAATGAATCACATGGATTTGTTCTTAGCTTAAAAACTCATGTAAGGGTAGTTTAGATGTTTCTTTCAACTTTCTTTAGAATGGGAACATGAGTGTTTTACATAGTTCTTTTCTCCTATATCTTGATCATAAATGATAGGTATTAGAGTCTAGTGACCATGATATAGGGTATATGATTTTTTCTCTTAGAAGGGGCTAGAATAAGGTTTGTTGAGACCTTAGAAATTAAATCTTTGATTAATGATTCTAAGTATTTTTAGAAGAAGGGTGCTATTCGGGTGTTGTTTGTCCCAAGTATGTCTCTTAGTTTCCAAGGAGATACCCAGGATAGATGGATAGTAATTCGATACTTAATGATTTTTTAAGTGTGCGAGCGTCTTGTAATTATCAGTTTCAATGGGTTAGACATTCCTAGGGAACAACCGACCGCTTAGTAGGTCATGTAACCTCTCTTATTCTTTAGCGATGGATGATTTAGGAGGGCATCAATTGGATTCAAAATTATATGGGATAAAAAAAAATATGGATTAGTTCTTTTATGAGACATAAAATACTAGATGAATAGGGCCGCTAAGCCTATGGATATTATCAAGGATTTTCTATTTTTCTGGTGAAACCTCAGGGCAATATGCATTGATACACACGATACCCATTGAGATTCCAAAATATTGTAGAAAACTGTACGAGTTCAGAGAAAATTTTTTAATCCTTGAGCTATCACTATTAGATCATAAGTCATCTCTGAGGTAGAGTGACCTGGGAATTAATAGATTTTTGACTTGTCCCAATACTCGGGATGACGTTATAATCAAGATTAGGTTTTTTGACGCACTGGTTAATTATTTTTTCTTTTACACCTAATTCCATGGAACTCATGCTTGTAACTTTGGGGGAGTGTCACATTAATTCCAATGGTAAATATGTTCAAGAACACTTTTAAGTGGACAATTTTCTCTCATTTCAGATGAAATCTTGCTAAAAGTGTGTCAGCCACGTCCAAGACCCGTAGTTAGTGGTCGGTGGAGTGTGTTCTATGAGATGGGTTTCATTTTTTTAGTAAATATAGTGACAAATAAACTTATAATATAAAAAGAGTCACATTGATCAATGAAAAATTATGTCCTTACATTTATAAGGAACACAACCAAGGATGGATATTTTAAGATGTTCAATACTTCTTTTGAATTCCCTTGGGGATGATAAGTTTGAAATGCGTCAATACTTACAATGCAGCATGATGATGGGTTGTTTGACAATATAGGATGCCTCAGGTGGTAAAGGCACCATGGTCGAGTTGGTGATGCGTCGATAGGAAAAGACAAGATCTTCCAAAAGAAGTCATATAGAGAGGTTTGGATGACCTTTCTGCATACATTTCAACACATTTGGTTCAAAACCACACCGATCACTTCATCTTAGATTTGATGGGAGTGTCTTAGGTATTATTGTAAATTATTTATAATCCTATTGTGTGTAATATTTTTATATTGATGATCATGTCCCCTATCATGATATCTTCTTGGATACACTAAGATATCTTTGGTTATATGTTGAGTTAAAGGATTTAAATAAGTTTTGTTTTATAAATAAACTCCATGGGAGTTTCAATTTAGAATTGTGGTTGTAGAAGAGGAGTGATTAGTATTGAGTGATACTTGGGATACCAAGTAGGTTTGCCTTATACAGACTCATGGGTACTGGCTGGTTCTTTTATTGAAAGATATTAGGCTTAGTTAGTGTTATCGTTTCATGAATGTTTTGTCTATGTACTGATATATCACTTGAAGATGATGGAGATTGGATTACCTTGTATGCGGTCCTTGGAATCGAGTTGATGATTCCAAGGTTACACTAGACTTTAGTTGGGGTAATATGGGATGTTTAAGGGAGAAAATCCAAGTGTGATGGTTCAATAATACATCCATATTCTTGTTGGAAAAAACAGCTTAAAGTGAACCATTGGGCTTGAGATGTTAACAGAAGTCAAAAATTGGATTTGATGGATGTGTTTAAAGAAAATGTGAGGTTCCTTGGGATAAGTAATAATGTGATCAGGTTCAGATGTAATGTCCATATAAGTTGATCATTTTTTAGAATAGTCAGCCATAATTATCTCGACTTGTTTTCATTCTGTTTTGATGAACGTGGTTCGTGAGTAACCATTTATGGAAAATTTCTAGGTTAAGATGTGTAAAATCTAAATGTATACTAAGGATTTTCATGTAAGGTTCACCTCAACCATAATAAATGAGTTTATTTTTGAATCAACCCTTTAATCTAATCAGGAACCAATCCTAGAGCACCGTTAGAGAACTAATTGAGTGGTTAAATAGAAAATTCTGAAAATGGAGACCATGGATCAGAATTAGATATTAAATGATTGAAATTATGTCGGGGAGATACATAGGATATATGATAAAATAGATGATGATGTGGTCATGTCTCAAGTTATATGGGATCAAGTAGGAACCATCTTGATGTTTTAGTTTTAATAAAGAGTGATGGATTGAGTTTTTAAATCTTAGGTACCATATGATTAAGTGATGCTTGGAGGCGCATTGAGAATTTTGAAATGAAATGAAACCATTTTTACAAATATTAATGATCAAAATAGGCTGGGTGTTATGTTCATTATTTCCCCAAGTATTTTTAGTGACAAGAATTTCTAAGGAAGGTATATTATAACATCCCATATTTTTGGACCGGATGAAATTTTTTAAAGGAACTTTAATTTTTTGTTTGGTGGATAGACTGAATTATAAAACAAGATTTAGAATGAAATTAAAAGAGTTGGAACCCAAAAATGTGTTGATTTTAGGATTAGTTTAAGAAATGAGAGGTGTCTCAGGTGTTTTATTGAGTTTTTGGAGAGATGGACTCTAAAAACTCAAATCCAAAGAAGTTTGGAAGAGGTGCATGGTTTGTATGAAACCATGAGGCCCATTAGGTGAAACTGTCCAGTTGATCCAATTGATCTAGGGTTCTCACATGGTATGGTATAACCATGTTATTAGAGCCTCACGTACATGTAGTTGATGCATATTTATTAAAATAAGATAAATGCACAGTTTATGCACAATTTCTCAAAATGTGCACATGAACCACAGGATCCCCATTCTTGGGTAGTTTCCCAAGCATGGTTGGCACATGGTTTTTCTAACCATGAGGCCGAACCATGTAACTCACTTAAAGGGGTAAAATTAACCTTTTATCCCTATTTTATTTTATTTTTTCTTCTTGTATTTCTTATCCTCTTACCCATGTACAACAACCCTACCATGGAGCTCCACCTCTCCTCCTATGGGCATGGAAATATCTTCTCCTGTGTGATCTTTGTGCGATCTAATTCACCCTATTTTTACGATGTTTGTATATTTCATAGATTTCTCTCAAATGAACTTGATTCAATACTCAATATTGGATGATTAAAGCATTCTACGTACAATTTAGGTTGTCTATATCTTTTAACTCAAGGTTTATTCAATTTATAAAAAACTTCATTTTTACACATGTTGGATTCTCCATGTGTTTTTCTTTTAAATGTGAAATTTTGTGTGAATTTTATATTGACTAAATCAAGATAGCCAGACTGAATTAATTTATATCATGGGAGGATTTTTACCTCAACTTAAACCACCCCTTTGGGTGAGTTACTCATGTACCACAACCAACTCCCCTTTTGAGTCAATTGAGTCACACCATTTAGTGATGTTACACATTCTAAATTCACATTTCCCTTCATACATTTTAAACACCTTAGAAGATGATTGCTTAATTCTATTGCAAGTGACATTTTATTTTTAATTAAAATTTCAATAACTTGGTTGGTGTTCCTTGCCCCTATTTTATATTTAAAACACCTTTAGGGTGTGTTATAGTTAAAGGGGGTCAATCAAATGGAAATGTTTGAAATGAATAAATGGGAATGACCCACTTGCATTATACTTGTATTGTGTATGTAATGCTTGAGTACATAGTATTTATTATTATTTAATTGAAATGGTAAAGGGGAATGACCATATTAAAGTATAAATGACTCGTAATGTGGAATATTTATGAACATGAACATGTTTATTATTAAAAGTGAAATGTTTAAAAGATTAAATGAATTTCATTATTATTCCTTGAGAAATAAATAGTGTTCCTTTTTATGGAACACCTTGGACATGATCATATGCCAATAGAGATTATATGTACCTTGGGTGATACTTGGGTCTCATTTTTCAAAATGAAAAGGAAAATATCATTGGTTACTTAATTTATATTACACAGGGAGAGATACATGGATTCTTTATAGTATGCCTTGAACAAGCTCACTGAGTAGATGTTTTACGTACCCCTGAGCGATACCAGCTCCCTATGGGAGTTACCTTGGAAAATCTTAGTGGAAATATAGTTATAATATGCCATAAGTGATACTAGATCCCCTATGTGAGATACCTAGGATGGGTTCAAAGTGTTATGTTTTACACCATACCGAGAGTGATACTTAGGGTTCCTTTATGGATCTCCTTGGATGGACATTTATGGTGTTGGGTACTTGTAGTGATTCTAGAATGATACTTGAGTTCCCCTATATGGTTCACCTTGGATGGTCCTAGGATTCCACTTATTTAAATTCTAGCGATTTATTCTATATAATTTCAAGAATTCCAATTTATTGAACCAAAGGGCGTGTCTTCCAACCCTAATAACATGCTTGGGTTCGGTCTAAAATCTACAATTTAATTTTATTAAGGACTTTTTAGGCTTAATTTCTTGTGTTACACGTGAATAATAGTAATATTTATGTATATATATATATATACATAATGTATCCTCGAAAGTTGGTAATGGTTCTTGATATTCCAGCTTATGTTGAAGTTGGTATGGTTAGATAGGTGACCTTGAGGAACCCAAGCCTACATGTTTACTTTTATTTATTTACATATTTCCCTATCATATAAAAAATGTTGTATTTTATGTTCATGGACTATATTATTCTTTAGAAACTATTGGTGGTGGTGTACTGAGTATATATCACACCCTTTTCAGGCCTCTATTACATATAGTTACTTAATCAGACCTCATGATTATAGGTCTAGTTTCTTTTAATTATGATTGTACCTAGAGATGGGAGTTAGGAGCACAAGACTAAGCCAGAGATCAATATTATCTTGGAGTTATCCCTTGGGGATTTTATTTATTTTTGTTATACTGTTTTGTATTTCATTCTATTTTTTATGTAGCCTCATCTGGGCATGCATGCAAGAAAGAATATTTGGCAATGACCACCTTTTAACTCAGTTATTTCTATTATATTCTACTACTATGTTGTTTATCTGATTTGCTTTTGGGTTATCTATATGACACCAATATTATAATATAATTTTGAGGGTATAGTCTCCCCACCGTATAATCATTAAACCCATGTTTCTTATTAGCATCCTCTGGAATATGGGGATGCGTGCTTGAGGCTATGTGTTCGACCAGATCGATGTACCGTTTTAGTGGCTCCAGGTTCAATACGTTACAATTTGTGTGCATATACTTACATACATATTTTTTTGTACATTTAATATGTTTTTATATGTGTGTGTGTGTATTTTTTGTGTGTTTATAACGTATGTTATGTGTTTGAGAATTTATTTTTGAAGTAAAAAACATTTCCTTTAAGAAATGATTTTTATATTTTGAAATGAGTTTAAACTTACACATAACATATTTAACAGATATATTTTTTAGTTATGAATATTTTGTGTTTTAAATCTTAAAATTTTATAATTTCATTACAAAATATTTGTTCTATAAAATATTCTATCATGTAACGTAATAAATTTATCTAAATTAAATAATATAATAAGTTTTTTCAGTATGAATTTAGTATATGTTATGTGTATGTACTTGATAATATATCTTTTAAGCATAAAAAATCCTTCATGGAATGTTTATTATGTTTTAAAATTATTTTAATATTAGGATTCTAGGGATTAAACAACACCTATTCAATATACAAGAAGCAATTAGAAACTTCATCCCAAGATCAACCCAACTGAGGTGCCCAAGTAAGTATTTCATTTATTGTCAATGGTTCTATATGTGTCTAGTGTAGTGGTAAAGATACTTATAGGCTTATTATGGATTCATGAAAATACATTGGATGTCATGATTGATACAATATCCATGTAATCCATAAGATGATTGAGGTACTTAAATGATTTATTGTAAAGGAATCATGAGTCTATATCTTGAAGAACTAAAGTGAAGAAGTTCAAGACATAGAGACACTAATTAATTGTGACTATTATTATGATGATCTTCAAAAGTACCAAAGAAAAGTGTTTATGGATAAAGGAACAATATCTAAAACATTTTTGAGAAGTGTTTAAGTAGATTAGAAGTCTTGTAAATCAGATAAAGAGGAACTAATACTGATTGAGTGAATTCTATAATTCTACAGATTCCTGAAGGGACATTAATCTTATATATTTATTGAACATAGCTAATTAAACAACGAAACAAAAATTCCATATAACCAATTCTTCTATGTATCCAAAAATCTAGAGATACTAGAAAATCAACATATCCGAATTCTATTTATTATGAGAATTCAGAACTTATATAGGCATTTGAGATAATATAAGTGAATGTTGTGGCATATATGAATGTTTTTATGTAGCCAAAGTGAAATATGTTATAGAATATGATAACATAGTTGAAGTGAATAACATAGAAAAATTAAATCCATGTGTGGAATTCACATAGGCATTTGATAATGATGTAAGGGATTATATCATTATGTTTTAAGAAATATTTTTAGAATATAAAATACCAAAAAATAGATGGTATACATGGAAGATATGCATGAGGACATGGACATGAAGATCTTGGATGATTTTGTAGAAATGAGTATTGAGGTGGAAAAGACATGATAAGTCAATTACCCCACAAGGAATGAAATATCATAAGTTCTTGAGGTGTGTAAAAGAAGTGAGATTTTAGGAGTTGCTAAGATTGTGATATTTAATATCATGGAAAGAATTAAAATCCATAGTCTCAGGGAGATTAATTTTATTACTAGGAATTTAAATAATATTAAAATGAGATTTGAATAAAGAATATTACACCTGTCAAATGTTGTGAAGTTTCTAAAAAATTAATGGAAATCAAATATTCACATAATATCTTTATATTATTATAAATATATATATTTCAAAAGTATAAGGTGATAATGTAGAAAGAATTAAGAACTGACATAAATAGTGTGATGATATTTCTGAGAGCCGGATGCATCCAATATCTAGGAGAGAAGAGGCTGAGAAAAATCCAAGAGTCCCTGTGGGTGAAATACTAAGTATTCAATGTTGCTGATGAAAATACAGATCACACTAGATTAGGAAGGAGTTTCAAGACCAAAAGAATTGTTCTAAAATTCCATTGTAGATCTTGAAGGTGTACTCAAACAGGCATGATCCTACAAACTCACAGAGGAAGATCATCTAAAAAATAATGTGGTCTCTCTACTACTGGGTCATCATGTATAAGAGGATCTTGTGATTAGGTTATCTAACTTGTTTTTGAAAAGGATAATGGATGAGGTTTCTAACCAGTCAATGATAAGAGTAATGGTTTATATTTCTAACCAAATAATGTATAAGAGTTTGTGGTTGGTGTGTAGAGCTAGAGCTAAGTGGAGGAATAAAAATTGGGGTGTCTAACTGGTTGCTTCTTGAATTGCTGTGATCGATAATAATATTATAGTTAATAATCCATATTGGGGTTTCTAACTAACATAGAATGAAGAATTATTCTATTCTAAACCTTGTAAATTATGTCTGCTAATATCTATCTCTGTCATTTCTATTTCAGAGGAGGTGAGACTGTGAGATACTGTCGAGTGGATTGTGAACCCTAACATTTTTAAGAGGTTGAAATATATAAAATAAGAATTCATAAAAAATATAAGAGCACTAATTATGCTGTCCCAAATCAGTGTTACCTATTCGGTCCATGGATACCATAATTGGTATCATAGTGAGGTTACCTATAAATATATAATAATAATTACAAGGCATGGATAATTTTATATTAATTAATAACAGTTGTGTTACCGTATTAGATGAAAATAATTATCATATCTAGAAGAATAAGATGCTACCTTATCTACTATCACTTGGTTTGTAATTGAGAGATGCTTAAGGAGTTGTTTTAACTTAGGCATGAAAGTGAAATATAGAGCTATATGGAAAATACAAAAATTATATATTGATGTATCTATCATAAGAGTTTTACATAAAGGTTATGGATCTCCATATAGTTAAAGAGATTTGGGACAAATTGAGAAGCAACTATAAATGTAATGCCAAATTTAAGAAATAGAAACTTCAAGTTTATAGGAGTCAATATAAAGGTATAAATATAGTTGATGACAAGACTATCAATGACTAATTTAAAAGGGTAAATGATATTTTGGGAAACATTCGAGTTTCTGATGAGATTCTATAATATTCCATCTTTGTTAAAAAATTGATGAGAAATTTTCCAGGTCACTTTGATTCAAAAATATCATCCCGAAAATAAATATAAGTTTTGGAAATTTTTGAGTTATATAACACACTCATAGTTTATGAGATGAGGAAGGCTTCAAATTTTAATAAAAATGAAGAATATGAGATAAACTTTGAGGTCATGAGAAATGAAGAATCAAATAAGTGGAAGTCATTGAATCAAGTGATTCAGAATATGTGTAAAGATAAATTGAATTCAAGAAGATTGTTCCTATTATTTCAAAAATATTTAGAAAAGGAAAGCAGAAGGGAAAAATCAGAAGATCACTAAATTTCTCAATTTATGATATCTATAGAAACTTTTACTATGATTTTCCAAAGAATAAGTTGGAATAATTTGAGTCTAATGAGGAATATGATAAGCTTAAAAAACATAAAAAGGATAAGAGGAAGAAGAAACATTACAACAACAAGAAAATGAATTTAATGGGAAATCATGAGAAACCTAATTCATCATCAATTATATATTCAAATGATGAGGTTCATTCATTTATGAAGTTGAAAATAGTTTTGATTCATCGATAAGTGATGGTGACAGTGAAGAAAGAACCAATCTGGACTAGTTATTAAATCAAAAGTTGGAAGCCTCTATTGATGATATTACAATGTTTTTTAAAGAAAATAAATCATTATAAAAATAAAATTGAAAATTTTCTACTAAAAATGAGAAGTTTAATCAAAGATAAATTTATTTTATTCATAAGAACAAGGAGAATAATTTAAGGATAGATGAATTTGAAAATATGGTGAGTGATCTTGAAGAAAAGTTGGCTGGAAAGAAGGAAAAACTATTTGAGACATAATCCATATGTCTTACTTTTCAATATAAGGTGAACAAGGAAAGATAATTATTTAAAATGTATGTTTGTGTCAAAAGAGATTCTTCTCAAAATTTTGAGAATAAAGATTCATAATCACAAGGTAAATATGAACTTAATCAGATTTTAGATTGAATACACATCTATTTTCTTTAAAAATTCAGGTAAAAAAATAAAAATGAGGATATTTGGATCAATAAGAATGAGAGGAAATCTACCAAACAAATGGATGGAAGAGATGAAACAATAATATGACTTCCCCAAGACAATAGAAGGAATAATTTACAACAAAACAACTAAAAAAAAAATCTTGGACCATTTTGGAATATCAATGTTTCAAGGGCTTTACTCATGTTATGGTAAGCTTGTACATAAATCCTATTCTTGTTTGTTTAATATATATTTTTCAGGAAAGTTGTGAGAACAAAGGGGGGTTTTTGGTGATAATATGAGGAAAAAATATTAGATGAGACAACCTATAACAAGATATGAACTAAATCTATCAACAAAAAATAGATTTCAGATTTTTGATGAAGCATGTGTAAAATGTAGCATAGAAGGTCACAAGGCTCTGATATACATGATAATACTATAATGATAAGATATATATGTTTTTAAGGGGAATATACTTCAAGGTAAATGAATTGGTAAGTCATTTATAAATTATGAGTAAGTTGAAAAAATAAAGAAAGTGTGCTTGGTACTATGAATAGATAAAATGAAGAAGGCCAAGGAAGTGAATAATTCTTCAAAATCACAAGTGAGCACTGAATATAAAGGAAAATAAGTTGTAAATGAATAAAAGGTTGAAGTATTCAATGAGTCATCAATAGTTAGTAACTTAAAAAATCAAAATAATATGTGTGAAATATCTGAGAGAGTTGGGCATGGTTTAAAGGACTCTATGACTATCCTACCATCCTAAGAAGAAATTATAAGGAGGACAAATGTAGTAAAAGATAAAGAGGTCTCCTAGAATTATGTGGGGAAAAATAACATTTTACACTTTTAAGAAGTTCAAGATAATAAACTAAGCATAAATACATTATAGGATATTATAAAGGATTTTATTGATGATATTGGTGGAACCAAGAATTCGAGGTTGAGAATAAATTTTTAGCTTGATTGTTTATTCTAAAGAAACAATGATTTTAAATCCTCATTATTATTATTATTTCTTATTTATGGGATAAAAATTATTGAATTTAAGTAGTTTAATGAGTGTTTTACGTACTATACAATAAAGGATAAATTTAAGTACCGCCACCTCTGGATAACAAGGGTGATGAGTTCTCTTATGGAGTTCTTTTGGAAAATATTCTTTATGGTAGAAATGAAATAAGTGTATTATATTAAGAGGATAAAAACTGTGAAGGAATTTTATATTATATTATTTACATAAAATATATAATTTATGAAAATCATTGATAACTTGAAAGTTGAGGTATGAAAATAACACTTACAACCCTTGATCATGATCATATTAAATTCATTTATTAAAGTGGAGTGTTAGTTGATAAAATCATGAGAAAAAGGTGAAGTAGCAGATATTTTACATGATATATTTTGATAGTTTGTTGATATGTATACGTGTTACATGTTTATTTTAAAGGAATATTTTTTGATACACCCCCTATTTTTAAAATGAGAAGATTATGCTCATGATATCACATGCATGGTTGTGCATGAACAACATGGAAAACCTTGATTGTATATATCTTATTTTATACATTGGGATATATTATGTAGACTTTTATTAGAATAATATAAGTATATTTTTTAAGTCAACCATGTGGTATCATCCTTATCTCAACTGAAAAATAGGAGAATATTATTAATGCCTTGAAAGGTAGAAGAAGTGATGATAAAACCCCTACATTATTCCTTTATGTTTGTTTTCCAATAAGGGTGGGAATAAATAATTCATCCAAGAACGCATATATTTATTGAAAATTTATGGTATTTAAAAAAAATTAAAAGGGGGATATTGAAGTTCCCAAGTGATTAATTCATTTATTTTAAATGGTTCAATATGTGTTATTGTGGTGGTAATGATACTGGAGGATTGTTATGGATTTAAAAGAAGGAATTGGATAACATGATTGACATATTATCCATATAAGTCCATAATATTTTTATGGTAATTCCATGATATATGGTTGATGAATCATAAGGATATAACTTGAATAACTCAAGTGGATAAGTCCAAGACATAGTTTCTTGATGATTTTTGTGTTGATGTTCAAAAGAATCAAATACAGGTCTTGATAAATGAAGGAGATCTGTCTACAAAATTTTTGAGAAGAGTAGAAATGGATGAGAAGACTTCAAATTTTGTTTAAGAGGTGTATATATTATTTGAGGGAGTTATATAATTATACATATTCATGAATCAAACTTTCAGTATGTATATAGATTCAATGTACTAATTCTATGACGTAACTGAAATCCCATGTAGATGATTCTGTGACATCCAAAAATTTTGAGATGTAGGAAAATCGATGTATCCAAATGCTAATGTGTTTGTGAATTTTGAAATCATGTTTTTATTTGGGACAACATAAGGTAATTCCTCCACATAGTCGAATACTACTGCATAACTGAAGTGAACCATTTAAATGAATGCTATAACATAACCGAAGTAAACCATGTAGGAAAATTTAGTCAATGTATGAAATTAAAATAGGAATTTGAGAATGATGTATGGGATTATATACTTATATAATGGGTGAGGATATTATAACCCTAAATTATGAAAAATATATGGCCCATGTGGAAAAGATGCATGATGGAATGCATATGGAGGTCTGAGATGATTTTATAGAAGCAAGTCTTAAAAAGGTGAGGACATCGTAAATCAAATACCCTATAAGGAATGAAATATAATGGGTTATTTGGTTTTTTAAAAGTAGTGATATTTAAGGATTTTTATAGATTTTAATATTTAATATCATGTTAAGTATTAAAATCTTGAGTCACCTGGCCATTAAAATGAATCTTTAACCAATAATTTCAATGGGATTCAAAAACATTTTGATTGAAAAAATATCACACCTTATAAAGATTGGGGTGTTTACTAATATGAATGGAAAGAAAATATTAACATAATATCATTATGTGATTATAAATATATACAGGTTGAAAAAGAAGAATTTTATATGAGGGAAAGAATTTATAAATCACATATATAGTGTGAAAATATTTCTAAGATCTTGATACACCGCGTTTTGAGGAGTGAATAAAGTGAGTTGAATCTAGGAGTCCCTGAGGGTGAAATACATGATTATTTGAATAAAGTTAGGATGATATAGATCACAATATATCTAGAAGGGTTTTCAAGACCAAAATCTTGTTCCAAAAATCTGTTGAAGATATTTAAAGCGTATAAAATAAATACTAGTCCTACATGATCATGAAGGAACATCATATAAAGAAGAAAAAGATATTTTGAGTATTGGATCATCACATAGAATAAGATCTTATGATTGAGGGTAATATTTTTTCTAAAAATTATCATGAATGGGGTGTCTAACATGTTGAGGTAAAAGAAAACTATTGGGGTGTCTAAAAAACTGAGGCAAGAGAGTTGGTGGTTAGGGTGTATAACTAGGATTAGTTAGATGAATGACTAATGGGGTTCCTAACTAGTTATTGACTGAAACATTATAATTAATAATATGATTATAACAGTGAATCCGTATTGGGGTATCTAACCAACATGTCAAGGAGTAGGATTTTATTCTGAACCTTGTAAATACTTTGTACTTATCTCTCTCTCATTTCCGTTTCACATGAGGGGAGGCTATGAGATACTATTTAGATAATTGAGAAATATAATAAGTTTAAGAGGTTTAAAACTAGGGAAATTAATTCATAAAAATATAATACCATTGATTCACCCCTCCCCTCTCAGTGTTACCTCATCAGTCCTTGGGAACCACACATGCTATGAAAACAAAACTATAAAACTGTGAAATGAAGGTCATGTTGTGTACCTTTCATTGATGAATTACACTACTATTATATTTTACCATATGTTTGAAGAAGATAACTGAGAGATATCCATGAGAATACCTAATATATCTTGTATCCATGGGATGATATGGGTCACCCAAAGCTTGTGTGAAGTTCTTATTCTCTCTATGGTAGGATAATACCTCTCATGGTAAAGGATGAAGAATATATGAAATTAAGGTATATGAGAATCGATAGAAGAAAGGGAACACACAAAAACAACCATATAAATGGAAGTGACCTCTTCTATATCCCTCGGGACATTACTAAGTGTTCATGCATTAACTAATATGTTACATAATGCATGGGTTAATGATTCAGTCATTTCTTGCATAGATCATATGAATGCATCATTGATCTTTCCATGTGTTTCATCATATGAAATTTTCACAATTATGATAGCCAGTGTGAAATAAAACCTTTATGATAATTCTTATCATTCAGTTTCCAAATAATCATAGGATTTATAGTGAATCGAACAATATGATATATTGAATTTTGATATATCCAAAACAAATCATAAAATATTTCTTAAAAACAAGTATATCATACATTATGATATTATCTATATCGTACACTAATATATATACATAAAAACATCATATGGGTACTGGATTCTGGGAATATATACATAAATCTCTTACTTTCCTTAAAGAATCATAGAATCTGAATCATTTCACATCATATTGTATCATATACAATAACTTATGAAACCATATCCTTAACTCATTTTTGACATTTCAAAAAAACGTTTTAAAAGTTATAATCAAATTCAGAGTGTAATACAACATATAAAATACTTTATGAATTTCCATCCAGAACTAATTTTAATCATATATAATAATTTGTGAATATATATCCAAAAATACTTTTGGATAGACTCTAAAAAAATTTATTAGAGAACCTCTTTCAGTTTTATAAAACTCAGTCTCAATTCATTTAACCACAAAATGTTACCCCATGAGCCTTTATATATATTAAAAACAAATATTATTTCTGGATTCCATAAATATAAGAAAAACATAGCCTCTAAAAAAATGTTAGTGGTACTTATTATAAAAAGGAATCTAACTTGATCTTCATTAAACACTTGTGCCTCTATACTTTTTTCCATTAGCTGTATCATATAAAAACATACATTTTCATATCATCCCTTTGTCTAAGGCATTTAGTAAACATGGGGAATGGAATATTTCAATCCCATATAGTCTACTCATATATTTTAAATTCTATAAGTATAGACTAATCATGTCGATAAACAAATCACATGTCATTCACTCTGATGTATGAGCACATCACATGACCTCTTATATAAATACCCAAGAACAACACATGTCTTATCTAGGTACAATTAGACACTCATCCATTCTATCCCAATTGAGGTGAAGAAGTCATAATATCCATTTGAGAGGAAAAATTACATCTTGCTTAAGACACAATCGAAAAAATGATCAAAAACATACCCAACCACCTCCCAATTAGCTAAACATCAAATATTTCAAAAGAAAGGTATCAAAATATAATGGATTTTATGCTAGGAATCTATAACACCCTGATATTTTGTGATTATTTTCAAATATATTGATTTTTTTTGACATTTTACATCACATGAAACACTAATTTTATCTTGAATTACACACAATACTAAATTTGTCTTGTGTTACACATAATTATGAGTTTATATTGTGTTACACACAACATTGAATTTAAACCAAACATGGCATTCTATTTAAATATTATTATTTAATATGATAGTTATCAACTAGTCGTTGGAATTATAAGAATGTATAGGATTAACTAAATTATGAAAATATGGATTAAAATTTTTTATATAATAAATTATTTGGGTAATCAATTAATTATAAATGAAAATAAAACCATTTTGAAAAAAAGGAAATATTTTTCTGAAAAACTAATTTTATGTACACAAGTGTGTTTTATATAAATAAAATAACCAAATCACTTTTGGTTAATGAATTTAATAAAAATTATATATTATAAATTAAATAAAATCTATAAAATTCATCTTATATGTTTTCTAGATAATATATATGAATAAATCTAATTTTATGCTTAAAAAATGCATTTTTTAAAAAGCAGTTTTGTTTCCTTTTTATGGTGCACTTATTTTAAAACTAAATTTTTAAAATTTTAGAAAATTAATTTCATAAAATAATAATTATTTTTTAAATCATAACATCAAAATTATCTTAAGGTGAGTTTTTGGTATTTTTCTGAAATGTTTCAATGTTTCGATGAATAGTGACAAATACTGAATTTTAATTGAAATTTGACTATTCATTTAATTTATTTATAAAGTAAAACTAAATTTTGAAATAGTTTTAAAGTAAAATTAGTTTAATTTTATATCCATTAATACATTTTATTTCATTTGAATCAATTTAATATTGAATTTGGATATAAAAATATTTCAAACTTCTGAACGTTTTCTCTTTAAAAAACCTACTTTCTCATCACGCCTGTGAGATTAATTTTAAATTAATTTTAGACACTTATGTGATTTGAATTTAGAAAAATGGATTGAATATTTGGAATCATAATAATTTATAATTTATAATATGTTGAACTTAATTTTTGACCGATATGAATAGTGAATGCAGTTAAAATTAATTACCGGGGTTAAAGTTAAAAGGAGTTTACCGGGGGGTCAAACTAGAATTATAAGAGTAAAATGACCTAAAGTATTATCTTTATTTTTTTGAATGAATTTTCTTTAATATTTTCCACAAATATTTTTTTCATGATAATTTATTTTTAATTTTTTTGAGATGAAATAATTACTTTAAATGTTTTTGAAATGCTGACACGGTAATTATTTAGTTAACAATAAAATAAAATAAATGATACTAAAAATATTATAATTGAAGTAAATTGAATGAATTATTTTTATAAATTATTTTTTATATTAATATATCATGATAAATTGTTTTGAAAACCAAATATTCCAATTCTATCATTATCTTGATATTTTTAAAATTGAAATTAAATGGATAATGTCAAAATTAACATTAATGTTATTTTAAAATAAATGATATCTTATTAAATTATTTAAAATTAATAAACATATTATCTTAATCCATGTTTTTTTTAAATATTAATAAATATCATCTATGGTCCATTCATCGAGTATTTTTTCTATTATAATGATTACATTGACCATTAATTAGTATAAACCCTTTAAGCACGGTGAAGGTTAAAGTAGTGTTTTTGTACGTTACATGTGCTTATATTAAAATTAATTTCCAACACAAATAGGATTGATATTTTATAAATTAGTTAAAATATTTATAATAATTTTTTATAAATTATCTATTAATTTTCACTCTAATTTAGTCTTGGAGGAATAATTATCATGGTTAGAAAACTAGTTAGCGTAGTAAAAAAATAAAATGGTAAAAATGTTGATACTTATAAGTTATGGAATGAAATGTTTAAAAAATGTGTTTAATTTTATCTTGAAGGTGTTTTTCTACCATATAATCCCTCCACACCATTATTTATCAGTTTTGGAGTCACTTTAGGTAAGCTTTACCTCCCAATAGTGAATACTTTTGAGTATTTACAAGAATGTCACTCCTCCTCAACATTAAAAGGGAACTCACCATCATCTCTTATTAAAACATCTAAAGACATTTAGATAAACCAATATCTACCCAAATAAATTATTAAATTACCTACCCTCATCCTATAATCCTTTTTTTGGGTATAAATATAACCTATAAAATCCTTAGTGAAAACCTAAGGAGGATACATGAAGAAGAGGTAACGATTTTCAACAAGCATTTTTATTTTATATATTCCTCCACCTCATTAAATTATTATTATACCATTATTTTATAATAAAAAAACTATCTTTTATATTCTTATATTTTTTTATGTTAATTTTAAAACCTACAACCACACACACTTCCATTAAATGGGCTATAAAATCATAGTTTGTGTGTATGACAGACTACCACCTTATGAATATATATATTCTGTCTTTCCATTACCAACTTTAAAGGTTGGTAATAATGATGGATTTATTGTTTATATATGAAATTTATAAAGTTATTATTCTTATTTAATTTTATATGAAATGTACCTTCATGATTTTTATTTTGTGGGAATATGATAATGTCGTTCATGTGTATAGATTAATACCGCTTTGCGAAGCAATGCGATTCATTAATGATTTATATGGAATGTATTAAGTATGGGTTTAATAAAAATATGTGATATATATGAAATAATAAATCTAATATAACTATAATATGTATATATATATGTCATTTAATTTTATTTATTTTAATATGATAAGAAAATGAAAGCAACATCCATGCGTACATGCAACCTACCATCTCCATGAACGATGTATTTCATTTCCTATAACTAAATGTTATGGATTAATATAAATACATATATAATTAATATATATGATATTTATATCATGTTTTAAATTCTTGAGAATATGAAACCATGATCGAAGTAAGAGGACCAAAAAAAACACGTCAAAATATATACGAAAAACAAAGTAGTTATTACCCGAAACGTAACTTTAACATGGAATTGTAAATAAATGAGTAATAAAAGGTAATAAGAAATTAATATATGGAATGATATATATAATAATGATTCTTTAATATATTTATAATAAACTTATATTTATTATACTTGATCCTTTAATGAGTACGATGGAAGTCAAGACTTAAGGTAAGGGATTTCCGTCACACTTTTTACTTCTGCGAGACACATTCCATGTTCACCACCTATTTATTTTATGTGGTGTGAATACTGTACATGAATACATGTTATAATTATTATAATGAAAACTATTTGGGTTTAAATATCTTTTTTAGGATCTCTCTTTCATGGGGTTTATGGTTTAAAAGTTAACAAATCGGTAAGGGATTTTTTATCAATTTTCTTTCTTTGAGACATACATTATGTTATAAACCTATATAATTTTAAAAGGTGTATATATAGAATATTTGACATGTAATATCATTAATATATGTATTCTAATGATATTTTAACTTCTATTTAGTGTTATGTTTTCATGGTTCTTTTGTTTCAAAGTCACCAAAGTGATAAGAGTTTTATGTTACAATCTCACCATTTATTGAGATTGTTTATGATCATGATTACAATGATGCAATATTACAATATATTTTTAAATAAACTCCTTAATTTTATTCTAATCTGGTTATGTAATGATAATACATGTTTTCCCTTCATTTTCCTCTCTTTATTTACTCAAAAGTTCAAAAAGAAGATTTTTGTGAAAAATCGTCTTTCCAGTTCAAAACTCCTTTTTCTTAAAAAACCATTCTTTCTAATTTTTTTTAAAATGTTTTATGTTTTAAAAATATTTTAAAAGGGGAAAGTATATTTTAATCAATAAATGTTTTAACTTATTTTTAAATATTATTTTATAAGTTTTCAAGGTTATTTTCCAAGAAAAATATTTTCAAAATATTTTATGTTTTAAAAATTAGTTTTTCAAAGATAGGTTATTTTGATTAATAAATGTTCCAAATGATCGATCAAAATTATTTGACATATAATGTGAAATACATTAATTTTTCCTATTCCTTACTTGGGATATTATCTAAGGATACCATTTTTATTATTTATTTGAATGGTTTATGTCTATGATAGCATGGTGTTTATGAAACTTGTTTCTTTTCCCATGGGTAATACCATGTTAGAATTCTTATGAAACCCGCTTCTTTTTTCATGGGGTTTTCTTTGATCAAATGATTATAAAACCTATCTCTTTTCAATAATTTATGATATGATGAAATTTTTATGAAACCCATTTACTTTCATAGGTTAATATATGATGAATGTTTATGGTCTTGTGAAACACATAAATTTTATTTTCATTATGAGATGGGTGGGACATATATATCCCTCCAATTCATTGTATAATGATAAATTTTCTTTGATTTCAAAGGGTACATGGGCGGTTAGACCAATCCCAAAAGTAAAGCACACATGTGCTTATCCCAATCCCAAAAAATAGGGTACATGGGTTGTTAGCCCAAGCCCAGTGCAGGTATATGGGTGGTTAGCCCAAGCCTAACATGTCATGGATGTATTGGTGGGTAGCCTTGAAATTATATTTTCTATGCTTATTCGTATTCAAAAAATATTTGTCTTATTCCAATGTTATCCTCTCATGGATCATTTTCTTTGATTGTCTTATGATTAATTCCTAATGAACTACTAATATTTATGGTATAACTCAGTTTTTTGATATATGATAGATTGAGTATGAACTTCATATGTTTTTTTTCATTATCACATACCATTATTATATCTTATGTTTTCATATGATCATATATTGATATATCTTATGTTTACCCTTACTAAGTATCTGATATAACCCTTATATTTCCTTTCCCTAGGTTTTAAGGAAAGTATTTATATAGGGTATGTGTATGAATAGTACTAACTGAGAAGATCTTTGTGGGAAACATTAAAGATCATCCAATAAATTAGAATATTATTTTCCAAGTTTCCAAAGGCACTAAAAAATTATGGTTATTAGGTGTTAGTTTGTGTAATGTAATGAGTATTTATATAGAAAGATGTAATATTTATATATAAGAATCCTAGGTCACTATGGTTTGTATTAGAGTCAAGGTTTAGTTAACCTTTTGAAACTAGGATGAGGAAAATTTAGTGAGATACCTAGGGATATTTATAGGGGCATGTCTAGGGATTTCTCTAAGGATAAGTCTAAGGATGAGTTAAAGTGTTGTAAAATTTCTTGGAATTTTGGTAAAGGATAGAGTGAATGGCCTCCAAGAAATTACATCCCTATCTAGATACTACAAGTGTATGTAGCTTTATAAAAAATGTACCTAGGGGTAACATACCTGAAAAAACTGTATTGAGATGGACTTGATCGAGAATAGGTGCATGACAATGAGCCTTGCTGCACACCTAGTTTGAAACTCCCGAGGGACACGCTTTGAAAATTAACAAACTCTTTATGAAACATCATGAATGATTTAAATAGAAGATAACTATGAATGACATAAGATAAACCCAAAGTGTCATAGATTAAAAATTAGGTGTCTTGATTTAGACCTCCTAAATGTTTTTTTGACTCTATGATTTTCCATTATGATTAGAGTTTCTCACACTATGTTTTATAGTTTTAGTTAATGGTTAGAACCATAAGGAACCATGTTAACTTTGAATATGATTGAAAATTCAGTGATTATGAGAGACCAAATTGGATTATGACAAGAGATAAAGATATTTTAATTATTCATAATCATCTATCATGATATATGATTAACCATGTGAACTTCAGTGAGATTCCTGACACATTGAATAAGAGGAGGATGGAATTTTGTGAGAGTTAATGCAGTAATGAACATAGAGTAAAGAATATTTGTATTACAACATGTCAAGAAGGTGGGAAGAAAAACCTAAAATCATATCTCAAATATAAAGGATTATTTTATTTATGTGAAAAATAAGTTCATAGAGTGAAAAATTGTCAAGGAGTTCAATGTGTTATCTATGGAGGACATGGTCATTACCCAACTCAATGCCCTGACTCAAGAGTTAACTTCTCGACCAAAGAAGGAAAAATTCCATGCCAATCATTGAAGTGGAAGGAATGAAGTATTTATGTATTTTTATTAAAGAATTACGAATTGTAAAATATATAAGTATTTTTAAGCATGGTTTTTTCATTAAGGATCTAAAAATATACGTTGAATGATGTTTATGACGTTGAAAATTTATTTAATGGAAATGAAATATTCATGGAAAATACATGATTAAGTTAAAGAAAACCCTTAATATATTCCTAATGTTGAGATAATGATTACGGGATAAAGAGATGATTGATTTGGAAAAATTAATTTTGATAGTATTGATGAACTCTAAACTGATAAAGTGTTTATTGACAAAGTGGTCTTTGTTATAATTGATGGATTTTACAGCAGTTTTTGGATTTATGTAATATATCCAATAATCTATGTTTTATGCAAGGAATTAAGAATAAAGCATGTTTTAAATATAGTTTTATGTTAATTCAAGTTATTACCATATTTTAATAGAATTCACGATTAAGGTATTCACATGTTTGGTATGTGAGAATCAAGATATACATTATGATATATGGGGGATTAATGAAAAGTAAATTTTTTGAAATTTAGTGACCTTATTTATTAATTTTAAATGTTATAAGGCTTGAAAGGTTAACCATTTATGGAATAGATAAAGTTAAAATTCTGTTGAGGTTTTAGAGATTAACATATTTCTTAACCATATTAAGATTTATCTATATAGGATAACCTATGCAAACCATTTTATTGCGATGATAAATAAAGATGTATATAATGGATTGTCATTATATTTTTTGGATGTTATGATCTGTTTATAAGGACCTAGCCTTAAACATATCTTATTCTAGTGTTTTTGAACTGGAATTCACATTATAGGATCCTTTCATTTTAGAGTTTTAGAGAATTAGGAAAATAAATCTTACAATGTAAACCCGTATATTACAAGTGGAGACTTATACTAAGTATCCATTTTTTCACAAAAGAAAACCCTTTTAAAATAAAACATGATTTATTTTCATGAAACATATTAAATAATTTAATTGAGGAATCATATTTTTCCTTTAAAATATTAATAATTGTGAAAAATATTTTAAAACATGGGATGAGCGAAAAATATCAGTAAGGTAAATAAATAAATTAAATCCTTAGTCCAGTGAAAACAAAAAAACCCATTAAAGGTTTTCTTACAAACTCATTATAAAACATAGAAAAATAACATAGGTTCATTGGGACATCATTACCATATCAATCTTACATTCATCCTTACAAATAGAACAACATACACTCGACTTCCATATTTGGAATACCTAATGCGTTGGAGAGCTATAATGAGGCTCACCCTCTGTATAAGATATATAGAGCTAACCCATTTTTCACGATCTATAAAGGGGCTCAGCCCATTGTATAAGCTATATCAGGTTCACTTAAGATATATAATGGGGCTCAAACCTTCGTATAATAAATATAGGGATCACCCATTAAATATCCAAGTACAAACACATACAATCATTAAATTTTTAACATGTCACTCATAAAATTTCATTTTCATTAATAAGATAACCAATCCATTTTATAAAACCAATTTAAAGCATATATAAAAGATATTTTTGAATCGAAGTATCCCATACCAATTTGAAAATTTTAAAAGAAATTCAAGAATTAGAATTTTAAAACATTTATGTCCATAATTGTTTTCTTTGAAAACATGGACATGAATGAGAAATTATTTGAAGAATAAATATTTAAAACACTTAAAATGATATTCTAGTTAAAGAGTCCCTTACCCTGAGTCCGACTCATCTCGTAAGTTCTTTATCTTCCTGAATAATAAAATTTGTTCAATTATTTAATTTCTTAAGAACATTTATAAATTTTATTATTCTTTTTATATTAATATTATCATTTCATTACAATTACATAATTATTTATGTTCATATCAGGCGTTTTGTTGATATTCGATACTCGAGTCGAAAATGAACTTGGTACGATGTCTATTGTCCATGTAGTCATAAGTACATAATTTCTAGAATAGTTTTCATGACATTAATATCATTTTTATACATCAATTATACTTTTAAATAAAATAATTAAGTATTTTTATAAAAAATGAACAACTTTATAATCCTGGAGATGGTAGGTCGTACGTACGCATGCACAACGTTTTTCATTTTTCATTGATCGTTATGGAAATAATGTAAGAACTTTTTTATATTTCCAGAATGATCATAAATTCATTAATATCATATTAATTGTTTTAATATTCCTATATATATCTTAAAAATTATGTAGTAAATAAAAATAAATCACATCGCTTTGTGGAGGTGATAGTTCCAACATATGAACGAAAGACGTTATCATTTTTATGTGCTTAGAAAGTAAGAACATAATTGATATATTATTATCTTATAATTATTAATATGTCATGAATATCACATATTAACATTAATTCCATCATTATAACTAGTCTTGAGATATGGTAATGAAAAATGAACTATATCGATTCGTGAGGCGGTAGTCCGCCGTACACACGAACAAAATGTTCATTTCCCATTTGATGAAATTGGAGATGAATTTAGGTGTTGATATTAACATAATAATATCTAAGTATATTTAGGATAATTGAGTAATTATTTCATCGTTGTTGTAGGATATTTTTAGGAAGTGGAAGAAGAAATAAAATAGAAATATTTAAAGAAAGCAATACATCTTCTTCGGTTGGTCACCTTTGAAGAACACCTTAACACTTCTAAGGAAGGTGTTATGCCTAAAATAATCCCTAAATAATGTGGGGGGTATTTTATGAAGGGTTTTGGGTAGATATTGGCTGAATAAAATGGTTATTTAATTGTGAGTAATAGAAAATATTGAGTACCATTATATAGGAGAGGGGAGGGGCACCCTTGAAAATGATTAAAATATTAAATTGATATAAACTAATTTTTAAATCCAAATGACTCCAAATTGAATAATGTATAAGATAATATGATTATGGTTCAAAATACTTTCATCGAATAATTTTTAGACATTTATTGATTTTATTTTAAACCTTATCCTTTCGGTTTACCCTTAATTAATCTATTTTTATTTTAATTATGGTAACAACATTTCAAATATTAATAGTCTATAACTTTTACTTATATGGGGTAAATTTCCCATAAATAGAAAATTTATGAAATTTTAGACCTTATCATAGAAACTTTTAATTTTTTCAAAATTTTATATTTTTAAATAATTTAATAAAATATTATTTTTATAAAATATCAATTGTGTCAATTTTGATACTATCAATTTCATTAAATTTAAATAAAATCTGAAAAGAGAGATAACTTAGAACCAAACAATTTAATAGGATTATAATATGTCATAGTCACCTAATTTTTTTTGGATTTCCCTAATTAATTTGAAATATATTATTTTAATATTTTTCATATCATTTATTTGATATTTCTATTAATAAAATAATTACTATATCACTATTGTGTTAGCATTTATGGTAATTATTTAATCTATAAAAATTATAAATAAATTATCATGATGTAGATAATTTAATTATATTTCTGGAAACTATTTATTATCTAAGTTATATCATATTTATCACTATATTAAAATTATTATACTTATAAGAAATAAGAGGGAGATATGTTGTCACTTTATTTTGTTTTAATAATATTTATATCCTTTTCATAGAAAAAAATAAATTAAATGAGTTAATAATAATCCTTAGGTGTCAAGGGTTATATTTTATTCTTTAAATAGGATTTTGGACGGTGTTAGGGTAATTTTTTTATCCTTATCATATTATTTATTAACGTAATTTTCCTGATTTACCTTTAACCATGGTAAATAAAAATTAACAAAGTTACTATTCATAAAATAAAAAAAAGTAACATATAAACATAATTTAAAACGAGTGATTCTAAATATAGAAGATATTTTTTAAAATTTAAAATACAGAATTTTCAATAATTAGATTAAAATTAATCCTATTGAAAAAATGAGAAAGCATGTTTTTTAATAGTAAAAACCATCAAAAGATTGATACATGTTTATATCCAATTTAAATGTAAAAATAATTAAAATGACAAAAAATGAATTAAATTATAAAAACTTAATCTAATTATAATTTAAATCTAATTAAATGGATAATCTAAAAATATAAATAAATTAGACAAAAAATCAATTTTGAATTAAAATGCAGTATTTTTCATTATTCATTAAAATATGAATTTTATCATAAAATACCAAAAATTCAACCAAAGTAAATTTTTATGTCCATATTCAAGTGAAGGAGTTTAATTTGTTAAATATAACTTATAAAATTGTCAAAAACTAGATTTAAAATGGATTCTCCATAAAAAAGTAGCAAAATAGTATTTTTTTTGGAAAAATACTCATTTTATCCGTAAAATTGTATTGTTCTTATATAATATATAAAAATAATAAAATTAATTTTAAACATTATATTGAATTTATATTTCATTAATATAATCCAAAAATAGCGAGTTTATTGTTTTATAACGACAATTATTTTCATTTAAATAATTTTTCATAAAAACACACCCTTTATATTCAATTGGTTTTTATTTAATTTTAAATTTAATTTGGTAACCAATGAATAATTATACAAATATTTTTAAACCATATTTTCAAAATTTATTTAATATTGTTCATTCCCTCTAACTACCATATTAAATTATAATATTTAGTTGTTTGTTTAAACTCGATGTGGCATATCATGTACGCTATCAAACATTGTATTTCCTTTTAAAAATACATGTGATGTTACATTCTCTCCCATTTTATAAATTTCATCCTTTAAATTTGGTCTTAGTAAATAAGGTTTCATTTTTCAAAATTACTTCATTGAAATACCACATCAGAGAAAGAGTCAATAAAACCTCAACTTTAGTAGAAATAAAGTGAAGTACAAAGGTCACTTGAGATAACACATACTAGGATTTCATGTAGGAAAACATGGATATGGAAGAAAAAATAACCATCATGTTCTGATAGATAGTGATAAAAAACATGATTTGGAGAAATTTAACAATGAAAAAACAATAATTTTGTGATTGGTTAAAAGGCCATTTATTTCTTAGTAAGAAAAGTAAACAAATAACATTTTTGTTTTAAGATAATTTTTATCGAATTATGGAATTCATTTACATACTCGACTAGGAACATAAAAAACATACTTACTTGTCAAGTAGAGTTTCATCATTTAATAAATTTTAACTACAAACTCATATTTTTCTCAAAATGATGAGTATTCAAGATGAATCAAATTATATAGAATCACATAATTTAAAAAAGATTGACTATCCATTTCTCCTGTCTTGAAACATTAACCAAAACCAATATAGTTTGGATAAGATAAAAAAATTTCTAAAAAGAATAAACTATTGGATGATGAAATACTACTGTTAATATCCAAAATTTAAAAAGTAATACCAAAAGTTACACATTGACCATTCAACAAATAACCATACTTAAAATTCCTCAAAATAATCCAAACTAAGATTAAAAACCAAAATTCTAAAGGATTCAATCACATAGTCTTCCAAGATAAAATTTAACATTTATCTCCAAATAACATCAACCACTCTTAATGTCTCATACCAATAAGTAATTAACATAATCACATATTCCCCATGATAGGTTAATAATTTACAAACATAACCTAATTACCCATAAGTACACAATTAAAATAATATATTCTTGAAAAATATAATTAAACCATTACTCCTCAATTAAATACTATAGTATTCAATTTACCTTAATCACATAAAGTTCTCAAAATATTGAACATCTTCTAAAATAAAATTTATCACATAATCCCCAAATCATTTTCCAATACCTAGGATACACATTTGATAAACTTATGTTCCCAAAATCAACTTATTCTTATTTCATAAACTCATTTAACTAAAAATAAAACATCATACTAACTAGGGGATTCACACAGGAGAGTGATAGGCAATAAATCCTTGTCACACTTTGCTTGTGGGTTCCATTCCCACAGTCTTGTCCGACGTGATTGGTTGTCACCCTTCCTATGGGTCGTCCTTTTCCTAAAATTATATAATTTTATAACATTCCCAAAAATTATATAAAATCCTTAAAAATAAACATAACCTATTTCAAACTCAAAGTTTATCTCATTCCTTTAATTTTTCATCCCAAAAATTAATAACCCATAATTACCTCAAAAATAAATGTCTCCAAAAATACCGTTAATTACGTTAAAATTTCGGAACATAAAGCCTCAAAAGGGATTTATATGACATTGATATTATGATCAACCTGAAAATTATAAACTCATATTATATCCCTATCTATTAAGAAGATATCCTAATCTTCAAATTTTTCTAATCCATCCTCTGATACCAACTATAAGGACCCATCCTTAAACAATCTTATTCTAGTGTTTTTGTATGACAACCCTGTTTTTATTACAAAATTAAACATAATTTATTACATAAACTTAATTTTATACCACATATAATATCGAGAGGTCTAGTGTATTTGGGGCTTAGGATCATTACCTAACAACTTAAAACATTAAATACAACATCTTTATTGAAAACTTCCTTTACATGACCACTACATTCCCTCGTACTTAGCATTTCATGGGATAACCTGAGGACATGCATAAGAAAAGGGTAAGCTATAAAGCCCAGTAAGGGAATAATAATGGAATAACATGAGGAATACAATACATGTTAGAAAATAGGCATATCAATAGAGCACAAGAGAAACATGAAAATAAAGGCATGACAAAGCATGATAATTTTAACATGGAAATGTGGAAACAACACTTAACATGGAATTACCATGAGCCAAGGCTCATTGCACATGGAGCATGAGTAAATAATCATTGCACTTGAAGTACGAGTAAAACCTCATTGAAATTGAATTATCATGAGTATACACTCATTGCACATGACGTATCATGATACAATACTTTACCCAATGCATTGGAGCGCTATAAGGGCACACCCTTCTTAAACATTTCATTTCATGCATAAGTGTGCCACATGGATCATATAACATGGATTCATAAAACATAATAATTTATTCCAAGAAAAAGGAATGTGGAATTAATACATGAAAATTTATAATCAATAAGTAAATGTGCATAAAGGTGAATACCCTTGATAGAGAAATGGGCATGGTATTCACTACACAATGACATTGGCTTGGAAAACCGGTGCAATTTCGGTAGCCTAACAGCGTGACGTAAGAATTATTTAAAATGGTTGATGAGAGAGAAATGGGTGTCTCATCACATTTACATGAAATGGACAGTAAGGGTTTCATATTGATACATTTCCCAACAAATGTAATTGAATTTAGATTCATGATACAAAATAATTGCTTGAATGTAAATGAGGAGAGAGAAATTCCTTTCGGAATTTCGGCATAGTAACAGGTGTACATGGGTGGAATTTAATGAAAGAGAAAGGGGTATCCCATACTTCAAACACAAATAGGTCAGTATGGGGGAGTTTATAAACCATACGCTAACATTTATAATTGAAATTAAAAGGGCATAACAACATTAAGAAAATTGGACAAAAATGAGAAAGGAAAAAAAACCCTTACTTGGAAGTGTGCTTCCAAAGGCTTGAGAGTGGATTGAGAGAGGCTTCTTGGGAGCTTGGTGAACCTTGGGAGGATTATAGAGAGAGGAGGGAAGCGGTTGTATAAACTCCAAAGGCTTTGAGTGAGGAGGAAGTGGGAGCTTGGGTGGGTTTATATCAGAAAGGTGAGAGAATTCTTTATTATTTAGGTTTGGGACCCTCACATTAAACTAATCCAAACCACAAACCAGACCATGGTTTTTGCCCATGGTTTTTGGAAAAGGGAAGTGTAAAACAATATTTTATAAGGACAAATTCCGAAATTCTTAAAATAATGGGGTTGCTTATGTGTAGGTGAGTCACACTCCCAAGGAAAACAATTTAAAAAGACAAGTTGTTTAATAAGTCTTGAAGGATCCATTAATGATTTGTAAAATAAGTAAAAAAAACCCAAAATCACATTATTTTAATGGTAAAACATATATTGGCCTAAAATAAGGCTTATATTATTTTATTACATCATTATTGGGTCATTATGATGTCATAAAACACATTATATATTTAAACGGTATTTAAATTTTACCCAAACATTCGACTGTCTCAGAAAATTATGAAAAATTCACCATTGGATAATTTTGACACCCATATTCCAGAAATAATATTCATTTTATCTAAATAATTTTATAAATATGTTAATTTTCCCTTTTAAAATAAAAACCGACATTTATCTAAAATTCATGGGTTTTTATAAAAATGGATTTCAAACCTTAATAAAAATTACAATTCCATTCAAAAAATTATAAGATCATTTATATTTTATAAAAACTAATTTAATAATAGTAATATTTTATTAAAATATTATTTAATTTAAAAATCCATTAATTCATCAAAATAGATTTCTTAGTTGAATATTAACTAAAAACACTATTTGTGCTTTAAAAACTATTTACAAGGTAACAATAATAAAATGAAAGTATATTAATTATTATATACAAAAATAATGTAAATAACCATAGTTCTAAGGTCTTGTTACATAACCCCTTATAACACCCACATAAGACCAAAGAGTATGGTGTGCGATGGTGACAGACTCTTGGGGTGGCTTGGATAACATTGCAAGCGTAGTGATCTCTATCAACTTCCACTTCTCCCGTAGATAGTTCTATTCGATCTTGACTTGATGAAGCTCGGCATGGGATTGGTCAAGAGTGAAGCCTAATAACTCCACCTCTTTTCCGAGCTCTGACAAATGGGCTTCGTATAGAGCAATTCTACTGGATGAGGCCATCACTTCCTTTGTCTGAGTAAATTAGATTGTTAAATCCCTATATTTATATTGATCATGTGATCATTGTTTAATGAATATATTATCAACGGTCACAATTCTTAACATAAAACCAATGAAGTTGACATTTTATATAAACATTTTATATAAAGTAGCATTTAATTAGATCAAGAGGGATTTCTATTAATATTAGTTTGGGTCGTTACAATCTTCCCCCTTTAAAAAATTTCGCCCTCGAAATTTTATTTTCCCACACTAAAACAAATGTGGGTAACTCAGATTCATTATTTCCTCCGATTCCCACATCGCTTCTTCAAAATTATGGTTTCTCCAGAACACCTTGATGAGGGGCATTGTCTTATTTCGTAGAACTTTTTCTCTATGATTTAAGATCTTCAATGGTTTCTCCTCATAAGAAAGACCATACTCTAAATGTACCACCTATGAAGAGAGTACATGTGAAGGGTCTGGTATGTACTTCCTTAAGAGGGATACATGAAAGACATCATGTACTTTGGCCATGGTAGGTGAAAGTGGTAGTTGATAGGTCACAACCCCGACATGATCAAGAATATCAAAGGGGTCGATGTACGTTGGACTTAACTCCCCTTCATTTACAAAACTCATGACCTTATTCCATGGAGATATGTGTAGAAATACCATGTCTCCAACTTTAAACTCAAGGTCTCATCGACGGTTATCTGCATAACTCTTCTATCGACTCTGGGCTGCCTTGATATGCTGCTGAATGGTTTTCACCTTCTACACCATTTCTTTAACCATTTCTAGTCCAAGTAGTTTACTCTCACCGACCTCATCCCAACACATCGGTGTTCTGCACCTTTTCCCATAAAGGGATTCAAATGGTGCCATTTGGATGCTCATGTGGAAACCGTTATTATAAGATAACTCAACCAGAGGAAGATGTTGATCCCATCCTCCTTTAATGTCCATTGAACACGCTCTCAATATGTCATCAAGTGTTTGGATTGTTCGCATGGATTGGCCATTTGTTTGAGGATGATAGGCCGTACTAAAGTTTAGTTTAGTATTCAGAACATATTGAAGATTATTCCAAAACATAGAGGTGAATCTTGGATCTCGATCGGACATAATAGATAGTGGTACTCCATGAAGCCTTACCACTTATCTGATATATATCTGTGCCATTTGATCTAATGATAAATCCTTTCGAATAGTAATGAAGTGTGAAACCTTTGTAAGATGATCCAAAACAACCTAGATTGAATTGTTTCCTTGGGATGTGTTTGGATGTCCTGTGACAAAGTCTATGGTGATGTTCTCCCATTTCCATTCCGGTATGGGCAATGGTTGCATCATCCATTTAGACTTATGCCTCTCTGCCTTCACTTGTTGACACACCAGTCACTTTGATTTATATTCAGCGATCTCCTTCTTCATATTATCCCACCAATAATACTCTCAGATATCTCAATACATATTTGTGTTTCCTGGGTGAATAGAGAAATTTGAACTATGTGCATCATCTAAAAGTTCATTCTTTAACTCCAGAACTGATGGAAAACATAGTCTTTTCCCAAATCTCACAATTCCTTCTTTATTAACATTAAACTCCGAGGATTTCCATTTTTTGATAGCTTCCACTTTTTCCTGAATTCCCACATCATCCTTTTGAGCATCCTTTAACCTTTCCAAAAGTGACGGTTGAGCAATAATTTGTGAAAGAATTGATGATGTTCCCTTATTTATGATTCCCATGTCCATCTTCATCAAATCTAAGAAGATTGGATATTTTTCAATTCTCATCAATGATAGAATCGTTGGGTCCTTTCTAATTAGGGCATCCGCCACCTTGTTCACTTTCCTATGGTGTTAATGGATTTAGAATTCATAGTGTTTGATCATATCTAACTATCTTCATTGGTGCATGTTCAACTCTTTCTGTGTGAATATATACTTGTGAATTTTGTGGTCCGTATATATTTCACACTTATCCCCAAAGAGATAGTGCTGGCAAATTTTCAAAGTGAAGATCACTGAACCCAACTTGTGGTATTGTACTGGGTAGTTCTGTTCATGAACTTTCAATTGCCTTGAAGCATAGGCAATGGATTTTTCATTTTGGATCAACACACATCCCAATACCTTCTTCGAAGAATCACTGAATACCACAAAAAGTTATCCACTTGTGGGTAAAGTGAGCATGAGCGCAGTGATAAGCCTCCATTTAAACTCCTTGAATCTTTCTTTGCATTCATCACTTCAAGAAAACTTTACTCCCTTTTGAGTTAGCTTGGTAAGAGTGTTGGAAAATCATGAGAAATTTCTCACAAATCGTCGATAATATCCAGCTAATCCCAAAAATCTACGGATATCCGTTACCGATGTTGGACTCGACCATCCCTCAATTGCATCTGTTTTGGAGGGATCCACATATATCTCATTTCTTGTGATGATATGGCCCAAGAATGAGGCCTACTTCAACCAGAACTCACACTTGCTGTACTTTTCATAGAGCTTATCCTTCCGCAAGTTCGCTAGTACATTTCTTAGACAATTCTCATGATCCTCCTTGGTTTTGGAGTATATCAGAATATCATCTATAAAGACTACCACAAATTTGTTGAGGTAATCTCTAAATACTCTATTCATCAAGTCCATGAAGATTTCTGGAGCATTAGTGAGTCCAAAAGGCATTACTATGAATTCATAGTGCCCGTATCTGGTATGAAAAGCAGTATTGGGGATATCTTCATTCTTCACCCTTACTTGATAATATCCCTACCACAAATCCACCTTGGAGAATTATTGTGCTCCACAAAGCTGATAAAAAAAGTCATCAATTAGTGGGAGAGGATACTTGTTCTTTATCGTGATTTTGTTAAGCTCATGATAATCGATGCAAAGGCGCATTGACCCATCATTCTTCTTGATGAAGAGGACTGGTGCACCCCATGGTGAAGCACTTGGACGTATAAACCCTTTATCCAGATTCTCCTGTAGTTGTTTTTTCAGTTCCTTAAGCTCCACAACAGCCATTCTATACAGAGCCTTGGATATTGGCAACGCCCCAGGTATAAGATCAATTGAGAATTCAACATCTCTTCTAGGAGGAAGGCCAAGCAATTCCTCGGGAAACACTTCAGCGAATTCCCTCCCAAATGGCATGTCTTATAGGATGGTTAACTCCTTAGAATCAATCATCTGAGCTAGATACGCATGCTCATAGGGCAGTAATATCCATTCTTGAGATGATGGAGCTAAAAAAGATTTATCTTCCTCCTTACACTTGTAAAGAATCAGGGGTCTATTCTCCACATGGAGAGTGATTTCCCTCTCACAGAAATTTATGTTGGCTCTATATAAGGATAGCCAATCCATGCCAAGAATTGCATCAAATTCCACCATAGGGAGTATGATGAGGTTCGCTGGGAAGTTTAATCCACATAATATGATAGGGGAGGAGTTATATTCCTGTGATGCAATGATTGCCCCATTTTTCGTACTCACCGACATCTTCACTTCCATGATTTGTGGTGGTGCTGAGATTTTTCTACTAAACTTTTGAGATATAAAGGAATGCATAGAACCTGAATAAAAAAGTACGTTCTCCATTCTTGAATGAATAACTAGTGTACCTGTCACCACTTCGTTGTCGGGGTTCTCTTCAGCATTAGTAATGAAAAAAGCCCACCCTTGCTGCCTTGGAGGTTGTTGGTTGCCTCCAAAGAACCTTAGATTAGGGAACTAATTTGCAACATGCCCTCGTTCTTTGTAGTTGTAGAAATAAACCATGCGTTGAGGTTCGAATAGTGCATTCCCCTCCTGTGTTGCAGTCGTGGGTCTTTCTTGCCGACAGTTAACAGCTAGGTGCCCTTATCTTCCACACCTAAAGCATTTCCTCATACCCTTCAAACAATTTCTAGGGTGCTTATTTCCTCACCTTTGGAAAGTGGGGTGCTAGATCTTCTTAGCACCATTGGATTTACCCATCAGACTTCTATCATTGAAGCCCCCCTTACGATTCTTATCCCTATGATACCCCTGAGATTCTCCGATTGCCATTTCAACCTTGAGGGCACATCAGACAATTTCCTCATAGCTGTCGAAGTCACAGATCACCAGTGCATTTCGGAGGCTAGGTTTCATCTCACCAAAGAAGCGATCAACCTTGCATTTGGGGGTAATAAAAAAGTCAGAAGCATATCGTGAAATCCTTGTAACGTTTGTCTTATACGCTCCAACAGATTTGTCGTCTTTTTTCTTGAGGGCAAGGAAGTCCCTTTTCAACTTAAGCCGGAGGGTGCGCATAAAATATTTATCGAAAAACATCTCCTAGAAATCCTTCCATTCCAACGCATCGATCTCCTCCTCAGGATTCGTATTTTTGATCAACATCCACCATTGATCAGCTTCACCCTCTATACGATAAGAAACCAGGAGAACCTTCTCTTTTTCCGAGCATTTAAGGATGGAAAAGATCTTTTCAATGGAGTTGATCCATTTTTCAGCGATTGAGGGATCAGATGATCCATTAAAAGTAGGAGGCCTTTGTCTCATGAAGCTCTCAAAAGAGAATTGGTCTTTCTTAGGGGGGGTTCAACGTTCTTCTTGACCCATGTTTCTATTCAAATCTTGAGTTAGCTGAGAGAGAAGCGTTACAAAGTTCACAATTCCCGCTCTCATCGGATTGGGCATCTCATTAGTTTAATCGTCACATTGATCTTCACATCGGTTGTTAGCCCGAGTCCTCCTATTACCGGCCATTGGATGGAATAAAAGTTAAGTTAGGGGTAACACATAAAGGGTAATACAAAGACAAAATGGATGACTTATAAATAACTTTTATTTCCTTAACATATGAATCATATTGGCTTCAATATATGTTATCCATGATATACTTTCTAACATATATTCTTAGGGAATTTTTTTCCCTTAATAGTGGTTCATTATAAGCTTGTGAATTTACCAAAGAATATCCCCCCAGAGTGTTGTAACCAAGAGTGCAGCAAGGCCCGTTTTCATGCACCAGTTCCCGTTCGAGTCTAGCTCAAAGTGGTGTTTTCAGGTTTTACCCCTAGGATACATCTATGCTAGAGCTTCCTCTACCTGCTCATATCCAGACATGGATGTATTTTCTTGATAAACTACTTTATAAACACTCACCAAAACTTAGGGATGTTTTTATTATACTTAGTCTTATCTCTAAGGCTTCACTAGGGTTTTCTAATCCTAATCCCAAAAATAACTAAACCTATCCTCTGATACCAACTATGACAACCCGGCTTTTTATTTCACAATTAAACATAATTTATTATATAAACTTCACTTGATACAACATAGAAGATCAAGAGGTCTTGTGTATTTGGGTATTAGGATCATTATATAACAAATTAAAACATGAAATAAAACATCTTTATTGAAAACCTCCTTTACATGACCACTACATTCTCTCATAATTAGCATTGTAGGGGATAATATGAGGACATGCATAAGAAAAGGGTGAGTTATAAAGCCTAGTAATGGAATAATCATGGAATAAAATGAGAAATACAATACATGTTATAAAATATGCATATCAGTAGAGAACAAGATAAGCAAGAACATAAAGTCATGATAAAGCATGACAATCATAACATGGAAATGTGGAAACAACACTTAACATGGAATTAGCATGAGCCAAGGCTCATTGAACATGGAGCATGAGTAAATACTCATTGCAAATGTAGCACGAGTAAAACCTTGTTGCACTTGAATTATCATGAGTAAACACTCATTGCACATGATGTATCATGATACTATACTTTACCCAATGCATTAGAGCACTATAAGGGAACACCCTTCTTAAACATTTCATTTCATGCATAAGTGTTCCACATGGATCATATAACATGGATTCATAAAACATAATCATTTATTACATGATAAAGAAATGTGGAATTCATACATGAAACATTATAATCAATAAGTAAATATTCATTAAGGTGAATACCCTTGATAGAGAAATGGGCATGGTATTCACTACACAATGACATTGGCTTGGAAAATCGGTGCAATTTCCGTAGCGTAACGACGTGACGTAAGAATTCACAGAAATTGTTGATGAGAGATAAAGGGGTGTCTCATCACATGTACATTAAATGGAAAGTAAGGGGTTTATATAGATACATGTCCCAACAAATGTAATGGAATTTAGATTCATGATACAAAAGAATTGCTTGAATGTAAACGAGGAGAGAGAATTTTCTTTCAGAATTTCGGCATAGTAAGAGGTGTATATGGGAGGCATTTAATGAGAGAGAAAGGGGTATCCCATAATTAAAACATAAATAGGGCCGTATGGGGGAGGTTCAAAACTATACCCCAACATTTATAATTGAAATTAAAAGGTCATAACAATATTAAGAAAATTGGACAAAAATGAGAAAGGAAGAAAAAACCCTTACTTGAAAGTGTGCTTCCAAAGGATTGAGAGAGGCTTATTGGTAGCTTGGGAAACCTTGGAAGGATTCTAGAGAGAGGGGGGTAGAGGTTGGACGAACTATAAAGGATTTTAGTGGGAAGGAAGTGGGAGATTGGGTGGGTTTATATAGGAAAGTTGAGGGAATTCTTTATTATTTAGGTTTGGGACCCTAACATTAAACTAATCCAAACCACAATCCAGCCCATGGTTTTTGCCCATGGTTTTTGGAAAAGGGATGTGTAAAAAAATATTTTATAAGTCCAAAGTCCTAACTTCTTAAAATAATGGGGTTTCTTATGTGGAGGTGAGTCACACACCCAAGGAAAACAATTTAAAAAGACAAGTTGTTTAATAAGTCTTGAAGGGTCCATTAATGCTTTGTAAAATAAGTAAAAAAAACCCAAAATCACATTATTTTAACGCTAAAACATATATTGGCCGAAAATAAGGCTTATAGAATTTTATTACATCAATATTGGGCCATTATGATGTCATAAAACACATTATATATTTAAACAGTATTTAATTTTTACCAAAAAATTTGACTGTCTCAGAAAATTATGAAAAATTCACTGTTGGATAATTTCGACATCCTGATTCCCGAAATAATATTCATTTTATTTATATAATTTTATAAATATGTTAATTTTCACTTTTAAAATAAAAACCTACATTTATAAAAAATTCACGAGTTTTGAAAAAAATGGCTTTCAAACCTTAATAAAAATTACAATTGCATTCATAAAATTATAAGATAATTTATATTCAAGAAAAAATAATTTAATAATAATAATATTTTATTAAAATATAATTTAATTCAAAAATACATTAATTCATCAAAATAGATTTATTAGTTGAATATTAACTAAAAACACTATTTGTGCTTTAAAAACTATTTACAAGGTAACAATAATAAAATGAAAGTATATTAATTATTATATAAAAAAATAATGTACATAACCATTGTAAAGACCCGCAAATTTCAAGGAAATTTTTTTCTTAATTTTCTTTGGAATTTTACAAGAGCGCAGCTTCAGACGGCACCTGATTCCGAGGCCCGGTGTGCCCGGAATAAATTTCCGAAGTTTGGCTCGGGTACGTTCAGTGAACGGACGAGCGGGTTTTTCTATCTTTTGAACCGGTGCCCGGAATCGAATTCTGAGGGCACCGATGAAATCGCAGCGCCGGTATTTGCTTAGAAACGCCTCTTCCGGGGTTGCGTTTGCTCAACCGTGGTTTTTAAAATTTTGGGCTTTAAGTCGGAAATAAAATAAAGGTTGTGCGACAACTTTATTTTATTTCACTTAAGCCGCTTGAAAGCCACTTGAGCTGAGTTAAAGCGGATAGGGTGCTATCCGGAAATACCCTACCCCTTGGTAGGATATTTGTGAGGTGGGGCCCGCACGAGCCCCGCCGTTTCTTCCGCTAAGTAACGCACCCGCGAAAACCCGTCAAAGTAACTGAAAAGTCAACCAGCGCGTTTTCTTTAATTTCTTAACAGACCATTTAATTGGGCGGTTTATTTCGTGAATTAAATGGGCTGTTTCATTCGTTGAATTAATTCAACGAATTTAATGGGTCGTTACTTACGCGTTTGCGTTTGTTGGCAAAATAATAAAATAGACCAACGTGTCTATTTTGGAGGATTACTCTTTATTCTCTGGGCCTCCACCCTCCCCGCGAAGAAAGCGAAGAACGCGAAGAACGCGAAGAACGCGAAGAACGCCGGAACCAAAATTCGACGACGCACACCGTGATCCGTGACGTCGACAAACTTTTTCTGCGACCTTCTTCTTCTTCGGCGCTTCTTCTTCCGCGGAAAACCTACGATCGGCGGTTAAAGGTGAGAATCGAATCTTCTAAATTCTTCCTTTTTATAATTCGATATCAACGGATTTAAATTAATTAAATCCGTTTGATCTTGATCCGGAGATCGTCGGCGCGACTCCTTCCCGCGGTGCGACGAGCGTCTCTTCCGCGACGATCACCAAATCCGCGACGACCTCTCGTCCGACGACGACGACAAGGTAGGGATTTAATTCTTGATGATTCATTCCCGTGTTTTTATTTCTTTTTGAATAAAGAACCGGCATGAATATGTTCAATTAATTAAAATTGAATTTCCGTTTAAAAGAAAAAGGAGTGAACAATTTTTATCTTGATTAAAAATTGTTGTAGCCCCTTTCTCCCGTTGTTTATGACTAACGCGGAGGGTGCGGGTCTAACGAACAAGACCCGACAACCCTCCGCCGATCCTTTTCGTGTGCGGTTTTGGCAAGCGACGACGAACCGTGCGGCAAGGGCGATCCGTTGATCCCGCAGTGAAGATCGGCCCCCGGGAGGAGCAACGGCGCAGACGGGAGAGGAATCGGGCCACCAGAGCAACTCCGGCGGCCCGCGGAAGGCGGCGGCGGCGCGGGTCGCCGGCGACCGGAGGCGGCGGCGCCCGGCACGCCGCCGGAGGATCCGCCGCGGCTCGGCCGCGGCGGTGGCGAACCGCCGGACCGCGTCCGCGGTCCGGCCACCCAACACGCGGCCCGCGCGGGCCGCGTTCCACCTAAGCCGCGGGTCAAACCCGCGGCGCCCCTTGGCCGCTCGGCCGAGGTCGAGCCGGCCGGTCCGGTCGGCCAGGCCGCGCCCAGGCCGGACCGGACCCGGCCCAACCGGGCCGGGCCGGGTCGCCCCGGGCCCAGAACCCCCGTTTTCGGGCCCTCTTCGGTCTTTTGCCCATATCTTGGGCCTAGGACCTCCGATTGACGAACCGTCAGCGGCTACGCGATCCTTGGATCGATACGTTCGTTTCGGTTTATTACACTCAAGGTTTCGGAAGACTTTGGGTTCGGCCGGGTTGGTTCGTACACGAAACCAACCGGGCCCTCGGAGCGGAAACGCTCATAACTTGAGCTACGGACGTCCGATCGACGTACCGTCAGCTGTGGTAGTTTCCTCTAAGTGAGACGGAACTTTTGGCATACTCCGCCCGAGGATCGGACACAGGCGGAGTATGGTCGGGTTGGTTTTGCCCTAAAAAACCAACCGGGCCCCTGGGACGAAAATGCCAATAACTCTCAGACCGGGCGTCCGATTGACGCGCCGTCTGTTGCGTTGAGATCCTGTTGTCGATACGGAACTTTTGGATACATCAACTTCGGACTACGTGTCAGTTGTTGTATCAGCCTCTCGGCTCGTGGAGCGGATCCTCCTAAACGAGCTCGCTGTGTGCGGGAACCCTAGTGCTGGCTGTGACTTCGACGACAGAGCAGAGATCCTCCGTGGACTGTGACTTCGACGACAGAGCAAAGATCCTCCGTGGACTGTGACTTCGACGACAGAGCAGAGATCCTCCGTGGACTGCGACGACGACAGAGCAGAGATCCTTCGTGGACTGCGGCGACGACTGTGCAGAGATCCTCAGTGGACTGCGTCGACTACTGCACTCAGCGATCCTACGTGGATCAGTGCTACAGGTCCTGTGTGGGCCCGATCCTGTGTGGGTCCTCACTACCGGTTCTGTGTGAGCCACTGCCTACAGGTTCTGTGTGAGCCCGATCCTGTGTGGGTCTTTTGCGGGGGTTAGTACCTATCGATCCTTCGTGGGTCCGACAACTTAGATGGATCAGTGATCATCTTTGACGTCATCTGAAAAAGTATACCTGGTTGAGCTGAATCTTATGTTACTCTCCTTTGTGGAATGTGTTGAACTATCCTATGTGGATTTACTGTTTACTCTCCTTTGTGGATTTGAGTCTTGCTTTCCTGTGTGGATTGAGTTGTTCTTGAGCTCGTGAGCAGAGCTAGAATTAGGGACTTAGGTATATGTATGGGCATATACCTAAGTCGAGTCAGATGTTACTTCGTGATTGCACCTTCCTTTTTGTGCTATATCCTTTGTGGATTTCGGGAGACCTTCGGGGGTCTCGGGGTCCTTACTGAGTAGTTTATACTCACCCCTGCACGGGCTATGCCCGCACCTTGTTGTGTTGGATGCAGACGACGGACAGCGCTGATCACGGTTGGGGCGTGGAGCAGGACGGTACCTGGAGGTGGACCACTGGGCGGGGCGTGCTCGGAGCGGACGTGGGACCCGAGGAGCCTGGAGGCTATCTGTACCCACCCTTCAGATGGGATTGCCAGTGGACGACACGAGGCCACCGTCTTTTCTTCAGTTGCTGTTCTTTACCCTTTTCAGTTGTACTTTCAGTTGGGCTTGTATTCCGGCCCCCTTTACTTTTCTGCACTTGGTAGTTACTTTCCGCTTGCTGACTCTGTGGTGGTTGTTACTTATAAAGGCAATGACTTCCCTGTTTACCGGGATTTTACGCCTTGGTGCTAGTCGCCAGCCCCTGGCCTATGGAAGGCGGGCTTGGGGTAGTCACGACACGGGCCCCGAGGTCGGGTCGTGACAACCATAGTGCTAAGGTCTTGTTACATAACCCCTTATAACACCCGCATAAGACCAACGAGTATGGTGTGCGATAGTGACAGACTCTTGGGGTGGCTCAGATAACATTTCATGCGTGGTGATCTCTATCAACTTCCACTTCTCCCATAGACGGTTCCGTTCGAGTTTGACATGATGAAGCTGGGATTGGGCTTGGTGAAGAGCGAAGATCAATGATGACACCTCTTTTCTGAGCTCTAATAAATGGGATTCGTATGGAGAAATTCTACTGGATGAGGCCATCTCTTCCTTTTTCTGAGTAAATTAGATTGTTAAATCCCTATATTTATACTAATCATGTGATCACTGTTCAAAGACTATATTAGCAACAGTCACAATTCTTAACGTAAAACCAAAAAATTTTGACATTTTATATAAACATTTTATATAAAGAGGCATTTAATTAGGTCAAGAGGGATTTCCATTAATGAAAGTTTGAGTCATTACATTTTGAACTAGAATTAACATTAGAGGATATTTTCATTTTAGAGTTTTAGAAAGTTAGGGAAAAAAATATTACATAGTAAACCCGTACATTACAAGTTAACACTTATACTCAGTATCCATTTTTTTTAACAAATGAAACCCTTTTAAAATAAATCATTTTTTCATGAAACATATTTAATACATTCATCAAGGAATATTATTTTTCCTTACCAATATTAAGACCTATGATTTTTTTTAAAACTTTGTATGAGCACAAAATCTCAGTAAGGGGTATAAGGAAAGTAAATTGTTACTCTAGTGAAGACAGGAAAACCCATTAATTTTGTTTCTTAAAATCTGTTTAGTAAGAATATAAAAATCACATAAATGTATTGGGACATCATTACTATATTAACATTACATTCACCCATAAAAATGGAATAAACATAAGGTTGAATTCCATATTTGGAATACCCAATGCATTGGAGATCTACTATGGAGCTCACCCTTCGTATAATATATATCAGGCTCAGTCATTTTATATTATCTATAATGGGGCTCGACACATCATATAAGATATACCGGGATCACCTATGAGATATAATGGGGATAAAACGTTCACATAATCTATATCTGACTCAACCTTTAAATTTAAAAGTACCAAAGTATAAAAGCTTGCAATTTTTAACATTTCACTCATAAAATTTAATTTTAATTCATTAGATAACCAATCCATTTTCTAAAACCAATTTAAAGAATTTATAGAAGATATTTTTGAATCAAAATGTCCCATACCAATTTTGAAAATTTTAAAATAAACTAGAGAATTAACATTTTAAAACACTTATGTCCATTAAACCATTTTTATAACATGGAAATGAATGAGAAAGAATTTGAAGAATAAATCTTTAAAACACATAAATGATTTTTTAGTTAAAGAGTCCCTTAACTTGAGTAAGACTCATATCATACGTTCTTTATATTCCTGATTAATAAACATCAGTTAATTATTTACCTTATTAATAACCTTTATAAATTTTATTATTCTTTTTATATGACTATTATCAAGTCATAACAATTACAAAATTATTTATGTTCACATCAGGTGTTTCTTCGATATTCGGTACTCGTGTTAAAAATGAGCTTTGTATGATGTCTATAGTCCATGTGGTCATAAGTCCATCATCTATAGAATAATATTCATGACATTATTATAATTTTTATATATAAATTATACTTTTTAATCAAACCATTAATTATTTTTATGAAAAATGAATAACATTATAATCATGGAGACGGTAGGCCATACGTACGCATTAGTAACGTTTTTATTTTTCATTGATCGTTATGGAAAGAAGGTAAGAACTGTTTTATCATTAAAAATTATAATAACATCATTAATATAATATTAATAATTTAAATATAAATACATACATGCATACATACACATATATATATATATATCATACAAGTGATATAGTGAATAAAAACAAATCACATCGCTTCATGGATGTGGTAGTTCACATGTACACACAAACGACGTTATCATTTTTATGTGAATGGAAAGTAAGAACATATTTGATATATTATTTTCTTATAATTATTAATATGTCATTAATATCACATATGAACATTAATTACATCTTTATAACTAGTATTTAGATATGGTAATGAAAAACGATCTATATGGGTTCGTGAGGCGGTAACATGAAGGAAATGTTCATTTCCCATTTGATGGAATTTGAGATAGATTTATATGATGATATTAACATAATAAAATCTAAATATATTTAGAATAATAGAGTTATTATTTCATCATGGTTTGAGGAGATTTGAAGGAAGTGGAAAGAGAAATAAATTAGAAATACTTAAATAAAATGATTCCTCTTCTTCAGTTTATCACCACTCAAGAACACCTTAACAACTACAAGAAGGGTGTTATGCCTAAAATAAGGACTCAAGAATGTGGAGAGGTATTTTAGGAAGGGTTTTGGGTAAGTCATGTCTGAACCAAATGGTTCTTGAAGTGTGAGAAATAGAGAAGAGTGAGTATATTTTTATAGTAGATGGGAGGGGCACCCTTGTAAACTCTTAAAATATAAAATTAATATAATTTATTTTTAAATACAAATGACTCTAACTTGAGTTATGTTGAATATAATATGATTATGGTTCTAAATCCTCTCATAAAATAATTTTTAGGCATGTATTGATTTTATTTTAAACCCTATATTTTCGGTTTACCCTTAATTAATCTATTTTAATTTTAACTGTGGTCACAACATTTTAAATATTAAGAGGCTATAAATTTTACTTATATGGGGTCAATTTCCTATAAATGGACACTTTATAAAATTTTATACCTAATCATATCCACTTATAATTTTTATATAATTTAATAAATATTATTTTTTATAGAACATCAATAGTGTAAATTTTGACTCTATTCATTTCATTGAATTTAAATAAGATCCAAACAGAGAGATATTTTCAAAAAAAAAACATTTAATAGGATTATAATATGTCAAATCAACCAATAAAATTTGCAGAGTACCCTAATTAATTCTAATTATATTTATTTTAATATTGTTCATGTCATTTATTTGATATTTCTATTAATAAAATAATTACAATATTACTACTATGGTAGAATTTATGGTAATTATTTAATCTCTAAAAATTAAAAATAAATTATCATGATGTATATAATTTCATTACATTTCTGAAGAATATTTATTATGAGGGTTATATCATATTTATCACTATATTAAAATTATTATACATATAAGAAATAAGAGGGTGACATGTTTTCACTTTCTTTTGTTTTAATAATATTTATATCACTTTCATAGAAAAAAGTACATTAAATGATTCAATTGCGATCCTTAGGTGTTATGGGACAAATTTTATTCATCCAATAGGATTTTTCCAATGTTAGGGTAATTTTATTTTCCTTACCATATTATTTATTACCCTAATTTATGTGATTTACCTTTAACCATGGTAAATAAAAATTATGAAAGTTACTATTCATAAAATCTGGAAAAAGTAACCTATTAACACAATTTGGACCCATTGATTCAAAATATGGAGTCCATTATTCAAAATTTTAAATAATGAAATTTTATTAAATGATAAAAAAATAATATAATTATACCTTAAATCGAATTAAAAAGATAATCTAACAATATAAATAAATTAGACGAAAAAGCAGTTTTGAATTAAAATGCAGAAATTTTCACTATTCATTAAAATATGAATTTTTTCAAAAAAATACCAAAACTTAAACCAATATAAATTTTGATATCCATATTTTAAAAAGAAAGTTTAATTTATAAAATATAACTTATAAATGTTTCAAAAAACTAGATTTAAAATGTGTTGTCCATCAAAAGGCAGCAAAACTGCATTTTTTAGAAAAATACTCATTTTATCCCGAAAATTATACCGTTCTTATATAATATATATAAGAAACATAAAATTATTTTTAAACATTATATTGAATTTATATTTCATTAATATAATCCTAGAATATTTATTTTATTATTTTAAAAACACAATTATTCACATTTATATAGTTTTTCATAAAAACACATCCTTTATATTATATTGGTTTTTATTTAATTTTATAATTAATTTGGTCACTAATTAATCATTATATAAAGATTTTTAAACCATATTTTCATTATTTAGTAAATAATTTTCATTCCCTCCATTCTAACAGCTATGATATTACTGCCATATTAAATAATAATATTTAGATGTTTATTTAAGCTCGATGTGGCATATCATGTATGGTATAGAACATTATGTTTCCTTTTAAAAAAACCTTTGGATGTTACAATATTGGTGATTTAGACATAGAAAATCCACCACCATTTTTTGCTGTAAGAGATGAATTAGAAATTGATTAAGGCACAACCAAAGGGTGAGACTACTCTTATGAAATGGAATGAATTTAAGTACGTATATTAAAATTTTTCAACTTTAGAAAAAGGATATTGAAATAAAATTTTATCATATTATCATCATTTGTGATGATTTCAATTAACTTTTCATGCCTGTTTGGGTTATGGTTTTTTGGTTGTTATCTTTCTTTGGATCACCCACTTTCCTATGGTTAATGATATTTATCACTCTCTATAATTATTTATGCATTTCTTCCACATATATATATTCATTTTCCTTATATGTTATCCTATATGGAAACCTAGTTATGAGTTAATTTGGGAAAACTTTATGTTTTCAACTTTACCTTTTTAAGGGAGGTTTTATAATTTATTTGTATGATGTGGGTTTTTGTGAAGGAATTTTCAAATGTTAAACCTTTGATGACAAAGATGAATTTTTAGGGAGAAATTTATTTTAATAGGGGTAGAATGTAACACCCTGAGATTTTGTAAATTGTTTTTAAATTTTTTTTAATATTTTTTGGTATTTTAAATTACATGAAACACTGAGTTCAGCTTCAATTACACACAATACTATTTTTTTCTTGTGTTACAAATAATTTTAATTTTATATTGTGTTACACACAACACCAATTTTAAACCAAACATGAAATAATATTTAAATATTATTATTTAATATGATAGTAATTGTCATGAACAAACCTGGGTACCCTGGTAACTGAATAACTAAGATGGTCCTAACATATCCAGAAGGGAATTCCTGATCCCCACGGGTCGGTGACTAACACACGACATTATACAAACTGGAAGTGGGAACGACTTTTCCAAAAAAAAAATACAGAAGTAAAGAGAATCAATACAATATGCATATTAAAGAAAAATCCACTGGGTGTAATGTACCAGAAGTCAAATAGGCACTTAAATCCTAGAGTTCTACAACCCAAGTACCAAACATGAAAAAAATATCAAGTACCTAAGAAAAAAACTCATTAATTCGAAGGTTCAATGGCTGGATCCACCTACAATAGATCATTTCCCCTTTCTCAAACCTAATAGGATATAATCTACAAACACCCAAAGGCACAAATAGGGTGTGATCCAAATCCCAATAGGATTTCAGAAAAAAATTACATAACATGATTCCAATATCAAATTAACCAATAATGTGCTTTCAATTTTAATAAAAATAGTTTTTTCATTTAGGAAATTATATTTAAACAAATAATGCTTTATAATTTTAAAGATGTAAATTCTTTAGAAATTCCTGATTCTCATTTCAAATGATAGAAATAAATTTCAAAAGTTGGAATTTAAATTTAATCAAATTATACTTTACATCAATGGAAATTTCCAAAAAATGTATTAGATATATACTTTTATATAAAATATTTTATATAAATTCCCAAGGCATGTAAAACAGTCCATTACAATGGAATATACATTCAAAATGAAAACAAGAGAGCAACATGGTCATGTCCCAAGTTGGTATGATAGTTCTAGACTATAGAGACCCGACACTGTGAATATTAAAAAGTATGTACGTACACCCCCTTAAAATAAGGCCAAGATAGTTCATCACCGTCGCCTATGGTATGGGATGTACTGATATGATGTTTTTGAATGTCTTAAGTTGTGAAGTGTTGTCCAAATAACACACTAACTACCTAAGGATTTCATGTTCTATACTACAAAATAACTATGGGAAATTTATTTTAAGATTGCTTAAAACAGAAGTAAATCCCATACTATATTTAAATATGCAAATTTTCCCTTCAAAAACAATAACGTGTTTTTAGTAAAAAACATGCCTTTTTAAAAAATATGAAACCTATAGGTTTCCAAAAAATCCATTTTAAGCCACTTTTTGAAAACAAGGATTTGAAACTAGTTCAGAAAAATTCACGATCCATTACGCAATTAAATTCAACAAATTTGTTTTTAAAATAATTCCTTCAATTTCATCACAAACCCCAAATTCACCAGAATTGGTTTTTTTAGAAATATTTCCATCAAAAAAATTTCTTCAATTAAATTCCACAACTAAATTGATTCAATTTTTATCCAAACCAAAATTTAAATATAATAATTTAAATTACCAAAATTTTCATAAACACACCCTAATTCTATTTTCCAGATAAAAACCCATTTTTCTATAAAAACCCAATTCACCAGAATTAGGTTTTTCCAAATAAAAAACAATTAAAGTCCTATTAGATCCCAAATCAAACAATTTAATTTAATTCAAACAATTGAAATTAACCAAATAAATTAGGGTTAATAAATTTTTTTCATTGTAACAGAACCACCTACCTTGGGATAAATAGATCATGGATCACCAAACCCTATCCGAGATTCATCAAAGAAGGATGAAAACAATGGGATCCGGGAGAAACAAGGTTCATATCATGGTTTAGATCCATAAAAGTGTGTATTGGATCCTTCAACAACATACCGAGATCTATATAACCCTTGGCAGAAAGAGAGAGATTGTGGGAGATCAAAATGAGAGGAGGAAACTAACTGGAGACGGATCGACTGATGTTCTCCTAGATTTATATTTCATCCTAGAGGTGTCTGAGGGGCCAATAATACTGATTGGGAGCTTTGAGGTTGAGAGAAACCAGTTAAGGTCAAAGGAGGTCCGTCCGGGACCTAAAAATGGGGTTTGGGAATTTTTAACAAAAAATCAGATTAATTAAAATTTCATTCCCATGATTTCTTAGGAAACAATGCACATTTTGGACAAACCGTGCAAAAGTCATGCTTACATTATAAATGGTCCACATAGTTTATAGTAAGGGTATGCACGACTTAAATAATTGTGCTCAATACGCGTATATATCTTTATCAAAAAACGACCATTTTCCTGTAGTATGGTGCACGGTGTGGCAACCCGTGCGCCAGCCGTACACAAACCGTACACTACCATAGAATTTCAAGATTCTTAAAATTTTCAACCCAAATAAACTGAAGAAAAAAATCAACCAAACATTAATAAAAATGGGGCTTTAGGAATACCTAAAAATAGTAATAGGATGTCACAAACTCCCCACCATAAGAACATTCTGTCCCCAAAAAGCCTATGAAAAAGCCTCCACATCAAAAAGATGAGGTCACTGCTCTCTCATCATTGGCTCCCTCTCCCACATCTCATGAGAATCAGAACCATGATTCTATAGCATATGAACCAAAGGTATCATCCTCCCATGAAGTACCTTAGTCTTAGAATCAATAATCCTAACTATCCATTCAGTCACAGATAAATTAGGTTCAACTTCAAGATCATGACAACTCAGAATATGAGATGGATTAGAAAAATAATTTCTAAGATGAGATAAATTAAACACATTATTTATCGATGTAAGCTGCGATGGTAGTTCCAAATGATACACATCTTTCCCCACCCGCTCAACAACCTCAAAAGGTCCAACCAAATGTGGAGAAATCTTTCCTCGCCTTCCCATCCATCAATGAACCAACAGAGGTGAAACCGTAAAGAACACTTAATCACTAACTAAGATCCAAAAAGGTCTATAGAGATTATCAACATAAGACTTGTATCAGCTTTATGCCATAAACATTCTCTGATGAATCAACTGAATCTTTTTTTTCGTCTCTTGGACCAAGCTCGGTCCAACCAAGGAACTCTCACCAATCTCTGACAAACACAACAAAGATTTACAAGGCTAAACATAAAGGTCCTCAAAGGATCCATCCTAATCATATATTGGTAACTAATTTTACAAGAAAACTCAAACATACCCAAATGATCATCCCATACTCAATCAAAGTTGAGACCATAAGTGCTGATAATGTCCTCAAGAATTTATATAGGTCTTTTTGTCTAGATATCCAACTGTAGATGGTATGCCATAAAAATGGATGTGAGATCCCAGTGCTTCTTAAAGGCCCGTATAAAAGTGATAAGTGAACCGAGGATCCCTTTTAGATATTATAACAGATGGAAATCCCAGAAAATGAATAATATATTTCACATAAAGACTTACCAACTCCTCAAATTTGGCTGTATAATGAGTGCATAAGAAGTGAGACGATTTAGTCAGCCTGTCAATCACAAACTATATCTCGCTCTTCTTTATATGGGTACATAGAAAGCCAACCCCAAAGTCCATAGAGATCTCATCGCACTTCCAAGTGGGGACTGGAAGTGGCTGAATTAAACCTGAAGGTTTCTAGTGGATGAGATTAACATGCTGGAATGTATAACAATGATAAAAAAATCAATAATTAACAGTCACATATCTTTCCACCAAAATGGACACCACATGTCATAAAACATTTTTGTGATTCTTAGGTGAACTTCCCACTAGGAATTATGACAATACCCCATCACTATTTTCCTTATCAAAGACGGAACCTCAATTTTTTTAATAGCATAGAATGCCCTCTTTGGAGAACAATCATAAGGAAACTGCCTCCCCAACATAAAGAGAGTATCCAATTTTATGAAACTCCTCATAAAGTTGTCATTCCTAAAGAATCAATTCGAGAAGAGCAGATGTCAACAGAAAACTGGCCAAGGAAACCTCAACCCCTTTCTCCTGAACTTCAATATGCAACTATACAAAGAGACCCATCAAGTTCCACTCTTCATATGATTATTTTATAGCTTGGGTCAGAAGATTCATATTCAAATCATCTTCAACGATGTTCCCTTTACCTAGGGTACAAGAGATGTCAAAAAAATATAGGTATTCCACCCAATGATTTTGGTAGATATTAAAATCTTTTTGAGAGAAGATATAACTCAAGCTCTTGTGTTCACAATACATGGTAAACCTTTCTCTATCAAGGCAGCGCCACTAACTTTTAGGTGTGTGCATCACAACTGAAATTTCATGGTCATGGGTCGGATAATTCATCTTATGAGGCCTAAGCTAACAAGATCTATAGGTAATGATACAATTACCTTTCATAATAAACCAACCTAATCCTAAACCCGATGCATCACAGAAGACTACGTAGCCCTACCCGGCGTTAGGAAGAGTCAACATTGACATAGTAGTCAGAAGGAGTTTCAACATAATATAAGAATTATGAAATTTAACATTCTAGGAAAACTTTACTCCCTTAGAGGTTATTGCAGTCATCAAAGAATCCAACTTCGAGAAGTTCTTCTCAAACCATTGATAATATCTGGATAAGCCCAAGAAGCTCTGAATCTCAAAGATATTTCATGGTTATTCCCAAGTCATAATAGTCTTTACCTTCTCAGGATCAATTGATATTCCTTATTATGACACCACGTGTCCAAATAATTTCACATCTTGAATCCAGAAATAAGATTTTGAAAACTTGGCATAAAATCTGTGATTTCTCAAAAATCACAAAACTATTCCGAAATGATGCACATGATCCTCCTAAGAGATAGAGTATATAAGGATTTAGTCTATAAATACTACCATGAAATTATAAAGATACTCATGGAAAATTCTATGGCTGGATGATATTATTTGAGGGACACAAATAATACAAGTCATTAGGGGTGAGGACTCATAAAACTTTGAGGCACCTTCTCATGGTGTATGCCCTTGGAAATATCCAGGATTATATTATGAGAATGAGACCCACCGATAAGAAATCCACATTTCAAAGTGTCATTGGATGTTACTATCTGCAGACGTGTGTATTGGTCCTTAGACTTTAATATTATTATTAATGGGTATTACAACTTGCACACTTAGATGTATTGACGAAAACTATGACGACACACTGTTCGCAGCGAGGTAGGATACGTTGGGTGTGTCATGAGTAATACTTCATTAATAGATAATGCGAGAAAGTATTTGTCCCTTCTGTTCCATAATAGAAGTAGATATCTCAGGACCTTTGATGGAATTGATATAGCCTAAATAAATCCATGTCCATGGTTAGGTATAGGCGAGTTCAATTCACGGAAGTCAAAGAAAGAATAATCGAGCACATGGGTTTATGGAAATAGCATGATTCCCACTTGATTAGAGATATCAAGAAAAATGGATTACATTATATAGTAAGCATCTGTATGAGATGACACATCAATGTGGTGTCAACTTATTTCTCTTGGGTTCCTTGACCCGTTGCTAGACAGTAATCTTGGACTTTATGCAAGCCCGCCTAATGCCAATGAGAAAGAGTCCTAGAGGGTCACACACTAAGTGTATCCAAGTATCTCAAGTAGAATAAATATTATTCCTGTACGTGGTTTAATAATTATTCAAGGAATCCTAAATCATTTTAATGTTGGAGGAAGAATAAAATAAAAACAAGTACAAGTCGTGTATTAATGAATACACGCTGTGTAGTTTTCTTTTTGGAAAACAAGTACACACCGTGTATTTATGATTACACACCGTGTAGTTCTTATAGTCGGGATTTTGAAGAAATAATATTTTTTTATTAAATGATATTTACTATAATCAGTGTGGGAACATGTCAAGGAATTAATTATTCGATATGGGGGTTTTCAATAAGAGTTAATGAAATAAATAAAACGCGTAACACATTTATTTATTTTCATAACTCTATAACCTCAAAACCGATTATAAATATCCTCAAAACCCCAACACTTTTAAAAAGGATTTTTGTGCACAAAAATTATGGATAGTTATTTAAAGGATGAAATAACTCCTTCCTTCAAGAACACTCTCAAGACCGAGAGAGATCTTCCTCCATTGGATCAAGGCGATCTAAGGCGGACATCGCAAGTGAAGGTTCTTCCGCGCTAGCACCCGGAGATCCCTTCGGTGAAATCCAGAGATACGTGGCACACTTGTGGATCACCTCTAGAGGAATCCTACAATTGGATTCTATGACGCAACGACAGATCACAGGATCATGACCAGAAACATCAACGAAGAAATAATTCCACCAAGGTAATTCTTGTGCATTAATTAAATTAATTATAACCAACATATGATGATCCTATATCTATGGTTCCAGGACTCCCTATTTTATTTTTTGTTCTTTGTTCTACTCTGAAGATATGGCGTTTTATATCGTGATGGATCTCGGATTGAACATTTTTTAATGCTAAAATTAATGTTGGGAAAACCCACCAACATGCTTCCGTTGTGCCCGAAACCTACAAGTGGTATCAGAGGGGTCATATCATTGATTATAATTATTTAGTTTTTCGTTGATTATTTACGCATTTAATAATTAAGTTGTTTCAATTCAAGTTAATTATTCTTTAAATCTGAATATCAAGATCTGTTCCTCCTATACCGTTTCTCGTTCACATTACAGAAAAGAATTTTTCTTTTAATTTTGATTAAAATAAAATAGAGGATATCATCCGGAGGTCCAAATGCTCATGGACATACAACAACAGAATACACGATGTGTATTGGGAAGTGTATGTCGTATAGTCTGAGTTCAATGCATTGACTGGTCTTCCAAATCAGGACATGTATTGGATCCTATATAAGTCATTTATGACATCATGTGTTGACCAGGAATAGGTGGCACACTGTTTCCAGATTATATGCCATGTGGTCCACTGAGCATGACATATAGTCCCTTTAGGTTAAGGTTGGACCATGTACCCCGTACATGGCTTGCTCGGATGGAAACCGTGTAACATGGACACTACACAGCATGTGTCCAATTGAACATGCCTTGTACTCAAAAAATTTCCAAAGTACATCTACACGCCATTTCCCCAGGCGTGTACTTCATATGGATGGTGAACAAAAGTACACGCTATGTAGTCGGAACTACATGCCGTGTATTCATCCAAATTACACAGATTTATTAAAATTTATTATTATATTATATAAATCCTTGAGATGTGTACTATAGTGCATGCGTAAAGCTGAGGTACAAAACATGATAGGTTATATATATATATATGTGTTTAATTAAACATCTACGCAATGAACGAGAATTCACCATGTTTCCTCCAAGGTACAAGTTACGTACAAGGATAATTTTAAATGAATTTATTTGTTTAAAATTATGATGGATGAGAATCTCAAGTAAATTCAGAAAAGGGTTTAAGATAAAAGGATTGATTAATTAAAGAAAATTAATTGATTTGAGTGTGATTTATCTTAAACAATAATGATTAAAGAATTGAATTCTAGCTTTATTAATTCATAATATCGTTGCATGTATGGATGATCATGATCTAGAACAATACCTTTGTATGTGAATGGTTTCTTTTAATTTATTTATTTAAATAAAATTTGTTGGCCTGTGAGCCTTCTCCTCATTAATATGTAGGGCCTGCATGCCCAAGGATTATTTTATGTAAAAACCCTTTTTTACCCCTAACCTACGTGTGAGATAAATGCATATGTAATGGATGGAGCTCCCAAGCTAGTGGAGGCAGATCAAGTTAGGAGACAAAGCGAAACCAATCCAAGGAGATACAAAGGTGGATAGGTGGAAAGCTGTAAACATGAACCCGAAAGGTTCAAGGCGTTTCTCCCCTAGGTCTTGGGTTAGTTTATCAACCATTAGATAAACTAACCAATAGAACAAGCTCATGATCATACCATTTATTTTATTTCTGTCAGTTTCACGGTTTATTTATTGTGGGTGTGTTGTCACGATCACACAATTAATGAATTAAACAAGCATGCAAGATGGAACTAAAATAAGACCGAATTATGCGTAAATATTATCTTATACATGGTTAATCACTTAAGTATATCCCAATTAATATTAAAAATAATGTAATCAAAGATAATAAAATGGAAATTTACGTATAAGGATAAAATCCCTCAAAGAAATATTAAGACGGTATAGCCTTCCATAAGCTTGGTTAGAATCGAACCATGGTTCAAAGTGCTTGACCAACCCAAGTTGGGGTACTTTCAATTATCAGGGAATTATAATTCAAGGTTTTGACTTGACTTGGTTTGCATCAAGGGTTGACTGCCATAGAAGGACTTGGTGTGACCAAGAGGAAAAGGTTGAGGAAATCCAAAATAAAAGGATTTCAGGATCGGGGAGTCCACTCAAAAGATCAATGAGCTATGAGTTAAGGCAGTTGACATTTGGAATTCATACATAAAACCCTTCTAGTTGCTTGACCAACCCTAGTTGGGACAATGTGAAGGGAGATACAGATCCCTTCCACTAGAATATTCAAGCAACAGAATATTCTGAAGTCAATGGTGAGGGATATTGGATTTCAATAAAATTGTGGGAGACTAATAAGTATTAATTTATTTATTTGTCTCAGTTTTATAATAAAGTACTAAACCTTTGATCATCTTAATTTATAGAAACAGAAAGGAAAATGACTTCAAACATATCATTGAGAACCATACTCAAGAAGGAAAACCTTCTCACCGGCACCAATTTCCATGAGTGGTAAAGGCGTTTACGCGTCATCTTTCTCCACGAGAGGAAATTGTATGTGCTTGAAGATCCTATTCTAGTTTCACCTAGAAAAGAGGCCAGTGATGAGAAAATATCTCTCTATACAAAACATATGGATGATGCAACAGATGTCCAGTGTTTCATGCTATCAGCCATGTTTAATGAGCTCTTGAAGCAACATGAAAACATGGACGCGTATAACATGATGTCTCAACATAAGGATATATACAAATAGAAGGTGAGACATGAGAGATATGATATCTCCAATGCTTTTTTTACAACTAATCTTGGAGAGTATATGCCAGCTGGGCCTCATGTACTCATGCTTATTGGCTACATTGAATGTCTGGACATCTTAGGGATTAAACTCCCGGATGAGTTGCGTAAAGATCTCATACTATCATCACTTCCCAAGACCTTATCTAGCTTTATTATCAATTATAACATGAGAAATATTGAGAAGAGTTTATCACAACTTCTAACCTTAATTTACCAGGTAGATAAGGACATGGGGTGTGACAAACCCACAATCCTTATGGTGAATAAGAAAAGGAAGGACAAGGAAAAGGGTCAAAATACTTATAAACGGTATGAAGCCCCCAAGCACTGTCCCTCCAAGAAGGGTAAGATATAAAGGCAGGGAAAGGAACGAGAGGCAGTGTGTTTTTCACGTGAAAAGTAAGGCCACTGGGAGAGGAAATTCACCCAGAAGCGTGGGGACGCTAAAGGTGTATTCGTTATTGAGTTTAATCTTTCTATTATACACATTGGGTATTAGATATAGCTTGTGGGGCTCACATCTGTATTCAAATTTAGGAACCAAGTAGATTTAGAAAGATTTCCAGAGGAGAGTTGGATCGTCGAGCTGCCAATAGTGCAAGCCTGGCTATGTTGGCTATTGGCGATTACCACCTCTCACTGCTGACTGGGATGATTTTTGTTTTACATAACTATTATTATGTTCCTAGTGTTACCAAGAACATAATTTCTATATCTTGTTTGGATATGGATGTATTTATTTTCAAGTTTGGAAATAAGGGCTGTTTCTTTTATAATAACAACGTATGTTATGGTATGGTACATTTAAATAATGGTTTGTATGTATTAAATTACAAAAACCAAGTGTTGGAAATCGATAACAAAAAAAAATCACATGACTCATACATCACCCAGTTGTGGCATCACCGTCTCGGTCATGTAAATGAGAGGCGCTTGACAAAGCTCTTCCAAGATGGTTATTTAGACTCTACTGAGCTAAAACCACTTGATAGATGTCATTCTTGTTTACAAGGTAAAATGACCAAGCTGAATTTCGGGGTATTGGGTGAATGGGCCACAAAGATTCTAGGATTGGTGCACACATATATATGTGGAACATTTCCAATAGAAGATAGAGGTGGATATTATTACTTCATTACTTTTACTAATGATTTGATTAGATATGGATATGTATACTTAATGAGGTATAAGTCAGATTCCTTAGAGAAATTTAAGGAATTCAAGAATGAAGTAGATAATCATCTTTTTAAGAAGATAAAGAATCTTCGATCGGATCGAGGTAGAGAATATCTGAACCAAGAGTTCATAAATCTTCTACAGGAGTCTGGGATTCTATCTCAACTCACTCCTCCTTATACACCACAGTGGAATGGTGTTAGTGAAAGAAGAAACCACACCTTCTTAGACATGGCGAGGTCGATGATGAGTTATGTGGATCTTCCATTATCCTTTTGGGGATATACATTACAAACTGTAGCATACACATTAAAATGAGTACCAACTAAGGCGTAAAATGGAATTCCCTCTGAGTTATGGAATGGAAAGAAACCCATTTTGTCGCATACACGTGTATGGGGATGCGAGGTGTTTGTTAAGGCCTTCTCAGGCGACAAAATAGCACCCCAGGGCATGAGGTGTATATTTATAGGATATCCCAAGGAAATGAAAGGATATTACCTATATAACCCTCAAGACAAGAAAGTGACTATCACTAGACAAGCTGTCTTTCTTGAGAGGGAGCATATCCTCAAATATTATAGTGGGAGCAAGATCGACTTCGATGAATTTGATGCTCAAGATACATAGAAGTTGGTATAGGAACAAGTTCCACATGTCCCCATGGAAGAGGTTCCAGAAACACAAGTACTGTGTAGTGGCCCAAGAGAGGTAAAGGAACTAGAGAGATTTGGTTTCTGAATCACCGAGGATGGTGAATCATTATTATTGGACAATGATGGACCTATCTCCTACAAGGAAACAGTAGAAAGCCCAGAAGATGCAAGATGTATAGAAGCTATGAATTTTAAGATGGATTCCATGTATCAGAACCAAGTATGGGTTCTGGTCGATGAGCCAGTTTATGTAAAGCCTGTTGGATACAAATTGGTATTCAAAAGAAAACTGGACATAGAAGTTTAAGTTAGCACCTATAAAGCAAGGATAGTGGATAAAGTATTTAGAAAACATCAAGGAATTGACAATGATGAAACCTTATCTCCAGTTACCATATTTAAATCCATAAGAATCATACTTTCCATAACAACTTACCATGACTACGAGATTTGGAAAATGGATGTCAAAACAACATTCCTTAACATGAACCTTCAGGAAGATTTCTATTTGACACAACCAGAAGGGTTTTTGACACCAGGTGAAGCCAAATGGGTTTTGAAATTGCAGAAATCCATTTATGGATTAAATCAAGCATCCAGGTCATGGAACATTCAATTTGATGAAGCCATAAAGGAATTTGGTTTCATTAAGAATGAATGTGAGCCATGTGTTTATAATCAGTTTAATGGGATTGCAATCTTTATCCTATTAATATATGTTGATGATATATTGCTTATTGGAAATGATGTAACGGTCTTACAGTCAGTTAAGGACTGGTTGAACAAGTGTTTCTCCATGAAGGACTTGGGTGAAGCATCCTACATTCTAGGGATCAATATTATTCATGATAGATCCAAGAGGCTGCTTGGACTAAGTTAGGGTATATACATTGACTAGATACTAAAGAGATTTAGTATGGAACAAACCAAGAGGGGATTGGTTCCAGTGTCACATGGACTACATCTTTCTAAGAAATTGTGTCCTTATACACAACAAGATAAAGATAGGATGAGTAGGATCCCATATGCTTCAGCTATAGGATCCATCATGTATTCCATGTTATGTAACAGACTTGATGTTGCGTATGCACTGAGCATGGTAGGAAGATATCAAGCAGATCCAGGAGAAAAACATTGGACTTCTTTTAAGACTATCCTTAAGTATCTTATAAGAACTAAGGATATGTTCCTGGTGTATGGAGGAGACGAATAACTTGACATCATAGGGTATGATGATGCTGGTTTTCAGAAAGATCAGAACGATCTGAAGTCGCAATCTGGATATGTTTTCTATCTCAATGGAGGAGCTATGAGCTGGAAGAGTTCAAAGAAACCAGTTGTCTATGATTCTACAGCGGAGTTCGAATATATAGTGGCTTATGATGCAACCAAGTAATCCGTCTAGATTTAGAACTTTTACTAGGAGCTTGATGTGGTGCCTAGCATTAAGGATACTATCACGTTGTACTGTGATAATACTACAGTGGTGGCTCTTGCAAAATAACCAAGGTCACATCAACGGACAAAGCACGTACTCTAGAAGTATCACCTCTTGAAGGATTTCTATCAAAGAAGTGAATTTTCAATGAGCAGACTGTCCACAGAAGAGAACATTGCTGACCCCATGACTAAAGGCCAATCTCAGCAGAAGCATGAATATCATGTGAGAGCTAGCGGGTTAAAGGTTGTTGGAAGCTGGATCTAGTCCAAGTGGGAGTCTGTTAGAGTTGGTGGACTAGAACCAACTACTTTTTACATTATTCATTAATAAAAGCCTTATCACATCTTGATTTTTCTTCTCTGTGACAATGTATGTGATAATGTCCTAAGCACAGCTGTTGCATTAAAGGGTCATAACGGATCCCTGCTATGATGAGAACCTGAAAGTGCCATAACACTATTCTTGAATATATGTTCTATGTCCGGATGATATTATTTGAGGGACACAAATAATACAGGTCATTAGGGGTGAGGACTCAGAAAACTTTGAGGCACCTTATCATGGTGTGCGCCCTTGGTAATATGTAGGAGGATATTATGAGAATGAGACCCGCCAATAGGAAATCCACATTTCATAGTGTCATTGGATGTTCCTATCTGCGGACGTGTGTTTTGGTCCGTATACTTTAAGATTATTATTAATTTGTATTACAACCCGTGCACTTAGATATATTGATGAAAACTGTGATGAAACACTGTTCACAGTAAGGTAGGATACGTTGGGTGCATCATGAGTAATACTGCATTAATAGAAAATGTGAGAAAGGATTTGTCCCTTCTGTTCCATAATAGAAGTAGATATCTCAATCCCTTTGATGGAATTGATATAGACTAAATAAATCCATGGCCATGGTAAGGTATGGACTAGTTTAATTCCATTAAGTCAAAGAAAGAATAATCGAGCACATGGGTTGATGACACTAGCATGCATCCCGCTTGATTAAAGATATCAAGATGAAGGGATTACATTACACACTAAGAATCCATATGAGGTGACATGTCAATGCGGCGTAAAATTATTTCTCTTGGGTGCCTTGACCCATTGATAGATAGTAATCTTGGACTTTATGAATGCCCACCTAATGCTAACAAGAAAGAGGCCTAGAGGGTCACACACTAAGTGTATCCATGTATCTCAAGTATAATAAAGATTATTCTCGTACGTGGTTTAATAATTATTCAAGGAAGCCTAAATCATTTTAATGTTGCAGGAAGAATAAAATGAAAACAAGTACACTCCATATATTAATGATTACACACCGTGTAGTTTTCTTTTTGGAAAAAAGTACACGCCGTGTATTTATGATTACACGCCGTGTAGTTTTTCCAATCGGAATCTTGAGGAAATAATATTGTTTTATTAAATGATATTTATTATAATTAGTGTGGGCGCATGTTAAGGAATTAATGATTCAACATGGGGGTTTTCAATAAGAGTTAATGAAATAAATAAAACATGTAAGGTGTTTATTTATTGTCATAACTCTATAACCTCAAACCCGATTATAAATATACTCACAACCCCAACACTTTTAAAAATGATTTTTGTGCAAAAAAATTCTGGAAAGTTCTTTCAAGGCTGAAAGAACTCCTTCCTTCAAGAATTATCTCAAGATCGAGAGAGATCCTACTCCATCGGATCAAGGCAATCGAAGGCAGACATTGCAAGCGAAGGTTCATCCACGCTAGCACCCGGAGATCCCTTCGGCAACGTCCAGAGATACATGGCACACATGTGGATCACTGCAAGAGGAATCCTACACTTGGATTCTATAACACAATGACAAATCACAAGATCATGACCAGAAACATCAACGAAGAAAGAATTCCAATGCGGTAATTCTTGTGAATTAATTAAATTAATTATTACCATCATATGATGATCCTATATCTATGATTCTAGGACTCCCTCTTTTATTTTTTGTTCTTTGTTCTATTACGAAGATCTGGCATTTTATATCATGATGGATCTCGGATTGAACGTTGTTTAACGCTAAAATAAAAGTTGGGAAAACCCACCAACGTGCTTTTGCTGTGCCCAGAACCTACAATAGGCACCAAGGAGACATACTCGGTTGTATGAAGCCTTTATAAATTATATCATACAACTGGGACTTTAACTCTTTCAGTTTAGATGGTTCCATGCATTAAGAGGGAATAAAAACTCTTTGAGTACTAGGCCTCAATCCAAAGGAATACTCAACCTCCCCCACTAATGTTAAACTAGAGAATTCAGAAGGAAACACATCAAGAAACTCAATGAAAGATGAAGGGATACCACCACTCAAAGATTCCCGCCCGAGATAAAAGGAAAACACATATATTACGTTCCCCAACTCTGGATAAGAAGGTCTGGATCTGCTTGATCTTGGGTCCCATTCTACCCAAAATACATGTGATACACCACATGGTGTGGTAAAGGAGACATGTCATGGATAAAAATAAATATGATATTTTTTGGAGATGATCCAATCCATTAAAAAATGACATCATGAAGTTTCATGTCGAGAACCAGAAAATTCCAAGCTAGCTCAAAATCTAATAGAGAAGAAACACAAGCAGGACTATGAACACCCTACTCTCTCTTGATACCAAGGGGTGTAGTAATATAAATTGTACAAGACAAAATATCCATAGAAATATTTATAAGATTAACAATAAGGGTTGAAACAAATGAATGAGATGCAAAAGTATCAAATAGATTAGCCAATAATGATGATGAATTAGTAATGGTACCTCTCACAATCACTGGACCCTTATCCACTTCCTCTAGAGAATCTTTCACTACATGAAGAAGATTTGTTCTGGATACCTATGGCTATTACCCTTTTGCATGTGAATCATCTGACTTCCTCGAAGTTTTAGATGGACATGATGATCCTATTACACTACATGTGGGGGAATAAATATAGTAGTACCGCTTAAAGTGCACTGAATATCCGTAGGAGACATAGTTCTTGGGTGCCTCAGTGAAAACCCTATTTGAATATCCTACCTTTACACAGTGGTAACAAACCAAGGGAACTCTTATAGGTACTTTAAGAGGTTTGGAATGAACTTACTATTGAGAACTAGCATGAAAATCATCACGCTTCCGATTTCCTTTGAAGGAACTCACACTACCACTAAAAGAGAAATAAAATCTTGATAAGCCTAACTTGTGAGATAGGTCCATTTCCAACATAAGTTATCTATCAAGTACGTTAGCCTAAGAGGTTAGATTCATCAATAAAACCTAGAGAATGAATATCCAGTTGAATTCCCAACTCTATCATTCAATCCTTAATTCGCTTATTCAATAAAATCTTAGGTGATAATTGCACGATCTTAGAAAAACAGTTTGCGTACTCTATAATGGTCTTGTCATCCTTCTTGAGTTTGAAAAACTCAGTAGAATTGGATAACAACATCGAATCTGGATAGAACTGGTCAGTAGAAATAACCTTTAAGTCTTTCCACTACCAGCTATCTTTTTTCTTCACTATTATCATCATGTCCCACCGTCTCCTGCTCGGACCGTCCAACATAAATGTGGAAGAATTCACTTTAATTTCATCAAGTGTGTCTATAAGACCAAATAAGTGCTCCATTTTCTCAACCAATCCCCATCCTCTTAAGGGTCATTAGAGACTTTCCATAGTTCTGGTTTATGGAGAAGAAAATATTGAGAATTTTTTTAAGAATATCCCTATGAGGTTCCACATTTAGATCCTAAACTGGAACTGGAGGTGGTGCTTTTCCTTGAGTTTGGATAGTGCACACAATCACTTCAACTAGGTTTAGGTATACAAGAGGATTCAATCACTGAGGTTCATCAGAATATTCCTCCTGGATCTGATTTTCACATCTCCTCGTAAGCATGATACTACACAACATCAATATACAATAAGGAAGAAATCATATGAACACTCAAATAGAGCAATAGGGAAATTGATCCCAATAGATAGAACAACCCGGTTTGTATTTAATCCTATACAAACCTAAACAGAGAAAATACTAGAACTAAACCACAAGATATATTTCTCCAACCACCCCTAGAGACTTAAGGTTCATTACGGTGATAGATAGCTATACACTCAATCAAAAGGAACTCCTAGGTACTGACATGATTTCAAACATGCATACTGTCTTCAAGACAAAAGATGAACCTACTTTGATACCATTTTGTCATGAACCAACCTGGGTACCATGGTAACCCATTAATCGAGCTGTACTAACATAGCCCGAAGGGTGTTCCTGATCCCCATGATTCAGTGACTAGCACATATCATCGTACAAACTGGAAGAGGGAACAATATTTATAAAAACATTGTAGAATTAAATAAAATAAAGACAATATGAATATCACAGAAAACTACACTGGGAGTAAATTACTAGAAGTCAAATAGGCACTTAAATCCAAAAGTACTACAACCAAAGTACCAATCAGGGAAAACAACCCAAGTATCTAATGAAAAAACTCACCAAGTCCAAGGTTCAACAACTAGATCCACCTCCAAGAGATCATTTCCCCTTGCTCATATCTGTAAGGAGATAATAAACAAACATCTGAAGGTACAAGTAGTGTTTGATCCAAATACCAATAAAATTTCACCAAAAATTCTATAAAAATATTCCAATATCAAATTAACCAATGTTGTGCTTTTAATTTTAAAACAAACAGGGTTGACATTTAGTAAACCATATTTAAACAAATCATGATTTAAAATTTCAAAAGATGGAAATACTTTAACAATTCATGATTCACATTTCAAATGATGGAAATGCATTTCAAAATATGGAATTTACCATTAATCAAAGGATACTTTACATCAATTTAACTTTTCACAAAATTTCTTAAATATATAATTATATATAAAACAATTTATATAAATTCTTAAGGCATGTAAAACTGTTAAAAATAATGGATTATTTCTTCGAAATACAAAAATGTGAGAAACATGGTCATGCTACAAGTAGGTATGATAATTCCAAGGTATAGGGACCCAACAATATGAATACGAAAAAGTATGTACATACTCCCCCTTGAACCAAAGATAAAATAATTCATCACCATCGACTAAGGTATGAGGTGTGTTGATATGATATTTTAGAATGTTGTAAGTCATGAAGTTTTGTCCAATATAACACACTAACTACCTAAGGATTTAATGTTCTATAGTACAAAACAAAGATGGGAAATTTATTTTAAGACTACTTTTTAAAAAATTAAATCCCATACTCCATTTTAATATGCCAATTTTCCCTTTAAAACTTATAATGGGTTTTTAATAAAAACATGCCTTTCTCAAAAAGATGGAACCACTAGATTTCCATTAAATCTATTTTAACCCATTTTTCCTAAACAAGGATTTTTAAACAATTCTTGAAATTTTAAAATCCATTACACAATTAAATTCCACTAATTTAATTTACAAACAATTCCATTAATTTCATCACAAATCCCCAATTCATAGGAATTGAGGTTTTTCACAAATATTTCCATCAAAATATTTTCTTCAATTAAATTGATTAAATTTCCATCCAAAATGGATTTTAAATCTATCAATTTAAATTACTATAATTTCCATAAATAGACCCCAATTCCATGGCATTAGGGGTTTTCTAATTTCATGATGAAAAACTATTTTTCTTTAAAAAACTAATTCATCGAAATTGGGTTTTTCCAAAAAAAATGATTGATATAAATTTTTATAAAAAATTAAACAATTTCATTTAATTCAAAGAATTTAAATTAAAAAAATTAATTAGGGTTAATAAAAATTCAGCTTTGCAATTGAACCACCTACATCGAGATAAAAAAATCTCAGATCACCAAGACCTAGTTGAGATTCGTTAAAGTAGAAAGACAACAACAAGATTTGGGAGAAAAAAGCTTCAAATATAGGTTTATATACATGAAAAGGGTATTATATCCTTCAACAACATACTGATATAAAACCCCAGGGATAAAGAGAGAGATCTTGGGAGATCAAGAACGGAGGATGAATCTAACCAGAGAAGGATTGAATGATGTTCTCCTAGCTTCAAATCACATCAAGGAGGGGTCTGAGGGGAAAAGAATCCTTTTTAGGAGCTCCAAGGTCAAGAGAAACTAGTTTGGGTCAAAGGAGATCTATCTAGAACCTAAAAAGGGTGTTTGGGAATTTTTAACAAAAATTCAGATTAATTAAAATCCATTCCACACAGTTTCCTAGGAAGCTATGCACAGTTTAGAAAAATTGTGCATAGGTCATGCACCCTTTATATATGGGATGCATGGTTTCTCATTAGAGGACACACAACTTGACTAACTGTGTACAAGCTGTATAAAGATATCTATCCAAAACTACAATTTTCCTATATTAGGGTGGACGGTGTGGAAACCCATGAGAAAATCATGTGAAAAACGTGAACTAGCCCATAATTTCAAGATTCTTATAATTTTCTTCCTAAGGCAACCTCAAATGAAACCCAACCAAATCATAATAAAAAAGAGGGTTTAGAATACCTGAAAATAGTAACAGGATGTTACAATAATTAACTAGCCATCAGAATGGCGGATATGAATAGAATTAACCAAATTATATAAATATTGTTAAAAAATGTTTATATAATTAATTATTTTGGTTAATAATTAACTTGAAATAAAAATAAAATCAATTTATAATAAAAGGAAATCTTTTTATGAAAAACTATTTTTTTGCGCACTACTGTATTTTAAATAAATAAATTAACCAAATAACTTTTGGTTGAGGATTTTAATGAAATTTACACATCATATATTCAATAAAATTTTTAATATTCATCAAATATGTTTCAATATAAGAGATAATAATAAATACAAATTTACACTTAAAAACTATATTTTTCTAAAAATTAGTTTTGTCACCTTTTTATGACGCACTTATTTTAAAACTAAAATTTTAAAATTTTAGAAAATGAATTTGATAAAATATAAATACTTTTTTTAAATTGGAATATCAATATTATCTTATGCTGAATTTTTGGGATTTTTCTGAAAAGTTTCATTTTTTATTGAATAGTGAAAAATACTGAATTTTAATTGAGAATCCACTTTTTGTTTAATTTATTTATAAAGTTAAAATAGATTTCAAAATCGTTTTAACATAAATATAGTTCAATTTTATATCCATTAAATCAATTTAGGTAATTTGAATTAGTTTCAAACATTTAAATCATTTCAAATATTTGAACGTTTTCTCTTTAAAAAACTTTCTTTCTCATCATGTATGTGAGATTAATTTTAAATTAATTTTTTTCTAATTATATGGTTTTAATTTAAAAAAATGGATTCCATAGTTGAAATCAAAATAATTTATAATTTATAATAGGGACAAATGATTTTTTTATGAAAAATTATAGTGAATATATTAAAAATTAATATCTGTTGTTAAAGTAAAAATGGGTTTACCAGAGGGTTATACTATAATTATTAGGGTGGAAATGACCTAAAAATATTATCTTAATTTTGTTTTATGAATTTATTTATAACTTTTCCATAAAAGTATCTGAAATATAGAAATTTGTCAAAAATTTCCTTTGAAGATGACCCATATAATAAGTTAATTAATGAAAAAGGCAAAAAATATACTTTTCTTACTTTTAATTCCTATAAAGCCTTGGTATAATAGAAACAATATGTTATCTTATATATCTAAATTTGAAATATAAATGTGTTTTTCTATCATGATAATTTATTCTATTTTTTTGGAGATGAAATAATTACTTTAAATGCTTAAGAAACACCAACACAATAACTGTTTAGTTAACAATAAAATAAAATAAATGATACTAAAAACATTGAAAGTGAATTAAATTGAATGAATTGTTGTGTTCCATTATTTTTTAGTTGAATATATCATGATAAAAAGGTGTTAAAATAATATATTCTACTTCCATCATTTTCTTTATATTTTCAAAATTTAAATTAAATGAATAATGTCAAAATTGACATTAATGTTGTTTTATAATAAATTATATTTTATGAAATGATTTAAAATTGATTTTAACACCCCGAAAATTTTATGGTGTGTTTATCTTAAATATTTTCTTATAATTAGATAGACTATATTGCATGAAGCACTGAATCTCTATGAAACAACTCTTGGTTATTTGTAGGAGAAAGTCATTACCTACCCATTAACCTTCAATTTTCCACTTCTGTGTTTTGAATTTCATAAAATGGTCATCTACGGTTGTGATGAGTAAGTTATTTGGAGTCTTATAGAACCAATTTTTTTGGTGAATAGTAACACACCCTTATGAATAGTAACATGAATCGTAATATGACCCCTATGAATAGTAAATCATATTATTATTTTAAGGTTATAATGTAATGAGATTCTTATTAATTTTTCAAGGTGTTAAAAATGAGTTATAGATTTAAAATTGTAATTTTTGAATAAATTATTATTTTATTTAAAAATTAAATTAATACTATTTAGAAAATTATTTTCAAAAAATGGATTTCATTTTTGAATTCTCTATTACAAAAAATATGTTAGGGTGAATTTTTAGGATTTTTCTGAAATTGTTGAATTTTTGATGAATAATAAAATATGATAAATTACGATAACTACTAAATACATGTTTTACAACATCATAGGTGATGTAAGGCTGATGTAAGCACACTTGGTTCAAACTCACAAGAAATTATTACTATTTGGGGTCACATAAATAAAGACTATTCACAGTCTTGCACAAAAATATTAAAATAATGATTAAAATAATGTAAAATCCATCCTCTCATCCACTATAAATACCACCCTTATTCCCCTCTTCCTCCCAAAATACTCAATCTTTGAGCATTACCTAAGTTCTAAAAAATACACTTCCTAAGACCCCCATTTCCAAGACCTTATGGTCTCACTAAAAGTCTAAAAATAGAGGCCTTAATAAGATTCTCAAGGAGTTCTCAAGAGGCGAACCTCTCTTCCTTTTTCTTTCAACTTCTTTTATAAGTTCCGTTATTTTATTGCTCTCTCCTCACATCCCTTCATACAAATTCAATGATATTTTCAGTTCCTTAAATGAACTATAAGTTTATTATTCAAATTTAATATTTCAACATCATCTCTCTTTTCCCCTCCTCTTATACTAAAAATGAAAACACTGTCCGAGATGTGTTAATTTATCACATTCAAGGACGATGAGTTTTCAATTTCTATTACCGTATTCAATTATGGTAATAAAACCATTTTTATGGTTGAACCAAATAATTATATATTTAATATATCCTATTTAGTGTTTTATAATCCTTATACACTCATAATATAAAATAATAAAACAAAACAAGTTCATTGTGCACAAAACCGCCAATTTAATCTAAGCATTTATAATTAACTTATATCTAATGAGTCACCATCTTGGTATATAACCAAAATAAATATAATATCATTTATATATATTTAATTTCACTAATAATATATATTAAAAATTCTATATTCTTAACCACTTTATAAATGAAATTCCATTCATGAATACAAGTAAACCGATCATGAAAACCAAAGAAGAAAATGCTTCCGAAACAATAAAATTAAAGCTATTAAACCCACAAAAAAGGCCATGAATGAACCTAATAAGGTTTAACTAAATCAATTAAATTTATATTAGGTTATATAATTATTAATTAATTAATCTATTTTTTATTATTCAGGTCATTGGGATCAAATGAAGAACACATTCGGGCATAAGGTAAGAGGTTTCTTATCTCACTTTTAATTCTGTGAGATTTAAATTGTTTGCCACTTATTTCTAGAATTTGGTGTATTTTGCACTTAAATTTGATATATATTATCATGTTTCTATTTATATTCATGGTATTATGTTATTCATTTGGTGGTTATTAATTTTTGGCCATACGATTCGATTGATTACAATGTGGTAAGGGACTTTGTCTCTATTTCTATTTCATTGTCATTTACTTGGTATTGTGCACAAAATATTTATTATGTGGTATATCCACTACAAATTTGAGATAATTTTTTATTTTAAATTTTCAATATATTATATATCCATATTCTGGTTTCATGGATATGATTATTATCTTAATCCGTATACCCCTTTTTTACATACAACGTTCATTTGTAATGTTGTTTTAGCTATGGAAATATTGATGAATCTGTATCATCTAATCTATATATATATTTATAAGGAATATTTTAATAGTTTTAAATCTATTTATAATGAATTATTTGGACTTTTAGTGACTGGTGGGGCCCGCTATAGCCCCTCTATGCAACGATAAATCTCATGAGACAAATCAGTTGACGACAAAACCTTCGTGTGTGTTTCCAAATATTAGATGGGTTTCGACCCACATAATTAAACCATTTTGATATTATATTGGTATCATGTTCCAGATACATGACATCCAATTAATAAGAATTATCTTTATTCATTTTTATTTATTACTATCCATGATGATTTCACTATGAAAAAAATCTATGGATGCAGTTTCATTCTCAGTTTATTAATGGCGTGTAGTTTTCCTTTATTCACCATTACATATTAAATATGCAAATTTGTGCATTATTTAGTTATTGTTTATTCATTATTCTTCTATTCTATAACCCTTACTGAGAATTTTATCTCACCCTTTTCATTTTTTTACCTTCAACATGTTATGAAAAGAAGACCATTTATTGAGTTCTTGTGGATGCAGTTTATTATTTTTTGTTATGTAATGTATTTTTTTACCTTTACCAATATAATATGAGTTACATTTATTTATCTATTTTCTTCAATACTACTAAACTAATTGTTTTTTTTGGAATTCATTTCTTTTAATCGTGCTATTGTAATAAGTAATGCACCGGCTCTGGGCTTCTGGGGTCGGGGCCTTACATTGATAAAAATTTTATATATTTTTTAATTTATTTTTAAATATCAATAAATATAAAATGTGGTCCATTAATGGTCCAAATTGTATATTATAATTTCTATATTGACCGTTAAATATTAAAAACTCAATTAGCTCAGTTAAGGTTAAAGTGGCGTTTTTACACTTTACAAACACTTATGTTAAAATTAATTTCTAAAATACATAGTATTTATATTTTATAATTTATATAACATATTTAGAATTATTGGGTTTATATATTTTATTTATTATCACTCTAATTTATTCCTAAATTATAAATTACACTATTAGAAAACTAGTTACTGTATTGAAAAACCAAAATGGTAAAAATAGGGGTACTTAGAAGTTAAAGAATGAAATATTTAAAAAATGTGTTTAATTGTGTTTTTGAGGTATGAACCAACCATATAATCCCTATAAACCTTTAATTATTTGTTTTTGGATCCAATTTAGGTAATATTGACCTCCCAATAGTGAATAATTTTGAGTATTTACAAGATTACCATTCCTCCTTAACTATTAATGGGAACTCACTCTACTCTTTTCTTCACACCACTCAAGACATTTTTATTGACCAATATATAAATAAATAAATTCTAAATATCCTTCATCTAATCCTATAATCCTTATTTTGAGTATAAATCCAACCTAGTAAGACCTTAGTGAAAACTTGTGGAGGATACCTGAAGAAGAGGTTACAATATTCAATGAGCATTTTTTATATCTTCTTCCACCTACTTAAATTATTATTATACTAGAATTATATAATAAAATTAGTATATTACATATAAAGATATATTTTTATGTTAAATTTATGAAATAAAACCACACACGCTTCCATCAAATGGGTTATGAAATTGTTGTTCGTGTGTACAGCGGACTACCGCCTCACGAACTGATGTTGTTCATTTGTCCATTATCACCTTTCAAGGTTGAGAATAAAGATATATTTATAGTTTAAATATTATATATATATATATGATATTTATGATGTTTTTTTGATTACAGAATTATTATATCACACGTATCTTAATTCTTTCAATTTTGTGGGAATATAATTACATCATTCGAGTGTATGGAAGACTACCGCCTCACAAAGCGACGTGATTCATTCATGCTTTAAATGAAATGTATTAAGGATGAGTTTAATAAAAATATGTATTATATATGAAATAAAATTCCCAATGTAATGATAATATATATATATATCATTTACTTTTGTTTCCTTTAATATAATAAGAAATTGGAAACAACATTTATGTGTACGTATGACCTATGAATGGTGTATTTAATAATATATTACTAAATATTATAGATTATTATAAATATATGTATACTATATATATATACTATATTTATATCATTATTTAAATTCATTATATGATGAAACCATGATATAAGTAAGAGTAAGAAAAATAACAAGTCAAAACATATACGGAAAACAAAGCGATTATTACCCGAAAACTAACTTTAACATGGATTTGTTAATAAATGGGTAATAAAATGTCATAAGAAAATCATAAATGGAATGATATATATAAGTATAATTATTTAATATATGTAAAATAAACTAATATTTATTATAAAATTGGTATAAATGAGTATGATAGAAGTCAATACTTAAGGTAAAAGATTTCCGTTTCACTTTTTACTTATGTGAGACACATGTGATGTTCAATATATATTTATTTTACATAGTGTGTATACTACCCATGATTAAATATTATTAGGATTATAATGAATGATCATGGGGTTTAAATATGCATTTTATGATCTCTATTTCATTGGATTTATGGTTCAAAAGTTAACAAATCGATAAGGGATTTTTTGTCTCGATTTTCCTTCTTTGAGACATATGTTTTTTATGCACCTATATTATTTAATAAGATGTATTTATAGAACCTTTAACATGTAATATGATTAATTTATTTATTATCAAGATATTATAAGCTTAATTTATTGTTATTAGTTCATATGGATTATGTTTCAACGTTACCAAAGTGATAAGAGTTTTATGTTATAATCTAATGTTTTATTGATATTGATTATGATTATGATTAAAATGATAAAATATTGTGATATTTCTATCAATAAAACCTTTAATTTTCTTATACTATGGTTATTTCATTAGAATACATGTTTTCCCTTCATCTTTATCTCTTTATGTACTCAAGAGTTAAAAAATAACATTTTTATGAAAAATCGTCTTTTCAGTTGAAAACCACTTTTTTTCCAAAAACATGTTTTATAAAAATGTTTTAAAAAATTTTAAAATTGGAAATGATATTTTCCATATAATTTTTTTAAATTATTTTTATATCTTCCTTATAAGTTTCAAGCTTATTTTCAAAGTAAAATATTTTATGTTTTAAAAAGTGATTTCTCAAAGAATGGTTATTTTCATTAAGAAATGTTCCAAATTATCGATACAAATTATTTTTCATATATGATAAAATTCACAGATGTTACCTATTCCTTATTGGGGATATGATCCAAGGATACTATTATTATTATTTCTCAGAATGGTTTATGCCTATAATAGCATGGTGTTTATGAAACCCATTTCTTTTCCCAGAAGCAATACCATTTTAGAATTATTATGAAACTCACTTATTTTTTAATGGGTTATGGTATGATGAAATAATTACGAAACCTATCTATTTTATACAGGTTATGATATGATGGAATATTTTTATGGAACCCATTTCATTTCATGTGTTATAGTATGATTAATGTTTATGATCTTGTGGAACAAATAAACACAGTTTTCATTACGAGATGAGCGGGAGATATTTGTACCTACAATGCAATGGGTAATGGTATATTTTCTATGATCTCAAAGGGTACAGGTGTAGTTAGCCAAATCATGAAACTTATGGTACACAGGTGGTTATCCCAATCCTGAAGTAGGTATATGAGAGGTTATCCCAAGAATAAAATTTCGTGAATGTCTTAGTGGGTGGCCTTGACATAATATTTTCTATGATAATGTATATTCCAAAAAACCATGTGTTATGCCAATGTTATGATATCATGGCTCATGTAATTTGATTATTTTATGATTAATTTCTTATTAAATACCAATCTTTATTCCACAACTCATTTTTATGATCTATAATAGGTTAAGTATGAAATTAAAAAGTTGTGTTCATTATCATGTAACTATATTATTATATTAAGATTTTATATGATCATATATTGATATCTCTTTTATTTAACCTTACCAAGACTCTGATATCAACCTTTCTTATGTTTCCTTTCCCTAGGTTATGAAGAAAGGTTTTATGCAGGGTATGTCTATGAAGAGTACTAAATGGGAAGATCTTTTTAGAAAAAATTAAAGATTACTCATTAGATTAGAAGATTGTGTTCCAATTTTCGAAAGGCACTTAACTATTTTGGTCCTCAGGTGGGTGTTTGTGTAATTTAATGAATATTTATATAAAAAGATGAAATATACATATATGTGAAAACTAGGTCACTATAGTTTCTCACCAACCTCATATATTGGGGAAATTCAAATATGAAACACGCACCCCTAGTATCCCGAATACATTCTATAAGAAACTTCATGTATTATACTAGGTGGGCCATACAACAAAAATGTAATGAACCTATCCTTATTAATTAGTTTTTTAGTAAAATTACTCATAAAACTTTAGAGGAATACAATTTTTTTAAGTTGGGGGTGAGTCTATGTTTGATGGGTTTTAAGTTCTCAAAGTGGTCAACTGAGGGTGAATTAATGGTAAGAAAGGTTTATAAGAGGATTGGTAGATGATTAAGGGAGAAAGGAGTGTAGGGGTATGAATCTATCTATCAATATAACTCTAGATGGATTCCACCAAAATTATGGTGGTAGATTAGTAGCTGTATAACTACTATAGTTCTAGTAGATTTTTAGTATAGGGATCCAAAAATTTTGATGACTTCTTGGATAATTTTATTTAAAATTATCAATAAATATAATTTTTTAATTTTTGATATCCACACTTTAAGCCTTAAAACCTCCTCATCTCCCTCTAATTTTATGGTCAAATTTACTCCATTTGGCCTCCCTCTCCACTCCTCAATATCTCTTCATACCTATTTAAAAGTTAGCATGGTTTTGGGTGGTTTTATTCAAACTTAAGGATAAGTATGCCCTCTATTACTCTCTCCTATATATTAATTTTTCTTATATTATATTTCCTTTATAGCAAAGGATTCTATAATTTTTTATTTCACCAAATTAATTTTGAAATACTTTTATATTTCTTCAATTCATTTTTTTTGTTTTAGAGGTGACCTAGGTAATTGTTTTTTATGGTTATTCACTATTTGATAATGATTCATTGAAAAATGATTTTCTTTATGGTTTTATTCATTTTGGACCTAAATTTTAGGAAAATTAGGACCAATATTTTTCTATATTTCCAGTGCTTAATGGTTATCATGATTTTGGTGGTTATTTACTTTGGTTTTGAATAGAGGTCATTTGGGTTTTAAATAAATTCATTTTGGATATATAGATAATAGCTTTCAAATGTTTATAGATAATTTTTTGAAGATTATTAGAGACTAGTTTAATGCTATTAAAGTATGAGAGGGAATTAGTAAAGTTCATTTCATTAGTAGGTGGTTGCAAACCATATGAAACCTCTCAGGTCTTCTGTTGAAATTTTTTTCCATTGATTTTCTTAAACTTTTAAATCAAAACCTTCTTGTTTTTGAAGGAAGTAAATCAATATTTTTTAGTGAATAATATGATTATAAATTTAAATTTATTTTCTATGAAACAACCTTTAATACTTTAAGAAAATTGTTAAAACAATTTTTTAATTTTAAATTATAGTTTAAATGCATTATGAAATTTTAATTAATTCTAGTTTATAAAATATATATTTTTAGAACTTGTTGATATGAATATCATTTATATTGTATTTATCTTATATATAAATGGATACTTTTTTAAATTGATTAATTTTACATTACATATTTATAGAACATAATATTTAAAATAGGGAAAAGTTTTCACCATATAAATAATATCATGGATATAAATAATTTGGGGTAACTTGTATTTGAAATGTGACTAGCAATGTGATTTTATAAAACCATGGGTTTAACATCCTCTAGGTTATTATTACCTTAAATAATCACTAAATTTGTTATGTAATGTATCAATTATACACCAAGGAGTTAAAAGAATTTAATTATTCAATGTTGTTAAATAAACCTTTTAAAGTGGTATATAAATTCCATATAACTTCAAGTTATCCTATTGAACATTCATAAGCCCATAATGATTATGAAAATAACCTCCTTGGTGGGTCAAGTTAAGAAAAATTAGTAGTGAGACCACTATTTTAATTAAATAATATCTTCTTGTGACTTAAGTATTAATTTTAGTGAAAACATTGGATTATAATTCCACTAAAATGAGTTATAAGTCAACTATCCAAAATTAACTTCCGTTAGGAGTTTCATAAGTGGAGAGGTGATGGATGGATTTGTTCTAGGTGGAAATAAATTAGGTGATATTTAAACTCTATTAGTTTTTCTAATTTGGTTTGACCCAAATGGTATAATTTAAAAAAAAACTTTACACGCTTCCTTTTCATAAAGTCATGTATACATTCTTATATTTATATAAAACATTTTTACCATAGCTTGGTTTCATAATTTTTTTAAAAACAATTAATATTTCTCTACTACATCCTAAACTATAAGGTTTAAATTAATGTTTTTAATAACATTAAAATAAAAATAATTTTCCCTAAAGTAAATTATAAATGTAAAAAACCTATTTTTTGACGAAATATACTTTAAATCAAATGTTTAAATCCTAAAATTATAACTAAAATAGATTTTATCTAGGATACTATGGGTATGTATGGATTAAGACCAATACCATACTTTTTCTATCATTTAGTACACTACTAATGCATGCTAGATACTACCCATGCCGGGATTAGAGCATTGTTTATCTAAGTTATAGTAGACCTTATTTTATATCTTATTTGGATTTCTATGAGTAAGTGTTGGATATGTTCAACCCTATGATTTTTATTTAGGTATTAATAATTCACACTAGGGGTTTACAACTATAAATAAATTCAAGACTTAAGGTAAGATTTTTTTCATCTCACTTTTATTTCTGTGATATTTATTCCTTATTCACCAATAATTTATTTTGTGTGGTGTATATACTGCCCATGAATGTACTATATTATTCTTATACTTAAATTCATGGGTATTTATATACCCATTTTATGATCTTTCTTTCTTCGGGTTTATGATTCAGAAGATACCAAATCGGTAAAGTAAATTTTGCCTCAATTTGCCTTCTTTGAGATACATGTCATGTTGTAAACCTATATTTTTCTATAGGGTGTATATATTGTTAGATTTTTTGTCCTAGAACAAACTATTTTTATTTTGGTTACATGCATATTTAATGTATTTAAATGTTAAAAATATTATTACATATTGTTCATTATTCTGCATGACTATGATGTAATAATGTCCTAGAGTATTTGTTTCATTAATAAGGTCATGGATGTTCCCTTCTATGACGAGAAAATTGAAAATTCTATAACCGTATTTTTAAATATATTTATACAGTTAGGTGAAATACTATGATGGTACACATAGCATTCATACCATCAGGTGTGAGTACACGTAAGTAGACGAGACTTCATCTCACGAAGTTCACACTTGGTAATCTCCAAGACAAGAGATTATGAGAACAGAACCACAAGTAGGAATTCTACATGTTTTGGTGTCATCAGATATTTTTATCTGCGAGCATGTGTAGTGATCCATAGTCTTTAATATTACCATTAATATGTGTAACAACTCTCACACTTTTATTTACTTATGAAAACTGTCACACAGACAATTGGAGGGAAGTAGGGTACATTGGGTGCGTTTCGAGTGGCATGTTATTAATGGATAAGTCAGGAAATGATTTATCCCTTCCATTTATTGAATTTTATATCTCGACCCTTTGATTTAAATATAACTGTCGCGCAAAATTCCATGGCCATGGTGTAACGGCGAGTTTATTTCAGGTAGTTAAGGAATGATGTATCAAGCATAAAAGTTGAGGACACTATCATCAAACCTGCATGGTGTGATATTGTGACAAAGGAATTACATTTCACAGTGAGTATTCATATGAGGATGTTGTTGTTGCAACTTTAAGTTCTTTCTCTTGGGTTCCTTGACCCTTTTCTAGATAGGTTTCTTGAACTTTAGGCAAGCCCACCTAATGCCAATGAGAAATAATCCTAGGGGATCACATACTAAGTGTTTCTGGTGTTCTCGATTAAATTCTATTTGAATTTAGTTAATAAATATTTTTCTCAATACAGTGAAATAATTTTATTCATGTTAAAATGATTCTATAAATTAAATAAATATTAATATACCAGATTGTGGGTAAACACATTTATTTATTTTATTAAACATTTAATAAATATTTATTTACTAGTTTTTAAATAAAATATTTAGTTAGAAGAATAATTTATTTATTTATTTATTCGGGTATTAAATAAATGTAAGTGGAGTTCGAGTGAACCAAGACTGGTTTGGTAGTAAAATAATTATTTGTAATATGATAAATAATTATTTAACTAGTTGTCACAAATTAAAATAATGCTGCTATTATTTTGTGACATAGAATTTTATTTATAAATCCATTTTGTGCATGTTGGTGCACCATAAATAATGACTCCGTATTATTATTAATAGAATTAGTTTTCTCTAAGGTTATGAATGAATTTAATTGTTGTTACAAAATTAAATATTGTAATCAAATACCCATGTTAATAAATAGACACATACTTCTGTTTTTCCATGTACCGAACCGCACACCAGGTGAATTGAGAATTGTTGAGATAAATAATTTCCCTTTCGAATCCCCTTTCTGCCCCTCCCAAGAATGAGAGACGTTCTTCAAGGATAAATGACAAGCGATCAAGAAAGACCGACACAAGACACTAATTTCTCGATGCTATCACCTAGAGAATGAGTGGTGTCGATTGGAGGCCACTAGAGAACATGCGGATCACCACTAGAGGGATTTTAGTTTGGATCCTCACAAGTGTAATGAGATAATTTGGAAGGGTTATTCTGGATGATCAACATCATCAATGAAGAAAATATCCAAGATCCTGGTATTCCTTTCTTTATCAAATTAATGAAATTAATTATAAACATTATGTAAAAGATCCTCTCTAAAGGTTTTGGGCCTCTTATTTATTTATCTAAATATTTTATTCTATTTCATGGAGACTAACGTTCATCTTCATATGAATCCCAGAATATTCATTGATCATGGTAAAAATTAAAGTTGGGTGCTAGCCCAACCACTCTTCCGCTACTCCCAGAACCTTCAAGTGGTATTAGAGGGGTTACATCATAGTTTATAATTATTTAAATATTTTTTTGATAATTTATGCATTTAATAATTTAGTTGTTTAAATTCAAGTTAATAATTCTGAAAATCTATATCTCGAGATTTGTTCCTCCTATTTCATTTCTCATTCACCTTACAGAGATGAAATTTTATTTTAATTTTGATTAAAATAAAATAGAGGATATCATCAAGAGGTCCAGAGGTTCTTGTCCATACAACATTAAAACACATAGCATGTATTCAGTAGTACGCACCATGGAGTCAATGTTCAATGCAATGGGTTTGGTCTGCCAAGCCAAGTCGTGCTATTGGAATTTGTCTAAGTATTAATGACTACGTGTGTTGAAAAGGAATAGGTGGCACATGGTTTCCAGATTACACACCATGTGGCCCACTGGACACAATGTGTAGTCACTTTGGGTTAGGGTTGGACTATGTACCCCATACACAGCTTACCCCGCTGGAGATCATGTAACACGGATACTACATGGTGTGTGGCCCACTGGACCCGCTGTGTGCTCTAATGATTTCTGAAGTACACTCATACTCTGTATCCTTGGGTGTGTACCTTAGATGGAAGGTGAACAATAGTATACGTTGTGTAGTTGGAACTACACATAGTGTAGTCTTCCAAATTAAGAAGATTTAGTAAAATTTATTATTATATTATACAAACCCTTGATAAGTGTACCATGGTGCGAGCATACAGATGAGGTACAACACATGATAGGTGTTTTATATATATGTGTTTAATTTAACATATGCGTAATATTCATTTTTACTTATTAGGTAGTTATGAACAAGAATTCATCAGGTTTCCTCCAATGTACAAGCTATGTACAATGATAATTTTAAATGAATTTATTTGTTTAAAATTATGATGGATGATAATCTCAATGAAATTTAAAAAAGAGTTTAAGATAAAAGGATTGATTGGTTAAAGATGATAATTAATTGATTTGAACGTGATTTATATTAAACAAGAATGATTAAATAATTCAATGCTTATTTTATTTATGGGTAAATATCGTTGCATGTATGGAAGATCATGAGATAGACCACGACCTTTGTATCTAGATGGTTTCTTTTAATTAATTTATTTAAATTAAATTTGTCGGCCTGTGAGCCTTCTCCTCATTAATATATAGGGTATGCGCGCCCAAAGTTTCTTTTATATAAAACCCCATTTTACCGCTCACCTACATCTGAGTTAAAAAGAATATGCAATGAATGGAACTCCCAATATAGTGGAGGTGGTTTAAATTGGAGCCGAGACGAAAACAATCCCAGGAGATACAGAGGTGGACATATGGAAAGCTATAAACACAAACCTAAAACGTTCAAAGTGTTTCTTCCCCAAGTTAGGGTTAGTTTATCAACTGCTAGATACACTAACTATTAGAAAATCTCATGATCATGAAATTTTCTTTATTTTATTTCTGTTAGTTGCACGGTTTATCATTATGGATGTGTTGTCCTGACCACATAATTAATGAATTAAACAAGCATGCAAGATGGAACTAAAATAAACTAGGACTTATGTGTAAATATTATCAAGACTTAGTTAATCACTTAAGTAAGTTCCACTGAATATTAACAATAATGTGATAATGATAATAAAAAATTCATGCATAAGAGATAAAAATCCATCAAATAAAATATTAAGTCAGACCAAGACTTTCATTACTTGATTAAGGGAAAAACTAAATAAAACTATGTGTTTGACCAACCCTTATTGGGATACTTACTTTTATACAAGAAGCCCTTATGAAAGGCTTCCGGTTGACTTAACCATATTACATCAAGAGGAGTATCCCTTGCTATACTTGGTGTAATATTGGTGGGATGAGTTGAGGAAATCCAAATTCAAGATTTCGGGATTGGGGAGTCCACTCAATAGATCAAGGAACTGCAAGACCACATTTAGAAAATAACTTCTTACCTAAATACATACAAATATCTTGAACAACACTTATTGGGGTTATGTGAAAGGGACTATGGATCCTTGCCAATAGAATTTCATGGAAACTGATATTCTGAGTTCAATGGTGAGGGATATTGGGACTTGATAAAATAATGGGTTACTTAATAAAATTAATTTATTATTTCTCATAAAATGTAATCAATAAAGTAATAATGATCTTCTATTTTAATTGTTAAATAAAAATGAAAATCTTTTCAACCACTCTATCCCTATGATCAATTCTGGATATAGACAACATCCTCACTGTTAGTGACTTCTAGGAATGGTTTAGATGCTTCCGGGTTATCCTACACCATGAACGAAAGTCTCACTTGTTGGAGTTAGCATATCTAGGTGATGGTGAATAAGGTGTGTTGATGGTATGAATACTTTTTGGATTTCAATTTTTGAAATGGTGACTTTGGTGGTGACATCCGGTTTTGCTGTGATATGTTTTTCATGAATTTGGAATGAGGATGCTGTGATAGTCTTGGCGTGACGTATGGTTTTGTTTTATTTTTTGAAATTTGAACTCTATAATGGGTGTTTTGGGAGGGTGTGTATTGCTACTAGAGGAATGGTTCTATTTGTTCCAAATTACCCTCAAAGTGATTTTTCAATAAAATTAAAAAATGGATTGGGGGTATGAGGAATTCCTAGTCAATGTTAAACATTTGAAAGACGTGGTCGACGTTCAATGTTTGATGCTATCATCAATTTCTAGTGAGCTCATGAAGTCTCATGAAAACATGTATTCTTATAGAATTCTCAAGAACCTCCATGGTCTTTACCAGGATAGAGAAATATAGAAAAGGTTTTAGATCTTCAAGGTGCTCTTTAAAAGTAAGCTTGGATAGGGTTCCCCAATTGGGACTCATGTAGTCAAGCTCTTTGGATACATTGAGAGCCTATAGGTTATAGGGTTTAAACTCCTCGAAGAACTGGGCACTGATCTCATTCTCGCAACACTCCCTCAGAGATTCTCCTACTTTGTTATCAATTTCAACATAAAAAGAATTGAGAAGTCTTTATCTGATATTCTTATCCTCATTTTCCTTGTGGAAGAAGATATGAAGTGCGAAAATCCTTCTTTCCTTATGGTGAATAAGAGGAAAGGGAAGGTAAAGACATTTAATCCAAAATCTTCTTCACAATGTTCCAAGTAAAGGAAGATCAAATGGGAGGAAAAATAATAAGAGTCTATTTGTTTCACATGTGGTAAGAAAGGCCACTGGAAGAAGAACTGCACCCATCCTAAGAAGCAAGGAGAAGCTTCAGGTGCGTTTGTTATCGAATGAAATCTATATGTTTCTAAAAATTTGGTATTAGATGAAACTTGTGGTGCTCATATATATATACAAATACAAGAACCAAGTAGTTTCATTAATATTGATCTAGGGGAGGTAGATCTGTGAGTAGCCAACAGAGCCAAAATTACTGCTATAGCTATCGAGGAAAACCACATCACATTGCCAACTAGGATGATATTGGTGTTAAATGGTTGTTATTATGTGATGTCTGTTACTAAAACATTATTTCTGTATCTAGATTAGATACAAATGGATTTTTTTTAGTTTTGGAAATTAATGTTTCTTTTGTTAAAAATATAGAATTTGTTTTTGTAGGGAACATTTATACAATTGTCTTTACATGTTGGATTACACAAACCAAGTAATGGTAATTGATAACAAAGATACTTCACATGAATCATACCACACCCAACTTTGGCATCACTATCTAGGACATGTAAATGATAAACTCTTGACAAGGTTACATCAAGATGGATATTTAGATTCTTTCAAACTAAAACCACTTGGCATATGTCATGTAAGATTACAAGGAAAAATGAACAAATCCCCATTTAGTGGGAAAGGTTAAAGGGATAAATAACTTCTTGAATTGGTTTATATCAATGTATGTGGACCATTTCTAGTTGAAGCAAGGGGTGATTACTCATACTTAATAACTTTTACTGATGATTTTAGTAGATATGGACATATCTACTTAATGAGGTATAAGTTAGTTTCTTTTGATAAGTTCGAAGAATAAAAGAATGAATTTGAGAAATATCTTGGTAAGAAGATTAAGAAACTCTGCTTAGACCGAGGTGGAGAATATCTTAATCAAGACATCATTGATTACTTAGAGGAGTTTGCGATCTTATCCCAACCCACCCCTCCTTACACACCCTAGTGGAATGGTGTGACAAAAAGGAGGAACCGAACCCTGTTGGACATAGTGAGATCAATGATGAGTCATGTGAGTTATTTATTATCCTTTTGAGGATATGAATTACAAACACCGACACACATACTCAAACATGTACCAAATAGATCAATAAATGGTATTATATATTATTTTTGGAGTGAAAAGAAAGAAATGTTATCTAATTTACATTTGTGGGGAAGAGATTCATTTGTTAAGGACTCTTTAGTTAACAAAATTTCTCCCCGAGGAACAATGTGTAACTTTATTGGATAACATAAGGAAAGAAGGGGATATTGCCTATACAACCTATTAGAAAAAATGGTTATAGTGGATAGACATGATTTATTCCTTGAGAGGGATCAAATATCCAATAGAGATATTGGGAGTGAGACAGACTTCGATGAAGTTAAAGCTCAAGGTACACAAGAGTTGGTACAAGAGAAGATTCCATAAAGCCCTGTGGAAGAAATAATTGTTCCAGTGACACAAGAACTACGTAAAAGTACAAGAGAGTTTATAGAAAAGAAAAGGTGAAGTTTTTTAGTTTCTAAGGATGGTGACTCATTATTAGTTGATAATAATGATCCTCTAACCTACAAAGAAGCAGTAAGTGGAACATATGTTTCTAAGTGGAAAGAAACCATGAATTCTGAAATGGATTCCATGTACCAAGTCTATATTTTGGTAGATCCTTCAGTTGATGTAAATCCCATTGGTTTAAAATGGGTACTCAAGAAGAAACTGGAAATGAAAGGACATTTCAATACCTATAAGGTATGACTGGTTGTAAAAGGGTTCAAACAAAGTTAAGTAATTGACTACGATGAAACCTTTTCACTAGTTACAATGCTGAAATCCATTAGAATTCTATTGGACTTTACCGCTTACCATGACTATGATATTTGGAAAATAAATATCATAACAACTATCCTTAATGGGAACCTTCGGGAAGATGTCTACATGACACCACCTTAAGGGTTTATGACTCCAAAGCATGCCAATATGGTATGCATGTTGAAGAAATCCATTTATTGATTAAAGAAAGCATCTAGGTCACAAATCATTCATTTTGATGAAGCTATAACAAAATTTGGTTTTATCAAGAACAAATGTGATCCTTTTGTATAAAAATGGTTTAGTGGGAGTGCAATAATTTTCCTAATAGTATATGTTGATGACATATTACTTATTGGAAAAAAGATACTAGTCTTACAGTCTATTAAGGCATAGTTGAATCAATGATTCTCCACGAAGGACTTGGGAGAAGCAATATATATTGTTGGGATCAATATCCATCACGATAGATTCAAGAGATTGCTAGGCCTAAGACAAAGTACATAAATTGATAAGATACTGAAGAGATTCAGTATGGAACAATCCAAGAGGGGATTGTTGCTAGTGTCACATGGAATTCATTTTTCCAAGAAAATGTGTCCTCAGAGACATAATGAAAGAAATATAATGGTAAAGACTATATATGCATCAACGATTGGGTCAGTCATGTATTCAAAGGTATGCAATAGGATGGATGTCACCTACAAATTGAGTGTGGTTAGAAGATATCAAGTTGAACCAGTTGACCACCATTGGATGGAAGCCAAGACCATCCTAAAGTATCTGAGACATACTAAGGATATGTTCCTGGTTTATAGAGGAGATGAAGAACTAGTCATTAGAGGATATGCAGATTCTAGTTTATAGACTGATCAAGATGACATGAAGTCGTAAATAGGATACATCTTCACTTTGAATGGAGGTGCAGTGAGATGGAAGAGCTCAAAGAAGAGTGTGGTCATATATTCTATAATAGAGTCTGAATATATCATAGCTTCTGAGGAAACTAAATAAGAAGTTTAGATGCAAAGATTAGTCCAAGAGATTGATGTGATACTTAGCAGTAAAGGTCCCACCACGTTGTACAGTGATAATACCGCAGTAGTGGATCTCATAAAAGATCCAAGATCACATCAGCGGATGAAGTACATACTTCAGAAGTATCATATATTGAGGGATTTTTCTTAGAGAGGTAAAGTAGTAGTGAGAAGTATTTACATAGAAGAAAACGTGGTGGAACCCTTGACTAAACCCATGACTCAGCAGAAACATGATCATCATGTGAGGTCTAACAGACTAAAAGTCGCAGGAATTTGGCTCTAGTTCAAGTGGGAATTTTTTAGAGTTGGTGTCCTAAAACCTACTATTTTTATTTTGATTACATGGATATTTAATATATTTAAATAGTAAACATATTATTACATATTTTTCACTATTCTTCATAAATATTATGTAATGATGTCCTAGAGTATTTGTTGCATTGATAAGGTCATGGAAGTTCCCCGTTATTATGAGAAACTTGAAAATTATATAACAATATTATTAAATATAGTTCTAAAATTGGATGACATACTATGATGGGACACATAGAATGCAAACCATCAGGTGTGAGTACTCGTAAGAATATTAGACTTCCTCTCACGAAGTTCTCACTTAGTAATTTCCAAGATAGAAGATTATGAGAAAAGACCCTCCAGTAGGAATTCCGCATGTTTTAGTGTCATTAGATATTTCTATTTTAAAACATGTGTAATGATCCTTATAATTTAGGATAATCATAATTACATGTCACGACTCTCTCACTTTGATTTACTGACAAAAACTATCACAAAGATAGTTGGCAGGAAGTAGGGTACGTCGAGTGCATCATGAGTGGCATGTTATTAATGGATAAGTCGAGGAAGGATTTTTCCCTTCCATTTATGGAAGTTGATATCTCAGTCATTTGATTTAAATAGAACCGTTGTGTGAAATTTCATGGACATGGTGTAATGATGAGTTTATTTCCGGTAGTCAAAGAACGACGTATCAAGCATAAAATTTGTTGACACTATCGTGAAACCTACTTAATGAGATATTGAGATAAAGAGATTATATTACACAGTGAGAGTTCATATGTGGATTTAATTATCACAACATTAAGTTATTTATCTTGGATGACTTGACCCGTTTCTAGATAGTACTTTTGAACTTTAGGCAAGCCTACCTAATTCCAACAAGAAATAATCCTAGAGGGTCACATACCAAGTGTTTCTAGTGGTCTCAGTTAAATTCTATTTGAATTTAGTTAATAAATGATGTTCTCAAGATAATGGAATAATTTAATTCAAGTTATAATGATTACATAAATTAAATAAATATTTATTCACTGGATGTTAGGAAAAACATATTTATTTATTTTATTGAACATTTAATAAATATTTTTTTACTATTTTATAAATAAAATATTTATTTAAGAGAATAAATAAATTTTTTTTGGGTGTTCAATTAATAGAAGTAGAGTTTGAGTGAACCAATGCCAGTTCAGTAGTAAAATAATATTTTGAAAAATGATAAATAATTATTTAACTAGTTGGAAAAAATTAAAATAACACTACTATTATTTTTTGACGTGGAATTTTATTTATAATTCTGTTTTGCGCAACTTGGAGAACCATAATTAATATAATGATATTATTGTTAATAACATGGGTATTCTCTAAGGTTACGAATATATTTAATTTCTGTTATGCAATTAAATATTTTAACTAAAGCCCCATAACTATAAATAGACACATATGTCTATTGTAACATGTTCCAAACCACACACCTGGTGAATTGAGAATTGTTGAGATAAACAATTTCTCTCTCAAATCCCCTTCCCCCTCTCATGAATGAGAGACGTTCTTCAAGGCCTAAGAATAATCAATTAATAACGACTAATACAAGACACTCTATTTGCAACAATAGCACCTAGAGAATGAGTGGTGTCAGTTAGAGGCCATCAGATCACGTTTGGATCACCTCTAGAGGGATTCTAGTTTGGATCCTCAAAAGCGTAAAGAGATAATTTGGAATGTACATTCCAGATGATCAACATCATTAAAAAATAAAATACTGAAGATCCAGGTATTATTTTATTTATGAAATAAATTAAATTAATTATAAACATGATGTAAAATATCCTCTTTAATGGTGTCAAGACTCTTCGTTTATCTAAATCTTTGATTCTATTATGTGGAGATTGGCTTTCATCATCATATTGATCAAAAAATAATCATTGATCATGGTAAAAATTAAAGTTGGGGGCCGGCCCAACCATGCTTCCACTGCACCAATAACCTTCATATACTTTACTTTAACATGTTATATCATGAATATAATTATTTTCATGATATTTTAAGCTTCATTTACTATTGTTCTTTCATAGGTATTTTGATTTAAAGTTACCAAAGTGGTAATAATTTATTTCTAAAATTAATCATTTATTGGGGTTGTCTATGATTATTCTTCTATTGATGAAATAGTATGATACATATCTCAATAAACCTCATCAATTTTATTTTCCTTTGGTTATTCAAGATATCTTCAACTAATGGTACCACTTTACCACTTTGTTTACTTAAGATAATTAAAAAAAATATTTTTAACAAAATCTAACTTTATTTTAATTTTTTGTCATAAATATGTTTTCTTCAAAAATTATGCTTTATAAAAATGTTTTCAAATATTATATTATAAATTTTCATATTTATTTTCAAATAAACTGTTTTAAAAACTTTTTTAATCACACTTTATAAGTTTCCAATGTTATTTTCAATGAAAATGTATACATTTTGTTTTTCAAATAATCATTTTCAAGTATTTTGGGTTATTTTCAATGAAAATGGTTCCAAAAAGTTTAATATTTTTTATTTTTTTTCAAATAATAAAGTATATTTTCATTAAGAAAAGTTTTAGAGGTTTTTTAAATATTCCATTATAAGTTTTTCAAAGTGGTTTTCAAATAAATTTATTTTGAATTGTTTCATGTTTTAAAAAGTGATTTCAAGAATGATTATTTTCATTTATAAATGTTCCAAGTGATCTTTCAAGACCCTTATCCATATAAGATTACATCCTTTGATATAGTTTATGATTTACTGGGGATATCATCCAAGTTCACCATTCTTGTTCTTTATTTGAATGGTTTATATTTAAATGCAAATTTGTTTATGAATCCCATTTATTTTACACAGGTTAAACTGTAATAAAACTCTAATGGAACCCACTTCCTTTCATAGGTTATTCTATGATTGAATGATTATGAAAACCTATATTTTTTTTCATAGGTTTGATATGATGAAATTTTATGATACCCATTTCATTTAATGGGTTATGATATGATTTTTATGATACCCATCTCTTTTATGGGTCTTGATACGATGAATGTTTTATTATGTTGTGGCACACATATGTATGATTTCATTATGTTATGGGTGGGATCTATATATCCCTCAAATTATTTGGGTAAAGATTTATATCTTATAAAATAATGATTGGAACAAGACGATATGCTTGATCCACTATGGGATGAATGTATAACCTGATCCACTATAAGGAAAGTTATGAAATTAGGGATGGTGGTGTGTTCGACCCAGTAGGTTTAGCCCCCATGAAGTCCCCTGATAGGTTTTGATAATAATCGCTGACTTATAAGAAATGAATTTATATGCTTACATGTTTTCCAAAAATTCAATGTCTTATTATTATGTTAAGATCTCAGTGATTATACTATTGATTCTATTATGATATATGTCTTATGAACTACTGCTTTTTATTCCATGAATTTTGTATATGATCTTTGATATGTAGGGTATGATCTTCAAATGTTATTCTCATGCCATCACACCATTATGTTCATGTTATGGTTACGTATCTCCTTTATTTACCCTTATCGAGAATCTACGGTCACCCCTTCCTATGCTTCCTTTCCCCAGGATATGAATAATGGTTTTAAGTATATTTAATAAAAGGAATATCTTGGTGGAAAACATTGAAGATATTTCACCAATTTAGAAGATTTTTTTCTAAATTTCCAAAGAAACTAAACTATTACAGTCATCAAACATGTTATTTTTTAATGTGATGAATATTTATCTAAATTTATTTAATATCCATGTATGTTAAGCCATGATCACTATATTTGGTATCAAAGGAAATTTTTAGTCAACATTTGGAAACTATGTTGAGAAACATTTAGTGATTTCCCTAGGGATATTTATAAGGATATTTATAGGGATGTCTCTAAGGATAAGCCCAATGTTTCACAGATTTAAAAAAAGTTTCATAATTTATACGTCCTATAAGTGATTTTTTATGATTATGTGGTTTTCTTCTATGATAGGTGTTTTTCACACTATGATTTCTAGTTTTAGTTAATGGCTGAAAGTAGAAGGAACTAGGTTAATGTTGAATATGATGAATAATATTTTTATGATTGGTCAAATGGGATGATGAAAGGGGTAAATGAAGCTGTTATCATGAAAAATCAGTTATCACAAAACATGATTAATAATATGTACCTTAACCAAATCTTCGACTCAGAAAATAGTAGAAGGAAAGAGTTCATTGTGATTTAGGGTAATGGAGACCATCGAGGAAAGAAGATTCAGTTTTCATTTGTGTCACGAATTTTTCAATAAGCACCCAAGTGAATGTATTAGAAGAACATGAAGATATTTGGACTATGAAAAAAGATGGAAATAAAGTAACTGCAAGAAGAAAATGAAAATATTGATTAATTAAATTGAGGAGAATAATGGACTCCCTAAGGTGTCATTGACAGATGAATTATTTAAATTTGTAATGAACAGACATTATAATAATAAATTTCCTAGGTGTAATAATTGAAGTGTTTATGTCTCTTTATTAAAGAATTATGATATTTGTAAGGATTATTCAGTTTATGTTTATTCTCTAATGATTTACAAGGATTTTTTGAATGGTTATGATGTAATAGAATGGTTATTTAATAAGAAGGTGACATTTTTACTAAGGGAAGATAAACCTTAAATTTTTTCTAATGTTGAGATAATGATGTTTGGATAAAGATATATAGTATATGAATAAGTAAATTGGATGGTATTGATTACCTCAGAGCTGATAATGTATTTGTTTGACAAAGCAGTATAATATATCATGGATAGAGTTTAAATATTTTTTAGAGTTATGTAATATATCCAATAAACTTTTGAATAAGTAGAAATTCATGGTTTTAATAATGATTTATGGTAATTCATGTTATTACTATGTTTTCTGAGAATACATGATGAAGGAATTCATAGGTTTGGAATATGAAAAAATAGATCTACTGTATGATGTATGGGTGATCAATGCTAATTTGATTTTGAGAAATTTAGTGACATTATTTCTATGGTTTTGGATTTTGATCTATTAGAATGTTTATGAGGTTAAACATTTGTGGAACAATTTATGCTAAACATACTATATAGTTTTAGAGATTAAATTATTATCTCACCATATTAGGATTCATGCATATTGGATAGACTATGCTAACCTTTTTGTTTTGATAAATATATATGGAATAACCTATCATTATATTTATGGATCTCATGATCTATTAATGCTTCAGGAATGAAAAATTCACCCTCATTTCTCAGAATAAGAGATGAAGTGTAAATTTATCAAGGAAAAACAAAGGGTTAGGTTATATTGAAATCATATTAGTACATCTTTTCATGAAAATTCTTGAACTTTAGGAAAAAAGGTCTTGAATTTTTTTTCCTGTTATCATCATTTTTGATTATATAAATGAACTTTTTCAAGCCTCTTTAGGTTATGGATTTGTGATCATTAAAATTATCCAAACCATGTTCTCTATCACTCTGCATCAGAACCTCATAGTCATATTTCTCTTCTATGTCCATGTTTTCACTTGTAACTTATGTTCTCATACATGGAAACCTAGTTATGAGTTACTTTGGGTAAGTTTTATGGTTCTAACTTTCTATTTTTAAAGGAAGTTTTAGTATTTATATTTACGATGTGGATTTCTATGAATAGAACGTTCGTGTATTAAATTTTTGATAACCCTGACGGTTTTTGAGGGAGAAATTCATTTTAATGGGGGCATAATTTAACACCTTTATATTTTGTGATTTTTTTGAATTAATTTAATCTTTTTGATATTTTTTATTTCATGAACATTGAATATACCTCGTGTTATATGAAAGACCTAAGTTTGGATTACATTTCACAAAACACCAAGTTAATCTTTTACTACATGCAACACTTAGATTATCTTGAAGTACACACAAAACTATGTTTGTTTCGTGTTACACACAATGCCAAGTTCCTTCAATATATGAAATTACACACAAGGTTGAGTTTTACTGAACTATAATATACTATTAATACTGTTATTAAAATACTAGTTTAGTTATGACCTAACCATTTGAATTTATGTTATGAATAAGACTAACTAAATTGTGAAAATATGATCTATATATGCATATAAAATTAATCCTTTGGTTATCAACTAGTTGTAAATTAAAGTAATAACTATTTTAGAATGATAAATTCTTTTTCTAGGAAAACTATTTATTTATGTAAAAACACCATTTTATCTCAATAAATTAAAAAAACCAATTTTGAAGAATGTTTTTAATAAAATTTATATATTTTATATCCAATAATATTTTTTGACACCCATCCAATAGAGTTTACAGGCATATGATAAGAATAAACCAAAATTTATAAATAAAAAGATGTATTTTTCAAAAAGGTAATTTTACCACATTTTAATGGAGAAATAATTTTAAATATAATTTATGAAACTTTTAAAAATTTTATTTAATTAAATAAATTTTATTTTTTAAAGTGTAATATCTGAAATTAAATTTGGTGAATTTTTAGTATTTTTCAGAGAAGTTTCATTTTTTGATGAATAGCGAAAACATAAAATTTTAATTGAAAACATCCTTTTCATCCAATATATTTATATAGATAAATTATATTTTAATTTGTTTTTAAAGTATAATTTGTTAAGTTTTACATAAATTAATTCAATTTAGGTCATTGGAACCAATTACACCTTGAAATTGGATATAAAAACAATTCAAATTTTTGAACTTTTTAACTTTAAAAACTAATCTTCTCATCCAATCAACGTGATTAATTTTATATTAATTTTATCCAATTATTTGATTAGAATTTGGAAAAATGGATTCAATATTTTTAATAATAATAATATTTAATGTCTGATAATGTCAAATTATATTTTGATAAAAAATATTAGTGAATGTAATTAAAATCGATTGCAATGATTAAGGTAAAAACAAGATTACTAGTGGTTGAATGTTAATTTAAGGGGACAAATAACAAATAAAAATTTCCAAAATATATTACCTAGAAATGTTTCAACCAAGTTCCATATTTTATATAAAATGAAAAATTAGTTCAGGTACATGGTGTAAGAGAGACCTCTTGATAGCGTTTACCTTTTTATATTTACAAGAATGCCACTATTCCTCCACCATAATAAGTGCACTCACCCCCTCACTTAATCACACATATCAAGCCATTTGGATTGGAAAAAACCTACCAAAATCTCATATAAAATTCCATCACTTCATACTATAGTCCTAAGTTTGGGAATAAGGCCAATCAAGGAATCCATTTAGTGCAAACCAAAAGGAGATACCGAAAGAAGGGGTAACATCCTTCAACAAGAACTTTTGTTTTATTTAATTGTACACACACTAAATCATTCTTATCATACTATTATATAATTAAATAAGTATCATAAATACAATGAGATGTTTTTATGTTATTTTTTTGACCTATAATCTCACACACTTCCATCAAAAGAGATTCGAAATCATCATTCGTGTGTATGGTGGATGACCGCCTTGCGAACCGATGTCGTTCGTTCTTCCATTTACACCTTTCAAGGTTGGGAATAATTATTTAATTTATATTTTTATATAATATATATTATATTTATTGTTTATTTATTCTTATTTAATTATTATATAACAAACACCTTCATGCTTTCCATTTTTTGGAAATACAATAACTTCATTTGTAGACCTGTGGACTATCGCCTCCTTAAAGAGATGTGATTCGTTCAAACTTTACATGGAATATATTAAGGATAAGTTAAGGTAATTTATATGATATATGTAAAATAATAATTCTAATATAACTATAATATATATTTATATACACATATACATATATTTAATTTAATTTATTTCATTCAATACGATAAGAAAACAGAAACAACGTACATGCGTACATACGACCTACCGTCTCCATGAATGGTTTATTCCATTTCATATCTAAATATTTTATAGATTATTATAAAAATTTATATATTGAAAATATATTATATTTATATCATGTTTTAAATTCTTGAAATAATTAAATCATGATCTAAGTAAGAGGATCAAGAAAAATGAGTCAAAAATATACGAATAACAAAACATATATTACCTGAAACGTAATATTAACATGAAATTTTTAATAAATGGGTAATATAAATTAATAATAAAATTACATATGGTATTATATATAAGAATATGGTTCTATAATAGATGTATAATTAACTTATATTTTCTATACAGGGGGTTTGAATGTGTATTACTAAAGTCAAGGCTTAAGATAAGAGTTTTCTTATCTCACTTTTATTTATGTGTGACTTATGCCTTATTCACCACTCATTTATTTGGTTTGGTGTATGTAATACCCAGGAATGTATTATTTGATTATTATAATGAAATTTATGGTTCTTTAAATATCTATTTGATGATCTTTATTTCAGGGGGTTTATGGTTGAAAAGTTATCTAATTAGTTAAGTAATTTTGTTCTCAATTTTCCTTCTTTGAGATACATGCCATGTTATGCACCTATATTTTTCTATGGGTTATATATATTTCCATTTGATATGTTATATCACCAGTATCATTATTTTCATGATATTTTATTCTTCATGTGAAGTTTTTATTTTGTGGTGATTAAGATTCAATATTACCAAAGTGGTAACAGTTTATTGCTACAATCTCATCATTTATCAAGATTATTTATCTGGAAAATTAAATTTTTATTCCAAAATCACTTTTGAGGAAAAAGTAGGAAACCAAAACAAGTCCAAAACAAAGGTTTTAACCAAAAAAGGAACTCAAAAAATCATTAAATATGAGACTAATAATATTATAACCAACCACCCTATAAATTTCCCAATTAAGTGTGGTTACCTATATATCTGAGTCATTCATTAAAATATCCTCCAAAATATCAACCATCTTGTCTTAGGACTCAATGTATTCATCCATGTTGATATTTATTTTCTTAAAACCTCATGAAAAAATGTGTTTAGGTTTTTTGATCCACACCATTTTCTCTTCATTAATGTCAACTCTAATCAATCCCTCATATATTATTTTGATAGCCTCATTCAAAGAATTGATATTGAAAGATTCTTATCACATCCTATTTAGAGTGAATAATGAGCTCTAAAAAATCTCCATTAGGAACCTCTACATTACCTACCATTATCTTTAATTATAATTTTAATATCAGTTCAAAATCCTGTATAATGAATTTTTCTTCAGGTGCCTTAATTTCCTCAGTTATATCTGCTCACCCAACTTACTAGAAATATGGTTATCTCCTTATACATTTGTTGATTACTCGGGTCACATCTGAGTCCCATTTTTCTTTTCCTCACCTGAATATCTAGTAAAAATTGTTTTTGGAATATTCAATTTGTCTTTGAAAGCTATTGGTTACCATCCCCTTGTGAACTGGGAAATTTCCAAAGACATGATTTCTTAGTTTTCCATTCCATGAGCCAGACCCGACCATCATGTCCCCTTGGAAGTCATACTCATAATACATCATTGGTTGGGAGTTTACTTTTTATCACTTAGTTCAATATCCTCAGAAGATCTTGACTTGACCTAATTTTTTTCATCTTGGAATTTATGTCTAATATCCTTCAGGATCAACATTATCCTTCTAATTTCAATTCTATATCAGGAACTAGTTTTGGAGTTGAATAGTACTTGGAGGTTCCCGTTGGTCAAGTTTACCTTGTCTCAGAGAAAAAGATTCATTCAAACTAAGAGAATCACGCAACTCAGAAATAATTCTTGAGATTTTCTGGGTGTAAATAATACTAGGGAAAATAGAGATATGAACCTCTATTCCTGATGCAGCTCCTCATTTCCTAGGACATGAATTGTCATGTTGGTTTCATTCCATTGACTCCTAGATCATTTGGTGTATAATTTAGTGATATTTTTGAAAAATATCAAAAATTCAACCCACAACTATCTCCATAACCACCACCTCGTGATTAGGATCACCGCTTGATTTCAATTCCATAGTTTGAGCTTGAGGATACAACCTGATGTTAAAGTAATCGACACTACAAACCCCCAAATCCACCCCGCACCACATGTATAACCATAAAATTCTTTGGATCATTGATATGTTGAAATGATTCTATAGAGGATATTGGTTCTAAGGGAGTAGAAACACCCCCCATAGTTCCAAATATCCCCGAAGAGGTTGGTGAATTTTAATTGGGTTAACTCAGATCCAACCTCAGTCATTTGAAAATGTGAGTGATCTTTGGATCAACCTCCTTGGGTACTACCTCTATCTGAAATGAAGCACCCAATAGTTGATTAACCTCACATATATGGACCACTGAAATATTTTTTGAAATCTCTATAGAGATTATCTTTTTTATCATCAAATTGGGGAACCCCTGATTGTCTTTATAACCTATTATGCAGACCGTGGTTAGATGTCAAATACACAAATAGGAAATATATAAATTTTTCTAGGATCCAAATACCATAAATTGTTTGCATATAAAATCCTATCCAAATGTAATTCAAACCCACTCCACTTGTGTATTGGAGACATCAACTTCAAAAAAAATATGAGTGAAAATTTGGTGTAAAACAATGTTTGTTCTTCTATCCTAACACAAATACCGACTGACCAAATTTCCAAGAAAATACATGATAAAGGTATTTTGTAAAGTTAAAGGGAGGTTAGGAAAACTAACCCATATCACCATGGAGGGAGTATATATATTCATATGAAAATAATAGGGCCATAGAATAAAGTGGAAATGTCCTCCATTAAATTTATGTTGTTCTATTAACCAAGAAAGAATGAAATCCTCTAATGAATAAAAGCGAATCATAATATGGTGTCGATCGAGCAGACTGACTATTACACGATCTTTCAAAACACATGAGTCAAAGATTAATCTATCAAAGAAACAAACCTATATATTTCAAGAATTGAATTGATCCACCAGTAATAATTCCAAAAAGCTCACGACTACTGAGAACTTCGAGATAGAAAGCGTGAGGTGAGATAAGTTGATGTAAATATACAGAACTTTCAGGATAATAAAAATAAATGGAAATGTTGGAAGTAAATTTGGGCATGAGAATTAAGATAAAGGGAATGGTCTAGCCTCTGAATTACCCACTAGTTGATCTCCCCCCACCTCCCCTCAAAATGAGAAGGCGTCCATAGCCTCTGACATCTACTAGGGTCTATCGAGATTATTTACGATTATATATCCATTGATGAGATATTATAATCCATTTCTCAATAAGCCTAATTAATTTTACTTTCCTATGGTTATTCATGATATCTTCAATTAATGGTTCCATTTTCCCACTCTTTGATACTTGAGAAAATTAAGAAAATGTTTTTAATAAAATATGATTTTATTTCTCTTTTCAATGATAAATCTATGTTCTTCCAAAACCATGTTTTCTAAATTTTTTTCCAATGAATCCTTAATAAGTTTTTAAATTTATTTTCAAATAAATGGTTTTCAAAACGTTTTCAAGCTTGCTTTATATGTCTTCAAATTTATTTTCAAATAAAATATTTTCAAAATGATTTCAAAGTTTTATTTATATATTATCAAGGTTATTTTAAAATAAAATGGATTCAAAAGGATTTATGTTTTAAAAATAAAATTTCCAATAAAAATGGATATTTTACCTAAGAAAATTTTTAGAGGTTTTTTAAATATTATATTATGAGTTTTTAAAAGTTGTGTTTAAATAAATGGATTTAAAAAATGTTTCATGTTTTAAAAAATGATTTTTAAGAAAAAATATTTTCCTTTAGAAATGTTCCAAGTGATATTTCAAGATCCTTCACCATATAAGATTAAATAATTTGATATAGTTTATGCTTTAATGGGGATATGATCTAATGTCACTATTCATATTCTTTCTTTGAATGACTTATATTTAAGATGAAAAGTTATTTATGAATCCCATTTCTCTTCCATGGGTTATACCATGATAAAAATCTTATGAAACCCACTTCCTTTCACAGGTTATCCTAGATGAAATGATTGTGAAAATCAGTCTCTTTTCCATAGGTTATGATATGATGACATGTTTATGATACCCATTTCATTTCATGGGTTATGATATTATTTTTATGATACCCATATATTTTTATGGGTCATGATGTGATGAATGTTTTGTTATCTTATAAAATACGTATCTATGATCTCATTATATGATGGTGGGACCTATATATACCTCCAATTAATTGGGTAAATATTCATATATCATAATATAATGTTGGAAACATGTCAAAAATCTTAATCCACTATAGGAAGAAGGTATAACCTGATCTACTATAATGAAATGGATGTGAATGGGGATGGTGGTGTGTCTCTCACAGTAGGTGTATCACCCATGAAGTTCCTTGATAGGTTTTGGTAATAAACCTTTAATTATAGGGAATGATTTTATATGATTACATGTATAACACATATTATATTTCTTATTCTTATATTATGCTCTCATAGATTATGTTCTTGATTCTATTTTGATTCATGTCTTATTAACTACCAATGTTTATGTCATAAATCATATATAAGATCTTTTATATACAAGGTATGATCTTAAAATGATATTCTCACATTCTCGTACACTTATGCTCATGTTACACTTACATATCTCTTTTATTTACCTTTACTGAGCATTTGAGATCACCCTTTCTTATGTTTCATTTCCCCCAGTTATAACGAAATGTTTTAAGTAGAAGTACTAAAGGAGAAGATCTTTGTGGGAAACAATGATGATATTTCACCAAGTTAGAAGATTTATTTCTAAGTTTCCAAGTAAACTTAAATATTATGATCCTCAAGAATGTACTTTTTTAATGATATAAATTGATTTGATATCCATGTATGTTAATACTGGGTATCAATACGTCGTGTACATTGTTACTTTATATGACATGAGTTTAATGGATTCAACTATTCTATATGATATATTTATATATATCCTCACATGTCTAGAATATCACTACATTGTTATACATTACATGTTGACTAATATTTTTAGAAATGTTAACCTTGAGCATAGATTGGTATATTATGCTATATATATATATATCTTGAACATGTATTCTTTATTAGTGAATAGGTTGAAGGTATATAAAGGGTTATAAATCCTTGACCGTGTGAGCCCTGTTCATTATCATGGAATATGATGAAGGTGTGAAAGGGTCTTAAACTTCTATCCACATGTGTCTATTAATTATTTATTCAGGATAAGAAACTAGGTTTCCTTGAATCATTCCCTAATTACCTTTCCATTATGATACAATTTTTTCCTTCTGACTGATTATACACACATCTAATCATATGTGTGGGTGTATATGTGTGTTAATAGTTTCTCATTTTCTGGGATAAGCATCATGGATGCTCTGACTAGTACATATTAGATTCTAAGATTTTATATTGAAGTATATAGTTTAGGTATAGATCCTCTAGCTATGGGGAGTTATTTTTGTATGTTCTTTTATCTATCTCTCCTCTACATGAATAGATCCATACTAGGATTTATTGGTAATTTTTTGTATAAAAAGTTTGTTATTTATTTATTTAAATGAATAGATTGATCTAAATCAAACAACTGGTCATATTTTATACATGTTGGAATCTTGGTGTTTTGCAACTAAGTATGTTATCATCACACTCTCCATGTGAACTCCGTTGGACATGAAATTTCATGGTTTTTTTGAAGTTGCCTATTAGTACTGGTAGACATCTAGGTTGTTTTTTACACATGATTATTGTAAGTATGGGCCAAGTTCTACCTAGTTTTTGAGCTAGATATAGGATAATGTGTTTGTCACGTAGCCATACGTCTATGAGATATGTCCTATGTTGTTTGTCTCACATGGTATGTATTCTACCATTTAACAAAATTAATTTAATATCAATAGTAATTTTTTTACCTTCTTTTATATTTTATAAAAGGGGAAAAATCAACATCCACCAGTGTTCCTTAGAGTCCAGGCCCTAGTCGATAGCCTCTAGTCATTGGAATGTGAACCTAAGGTCATGTGACAACCTAGTCCGTGTACCGTTCGGGTGTTCTGGGTCACATTAATTACAAAGTAGTACCATATCAAAGGGAAATGATATCATTTTTAACTTGGATATATTCATATTATTAATATTTAGAGTATATAGGATATAAGATATCCAATACTTGAGAAGTAACCCATATAAAAGTGTCATGAATCTCATTATGGAGGATGTTCAAGTTTCCCAGGATATCCATATATTTATTTGGTAACCAGTAGTTTAAATAGGCTATTAATTCAAATAACTCATCTAAACATAAATCATAAACTATAAGTGTTATTGGTCTTTAATGGGAGCCAACATATCTAGTGGGTTATGCATCATAAATTTTTGTCTGTAGATAAGCACTGTATGGAAGCGTGGCATAACATGTGCTTGAATATGTTTGTTTATGATGTAGATAGAATAAATTGGAGGGTTTTATTAATTGAAACATCAAATATATATATATATATATATATATATATATTTAAAATATGCATATATTGGTTATTATTAGGTTACCATGAATCGTCAATTTTTTCTTTTGATTTAGATAATATTATATATTTCTCTTTATTTTAAGTATTTTGTTAAATGTTTTGATAATAATCATTCTTATTTAATTAATCAATAGATTATAATTATTAAACCATATTTATTACTATTTATATATCATGTTATTGATTTAAAATCATGCATATATTTCTTTATTTATTTACAACTGCTATGATTGTAATTAGCATTGGATAAATCTTGCTCCTGCTATTTTTAGATATTTTAGTGTTGAACCAAGTGTTAATATTGATTATAAAGTCCCATTTATCATGTATTTTTAGTTATTATTATCACTATTTTAATTATTTCTATTATTTTATCATTTAGTTTGTGCTACGTTCCGAGTAGTGGAAATTCATGTTATGAGATGTTGTTAATATGATAGTCTATTTTGGTAAAAAATAGATTTTACAATATGAAAGAAGGATTTTAAAATTGAATACATTGGTTTCCATTAATAAAGTATATTGGAAATGAATTTAACATGGTGGTTTTGAAAAAAAGTCATGTTTGTTTTCAAAGGTAATGCCACTATAACAGAAATTGAATTTAGCGGCGGTTTTGGGAACCGCCACTAAACCCTTTTTTAAAATGGTCTCGCAGCAGTTTATAATAAATCTCCGTGAAAAAATATTTTTTTTACACTACCGACCCATCCCCCCACCCTTCCCCCCTTCTCACCCTGTGACCTCGCTTTCCCTGGCCCCCCATTCCCCCGCAACCTTGGCCCCCGGTGAGCCCGGTGACCCCGCGACCCCGGTGACCCTGCGACCCCGGAGACCCCACGACCCCGACGACCCCACGACCCCGGCGACCCTGGCCCCCCACGACCCCGATGACCCCAAGACCTCGACAACCCTACTTCCCCCAGCCCCCCGCAACCCTGACGACCTATACGAACCCTAAGGTTTGAATTCTATTAATTTTACCTCAATTCCTGTCTCCTTATATTATGAATTATGAAGATTCATGGTTGATTTTCCATTCGATTCATTAAACATACACATAACCCGTGTTTAATATGTTATCCTTGATATAAAAAATTATTGTCACTTTGTTATTATTTATGTCCAATCCCTTTCGACTATTTCAACAACTTAAGGTGTTCAAATGGAATCTCCCTAGGTATTGTGTATTCTTAGGTGACCAAACCACATTATATGTGGTTTTTTGTTAAATTTTAATTGTAACGACTATAATGAATTTGATGAGAAGGCTGTCATGAGACCATATCACCTATCTCTACATAAAAAAGGATAATCCCTTGTTAAAATATAATGCTGATAGATTATAAGGCCTACTTGAATATAATGAATTATGACACTTATGTATGGAATTCCTTATACTTTTGATACTCGATCACAGAGTCCATCAAACATGTGTTACTCAAGAATAACATCCCTTATATGTGTGGTACTTGGGTATTGTGTCCCTTATACTTGTGACACTTGAGCATAGTGTCCCTAATACTTAGAATAATTAGTCATTGAATCCCTTATACTTGTAATACATGGTAATCACATCCCTAATTATAGTATCACTAAAGTCTGGAGTACCTCATACTTGTGATATATGGTCATGGAATCCCTTATACTTTTTATACATTTTCATGGAATCCCCTACTACCATATAAGACTCTAGTGAATTTATAGGGATGCCTGAGTAATGCCTCAGGTCATGGATTGTTACTCACAAGTTGTAATATTTTATTTTCGGTAAAATGGAATGTTGTAGTGTTTCTCCCTTAGAAGCTAGAATATCAATCCAAACAACATAAAACCGAAGTGTTCTTTTGTACTGTCATTTACTTTACTTTTCAAAAATTTATTTTGTGTGTTGAAGTGAATAGTATTTAATTCATTCTAGCTTACTGTAGTGGGTTGGATGAATATAATTCTTCCAAGTTCCCGAATATAATGTTTAGAGAGAATTCCTTCTCAGATCTATTTCCACCTATGTGATTCTGATTATCTTATTATGTTGTCTGGGAGGATAGTACCAACACCCCCCATTTCATCTCCAAATTACCAACACGATTATACAATGAAACTCCAAACACCAAGCCCAAACACATCAACTATTCTTCAAATACCCTAGTTTGATCCCCAAACCACATCAGCCGCATCTTGAACGACATTTCTGATGTGGTATCTACCTTACCACATCAATTTTTATGAGACAACACTAGTAAGTCCTTCTCTAGATGAACTATACCAAAGGTGCTCAATCCCACCCACCAATGCGCTATCATATCTTGACCATGATGCCTTAAAACTCGAGGAATAACAAAAATGTTCAATTCCCACACCGAAGTCTAAATCTAACTCTTAGTTCAACTCTATGGTAAGATCCTCAATCGTCCCATTTAACCATAATTCTCTACTCATGAGAACGAACACATATATGATCAAAATAACCCTCAAGTCACACCACCACTCTTTTCTATGTGAATACACCAAATAGAGGTCTAGGAATTCAATCCACACAAGGTTCGTAGAACCACAAATCCTACTCTCTGAAGTTATTTCATCATGAATTTCCATGAACACAACTACTTATCATGGCTCAAGACTACCAACCCTCACGTGGTTCTTGCCACTCCAAGGAACAAATAATGAATTCATCCAAATATAAGGCCCCGACCCCACACGACCCCGTGACCCCGATGACCCCGTGACCTCACTTCCCTCGGCCCCCCATGACCCGGACGACCCCGCGACCCCGGCGACCCCGCTTCCCCCGACCCCCCGCGACCTTGTGAGCCCAGAGACCCTAGAAACCCCGACCCATCATGACCCGGACGACCCTGGTGACCCCGCGACCCCGTAGACCCCGCTTCCCCCAGCCCCCCCGAGACCCTGCGACCCCAGCGACCCCCTTCCCCTAGCCCCCCGTGACCCCGGTTATCCCTCTATTTACCTTGTTTCCAACATTGGGCATGTATCACATGGGATTTGGGGTTTTGGATCTATTTTGTCATTATTATTACTGAGTTTACCTCATACTCATCCTCACCATATGAAGTGAAACTACATATTGAACATCTTTACCACATGTAATTAAACATTAAAATATATATCCCCATCCGATGACTTTAAACTATGTGATACCTTAGTCCATTCTTATGTGGAGGTGTCTTCCCTTATCTTGATTTTATTTTACCTAGTGTTGTGGTGTTTTGTATATGTATATATCCTATTTGATTTCACCTATTCTGTTGTACTTATCATTTTTATTCCCATTATGCATTTTATATATTTTAATGGTTACTTTATATATATTATAGGTATTTTTTGTTATTTTTCATATTGAGGATGCATATATATTGAGGGTTATTATAGGATATGAACTTGGTTATTATAGGATATGGAATCCTATATTATGTGATATTCCTACTCAGTCTTTTTCACCATTCCCTATCCTATTGGAGTTAGGATTTGGTTGGCACACTTATTTTATCATCATCATAGTTTTGGTCTCTATGGGGTAGGTCATGTTAGGGTGGAATTAGATTGGTTCAAGTCCTAGGAATAGTTTTTTGAGTTATTATTCACATGAGGACTAGTTTAGGAATTTAATGTTGTGATTTCATGCGGTTTTGTATTTTAGTTATAATACCAGTGAGGCTAGAGTAGGTGTGGTTTTAAATGTATCCTTTCACCGAGATATTGGTAACCTGTTAGTCAACCCAAATCTCTAAATCATCATATATAGGGTAAAATTAAGTTGATACATGAATCATATAGTTATCAATCATTATATTTCATTTAACTCCTATTTTAGTTGATTTAGATATTCTCTAATCATTATGGTTTCATCCTATCAAATGAATAATTACACCCACACAAAAATAACTTTTTTTAGAGTTAAGTTTGTGAAAATCCTATCTCAGTGCTTGATCCTTTTTCCACTTTTAATTTAAGTGATGAGGTGTTGATTTAAATACTTATATAAGAGATATACTTTCCCTATTATTTTAGATATCTTCTCTCCCATTTTTTAGTATAGAACTTCTCATAAAAAAGATAGTAGTTCCCACTGATGGACTACCCATAATCAAACTGTGTAACATTAATTCAAGTAGTTGAGACATCCTAGATTCTAATTTAAACCCTTATCATACCTTTTGTCAACTAGATAATTTCCACTAATGATGACTATATTTCAATCATACTTTCTAGTAACGTGCATTCCAAATATGCAATTCATGAGTTATTGCATAGGATTATGGATTCCCTTATATTTATCTATTTTTTCTCCCAAAAAGAATGAATCATGTGGACATAGATATTGTGAGTTATTATCTCATAATGTGGTAAAAGTGAAAAACTCAATGAAAGGAATATTTTTTCTTGGAAAACCTAATTTGAGTGGATTTGACAGCTTCAGATGGCTTGGATAGCTCATTGTAATCCATGTTAACTCTAGGAAAAACCTCATCTACTCAAAAATAAATTGTGGATTTCTTATACTCATATATAGTTGCTTTATAATTTTTCAAAGAAAACTCATCTTCTACTATCTTTCGTTCATCTCTTTTTAGGAAAAGGTTACATCCTTCTATTTCTATGCTTCTTCATCAAGATTGGAAAAATTATTTTTTTCCTCATGAACTATGATTCAAACCAAGTTATAATTGTGTTACTTTTTGTTATCTAATATTATATTTTGATGCTATAAAGGATTTAAAAAGTCAAGGGTTAAAAATTAAGATATTTGGGAGAAACATGATAAGAATACTGTTTAGCATAAATTTTAGTATTGACCATGTGGTAATTGAGTAATATGGAATTGTAAGTTCTATTAACGATTTTTATTATTTCAGCAGATTTTTCTTAACCATTAATTTCCATGAAAACCATTTGGATGAATGGACTATATTATAGATGTTTCCTCATACCTTATGAATTATTTTTATATCCACATAGTTATTCCAAATTAACAATATGCTTTGGTTTTCATGGTAAAGTAGATACCACGTTGTTAGCACACTGTTTCTCTTTAAAAAATAAACTTCCCCTATCCTAAACACTAGAGGGTTCATATCTAACTCAGAGGATCATCTTTATTATATTATGTTTCTGTAATCTTACACTATCGTATATATAAATATCTTTCTCTATTTAGTAGTAACTATGTGTTTTAATTTTTTTTATTATTGTGTAGGCACATTGTGATATACATGGATAAAAGCTAGATCACATTACAGAGGAACACACCTCAGTATGTTAAGGGTTTCAATGAGTTTTTAGATTTTTCAATTTCTAATCGATCCGTTGAAGGGATAATAAGATTTCCATGTCCTAAAAGTAAATTTAGAACATGGTTGAAGAGAGATGAAGTTTAGAACATTTAATACTGAAGAAATTCCCTGGTCAATATTTTTATTGGCTTTGGAATAGAGAATCAAATGTTACAGAGATATTGAGCACTGATGTTAATCCACAGAATGATGTCCCAAGTTCATCGAAAATGGAAAATGAAATGAAAAACCTCATAAATGATGCATTCGGAACTACAAGACTCCACTATCAGCATCAAAACATATCAGAACAACCAGAAGAGGGTGCTACAAATTATAATGTGACAAGTGATGTTTTTGAGACTGTAAAAAAAGAAGATCAAGATTGTAACATATCATTGGATCCTCCTATTTATTATGTGGAGACTAATGTAAGAGAAAACTTCACTGAGGAAAATGCATTTCATGATTTAGTTGATGATGGAAATTAAGAGTTGTATAGTGGGTGTTCAAAATATTCAAAGCTTTCATTTCTGTTGAAGTTGTACCATATCAAATGTCTATGTGGAATTACAAATAAGGCAATGTCCATGATATTGGAATTGATTCGTGATGCATTTACTAAAGTAAAAATCCCAGAATCTTTTTATGATATGAAAAAAGTTGTTAACAAGCTTGGTCTTAATTATACAAAAATACATGCATGTCCCAATGACTGTATGCTTTATTGGGGAGAAGATTCAAGTAGAATGAATTGAAAGAAATGTTCTTCTTCTAGATGGCAGTCAAAGGGTGATGTTGGAAGTCTGAATGAACATAATTTTATGGAGAAGAAGAAAAGGAACACACCTGCAAAGGTTTTTCATTACTTTCCTTTGAAGACTCGATTGGAAATATTATTCATGTCATCAAAAACTGCCGAAAACATGAAGTGGAATTCTATAGATAATAACAATGATGGGTTAATGAGACATCCATGAGATTCCCAATCGTGGAAGACATTTGATTCATTATATCTAGATTTTTAGCTGATCTTAGGAATGTTCGATTGGGATTGGCTGCCGATGGATTCAACCCATTTGGGAATTTGAGTACCAGTTATAGCATTTGGCCAGTTGTTTTGATCCCTTATAATTTGCCTCCGTGGACGTGAATACAACAAACATCTTTTATCATTTCGATTATTATTCCTGGAAAAAAATGTCTGGAAATGATATTAATGTATACTTGCAGCCTTTGATTGACGAATTGCAGGAGTTATGGAGCAACGGTGTTGAGACATTTGATGCTTCTTCTAAAACAATTTTCATAATGCATGGCGATTTAATGTGGACCATTAGTGACTTCCCTGGGCTTGTGAATTTATCTAGTTGGAACACTTACATGGGTTTGTCTTGTCTCGTTTTTAACTTTGATTTTGAGCCCAAACAGCTACCTCACAGTAGAAAATGGTGCTTCTTGTGTCATCAAAGATTTCTCAATGCATATCATAGATTTCGGCTGAACAGATCAAAATTTAATGGTTCCATTGATCGTAGACCACCTCCAAAGTTGTTAACCGGTTTTGAAATATTGACACAGATTGAAAATGTTGAAACAAAATTTGGTAAGGTTCATCATTTGAATGATAATGGAAAACAGGTCCGAAGTGCATCGTCAAGTGAAATAAGAACACAAGAATGGAAAAAAAGTATATTCTTCAAACTTCTGTATTGGGAATTTAATTTGTTGCAGCACAATCTTCATGTGATGCATATTGAGAAGAATGTCTGTGATAATTTTATTTTCACATTACTTAATGAGCATGGAAAGTCGAAGGATCATTTCAATGCTTGCAAAGACTTACAAGTAATGAGCATAAAACGTGATCTCTGGCCATATGAGAATGATAAGTATGCTCCAGCCATTTTTGCAATGAAAAATAGGGATAAAGATACATTTCTTAGAATTTTAAATAATGTGAAGGTATCTGATGGGTATTCGAGTAACATATCAAGGTGTGTTGACTTGAAGAATAGTATGTTACATGGATTGAAAAGTCACTATTCACATATTTTTTTACAACAGTTACTACTATTGACATTGCGTACATTATTACCTAAAAAGGTTACTGCTGTTTTAATCCAATTAAACACATTTTTTAGGAAATTATGTGAGAAAGATCTACATCCATTTCAGCTTGACAAACTCTAGGAGAGGTTTGTATTGACCCTTTGTGCAATGGATATGATCTTTCCTCCATCGTTTTTTACTGTCACGATGCATTTAACTGTGCATTTGGTTGAGGAAGCTAAATTAGGAGTCCCCATTCATTATCAATGGATGTATCCAATTTAGAGGTATTTTATTTATATGTTTTTCAGTTAAGTAATTTTTTTTGGAATTTAAATAAATGCATAATATTATTATTTTATTCCACAGATACCTTGGGCATTTGAAAGAATATGTGAGAAATAAAGCTCAACCAAAAGGCTCTATTGCTGAAGGATAATTGGATGAGGAGTGTATTACCTTTTGTTTCAGATATTTGGATGATATTGAGAAATTATTTAATCGATTTGGATGTGTTGAAGACACATCAACTAATTCTCAAATGCATCAGAAATCAAAAATATTTCCTGCTATTGGCCGATCAGTTGGGAGGACCTCAAATGTGACACTGACAAAATTGGAATTATTACAGGCACATAGATATGTGCTGATGAATAGTAAAATTACTGATCCATCCATTGTACAATGTGTATTGAATGATCTTAAAGTCTTACACTATATAAAATTTGGATTCCTTGTACGATAATTATGATATGTTCAAAAAATTACCTCATATAAAACATGGAAGCATCACATTATGTGAGATTAAAAAATAATTTTCTTCAAGACATGACATATCCTTATCTCATTCCTTCAAAATTTGATGCCTCATGATAATCATTATATTCCAAAATTCCCTCTATATATAGGATTTACCCTAGTTCTAATGTAGTTCTTATACTATACCATATTCTAGAACAACATGTGTCTTGATTCACACTCTCATGGGATACATAATGATGCTTAGACGTTCTTTTTTGGGGTCTAGATGTAAATTTATTAAGCCTTTGGCCCCATTTCTCCATTTATGGTCCACAGATTATAACCTTAAATAATGTTCAGTTCATATCAAAATGTTCATGTGGTACCTGGGACTACATTAACCCCTTATACATTGGTTTTTACCCATACCATGACACATAGATACCATGTTGAGAATCATCATCCTAGTCTATGAATCATGATGTTAAATTTTTCATCATGGTCTTGGTTGTCTGATCATACACTGTGGGAAATCATATTCAGTATTTCTTCATGGGTTGAAGGGCCTATTTTATCCTATAACCTCCGGATTTATTCACCACAAAAACATTCTTGATTCCGCACCTCACCAATCTATAATATAATATTTTATATCAAGATATCCCAAGTCCAAGCATTATGACAATAAAATATGCTCATAAATCCATCACATGGGTTTATTCATCCTTGTAGTTTCATAAAAAATCTATTTCCACAACATTCTAGAACTATGGTTGGGTTGATTCCCATTTCCATGAGATACGTATTGATGCATATATCTTCTATCATTGAGCCAAGCTGATGATTTACCATATAATGATCCATTACATAAGGTATCATTGCCCCAAAACACTCACATGAGCCTCTTTTTTAGCAATAATCTCCTTTCATTTATGTTGACACATCAGTGGACCAAGATGCTCTCATTTCCTGATATGAGGAAGTAAATAATGGGTATATAGATGCAAAATACCTTCTAAAACCCTAATAATATTAATTCAATCTATATCATTACCCCATGTAAAATATATATACCTATTAATGATAGATAATTTAACCCCATAAAAAATTGATATGTCTCTTAAAGAGAGACAATTTCACCTCTTATAAATTCTCGATGCCTAATATTACAATATGTAATTATTCAATATCATCATCCAAGAAGGTAAACCCTTCTGGCGTTGGTATCCTATGAAACTGTGAATCATAAAAACATGTGGATTGATTCCAATAATCATGACATAATTAGTTACATATAAATATTTAATCTAGGGAACAACCCTATCACCGACTCATTATAGGTTTCTCCCTTTCCTATATAGTTTTTTCAAAGCTTGGAGACATTTAACTCAAACATATTCCTATATTTGGAGCTCTAGGAATTTAAACTAGTTGTAGTCATAGTCCATGTTGTATGATTTTAAACATCAAAGCCCAATTTTCCCTACAAACAATGTTAATTAACAACCAAACCCTATTAGAATATGTAAAGATTCCTCATCCAATATGTGTGGGATGATTATAAAAATAATTACCGCATATAAAACTGAGATTCCTCATATGATAAGTATGGAATGAACCACATATTACTCATATAAAACTTGTATTTCTACGAATATGAGATGATATGTTATCCTTGACAGAGATGAAATCACTCCACCGACAATAGTCTCTTACCATGTCACACATCAAAACTATGTTTGTCTTGATGCCCATTATGAGAAGACACATATTGATGCATGTATATTTCATCTCACTCCCATCCCAACCAGAAACTCATTATGGGGACGTTTCCCTCTGGGCCAGGCTTGAATCTTGTCAACCCACATGTTTAAATAGAACATTTGAGAACATGAGGAAATATCTCCCATGGAACCTAATATTCTATATGGTACATCCCCACATACACTTGTGTGGTTCACACATTCTACTATTTGGATAATCCTCACCCTACCAATCTGAAAAGAATCTCTAATGAAATGATTCATATACAATGTGTTACATACCATCTCAGGCTCATTCAATGAAGTACATTTACCGAGAAAAAGCAGATCTCATACTTTGATCTCCATGAATATTATATCCTTATATTTTTTATCCTATCCTCAACCAGCTTAGGTATCCTATGTTTCAAACATGGTCAATAATAATTCTATTTCTGTCGATTACTCCCATTTCACTTCCCAGTTCTCAAAAATTGTAATCTTCATCGTGATATTTTTCAGGTCACTTCTTCCCCTCATTGGGTTCACCCCTATAATAAATTATAACTATATAAATATCCTTGATTCTTGAATCAATCATGGCTCAGTAGGGATTAGGGGTTGGGCGGAAGTCCACCTCAAGCATGGTTGAGATGCATGATCACCACATGGTCCTAATTCTATAACCTTAAATGAGTATTCCATGTCCATGAATCACAAATCTAAACTAATTTTAAATCAACCTTAAAATGTGTTGTGTGGTGTTGTACCCATTCTCTATCAATTCAGGTCATGTTCTTTACTCTTCCTTACTACAAATATCCATTTATGATGTTACATTATATTTTCCAAGCATCACGACCATAATTGTTTTACTAATTGTCTCTATTATTTTATAAATTTTGTGTGCATTAATATGTTAGGCTATTGGTATTTCTGGTTTGATTTTTTTTTTCAGGGCAGTGGTGCAGTGGAAGAAGAACAACTATTTTTTTTCTGGTTAGCTTTTCGGAACGGTTATAACCACTACTAATGTATACTAGCAAGACATTAGCGGCGGTTAAAACCGCAAAAAAACGTGAGTATTTTTTACTTAGCGGTGGTTATAACTGCCACAATTGTATTACATTTAGCGGCAGTTTTAACTACCTCTATAGTGGCACATCACTCGTGTGCATTCCGTGGTGGTTTTTGTGAATTTAGTGGTTGTTTTACAGCCGCTAAATTTTATTTTATTCGCCGCCATTATAACCGCCGCGAATAAAATAAAATCCAAGGCCTGTAAAAACCACCGCTAAAGTCATGAAAACTGCCGCGAAATGAGGCATCTACAATGCTTCTCTTAAACCACCGCTAAATGTAAATAACCGCCACTAATAGATTGACAATGCCCAATTTAGCGGCAGTTTCTGTAAACTGCCACCAAACCATATAGCGACGGTTTAAACCGCCACTATATGGAAAAATAACTGTTGTTAATAGGCGGTTTTCTTATAGTGTACAGAAAATTAGATTCCATTAGAATGCTGGAACGTGTTTTGTTAAATTAAATATAATTTTTGTAATAAAATTTCAAATGGGACCTTTTAATTGAATTTTTAAATGTTTTTATAAATAATAATTTTTGATAAATACAATTAAGTGGTAGATAAATTGGAGAAATTCATAGGCAAGTCATATAGTCCGGAGAACCCTATGATGAAGGTGTATTTTGAGTATTGGAATATTGGGAGTCCTATAATTGATAGAATGTTATGTTTTTTTAGATTATGTGTGTTGTGGATCATAGTTTATAGTTTAATTTTTTAGATAATTGTAGGGAAATATGATATTTATTTTGGTGGTAGAATTTTAATGAATTAGATAATGGCTATTTTGGTTGCTTAAGGTATTATGGTATACTCATTTTGATATTATTTTTTGTGATTACAATATATGTTTACATTTTGAAGTTAATGATTTATATTTTTTATGAGATCATGAGATTGTAGATAAGAGTGATCCCTAGAAATGTGATAGTTGAGGTCTTAGAATATTATCAGTTGGTGTTTAATCTTTTTTGGGGATGAAAAATGCTATGGTAGGGAGTTTGTAATGACCCTAACCTTAGTCCTTACATTTTTTTAGGAAAATTTTTCTAGAAAGTTTTTGGGAATTTGAATATTGGGTTTAGATTGAGGATGAGGTTATGATTAAAGTTATTATGTGCTTAAAATGGTCTTTTGAGGGTGAATTAGGAGTAATGAAGGTTTAAAATAGGATTTTAACAGAGGATGGTGAGAAAAAGGTGTGTTGGGGTAGACATCTGTGTACCAAAAGAACTTTGGTGGGAGTCCACCCAAGGTTTAGTGGTAGAAAAATTCCTATATAACTACTGTATTTCCACTGGATGTCCGGTGGAGGGCCACAAGAAACTTGGTGGATTTTTGGAATGTTTTATTTAAATCCCTCATTAATTATAATGTTTTAATTTTGTCTCTACCTTATTTAAAACTTCAAACCTCCATATCCACCTCTCATTTTCTCATGGTTTAATGCCCTTTTAAAGTCTCTCCCCCCTATATTCAATCTCTCTTTATCCCTTTTCAACAATGGGAAGTTCTTTGTTGGTATTCTTCAATCCCAATTATAGGTAATCCATATTTAAATCTCTCTTATATCCTTTTCTTTTACAAATATTCTCATTACCTACCATAAAATGATTCTCATATTAGGGATTTCACAAAATTCATGGCTAAGTCCATTTAAATCTCATCTCTTCTTATATTTTGGGTTAAAAGTAACATTGGTAAGTGATTTTGTTACTATTTTTCACCATTTTAAAAAATATTAATTATGAAATGACTTTATTTAGTGTTTTAATAATTTAAAACCTTCTTATAGGGAATATCAGGTTGAATAATTTTGAGGTTTATAACAATTTACCATTACCATGATTTTTATGTTTATATACTGAGATTTTGAATTTATTTCTTTTGGGTTTTCAATGTGGTAGTTTTGGATATATGAATGATACTAGATAAATATTTATGTATTATTTTTTTGATTATTATTCAGGGATATAATGGTTCAATTGGAGTATTATTGGGAATTATTTAGCGATATGGAATTGTTTGGTGGTTTTTCCCATATGAAACATATAAGGAATTTATTTGGAATCATTGACCACTAAGTTTCTTAGATTAATAAAGTACAATATATATGTTTTATAAATATGTTATTAAAAAGTTTTCAATTAATTTCTTGGTTATAAATTCAAATAATTTTTTTATTAAACATAGTTTAATAGTTGAAATGAATTTATCAACCACTTGTTTCATTTTAAATTTAGGTTTAAATGCTTTAGGATAGATTTTTTAACTCTAATTTGTAAAAAATAAAATATTTGTAACATTTGGATATAAATATAATTTATAATGTATTAATATCTATTATAAATACATAATGTCTAAAATATATTCCATTCATATCCTATTTTTATTGAACATAATATGTTTAGTAGGGAACATGTTTCATTATATAATTAATTTCCCTAATCTAAATAATTAGGGGTAACTTGAATTCTAAATGGGAGTAACAATGGGATTATGTAACAACTTGGTTTTAAGGGTCCTCTAAGTTTTTATAACTTTTAATTGTCACCAACTGAGTTATGAAATGTATTGCTTATACACTAAGGAGTGTGTCTAATTAATTTATTCAAAATTGTTAAATAAACCTTTTAGAGAGGTATTTGTTGGACTACTAATGTCGTTCTGAATTATTTCATGTTCTTTATGTTTTGATGATCTCAAAAGGAATTCATCTGTTTATGAAGATTTTTTTAAGTGTGTTCATTAGTTTTTATGTTTATTTAATTTATTTCGTATTTAATTCTTCAATTCAATAATTTTTGATGAAATTTTTCTAATTTTTTAAAGTTGGCTATGTGAAGACTTTTTCTATGTAGATATCTAGCTACATCTATCATATGGTTACATCAATTGGCTATTTTAAGGAATAAACTAAGTAAATTGGATTCTTTTTAGAATCATCTGCATGAAAATAACCAACATTAATGAATCTCCTACATGAGAAAATAGATATACTGATGAAAAAACAATATGAATTAGATACATATAGTAATCAGCTATGTGAATTTGATCCGTGACATATTCAGATATGTGGTTCTAATTGGCAATGTGATTCATTTGACTACACCAAATTTGTATACACGAGTGATATGGAAAATTGATTAGGCTATGTGAATAAATATCCTACATGAAGAAGAGCTATGTAGATTAATTCAGCTATGTGAATTCAAATCCATGAAATTCAGTTACATGGTGATCCAGAATCAACTAATTCATTATGAAATCTGCATATTTATTAATATTTGAGTAATTTAAGTTTAAATTAATGATTTAATATATTTATTAAATAATATAATACCACTTTATAGTAAAATAATTTTTCAAAAAGGTTTTAATTACCAAGAGAAGAAAATAGTACATACTAATTTATTGCTCACTCATGTAGCCAAGGTATGTTTGAGAAATATACATCTAGAATTTAATTCCATGGATAGATTTTATGGGATATTTTTTTTGCAATACTAAGTAAATATATACAAGATTATTATGTTAATATAAACTATAAAAGAATAAGAAGCATGAAATCTCACTCCCAACTCTCTCTCTCTCGCTTTCTATCTCTCTGGAAGCTTTCTATACTGTTTCTCAGTGCTAAGAATAATAATAAGATTCATGTTTTCTATAACTATAATATCAATATCAATAATGAAATAGTTTATCAGTTGTATCTTGAAAATGTGTCCTTTATTTTGTAAACCTTAATTTTTATTTCCTAATATTAAAAGTGAGAACTACTTGTTTTAAGTGTTGAAGATTGGTGTTTTTAACTACCTATAGAAGACTAGTAAAATATCCTAGTTTTTAATAAGTGATTGATTCTTTCACACAGTTGGGTAGTCACTGTTAAATGGACTAGTGCAAGTAAAAATCATCAATCTCTAGGAGTTGAGATTTTCATGTAGACTGGGGGATATCTATTCCTAAAACCACTATAAATATTATTTGTTTGATATGTTTATTTCTACTTTTCTTTGTTTTGATTTATTATGTTAATAAAGGATTAAAACCAATCATACCTTAAATAGGGTTTTTTTAAAGTTAAGAAAAAATTTCAAGAAGTCAATTAACCCTCCCATTGAGTCTTAATACAGTTGTTCTCCATCTAAAAATTGGTATTGAATGGTGTTACTTATGAGTTAGTTACTATAAAATTTTGACATCTTCTGATCATTTTAAAATTTCTTATATAGATAACAACATATAAGTTATGTATATGGTAATAGTTCCCTACTTTAATAGAGATAATTATGGTTATTGGACGGTAGAAATGATCATCTACATAAAGAAACTTGGTATAATGGTTTACTTAAAATATATTAATACTTTCATTATACCTGATAAAGATCCAGATAATTGGGATACAACTATTGAAGGAGAATATAATATGATCTCAAAAGCTTTGAATTCTATAATTTTTTGACAAGATCTTAATGAAATCAATAGAGTTTCACAATGTACAACAACACATGAGACGTGGAATACTATATCTATGGTGTATGAAGGTATTGATAATTTATGATATCTCAGATACAATACTACCAAGATGAAGTTTGAAAAATTCACAAGGTTTGATGGAGGAACAATAACACAAATGAATAGACTATTGATAAAATTTTTGGAAATTGTTTCTTTTCTTAGGGAACAAATTATTGAATATGATCAAGCTCTGAAAGTTCTTATAATATTACCATATAGGTGGAGTGTAATCTCTAACACCATTAAGAAATATACTAATGTGAAATATTATATAATAAAAAAATATCCTTGGAACACTCATGATGTTTGAGGTAGAGATGGTGGCTAAATTTGGTGAGAATATATTGATTAAGAGATATAATACTACTTTTAAAGTATCTAAATCAAAAGAAGATAAAAAAATTAAATGAATACATATTTTTGAATCGTCTAATAAAGATACTTCAAATAGTTCTGATTTAGAGAGTGATATTTCTTACTTTTCAAGGAAGTTTGAAAAGTTATTCAATATGTGAAGAGGATTCATGTGGTTGTCCAAAAATTAAAAGAGATATTATTAAATTTCTAATGAAGTTAGTTTCTATGAATATAAAAATATTGGATATATAAAATGAGATTTTCCATATATTGAATACAAAAATAAATATTAAAAAAAGTAAAAGTGGAAGATAGAATATAATAATAATAGAAAAATACCCAAGAAGGACACACAAAGGACTTTTGAGGATTCTAGTGATGATATATCTTTAGAATCAAAATATGAAATATCTAATAATAAAGACAACATATTATTTATGGAACACTCAGATGAGGTATACTCATTTTGTTCTTCTGAGCACGAGTCTGATTCAAAAATTGAAAATTGATATCTTAAAGAACTAAATGAATACTGTACCATTCTGGAAAAAAATATTAAATCATGAAGAAAAAAATATATCCCTCAATAATTTTTAAAATATTATTTCAAGTGAGAAAGAGGAATTAAATAAACAAATTTGATATCTTAATGTCAAGCTGTAAAATACTAATTCTTCTTGTATTGAACATGATATGAAAATTATAAGACTATAAAAATATGTTCAAGACCTTAGATATGTTGAAAATGATTTAAACAGATTATAAAATTACTTAAATCAAATTCTTGGAAACAATAATATCTTTAGAAAGATATTTATAATAGGAATCAAAGGGAGAAAGTAAATAAATATAATAATTATTTTTTTATAGTTCAAAGAATAAAAATTTCTCCAAAGTAATTTGTTTTAATTGAAGGGAAACTAGACACTATTTTAATAGTTTTAGTCTTAGGAACCCTCAATTTTTTGGAGTTAAACATGATTTCATATTAACGAATTAATCAAAATCCAGTGTTGTAATTTCTAGACACCACAAGAAGATTTTGGTTCCCAAATAATTGATAGATGACATTTTATGACCCAAGAGAATATTTATACCAACAAAATTCTTTCTTGATTTATTTTTTAGGGAAAATGATTTAATTAAATATATTAAATATGGTCTATGGATAGTGGATTCTTAAGGAATATAAGTGAATATTTCCCAAATCTCTATTTCTTATCAAAAATATATAGAGGCTATGTCACATTTGGTGACAAAGTTAACTGTAAAATATTGGGAGTTGGATCAGTTGGAAATCCAAGATCATTCAACCTCAAAAAAATTTCTATGTGAAATTATTGAATGAAAATAAGATAATTATTCCCCAACTTTGTGATGAAATTTATTTTTTTTATTTTCTTAAATAACTTCCATTATATTTTCAATGATAAAATACTTATGTTTAATTAAACTAGAATTGAGGATATCTATACATTATATCTTAATTTTTTGTTTAGGGAAAAAGTGAATTTTTTAAATACTGAAACAAATTAATCTTGTATTTGTAATAAAAGACTAGGACATTATATTGTTTATTCTTTGAGAAAATTGTCTAAAATATTTTAATTTTAGATTTACAACAACATAAATTGAATAAAGAGAAACTATTTGATGCATTCCAAATGGAAAGGTATCACAAGTCATATTTTAAATTAATTAAATAGGTTTCTACCTCTAAGACTCTAGAAAATATCCAGAAAGATTTTTTGGGATATCTAGAATAGATTACCTAAGAGGACAATCTTTTGTTAACGTTTTGTTTAATGATTTATTGAGATTTACTTGGGTTTTATTTTTTAGAGTTAACATTTAAGAGTGTTCTATTTTTTTAATTTTCTATAAATTGGTTCAAAAATAGACATATGGAATAATTATTACATTGAGAAGTGACCGTGGGGAAGAATTTTAAAACCATAAGTTCATTTCTTATTATTAAAAAAATTTCATCAAACAGACATTTTCATCCCCTAGGATACCTCAATAGAATGGTGTTGTTAAAAGGAGGAATATGACCTTACAATAAATTCCATATACTATATTATGTATGTATAACCTACATACTCACTTTTGGGTTGAAGCTGTAAATACAATATGTTATGTCATTAACAGAGTTTTGATTGGTCATATTTTTAAGAAAACAATCAATGATTTATGGAACAATAGAACACCTAAAGTGGGATACTTTAAAATGTTTGGATGTAAAGTTTTCATTTTGAAAACCAAGGAAAATCTTGGTAAATTTTATCGAAAGGATAATGAAGGAATCTTTCTTAATTACTCTACTAATTTCAAGGATTGTTGAGTTTTCAACAAAAGGTCAAATATTGTTGAAAAATCAATTCATTTGAAATACGATCAATGTGATACATTGGTAATAAAATGAATCAATTTTAAGAGTTAAGTTATTAATTTCAGAAAATGAGACTTGAACTGCAACACCCCAAGATTCCATGGTACGCTTTTCTTTGAATAATATAATAGCTTTCATTGTACACAACTTTGAGTTCTAACACACCATGACCAACCAAACTAGCTGTTATGAATAGTAATACCCACATTTTGAAATTTTATAAATTTTATTTTTCAAAATGGACTTAATTTTTGGATTCATAATATCAAAATTAGCTTAAGGTGAATTTTTGGTATTTTTCTGAAAACTTTCAATTTTGGATGAATAGTGAAAAACACTGTGTTATTGTTTACAACCGACTTTTTTTTAAATAATTAGTTATTTTATTTAAATTTATTTTAGGTAAAAATAGATACATAATACCTATATATCTGCAATGTAATTAATTGGAGTCATTTTATAATAATATTAGTTATATAAAATTTTATTGAACTTTTTACCGTCTTTTACCCACATACTAGGAACATTTGAAAATTTTCATAAAATGTAATTTTACCACTTCTGTGAATTGAATTTCAAAAATTATAGAGACAGTTGATTTCAGTAAGTAAAATTTTGTTCAATAAGATGAAAATAATTTTTGGTGAATAATAACTTTTGAATTTTATTTACCACGGTAAAAAGTAAATAGGGTAATTAAAGGTAAAAGGGATTTTATAATTACCATAACACATGTCCTAATTCTATTGGATAAGTTTATTTCGACCAAAATCAACCTTAGGAATAAAATATGATCCTTTTGGTCTACTTGTATTAGATTAAGACATTTATTATTATTTTATTTAAAGACGAGTTAAAAGTGTTAAATTCAAAGTTTAATAACTAAACCATTTTTAATATAGGGTTACACATAAGATAAATTTGAATATAAATTTTCATTATAAATATAATAATATTTCCTAGATAATTGTATTTTATTAATAATTTTAGATATTAAATAATTAAATTTATTTATGACACAATAATGATATAATAATTTTCTTATTAATGAAAGATTAAAATAATTGATATTATAAATTTCCAAATAAATTAAAATTAAGACTTTTGATGAATTAAATGAATTTTATATGTTAATATGAAATGATAGTGTCAATTAAATGAATTTTGATTCGAATTAATTAAACTGTTAGGACTTTAACAAAAATAAAATACTAAATAGTGTTAAAATTGACATAAATGAGTTTTTAAAACAAATACTATATTATTAATTGATATAATATTACAGAAAATATAATGTTTGGCTGAAGGACTTAGATAAGGTTATATATATCAATAGTTAACTAATTAGGGTTCTCCTGGCTTTTTATAGTAAGTTTATTAACCATTTATTATAATAATACCAGAATACACGGAAAAATTTAAAATATTTAACTAAGAGTTAAATCTAAAAGGTAAGGATAATATGGTGACCTAAACCTATCTAAAACCTATTGGTTTGTATTTTTTCATCCCATCCCCACCTTTTCCTCTAAATAAATCATTTTGGATCCATTATAAACCGAATATGATTTTATAATAAAATAATATTTCAAGCTTTTCCTAAAGTGACCCTCATCTCTCTTATGAAAGGGTACTTTTCCTTCTCTCAAAATCACACCGACAAATCCATTTGGCTCAGAAAATCCCTACTAAAATATCCTCCCAACTACCCCCAATTTGACCAAGTGGCCTTATTTTGATTATAACTTCAACCTAAGGAGCTATTTTGATCAACTCAAAAGGAAACTTTTGAAGAAGAGGTCATAATTTCACCACCTCTTTCAAAATTATTTTCTTCTTCCACTTCCTATTTCCTTATTTTTCCTTACCAAAATAATCTCTCAAGTACCTTCTACATACTATTATGTGATTATAAATATGGTACAACCATATTCATTATTCTATCCAACCTTTGAATGACAAGTCACCATAGGTGCGTATGTACGAATTACCATCTCCACTTCGTGGTGTAGTTTCTTATACAAACACTTCATTATTTGTATAGGTACAATAATGAGTATAACTAAATTAAATAATAAATATAACATGTTAATGATTATTTATATATTATATATCATCCAATTACATAATATTTCACCATCAATAGAATGGTATTGTCGCTCGTGCGAACGTACAGATTACCATCTCTACGAACGCGATGAGATTAATTCCCCATCGTAACCATTCAAGAATAAATTTCATTTTATGATTAAAAAATAATTTTTAAGCACTTAACATCATTATAGATATGAATAAAATACATATTACCCATAAAAAATATGACTTACATAGCAAAACATATAAAGGAAAATGAATCAGTTAACACCCAAAATGATGATACTACTGAAATAATATTAACAAAGCAATATTAGAAGATCATATATGATATTATATTTATGTATGTGGTTCTTGTATAATGTAATAAAAATTAGTGAACTATTATACAGGATGTTAATGTACCCTCCACCATGAAAAATTACAATGTAAGGGTTAATTCTACAATCTCTTCATTATCTGGGGTTTTTTATAAGTGAGTATCTACTGGGACCTCTTTATCATCCACATACGTGTTTCTTAATAATGTATTTCAATTTTTTTTTTACTATTTCCTAGACTATGGGTTAAATTCATTTATACCCTTTTTTTACTTTTTATAAATTTTTTATAAAGGAATGTTTTCGTCATTTTTCAAACAAGGTACTTTACGACCTTTTCAACAAAATCAAGGAAAGAATATTTTTCAACTTATACGGCGGGTGGAACTATTTTCTACCGTTATAACACCTTCAAATATTCCCTTACAATATTATAAGAATATTTTCAAAATAAATGTTTTCTTTTATAGTTTTTTAATTTTTAAATGATTTCAAAATTAAGAGATATTTCTCTCAAATAGTATTGACTTCATCTATGTCAACATCCATTCATTGATTTTAAATTTGTTTGAAGTTGATTTATTATGATACAATCTCACATATTGTATTGAAGGTTTTTTTGATATTTTTGACCATAGATGTGTTATTTTTATACCATTCATGGTTTATGGTTAAAGTATTAACATTTCATATGCTAGTTTTAATATGAATGTTTATGTTTTTTTCCAACCTTTTCATATGAAGAATGCATTGGACTTAATAAGTGATGGGTGGAGCCTGCTATATCTCCTCGATGCATCAGAAGGTCTCATGAGTCAAACTAGAGTCTTGGAACAAGGCCTTGACAAAATTTTATTTTTAGTCTTGTCACAAAGACTTGACCATGTGGTTATGACGTCTGGAATTATGAATTCCATTATTATAAAATTGGATACTGATATTACATGTGATTATTCAACTAGTAGAATATCCATGTGAATAATTAAATGGAATTATTTGATTTATATTTTCCATATTATGCTGAATTTTAAGTTTAAAATTCTTGTGTTTTAGTCTTATACATTTCCATAAATGTTTATACTTATTTATAAAAGTTTCCGCTATATTGTTATCCTTACCGAGCATCTGAGATCACCCCTTTCTATGTTTTATTTTTTCCAGGATGCGAAGAAGTGTTTTATGTTTGAACTGTAGGTATAGGATAAGAGATATAAGTGTGTTAAAATGGGATAAAATGTTGTTGTTGTTTTTATTTCATGATGTAATGTAAAACTTATGTATATATCTAGTACTTCCAAGGCTACTAAACTGATTGGTCTTTCGGGAAATGATTCCTTGTATAATGCCAATGTTATGTAATAATGCACTAACTCTGGGAAACTAGGGTCGGGGTGTTATAGTTGGTATCAGAGGAAGTTTAATACTAACCTTGGAAGCTATATTTAGAAATAATCAGATTAGAGAACATTACCCTTAGATAAAATTTGATGATTAGTATAGAAGAACTGCCTAGAATTTTTGTAATGTAGAGATTTTTTGAGTTTTCCAAGAAATAAATCCCTGTATGGATATGAGAAGGTAGAGGCAGCTCTGGCACAAATGTACATAGCAGTAAAAACTTCGACAAGGAGTTTCGGGCTTGACCCGGGGTATCCTGAAACATGACAATGGGCCTTACTGCACTCTTGGTTAGGAAACTCCTGGGGGATATGCTTATGATAATTCACATTTTCTTTACAAACCCTTTTGAAGGATTTATGAGTATATAACTCCTCAAAGAATTTTTTTTTATGATAATGGATTATATCCATAAACTGTTCAATTTATGTTAAGTGTTTTACAAGTTTTGAATTATGTATTGCGATCCATAAACTAATATATTGTATGACATTGTTTATAAATGACACCTAGTTGAAGGAATGTAAACCATACCAATGCACATAATCCATGTAGGTATTTCCATATTACTCAATATAATTAAAGTGGAGCTGGTAATGCAATTGGTGCTGATCATATTATCACCATACTGAGACAACTCACTCAGGTTATGAATAATAACCTTACCTGTATGGAGAACCCTGATCCGCAAAGCATAGGATCAATGTTAAATTGCTACATGTGGAAACAACCACCAACATTCAATGGGACTATAAATCCATTTGTAGCGGAGAGATGGATAAGTTCCTTAGAGAAAATATTTCATGATTTGGGGAGTAGCGAAAGGGAAAAAGTTGTCATGGAAGTTTATCGCCTCACGGGAGATACAGATCAATGGTGGTAATTAATTCAAAAAACAAAGGAGGATGAAGAAGTATCAAATATAGAATGGAGGGAGTTTAAATATCTTTTCCTAGAAAAATACTTTCCTCGTGACCATCGAGCAGATATGGAAAGACAATTTCTGAGTCTGAGGCAAAAGGAGGATGAGAATGTCGCAAAGTATGAGGCTAACTTTACAAGGTTTGCAAGACATGCAACAAATTATATACGTAACCCAAGGAGTAATATTGATCAATTATTTGATGGGTTAAAACCATTACTCCATCAAGCATTAGTCTCACAATTCTTCTCATCATAGTAAGATATTGTCTCATGTGGTATCAAGATAGTAAAGTAATTCTCTTAGTCTTATGACTTTAAAGCAAAGCAAGAGAAGAAGAGATCTATTGAACAAAATAGAAATGGAAATAATGGGAAGAATATAAAATTTGAATATCCATCCTGTGGTAAATGTGAGAAGAAACACCCCGGTACTTACCTAAAGGGAATGAGAGTCTATTACAAGTGTGGTGAAATAGGCCACCAAGCTTGTGATTGCAAGGGAATGAAAGTGACTGTCAATGTTGAATGCTACAATTTTAGAGAAAAGAGACATTATGCAAACAAATTTCCTAATCACCAAGGAAACTTACCTTAGAAAAGGAAAAGGGAGAAAGGAAAAGTTTATGCGATCAGTACTGCTATGGTTGATGCTCTAAAAGATGTGGTGACTGGTTATTTTATGGTTTTCTCAAGTTTAGCCAATGATTTAATTGATTCTGGATCATCGCATTGTTTCATATCTTACTAGTTTTCTAATAAAATTATATATTTACAATTTTATTTAACAAGGGAGTTGTCAGCCAAAAATTATAAGGGAAGTATCCTTGCAACAAAGTTCTGGGAATTAGTTCCCATTAGGGCATATAAATGTTCTTTATATGCTGATCTAATCGTCATACCCAAGATTTAATTTGATATAATCCTCGAAATGGATTATCTTTCAGATTAAGATATGAAAATCTATTATATGAATAAGGAGGTTACAATTTTCGATGATGATAAGAAGTACCTTATATTTAGAGAAAAAACGTCACCACCAGATTCTTATCTAGATCCACATCTAGTAGGTCTACTAAATTCAATTATTGGGGAGGAAGAGAATTAAATAACTATGGGTGAGGAAAGGAATGTTCAAATATTGGACTTACCTATTGTATAAGAATATGGTGATGTCTTTCCTGAGGATTTACCTGGACATCCTCTAGAATGAGAAAATGAGTTTTCCATTGATTTAATTCCTAGTTCAAGGCCCATATTTAAGACCCCTTATAGAATGACCACTGTAGAATTAGTGAAACTAAAGAAACAATAAGAAGAATTTAGTAATAAAGAATTTATTCGCCCTAGTGTTTCTCCATGGGGAGCCACTGTTCTTTTTATTAAGAATAAATATGGATCTATGAGGATATGCATTGACTACAGAGAGATAAATTCTATAATAATAAAGAACAAGTATCCCCTACCATGCATTGATGATCTATTTGATCAAATTTATGGAGCTCAATATTTTTTAAAGATTGAACTTCGATTTGGATATCATCAGTTGTGTGTGAATAAGGAATACATTATGAAGACAACATTTCATATAAGGTATGAGAATTACGAGTTTACAGTAATTCCTTTTGGACTAACTAAATCACCCTATTTGTTTATGGATCTAATGGATAGAGTTTTCAAGGAATATCTTGATGAATTTTTAGTGGTATTTATTGATGATATCTTGGTATACTAAAAAAGCTACGAAGATCATGGAAATCACTTGAGCACTATTCTGAAAACCCTCAGTAGAAATGAATTATATGGGAAGTTTATAAAGTGTGAATTATGGATTCAGAAAATTTATTTTCCTGTCCATATTGTCTCTAAGGATGGAATCTCTATTGATCCTTCAATGACCAAGGCAATCCAAGAATGGCTAGGACCGATGAGTGTAACTGAGGTACGCAATTTTGTTGGTTTAGTAGGTTATTATCTAAATTTCATCAAGAATTGTTCCCGATTGGATAACCCATTAACCAAGCTCACATGTAAAGGGGTTAATTTTTTTTGGAAAAAAGTGTGTGAAGAATGTTTTGAATAAAAAAATAGAATGTTAGTCAATGATCCTATCTTGACTCTACCATCGGAGAATAATGGGTTTGTTATTTATAGTGATGATTCAAAGAAAGAACTTGGTTGTGTCCTTATGAAGAATGATAGATTTATTGCATATGCATCACAACAACTAAAAATTCATGAACAAAACTATCCCACTCATGATCTTGAGTTAGGAGCTGTAATATTTTCTTTGAAGATTTGGAGACACTATCTCTATAATAAAAAATGTGAGATATATACCGATCACAAGAGCTTGAATTATATTTTCTCACAAAAAGAACTCAACATGAGGAAATGGCGATGGCTTTAGCTACTCAAGGATTATGATTGCACTATACACTACCACCCAGGGAAGGGAAATAATGTGTCAGATGCTTTGATCAGAAATAATAATGTAGTTTTGAACAAGATGAGAGTTGAAAGAGATCCTATGTTCATGGATCTAGTAAAAATGGATATTTGAATAATCCTGGAAGGTGAAACATCAATATTTTTTCAAATGGTTGCTAAAATATATTTCCTATAAAGAATAAAAATTTCTCAGACAAATGATGATGAGTTTCAAAAAAAAATTAAAGATAAGAATGATGATAGATTGATTGACTTCATATATGAAGATGGAATTATGAAATTTGGGAAGGCAATTTGTGTTCCTGATATACCTGATTTAAAAAGGGAATTGTTGGATGATGCTCATAGCTCCAATTTCTCTATACACCCTGGTAGCACTAATATGTATAGAGATTTGAAGGAACATTTTTTTTGGGACCACATGAAGCGAGAGATTTCTGATTATGTGTCAAGATGTATGGTTTGTCAAGAAGTGAAAGCGAGAAGACAACATCCTAGAGGAGTCATGCAACCTCTTCCCATACCTGAGTGGAAATGAGATGATATTATTATGGACTTTGTCATGGGACTACCAAAGACTATTAGAAGGAATGATGCAATATGGGTCATTGTTGATCATCTTACCAAGTCAACACATTTTCTTGCTATAAGAGAAGATTTACCACTTGAATGTTTAGCAAGACTATATATTAATGAAGTTGTAAGATCTTATGGAGTACCCCTATAGATTGTTTCTGACGGTGACCCTAGTTTTATATCAAGATTCTAGAAAATTCTTCAGAAGGCCTTGGATATTGAACATCGTTTGAGCACTTCCTACCACCCTCAAACTGATTGACAATCAGAACAGACTATTAAAACCTTATAAAACATGTTGATATCTTTCTCACTTGACTTTCAAGGTATGTGGGATCAATATTTACCTCTGGTAGAATTTTCCTATAATAATAGCCTCCTTTCAAGTTTTCAGATGGCACCATATAAAGCGTTATATAGAAAGATATGTCACACACAAACTTCTTGGGATGATGTTAGTGAAATAAAACTCATAGGCCCTAAACTTGTTGAGGAAAAAATTGAAAAGGTGAAGGTTATCCAAACCCACATCAATGCAGCTCAAAGTAGCTATAGAGATATGCCGAAAACTGAAGGAAGGATTTGTAATTTCAATTAAGAGATCATATTTTTTTGAAGGTATCTCCATGGAAGGGTGTTATATGTTTCAGTAAGAACGGTAAATTGATTCCCAGGTACATCAGACCTTTTTAAATTCTAGAATTAATAGGAGTTGTAGCTTATCGTTTGGTAATGACACCAAGTCCCTATAATGTTCATGATGTTTTCCACATATCACTATTGAGAAAATACATGCCTAACCCAATGCATGTACTCATCTATGAAGAAATCGAACTGGAACCTGACCTGTCTTATTGTGAAGAGCCTATCAGAATTATTGAAAACAGAGAACAAGTATTGAGAAACTGGATGACTCGTCTGGTGAAAGTTCTATGGAGAAACCATAAGATGGAAGAGGCAACATGAGAAAACGAGGAAATTATGATAAAGAACCACCCTAATCATTTTGTACAATAGTATTCTCTAAATTTTGAGGACAAAATTATTTGAAGGAGGGAAGAATGTAATACCCCAAGCTTACACATTACGCTTCTCTTTGAATAATACAATAGCTGGCGTTGTACGCAACTTCAAGTTCTAACACACCACAACCAACCAAACCAGCCTTTATGAATAGTAATACCCACTTTTTGAAATTTTATAAATTTCAATTTTAAAAATGAACATTATTTTTGGATTCTCAATATAAAAATTATCTTAGGGTGATTTTTTGGTATTTTTCTGAAAACTTTCAATTTTTGATGAATAGTGAAAACACTAAGTTATTGTTTAAAACCGACATTTTATTTAAATAATTAGTAATTTTTTTCAAATTTATATTATGTAAAAATAGATACATAATACCTATATATGTTCAATGTAATTCATTAGAGTCATTTTATAATAATATTAGATATATAAAATTACCGTCTTTTACCCACCTACTAGGGACATTTTCAAATTTGCATAAAATGTAATTTTACCACTTTTGTGAATTGAATTTAAAAAATCTGAGAGACATGGTTGATATTAGAATGTAAAATTTTGTTCAATAAGATGAAAATAATTTTTGGTGAATAACAACTTTTGACTTTTATTTACCACGGTTAAAAGGAAACAAGGTAATTTAAGGTAAAAATGATTTTATAATTACACTAACACATGTCACAATTCTATTGGATAAGTGTATTTTGGAAAAGTAAACCTTAGGAATCAAATATTATCCTTTCGGTCCACTTGGATTATATTAAGACATTTATTATTATTTTATTTAAAAAAGAGTTAAAAGTGTTAAATTCAACGTTTAATAACTAAAACATTTTTAATATAGAGTTAAACATACAATAAATTTGACTATAAATATTAATTAGAAATATAAAAATATTTCCTACATAATTGTATTTTATTTATAATTTTTAAATATTAAATAATTAAATTTATTTATGACACAATGATGATGCAGTAATTACCTTATTAATGAAAGATTAAAATAATTGATATTATAAATATCCAAATAAATGTAAATTGAGAATTTGGATGAATTAAAAAAATTTATAGGTTAATATGATAGTCTAGGGTTAATTAAATTGATTTTTTTCAATGTAATCAAGTTTTTATGACTTTAAAAAAATCAAATACTAAATAGTGTCAAAATTGACATAAATGAGTGTTTAAAACACATACTATATTATTAATTGATATAATTTTTCTAAATATCAATGGTTCAAACAAAGGACATATATAAGGTTATATATATCAATAATGAACAACTTGGGGTTCTCTTGGCTTTTTATAGTAAGTTTATTAACCATTTATTATAATAAGACAAGAATACATGGTATAAGTTAAACTATTTAACTAAGAGTTAAATATAATATATAAGGTTAATATGATGACCTAAACCTATTTATAACCTATTGGTTGAGAGGTTTTAGATCCATATACACCTTATAATCGAAATAAATTCTTTTGGATCCATTATAAACTGAATATCATTGTATAATAAAATAATATTTAAAGCTTTTCCTAAAGTGACCCTCACCTCTCTTATAAAAGGGTACTTCATATTCTGTCAAAATCAGACCTCCAAATCCATTTTAATCGGCCAAAACCTAATCAAATATCCTCAAAACTGCCCTCACTTATACCTAGAGGCCTTATTTTGATCATAAATCCAACCTAAGGATCCCTTTTGGTCAAATAGAAAAGAAACATCGAAGAAGAGGTAATAATTTCACCACCTCTTTCAAAGTTCTTTTCTTCTTCCACTTCCTCTTTCTTTGTTGTTTCCATAAAAAAATAATAATTAAATTACCTTATACATACTATGATTTTATTAAAAATATTATACAACCATATTAATTATTCTATCCATCCTATGAATGACAAGTCACCATACGTGCGTACGTACGACTTACCGTCTCCACATCGTGGTGTAGTTTGTTATTCAAACACTTCATTATTTGGATGAGTATAATAATGAGTATAACTGATGTAAATAATAAATATAACATGTTAATTATTCATTATATATGATATACAATCCAATTACATATTATTTCACCATCAATAGAATGGTATTGTGGCTCGTGCGTACGTACAGATTACCGTCTCCACGAACCCGATGATATTCATTCCCCATCGTAACCATTCAAGAATAAATTTCGTTTTATGATTACAAAATAATGTTTAAGAACTTAATATAATTATTTATTTGAATCAAATACATCTTATCCACAAAAAACATGACTTATGTAAGAAAACATATAAAGTGAAACAAATCAGTTGACACCCGAAACGATGATACTAATGATATATTATCAACAAAGAAATATTAGAAGATCAAATATGATATAATATTTATGTATGTGGTTCTCGTATAATTTAATAACAATTATTTAACTATTATACAGGAGGTTAACGTACCCTCAACTATGGAAAAGTACAAGATAAGGGTTAATTCTATAATCTCTTCATTATCTGAGGTTGTTTATACGTGAGTATCTACTAGGACCTCTTTGTCATCCACATCCGTTTTACTTAAAAATGTATTTCAAATAATTTTAAATATTTCCTAGACTATGGGTTAAATTAATTTATACCCTTTTTTTACTTTTTATAATTTTTTTATAAATGAATCTTTCCTTCATTTTCCAAATAAGGTACTTTACGACCTTTTCAACAAAATTAAGGAAATAATGTTTTTTAACTTATACAGTGGTTGCAACTATTTTCTTCCATTATAACACCTTCAAATCTTCCCTTACAATCTTATAAGAATATTTTCAAAATATATATTTTCTTTTATAATTATGTAACTTTTAAATGATATCAAAATCAAGATATATTTCTCTCAAATAGTTTTGATTCCATATATGTCAACATACTTTGATGTATTTTACATTTTTTTGAAGTTGATTTATTATGATACAATATCCCATCTTTTAATGAAGGTTTTTTGATATGTTTGACTATGGTTGTGTTATTTTTTACCATTCAAGGTTTATGCTTAATGTATTAACATTTTGTATGCTAGTTTTAATACGAATGTTTATGTTATGTTCCAACCTTTTTATCTGAGGAATGCATTAGACTTAGTAAGTGACAGGTGGAGCCCACTATAGCTCCTAGATGCATCAATAGTTCTCATCAGACAAACAAGTGTCTTATCACAAGGCCTTTACAAAATCTTATTTTTAGTGTTTGCACGAGGCCTTGACTATGTGGTTATAAAGTTTGGCATTATGCATTACATCATTATGAAATTGGATATTGATATTACATGTGATTATTCTACTAGTAGAATATCCATGTGAATAATCAAATGGAATTATTTGATTTATATTTTCCATATTATTTTAAATATTATGTTTAAAAGGCTTGTGTTTTAGTCTTATACATTTCCTTAAGTGTTTATGTTTATTTATGAAATTTTATGTTATATTGTTATCCTTACTGAGAATTTGAGGTCACCCATTTCTATGTTTTATTATTTTCAGGACGTGAATAAGTATTTTATGGTTGACCTAAAAAGATATGCTAAGGGATATAAGTGTGTTAAAAGGGGATAAAATGTTTTTTTTGTTTTTATTTCATACTGTAATGTAAAACATATGTATGTATCTAGTACTTCCAAGGCTACTAAACTGATCAGTCTTTTAGTACATGATTCCTTGTATCATGCCAATGTTATGTAATAATTCAATGACTCTGGAAAACTAGGGATGGGGTGTTATATGAACTTCTTTTTTACAATTAAAATGATGAAAATGTGGAACTTGATTTTGGGGATCCAAATCCTAAAAGAATGGATACCAGTGAACCAAAATGTGTTCTTCCAAGATAACCCAAACCTTTGAAAACCAATTCCTTAGACACTACTATAGTATGCTTAGATTAAGGGATTAGGGAACCTGAAGGTTTTTTAATCTTTGTATAATTTTATACCATTTTATATCAACTAGAAACTAAATCCTTATAAGAATTCTTAGTTGACAAGAGTTGAGTTTTATTTATGAAATAAGTGTTAAACTAGTTTATGATGAATAAGTTATCAGAATTAGTTAAAGGAAACTCTAATTACCCTATTATAGGAAAAATGGGGTTTTAGAAATAAAAAATATGACAATAGTGTGATCACTAGTAATAAGGAAATATTTGTGGCTAAGGGGTAAAACCATGAAGGGATATATTATAAAGATAACCCTTCACTTGTTTCTAGATTAAAATACTTCAGGATTCTACTAGCATATGTATCAAAAATAGATTTGAAATTATTTAACATGGATGTCAAATTTATAAATTTAAATTGTTTTAATATGGGGGATGTTTTTGTTGAAAAATATCCTATTTATGAAAATGCCCATTTTCCAAATTCAGTTTTCAAACTTACCAAATCTCTTTATGGCCTTAAACTGGAACCTAGTGCATGGTATAATCATTTATGTTCTTTTATTTTATGAAATTTATTTTTATTAGGAGGTTAAGGTGTTATTATTTTCAGTAAGACTTCATCTTTATATATTTTTTTGTTTAAATATTTGTTTATGATGTGATTTTGGATTCTAAAAACATGAAAAATATGTAATGATTTTTAAAAAATTATGCAGTAAGAATTTGAAATAAGCATGATGGTTGAGTTAAAATACTTTCATTGTTTTTAGATTTATCAAAAAGGTTTTAGGAATGTAATGAATAAAATGAAATACATAATTGACTTACTTAAGAGTTTTGGGCTTGAAAATGGTATTGTATATGCAACTCCTATGAAATCTAATGAAAAGATTGATCTGGATGAAGCTGGGAAACCAATTGAAAATATCTTATATAGAGGAATAATTAAATTCTATTATATTTGACTTATATTTGACCATAAATTATGTTTTAAATATGATTATGTGGTAGAATCCAAGTTATTTCCAAGTAATTTCATTTGAAATCTTCCAAAATAATTTTATAGTATTTAAAAAGAATAATTTATCTTTATTTATTTTTTATAAAAACCTATGATTTTAATTTGACATATTTTTCTGATGCCAAATTTGTTGGGGGTAAACTATATATGAATATTACTTTAGGAACCTTCTGTTATCTAGTAAAATATCTAGTATCCCAGACAAGTAAGAGACAACACTCAGTTGCATTATCTATTACTAAAGAAGAATACATTTCTAATGGTAGTTTTTGTGCACATGTTCTATGGATGAAACACACATTATTAGATTTTGGATTCAATTATTATCAAGTATCAATCAAATGTGATAACACTAGTTTTATAAAAATTTAAATGAATCCAATAAACCATTTAAGAGCAAAGCATATATATCTAAGGAATCATTTCTTAAGATATCACACTAAAAAAGAATATATATCTCTTGAATTTATCTCTAACAAGAATCAATTATAAGAATTTTTATTGAGCTCCTTTATTGAGAAGGTTTTTATTTAATTAAGTTTTAATTAGGGTAATTAGAATTTAAATAAATTTAATTTAACTTTTTTTTATTTTAATTTCAACTTATGAAATTTTTATAAATATTTTAATGCATTTTAAAAGCTATGAAAACTTATTTTTCTTATATATTTATTTGAGCTTGATTTAATTTTAAAATATAAATTACATTTACTCTAGTTTCTTTAATTTTAATTTATTTTGTAATTTTAAGTTAGAATAACCCCTAAAACCTAAATCAGTTACATATCGTTTCTCTAAATCAAATACATGACCTAATCACAAATTGGGCCTCTCCTCCCTTTCCATTCACCAATATCCCATAATACCCAAATATGAACTATAAAATCATATTATCTCTACCTCTAAATGATCTCTATATAATTTGGGATTCAAAGTGATGAGATGACAATGGTTCCATATATTCTAAGAATGAAAAAGCTGGTGGTGCACTGCATCGAGTGCTTTTTGAAAAGGTTGTGGACATGGGTTGGATGAAAGGAACCGAGGTTCCGTTGAAGAATATTTTCCAATTCCGAGGATGGAAATTGGATTTTTATCATAATGAATCATGATTTATATTTGAGGAAGAAGTTACCATATTCATGAGAAATGTTGTGTTTGAGTTCGGTGAAGCTGGTGATATGATTTTATCAAATGTGTGTGGGGAGGATCTACTAGTCTCTTTAGTGGAAGTGGATGAAATCCTACAATATCCTCATGAGGATGAGTTTTTTTAGGAAAAAATTCATTGGAATGAGCTTATTTGGAGCTACCGAAGTCTTTAAGTTTTTTTAGGTTCCATGGTTTTGAAAAGAAAGCTGTAAAGGGATTTTAAGTAGGGTGGAAAATTCTATGAAATTTTATTCAAACTAGCATTTCTCAAGGGGATGGTGAGATGAAAAAGATATTGTTTCAGGTCATGTACATCTTATTTTTATTGATCAATAATATCAAGTTGAATCTAGCTCTGTACATGATGGGGTTCTTTCACTACTACTACCAAGGTAAAGGGAAGTTTAATTACTATCCTTATGAAAGGCTTATCTCCTTAGTGTTGAAAAGGAAATAAGTATATCTCAATGAAAGAGTATAGGTTCCGGGCATAGAATAAGCGTGTGATGGGGTGTGCCCAAATTTTCTTTTCTCCATATTCAATGATAAATCCATGATCTACATGACGACAAACACAACATTCAATGAAATTGAATCAAAGAAGACTTACAAGAGTAATCATGCCAGAACTAGAGGGAGGATCATCACATTTCATTTATAATCAATTTAATTAATTAAATAATTTTATTTTTTTAATTATTACTTCATTTATGAATCTTTTGGCAGATCTATGGTGAATCATCATTGCGTTGTAAGAATCAAGTGTATATTCCCTCTAGTTGTGATCCACATGTGTTCCACGAATCTCCAAACGTCACTGAAAGAATTTTCATGTGTGAGCAAAGAAGATCATTTCACTTGCATCATCCTCATTTGATTGCTTCAAGAACTGATTTGAAAGCATTCTCCTTGATCTAGTGGAGGAAGGTTTCTCTTCATTCTTGGGATAATTCTTAGGGAATGGAGCTCTCTAGGGAATGAGAGAATTCCCAAATTTTTTTGTTCACAACCAAGACAAATGAATCAGATTATTGATAAAATAACATAATCTGTTTTATATACTGTTAGGGTTCAAATAAAATAATTTCATAAGTACCCTATTATTTATTTAATCCCTGCAGAACATCATTTCAAATAATAATAATAATAATATTATTTCTCAACATGAACTTAACTTGAAAATTAAATCAATTATTATTTAATTTAAGTATATTCATTATTTATTATTTCTCATCAGACCATTAAACTCGATCCACCATTACCCCAAAATATTCATCAGGGCTTGAATAATGACTACTTATTTATTAAATAAATATCACTACATTGTTCTCCAATAAATAAATAAATATTATTTTCACTAAATAGAAGATAAATATTTTTTAAATATTCATCTCACATTACATTCTCTCGAATAACTTGTGATTAAATAAATGTGATCAATAAAAAATGAATAATTATTAAACCATGTTTGGAAATCATATTTATTCATCTTGTTAAATAATAAATAATAATATATTATTTAACTGAGATTATGGATACACTTAGTGTGTGACCCTCTAAGCCTCTTTCACATTGGCATTAGGTGAAGTAGCCTAAGGTCAAAGGTTAGCATCAAGTAACATGATAAGGCACCCATATATAAATAAGTTAATGGTGAAACAACATAATACCTAATAAATATGCCTACTGTATAATATAATCCCTTTATCATGATATCTCAAATCAATTAGGTTGCATGCCAGTGCCATCAACCTATGGGATCGATGTATCATTATTTGAATTTTCGGAAATAGGACTTGCCTATTAAACACCATGAACATGGATTTATTTAGGCTATATCATTTCCATAAAAGGGAATGAGAAATAAAATTCTCTTAAAAATAGATGATATAAATCCTTTCTCGCATTATTCATTAATGCAATATTACTCGTGATGCACCCAATATATCCTACCTCGCCGTGGACATATGTCATCATGGTTTTCATAAATACATCAAAGTATATGGACCATAATACTTATTAATAATAATATTTAAGTCTAATTACCAATAAACACGTCTTTATATAGGAACATCCAATAACACATATAAATTTGGATTTCATACAGGAAGGTCTCATTCTCACAATATCCTACTGGATATTACTAAAGGTGTGCACTATGAAATGGTCCCCAAAAGTCCTATGAGTATCCACTCATGATATATTGTATAATTTTTGTCCCTAAAATGATATCATGTAGATATAGAATATATATTCATGAATACTCTCATAGAACTTCTAGGTTCTCATCATAGTAGGGAAGTACTATATCCTTTTAGTGCGGTAGCCACCCTGAGGGAATTATCACATAATATGTTACATAGAAGAACAATCATGATTTGATAAAAATTTTATTAATATTAAAAATTATGAGTACATATTATCAAAAATTACATAGAAGTTGGCTCTAGGGAACCAACCCTAACAAAGAGAAGTAGTAAAGTACCATAAAATTAATACACTTTCTACTAATCTCTAGAAATTTTTTGGACACAACTGAAATACAAACTTAAGTTATTCAATATCTATTTCATTGTAAGAAAATGATTAGTTGGTTATACTACCTCTTTTAGGAGCTCATGTGGAGCCATCCACTACCTCACCTCCTAAGTATGCAACACCAATTGAGATGTCACCTTCTAGGGAAGTGCGAGAGACTATTGTAACTAGATATGAACCTGCAATATCATATTATAAACAAGTAGTATAATAAACTTAGAGATAATAAGATATAGTTTCCATAACATCTGAGTCAACTCATCCAATTATGAGAGAAATTTTGATAGTTTTTGGAGCTCATGTTGAGAGGCTAGTTGAGAAATTTTCTAGTGTTCCTATTATTAGAGATAGAGTTAAACATGAGGTTGAGAACATAATAGTTGATCCAAAACTTAGATCACCTAGTTACACTCATATTGATGTACCTAGGGATGTAGTTTTGGAATAAATTGGCATTCTTTCAGATATCCCAGAGCATACACCTTTTTTATCCTCATGTGTAAGAGGATGCACCCATAATAAGAAAACTTTATGAAGGACTTGACGTGGATAAACACATGTATACTTTCTCATCCATTATTATGATAGAGTTTGATAATATAAAAGGGTATTATGATGTTATAAACTAGGATATAATATATTTTAAATATGAACACATATAGCTTAAGGAGAGTTCAGTTTCTAAAGAAGATTTTGAAAAATTGGTTGGGATGATGGATTCTAAAATCACTTTAATATAGAATCTATAATCAGGGAAAACGTTTTTATCTCATGTAAATGAAAAGAAAATTAAGTGTTTGAAATCTCAAGTTAATTATATTTGAGAATTATTTTCTACCAAGTATAAAATAAATGAACCTATAGTGGTTGCGACATCTCAAAGGGACATGGTTAAAAATATTCCACTAGTTCAATCAGATCTTTCAGTGGATAAAACTAATGAACTTAAAATTTTCAAAACTATGATGAAAAAGAGTTTAAACACTCTAAATAGTGTTGTTATGATTCAATTTGAGTTTATTAAAAGACATTAGCCTTGTTAAATAACCCCCTCAGAAATATCATTGGTTCCTGATTTTCAGAATTACTTTGACCTACTATCTTTATATTTGAATTTAGTAAACTATCCGATCTATTAATTACAATATAAAATGTTCACTTGTGTTGTTATAAAAGAATTGAAAAAGGATATATTAAATTTGTTTTAGGAAACTAGAGAAGCTATCAAAATACTTTTTTTGGGAGATGATGTGTCCTTGAATGACATGGTTTTCTATCTTTGGGAATCATTTTCATTTATTTGTGTCCAGGAAGAAGAAAACTTGGTAGTATCCCACCAAGTAAGAGATATGGTTTAATGTTTGATTGGTATAATAAATATATACCATTAGAATTTTTAAACTATGTTGGTTAATATTTATTATGTAATTGCAGTTCTATATATAGACTCTTCAGAATAGGATTATAGTTCCTCCGAGTCTAAGGTTCCCCCTTTTATGCTAGATACAACTACTAAAAAAGAGATAATAGTATACATGCCTCTTATACTAGTTTTTATAGTGCCAGATACTTCCTGTGCACCTATCCTAGATACTGCCTCTTCTCCAGTGCCTCATGCTCTATCTGGTTCCATGAATTAGGTTGGTCAAATTCTAATAGAGTTTTAACCAAACTGAATCACATGTTGATTTATTTTTAAAGAAATATAATTGGTTTACAATTATCAGATTACATGATTTAGAAGAAAAGTTTATTCAGAGCCTCCTTCAAGTTAATTTACTCCTCATCATACTTCCTTGGTCAATACTTTTCAAATATTCCCTTCTATACAAATTAAAACCTTTAAAGGAATTATCAACAATGTTTTATCTTAAATTTACTAGATACAAAGTCAATATTACACAACTATATTGGACTTTAGTAAATCCAATATCATAAATAGGATTGATTTATATGTTTATTATCTTTTCTCTTTGAGAGAAAGATGATCCCATCAACCAGTACCTTTAGATACCTATAGAGGTTATAGGCATAGAGTGGTTGTTGTGTTTGATCTATCTTGAATTTATCAGTAAGAGAAATCTAAGGTTGATACTGAATCTACTAAAAAAGGAGATACTTTTTAAGTTCCTTCCAAGAAAATGGATTTTGTGAATTCAGGATATTACGACTTCAGCATTACTTCTCATAATATTTTTGTAACGTCCCACCCTAGAATAAACTTATATTTTCCCTGAGATTTTCAACCACATGACCTCATGTACACCTCCCTATATGCCAAAGGCTGCCAAATAGTAGAGAGGGCCTAGGGTGTGTCCATGGGGATAATATACATCATTTATTAAAGTTTACACAATGGTATATAATAGTGGTAAGCTGTGGAAACAATAATAATGAAGTAGTAGTGGAATAATAATGAAATCCAAGATAAATAAACAAATTCATAAGACGAATAATAACTATAAACAAAATACGATGATGTTCATTTGATGTAGATATAAAAAATAGGGTACATGGGATACAAGATAGATAGGCATGTACCACATTTTATAAAAAATAAAAAAGTCCAAAAAATAGAACTACTTGCATCATGTTCATAGGCTCGACCCCCTTCTTTCAAACTCTATACTAGAACATAGAATAAAGCATTGAAATATGGTCACTTCCCTTTATCTATACCTAAAATCATAAAGTTTTCTTAGGTAAAAAAGGTGATTCATGTAGGTTGTGATATATATTCACCAGGCCACCACCAGCAGTATCTTGATCAATCCAATTTATGCAATATAAATTGAGAATTTTTCCAATAATAGTAAATAAAAAGTAATAAATAAATAAAACCTGATGGTCTAGTTTCCACTGGGATACACAACCACCACTATATTATTTAGCCTCATACAGATGTCTCTAGACTAAAGGAAATGATGTTATTAATAGTTTAATGACTAATTATATACTTCCTATACCAATTTTATATGAAATGTGCATAATTAGGGTGAAATACTAATGTTTTTAATACTAAGTATAATTTTTGAGCATTTTTAGAAGTAGTCAAATTGAGTCATTTTACTATTTTATTTATAAATCTCACCCTACTGATCCAAATCGTTTGGTTCTGGTTTTTTAAGATTCCTTATTTAATTTACCACGTATCATTAGAAGTAATCATTGTCTCATTCTACCATATGAATGGTCATATGGACCAAAGACAAAGACCCACAGAATCTGTGAAGAAACTTTATCGTCCATGAAGATTTAATTGCTTGGATCCATCAGGGAGTACAAATTCCTTTATTCTCCTCCAATGTTTGGGGTACAATGTAGGAAGTCTTGGATAAAAATTTAATGTCCCAACTCTAAATCCAAGGGGCCCAAATGATTCATTTAAACTCATCCCACCATTCTGAGCGTGAAATAAAAGCAGTACAATATTCATGACATATCTCATGATGTAATCATCCAATAAAGTTGATATTTTTCAATGTGAAATAGGAGAGATAGTCGGCCGACTTTGTTGAATAAATCATTCCGATTCTAAGGAATATTACTATACAAAAACTCATTCACATTTTGAACTTTAAAAAGTTTGTATTGAAATGGACAAATTAAAATTATTTAATACAAACGCCATAACTTTGGCTCCTTAAGTCCAATGGATGCCAAATTTTTAGAGTATAAATAGGATATATTTATATACAACTTTTAATAAGTTCATATCTCTATATTCATCTGTCTAATTTTTCAAATTGGTGATTCAAGTGGAGGGGCAGTTTTGGAATGCAAATAGCCCACAACATTGTGCTATAAATTTATCCCCTCCTGTCCTTTCAAAAAGGTCAGCATTCTAGAAGATATGATCATAAATTGGGACATAAAAATCCTTTATAAAGTCATTGGAGGACCTTCCATACTCAAGTTTTCACTTTAGAGAAATTTTCTCCTCTCTTTGTTTTCATTTACTTTTGTGTTTTTCTTCGTTTGTAATTTCACATGTGTTTGTATTTGTAATTCTGTTTTAATGCATGTTTCTTATTCAATATATCTTATTCCCATACACATTATGTAGTTTAATATTAATGTTCTTAAAATAGTTTAAATCAAGTTAAAACCCCTTACCTTATTTTTCTTACTCATTCAATCGAAAGTCTGTTTTTAATTCTCATTATCATTTGTGTGTGTGTTCGACGCACCACTCTTTTTCTTATCCATTTATTTTTTTCTCTTATTAATTTTTAATCATAATAAATATAACGATATTATTAATAATTTAAATTTCTGAGTAAATCTCGCATCAGGGTGAGTTATAATTTAGGGATATTAAGCGATTGATTGCTTATGCTCGATGAGTATTCTTTAATTAAACATTGTGAATGCTGGACTAAACATGTCATGGATTAATGAATTGTTTTGTTTAACGAGTGGTTTCCATGGATTATTAGAACCATAAATACACTAACTTAAAAAATATATGATTAATATTAGAACCCTAAGTTAAGTTAAGGCTTGTATTAAATCCTTAACACTTGGGAATTCCAATCAACGTCATCTTGTGACATGGGTGTTAATTTAATGCATATAAATCAAAGCTCAAGGATATCACAAGCTTAAAAACCTAATGATGAACTCACCCCAATATTTATTAAATTGTTAAATTGATAAATAATTTCAATTAAGCTCTATAAACAAACCCCCCTAATCAAAATACAATCAACTAAAAACATTCGACTATTAAAAAAGTATCATCAGAGAGGATTCAACCCGAGTGCTTCTATACACATTAGCAGAGAATCAAAACTTTGAACGGTTGATAGGTGAAAATTTGATGTGATTTCAAATGGAATAGTTTCTGGTGATGGTGATTTATGTAGTCATTAGTTTATAGTTATTTTAAATACACAAAAAAACCAAATTTTAAAAAATTGACAAAAAAAACACAAAGAAAAACCCTGCCTTCCTCATAAAAATAATAAACTGAATAAACAAAAATGAAAAACACATCTTCCTCTTTCTTAAAACATCTCTATGAATGCCCTGTAGCCTCCCAAATAATACCTTGGATTTTTTTGACCCTGAAACAGAGGTAACTCTTCACCAACATATGAGGAACATTAAGGATAATCAACTCATTCAGGAACCAATCCTTGTCCAACCAGTTGAATTAAAAATGACCAATCCTAGGGAACAAACACTTAAAGAACTTACTACCCCTGGTATGAATTACCAACCTCTTGGTATTCAATATCCAAACATAGATTCTGAATTCGAACTCAAATCGGGTTTGATTCATCTTCTTCCTCATTTCAACGTGCTAGCCAGTGAGGATCCACATCTCCACCTTAAAGAGTTACAAGTGGCGTGCTCTACCATGAATCCTCAAGGGGTTTCTGAGGAACAAATAAAACTTTGAGCATTCCATTTCTCCCTAGCTAACTCTGCCAAGTCATGGCTCTAATACCTTCCTCCTGGTTCTATAACCACATGGAATGACATGAAGCGACTCTTCTTTGAGAAATTGTTTCCTACTTCTTGTACTACTTCTATCTGAAAAGAAATAAATGATATTCGCCAATTCCCAAGTGAATCACTCCATGAGTACTGGGAGAGGTTCAAAAATCTTATTGCAACCTGACCACACCACCAAATACCTGATCAAATCTTGATCCAATACTTCTATGATGGGTTATTGATGATGGATAGAACTCTCATTGACGCCACAAGTGGTGGTGCTCTTGTTAATAAAACTCCCATAGCTGAAAGAGATCTCATAAGAAACATGGATACAAACACACAGTAATTCCATACTCAAGCACATGCTCAAGTAAAAAAAGTCCAAGAGAATCAATCCATGGTTCCCAACAAGATGAATGAGTGGATGAGTGAACTTGCATGTCTTGTGTGACAAATAGCTGTGGCTACCAAAGCCCCAACATCATCTTATTCACAATAAATGTTTCCTGGACCTTTCAAAAACTGTGGAATATGAAACTCACCAGCTCATTCAACTGACACATGTCCAAAACATCAAGAGGATCAATATGATTCATCTGGACCAATGGAGATCAATGCAGCATATGCTCAGTGGAACCCCAACCCTCAAAAATCAGGTCAGTTCATTAGAAACTTCAACCAACGTCACTCCAAGCCCTTCTCTTCTTCCTATAACCAAGGCCTGAGGCATAGTAATATCATCTCTCATCCACCTCAATTCCTTCCTCAAAACCCAAACTAGTTTCAATATGGTCAAGGTGTTGTTAACTTCCAACAACCATATCCTTTTGTTCCTCAACAACAAAAGAACAATCCTCCTCATGGATCCCACTATCCTAGTGAGCCTTCCCAATTCCAAAACCAACACAATCACTTTCCCAAGAACTAAAATCAAGGTAATACCGATCCGGGACAATTATCTTCTTCCAAGAAACCATGGGAAAGTGCACTGTAAGATCTTGCCTCCTTCACCCATTCCATCCTCAAAAACATTGAAACCCAAATTGGTAAACTTGCATCCCACCTGATCCAGAAACAACAATCAAATTCTTCCAAACTCCCAGCTCAACCATTACCCAACCCCAAGGGTAATGTACGTGCAATTGCACTTAGATCGGGGAAGCAAATTGATATGCCTCAAGATAAGTCCTCCAACCATCCTTTAAATTTTGACCTTGAAAATGAAAAGAAAAATAAACATGAAAAGGAATATGAAACCATTCCCTCACCTCCTTTCATTTCACTTAGGAACCCAAATCCTTTTCTTGAATCCGTTTATATGCTGAATAAGTCCTTTGAACCTGATCCTGAAATGCTCAACATGTTTAGACATGTTGAAGTCAACATACCCCTCTTAGATAGCATAAAACAAATCCCTAAGTATGCCATTTCCTAAGGAATTTTTCACCCATAAGAGGCAGGTTAGGACCTTTGAAAATGTTTCCACCCAACACTATATTCCCATAAAGTGAAAATATCTAGGGACCCTTACAGTTCCATGACAAATTAGATGTTTCAACTTTGATGATGCACTCATAGACCTAGGAGCCTCGATTAATGTCATGCCCAAATATATCTTCTCCAACCTTGGTCTAGTTTCCTTACATCCAACAGGTGTTGTCATTCAATTGGATAATCGAAGCACAACCAGTTCGGAGGGTATAATCAAGGATGTCCTTGTCCGAGTCAATGATCTTATCTTCCCAGTTGACTTTTATGTCCTTGACATGGAAGGTGAGAAAAGTTCTTCCCAATCTCCTCTAATTTTAGGAAGACCTTTCTTCATGACATCTAAAACCAAAATTGACGTCCATGCTATCATCTTATCCATGGAATTTGGTGACCAACTGATCAAGTTCAATATTTTTCAATCCATGCGATACCAATTAGTGAATGAATCTACATTCTCTATCCATTCTCCTGAAACTCTCTCTGAGAGAGTGTTGAATCTCAATCCATCATGTACTTCTTGTTCTAATGATAGTGGAGTTTTTGAATATTGTATCCTCATTAACTAAGCCATAAATGGAGAAGTTGCTGTTGACAATACAAATGAAAATTTTATTGCTCTAAAGGATCTTGAAAAATCTTTATAATCTCATCTTACCTCTAACCTCCACTTCTCTATTTGGATGATAATGTGGAAAATAAACTAGAATGCTCATTTTTTGATTCAGATCAGTTTATACAACATTCATCATTTCCAATCTGTGATTCTGAAAATTTTATTATATATGTGGTTAACCCTAAACAAATGTGTTTATATTGTCTAAATGATTGTGAAGGTTTTGCGATTTGTTCCCTAATTAATAAAGTAATCACTAGTGAAGTTGAAATTGACCAGTCTTTGGTGAAAAAAATTAATATAAAGGATATTGAAAAATTTATTCAGTCTTATGACATCATTGATCCTAATTACTCTACATCGATAAGTCATGAAATAAATGAGTCAAAAAAATTGGGATATCATAATGCGGTTTTGTGTCATCTGATCCTTACATAAATGAACTATCATAATTTAGACATATTCCTGAATTTCCAAGCATAGAAAACCATCAGTTTTTGGATAAAATCATTCCTCACATTGGAGACCAAAGGGAGGATAGTAATATTCTATTTACACCTCAATTTAATTGCAAGAACACAATCAAGGAAGGGGATAAATTATCATATGAACAATAAAAAATCCCAAAGGAGAAGTTTTTCTGGAATCAGTATGGAGTTGAGAAAATACGATGGCCACCATGAGACTATGGGTAGTCCACTTCAACTGTCTAGCTGTAGACAAATAAATGCAGTGCTACTTGGGAGGAAACCCATGTTTTCTTTTAATTTTATGAAATCTTAATTTGTTTTTAGTTTTTAATTAGATGAATAATAATTTATATTTTTCAGGTAACATCCCACAATCCTAGAACCACATATACTTCCATCGGATCCACGGTAGACCCACCACCGGATGGAGACAACGACCCACCAAATCTGAACCAGGGGTGCATCTTTCCCTTTGACCCCTCTTCTCTATCTCTCTCTATCTCTTATTCCTCCCTCATTCTAATTTTTTTATCACTTTCCTCATTACATTTTTATTTACTCTTTCTCTTTTGTGTGGGTGTGTAATTTAAAAACAAAAAAACCTAAAATTTTAAAAAATGAACAAACAAGAGTCATACTTACTCACCTTTCAATTTTCAAATTTTTTCCAACCATTTTTCCGAGTCAAAAGACATGGTTTCATCTCAAAATTTTGTGGTTTCTTCATAAATTTGGATAAAGAATATTGTGTCAAAACCAAAAAATTTTGAATGCTCACTTTTTGATTAGGAAACTGATTTTCCCCAACCATGAAGAATAAAACTATCTTTCATTCTAAGGCTACCTATGGACATCTTTTCAAAATGAGTGTTTTTTTCACCCCCATTTGTGAATATTGAGTTTATGGACCTTGTAGAAGAATTTCTTACCTTAGTGTACATTAAAATGATAGAGGCATTTTCCAAACCACATGAGAATTATAATATCCAAATATCCTCCCATTAACCATACATTAATCTTCCTTTTGAAATCCCCTTCAAGCCTATGAAAACATTTTCTCTGATAGCCACATTACAATACCAATACCTTATTCCACCCAATATCAACATGGATTTTCATTGCATAATTTTTTGAAATTTATGTGTGTGGGGGAGAATGGATTTCATTATTTGGGTGCCCTTTTATTGATTTTCAACAAGTTATCATATGCTTGAGGGTAAGCATCCATTTTAGTGTGTGTGGGGGGGATGTCTTCCTTCAGTGGGGTTTGAGAATGTATATATGATTATGACATATTGTTCAAATTTTAATTACAAGTGTTCAAAAAAAAATTTAAAAAAATGAAAAAAAACTCAAAAAAAAAAAATTCAAATAAAAATATTGGGTTTTTTCTTGGGTAGGTCAAAAATATATATTTCTCAGCCTTTGATATTGTTATAACTTTTACAATTAGTGTCATGAAGAGATCAATAATGGGTTGGGATATGAGTGTGAGATCCTTTTCAAGTAAAAATTTCTAAAAATTCAAAAAAAAAGAAGAAAAGAAAAGAAAAACAAGAACAATTATGTCATTGGTAGAAGTTTTGTGTTTTGTCAATATTTCATCTTCTCATCCCCTTAAAATTATCTTCCTCCCTTGTGTCTTTTTTCACACAATCATTGCCTTGTAAATATATGTTTCCATTTCCTTTCATGTATCATTTCAAAAAAAAATTTGCATTTCTTTTTCCATGTTGGTGTTTTATCCCTCTTCTTCTCTATCTTGGACATTATATTCCTACCGTCCCATAGCCACAGAAAAACCCCTTCAAAAGACCTCTTGATTCTTGTGCACTTTGGATAAGGAGTGGAAGCTGAGATCTCTTTCAAACTCTAATATTTTCACTTTTGGTTGGTGAATGAGTGAAGCTCCATAAATTAATTTTATCATCTTGAGGAGAGTAAGTTTCGTGTGCCACCATTTTCCATTTCTAAATTTGAGCATGAAAAAATGAATTGTTTTTGGAACATTGTTTCTGTAACAACTTGTGGTGTAATTTAATATGGATGAGTGATATTGTTTGAACCTCACTGATTGGGGAAAACAAAATTTTAATATTTGATGGTGAGTGAAAATGGTTTTTGTCATGTTTTTATATTTGTTGCACTTGAGGACATGCACAAGGCTAAGTGTGGGGGAGTTGATACTATTAATAGTTTCATTACTTATTATACACTCCCTTTAATGATTTTATCTGAAATGTGACTAATTTGTGTGAAATATTAATGTTTTAACACTAAGTATAATTTTTATTCATTTTTAGAAGTAGTCCAATTCATTCAGTTTACTATTTTATTTATAATTCTCACACTACAGATACAACTTGTGTGGTTATTATTTTTTAGGATTCCTTATTCAATTTCTCACATATAATTATAAAGAATCATTATCCCATTCTTCCATTTAAATGGTCATATAGACCACACAAGAAGACCCACATAATCTATGAAGAAACTGGTCCGTCCATGAAGATTTAATTTTTGAGCTCCATCGGGAAGTCAAAATTCTTTTATTATCCTCCAAAGTTCTGGGGCCAATGTAACGAGTCTTGGATAAAACGTTTAAGTCCCAAATCCAAAGAAAAAAGTCCCCAATTATTCATTTAAACTCATCCCACCATTTTGGCCGTGAAATAAAATCATTACAGTATTCATGACATATCTCATGATGTAGTCATCCAATAAAGCTGTGATTTGGCAGTGTGAAAGAGAAAATATAGGAGGGAGAATTTTTGAATAAATAATACAGATTTTAAGTAATATTCTTATACAAAAACTCATTTACAGTTTGGACTTCAAAAAGTTTGTATGGAAATGGAATGATTAACATTGTTTAATCCAACCGCCATAACATTGGATCCTTAAGTCCAATGGCCTCAATATTTTTAGAGTAGATAGAGGAGATATTTCTCTACAACTTGTAATAATATCATATCTCTAGATTCAGATTTCTAATTTTTCAAAGTGGTGATTCAATGGAGGGGAAAGTTTAGAATACAAATAGCCCACAACATTGGGCTATAAATTCATCCCCTCCTCTCCTTTCAAAAGGGTCGGAATTTCAGAATACAGGAGAATAAATTGGAAAAACCAAAGACTTGAAAAAGGATTGGGATGACCTTACATACTCAAGTTTTCACTTTAAAGACCTTTCCTCCTCCCTTTGTTTTTATTTAATTTTGTGTTTTTCTTCGTTTGTAATTTCACAAGTGTCTGTCTTTGTAATTCTGTTTTAATGAAAGTTTCTTCTTCAACTTCTCTTATTATTATACACATTATGAAGTTTAATATTAATGTTATTAAAATAGTTTAAATAAATTTAACACCCCTTCCCTTCTTTTCATTCCTCATTCAATCGAAATCCTGTTTTTAATTCTCATTATCGTTTGTGTGTGTGTTCTACGCACCACTCTTTTTCTTATCCATTTATTTTTTATATTATTAATTTATCATAATAATCATTATAACCATATTATTAATAATTTAAATGGTTGAGTAAATCTCTCATTGGAGCGAGTTATAATTTAGGGATGTTAAGCGATTGAGAGCTTATGCACGATGAGTATTTTTTAATTTAACATTGTGTATGGTGGACTAAACATGTCATGGATTAATGACTTGTTTTGTTTAACGAGTGGTTTCCATGGATTATTGGAACCATAAACACACTACCATAAACAATATATGATTAAGATTAGAACCCTAAGTTAAGTTAAATCATTTATTAATGGCTTAACACATGATAATTCCAATCAACGTCAACCTGTGACATGGGTGTTAATTTAATGGGATATAAAGAAAATCTCAAGGATATCACAATCTTAACTACATAATGATGAACTCACCCCAATATTTATTAAATTGTTAAATTGATCAATCATTTAAATTAATCTCTACAAATAAACCGCCCAAATAAAAATACAATCAACTAAAAACATTCAACTATTAAAAAAGTATCATCACTGAGGATTCAACCCAAGTGTTGCTATACACATTAGGAGAGCATTGGAACGTTGAATTTTCGATAGGAAAAAATTGGCCGCACTTTTAGGAACCTATAAAAAAGTGATAAGGTACATACATGGGTCATCATTACTAATTCATCGAGTGTGGACCGACCCCAATTATGTGATTTGTCTTAGAGGATGTTCTTAAGACACCAGTTAAGAATTATCATAATTAAATAATAATGAAACACATATAACTGTGAAAATAATCCATCAAATCTAGAGTGGGAATCCTGATACCATCCAAGGTGTCCCATAAAGGAGTCCCAATGGCCACTATAGGATCCTCTCACATACCAAATACTGAAGATCCTATCTGCGGTGACCCATAAAAGGAGTTCCTCGTAACACTCTTGGCATGGTGTAACCATAAGTCGGATCCCATCCCAAGTATCTCATATAGAGAAATTAGTATCAAGAAATGAATATTATAACCATACTTCCAATGATCTCATATGTGGTTTCTCCCATTGGGAACTCAGGTCACTCATGAGTATAAATAATCCTCATAAATATCCTATACAAGACATGTCAAGTATAACTCCCTACTTGTCCAACAGATCCAAGTCTGAAGCATGGAGAGCCCTTCCACAATAGCCTTAAATCCGGACCTGTGTTCGCCCTCATCTCAAAAGATAGTAAGTCATAGAAACCATGATCACATATCATTGACATGGAATTGAATGTATACCATATTAAAAAATCTGAAAAAACACTTTATTCAAGCTAAGATACTATGGAATGAGGCATAAGGCATAAACATCTGAAATAAGCATAAAACATGAATAATAAATCTAAAATAAATAAGTACAAGGCATTACATAAGTCATAATCATATTTAATTATGCATAAATCTTAAGTAAATAAGAATAAGGCATAATCATAAAGCATGAAGCATAAATCATAACCAAGGGCCAAAGTTATAGGTGAAATCCTAGGGCCTAAATCATGGCTATTCAATTTATCTTAATTCAATTTATTAATTAAAATCATATATCACACAAGAAAAAACCACCACATTGGGGTTTAAAATCTTAAGGAAATTGTATCTAGGATATTTAAGGATGGAATACCTAAGGGATGGATTCTGAAAAGGAAAAAAACCGAGGTATGGGTTTCACTGTAGGATAAGGTCATAATAAACAATAGAAACCATTTGAGTAATTTATTTAACATCTTAGAGGAATTGTTAGAGAGGTTCAATGCATGAGACAACAATAAATAGAATAAAAGCAATGAAACATGAGGGAAAGAAGCTAAACCCCCTACCTTATGTTTGTAGAATACCACTCATTCATTGAAAACCCTCAAATTGACCTAGAACAGAATATATAAAATAAAATATCAAAATCCCTGGAAATTGGGTAAAATAGGGCACACCTAAATCATGCAACAGATAAGAAGAGAAACTAATAATGGAAGGAATATGAGCATAGATATTACTTCAAGATTTCTAGTGCACCAGGTAGATAAAAATTTGGAATTTTGGATAGACGAGGGATCAAAATCCTAAAGAGTAGAAGAGGGTAAGGGTTCATGCATGAGATGCTGAAGAAGAATGAAGGGGAAAAATAATTAGGGGTATTAAAACATTTCAATGGAAAAATTTTCATTTCCCCTTTAATTACAAGGTACATTATTTGGAAAAATGGTTAGCCAAACTATGTGTAACCATGCACCCCACACTACTTAACGGGACCCCTCACATGGGCTAGGTGTACAGTTAGACTGACTATGCACAACCCTTGCAAAAAAAATCTATCAAGAAACTTTGAAACCTCACATGAGATTGAACCTGAGATCATAGAGTTTCAAAAAAATTGTGTGGCCCCCTACACCCACTATCATTCCCTACATGTTTAGGTAATCCATGTGGGATGGTTTCTCCTAACTATGCGACTGAGTTTGCTTCTCTAATTTTCTTGTCATTGGGATCCAAAACAATCCATGAACACCATTGCGACCTCTATGACTCCATCAGGTAACATAATAAGGAAAAAATGGGGTATTAAAGCTGAAAACAATGGTCTTTAGCTTTTAGAAAATTTGGGACATTACAACCTCCCCTCTTTAAGATAAATCATCCCCGAGTTTCTCTTCCGAGGGTTATAAAACATCATCTGTGAAAAGTTATGGCCACTTCACCTGTACATCGGCCTCCCACTTCTAGGTCTCATCCAATACATGGTCTTTCTTCTATGACACCCATAACAATGGAAATAAACTACCTTATAGAGACTTCGTTCTCTGAATAATGATATCTATCAGATGATCCTCAAATGAAGGATCCACTTTTATCTTAATCTCCTCAGGTTCAAATTAATGAGATGGGTCAACATGGTATCATCAAAGTTGGGATACATGGAAGATGTCATGCATGTAATGATACCTCTGATTTAATTGAAACCAATAGGATACCATTTATAATCTATCCACTATCTCAAAAGTTCTGACATAATGTGGTGATAACTTTCCATTTTTCCAAATTCATCTATGACCTAATCTAGTTGATACTTCTAGAAAGACCCAAATCCCCACCTCCAACTCTATAGGTCGATCACAATGATTTATATAAGACTTATTCTTCTGTTGATCTATATCTATATGCTTCTGAATCATTTATACTTGCTCTTAAGTCTCATGAATGAGGCAAGGACCCAGTATCACTGCCTCCCCTACCTCTAACTAGCACAAAGGTGAATGGAACAACCTACCGTAAAGGGCCTCATGTAGAGCAATATGAATTATTTTCTGGAAACTATTACTATAGGAAAACTCAAAAGAGGTATACGTTTCTCCCATGAACCTCCAAAATCAAGGATACATGCCTTTAGCATATCCTCTGACAACCGTATCATCTGCTCAGACTCCCCGTCAGTCTGATGGTGATATGTTGTACTCAAGATAACCTATGAACCTTGTTCCTTGTACAACCCTTGCTATAACTATGATGTAAAATGGTATTCTCAGTCTAAAATAATAGAACAAGAAACAATGTGAAGGCGTACTATCTCCCATATATAAATCCTCCCAAGATCATCAACTGAGAAGGTCTCTCATATAGGTATGAAGTGTGAGACCTTTTTCAACCTATCAGAGATAACCCATACTACATCACTACCATAAGGGGATCTTGAAAACCCCATCATGAAATCCATGGTGATGTAATTCCTTTTCCTCTCATGAATTAATATAGTCTTCAAGACAGCCACTTTTCGCTGGTGATTAGCCTTCACCTACTGATAGGTGGATCACCATGTGATAAAACCTACAATATACCACTTCATCCCCATATACCAATATTGATGAAATAGTTATTGATTCAGCTAGATAAGCCTAATGTGAACTTACCAAACAGACACATAAGATTACCACATTAACTCTTCCTATGTGTCAGAAGGCACCAACACACACCCACAGAAGAGCATGGTCTTATTACCATCAATAACCCAACCAGGTGGTGTGTTATCACCCGATACACTCTCCCTTAGGATGAGTCCCTGAGGACATGATAACTATCTCAACTACACCTGCTCCATAAGATATAATTCCACTGCCAGAGATGATAAAAATTGATTCCCATGTTTTTACTAAACCTCTATGTTCATATGAGAGAAGAAATCAGTCAACTCCCACTCACTACTGTCCTCTTGAACTTATTATGTTTGAGTCTTCTGGTTCATATTTTAAGCCATGGAATTACCCTTCCTAGGTGTATAAGTAAGTTTTATGTTGAATGGATACATGTATTCTACCCACCAGTGTTATCTTAGATTCATGTATAACTGTATGGATATATATTTTTGGATTTTTTGATCTTTGTAAACAATAAACCGCTCACCCAGAAGATAATTTCTCAAACATAATAGAGAATTAACCACAACTTCTTGGAAAAGGTAATGCGTGGGGTAATTATTTTCAAGAGTTCTCAAATGGAGGGACCAGTATGATACAGCCTAATTACCTTACATCAGGACTCCTCCTATACCAATTTTTGAAGCATACCATTAAACAATATAGCCTATTCTCAGATCGAGTAGAATCATGATCGACATTGAAGTCAATATCCCTTAAAAATCCTTAAAGGATGTCTCACAAGCATCTTATTTTTGCTTGAAAATTATTTTTTATTAAAGAAAACACTTTTGTGGGAAAAGTGAGAAACCATAGGGTCCAGAAAAACACCCAAACAACCCTGAACAAAAAAAAGCGGAAAGAGACAGGATCTACCTCATTCAAGAAACAACAACAACCACCATCCCTATGCGAGACACTCGGCGATCCAATGCAAGCATGGTCCCTCCCGATGATTCCATCCCTCCAAATCATCCATCTCCCAAATGGCCTGCAAAGGTGATGGCAGAGTGCTCTAGCCCAACGAAGATGTCCAGACTGCACATCCCGAATCAGTCCGGGGGCGAAGTCTCATAAGAAAAGGAAAATTTACCAAAACATTGCCTTATCCTATTATTGCTTTCTTCCCTATAAAGATTCCAATTCATTAGCCATACCTTAGCATCAGGATCTTCCCCAATAACGTCTTCCAAACGGTCTACCATTTTGTCCCATGTTGGGATATATTCTTCTTTTCTAATTTTACGATCATTGAATCCTCTCATTAAGATCAAATCTTGTTTGTCAATCCCCTTAGCCTGCTCATTGTTGACCTCCACTCTTACAACTCTTCCCATCATATCAGCCTCTTCCTATGGAATGTCAACATATAGAAATTCTTCTACCATGTCCTCCTCAGAACAAAGGATAGGTTCCTTTATGTTCTTTACCTTTTCAGTAGATTTTCCCATTTCATTTATGTTTACCTTGATTAAAACCTGAGAATCCTCCTTCACCGTGTTGAGCAATAACACCAGAAACTTCTTCGCAGAGCGGGTCTCCAAAGGTGGGGGAAGCGAGGAGTAATCCTTCTTCCCCTTATTCTTTTTAAGACTCATGTTGTTCTTTGGAATTGGCACCTCTTCAGCCGAATGATACAGTTCACCTAGGTTGGCTTCCTCCAATCCAACCTCACCACCACCCAGCTGCCTAACAATCAGTTCAGGAACAGAATCACTATGTGGAAGAATATAAGGATTATTTTAATTGTTTTGATGGCAAGGGGTTTTCTCCTCTTCCACCTAATGAGCCTCTCTAATATCTATATATTCGAATACAGCAAACCGATTTGGGGAACATGGTATAAGATCATCAACCCTTACCTACACCGAATTAGTTGAAGTGTTCTGAACTGGAATCATAGGCTCGCCAAAGTCATGCTGGTTCTCAAGTCCCCTGCCCATAAACTGAAGATTATAGATCCCATCTGTGTCCAGGCCATGATTATTTATAGCATCATCATGACTCAGAACTTTAGAGTGACCATTCTTTCACTTACACGACTCAGAAACATCTGAAAGAGTAGACACAACATCTTTAGACATGGGTTACTTCCTCATAACCTCATCCGATCCTACCTACACTCCCAAATATGTGCACAGTATGTCATATTTCTGCCTCATTTCCTCCAGAATAGCAGTTGGTATAGGAGCAGCAAACTCCCCTGAAGACACCCCCAGCACCAGTGAGATATTGTCACCAATTGGGTTAGAAGGAGCCTGACAGTCCTAAGACAGGTCTGCGGATGGTGTCTGGGCACTACTTTTCCCAGCATTTGGAATGAACACACCACCCCTCAAAGGTACATCAATTGGCACAACTGGGATCTCAGAGGTTCGGATACTCCCAGACCTCCTTCGACAACCATATTCATCATGACCCTGTCTGTGACAATATGAATAGAAGGAAGTCCAAGATTCATAGACAATCGACTGTACATACCTGTACTCCTCTTCAACAACAATCCAGATGATCTCCGGTGGAATTATTGAGAGATCTATTTCAAAACATATTCTTGCCGACATGGGATGTGACAAAGATGTTGTACTTTGATCACTGCACACAAATCGTCCTATAGAGTTTCCAATTGATCTCAACAACCCAAGATTCTGGAATGGGAGAGGAAGTCCGGGAAATTGAATCCAAATCGCCATATAGGGAGAATCACGGATCATGTGAGCATCAAAAGACCAGTGAAGCAAATGGAAAGGGAGACCAGAGAAAGATTTACTCTTTCTAGACCAAGCCCTACCTAGATCTTCTTCATCAGCAAAAATAATAAGGAATTGGCACGGACCCAAGATACCTACCAACGCACGATGTTTCAAGCCCCAATCTGAATTGAACTCCTTGTCAAAGTGCTCAACAAGAGGTCTCCTCCACGCAAATCTCACAATCAGAGCCAAAGAAAGTAACGCCGATGCTTTAGAGAATTCCTTCACCGAAACCGGAACAATAGGATGACCTGAAATACAACCAGGGACCTTCGGAGAAAATTGGAAATGATGATTCTCACATTCTATGGGTCAATAGATACACATGAATCTGAAATAAAATGAACCAATAAGTGAACCTTACTGATACAAATGTGGAATTTTCTGAGATTCTCATAAAGCTAGCACTCTCTCAGTGAATTCAACATGATCTCAATTTTGTAGGAATGGTCATGTCTTGTGTGAGAATACACTAATATGTCATAAACAAAGACAACCACAAATGAATCAAGATATAAGTAGAAAACCAAATTAATAAAATCCATAAACACTATCAATGTGTTTGTTAGGCCGAACGACATAACCAAATACTCATACAATTCACACTAGCTTTAGAAAGATATATGTGGTATGTATGATTTCCTCACACGTACATGATGGTAGGAAAACATCAAATCGATCTATGAGAAAACTATCACACCATATAGTTGGTCGAAGAGGTCGTATGTATGTGGTAGTGGATACTGGTTCTTCACCATAATCCAGTTTAACCAGTGATAATTCATACACACGTAGAGGGTACCATCCACCTTCTTGTAAAATAGGATGGGTGAACCCCATGTCGATGTGCTAGTTCAGATAAAACCTTTTCCCTCTTGATATTGAAGAGATTCTTGTGTTTCTATAGCTACATAGTTTCCATATTATAGGGAAGAATGGACACTGGTGTCGCACCTGGAATTAGCTCAACAGTGAACTCAACCACTCTCATTGGAGGTAATTTTAAGAAGTCATTAGGGAAGACATCCCTAAAATGGTCTAAAATAGGAGGGAATTATTTAATCTACATTCTATGATCTATCATGAAGATACTAGATATCAAGGATGTCACATTACCCATCACCTAACACTTGGGTCTAGATATAATCTTCTGGATATCCCATTATTACTTATAAATATTTTTTCCCTCAGGTTATGTGAATGATAGATTCCTGTGATAGAAATACAAATGGGATCGATAAGACACTAACCAGTCTATACCAAGGATGAAAATGAAGTTGGTCATCTCAAGGGAAAAGAAACTTCATAATAAAATTCTCCCACTTATCACAAGGGTCACTCCTTACACTAGAAGATACCCTCTGCTCTGACCCCTAGTGGTATATAAAGAGTCATTACACTACTAGAGTAATCTATTTCAAGACCCAGACTCTCTATAGCTGTAGCAGATAGATAATAGAGATATTAACATGTATAAAAAAGGGTAAAAAATAAAGTTGATGATAGCTAAACAATATGTTATATAATAGAAGGCACTAGATTCTATTCCTTAGGAATAAGATACACTCCATATATATGGACCAAACTATGAACCTGAGATGCTACCTAGATATCCTAGGAAGATCCTCTCTACTGACGCTGAACCTATGAGGTTTGACTACCTCGGACACAACCACCCCCTCGACCTGATCATCTGGTTGAAGACCAACTCCAATCCTGATGTGGAGTTTCTGATCCTATACCTAAAAAAGGAATTAGTATGGATCCCCAATCACTTGTCACTGGAAGAAAACATTGGTAGAATCACTAAAGGCTACCCATTCTACCACAATCTCGAAATAAGATTAGGTTCCTCAAATAATGGGAATTTTTATGGATTTTCCTACCATACTGGTGACACACCACATAGATGTGGGTGCATTCTGCTTGGATGGAACTTCCCTAATTCGCACCCATGAAGTGATGCTTCTTGCTGTGAGATGAACCATCACGCTAACTCATAACTGAACCACCCTAGATCACATTGCTGGTTTTCCTGAGGTTATATTCTATAATGATTGTCTGGTTCACTATCTCAATAATAATGGTCAACCTGAAGATGTTAAACTATGATCAAACAATGTTCACAAGACCAACCACAAACTGCCACACAATAATCAACTAGTCACTGGTCATATTTAGAGTAAAACAACGAAGCTCAGTGAAGTGAGTTGAATATTCTGAAATAGTTACAACACCCTACTAAAGATGCATAAACTCCCACATGAGGTATTCTCTCTGTGTATCTTGAAAGAAACGATCGTATAAGTATTTATGTATGTCAACCCAGTACATAACCCAATCATGATCTTAGAGTTGAAATCTAACCATTGATTGACAGAGCCTCATATCTTGTAGGTATCAAGATTGAACATCCACTCTGGAGGAATCTATAGATGGTCAAAGATCAATATCATGGCTTATATCCATGACTCAATATACTGAGGTCCTCTATTCCTTAATAAGGTGGGTGGATGTTGTTGCTGAAACTCCTGAGTGAGTTCTACAGTAGAAGGGGCATGTCGAGGCACACCATGATCATATTATATGAACCATATGAAACTATCAAGTAACTAAGAATCAGCGCCCATTGGAAGACCAAAAGTAAGTAACTTAGGTGGTAGAGAAGGATGTACTATGGGTGGATAAGGTCCCTCCACCTTCGGAACATTCTCATCACCACATTCTTGGTGTACGATGCGAGGAAATCACGGTGTAATAACTCTAAACATTCCAAGCACAATCCTTATATAATATTTATAATAGAAAGGGAAAAGGGATAAAGGAAGAAACATGCACAATTCCTTCCTATGAATAAGTCACAACTATCTACCTAATCCTGGTTCGGATTTAGGTGATAAGTAAAGGTTACAGATGGATCACAGGAGACGCAACCTACTTCCCACTACTAAGGTCAAGTGAGGGTCAATGACTTGTATAACAAAATAGAGGTTCCAGTATATGGAGTTTCAGATGAAAGGTATAAAGGAAACACCCTTTAATTTTTCATTTGGAATCTTCATCTCATAGTAGCATTTTTATTTTAAAATTTTAATTTATTATCACTTATTATTATTTATTAGAATATTAATATCTCAATCCAGTTAATTGCCTCACCAATTCCAAATTTACAAGGGGCCATACTTCTTATAAACTAAATTTATCACATCAAGTAACTATGATATGAAATTTACACCCATTGATAGGATATAACATGCGATGTATAGTGATTTGATCGAATGATATACCATTTCCAATTTTTTGAACTACTTTCCTCTTAAATTTATACTAGCATTCATCAATCAAACCCACTAATATGGAATGTTTGTTTAATTAAATTTTCACCATCAATCTATATGGAAATACACCATTTATTTTGATGTTGACACTTTTATTGAACAAATTATGTCATCATATAAGAAACAATTGCACACTACACCCATAATAGATGAAGAACCACAACAAGCACACACAATATAAGATATGAATGTAGAAAATTAGATATGGCATGGAATAATGCATTACATTTAAGTCCTATGGTGTTTAATATGATGTATTTAATGATGCAACCTCATATCCTTAGACCAATGGTAAAAAAATACCATAAAATTTTTATCAATAATAATAACAACACAAAATATGCACGTCACGCAATAATGAAATATGAGAAACTATAAAAATGCAACCAATAATAGCATTGACCCATGCCAGGTAATTTGGGTTTCCCATATATGTGGGTTAGATACTTCCAGGAACATGATCCTTACCAAATTTCAATAATCCTAGTATCCTATCTAATAACCAAAATTTAAGACAGAAGGAAAAGAGCTTTGATACCACTTTGTAGTGTCCAAACCCAGAAACCACATAGAAGTACCCCAAGATGGCTAGGCACATAGCCTCATACGTGCCTCCCCATATACTGGAGGATGCTAAATAGTAGTGAGATCCTAGGTTGTGTCCAATTGGAGACTATTACCTCATTGATCAGAGTTTACATAGTTATACATAGTAGTGGTATGAAGCAAAAACAGGAATAATGAAGTATTAAAATAATAATAATAAAATCCAATATAAATAAAAAAAGGCGGAAGATGGATAATAAATAGATAAAAAAGGCGATTATTATGATGTCTTGTAGTAGTAAAAAATATGTTATAATGGATATAAGGGAGACATGCATATACCACATGCTATAAAAAAAATAAAAATTCCTGAAACTATAACTACTAGTATTGTGATCATAGGCTCGGTCTCCTACTCCCATACTCCATCATAGAATTTATAACAAAGAATCAGAAGCTGGTTTATTCTCTTTATCTATTACTAAAATCATGAATTCTACTTGGGTTTTAAAGGTGGACCAAGAAGGGCGTGAGATATACTAAGTAGGACACCCCCAATGGTGTCTAGATCAATCTAGTGTGTGAAATATAAAATGAGAAGTGTTCCAATAATAGTAAATGCAAGGAAATAAATAAATAAAACATAATGGTTCGGGTTCCACATAGAGCAATCACTACTACCTGATTTGGACTCATTTATATGTCTCTAAACTAAAAGAACCTATATATAAGTGATATAGTACAAACATGGGTGATCATAAATAAGGAATAATGTGTGGAATAACACCAAGCATGTGATTTAGGTTAGAGGAATTCCTTAATAAATCAATTAAGCATTATCATAATTAAATAATAATGCATCACAAATAACCCAGAAAAGAATCTATGAAATATTGTGTGGGTATCCTGATCCTATCCATAGTAATCTCTAAAGGAAGCCTAAGGGTAGCTTTAGAAGCCTTTTAAATACCAAATACCTTTGAGGTTGTTTGAAGTGACCCATAAAAGGCATCCCTCATACCACTCTCATCATGGTGTAAGAATAAACTCTAATCTTGTCCCAGGTATCTCACATAGGGGACCAAGTATCACCCCAGGAATGGTATAACTATCTGTTCATTGAGTCTGTTGGATATTTCTCTTCTGGTGGAACATGTGTTACTCATGAGTATAAATAAACTACTTAGAGATCCCGTAAAAGGCATGCCATGTATCACTCCTAGCGCATCCAAAAGATCCAGGTCTGAATTATAGTGATCCCATCAACATCGTCCTTAAATAGGGACTTATTTTAAATCCCCTCTCCCAAGTAGGTAAGGCATAAAAACCATGATCACATATCATCAACAATGTATTGCATGTATAACATCTTAAAAAATCTATCCAAAAAACTTTATTCAAGAAAATTAAGTATGGAATAAGGCATAAGGCATAAGAATCCATTATAAGGAAAATGCATGAAGCATAAATATTAAAGGCATAAGCACAAATAATAGCCTAAATCATAATCATAAGGCATAAAGAATAAATCCTAAAGTAATAATCATAAGTAATAACATAAGGAAAAATCCTAAGGCATGAAGCATAAAGCATAACCAAGGGCCTAATTCATAGAGAAAATCCAAGGGTGTAACTCATGGCCATTACATTTCTCTTAATTAAAATATTAATTAAAATTATTTATCACAAAGGAAACATACACCACATGGGGGTTTAACATATTACGACAAAGGCAATTATGCCATTTAAGGAGGTAACAACTAAGGGGTGGCTTCAAAAAACAAAAACAACCCAAGGATGGGTTTACCAATAGGTTAAGGTTACAACAGACAAGAGAAACCATTTAGATTAATTTATTTAAAATCATATAGGCATCATCAAAGAGGTCTGGCATGAAGCACAAAAATTCATATTATAAATACAACAAGACTTGAGGTAAAGAATCTAGAACACATACATTAGGTTTGTACAATACCAATCATCCATCATTACCCCCAAAATGAGCTTGAATAGAATATATAGGATAACACATCAAAATACCCAAAAATAGGGTAAAAGATACCACACCTAAATAACACAATATAGAAGAATAACCATGAATAAAGCAATTAAGAGAAGTGTAGAGATTACCTGAAGCATTCCAACACACCTAACAGAGAATGATTTAGAGTTTGGATGGAGGAGGGTTCAGAATCACTAAGAGGAGTATAGGGGAAGGCTTCATCCATGGGTTGATGGAGAATAATGAAGGAGGAAAAAGGATTAGGGGTATCAAAAAAATTCTAGAGGAAAAATTTTCATTTCATTTTTAATTATTGTGTCACATGGTCTGGCTGCACTGTTGGAAAAATCATGCACCAAACGTGATTACCACACTCCTTAAGGGGACCCCTCACATGACCTTGGAGAATAGTTAGGAAAATCATGTGTATCCCTTGAAAAAATGATCAATTAAAAAATTATATAACCTGACACAAGAATTCACTTAGGATCGTATGGTTGTAGAAAAACTGTACAGCCCCCCTACACCCCAATATCATGCTCCGTATTGTTAGGGAAACCATGTTGGATGGGAAACACCATTTCTCTTAATATTGCAGCCTAGTCTTCTTCTCTATTTTTTGAGGTTATGGGCTTCGAACTAGCCCCATACTCCATCACGAACGACAAGAATATAGTAGGTAACATAATAAGGGACAAACCAAGGCATTATTGCTAAGAAACAATGGTCCATACCTTTGAGAAAAGTTAGGATGTTACACTTTACAAAGATTTAATCATGCATACTTTAAGTCCCATGTGAATATATGGTTTTGGGATATATTTCACTTCTATAGATCTATGAGGAGTTTTTTTCCTATAGTGGTTGACCCTCAAACTACCTATTCATCCCCTATGTTCTTCAGAAAACCTCCACCCAAACCTCTTTCTGAATTTGAGCCAATCCAAAACCAAGGTTATCTAACTAATGCATTCAATTTTTTTTAACTCTATGTATTTTTGTATTAAGATACATTATTAATGAAATTCCAATTTATCTTTTTTGTTCTTAAGTGATTATTTTCATTTTTTTTCATTTATCTTTGTTTGGTTTTTAAGTGATCAGTTTCATTTAGTGGTTTTAATTTATCTATTTTTGGTTCTTAACCAATTTTTTTTTCATTTATCTATTTTCAGTTTTGATGAAATTATTTCTATTTATTGTTTTTCATTTATATATTTTTATTTCTTAAGAAATTATTTTCATTCATTGTTTTTAATTTATTTATTTTTTGATATTAAGTTATTTTTTTCCATTGAATGTTTTTCATTTATCTATTTTTTATTCTTAATTGAATTTTTCATTTAATTTTTTCATTTATCTCTTTTTGGTTCTTAGGGAATTGTTTTCATTTAATTATTTTCATATTTTGGAATGTTTCACTTAACTCATTTTATAAAATTCATTCCTTCCATAATTTTAATTCAGATTCAGCATTATAGTTAACCTATTCATAATTTAAGGTGATAAGTTAAAAGTGTTTTTCTCCCATTAACCTCCATTATTAATGTGAAAAAATAGATAGTTATGATATATTAATGGGATAATAAAGGATAAACACAAATTTTAAAATTACTATACATTATATAAATTACTATAGAAATAGATAATCCTTTTAAAATTTCATGTTTATTATTTAATATGTTTTGTGATGATCAAATGGTGGAGGTTTTTGGATAACTAATGTTTCCAACATATTACATATATTTTATGTTTTTATGATCTCAAAATCCCTCTATATGTTTCTAATGATTTTTATTTTAATAATGTTCATTTGTTTTTATCATTATCTAAGTCATTTATTTTGTAATTATATAATTTTGGAAGTTTTGATAAAATTTTCCTAAGTTTGAAAATTAAGCAATGTGAAGACTTTTCCTATGTGGATATTTGTCTACGTAAACCATTTGGCTATATCAATCGGCCACATGATGTGATCACCTATGTAAATCAGATACCTTTCTAAATTAGCTTCATGAAAATCATATACAAGAGCAAATAGATACATCAATGAAATGACTATGTGAATTAGATATGTGGAGTAATCAGTTACGTGAATTAGATCCATGGAATATTTGGATGCCTAGTTTTGATCAACTACATGATTTATTCAGTTACACCAAATTCACTTACATGAGAAACATGGATATGTGATTTGGATATGTGATGAATTCACCTACATAAAGAATGAATACATGAACCAATTCAGCTATGTGAATTTGAATCTGTTAAATTCAGCTATGCCATGATCCAAAATTAGCTACATCAATCTACAACCTGCATATTTATTAACATTGGAGTAATTTAATTGAAAAATAATTCTACCATTGATTCATTAAATATTGGACCACCTATTTATGGTAAAATAAAATGTCCAATTTTTTTTCAAGTACTGATAAAATAAAATAATACAGAATAATTTATTTCGTTGTCCTGTTGCTATAATATTTTTTAGAAAAGAACAAATGTAATTTAATTCCATGTCCATATTTTATGGTATATTTTTCTAGTGAATAGTAAGGGAAGATATAGAAGAGTATTAGATCAAGAGAAAATATAGGATAATAATAAGGAATCAATTGCACTTTAACTCTCTCATTCCCTCTCTTAAATTGTTATGTGCTGCTTCTATATGCTAAGAAGAATAAGAAGAAGAATATTAAAGTTTTGTACAACTGTTCTATCAAGTACAACCTTTTTATATTTTAGAACATTCACCTAGAGATATAATTCATTCCTATATTCTCTCCTAGATAAATTTTCTCTTCTTTAAATTGTATAATGAAATTTTGAGCTTTATTTAGAAAACTTTCTTTATTATTTACTACCACTGAAAGTGATAAATCCTTAAAACTAGTGTTAAAGTATACTCATTTTTAAATCATTTTTGGAGCCCAGTAAAAATATTAGTTTTATAATATGTTAAGGATTCATGCATTCAATCAGGTAGTCCTTAGGTAAAGGACATATTCTAGTGAAAACGACTAATCTCTAGGAGTTGACCATTGGTGGAGAAGACTTGGGGACATCTGTTCCCCGAACAACTATAAATATCACGTGTTTGATAATTTTATTTGAAATTTTATTTTTTCAAGTTTATTATGTTAATAAAAGATCATAACCTATCATACCATAAATAGGGAAGTTTTAAAGTGAATAAAAATTTCAACAAATCAATTCACTGCCTCTTGAATGTTAGTGACATTATTCTCCGACCAATAATATATACCTCTTCATTTTAATTCTTGATATACTATTGAACCTTTGTAAAATCATAATTAGTATGGAAGTAATATCCTTAGTGAGGTAAGGTAAGAAACATGTGTAGTGTGACCAAATTTTAAATGAAGTGACCCTTATCATGAACATAACTATAAATTTGGAAGAAATCATTACTTTATACATCCACTTATATGAGTTATAATTTAAAAATCCAAACTTAAATTCAGTTAAGATTTACGTCGGTGGTATGGTGATGGATAGGTTAGTTTTAGGTACAAAGAAATTATTTGATATCTAAACATGATTGGTTTCATTATTTTGGGTTCAAACCCAACTAAATATTTTTCTTTAAATATCGTTACTTTATTTCATTTAATAAAGTCTTGGATACATTCTTATTTTTATATAAAAACTTTTTACCTTAAATTAGTTTCATAAAAACTTTTATTTTCTAAAATTATATCTTACTTTACTACACCCTAAAGTGCAAGGTTTAAAGTAAAGTTATTGATAACATTAAAACCCAAATGGTTTTTTCCCTAAAGTAAATTACTAGTGTTAAAATCCTTGTTAAAAGAGGTATACTTTTATAAAATGCTTAAATACAATAATTATACCTTCTTTAATTCATATATGGGATAATTTTGGTATATATATGTTAATACCAATACCATAATTGTTCTATCACTCAGTACGCTATGAATTCTTATTGGTTACTACCCATATAGGTTAGATTATTGTTTAGGTATGTTGTTGTAAACCTTGTTTTATCCATTATTTAGGTTTCGATGAGTATGTGTTGTATATTTAAAAGCTTATGTTATTGATTTAGGTTATACTGATTCACATTAGGGGATTTTGTTCTTAGTTCCTTATTTGGTTAAAGAATAGTTAAAATCGAATTTACAACCACATGACCTATGTATAACATGATTGTCTCTATTGTTTTTTATAAAGTATGTTATGACCCGATTTTTGATATGTTTGGCTTAATTTTATTATTTTATTCCTTTATATGATGAGATTTTTGTGTATTACCCTCTTCTTTATGATATATCTGTCCATATCCTCACGTGTCTTGCATATCACTACATTGTTATACCATAAATGTGTCACTCCACTAGGATCAGTAAAACCATACTAGGAGGGCTGAATCGGTGTGGTCCAAATTTTCCAATTTAAGCCCCATTTTCTTTATTTCTACACTTCTTATTGTATATGGATTTTACATAATCTTCTCACCTTTTTTTTGAATTCATGTATTATAAGTAGGAAAGTAAACAAAATGGAACAAAAGAATTTTTAATGAGCCCCACCATTAGTTTGGATGACTACATTCCCTATGTATAGTGGTTTTTTCCCACTCACACACTAATTCTATTTTACTATCAAGAAGAAGCACGTACAAGGGTATATCCTTGAACCTATATTCCTTGCAATTACTGAGTTACATGAAAGCACCAATGTTCTATTTTCAGAATTTAGAACGAACTGATCCTTCCTCTATAATCACTAGATTTGGATGTCTCATTTAATGTGTGATCAATAGAAATTCATGATTCTCTACTATAGAGAATGAATTTGATCTCCTTCCTCAGTCTGCAGTAATCAGATGGGCTGAATCTTCTATACAATATTCATTAATGCTATCTCACATCTTTTTTAATCCTCATGATATAGAAAAAACATAAAATTACAATCTCACTATTATTTAATTCGTAAGATGTTTAGTATCAACAATTTCAACCTCTATTTATACTCATCCTCATCATCTTCTTCAACATATAAAAATAATGCATTAATTTAGCATTACATCTCTCCTTTTTTGTTTCTTACTGATAGATAATGAAAAAGGTAATAAACATTAGTTCTTCATATATTAAACTTATTCCCCTTATATTCTCATTTATATTCACATAATAATATCACATGAATATTTTTTTTCTATATTTTGAATATGAAACACCAGATAAATTTAAAGACATGATATTCTATTTAATGCTGGTCAATAATAACTCATGATAAATTTTTTGAACTTTAAATCTCCATAAATTATTTTAAATATTTTTTTTGAAATCCCATAGTCATATGCTGAAGAACTTCTATATATTGCTTAATTAATTATCATAAATTATCTCTATTTAAGTGTCCAACAATATTAGATTTAATATCCCCATGAAATCCCAAAATCATCATGACCTTATTTTAATTAAAATAATTATGAAACCCATGTTATTATTTATATTTATGCATTAATACAAGAACAAACCCTTATGGTGAAAATCTTAATTCATAATGTAAAACATTATTATTCTTCAATATTAATTACTGAAACCTTAAGAATCTTGATATTTATTCATTGAATAAATTTTTAGAATTTTATGAATTAACCCACTTTTTTACTAGAAGAACTCATTTGAAAGACTCATAAATATTATATATCTTATGAGTGTATCTTATGTATACTCTGAAAACATAGATTTAATATTTAATATATTCTATAGAACCACTAAAATAATTTATAATATCTTATAGATAATATTAATGATATTATGTATCCTTTGTAAATTGAGAGATAATCTTATGTATGTATGGGTATATCTTACAGATCCTTTAGAAGATCTGATTTGATCTTATAAAAAGAGTAGTTAATCTGACATGAACCAGTTTTCATGATGTTTATTCATACATAGCCACTTATGCTCCTGATTTAATTGAATGTTTCCTAGATTACATGACCTATATTCTTACATAGATTTTTTCTATTATTTCAAAACTCTTTAGCTATGGTTTTAATCTAACAAAACCTCTAATTTTACAATTTTAATTTGCTATAAATCTCTATTTACAAGGTAAATATCTTGTAGGGATTGTTTCCCCAAATTTAATCTATCACATCACTTATGGTTTACTATTAATTATTACATAACACTAGTTCTATAAATTTATTAATATATAGATTTATAATTTTAGGCTTAATGATACATAGACAATGAAAATATTAGGATATTTTTATATAAAGAGAACTTAATTAATTTATTCAAAAAATTTAAACTCTAAAATTATGAATAATTTTACATCATTTAAAAATTTACTTCCAATCATTTCTATCCACTTTAACGAATATAAAAAAGATTTATATAATTCTAGTAAATTATAATCCCTTAAAAAACTCTTCAAAATAATTACTAAGGATATTTACTACACAAATAAACTCAAAGATTAATTAAAATTAATTTCCACACACTTAAAATATCTTAAAATATTTTATATGCATAAATGAGTTATTATGTTAGTATTTTATTTAACTAAAGAAATAAATACTTCAAAAAAAAATTCATCTACCTTCATATTCTTTGGATTTTATTCAACATCAATATAATTGAACTGACTTGCATATAAAGTATCCATTATTCATGATAAAAACAAGGATAAGTATCATATATTTTTTACTCACTTAAATTACCATCAATCTATTTCTTAACCAGCTTTGTTATTCTTCCTAGAGATATATTTTTCAAACCATAACTATTCTTCATGAAATTCCACTTCATCATATTCAACATTTTCTATATGTTAATGGATCACAAATAATACATCCAATGATAAAATCTTATAGACTCATTGACCGTATATAAATGATGAAATCAAATCACTTCAAAGATCAAAGGTGTTTATCACTGTTTTTCAAATATTAAATACTCAATATATATTGATATATTTTTCTAGGCCCTTAACTTCATCTTGTCATCGTATACTCTTGGGTTGTTCAATGTTTCGTGCTTCATCTTCTCATCACATATGTTTGGGTACTTAAATATTATTCTATTCTTATGTTACAAGATTTAGTTCTCGATACATATTAAGATTATATCTTTTTGATAAAAAATACAACATATCAAAAAAGTGTTTAATAATCTCCATCTTTATATTTTATTTATATACATATAAAAAATTCATGTCAATATGTTTTTTCCATTTTCTTCTCTCTCGTACTTACTTATAATAAATATAAAGGTGAATACCAGAATATTAAGCCATATATTAGTCAAATCAATGTCTAAATGAGCTATTTATATTATATAAAACAAGGGTAACTAATCAATTTCACAATAATTATAATTAACAACCATGTATTCCTCAACTTTTACAATTTTTGTGCCATTGATCAAAAAAATAATTTCCTCCTTAAATTCCAAATTTATTTTTTCCAAAAGAGGATGTGAAAACATTCAAATATACCTCCTCAATGAAACATTCCAAGAAATTTTCCCAAATTGTATATTTTCATGAAATATTAGATTTTGTAATCTTTCTAAAATATTCTCCCCCTTAATGGGTAAACTATAACAACTTCTTCATCAAGACAATTTCATCATCAAATAATATTTTAGATACTAATTATTGAGATAATATACAAGATTTAACAATAAATATTGATAAGTAATAAAAACATGTAATATTTAATATCTCCCCATTCATGTATCACCTTTAATTCCCCATATAGAAAAAAATACAGTATATATCTGAATGTGGTAGTTCACCACAACTCCTTTGTGAGAGAAACATGGTTTTTAGTTTCTTATAATGCGTGACACTCTATTATTTTCAATTATAAAAAATTAATTACTCTTAATGATTATTCCCTTATTTTTAATCTTTTTAGACTTTATGGGTGACATGGAATTCATTTCAATATTTGAAATTTAATTATGTGTAATTATATTCTTCACTTCACCTTACAATACAAATGAGTTTTTTACAGCTTAATTTTCTTCAATATATCTTCTTGATATAGTAATATATCAATACAATCCTTTGAAACATAAACATCTTGGTTGTACCATACACACAGATCCTTAAGAACTCTTTGGTCATTATTTTTTGACAACCTATCATGAAATTTAATTTCTTCTTCATATAAAATTTCTTTTTTCCCAATAAAATTTATATTTTATTATCCTAATTTAATTATTATTTAAATTTACAATTGATCTATCGAAATAATAATGAATTATTTAGGAAAAGTCTCAGCTTTATTGGATCTTTCATGGGTTTTATCAGAAATTCCTTTCATCGAAGAAATCGATGCATTTATTCTTTGGACTGATTTCTATTTTATTTATTTCACCTTGAATCCATGAAAAAAAATATCTGTGTATTTTTATAAAAATTTCATGATGTTTAATTTCCTCACACAATCAAAATATATCATTTTATATGGATTAACATTATTCTTTTTCTTATTATATGTGCATTGTTCAATAAGTTTCTTTTATTTTTTCTTAAGGGTATCTTACCAACTTTATTCACTTGTTTTTTATAATATTGTGTGATATACTTTTATTAATTAATTTTGGTACATTATTGGTTAATTTAAAACAAATTTTATCTTTACAATAAACACTTATATTATAAATACAATATATTTTCTCCAAGATTTCAAATTCATTAGAGATAAACGAATTATTACCTTTCTTCTGTGTACTTTGTATCAACCCAGATTTTCTCTACCTTGATGAAATATTTAATTTTACTTAATAGATTGACATATTATACCAAAAATATATAACCTTGTGATAGAATATTCTAAAACACCAATAATGGTAAAGAAAATAAATATCATATCATTTGAACAAAAATATACTAAACTTTTTCTATTTGTTGTTTTTTTGTTAAATATCACTCTATTGAGATAAATTTTCATAAAAATTTCTATCACTTATGCTTCCAACCACATTTTATGTAATGGTGCATTTATAAATATTTTTTCAGTCCATAAATAAACTAAATTATAATTAAAACCTATATAGGGTATGTAAATGGATTCTGTGAAATAAAATTATTTGGAACAATGATTCCTTTTACTTTGATTTTTCATGATATTTAACAATGGATGATCCTAATATTTTCTTACTAAAAGATAGAGGTATTTTAGCTTAAATTTTTTCCTTATAAGTTTTAATGGTATAAAATATTTTCCAAATTATTATGGAGACTCAAATTTATTCCATTCTATATTTCTCAATTTCACTTTAAGTTGAGGACACTTAAGATTAATATTGTTTTTTTGATCTTCTAAATAATTAACTATTTCTTCTCAATATCCTCTTATCTTCTCAAATATGTATTTATACATTTTTTTCTTCTTTTATACACACTATCAACCTATTTTATCTTTTTTAATTTGGTCTCTAGTTGATAATTCATGACACAAATGAAATATCTTTATTTTTATTCCAATTCATGGAACTTTTTCTCAATCCATTTCATACCTTCATATTTCTGTAGGATTTCATGAAGTAATTTCTTCTTAGTTTTGGTGTAAAAATATTAATGCACTATAGTTGTATGGATTTAGGAATAAACTCATCTAGTAATATTTATGCATTCTAAAATATTTTTCTGAAGTTTTTTATCTATCATTTAAACAACTTCTTCAAGTTGGGTGATATCCACTTTAAATTCTCTAAAAGATCCGAAAATAAAAATGACTATATATTTTGGAAATAATTTTTTGGTATTCATTAAATAGACACATGAATCATCATATTATTTATCATATAACTATTGAGAGATTTTATATTCCCCAGTTATACTAGGTTCTTTAAAAAGAGAGTCAGGATAAGGGATTACAATTACTTCATCTCTATGTTAAAGCTTTTAATCTTGTAATGCTGAATTATTTTTCATATTCTCATTAGGGATTTTTTAAAAAAAAGCATTCTCCAATTATCAAAGTTTTAATTCTAATTGATTATAATAAGAATAAGAAAGTATTTATTTCATCTTTCTTATGAGGGATTCATTTTGTAACTTTATCGTCACCTTCTTCTTTATGTTCCTCATATTTTTAGAAGAGATTTGTTTTTTTATTAGTAGTTGAAACATCATCACTATTTCTATAATTTATGATGACTTATGAAGATAAATAAAAAATTTAAATCTTGAAAAATTTAAATTATTGAGAATCCAATTAGAGGTAGAACCGTAACTTTGATACCTATTTTTGTTCAACCAAGATCAATGCAACCACACTTATTATGGGGGTGACTAAGATTGGTTTACTTTTACTAATGTAATATCTTTCTCCTTACCTCAAAACTAGTTAGGGTGAATATATATCAAAAACTCTTCTCAAATTTGGTTTTCATTCATGTAATATAAGTAGGAAACAAAACAAAAAGGCATATATGAATTTGAAAATAGGATTCACCTCTAATGTGATGACTAATTCTGCAGTGTATGGTGGTTACTATCCCACTCACACAATACTTATATTTATTATCAATAAGAAGAAAAGATAGGGGTATATCCTTAAACCTGTATTCTTGGAAATAACTAGGTAGAATTAAAGTACAATATTTCTATCTTTATAGTTTGGTACTGACTGGTTGTTACTCTACAATAACAATATTTGGGTGGCTCTTTTAAAGTGTAATCAATCAAAATGGTTGAGTATCCTCTAGAATAAATAAATCTGATATCCTTCATCAACATATAATAATAAAAAAGCTTCCAATTTATTAAAATAATCATAAAGTTTTCCTCACTTTTTATTCAGTCCTTATAATATATATAAATAATATATTGGTATTATCACTATTGATCAATTCTTGACATGTTTAATATCAGTATAATAGACCTCTCCTTCTCCTTCTCCTTATCTTTTTTAATTAACTAGAACAATATATTACTATATCCTTAGATATCTAATTTATTTTTCTTCCTTGATGATATATAATGAATAAGAAAAAACATATTCTATCTATTCAATCATGATTATTTTATTTTTATTCTCATTTATATTAACAACATAGTATCATATGAATATTTTTTTTTCATATATTGAGAGTGAATCTAACATATTATATAGAAATTCAGATTTAATATTTAATATGTTTTGGAAAATATTATCCATCATTCGTGGGATAATATAAATTACCTAAAGGATATTATATATCCTTGTAAATTCTAAGAGATTATTTTGTATTAATGGGTATATATTATATATCATTGGAAATTTCAGAGTTAATATTATATAATAACCTGCTAATCTGAGGTATCCCAGCAGCCACACAGTTCATTCATATGTATGTAATTATGTGGTTGATTTAATTTGACGTATCCCATATATCTTAGCTTGTAATTTATCTTTCTAAATTATTATATTATTTATCTCATTTACTATTAATTTAATATTATGGAACATCTAATTCCACATATTTGATCTTCCATAGCTCTAAATATTTAGGGTTAATCTCAAAAAGCTCTTGTTTCTTTGGCTTTAATCTAATATATCACTGAGGTCACAACATTAAATCTTACATAATGCCTATTCCATATAATGATTCATATATAGATTTATAATTTTAGGATCAATCAGACATTGATAGTGAAAATATAAGGCTATATTTAGAAACCGAGAACACAATCCATTTCATCAAACATAATTTCCAACCACTTCATATATCTTCATATATTTTATAGAGATAAATGATTTATTATTTTAGAATTAAATTTAAATGAAACATAAACAATTAAATAATTTTTTAATCACTTTTAAATCCTTTATATCGTATTTTACCTTGAAATTATCTAAGTGACTTCCATATAAATCATTCTTTAGGCATAAAAAACACAAGGGTGGATCTCATAGCCTTCTTTATATACTCAACATCCAATCAATATCTTTATCAAGTAGTTTTATTCTTATTCATTAAGAAATTTAATTCAAAAATAACTTTTATCTATATATGTAATGCCCTGAGATTTTTTTAAAATACATTTTAAATAATCTTATTTCTTTTGTATCTTGCATTACACGCAACACCAACTTATCTTCATTTACACGAAATACTAATTTTATACAATTCATAATTTTATTATTATTTAAATAAGATAAAAAAATAGATATTAAATTAGAAATTATGAATAGTATTAAATAATTTAAAAAAATATATAATTTATATGATGAATTCATTGGTTACCAATTAATCAGAAACAAAAATATATTCCAATTGAATATAAAGTGTTTTTTTATTTTATGCTCCCAAAGACATTTTGTATTAATAAATTAAATTAATTAAACTTATAGAATGATATTAATAAAATATATATGTTATATATTCAATCAAATATTTTTTATATTAATCAAATATATTTTATAGGCATAAAATAACAACAACCCCAATTTTATGCATAAAAACCTATATTTTTCAAAAAGGTTATTTTATGATATTTTAATGGAGAACTCATCTTAAATCCAATTATGAAAATTTTATATATTATATTTGAAATTTTTTTATTTTAAATAATAATAAAAAAATTTAATTTGGTTTATTTTGTTCGTATTTTACTTATAAGTTTCATGTTTTGATGAATAGTGAAAAAATACAAAATTTTAATTAATTTTTTTTCATAGAAAAAATCTATAATATAAAATTATATTTTTTATTGTTTTTAAGGTATAAAAATATTATTTTTTTATCAGTTAATATAATTTAGTTCATTGGAATCAATTTTACATTTAATTCAGATATAAAAACTTTTCAATATTTTGCATATTTTAAACTTTAATAACCCATTTTCTCACCCCATAAATGGGATTAATTTTAAATTATTTAATCCAATTTATATATTTCTAATTATGAAAAATTGGTATAATTATTTAGAATCAGTGGTTCCAAATTATTTAAATATGTTTCTTTTATATTCGGGTATTATGAATAGTAACATTAGAAATTTTTTATTAACATAGTAAATGATAAATCAGGTAATTATAGGTAAAAATAATAATATAAATATTATAAACATACCCTAACACTTTTACTAATTTCATTATATTAGTGTTTCGACCAAAATAATCCTTGGGATTAAATTTTAACCTTTTTAATCCACTTGGATGAGATTATGAAATTTATTATATTTTATTTATAGAAAAGTTAAAGATATTATACTCATGCTTTTCTTAACTATAAAAATTTTAATATGGGATTATATAGGAGATATTTTAAACTATAAATAGTCATTTTAAATATAAAATGTTTTTATTTATCATTGAAATTTATTTTATATTTTTATGAAATAAATAATTACCTTAAAGGCTTATATAATGATTATGTAGTAATTGTTTGAGTAATGAACATATCTAATAAATGATATTAAAAATAATAAAAAATATATAATTTTATATAATTAATCTAATCTATGAATTTTATGGATTAATTTTACATGTAAGGGATATGTTTATAGAGTTGGTTTGATGATATATTGTTGTGATAATAATTTTAAAAAGAGTAGTAATGGATAGAGTCAAAATTGACACTAATGATATTTTATCCAAATAATTTTTTATTAATTAATTTATAAATCATAAAACTTGTTTAGAAATAAAAAATAATTATAATATGGTCTAATATATTATAAATTGATCATTTAATGTCTAATTTACACCAAATTATTAAAAATTAAAACCTTTTAATTGGATAATGTTGTCACAATACTTAAAATTAAATAAGGTTAACTAAGGGTTAATCAAAATGATAAGGTTTAAAAAAATAAAAAGATTTGTAAAAAATATAATGGTTCATGTGATTAAAACCTAATATTATCCAATCTTAAAATAGATGAAATTTTTGTGGTATTTGGATTTATATTTAATTTATTGTTGATTAATATTTTTCAAAATTCCAAAAGTACTTCTCACCTCAATTATAAAATCGCACGTCCTCCCTCATTTATTCACATCAAATTGAGCCTTAAATATCATATAAAAAATACAAATTTCACTTATAAACACCACTGTACACATCCTAGAGGTGCTGGTATTCTTATAAGGCTAAACCTAGTTTCCCTAAGAGGAGATCCTAAGGAGGTTCGCTAAGGAAGAGGTAATCATCGTTTACCGATTCTCTCTAGAGTATTTATTCTTATTCTTCCTATTTATGTATTGTTTCCATTATAAAGTAATAAATCTAGTATCAAATATATTATGATATTTTATTATGATTATTGAACATCCATATTCCACATTTTATTCATCCTGTGAAAAAACATCACCATACATGCATACGTACGACCTACCTTCTCCACATCATGGTGTAATATGTTTTTCATCAACACCTTACATACGTGGGTATAATGATGGAAAATAATTATATATGATGATTATACCATCATATTTATTATATAATAATATATATACCATCCACTTCCTTACCTTTTCACAATTATGGGAATGATATCATCACTAATGAGTACGTATGACCTACTGTCTCCACGATGCAATACAGTTAACTTTCCATGATCACCATTAAAGAATGATTATATAAATGTATATAATGAATACATATTTTATCCACTACCTTAATTTATTTCTTTAAATGATAGAACTGTATCCCATTCTCATGAACTGAGACTTATACGAAAAAATATACATAGGAAAATGAAGCAATTAACACCCAAAAGAAGAGTAATAATGAAATGTTATTAAACAACAGGTGATAAGATAGTTATATATGATATAATAAATATAAATATGGTTCTAAAACAAGTTAATAATTTTTTTAAACCATTATACATGATTTTTAAATACATATAAAGGAAATCAGATCTAAGGTAAGGAGATTTATAGTCTCACTTTTATTTCTGCAAGACTTACGAAATATTCACCACTCGTTTGTTCTATGTGGTGTATATATTTCCCATGAATATATTTTATGAGTCTTATACTAAATATTTTTATTTTTTCATATCCTTATTAATTTATTTATTTCATGAGGCATTTGATTCTACTGATTATAAAGTGATGAGTATTTATTTCACAATCTCTTCAATATTTAGGATTATTTCATTTTAAGTTTCTATTAGAGAATATTTATCATTCACATCCATGTTTTTTAAAACTATTTTCAAAAAAATATTTTAATATTCTCCGAAGGATGTTTAAATTAATTTTTACCCATTTTTTACTTTTTAATACATGGTTAGAAAAGAATCTTTTATCGTTTTCCAAATGAGGTACTTTGTGATTTTTTAAGAAAAAATACGAGAAGAATATTTTCTTTTAACTTATACAGACTGAATAAATTTTTATTATTTCATGATTCATTATTTCCTTGAAGATTACCTTATAATATTAAAAGTTTATTTTCAAAGAAAATATTTTGTTTTAAAATTTGTGGACATTTTATGAAAATAAAACTTTTTCTAGCATAAAGGATGTTTTCTTAAATTTTTTTTTCAAGTTATATCACAAAATTATTTTGCATACACGATAAAATTATTTGATATTAATTAATTTTTAATGGGGATATGATTCCATGATACTATTATTATTCTTTATAATAATGGGTTTTTATGTTGGATGATATTTATGAAACCCATTTCTTTTCGGTGGGTTATGTTACGATTGAATGATGTTTATGAAACCCATTTCACTCTATGGGTTCTGATATGATGAATGATTTATGTTATTGTTGCACACATATGTATGGTTTACATTATTTGTTATGTGAGACCTATATATCCCTCCAATTCATTGGGTATTGATTTATATCTCATGAGATAGACATGTCTAGAATGGGGAGTGAACTCGGTTCAATAAAGGACTTTGTTTTATAAGATGGTATTAAGAGTGATTATTGACTAATAAGATGAATATTGGAGTAATAAATGACCACAAATATGGTATGATGAGTGAACCCATACTACTAACATAGACTTCATAGAAATTTCTTGACTACTATGGAAATAATTTTATATGCTTATGTGTCTGCCAAAAATTCCATGTCTAATTTCTATCATATGATTTCATGAAATATGTTATTTATTTACTTAATTTTAATGTATTATGAACTACCATTATTTATACCATGATTCCTATTTAGTATGACTGATACGTGGGGTATGATATTCTTTTTTCATGATTATGTTTTCACACCCTTATTCTCAAGATTATATTTACACCTCTTCCTTATTTACCCTTACTGCACATCTAAAATCACCCATTTTTATGTTTCCTTTACCCATGGTTATGAAGATATGTATTATGTTTGACATGTTTTATAAGGGTGATAGTCTAGAAGAACCTAATGATTGATAATTTAGATCACTTATGTACCGGTGTTTATGTTTCCATCTTTCCAAAGGCACCCGAGTAATATAGTCTTTGGGAATCTATTTATATATGATATTAAGTATTCTAAAAAAGTGACGTAATGCTATTGTATGGAAAACATGATTTTTTACAGTTGGTGTTAGATAAAATTTTAGTTGACCTTTGGAAAATGGGATGAGAAAACCTTAGCGAGAACCCTAAGAACATATATAAGGATAAATATAAGGGTAAAGAAAATTTATTGGATTTTTGGTAAAGGATAGAGTGAGTGGTTTCCTTGAAATACATCCATATCTAGATACCACAAGTGGATGTGGATATGGAATAGATATAACTAGGGATAATTTTTTTGAAAAGGTGCCTTGGGCCTGACTCGAGTGTAACCTGATGCATGAAAACAAGCATTGATACACACTTGGTTTGAAACTCCCAGGGGATATTCTTTGGGAATTCACAATTTTTTCATGGAAAATAATGAAGGATTTAAATATAGGTTTACTATGTATAACCTAGGATGAACTGAAGGTCTCATAGATAAAAGAAAGTGTCAATATTAAGACACCTTATAAGTTTTTTTCATGATTATGAGGTTCCTCACTATGAAAACTATTTCATACTCTGTGTTTTTGGTTTTAGTCAATGGTTGGAACCTAAAGGAATGATGTTAATTGTGATTGTGAAAGAAAATGTGATAAATTTACTTCTAAAAAACCAAATTCTATGGGAGATTGAATGAAAAATATCATTGTTATTCTCACCGATCTTTAACAAGTTATTAATCATGCTGGACCTAAAAATAAGAAATGGTGGGAACAAAATTCCGTTGAGTCTTTCATTAGGAAATTTCCACCTCATTTAAGTGGATATTCTCATCAAATATTTTTTTTAAAATGGATTAGTACCAATAAAAACTTATTCCCTATTCTCTAGTGTTTTTAATGTGAGAAATTCATTATGTATTTTTTATCTATTAGAAGGAAAAGTAGACCAATTGTGTAGTCTAATCAATAATAAGAGGAAGAAATATGAAATTGAATCCATAGATTGGGATGAGTTCAATAAATTATTCTTCAATAATTACATTCATCATATTTTATGTAATAAAATAGAGAAGGAGTTTATTGAGTTAAATTAAAGGGATGATGAATCTATTGGTACCTATGAAGCCAATTTTATAAGACTTTTGGGGTACACTTTTGGAATTATCAACCAGCCTGAAAGTAAATTTTATAGGTTCTTTAGTGGCTTAATGTCAAGTCTCATTAGTGTGTTATCCATAATAGACTTTAGTAGCTATGAAGAGAACGCGCATTGTGAAATAAATGTTGAAATTAAGGTTGTAGTTAATATTAATTTAATAGTTTTGACAAGAAGAGAAAGATAGGGTTTAATGGAATATCTAAAACCCATGGAGAAAAGTCAACAAGATTTATTTTATTCTCTATGTGTGGTAATAAGAATGGAGGAAATTGTATTAAGGAGTCTAATAATTGTTTTATGTTCAAAAAGGTAGGTCAATGGTCATTTGATTATTGAAGTAATGATAAGAAGTTAGATAAAAATGTGAATGAAGAGAAAGCTTCATAGAATTCAACTCCACCACTTTAGTGCTACAAGTGTAAGGAGAACAGAAATTATGATAACTAGTTCCCAAACTCAAGGGATGATGATGATGATCGATGTCCGTGACCTATTAATCTAATGGACAAAGTGAAATCTCATGTGATTACTATTGGTGTTGTGTTGTATAACAACAAAGTGGTGTAAAGATTGAGTGTTGATGTTTTATAATTCAAAAATAATTTTATAGAAGTAATTTTATGGTATTAATAAATAATGAAACATCAATGTATTGGACTAATATAATTTTCCCTTAAGGATTTTAGAGTATATAATTTAGGTGTTAAGGTGATACTTTTGGAAAACAAATGATTATGGAAAGGATAAACATTAATATGTTCATAATGTTGGGATAATGAAATAATAAGATGATCAATTGTGATAAAATAAATGGGATAATATTGGCGACTTGGGGACAAATATGATGAACTTTTTTATGATTTCATGGATTGGTTTTATATAATTTTTGAATTTTTTGTATATGGAAAGAGTTAATTTCGGAAAGCATGCATGTTTTCACTAAGGTTTTATGGTAATTCAAGTTATTACCATTTTTCTAGAGAATACATTAAATTAAATTTCACATGTTCAGTGTGTGAAAATTAATATCTACATCATGTTTTTTGAAGGATTAATGAAGAGTTTAATTTTGAAATTTAGTGTCATTATTTTGAAAGTTTTGGATTTTAATATTTTAGAAGGATCATAATGGTAACCATTTATGAAATTATTCTACGTTTTAGAGATTAAAGTATTATATCTACATATGAGAATTTATTAATATTGGATAACCTCTATTAACCTTTTTGTTGTGATGTTAACCTATAATTCTATGGATCTCATGATATGGTAATGCTTCAGGAATGAAATTTTTTGAATTATTTCATAAAATAAGAGATGAAGTGAAAATTGGTCAAGGCATAACAAAAGGATGATATTGTGCTTAATAAAGTAATTATTTATTCGCATGAAATCCTTTTCGACTCTAGGGAAAGTATATTGAAACCATTTTTTATCCTAGTATCTTATTTTATGATGTATCAATTGATACCTAAAATCAACATGGATTTCTGGCTTTATGGTTGTAAACTTTATCATAACCATGTCCTCTATCACTTTCCATTAAAACATAATGGTTTTATTTTTCTTCCATATAATCATTTTTCCTTTACACATATTTTATCATATGTGGAAACCTAGTTATGAGTTACTGTGCGTAACCATTATGTTTCTAAATTTTTTTAATAGAAGATATCGTATTTGTTTTTACTGTGTGGATTTATATGAAAGGAACTTTAAAGTATTAGACATTTGATTACCAAGATGAATTTCGAGAGAAAAATTCATTTTAAGGGGGGGGGGGAGAATGTAACACCATGATATTTTTATGAAATACTCATTTAAATAATATTATTTATTTAGTATGTTTCATTACACACAACACCGACTTAGCTAGCTTTACATGCAACACTGAGTTTCTATGAAACATAATTTTATTATTCTTTAAAAAAGATAATACATTTGATGTTAAATTAGTGTTTATGAATAGTATTAACTAATTTATGAAAATATATGTTTTATATGATGAATAAATTGGTTACCAATTAATTAGAAATGGAAATATATGCTAATTGAATATAAAAGAAATATTTTTATTTTTATGCTCCCAAATTCATTTTGTATTAATAAATTAAATTAATTACAATTAGTGAATGAAATTAATGAAATATATATGTTATATATTCAATAAATTAATTTTTATATTCATAAAATATTTTTTATTTGCATAAGATAAGAACAATCCCAATTTTATGCATAAAACCCTATCTTTTTCAAAAGGGTAATTTTGTAACCTTTTAATGGAGAGCCCACTTTAAATCCGATTTTTGAATTTTTTATATATTATTTTTGACAAAATAAAATTCTTATTTTAAATAGGAATATAAAAATGTACTGTGTTTGATTTTGTTTTTATTTTTCTGATAGGTTTCATGTTTTGATGAATAATAAAAAATACAAAATTATAATTAAAAATAACATTTTCTTTGAAATAATTTATAGTGTTAAATTATATTTTTATTGGTTTTAAAATATAATTAGATAAAAAATTTATCATTTAATCAAATTGAGGCCATTTTTATCAATTTTACATTGAATTAAATATAAAAACGTCTCAATATTTTTCTTGGTTTATACTTTAATAAACCGTCTTCTCACCCCATCAACAAAATTAATTTTCAAGTAATTACTACAATTTCATTATTTTGAATTTCTAATAATATATTCCATATTTATAATAAGTTGGTATATATTATTTAAATATGTTTATTTTTTTTGGAATTATTAATAGTAACTTTAGTAATTTTTTATTAACATGGTAATAGGTAAATCGAGTAATTAAGAGTAAAAAAGAATATTATAAATATTAAATAATTACCCTTAAATTTTTCCTAATTTCATTGTATGGGTGGATTTATTCCAAAATCATAATTGGGCAAAAATTATAATCTTTTTAAGACACCTTGATGAGAGTATGACATTTATTATATTTTATTTTATGAAAATTTAAATATGTCATACACATGTTTTTATAAACTGTAATAATTCTAATATGGGTTTATATAGAAAATATATTAGAAAATTTAATAGTAATTTGAAATATAATTTTCTGATTTATCATGATAATTTATTTTGAATTTTTGGAGAATAAATGATTACATCAAATTCTTATATAATGATGATGCAATAATTGTTTAAGTATTAGAAATATCTAACAAATAATATTACAAATATTAAATTAAATATAATTTGATATAATTAATTACGTACAATAATTTTATGAATGAATTTAATATTTTAGTGATAATTTAATATATTTGGTTCTAATATATCATGATGTTATGATATTTTTTAAAATCCAAGTAATGAATAGTTCCAAAATTGACTCTAATGATATTTTATCAAAATAATGTTTTATTAAATTATTAAAAATCAAAAAAAGTTTAAAAACAAAATATAATTATAATATTTTGTAATATTCTATAACTTTCTCATTTATAGTCTAATTTACACCACATAATTAAAAATTAAAACCTTTTAATATCGACAATTTTTTTACTCTAGTTAATAGTAACATAGATTAACTAAGAGTTAAATAAAATTATTAGGTTAACCAAAACCCCAATATTTGTAAAAAATATAGTGGTTAATGGGATTAAAAAATTATAAAATCTTATATTTTAATACATGAAATTTTTGTGGTATTTGTATTGAGATTAAATTTATAATAAATTAATATTTTTTGAAATTTTAAAAGTGCCCCTCACATCAATTATAAAAGGGTACCACATTCCTCACTTATTCACATTACATTGATCCTTACCATACCCTACCCATTTCCATTATCAACTTCCCTATACATATCCTAGAGGTTCTGGTCTTTTCAAAATACCAACCCTACTGTCTTTAAGAGGAGATCCAATGGAGGTTCACTAAGGAAGATGTAATCATATTTACCAATTCTCTCAAGAGTATTTCTTCTTATACTTTCTATTCATGTGTTGTTTATATTATAAAATAATAAATTAAGTATAAAATATATTCTGAGATATTATTATGATTATGGAACAATCATATTTCACCTTTTTCCATCATATGAAAAAGGAAATAACCACGTGTGCGTATATATGACCGACCTTCTCCATGTCGTGGGGTAATATGTTTTTCATCACCAATTTAATTGGATGGTTATAATGATGGAGATAATAATTATATATGATTATTATAAAATTATATTTATTCTAGAACAAAATATATACCATCAAATTATTTACCTTTTAATAATTATGGGAATGACATCGTCGATCGTGCGTACAGACGACCTACCATCTCTACGATGCGGTCTGATTTATTTTCTACGATCACTATTAAATAATTATTATAGAAATATATATAATAAATAAATATGTTATATAATTACTTAATACCATTCTCTAAATGACCTAAATATACCCTATGCGCATGAATCATGACATATATGACAAAATATGCGTAGGAAAATGAAGTTGTTTACACCTGAAAGAAGAACAATAATTAAATATTATTAACAAACATGTGATAAGATATACATATATGATATCATAAATATAAATATGGTTATGTATTACGTTCATAAAATTATTTAAACAAATATATAGGAGGTTTAGATGTGTACAAATGAAATCAGACCCAAGGTAAGGGGATTTCTAGTCTCACTTTTATTTCTGCGATACTTATGACATATTCACCACACATTTCTTCCACGTGGTGTATATACTTCATGTGAATGTGTTTAATGAGAATTATCCAGAATTTTATGATATATTTATATACTTATAATTTTATTTCTTTTAGGAGGCACATAATTCTACTGATTATAAATTGATGAGTATTTATTTCACAACCTCTTCAATATTTGGGATTATTTCTTTTTAAGTCTCTATTGGGGAATATTTATCATCCATTTCCATGTTTTATATTTTTTTCCATTTTTTTTACTATTCTCAAAATGATGTTTAAATTCATTTTTATCTATTTTTTTATTTTTAATAAATGTTTTTAAAGGAATGTTTTGTCATTTTCTAAACAAGGCAGTTTGTGAATTTTCCAAAAAATATATGAGAAGAATGTTTTCGTTTAACTTATACAGAATAGATAGATTTTCGGACTTTCATAATCCCTTATTTACTTGAATATTCCATTAAATATTAGAAGTTTATTATCAAATAAAATGTCTTCTTATAAAATTTTGTGGCATTTTAACCAAAAAAATGCTTTTAAAGGAGGAAGGATATTTTCCTTAAGAATTTTTTTCAAGTGATATCCCAAAATTATTTTCCATATAATATAAAATTATTTTATGTTAAATATGCTTTAATAGGGACATTATTCCATTATATAATTATAATTATTTCTAATAATGATTTATTTTTATCATGGAATGATATTTATGAAACCTATTTCTTTTCCATGGGTTTTTTTATTATTGAACAATGTTTATGAAACCCATTTCATTCTGTGGGTTTTGATATGATGAATGATTTTTGTTCTTGTGGAAAAAATATTTATCTTTCTAATTATGTGATGGCTGGTAAATATTTCTCCCTCTAATTTATTTGGTAATGATTTATATATTATGAGATATAAATGGATGGAACGGGGAGTGAACATTGTTCTATAAAGTACTTTGTCCGCTAAGATGGTCTTGGGAGTGAATATTGACTACTAAGATAGCCATGGGAGTAAACCATGAATAATAATATATTATGAATATTGAACCCATTCTACTAATATGTCCTTGTTAGTGTTTCCTTTACTACCATTGAAATCATTTTTTAATGCTTATGTGTCTGCCACAAATTCCATGTATTATTTCTATGTTATGATTTAATGGAATGTGTTCTTTATTTACTTTTGATTCATGTTTTATGAACTAACAATATTTATGACCTTATTACTATATATTATCCTTGATATGTAGGGTATGATATTGTATTGTCATGATCATGTTCTCATACAATTATGCTCATGATTATGTTTACATGTCTCCCTTGTTTACCCATACTAAGCATCTGAGCTCACCCATTTTTTATGTTTTCTTTCCCCTAGTTTTTGAATATATGTATTATGTTTAATATGTATAAAAAGGGTTATATTCAATTATAACATAGTGGTATATAACTTAGATCACTTATGTGAATGTTTCCATGTTTCCAAAGCCACTAGACTAGTACAATCTTTGGGTATTTGTTTTTGTAAGATTTTAAGTATTCTAAAAAAGTGATGTAATTTAAATTTATGAAAATCATAGTTTGTTATAATAGAAATCCTCAAAAAATTATTCAAATATTTAAAAAATTTAATGGATATATAATAATATATCCAATAGTTTCATCTTATTGTTTTCTTTCTAACATATAAAGGATGACAGTAACTCACTTCCAAGGTGTAAGGTCTTCATTAATATCCATCCAATATTTAAAACATAATATATATTGAAAACATTTTATTGGGTACTTTAATTAATATTATCATCACATATTCTTAGGTACTTCAATCTTCTATGTTTAATATTCCGATCACATAATCTAGGGTAATTAAAACTTCAACCAAGTTTTTCTTCTCAACACATATTGATATCAATACTTATTAAAAAGATATGTAACATAGTACAAATTGTTTCAAAATAATGTTGAATAATATTACTAGAAATGTTAACCTTAAACATATACTAGTATATTGTGAAATATATATTTGTTTATTGGGTACTTTTTAATGGAAATATATTTAATTCATGGAAACGTTTTCAAATTCTTAACTGTACAAGCCTTTTTTATTATCATGAAAATAGGTTGAAGGAATGGAATGGTCGTAAATAACTACCCAAAAATACCTATTTATTATTTATTTAGGTTGGGAAAGTCAATTTTCTTATATTATTTCACCATTCCTTTTACCCTATAGAACAGGTGATCCTCCTTGACTCGTTATAGACACATCTACTCATAGGTATGGGTACATATGTGTACATCTATATTATTGATTTCTTGATTGTTGGGATGAGCATCATGGATACCATAATTTTTACATATCAAATTATGATCAATTAACTAAAATTATAATGTTTAGGTATAGAATTTACTTTTATAGGGAATTATTTTTTACAACATTTTATCGATCTTTTTACTACCTATGTATAACCATTCGATGATTTATTAGATTTTTTTTTGTAATTTTTTTTAATTTATATTTATGTAAATCAATATATTTCTCTAAAAGAAACACCTGATTTATTATACATATATATTTAAGTATTATTATTTTCCTATTGATTATTTTATTTATTGTTTTATAACTTTTTAAAATAGATAAAGAAATATAGAAAATAAATTTAAGATCTTCATGAAAGATAAATGAAACTACACATAAACTGTAAATAAAGAGGTAGTATGTATACCTAATACCATTGTAGGTCAATAAATGCATATTCATCCATATTTATTTGAGTTTGATGAAGATAACAGAAGTGGAAACTAAATGAAGTTCCATTTATATATATGTATATACAACCTACTGAATCATCTGAAGTTTCAGTGGTATCCATCTTCTCACTATAATGTTCTAGAACCATTCTTGATCAAGTTAGAAGATTATGAGATATTTAGGATGAGGTAATTTTGACCTAGGCTTGAGAATAATTGAATAATCATACAAATACTTATAAAATTGGAACTTACCCTTTATATAGTTCCTTAGGAATGATTCTCAAGAACACAACCATTTACTCATATGTTATAACTCATGAGTAAATGCTATGGACAACTCATACAAATATTACCTGAATAATAAAATTCCCATGATATATATATTATGAAATGACTCATTTATGATATAAAATGTGAAAAAAAATCTAAAATTATAATGGCTATTATTTTTTCCACCCATAAATCATAGAACATTTCATTATAATAAACACCATACCTTTCTATATGTGCAAGTTTTACATTATAAATTGCATGGAAAGTGATATAAAACCATGAATTATGAAATAGTCAATAATACCCTATGATTATCTATATAGTTTCATATTTACATTCCTTATGGTATACTATAACATAAAATACAATATATCAAATTTTATCATATGAAAAAGGCTTTAGGTCATATCTCCTTCAATATCCCACTTGAACTATAACCTAAGAGACTTTGTACCACTTCACCTTAAGTTGTATAATATATAATAACTTGTGAAATCATATAAATTTTCTAAGATATATTCCAAAATAATTTCTATTATTAACATAACCATGTATCACATCATATTCCATACATTTTTAATTCCCATTTTAAAATAATTTTGATTAACTCTAAAACACTTTCAAAGTTTCTTTTTGAGTTATAATCAATCACCTTGTATTCAACCACAAAGTGTGACCCCATGGTCCTTTGTAGCATTGAAAACAAATATGAATATTTAAATATATAAATGTAAGTAAAGGGAGACCTATATACAAGCATCAATTATACTCAAGCTACAAAGGGACCTGGCATGATCTTCATAAAACACATGTATCTTTATAGACTTGTATACTAGTCACATCACATGATACAATGAATTATCATACATTTACTTTTTTTCCATGAAATTAAGTGATAGTGGGACATATAGTATGTTCATCCCATATAGACAAATCACAAGTTCTCGATTCGCCAAGTATATTCCGACTAAGTCAATGAATACATCCCACATCATTTACCTTTATGCATGATGAATAATATATATGCATGATGAAAAAATCCATGATCTATCTCTATCAATATCCCAAACTCCATACCCATCACATGAGAGGAAATATACCATCTTAGTTGAGCTCCAACTGATGACATGATCATTAATATATCCATGAAATCCTTATTATCTAGTCCTAAAGCACAGTGTAAGAAAGGTATCATAGTATAAATGTTCTCATTCTAGGTGTTTTACCAACCTTAGGTAGGGTGGACACCAAATATGATCTATGTATTCCAAGAATACCAAATACATAGTGTAAAACCCTACACGTGGTATACTTTATTGGTCATCTAGTGAATAAAAATTATTTTTGTGCCTCATGAGAAAATTTTATATCGTGATAAAAGAATCATACTTATTATAACATTAAAATTCGTTCATAACCTATAATACTCCATAAAAACAATTTTAGGTATAAATCGAAACCATACTTTTAGAGGTCAATTATAATTACATTTCTTGAAATATATATCAATATATAGATTTATATAGCTAATGTGATATAATGATAAAGTGAATATTAATTATTATATGATATATGTTATATTCTTAAATTTATTTTAATAATACTTATTAAATAATTTTATAAGAACCCTTTTAACATAACATATATGATAGTGTTTAATACTAACCTTACGTTTTCTATAAATTTTGGATTTCTTTTAACTCATTACACATATATATAAATCCTATCACATCTCTATGTGATCATTTGAAATATCTCACTAAGATACATAAAATCCTTTATGTTATGAAATGAAACTTATTTCTTTTTAGTAGGAAAATTTAACAAATTAACAATTTTATTCATATCATATAAGTTATTATATATGTTAGGAGATTTTCGTTATGAAAAGAAGACTTTATTCCTTAAAATATACCATTGATGGATTGTGGGAACATCATCCCTCATATTTTAACAAGCATCTGGATAAATGTTTTATCTTGGATAAAACATCTTTAACCTTTTCACCATTTTAAAACATATTATAAAATTTGATAATTCATAAACCGTCTGTATTTAATTAATTATCTCATATTGTTTATAAAAACTATTTAGTGATAAATTACGTCTCTTATCATATAATATTAATGAGATAATTATAGAAATATTTTTTTGATTCGTATGAGCTTGATGAGTTCCTTTATATTCAAATCATTGATGTAATAACTCTTTCCTTCATCAATTGAATAAAAACAATACGCATTTCTTATTCTTACTTTTATTTTTAACTCTTGTATATTTACAAAACTTTTAAAGTATATATTTGAAATCAAATTATCTTCAAAATCAAAGAATTGTTTTATATAATTTCAATACTTGACATGAAATTTCTATGGAAATTTATATACCACTTCATGTATCCTAGAAAATTATATATTATATAATCATTACTCTTTCCTAACAACACCCTTAGGTTTAAATGTCCATAACTAGATACTAAATGTAATATTGTTGGACTCTTCATTTTACATTTCTTATTTTAATTTGAATTTTTTTCCAATTGTACTATTAATACAATACTAGAGCCTAAACATCATCTATATAGTTCATTTAATCTCAACACTATGAGAATATTAGGTAATATTTCCTTAAATTCATTCATATTTTCAAAATGTTTCCATCAATTAAAATAGTTATAATTCCTTAATTATAATGATCCTTAAGGAATCCTCTTCTCTCAAAAAGTCATTAACATAATCAATCGTATTGATTATCATTGACACATAGAATCATATTGGGCATATGAAATTAAAAATCCTAAAATAATTTTATATCTAAAGTTTTCAAAACCATGAGTGAATTATTCTATCCATATAATAAGAATATGAATTTAACTATTAAATAACTTCAATACATGGTTACTTAGGATTGTGTTTCTCTATCACATAAAATTATCCCATAAGAAGTTTTCTTTAGTTACCAAACTTTTGAGTGACGTACATTAAGTATTTTTATGGATTTATTTCTAATTTTAGTTGGATGGTGATGATCTTTTATTTATAAAAAACAATTATCAGATTATTATTATGTTTTAATACCATTTAATAAAGAAAATTATTTAATGACCCCCATTAATATATCAACCCCATTTTTAATTTATTTATCCATTTTTGTGACAAGATCTACAATCCACTAATAATTTAGTATGCTACGGAATTTCTCTAACTACTTATTAATTTAGGTAGGGTGTAATACCAATAATATCATATATGAATCTTGAATACTGGAGTGAAAAAATCTTTTTCCAATCCATTTTAATTAATAAATTCAACTCCATTCCTTGAGTAACCTAATCCTAATAGGGTCTCTTGATAAAATATAACCCAATGAGAATGATAATAATGTGAGAGTAATCATATTTGGTTCACTCAATAGTTTATTTCATTATAAAAAATACACAATGAGGACTCTGTTAATAATATCCTCCACCTATGTTTCCAATAAAACTACTTAACAGTATTTTCTTTAAACCAGATGATGTTTCCCATTGTAACCAAATAACTCGATGATCCACAATAGAACTCAGTGATCCAAAAGGAATCCCTCAACTGAGTTTATCAAAATTTGGATGTTATAGTAACCTAATCACTATAAAAAGTGGACCCTAATTAGCATACTCAAAAAGTAATGAAAATACAAAACAAGAAGAAGAATATAAGAAATATACATGCTTTGAACAAAGAGTCCTACTTTTATGGGAGAAACTCTATTTCTACTTTTCATTATAATATGAATTACAAGAGATTAAATGAATTATTAATAAATTTAAGTAATCTAACCAAGATCTTATTATCTCCTTTATCTCATAACAAATGACTATACTTATCACTGAGACCCACATACTTATATACTAATTACCATCTTGTAATAAAATTAAAACCACTCCCCAGAAATTCTGGACAACTTAGCAAGAATGATTTAGATTGGATACCAACTTGACGTCCCATCAGCATTACTGAACATATATAACATTCATTGATACATCTTAATTTAATTGAAATATGTAAACTTTTGATGGTTCTAATACCCAGGGTGAGATCCTCTTTCCACTGTCTATACATAGAGCCTAGCCATTATCAATGGTACAAAATTCTGATAAAATAATTAAAATTAATAGAATTATGGTGAACTCAGACTTCATATCCTATAAATATCCTATTTTAATACTTATTTTAGATAAACATTTTCAACTCTCCAATACTTCGAAAAAACCAATTCATATTTCACAACTGGTAGTGTTCCTTTGTCTTTCTTTTTCTTTCTACCCAAATCCGACTGAGGCCTGATTATACCTTTGAATTTCTTGAAATATAACCTTGTTAAACATATCTACTAGATTTTATATTCCTTACATATTATATAGCTTCATCTCCTTATTCTCTTATAAATTTTTGTCAAAATAATACTTTAGGTCAATATGTTTTTTTTATAATAGAACACCGGGTTTTTATCGAATTGGACCACAACTTGGATATTAAAAAAACTCATACTTCCAAACTTCTCATAATATAATTTGACAAAATCATTAACTAAATAATTTATTTCTTTACTAATATTTCAGTTATATAATATTATTTCATTTCACTTGGAGTAGTAATTCACTACAACTATACCATCCAGTTGAACCCCATTTCACCAAAGGCTTATAAAACCCATATTATACTCTTTACTATGTCTGAATCTCTTTTGAAGTCAACATCAAAATAGCTATGAAAATGTAATCCATACCAAAGCATAAATATATATCTTATATTCCTTTAAAATACCAAAAAATGCATTTTATAGCCTCCTAGTGTCCATTTTCCTGGATTTTACATGAATCAAATTACAACTCCAATTATAAATGAAATTTTTGGATAAGTGAAAATAATCATGTAAATTTGAATTCCTACCACTAATGTTAAAGGAATTTTCTCCATGTACTTGGCCTCAAATATTACTATTAGTTCCTACACTTTGGGAAAAAATGTGTGACTATAGGAGTTGAGACCGATATACATCCATCCATTCTATATAATTTAATGAACTTTTAGATTTATTATTTTTTGAGATAGTTCCAAAGTTACTAAGTTTATATATCACTCAATCCTAATACCCATTTTTTATCACACCATATACACTTCATTTAAATTTTTTTATTCAAATTAATTTTTATCTCTTTAATTCATTGAAGTGATAGAACCAACATAATTATATCATTTAGATATAAAAACAATACGATGAATGCAGCATCAATTCACTGATTTTGATAAAAAAATCATCTATATTTATTTTATTATAACCTTTTTCTAACATAAACAAGTTCAGTTTTAATTTATATTTCCTTAAGTATTACTTAAATATATAATGAGATATATTTAATTTACTAACTAAATTCCAATTTTCATATTCCTTGAAGCCTACTTGATACCTCATATAAATTTACTCCTTCAACTCATCATAAATGAAGGCCAAATTTACATCTATCTATTTGAGATATAGATCTTATAGTGTTACCATAATAAGAACCATAAAAATAGTATTCTTTTTAACTACTAGTGAGAATATTTCTATGAAATCAACCCCGTGATTCTATTTAAATACCTTTTCTACAAGCTGAGCCATAAATCATTTCTTACCTCTAGGTACCTATTTAAATTGAAAAAAAATTATTTTCAAGTTCCTTATTTCCTTAAAGTAATTCTGTTAGTCTCAAATTTTTATTGGATCATAATGAATACATCTCATTATCCATTAAAAAATTCTACTATTTGAAATATTTTTGTGTTACCACTACTTACAGTCTCTCTAGTTATCCTGAATCCATTAAGTATAAAAAGTTAAAGTAATACCTAAAACTCATAACAAAATTTATAACTCTAGTTAATCTCCTCAAGTGAGTATGATTCCCTATAATACATGGATATTATCTAACATTTCAGAGACCCAACTTCTATTTTCCCACTCGTGCTTCACCAACTCTTGAAATTTTTGGAAAATCTTCCACTAATATCACATTTGATCTACCAGTGCTTCCATATGAGTTATCAAGAAATTTTTACCTTCTATTTTTATTATTCATATCATATTATGTCTAAATAGTTTATTTTTAATCCTAAAATTCCTTCTTCATTATGATTTGGTCCTTCTAGAGAAACTATTCTTTGAAATAGACATCACGACTTCTGATAACTTGTCTCTTATCTTCATCTCATTTATAGAAACCAAATTTATCATAATCATAATGAATGGAAAAACATTATTTGGACTTATCCTAAAGATTTTCCCTATCCTTATAATGAATAATAACATTCACCAAACTTATGAAGAGTTTTTAGTGGTGTGATTATAGTTTTTTATTAGAACATAACTGCTATGGAGGTTCTTTACCAACCAATAATGTTAGACTTTTGTTGATAAGATATTACACTATGTTGTGTTTCTAAACCCAAATCCCCTTAGGAATTATTTAGTGAAATGTCATACTATTTGACTTGTACAACAGAAACAAATTTATTAATTCATCTAATCCATTCTATTATAATTGTTTGGGTACTATATTTGCAGGAATGATCACTTTCTTCTTATAGAAGTTTCAAAAGTTATATCTGGTGCATTAACCACCATTTTCAAAACATAGGTATTTCAGTTTACAACTAAACTGACTTTATACCATTTATTTTAATTTAATAAAATCCTTAAATACATCAGACTTATTCTTCAATGAGTAAATAAATTCTTTTATATTATAATCCTGAATAAAAGATACAATGTAAAGTGAAATTCCAAGGAACTAAATAAGAGAGGTCCCCAAACATCCATGTGAAAAAATCAATATTGTGGGATTTGGGAATACACTTATCTAAATTAGAGGATACACTTATGTATTGGTCTAACACACAACTTTTACAACTTTCAATTTCTGTGTGATTGAGATTTATTTTTCCTTAAATGATAGAATAGTCTTATTCTAGTCACTAATATGACTAATCCTATAATGATAAACCTTTATATATTTAGATAATAAACTTAGGACCAATAAAATTTCATATTTTATTCTATTTAAATGAAACTTCACTTCCTTCCCTCATTTGTAACCACTATAGATCATTTAGTTACTTTCGAGACGCTATCTATAAATCCAGTCCCATATCCATCTTAAATTAGCTATATTTTTGAAATTAATTTCACCCATAGATGTGAGATATTCCTAAAATCCTTCAACTTTGATACAATCACATTCTTCATTTTTATATTCACAACTACTTTCCATGCGATCTTTAATGCTTCATCATTTGTGAAATATACTTTATCAAAATTTATATATATATAATTATAAATGTATCTCTACTCTCTTGTATAATGAAAATATAATTTTGAGTTAATGAATCTTAAATACATTATAATATTATCACTTTAATTTTTTTTTCTACTACATTCAGTAGCACTAAAAAAATTATATCCTAGAAGATGATAGTCTAATGAATATTTCCTTAAGACTCCTACAATCCTTCTTAAAGTTTCCTCCTTTTCAACACTTCCAACATGAAATACCAACACTTTATTATTTTATAATTATGTTATCCCTTGAATTATATTTTTAGGGTTTCTTGTATCTTGTATTACAATGTGGGCATCAGCTTTGTCTTTTAGTGTTAATAGCATTACGAGATGATATTTTGACTTCTCTTCACCAAAGCTACAAATTCAAGACCATGTTTCACTTATCATCATTCCCCAAATTTATTTCTACACTGTAGTTACTAAAAAAAGTTACCATAACATACTAGTTCTCTAGAAGTGATAATAATAAAAGTATCACTAACACATATTATGAGATAATTACCTTCACCGATTTAAGCTTTCCTCAAATCATGTTGAAGCCATTCACATGATATAGGTATAGTCTTAAATTCAATAACCATTTTTAAAGAAACCACTACATTATGAAAGATTTATTTAATGCCTTCGGTTTCTCATACATATCCACCAACACTGTCATTTTTTCTTCTATATTTTTCTTTTCCCAAATTTTTAAGGAAACGTACATTGGAAAATAAATCCCCATTGGAACCGGTTCCTTCCAATAAATCTATTACCATTCTGCATTCTATATTTTCTATATTTGAAATACAATGAATAGAATATTTATATCCTTTTTAATGAGATGATCCTATATCCATATCTTCTAAAATCTATAATTTGTTTCATTAAATTTATCAACCCAAACCTTACCATTAACCAATGAAATTCCTTCCACTAATAGTGAGTTCATAATAAAAACAAAATTCTTTGTAAGAATGTGAACATTACCTCCCTAAAACAAAACCCCAAGATCTAATGAAACATTTAGGGAATATTCTATTCTTGTTCTTCCAATTAAACCGCTAGAAATTTCATCATCAAACTTGTAAATGTTCTTATTTATCCCACTTTGTGGTTTTTGTTGTATTTTATTCAATAGATATGATATATTAATTTTATTTTAATATGTTAATGAATAAGTGATTTGGATATTTTTTAATCTCTCAATAATGTTAAAAATTAATCTACCGAACACATTTAATAGAATAGAAAAGATATAAATAATGTTCTTGCATTGGAGTGAACACAAGTTTCTTCCATCCTTATGTTTTCAAAAATTAAAATTTAAAAAGATATATACGATTATAAGAAGAGATGGGTGTTTCTTACACCACTTATTTTATGTGAATCAATGCTTTTATATGAGGTTTTTATATTTAACATGCTTCATATGAATAAATATGGATATTTCACTCATGCATCATGTTATATCTGAAAAAATTATAACTATGTAAAGGATCTAGATAGAGGGGTTTTTTAGGATCTAGTGGGACCAAGGCTTGTTCTAAATCATTGTTTCGCTATGGGTTGTTTGGGGTTCAAAAATTTAGTCCCATTCTATCCCCATTTTATTTTATTTTGTTCTCCTTCACCATGTTGTAGCATTTCAAGGCGAAATCTCATGGTAGAGATTCGTGATTATGTTTAGTTGTCATTATTTTGGATCTTCCTTGTTGCTTTATTGAGTTTCCATTTTTTTTCTAGTCGCCTCTTCCTTCTGAAATGAGTTGAGGTGGATAATTAATGAGGATATGGTGAGGATTCAGGTGAAGGAACATCGTGGAACACAATCACGTATGCAGGTGTGCACATGCTTGCTCACAGTGTGCTTACAATGTCCGACTCTTTCGCTCGCATGGGAATAAGGTCAAGTAGTCAATGGCATGATTCCTGGGATGTGTTTTTTATCTTTCCCTTGTGGTGTGCATGTTCTGGTTTCTTTGAAGTTAGAACATGGAAAGTTCATCATCAACTACTAGGGACAGTCCGCCGACGCGGATGATAGACGTAGGAATGCTCATTTATGATGGTGGTTTCATTTAATTGACAGTTTGATTCTTGATTCTCTTATAGTTTGTCGATGTTTTGGATTTTATTTAGTGTATTTTGTTGAGGTGAATATGTTGGGGTGATATTTTGGATTGGTGTTGGGGTTTGTGGGGGCTCAACGGTCCCATAGTTCCTTATTCATGGTCCCTGTAGATGATTCTCTCTCCATCAATAATCCTCCTTAGAAAGTTCCTATGGTTATTTTCATTTGAATTTGGTTTGATGTTCTTTTATTTCTCACTAAATCTTAAAGTGATATTATTTTAAAAATACAAGTAAAATTTTGGTGGTGAAATATACATGTCAGGCCATATTACTTCATTATCACTTACAGTTATGATCATGTTAAATATATATGGTATTCATGGAAGAATTGAATGAGAGGAGGAAGGCATGATTTACTCAGATATCTTGGAAAGGCTAAACTGAGTTTTTAATTAAATTTGAATGAGATATTATTTATGATAAAATAGAAATTTGAAATATGAGGAAGTATGAAAATTCTAAGTTTCATGGAGATACACTACATCTTGAGGGAACATATTTATTAAACTATGATATATATATATAGAAGAATAATACTATTGTGTATGATATTGTGATGATACTTTTCTTACTGTATAATTGAGGTATTGAAGTAATAGAGAAGGTAATGATATTGCATTAAGGGTTACTTTATTTCACACTAAAGGAATAAGAAGAGAGACATTGTAACATACTTATATAATATATTCATATTGGTAAAAGAAAATAGTGAGGGATCCAACCTATAGATTTTATATTTTATAGATATCATAATTAGATTGATGAATCCATTCTAATTTCTATATAATAAGGAAGGAAGATTAAATCATTAAATATTACATGATATACTTGATCCACATCAAAGATATTACTTTATTTGGTGCAGGTCAATATCCTGTAATCTATAAGAGGATATCCTGGTTGATGCTAGATCTTGAAAAGAAAGTTGTTTCTTGCATTGTATCTGGTTTGTGTTAGGATAATGGATCTAAGGACATTCCCTTTCCCAATTTATTCTTGATAATAAGAGGATATCTGTGTGTTCAAGATAATAACCACATACCACTCAGTACATAGTCATCATATAAGAAGATGAACCTCAATAAAAAATATATAGTGTGGCTTATTGTTTACTTATATTCTTTTATCACAAGAATGCATACCAATATATATTATTTAAAAGGATAAAATAGATACACAAACCGAAAAAGTGAAGAATTAAAGAAGGGTAATGTTTAAAATAATTTAAAAATTCATCAACACCGATTCACCCCCTCTTAGTATTGACTATAACCACATCAATTATATATGTTTCTCATTAGAAGTAGATCAATAGATGATGTAAAATAGAATATTTTCACCAATAAGGAATCCCTCGATCGAGTGAACCAGAAGTGGGAAGTCCCCACACACCACTCAACATAAAAATATAACCATAGAAATAATACACAATAAGAAATGAAAATAAAAAACCAATGTAATAACATAAGAAATTTAAATGCTTCAAAAAATGAGTCCTATGTGGAAAAGAGAAAAACTACTACTAATTTTCATTATAATATAAAGTACAAGATATTACCAAACAAGATTAAAAAATACATGTAATCTACCTAATCTCTACCAATATCCTTGATATATTATTTTGATGATAATAAATATCAATGTGGTCCCACACACTTCTATTCTAAGTTCCTTCTGGTCAACAAGTCAAACCCAATATCTTGAAATTATATAAAACATATCATGGCCACCTCAACTTGTATACCAACTCGATAAGGCCTCAATTTTAGTGACCATTTTTTCCTTTCAGTTCTCCGTATTAATTAAATTGGATGATGAAAAATTCTAATGGTCCTAATTCCTTGAAAGATATCCTCCTGCTATTGTATTCATATTAAGTCTATCCATTATCCATAGAAAAAAATTCTGATAAACATAATTTCAATATATAAACTTTTAGGGAAATGAAAATAGACTCCACCTCCCAACACAAAAAGCTATAGGATAACCTACCTATTTTGATGATTGAGAAATTAAAAAGTACTAATTTGGATGGAATATCAAACTTAGTATTTGAAGGTTATTTAATCTCACTATCATATCTCAAGTTGTCCCCTTTATGCCTACATGATTCTAGTAATTTTTATTGAAATCCTATTACTTCTACCAATATAATATGTTCAAACCATCATGATGTGTAACTCTTAAAATGACTAACAATTTGTGTTACTCATCCAAAAATATAATAAAAATATATGTATACAAATCCAAATACATCCAATGTAGAAGGTACATGAACTTTTTTTTGATAATCCCACATAAAATTCACACACTGAAAGTTTGTTCACTGGAAGACCATGATAGGTGAAGTAGGTCAGTCAAAGGAATCATCCAAACATCAATGTATCAAAACTTGGATTAATTTATACACCAAAACCAATTCACTAAGTTTCACCTATCAATACCTTTCACTCATAAATTCATACAAACATTAAAATAAATAAAATTAATTGAATGATATAAAAGAAAGTGAGAGGACTTATACGGTTTGGACTTTTTCCCTACATCAATAGGGAAAATAATTTCAATATTCATTTCATCTACAATATAAAATTTATAATTATAGTGACTTAGTATCAACACAATCATCTAAATTTTATTATTTATTAACAAGTTAGTAAGTTTACCCAACTCACTTTTATAGAGGGACTCACATGATCAATTAGTATCATTAATCTCCAATAATGGAATGGGTTAATACATTGAATTGTGTAACTACTGATATATTAGAACATTAATTCACTTAAATTACAATAATAGGTAGGATAACTATGGTCCAATTTCTAAATATTTTATTGAAACTCCATAATATGGGTGATTCAACCATAGACATAAAGATCCTTCCAATATTTAATATATATATCATGCTTCCAATGTGTTGACCACCATGATAATTATCCATCATAAATTCACATATTCCAGTCAACATAATGACTTCCTTTGAAGACATGCTATTGTTTCTCTAACAATGTTGAAGAGTTCTCTAGAGTTTCTCCTTATTTTGAAATTACTCCAACACTTGAAGAGGCTTAATAATCCCAATAATGTCCCACATTAAGAAGAATATAATGGATTCAACATCAACCTCTAAAACTTATGGGAAAACTTCAACCTTCCAACTTCCACTTTATGCAATGCTAATTCTTTTCCTTCCTATTCACCGAAGTCTAACCGAGTCATAATTTTACCTAAAATTTCGTTGAATAATAGCTTGGTAAATATATCAGTAGATTTATTTCATAAAACTATCTTCCAAGACCCCAAAGTATATCTTAAATGAATTTACAGATATAATGGTACTTTATTTTGATGTGATTTATCATCACATATAACATTAGTTTTTCATTCAAGAAAATTAAAATATGACTATAAAATCAGAAAAATTCACTTTCCTATATTCTTAGAAGCTATTAAATTAAGAAAATCAACCATACCATATCGTTATTTGATTATATTTCTTTCACATACTATGATTCCATTATAAAGAGATAAATCACTAGTTGTAGCCTCAATATCCAACTGACCATGGTTCCACCAAAGGTTAAAAATATCCAATTATTATATTTTATGAATTTTAATCTCCCATATCATTTAAGTCAATATATCCAACCAAAATATTATTTTTTAATCCGATAGATATATCTTCCATTACTTTATGATATATTAGAATCCACTTCATGCCGTCCCAGTTTTCTTTCCCATATTTTCCATGAATTGAAGCAATAAATGATATTTATAACTACTGGTTGATGTGGTATTATATTAATGTGCTTTAAAACTTTCTCAACTTGTAGTAATTGCTCCTCCAAGAGTTTGAAGTAACAGATAAGGGGATTTCAAACAAGTTTTCTTCCAGTTGTTTAATTTTTTTTACAATATATTGGATATAGAATTTATGAGATATATCTAAGATTCTAATATTCCTATATCACACGATCCTCATTCCCATGATATTATTAGCTTCGAAAACACCTTTAATTTCCAATATTTTTGAACAAGTATTCATTTAACCCTTGAATGAGTTGAATTAATGTACCTACTTAAAGATTATCATCCACATAAAACAATAAGATGATGAATTCTCTATTTCTATACTCATTATGGTAAAAATAATAGTCATAGTTACTTTTCTTGAAACCTTTATCCTCTATAAATAAGCTGAATTTTCAGTTCCATTGCCTTAGTTTTTATTTCACACTATAGAGATTCCTCTTGATAATTCAGACCAAGCTTTGATTCCATTGATCTATGAAACCAATAGATTTATCCAAATTGAATTCTTCCCCTAGATCTCCATAAATAAAATCCATCTTCACATCCATCTGTTTTAAATATAATCCCCCAAAAGAAAAAATAAATATGGTTCGAATGGTAGTATGTTTAACTATCGTAGAAAAAATTAGAAGAATTCAATACTGTACTTATGTTGAAATACATGGAACAAAATTCTTGCATTATACCTTTTACAACTATTTGATTTAACTTTTAATAAGGAAAACAATTTTTTTGCAAGTTCCTTATTTCTGAGTGGTAAATTTATTATCTCTATTGTGCAATTCACAAGAAGAAATTACAATTCTTCCTTTATGGATAACTCTCACTTCTCAGTATCACAATGGGTATCCCATTATTCTAGGATTTATCATTATCCACTATCCATCAACATTGTAAAGTTCAAGTCATCTCCACAACTTTTTATCTGCCATCTGATCCCTATTTACCTCAAAATTAAACTCAAACGTTTTCTCTCTTTGGAATCAAAACCTCAATAATTTTATCCTCTAAAACTCCAGAGGAGGACTTACTAGTTCCATAGATTTTACATTCTTCTTTTTTTGGTTCTAAACATGAAGACTTTGTTCTATCCTCCAAAATATATTATTTAATTTCAAAAATTTCAATAGACTTAGATCCATCTGTATTCATAGGAATTTGTGAACATATAGTGATAATATTTAAATCAATTTTGATTTAATTTTATTATTTACTTTAAAAAATTTTTCCTCCAAATTTAGTTATTTATATAAATTATGCCCCTTAAAATGCATAATTATACTTTTGATGAATTTCATTTTGTCACGATCCCAAAGTAAATATCCCATATATTCATCTCGAGAAACTATAATGAATCCTATGTGAGACTTAGAGTCAAGATGAAGGTTTTGGTTGCAGTGGAAGCGCTAGAGAGGAAATTCTTAACCCGAATTTTTTTCATAATTGAGGTTTAATCCAAGATGCACATCAATGATAAACTCAATTAATAATGTAATTTAATCCAAGATTAGTTTATTATTGAACACTAAAAATAAAGAATAAGATCATCAAATATTATTTATAATTAATTTAAATAATTAATAATTTCCTTATGATGTATTCTTTCTTCATTGATTAATCTGAAAATTTCTACAGATAGTACCATCATTTCATTGTAGGAATCACATGTAGATTACATCCAATGGTGATACCCATGTGCTCCATGAACCTCTGAACATATCCTTAGTAATCTATAGGTGCCAGTGTGGTAGATCCTAATTATTGGTTCATTCGTCCTTGATCACCCCGAGAATCTCTTCAAGGATGGTTCTCTTAGATCTCTCTAGACTTGAGAGTAGCAGTGGAGGAGGACTGCTCTCCATTATTGAGAGAGTTCTTAGAGAGAGATATATTTGAGTATTCGAGATAATTCTAAATGGATGTCATTTTTCCCAAAAAAATGAATATGAAAACCCTTAATAAAATAATAAGATTAAGTTTATATACCACTAGGGATATAAAATAATAATTACACATATGCTCTTATTTTTTATTAATTATTTTATATTCCCATGTCTATAATAATAAAAATATTATTATTTCTTGACATGAAAATAACTCACAAAATAAAATTAAATATTATTTTATTAAAATAATATAAAAAATATAATATTTCTCAACAAACTATTAAACCCGGTCCTATATTCATACACAATATTTATCAAACCTCGAACAATGAATATTTATTTAAGAAATTAATATCACTACATTATTTTCCAATAAATAAATAAATTTTATATTTTCTAAATAAAAAATAAATATTAATTAAATATTCTGCTCACAAAATATTCTATCAAATAACTAGTGATGGAATACATGAAATTAATTAAATATGAATAATTATTAAATCAAGTGTGAGAATAATATTTATTCAATATGTTAAACAATAAAAAATAACATTATTTTACAAAAGTTCTAGATACACTTAATGTGTGACCCTCTATACCTTTTCCTTAGTGGCATTAGGAGAATAAACCCAAAATTCAAGGTTTACATCTTTCCAGAGGCCAAGGAACCAAAAAAACAATGAAATTAGTGTCATAAAGACAATAAAATTCATATAGATGATTATTATGTAATATATTCCCTTTAACGTGACATATTTAATCAAGAGGGATTCATGATGGTTGCATCAATCCATATGCTCGAGGTCTTTTTCATTGAATCTTTAGAAATTGAAATTGTCTAAAAAACACTAATACCATGGATTTATTTGGGATATATCATTTCCATTAAAGTTACTGAGATATAAAATTCAATCAAATAAGGGAAAAATCTATTATTTCATTATTCATTAATGAAATATTACTCATTTGACACCTAACATACACTACTTCACCGCAAACACATGTCCTCATGGTTTTCCTCAATACAAAAAATTACATGACTCATAACACCCATTAATAATAATCTTAAATTATATAGACCAATACACACATCCATAGATAGGAACATAAAATTGAACATATAAATAGAGAATTCATATTGATGGGTCTGATTCCCATAATCTTTTATACTAGAAATTACTATGGGAATACACCATTATAAGGTCCTCAAATTAAAATGAGTCTGCACCCCTGATATCTAATATCATTTGTTCCGGTAAGATTATTTAATCTAGATATATATAATATATTTAAGAATAATATTGTGACACTCTTGGGTTCTCATCATAGTAAGAAAATTATTACGACCAAGGATTTTTATAAATTCATATTACACATTTTTAGATAAAAATTCAATATGTTACACATACACACACACCCTTCAGGACCATAATAATTTAGTTTATTTGGATACTAGGTACACAATATTATAATTTGGTGAATGATTTTCAATTAATTCTATAAATATCTTCCTATTTAGTACTCTTCACAAACATACCATACTTAAAAACTCAATTCATAACCCAAGGAAAGTAAATATAAGAAAAGGTGAGCTTAGATACCATTTAAGGGTAGATAAGGGAGATATATAAGTAAAACATCAGAATAAGGTTATGATAACATGAGCATAGAATTTTAAAACCATACCCTTCATACCAAATATTATAATCTTGATCCATAGAATATATATTAGTAGTTCATAAGAATTAAATCATAAGTAAATCAAATAAAATGATCCATGAGATTATAAAATTGGAATACAACATGGAATTATGGCATATACATAAACATAGAAAGCTATTTTCATATTATTCAAGGATCACTATCATGGCTATCATAGTGGAAAAATACCCTTACTAAACCGGGTTCACTCCCCATTATATTCCATTCTATATCATGATATATAAACATGTATCGAGTGAATTGGAGGGAGATATATCCACCACATGTCACATAATGTAGATAATATTTGTGTGTTCCACAAGATCAAAAGAAATTAATAATATCACAACCCATGAATTGAAATGGGTTTTTATAAACATTTCATCATATCATTTCCTTTGGAAAAGAGACAAATTTCATAATCATTTTATCACTGCATAACCACTAAAAAGAATCAGGTTTCATTAGAGTTCTATCAAGGTATTACCCATGGAAGAGAAACGGGTTTCATAAAAATAACATCATCATAAATATGAACCATTCATAGAAAGAATAATAACGGCATCCCTAGATTTTATCCCAATTAAATCATAAGTAATCTCATTGGATGTCATCTTTGATGGAGAATGATTTTGCAATAAAAATAACTCACACCATTTCTTGAGGAAAATAAACTTTATTTGAAAATTACATTTAAAAACTAAACTTTATAAAATATTCAGTATATAGTTTTATTTTAAAATGAAATTGAAGAATTATAAAAGAACATTTAAAAATCATTTAAAACATTTATTAAAGAAAATAATGTTTCCTCTTTGAAAAACAATTTTTAAAATATAAAAAAATTTGAAAATATTTTTCCTTGAAAATAAAATTGAAAACCTATAAAAAAATATTCAAATAAAATAATGGTAATTATGGAGAGAAATTTTGTTCTTTTCATATAAGTTAGAATAATGATTATGTTCAAATTTCTGGTAAAATCCAAACACACATAATTTGGAAAATTTCATGAAGATATCTTTTGAAACATCATTTAAAAAGTTAAACATGAGGAAAAATTTATTTAATAAATATTTTTAATAATGTAAAAAAAATTTGAAATAATTTTTGGAAAACATAATTTTAGAAGAAAAAGGGTTTTCAGGTGAAGAGGAGAATAATGGAGATTTATGTTAAAGACATTATTTTTAAACATTGAGTACATATTGAGAGGAAAATAAATGGAATAAAATGTATTATCACGACATAACTAGAGGTGAATAAAATCCCAGAGTTTCTTGATAAATGGATCATAATATTTCATTATCAGAAACATATTCATAAAAAATTTGGATAAATGATGATACTTTAATAAATAAAAGATTTACCACATTGGTTGTAATGTCTTGGAAATTCCGTATAATTTTTTTTTAAATTATATAGAATTATTTGGAGACCGTAAAATCTAATGGCATGCGATTTCGAGGCCCGGAGTTCCCGGAATGATCCATCGAATTTTGGTTGAGTTTTAATTAGTGTGTATAAGAAATTTTCCTAAAAAATTGAAATAAATCTTAAATGGTAACTCGGATTACAAATCTGAGGACACGGTTGAGTTTAGGATGGCGGGTTTACCCTAGGCGCGACTTAAGTTTAGTTGGTGCGGGCCTCCTGTGAGAAAACCTAAAAATGGCATGATAGTAAATAAAATGATTAAATAAATTAGTTTATTTTTAAAATCCTTATAACTCACAAATTGTAGCTTAGATTGAAAATCCGAGACCATCACTGTACTCGTGATTACATTCTTTATTTAGGAAGATACTAACTTTGGCCGACGCAGACCACCAGTGAAAGTTAGTTTTTGGATGAAAATAAAATAATTAAGTGACATTTATTTTATTTTAAAATCCATAACTTTTAAACGGTGACTTAGATTTGAAATCTGAGAGTGCAGTTAGGTTTATTGGGGTGTGTTTCACTTAGGCAGAGCCTAACATCGACCGACACGGGTCAGGGGTGACTGTTATAATTTTCCGAACTTTTTTTGGGTACGTTTAGTAAACGCACGAGCGACATTATATAACTTTTGAACTGGTGGTCGGAATTGAAATCTGAGGGCATCGTTGAAGTTATAATACCAATATTCGCTTAATAATACATTCACCTTAACCTTAGTAGGTCGAGGGTGAAAGTTAGTTTTTGTGAATTTTGTGGGAGAGTTGAAAGAATAAAAATAAAATAAAGAACAACTTTTATTTAATTTTTAAAACCTCCCATTTGATGTTTAGTGGTGGGGACCACCCAAACTAAAAACCCCAATTTAAATTCAATGGTGAGGACCACCCGGCCCTTTAAATCCCCCTTTAATGGGAGATAAATCTTGGTTTTCCTCCCATTAATGTGCCAACTCAATTAGTTTATTTAATAAACTTATTTGGAACTTCACCATTTGGTTGGAGGATTGTTGGCATAAGGGAGAGCTTTAGAGAACTTGGAAAGAGATTCTGCAACAAAGAGCATCCTCCAGAATCAGAGAATGAGGACGATTCTTGATCCTAGATCGGAAACATCTTGTGGGAGCAATGAATGCCGGCATCACCATCTCATTGACTTCGTCTTCTTCCTCGCGCCACCTCCAATGGACAATCGAGGTATGGGTTTTTATATATGTTTGAATTTGTTTTATTTATTCTTCATATCCTAAATTCATGATAATGATGCCCAAAAAAACATGGACATCGTCCCGCACATAAACCATGATTCTCTTTCTTTTTTATTCTTCATGCATTCTTCGTGCGTTCTTCAACACCTAATATTTATTGGAACTGGAAACACAGAGTTTTGTTGAGTGCGATATATGGATGCGAAGCCCACAATGAAAGGATTGCAAATATACAATTATTTAATTTTTCAGTCTTGGAATGAAGCTGTAATGGCTCACAGAAGGAGGTGGCCAAATATTTATTGGCACTGTAAATTCAATATTCTCTTGAGCCCGACATATGGACGTGGATCCCTCAACCCGAGGATCGTGAATATGCGATCATTTTATTTTTCAGGGTTAGAATGAAGATGTGACATCCCACGGAAGGAGCGACATGGCGGATCAGTGCTGTCTAGCGCGGCTGGTGCAGGTGGTGCGTGCATAGAAAGTGGGGCCAGGTGGCTTCAGCCGACGACGAGGCAGATTAGGCGGCGGCGTGAGTAGGCGGCGCGGCGGAGGCAGGTCGTGTACGAGGCGGAGGCACATTGGATTCCCGATTCGTGTACAAGGGTGAAAAATCGTGGAAGAAGAAAATTATATTAGTGAGAGGAAGGAATAAATATGAAATAAAATTGAAATAAAATTGAATATAAAAAAAGAGATAGAGGTGCTATTTGGACCTACATACACTAAAATGGGATACACCACATGTGCGTGAATCTCAAATGAGATTGGAGAGAGAAACTTTCAATGAAATTAAATAATAATAATATAATAATAATATTATTATTTTTGGTTGTCAAAACCCTATTTCACCAGTAACTTATCCGTGCGACCTCAGTTTCATGAACCATTAGCGGCAGTGCAACCCTCACTTCGAGACAAAAATTATAAGTCCAATATTGGATGTCTTTTTCTGGTTTTCGGATCAGGTACCCGAAGCACTCGGAAAATAATAGATATAATATTATTATTAAATATTTGACCCACCATAACTCCGGTGTGCAAAATCCAATTGAATTTCTGTTAGTGGAGATGTGATCCGGTCATTAATACGGTCGATTCAAGTCTAATCTTGAATACTAAATTCTGGTTTGTGGCTCAGGTTCATGAAACACCCTATAATAATAATATTAATATTGCGAGATCTTTTAATTGACATATCTCCCTCATACGGTGTCGAAATGACGAACCGTCAATGGAACCAGAAACCTTGGATCGAGATAGTCCTTTTGGTATACCCCACTTTGGGTTTCGATAAATTTGGGGTACGTCCAGGTTGGATCAAACACAAATCTAACCGGGCCCTCAGGACTAAAAGACTAATAACTTATAGACTGGACGTACTATTGACGCACCGTTTGTTGCGTTGAGACCCTTTTTATGTGTTGGTCCTTTGAGATACTTCTTCGGGGGACTTCGTGGCAGTTAGAGTATCCACTAGTGGATTGAAGAGAGGACCCTCCCGGAGACAAGAAGCCTTAGTCTGGGAACCCTTTAGCTGGCTGTGATGATGTACTAGGATCCTGTGTGGGTCTGACGACGTACTGTGACAATGTACTAGGATCCTGTGTGGGTCTGACGACATACTGTGAACATGTACTAGGATCCTGCGTGGGTATGATGACGTACTGACAATGTACTAGGATCCTCTGTGGGTTTGACGACGTACTGACGATGTACTAGGATCCTATGTGGGTCTGACGACGTACTAACGACGTACTGGAGATCCTGTGTGGGACAACACCGAGTGATCCTGTGTGGGTCAGCACCAAGTAATCCTGTGTGGGTGAGAACTGAGCGATCCTGTGTGGGTGAGCACCGAGCGATTCTATGTGGGTTGGCACCGAGCAATCCTGTGTGGGTCAGCACCTAGAAATCCTGTGTGGGTCAGCACCGAACGATCCTATGTGGGTCAGCACCGAGCGATCCTCTATGGGTCAGCACCGAGCGATCCTGTGTGGGTCAGCACCGAGCGATCCTGGGTGGGTCAGTACCGAGCGATCTTGTGTGGGTCCGTACCTAGAGATCATATGTGGGTCAGCATCTAGAGATCCTATGTGGGTCAGAACCGAGTGATCCTATACGGTTTAGCAGCAGAGCCTCTTAACAGAGTAAGATGATTCAGTAAGTTACATCTAATCATTTTGTACTTCTGTACCTAAGTTATAACTGGTGTGAGCTGAGTCTATACCTTGTGGTATTTTTCTTTGTGGTGATACCTTGGTGGTATTATTCCGTGTTGTTTACCCTTGTGGTATTTCTTCCTTTGTAGAATAGTTGAGCTTTGGGCTATTGATTTGGACTCTGTGTTTCCTCGTGATTGAAATGAGTATACTTGATAACTTAGGTATATTTATAGGCAAATTCCTAAGTAGGGTTGTCAGTTGATTTCATGCTTTGTGGTTTATCCTTTTTGGATTTTGTGATACCTTGAGGGTTTCAGGGTCCATAATGAGTATCATTATACTCACCCATGCACGGGCTATGCCCGCACCTTGTTGTGTTGGTTGCAGATGACAGATAGCGCTGACTGAGGATGAGGCGTACTGCAGAGACAACCGTTCGAGAGCTATACGTACCCTTCAGGTAGGATCCTTGGTGGGTGTTCACATGAGTTTTCTAGTTTACTTGTACCTTACTGTTTCTTGTACTTTCTAGTTGGGCTTGTATTCTGGCCCCTTTTACTTACTGTACTCAATCTATTTACTATAAAAATTGCTTGTGTTTGTATCTTTTTGTGTGCTTGGTTGCGTGAGTTTATATGTTACAAAGGAAATGCCTTCCCTGTTTTAGGGAATACACCTTTCCGTGCTAGTCTCTAGCCCCTTTCATTTATAAGATGGGCTGGGGGTAGTCACGACATGGGCCCTGGGGGACTGGTCATGAAAAATTGGTATCAGAGGAGTCGGTTCTACCGTAGAACATATGACTCTCATATTTTTAAAAGAAATAGTGTTAAGTGTAGTGAGTGTGGTTATCAGTTTAGGGAATCTAGTGTTGGTGTGGTGGCTGACGTACCCATACACGAGGACCCTGACTTCTAATTTCTGACTCAGTGCACGAAAACACTGATTGCGATTGTGTTTTGAAAAGTTTTGTTGTGTTTTCTTTGAGTCATCTCACAAGGTATAACTTAATGACCATGGTGAACCTATTATTTATCAGGATAACACTGCATAGATATCCAACTAGGATTCCCGAGAGAGTACACGATGACGGCCCACCGAGTGACGAGGCTCTAGTAGAGGGCCCTCTTACTATGTTGGCACCTTCGGGTGGTGTACCAGCAGCAACACCACCTGTTGGGTAGTAGTTTCCACCATCCACACTAGCAGATGATGCACGCTGACTGAGTGCATTGAATGAATTCCAGCAGTATAGGGCTCCAAGGTGTCGAGGAAAGACAGATTCCCACGTAGCTGAGGGCTGGCTGGTAGAGTTTTCCGCCCATTTGAGACACCAGTAGAGAAGATGGTGATCTCAGCTATTAGTCTTTTTCCATGAGTGACCATAAAGATGGTCCACATAGTGATGAGGCTTCTGTACGTGGACCATTATCCAAGATAGTAACTTTGGGTAGTGTGTAAGATATATCACTACCCATTAGTCAGGAGTTACAACCGGCGGTACCAGTAGAGGACACATATAGGCTCATTGCCTTAGATGTGATTCATCATCAGACACCCCTCATGTTCTGAGGTGAGCCCGACTCAAAGGTGGATGATGACTACCTTGAGGAAGTGGCTTAGATTTCTCAAGAGCTTCTATAGCTTTGGTAGAATGACATGTCGGTAGCTGAGTATTCATCGAGAAGTACCAATCATTACTGGTACTCAATGAATAGGATACGATCAGTGCTTCAGAGCTCAGACCTCTGAGTGAGGTGTCTTTAGGGACATTTGAGCATACACTATTCCTCTATGTATTCATACTTATGTTAGGGTTCTAGAGAGAACCTTTGTTGTTGAATATTATTTGGATGAGCAGATGTAGCCAGTGAATGTTAGCAGTGGAAAAGCAGGAAACTTTCGCCAGTCTTAGAGACTTGGGCGTGTAAAAATATTTTGAGAAGAAGAAGTTTTAGGGACAGATGAATCTTCAGGGCTCCAGACATGGAAGTAGAGCTTGGTAAGCAGCATGAGGTGGTGTACATTTTGACATGTTATAACCACCCCCCATTGTGGTCCCCGCCAGGCTCAGGGAGCTAGAGGATAGGGGAAGAGAGTAGCTACATGAAGTCAATGAGTGTAACCCAAGGGATCTAGGAATTATTCGAGGTACGGTCTATGAATACTACTATTTTCCGTATCAATAGAAATATGTACCAATAATTCCTTATTTCCAAGAGTATTGTCCAAGAACTAGAGTTTCCGGTTAAACTGTTGACTTGACCCTCATGTCTGGAGATACCTTTGGGAGGAGAATCGATAATCATACGTACGCCGACAGTGTGATCTGACACTTGAGGTGAGAGTTTCGGTTGGAACCTCTTAGTGGCAGTGTTGGGGCCTTATGATGTTAGTTTGGGTATGACTGGACATCCACAATTCATACTCATATTGACTGTATTATGAAAAAAGGTTGTGGTTGATCTACAATGTTGGGATGAGGTTTTCCTTAGTCAGTGAAAAAGGAAACCCAGGCAGCACAGGATAAAATCCTGCATAGGAGGGTGCGGCTGATCACTCGTGAGTCAGCCAGCCTTACCCTCATGGAAGCAAAAGTTTTGTGTTTTATGTTTCCAATTAGAGTGGCTAGAGTTCATCTAGGACTATGACATTAAGATAGTATATACTCATGGGAAGGAGAATGTGGTAGAAAACACACTCACCAAGAGGTCTGGTCTACAACTACTGAGTGAGGCATCAGAGTAACTAGTCATGCTGCAGATATCCTTTGTGGATAGAGATGAAGCTGCATACCTCTAGTCTATGACTGTCACTCCCCCACTCCTTCCGCAAGTTGGGGAGGTGCAACTTGGGGGAATTGACTGTGAAGCTCGACATGCTCAGATATCCTCAGGGAAGGCACCTAATGGATTTTTTAAAGCTGGGGAGCATGTCGTCCTCTTCAGAGGACGTACGATGGTACCGATTGCTCTTCAAGAGGAGGTGTTGAGGGAGTTTCATACGTCCCCTATGGCAGAACATCATGGTGTGGTGAAGATGTAACAGGACCTCTGATATCAATACTGGTGGCTATAGATGAATAAACTAGTATTAGAGTTTGTATCATGAAGTCTATGTTTTCAGAAAGTGAAGACTACAAAAATTTGGCAGAAGTCTTATGCCAACAAGATACGAAAACCCTTGGAGTTCCAGGAGGGGAACCAACTATTCTTGCGAGTCTCCCCTCGATAGAGACTATAGAGATTTGGCCGAGGAAGAAAGTTATCACTGAGGTTTATCAGTCCTTTTCTGATACTTTGAAAGATTGGTGAGGTAGCATACAACTTGGCTCTTCCACCATAGTTGGAGAGGGTGCACGACGTCTTCCACGTATCCCAAATGAGGAGATACGTGTATGACTCATCTCACATCGTCGACCATGTCGAGATAGACTTCGAAGATGGGGCAAAGTTTATGGAGGTTCTAGTGGAGATTAAGAATAGATAGGATTAGGTCCTTCATGGGTGGGCGATACCTCTAGTACGCGTACGCTGGCATCACGAGAACCTCCAAAAGAGAACATGGGAGCGGGAGACTTAGATTCCTGCTGAGTACACTCCTTTGGTTGTTTTTCCTTTGTTTTGTCTTTCGTGGAGGTAAAGTCATATGGTGGGGAGAATGTAATGTCCCAGAAATTCCGTATATATTTTTTAAATTATATGGAACTATTTCGAGACTGTGAAATCTGACGACGTGTGATTCTGAGGCATGAAGTTCTCAAAATGATCTGTCTAAGTTTGGTTGAGTTTTAATTAGTACACGTAAGTAGTTTTCCAAAAAAAGTGGAATAACTCTTAAATGGTAACTCAGATCATAAATCTGAAGGCACCATTGAGTTCAGGATGGTGAGATTACTCTAGGCGTGACTTAAGTTTAGTCGGCGCATGCCTCCTGTGAGATAACCCAAAAAATGGCATAACCATAAATAAAATAATTAAATAAATTATTTTATTTTTCAAATGATTATAACTCACAAACAGTAGATCAGATTGAAAATAAAAGTCCCCCGATGTACTCGTGAGGGCATTCATTATTTAAGAAGATACTAACTTTGGCCGGCACAGACCAACAATGAAATTTAGTTTTTGGTCATAAATAAAATAATTTAGTGAAAATTGTTTTATTGTAAAATACATAACATTTAAACGGTTACTCAAATTTTATATCTGAGAGTACCGTTGGGTTCGTTGGGGAGTGTTTCACTTAGGTAGAGCCTAACCTTGACCGACGTAGGTCAAGGGTGACTGTTATAATTTTTCTAAACTTTTTTTTTTCAGGTACATTCAGTAAACGGGTGAGCAGCGTTATATAACTTTTGAACCAGTGCTCAGAATTGAAATCTGGGGGCACCATTGAACTTGCAGTGCCGATATTTTTTTAAGAAGACCTTCACCTTGACCGCAGTAGTTCTAGGGTGAAAGTTAGTTATCCTGAATTTGTCGGAGAGTTAAAAGAATAAAAATAAAATAAGAAACAACTTTTATTTTATTTTTAAAACCTCACATTTGATGTTTAGTGTGGGTAACGCCCGAACTAAAAACCCCCAATTTAAATTCAATGGTGGGGACCATTTGACCCTTGAACTCCCTCTTTAATGGGTGATAAATCTTGGTTTTCCTACTATTGATGTGCCAACTCAATTAGTTTATTTAATAAACTTATTTGGCACTTCACCATTTGGTTGGAGGATTGTTGAAAAAATGGAGAGATCTGGAGAACATGGAAGAAGATTCTACAACGATGAGCATCCTCCAGAATCAGAGAATGAGTACAATGCTTGAGCTCAAATTAGAAACATCTTGTGGGAGCAACGAATGCCGAAATCACTGTCTCATCAACTTCATCTTCTTCCTTGCGCCACCTCCAACAGACAATATAGGTAGGGTTTTTTTATATATTTGAATTTTTTCATTGATTCTTCATATCCTAAATTCCAGACGATGATGGCCAAAAAAACGTGGCCATCGTCCAACACATAAACCATGCTCCTCTTTCTTTTTTATTTTTCCTGTGTTCTTCGTGCATTCTTCAATGCCTAATATTTATTGGTGTTGGAAACACAGAGTTTTATGAGCGTGATATATGGACGTGAATCCCTCGACGCAAGGATCGCGAATATGCGATCGTTTAATTTTTCAGTCTTGGAACGAAGCTGCAATGACATGCAGAAGGAGGCGGCCAAATATTTATTGGCACTGGAAATGTAATATTCTATTGAGAGTGACATATAGACATAGATCCCTCTACCCAAGGATCGTGAATATGTGATAATTTTATTTTTCTGGGTTCGGAAGAAGATATGACAACCCACAGAGGGAACGACATGGCGAAGCAGGGCTGTTCAGCGTGGTTGGTACAGGTGGTGCATGGGTAGCAAGTGGGGCCAGGTGGATTCGGTTGACGACGAGGCATATTAGGCGGAAGTGCGACTAGGCGGCATGGCGAAGGCAGGCCGTGTGTGAGGTGGAGGCACAGGGGATTCCCGGATCGTGTACAAGGGTGAAGAATCGTGGAAGAAGAAAATTATATCATAGAGAGAGGAATGAATAGATAGGGAATAAATTTAAAAGAAAAATGAATATAAAAAAAGAGATAGAGGCGCTATTTGGACCCACACGCACCAAAATGGGATACCCCTTTTGTGTAGGAATCTCAAATGAGATTTGAGAGAGAAACTTTCAATGAAATGAAATAATAATAATAATAATAATAATAATAATATTAATAATAATAATAATAATATTTATGGTTGTTAAAACCTTATTTCATTCGTAACTTATCCGTGCGACCTCGGTTTCACAAACCATCAGCGGCAGTGCGACCCTAACTTCGAGAAGAATATTATGAGTCCACTATTGGATGTCTTTTTCAGGTTTTCTGATCGGATACCCAAAGCACTCGGAAAATAATAGATTTAATATTATTATTAAATCTTCGACCCGCCATAACTCTAGTGTGTGACGTACAATTTATTTTCCATCAGTGGGGATGTGATCTTGTCATTAATACGGGCGATTCAAGTCTAATGTTTGATACTAAATTACGGTTCATGGCTTGGGTTCATGAAACTCCCAATAAAAATATTATTATTATTTCGAGATCTTGTATTCGACATATCTCCCTCATATGCTGTCGAAATAAAGAACAATATATGGCCCTAGAAACGTTGGATCGAGATGGACCTTTTGGTATACCCCACTTGGGTTTTCAGTAAATTTGGGGTATGACCGGGTTGGATCAAACACGAATCCAAACGGGACCTCAGGACTAAAAGGCTAATAACTTACAGGCCATATGTCTGATTGACGCACCGTCTATTGCGTTGATAACCCTTTTATGTGGAGGTACTTTGTGATACTTCCTCAGGGGAATTCGTGGCAGTTGGAGTATCGACCAGTGGATTGATGAGAGGACCATCCTGGAGACAAGCAAGATTAGTGCAAGAACCCTGTAGTTGGCTATGATGATGTAATAGGATCTTTTGTGGGTATGATGATGTACTATGATGATGTACTAGGATCCTCTGTAGGGCTGACAACGTACTATGATGATGTACTAGGATCCTGCGTGGGTATGACGACTTAATGACGATGTACTAGGATCATGTCTGTGTTTGACGATGTATTGAAAATGTACTAGGATCTTGTGTGGGTCTAACGATGTACTGACGATGTACTAGCGATCCTGTGTGGGTCAGCACCGAGCAATCCTGTGTGTGTCAGCACCGAGCGATCCTGTGTGGGTCAGCACCTAGCGACCCCGTGTGGGTCAGCACCAAGCGATCTTGTGTGGGTCAGCACCGAGTGGTCCGGTGTGGGTCAGCACCGAGCGATCCTGTGTGGGTCATCACTGAGCGATCCTGTATGGGTCAGCACCTAGAGATCTCGTGTGGGTCAGCACCGATCGATCTTGTGTGGGTCAGCACTGAGCGATCTGGTGTGGGTCAGCACTGAGCGATCCTGTGTGGGTCAGCACCTAGCGATCATGTGTTGGACATCACCAAGCGATCCTATGTGGGTCCGCTCCAAGCGATCCCGTGTGGGTCAACACCAAGCGATCCTATGTGGGTCAACACCTAGAGATCCTATGTGGGTCAGCATCTATAGATCCTATGTGGGTCAACACCGAGTAATCCTGGGTTGGTCAGTAGAAGATCCTCTTAATACATTAAGATGATTCAGTATGTTACATCTAATCATTTTTTACTTCTGTAACTAAGTTATACCTAGTGTGAGTTGAGTCTGTACCTTGTGGTATTTTTTCTTCATGGTGATACCTTGGTGGTATTCTTCTGTGTGGTGTACCTTTGTGGTATTTCTTCCTTTGTGGAATACTTGAGCTTTGGGCTATTGAGTTGGACTCTGTGTTTCCTCATGATTGAGATGAGTATACTTGATAACATTTCTATATTTATGGGCATATAACTAAGCAGAGTTGTCAGTTTATTTCATGCTTTTTGGTTTATCCTTTGTGGATTTTGTGAGACCTTGAGGGTATCAGGGTCCCTACTGAGTATCATTATACTCACCCATAAATGGGCTATGCTCGCACCTTGTTGTGTTGGTTGTAGACGAAGGACAACACTGACTAAGGATGAGGTGTACTACATAGATGACCGTTCGAGATATGTACCTACCCTTCAAGTAGGATCCTTGGTGGGTGTTCACAGGAGGTGTCCAGTTTACTTGTACCTTCCAGTTTCTTATACTATACAGTTGAGCTTGTATTCTGGCCCCTTTTACTTACTGTACTCACTCTATTTACTATACAGTTTGCTTCTATTCGTATCTTACTGTGTGATTGGTTTCATGAGTTTACATGTTACAAAGGCAATGCCTTCCTAGTTTTAGGTAATATACCTTTTGGTTCTAGTCTCCAGCCCCTAGCCTATTGAAGGTGGTCTTGGGGTAGTCACAACACAGGCCCTGGGGGACGGGTCGTGACATTGGTAACTTTGAATTATAAGTCCCATGAAATACTAATTTTATATTAAACTTATAATATCATGAGAATAAATAAATTGAAGATATTACATCTCAAAGTTTCATTATATACACCTTATAAAATGATATAGGTTCATAATATAACATATGTCTTAAAGAAGGCAAATTGAGAAAAAAATTCCCTTACTTCTTTAGTAACTTTTGACTTGTAAACCGCATGAAAGAGATATCATAAAATGGATATGTAAATAAACATAATTATATAGATAATAATATCAAAGTAAATTTATGGTGAGTATATACACCACATAAAATAAGAACATGGTGAATGTGGCATGTATCTCACAAAAGTAAAAAAAGTGAGATGAAAATCCCTCACCACTATAGTAATATTTTGAATCATAGGCCCAAAATAATAATAAAATAAATTAAAAATTTGAATATCATGAAAGGTAGGGTATTAATTATATGAAACTTAAAATTGTATTTAATTAAACCACAAAAAAATGAGTCGTGAATTTTTCAATGTCTCCCAGAAATAAAAGAGAGACTAGAAATCCCATATCTTAAGTCTCAACTTCCTTTGTACACATTCAGAAATCCTATATAATAAATATAATTTTATTATAAATATACTACATAACCATAATTATATATATTATATAGTGTATGATTTAATTATTACCATTCAATACCCTTTTATTACTAATTCCTTGTAAAAATAAAATTTCAGGTAATAACTGCTTTTTTTCATATACGTTTTGATTTTAAATTTTTGGTTCTCTTACTTTGATCATGGTTCCATCTAATCCATAATATTAATAAATAAATAATTATCATTTTTTTATATTAATTATACTTTTAATACCAATAATTATTATTTTTTGATAAATTAAGTATGCTACGATCATGGAGATAGTGGGCCATACCTATACATAAGCATCATTTCCATTTTTTAGTGATCATTATGGAAAGAAGGTAAGTAATATTGTATCATTAAATAGTGATAATAATATAATAATTAATATTTTATCTCTTAAAATAAACTTATACACAACATTAATGTGGCGTGGTTATGAAAATAAAGAGTGACATCACTTCGTGAAGGCGGTAGTCCGCACATACACGAACGATGTCATCATCTTTTAGTGAGTGAGAAGGTAAAAAATAAAATGATATATTATATTTTTATATCAATAAATATGAAATTAATATTAAAACTATGTAATTATGTCTTATATATTAATTATAATTATCCTATTTTCTTCCATGAAAATCGTTAGTGAAAGACGTACCACATCGCTTCACCAAGCGGTATTTCGCCGTATACCTAGGTGATGTTATCATATCACCAAAAGAATGGGAATTAAAAATGTAAATATTATATAATTAATATATAGGTATAATTATATTATAAATAAAACTATATTCTCTATATCCATCATCATAGACAACTATGATATGTGGTAATGGAAAAACAAATGACATCGGTTTATGAGGCGTTTATCCTCCATACACATGAATAATGATTTCATAACCCATTTGATGGAAGTGAGGATGGTTTTAGGAAATTTACTTTACATAAAAAAATTTATTATATTTAATATAATATGTTTTTTATATAATCATGTATTAATATTAATTAAAGGATTAGTGGAATAAATAAAATAAAAACACTCACTGAAGGACGTTACCTCTTCTTTTGGTATCGTATTAATGTTTGCATCAAAAGCCTTCCTAGTTTAGTTTTTTTAAAAAATATGGATTATAGGATTCAAGGAGGGAATTTGGGAAGTGATTTAGGAAATTATTTTTCTGAACCAGTAGGGTTTTAAGGTTGGAATAGTAGAGAAGAGTGGGTGTCTTTTTATAAGTGAGGTGAGTGGAAAACTTGTAATGTTTTGAAAAGAAAAATGTGTACCTATGTTTTTATCATTAAAAAAGGACAAAAAATGGACTATTATAGAGAAATATAAATTATAGTGTCTATATAGTTCCATAAAATATATTTCAGACAAGTTTTATTCCATTTTATCCCCTATCTTTTTAGTTTAACCCCCGGTAAACCCATTTTTACCTTAACTGTGGTAAGTAATTTTTACTATTTTTACTATTCATTATAGTAAAAAATTAAGTTAAATTATTATATAATATAAATTATTTTTATTACCAATATTTTATCCATTTTGACAATTCCAATTCATAGAATTAGAATATTTTAATTTAAAATTAATCCTTCAGATGCGATGAGAATCCCAATTTTCAAAGAGAAAAAGCTCAAACATTTACAAGGTTTTATATCAAAATTCAATATAAAAATGATTATAATGACTTAAATTAGATCAATAGATATATTATAAAAAAATTAAATTTAAAATCAAATGAAAATATAATTGAAATTTATAAATAATTTTAATAAAAAGAAAGTTTTCAATTAAAATTCAATATTTTTCACTATTTATCAAAAAATTAATCTTTTCAAAAACTTTTCAAAAATTACTGATAAAATAACTTTTATATTTTTATTTAAAAAATAAATTATATTTTTTAAAATAAATTTTCTAAAGATTTCAAAAATTTATTTTATTATTTTTGACAAAAATATCATTTTTTTGAGAAAATCGTATTTTCAAAACATATAATGACTTTATTGAAAAATCAAGTACTCTTTTATCAATATTTTTTATTTATATAAAACTATTATACTTAATATTTAAAAATTAATTATTAGTATTCATACAAATAATTTTAATGGTTAGGTTATAATAGTCATTTTTAAAAAAATTATAATATATCATGATTTTGTTAAAACTTAGTGTTGTGTGTAACATAAGATATCAGAGAAATTTAAAATTTTCAGAAAAAAATTAACAAAAACTTAGGGTGGTACAAAAATACCGTGAACTTTTACTGCGATAGTTACTCTTATGAAATTTTCATATATTATGTCATGCTGAAGAATAATCATGATGTGAAAAGTAGTTTGTTAGTAATCAAAACTATGAATATAGATTATCATTAAGTACACAACAGTTTGTTCTAGGGAACTAACTCAATCATAGTCCCACTTTAACTAGAGCTGACTATAAACATCCTTTAGTCCACCAGCTCTCACATGATACTCTTAATTCTACTGATATATTTTATTAGTTAAGGGGTCTTCCATATTTTCTTCCATGTAAACTCTTCTTACTGTAACTTCACCCATATGAGAAATATCCCTTAAGGGGTGATAATGTTTTAGTATAATATTTATCATTTGGTGCAACCTTTTTTATTTCTTAGAATCCACCACTATAGTATTATCACAATATAACACAATAGGGTCTTTACTTCTAGGTAACAAATCAAGATCTTGGAAAAAGTTTGATATCCAAATGGATTATTGACCTTTATCAGAAGCTTATATATGCTCATACAACACTATAGAATAGGAAATATATATCTTCTTTAAACTCTTGAATCTCACAGCTCCACCGTTGAGATTGAAAACATATCCCAACAGTGGCTTATGATCAGTTTTTTGAAAACTATCTTTAGTATAACCCCCTAACTATCTCCTCATATTTTCCAGACATCAGGAATATATCTATAATTCTTCTTAGATACTTAAGGATAGACTTAATAGTACACTAACTATGTTAACCTAGATCATATTTATATCTTCTTACCATTCTCAATTCATGGGTAACATTTTCTAGAACATAACATGACATACATGATTGATCCTATCACTTATATGTATAGGATATTACTCATTATCTCTTTATCTTTTGTGTCTTCTAGAACAGTTTCTTAGAAATAATATTTCTACGTGATAATGGAATTAATACCCTCTTGGATTACTCCATACTAAATAATTTTTTATCTAGTCAATTCATGTACATTGAATTAGTCTAACAATCCACTTAGATATATCATGAATGATATTGATCCCTAGATTATAGAATTTTTTATAGAAGTACTTTATATGGAAACAAGTGTTTAACTAGTCCTTAATATACTGTAAGAATGGTATTTTATTTCCAATATGTAATAAGTCAGAAAAATATACTACCAGGATAACGACCACATTCCCACTAAAACACTTTTAAACACCCGGATCAAATTCATTCTTAATGAAACAAAATTATTTAATTGCTTTATTGAATAAATCTATAAAATGTATCATTGCAGAATTCATATATTTTTGGCTTCACCTGGAGTCACAAACCCTTATTATAGGGTCATATAGAAACCTTAATAAAGGTTCCCATTAAGGAAATATTTTTTTAACATCCATCTACAAAATTTCATATCCATGGTAAACAATTATGACAAGTAGAATTCTGATTAATTTAAACAAGGAAAATTGTAAAAAGGTTTTTTCATATTCATTTACTTAAATCCTTTTAAACCATTTCACCACTAGTATTTATTTCTAGGTAATTCACCTTTCCTTGTCTAGTTTTCTCTTGAATACCCATTTTCACCCAACAAGATTTATATCAACTGGAGGATCAACAAAAGCCCAAACTTGGTTTTGATAAATGGAATCCATTTTAGAATTCATATAATATTTCCATGTTATAAATTTTGAGATCTTTACTTCCTCTTTATTGGAGAGAGATTCACTATTTTCAACCAAAAACGAGTCACCATATTCGGTGACTAGAAAACCTTGTCTCTCTAGTTCTATTACCAATTTAGTAATCCTATGCAGTACTTTTATTTTATGAACAAATTTTCCATGGGTACCTGTGTAATTTATTCTTATAGTAAATCTTTTGTAAATTGACCATCAAATTCATCAAATTTAATATTTCTACGAGTATACTTCTTGAGGATATGCTCCCTATCAAGAATGTCAGCTTATCGGATGATAATCACTTTCTTGTCTAACGGGTTATATAGGTAGTATACCTTTGTTTCCTTAGGATACCATTTAAAGATACACGTTTTTCTATGGGGTTATTGGTTTTATATTGAGGAGGTATTAACACATTCTTCTCAAACCCATAAAAATGTATGTGACCAAACATTTTTCTTTCTACACTATATATCAAAGGGTGTCTATTTTTTTCTCTATTTAGTACTTGATTTGGTGTGTATACCATAATTTGTAATGAATATACCCAAAAGAATAAAGGAAAATTTGTATAACTCATAATTTAAATTAGAATTTCTTGAATGATATAGTTTATCTTTTAAATTACACTATTCCACTGTGGTGTGTAAGGTGGAGTAAGTTGAGAAAGACTTCCAAACTCCCATAAAAATTTATGAAATATTGGTTAAGATATATACCAACTCAATCTAATAAAATCTTATTTATCATCCTTATAATTTTATTCTATACTTCATTCTTCAATTCATTTAATTTATAAAAGGACATAGAATTATACCTCACCAATTAGACATATCAAAATTTACTTATGTCATCAGTAAATTTTATGAAGAATACACACCTGTAATTTTTTCTAGAAATGATCTACACACATCATTGGGTACTAATCATAGAATATCGATGAACCTTTCACTATATACAATGAATGGTGGTTTAGTTATTGTTTCCTTGAAAACAATCATGACATCATTTAAGTGTTTTTAGCTCAAAAGTGTCTAAATAATCATCTGGATATATATTTGTAAAATGATTTTTATTTAGATGATGAATATGGAGATTCCATAGATGAGTGTTATATGAGTCATGTGAACATGATTCTTTTTCAATTTAAAACACCTTGTTTTCATAATTTAATACATAAATGCATTAATTTAAATGTGACATACCATAAAATATTTTATTTTTATAAAATAAAGAATTATTACATCCAAATTTGAAAATAAAACCATCTATATCTCTACATGATATAGAAAGTTTTTTCTTGGTAATAGTTGGTGCATAATAAAAATATCTTAAAACCAATATCATTCCTATTAGTAATGAAATGTGGTAGTCTATAATATATAGAGTATCCATCCTCACACCATTGGAGGCCTAAAAATATACCTCTCATCTAGATATATTTTAGAATCTACATGGTTCCTGCACATGGATGCATATGTGATCACTATAAGCTGTATCTAAAACCAAATGTATAGATATTTAATTATTGTAATCAATAAAGAACATACCTTTGTATTCCCCTTTATTTTGGGTGTAGTTCCCATTCTAGTGTTCTTGATTTACATATGGAAAAGATACTTATTCCTTTTCCTTTCTCGACCTATGGATCTTTCCATTGTTAGAAGGATAGTTCTATAGGGATTTAGACTTATTATGAGTCTTGGGACCCTTTTCCCTATTCATAAGTTTCTTATTCACTATAAGGATTGTGGGGTTTTTCATGAAACATGTCCTTGTACAATTGGAAAATAAGATTAATAAGTTTTTAAATAATCTTCTCTTCATTTTTATGTTATAGTTAACAATAAACTAGATAAGGATTTTACTAGTGAGTAAATTATGATATCTATGTTCAATTCATCTGGAAATTTAATCCTTAATATGTATAATCATTCAATGTAGCCAATAAAATTGACTACAGGAGACCCATCTGTCCTTGAAACTCTAAGCTTGGTTGTAAACATAATATTTGAGATCTCATATCACTCTTGGCTCACCTTATCTTTATATAGATCTTTAATGTGATCCATCACAATATACACATCTATATCCTCTTTTTTTAATTTAAAATCTCATTTTCCATGGATTATAGAATGAAACATGGAACATCTATGACATCATTAAGATATTTCTCAAAGATATACAACACTTACTCACTATCCTCTTTACTAAGTGAATTAGGAATATGTTCTTCATGTGAAAACAATTTCCTTTAATAGCATAGGATAACACATAAGTACCTTTTCCACTCTTGGAAATTTGTTTTAGTTAGAAGTTTATTCTTCTCAAGTATAAATCATAGTGATATGTTTGAGTTATTTTTTATTTCTATTTCTAAAAATAAGATGAGAAAATTTTATTTATTTATCTGATAAAGGGTAGATAAATATATATTATATTATATTTATAAATCATGCATTATTTTATCAAAACCTAATAGTCCTCACCATTGGAATTTTAATATCATATTTATTGTAAATTATTGTGGCAAGGATCCACATTCCCCTTCTAATCACCTAAAATTTATCTAGTCAAGAAATTTGAAGGGTTTTATGTAGGCATTCCAAGTACCCACTACATTAACTCACAGTTCTGTGATATTTTGTGAGAAATGCCCAATTATGAAATACTTAAATTTTATTTAATTGACCTTTTCCTATTATTCTAACCATGTTTTTTTATTTCAACCCTTAATTTTAACTAAGTTAATTTAACACAAATATTCAAGTTAGAATTACCCAATAATTTAGAGCACCCCGAATTTGGTTGGTTAAACACTTTGAACAGTGGTTCAATTTTAACTTAAGTAGTGGAAGGATACACCAAATTAATATATAACTATATATAATTGATATATTTATCTTTATGTGTTAATTTATCATTTTATATTTATTACATTCTTGTTAATAATAAGTGGATTTAATTAAGTGATTAATAATATTTTAGAAAAAATTTAAGCATTATTAAATTTATTTTAGTTCCATATTTCTTGACCATTAATTAATTAATTAACATGACTATGAAAAAAACATCCATAATAAAATTAACCATTTATTAGACAAAAATGAAATGGTAAAGTGGTATGATCCTAAACTTTTACTAATTGTTAGTTTATATAGTGAACGATAAACTAACTTTTGACCAAGGGGAAAAAACTTGAACCATTTTATGGTTTATGTTTCAGTATTCCACCTGTTCACCTATGTATCTCTCTTTGAATATTTTCAAATTGGATCCAAAGTTGAAATTACTCCTGTATATTTGGAAATCCATCCATTACATATTCTTTTATTCACTTGCAGGTGACGGGACCCAAAATATTGGTTAAGGAGTTTACATTAAAGAAACCATGGACCCATATACCCTTACATAATTATAAGAGGTATAAAACACATAAAATTTATTTAATTTAATAATAAATTAAAAATAAACTAATCTCATAAAAATATCTGGTCTATGGTCATGATCATCGACAAACTTTCAAGAAAATATGCTTTTAATAAAAATAGCACCCAATTGTAATATTTTCTTATTTAATATAAATTATGCTTGAATCAATTAATTTTATTATTTAATTAATATGTTTTTATATTAATTTTCATCTGATTTTTTTGATATACTCATCCATCATAATTTTAAACAAATTAAATAAATTTATTTAAAATGTACTATGTACAAAACATGTACTTTAGAGGCAACATGGTGTGTACCCATCTGAACTACACAATGTGTATTATATTAACATATTGTATACTCATGAGACATGTGGAACACATAAATTATCACATAATTTCATGATATGTACATATTCAAATAATTTAAACATGGATCACATGGTATTTAAGTTGCATGTTATGTTTTAATGCATGTAGATTAGTGACTGTATTGTGAATTATACACGATATGCAGTTCCAAAAATTATGCAGAATTTAATTAGGTATTTAATATATATAAAACCCTTCAAATGGTGTGTATAAGTCAAATTAATTACACACAAAAACCATTTTGAAAATGTCTAAGGAGTATAATAAATTAATTTATAATTCGGTATAATATGGTAATATACATGACATGTACTATATAACTTGAAAAACACATATTCATCATTTTCTATCCATGATACACACCTAGGGACTCAACATATAATCATGCTATAAAAAATACTAGAGTACATGGAATGTCAATAAGATAAAAAATATGTGGTCTCTGAGTTACACGATCACTTTTCATGTGGTTTGTGTGATGAAATGCACGATCTTTCTTTAACTAAGGGACAACAAATCCTGGATGGATGTTACACACTGTGTAGTCTAGCTGACCATGGGAATGCTTGGTCTGGTGAAGAAATAATGTCTTAAATACAGATCGCATGTAATAAATTCAAATTTCTCAAATTAATTCTGAATTAATTCTTGGTGAATTAAACATGGGTATATGATTTGTACCGATGAGATATATGGTGTGTACTCCTATAATAACAAACCATAATACTTGCCACCTAAATTTGAGTTCGTTGAATGTTATTCATTTATAAATTTAATTGATTTTATTTTATTCATGAGAATGAATTGGGAAAAGAGTAGATATCATGATTCATATTAAAATATGATAAAACTTGAATTGAAAACAAATGATACATACTAAAATAAATTAATGATATTTTAATAATTATAAATAATTATAAAGACTAGAATTTGATACCACTTTAATTTTCTAGGAACAGTGGAAGCACCAGACGGGGTATTCCCAACTTAGTTTTTTTTCATAACCATTGAATTATATGAGATGTACATCGACAATAAACATCATTCCCTAAAGAATTTAATAAAAGTTTAATTGATGACTGAATGTTGAAACCAAATTATAAGATCATCAAATATTATTTGTTATTAATTTAATTTTTTTATAATTACCTTATAATGAATTATTTATTTATTAATGAATTTGAAAAGGTCTCTATATTGAACCTTCATTTATTTGTATGAATCTAGTGCAGGTTTGACCAATTGGTTATCCACACATGCTCTATGAACCTCCAAACATCATCGTATGAATCTTCAAGTGATATCAAAACAGATCCTAATTCTTGCATTATTATTTTTTGATCACCCTAAGAATATATTCAAGGAATGGTTCTCTTTGATCTCTCTAGACTTGAGATTGGTGGTGGAGGAGGATCAATCTCCATTCTTGAGAGAATTCTTGGAGAGGGAGCTCTCTAGGGATTTGAGAAAAATCAATCAAGTTGTCATTATGCACAAAAACGAAAATGGAAACCCATAATAAGATGATATAATTGGGTTTATATATCACTTGGGTTATAAAAAAATAATTTCACCTACACTCATATTGTTCTTCATAATTTCTAGTAAACCCCATGTCTATAATAATAATAATAATAATATTTCTTGAAACATGAGAAACTAATGAATTTAATTAAATATTATTTTATTAAATAAATACTTAATATATATTATTTCTCACCCGATCATTAAACTCATTCTGCCATTCCTCCATAATATTTATGAAACCTTAAATGATGAAAATTTTTTCAGTAAATAAATAACACCACATTATTCACCAATAAATAAATAAATATTATAGTCTCTAAATAAAAAATAAATATTTTTTAAATATTCTTCTCACAAAATATTCTCTTGAATATCTAGCGATGTATTGTGTGTGATCAAGAAAAAATGAATAATTATTAAACTACATGTAGGAATAATATTTTTTCAAGATGTTAAATGGTAAATAATAATAATATTTAACTAGATTTTTATATAATCTTATAGTGTGACCATATATGCCTCTTTATCAGTAGCATTAAGCGAAGCATTCTAAAGTCCAAGGATAACATCTAACAACATGCTAAGGAACCCATAATGAAAGAAGTAAATTTTACAATTACATAAAACTTAAAATGGATTCTTACTGTGAAATGAAATCCCTTTATCATGATATCTCTAATCAAGTAGTTTTCATGATGATGCCCTTAGCCGATGTGATAAATGTCTATTTGTTTGACTTTATCAAAATCGAACTTTCTTAAAGAACACCATATCCATGGATTAATTTACACTATAATTTCCATAAAAGGTTCTCAGATAGAAGCATCCACTAAATAATTGAATAATCCTTTATCACATTATTCATTAGTGAGATATTACTACTGTCGCACCGAACATATCTTATTTTTTCACAAACATTTGTCATCATGGTTTTCATCAATATATCAAAGTACATGAATCATAACAACCATTAATAATAAAATTAATGTTTAAAGAACAATACACACATCAGTAGATAGTAACGTCTAATGACTCATATAAATATGGATTTCCTATGGGCGAGTCTGCTTTTCATAATCTTCTACAAAGGAAATAACCAAGGTTTTACACCATGAGAAGTTTCCTCAAAGTAATATGAGTTTCCACACCGGATATCCTATATAATTTCATCACTCAAATGATTTCATCTGGCTATCCACCATATATTTCAGAATACTGTATTGGATATTCTAGTTTCTCACCCTAGCTGGGAACTGTTATGACCTTTCAGTGTGAGAATTACTATTAGGACATTATCACATAATATTTCACATAGTATAAATATCATGATGTAATAATTAGTTTATTAATATTTAAAAATATGAATATAGTTAATCATAAAGTACATAGATGTTGGTTCTAGGGCACTAAATTCAACACAAGCTTGTCTCTGTCTTTGGCGCCCACATGTACATAAGCTAAAATTTGAAATAATTTGAAGTGAGATAATTCTATTGATTTTTATATTTACTGATGTTTTAATTGTTCTTTTCCAAATTTTTCTAGAGAGATATGATTTATTTATTAAGATTCTATATTTAATTATTCCTCCAAAACTACATTGGGTATCTATGAATGAAAATTCATACTCAACACCCTTTATATATATGTATAATTTATCCATTCAGCTATGCCATTTTCCCTAAGAATCCCCACTATACTATTCTCATTCCCAATTCCACCATTCCTATGGAAGTATCTGAAACTTATTAAAATGCACTCAGCTCCATTTTATAACTTTAAACATTTCATATTGTATCATATCCCCCTTTTAACCATAGATTTAAATTTCATAAACACTACAAATACTTTTGATTAATATTTAAGGAAGTATACACATACGTTAATTATATATTATACAATTATATTAATAAATTTTTGAGATCCATTATTCTATTTAAAATGTGGAAAGTCCCTAGATATCTGTATTTTGAAGTTCATCTTCTAGTATTTTGATGTTCTAATTCTCAAGTTAAATATCACTTTCCATTAATCACTGTGTATGAAAATATTGTACATTTCAAAGTATGAATGAAAAAATTTCAACATGATTTTTTCTAATAAAAGTTTGATACCTTTATCACTGAGGTACCAAAGGTGAGAGTTCCATAAATCTAAACTTTTTAAAGTTGAATTTATGGTTAGTGTAGTTCGTAATTCTATTTGTGTTCATTAAATTTTCACATCCTTAACAACTCTATCTAGGACCTCGGAACCTTGAGAGATTTTCTATAATCCATCAGAAAAGTTTGTTCTATATCCATCTCTATAAAATTGTACTAATGAAATAAAATTATTTGAGAGACCTGAAATATATATGACTCCTTTCAAATCAAGTATATTTCCATTCTTCAACTAGGTTTTCACATAACCCTTAACGATGATGTCAATATAATTATCCTTCGCTAGTTGAACTCTTCTAAATCTTCTAAAAACATAATTTTTAATGTATCCCTTTAACTAGTTGAGTGGAAGGATAAACTAGAATTTATAATCCAAGATTCCACCAATATGTTGACTATTAAGAGTAGGTTTTAGATACTCTATCATGCTAAACCAACAAAACATAATCCTTTGAAATTTAATCTTAAATAATTTCCTTTGAGTTAATTGAAATTATTATTGAGATGACCACTTTTACCATAGTGATAGCATACTAGGTTGGGTCCAGTAGAATGATCTTAATTTTTCACTCTTCATATATCTTCTGATCATCTTAAACTTATTTAATAAGGTGAGAACCCCCTCCCATCTAAATTGAATTAATTTATTAAGGTTTCTTGAATCTACCTCCTATAAATATATTCATTAAGAATCAAGTTTTAGACATATTTTAATATCAATTTTCTCTTTATGTAGGAATTTTTAACTTATATCACCATTAAATCCTAAGATTTTGGTAATGATGAAAATGGTAATATATCCCAAACATCATATGTGAATGTTACCATCGGAGACACTATTTGACTATGAATCAAGTTGAAATAATTAATATTATACATTCATAATATTCACTCTAATTACCTCATGATAAAAATATATCACATAAGACAAACATTGTTAAATGAAATTGGATTTTTTACATGTATCTCAATGTTTCAATAAGCTCGTCTAGGATCTTATTCTCTTGAATGTTCAGAGCCATGTTTCAGGCTAATAAAATCCTCACTAAAACCAAATCCTTCTAATCAAGACTTTCTGATTCTTCTTTCTCCATAATATTTTGTTTAAAACCTTTTAATTTAACTTAAAAATATTTATGGATGAGATAATAATCTATCTATATCCTCCTGAAATCTAAATCCATTACATAATTTTTTTATCTTTGTCTTTCTATCTCTTGATGTCCTAACCTTTTGACACAATAACTCCCACTCAAATCAAAGAACATTTGAGAAATAAATGTTATCTAAAATTTGTTCCATTGAAACTATTGAACCTATAAGAGAGAACTTTTCTTTTATACCAATCATTTATAATCCCTTAAAAACTTTACACAATTTTTTTATCCACTAGATGATCATAATAGTTAAGAAAAGTCACTAGAATGAATTCCCCAAATTTTAGTGTAGCAAAGCTTGAAAACATTACTTCACCTAAATCACCTCATCGAGTTTTACAACTCAATTTAGTTGACTCATAAATTTATAAAAATATTAAATGAATGAAAAAATAAAATGTTGTAAAGAACAAAAGAGGTTTCTTGTGGTTTGGAATTTCATCTTACATCTGTGGTGAAAATATTAAAACATGAATTTCATTAGAAGTAAAAAATTAATAATCACTATGACTTGAAATCCACATTTATCACTAAATCGTATGATCACTTAACACTTGATAAAGTGGTACAACACCCCATTATATAGAATCTTAACAAGTTAATAAGTTTCAGAGAACTATAATAATTTTGGGATTCCATCCATTTCATTGTGAAACTACAGATGTCATAGAACTTTCCTTAGATTGAATTCCAATCACTAGTAGAAAAAAATGTTCCTAAACCTCATTTATTTCCACAAACTCTATGTTGATAACGATTCAAACATAGAAAAAACTTTATTCTAGAGATCTGAAAATATAATTAACTTTCAATGTGTTTATATTTATTCTTTGAATCCATTTAAAATAAATTTATCCAGATAAAAAAAATTCCATATGATGAAGAACTACTGCCACTATTGCTAAAAAGTTAAAGACTTATCTAAATATTTTCCTTTTGATAAACATATTCCCAAACATGAAGATGATTCACAATCATAACACTTTTCAGGTATTTTTTAATTATATTAAATTTATAATCCCCTCATGAGTATGTTGGGAGTCATAGATTACCTACCCCAAAATATTTAGAACACAAAATAATACTCAAGTCTATTAGAAAGTCAAACCTAATGTCCCTATAACTAGGGATAATTTAAAAAAGAGTGATTCTAACCCCTTAGAACCCAATACCCAATATTTATAAACTATATTTAATAACTAAATTAAAGATAATAATTTTAATTAAAAAATGACTTCAAGGTATATGAAAACTAAGTCAATTATCATACCTAGTATGTAACTCCTTAGATATATGTATGATTCCCTCTTAAAGTAGTTTTACAATTAAAACAAAAACTATATATTTTCAAAATATAAAAAATTTATATCCTCAATTAATAAAATTGATAATTAATTTTAAATAAATGATCAATTCATAAATTTGAACCTGATATAAATTTTTAAGAACAATTCGTAAATAAAGTCTAATTATAAATGCTTTATAATTTATCTTTTAATTATAAAAATTATATACTCTTAAATATAAACAATTTATATTAATTTTATAATATTAAATACTTAATATTATTAATTATATGATTTATACTCTAAATATATGATATTTTATGAATTATAAACATTTTATATTCCTATATTTTTTATATAAACATTTTATGTAATCTAAATATTACATACTTGACATTATTTAAGCCTTGATGAAATCCATCAAAAATATTCTTTTTTATGTGGTTTAAATAATATCCTAAATAAGGACCTTATTTTAAATAATTCAATTGAAGTATTATGAATAATTAATAATTTTTAAATAAAAATACTTTAGATTTTGGACTTATTTTTGTAATTTATAAAAACTTTATAGACTACACTTATGATTTCATTATAAAAAATTCATTTCTAATTTATATGACATGGAATATTATTTAGTAAAATGTGTATTTAATATTGACATTTAATATTAAGTAATATTTATTTATAAATGTTACATAATTAATTAATTAATTATACACTATAATTAATTAAATAATAAACAAATTATAAATTAAAAAATATCCTCAAATACCTTTTATCATTATTTATTAAAAAATTATAAATAATAATATTCAATTTATAACTGAATTTTAATGAATTCAAATTTTATAATCTATCATGTTTTATGGTATTTGATAAATGTTAGAATCAGGTAGAAGACATAATTAATGATCGAGGCCAAATCATAGGCTATGATTGACATGGTAGAAATACTAAAACAATTTTAGTGTTATCAACTGTATTTTATGGAAGATAACCCTATCACATCCTATGATTAATATATAAAGGTATACCCTTATGTATACTATAAAATTTAATGATATGTATGGTTATCATAAATGTGATATGATACTCTTCTTTTGGAAACACAGTGAAAATCATCGTAAGATATCATATACAATGATTCATAGACTCCAGAATATATAAAACTATAGATTTTGTATCATGTATCTACTTATGAAATCTATATATCATAAACCATGACTCTTATGGATAGAAAAAAAGTCTTAAATAATATTTTATGATAGGTATATGACAAATAATATGATTTTTAAAATATTTATTTCATGGAATGATTTAAGAAATTAAAATTCATTGTAGGCTTCGATAAAACAAATAATTTTATATCTTGTTAAATTTGAATAAAAAACATGAAAACCCAATCTAAGATCACCACACAAGATTAATTAAACCATGAATAAATTGTTTTTTAAAATATCATACATTTACCTTACATCGTCTCTATTTTTCACAAACATATTCATTTATCATCATGAGAGTTTTATGAAGATCAAAAAATTGGTAGACGAATGATTTCTGACCCCTATAGGTATTGATGGGATTCTAAATCACCTAAAATTTGGGTGGGATCTATCTTCTCACCATGGAATTCTACATGACACCCCATTCCATTTGCTGGTATAGAATTTTCTATTTATTGAATATAATTCTTATTCTTCTTTCTGAGTTTTTTTCCTTTGTTATTATTGGGTATTTTGATGATTGAGGATGAGGATATATGTTTTTAGGACACCATATTATGGCCCAAAACCACCAATGCGTGGTGACGGTGTTGAGGGTGGGGTTGCACCATGGTGGGGAACTCATTGCTGTGGAGGCCCGAGGCTTGCAGATCTCGACTATCCCATTTTAAAGTAACCCATACCACATCCCAAATGACCATGTCGTAAAGCCTTGTGAGGGAGAAAATGAATCTCCTCAATTTCTATGGAACTTGTGCTGTGGCTTGTGGAGGATGACACATCAAATTTATGAGAGGGGAGTTAGATATACTAATCCGGGACCCCTTAAATCATAGCCCACACGCTATACTTAATGATTCCTAGTGACGGTGGATCCATTCCATGTTCATAATAGTCACACAATAGAGAATGCTGCCCATTTTTTTGAAGTATGAAATTCAAATTTTAACCTTATTGAATTTTAAGCCCTTTCATACCTCTTTTATCTCAATTTTTATAACGTATGTGCCCAACCATGTATCTCATATTCATACTTGATGCCTTAGTATCTCTCTCTTTATTCAAGTAAAATATTCAAGGTAAATTCATGGGTTCGTAGGGATTTCTCTTGATATTCTCATGTATCTCCTTATTCTCCTATTCTATTGGAATATTTGAATCCTATTTTGACACAAGGAAATAATACAAGGTTATATATGTATGTTTTATGATATTTATTAGTTTTTTAGGCTCGTTAGGATCCTTTTTTTATCATGTGGGTTTAAGTGAAGGTGTTGAGTTTTATATGGAGTTGATGTAGGTGTCTATATATATATATATATTATTCCCCTTGGTATACCTAGAGTTATTGATTTATCCTTTGGTTACTAAATAATTATGTTGGAAATTAATTAGTGAGGGATACATTTCAATTTTTTCTTATGATTATTGACTTTGGTGGAGTAAAATGGTGTTTCCAAATATTTTATTTAAAAAACCAATTCCTTGTAAATTAAGTGTTTGATAAAATATTTTAAATATATATTTAACTAAAAATGGGGATTTCAAAGGATGTATTAGATATATAAGTTAATTGGTTGGATATTATTTTAATTTTATAAAATAAGGTTACTATATATGTAATTAAATGAAGTGATGTACTTGAAATTTTATTGTGATCTGCATCACCGGGGAAACCGTGGGTGATCTTAAGTAACATGGATGGGTGATGTAACACCATTAGGGATATAAGGATAGATAGGTTCATGCAAGAAAATCAGTGATTCTTGAGTGAGTCCCAGCAATGTTTCAGCCCAAGTTTGGAGCCTTATGATGACTATTGTTCTTATTGAGATATGATATGATTTATGCCCAATTTACTTTATTGGGATGTTACTATGTGGATTTTTTTCATTCCATTTGTTACATTTTATTTTTTACTTATTCATGTGTGATTGGACTTGACTTCTTTTTAATTAAATAGAATAGGATTTTTGAAATGTATTTCTATAACATTATTTTTATAAGATAAATCAGTATGTAAAAATAATTGGTTTAAAACTAAAACTAAGACTTTTAAATGTGAAATATTATATTTAAATTTATAGTGGTATCCTACTGTTCTTTTCCACAAACTTAGAACATGCCTTTAGAAATATTTTAGGCTTGGTATTGTAGGATATGTTAAGAAACATGGAACCACTTATTATAGTGGTGTTCCTTGATGATCTTCATCCTTCCTCGTATAGTGTCTAGTGGTGACTGATGGTTATAGGGAGATTGGTTATAGTAGAGGATTTTGGGATCCTTAGGTGTAAATTATAGATAAATAATGTTTCTTCTATATAAAACTAGTTTATTTAGGTCCTTTTATATTACTTATGATTCTATTCAAACTTTTTTTGTTTATAATGTTATTTTGGATTCTAGTTACTGTTTATTCTTTGTATGATCTATTTAGTTTTTTTTATTTTCTATAAAGAAATTATATTTTTAAATCAATTTACAATCTATAGATTTTCCATGTTGGATTTTTTCTTAAAATCCATGTTGTGGTTATTTGGATTCTGAAAATGAAATAATTTCCATTTTAATAGTTTTAGAGCCCTATCACTAGTTACAATCCTAGGGTGATGAAGAATGAAAATAGTTCCTTGTGGGAGGCCAAGTCGGGTGACAAGTTGGGTTGGCCGAGATTGGTTCATTACAAATGGAATTAGATCACCCTTTTATTATTAGGAGAGTATGGTAGTATTGAGATGAAAATTTCTAGGATCATGCGGAGTGTTCAAGGGAATGGCTATCCAACTCTACTACATGAAGAACCTTTGGTTACAACTATTTTTCAAAAATTATGTCTTGTTTTGAGATTTTTCTCACTTATTTTGATATGTTTTATTCTCAGGTCTACTTCATGTTTCATTTTTTATAGATCCTACCACCCATAATGTCCTTATTTAACCATAAGTAAGGATCTATAAAGTATAGTCTATAGGATAACCCTTTTGTAGAACATTCCATTATTGAGTTGGTAATCTATTCCATATGGTATTTAAGGCATGGGGATGGATGATTTTAAACTTAGATAATGGGTTATTCTAGGGAATTTACTAGGAAGAATATACATATCTTTCAAGGTGAATAAATAACCTAAGAGCATGAGGAATTGATAGAGAAAATTTCTAACAACCATGGATTCATTAGGACTCCTAAGACTTGTATGGTTAGTTTCACCATGTACATACTAGAGAGACCAAGCCATGCATGAGGATTTCTCAAGGGTTATGTTCATGAATATATTTAATCACTAGTTCTATCTTGATATGCCAAGGGAAGATAAATCCATATAATTGGTGACTCTAGTGTAGGGGAATAGATCATTGATGGAGTATTATAAAAACCTTTTCAAATTGTTTTAACATTCCACTAAGCTTATCAAAATTTATTATCTAAATGATGGACACTTTGAGATGGGGTTGAATCCAGAGATAAGTTTAAGGACCATCCTAATATTTTGAATAACCTTTAGAATCGAAGTAGTTAATTTAGTCACGACTATGAATAATATACCATGATTTCAGGTTTTGAGTTGGGATCACACTATTATATGGTGTAGTCAAAGTTGTTCTTCACCTAATAAGAAGAAGAACGAGGAGGACTATCAAGGTGGTTGTGAGAGTTACCATTGTCCATCTAATTCAATGCAAGTGGAATCCTCAAGTCATAATCTAATTGTGAAATATCAATGTGAAAAACCATGTCACATCAATAGTGACTAATAGTGAACTTAAGGATGTTCCACCAGTGTGGGTACTTTAGATACCTTCACTGAATTTGTAGAAATATATCTAAGGGTAGTAGAGTTGGATCTATTTCCACCATAGAATCTTAAGTGTGGGTTTACACTAAAAATAGAGTTTTTATCACTCTAAAATGAAGGGATATTCTTAAATGATGTGGAAGGCTTATAGTGGGACTGATTTTAAGAACCTTTGTGTATTTGAGTGTGTGATAGAGGACTATAAAGAGAAGATTATAACCAGTGGAGGTATCTTATTTATTAATTTTTCTATGACATTAACATTATTTGATATCATTTTATCTCATTATTCCATTTCATCTTATCCGATGTTTGTTTTAGATTTTTAATCAGAGTTCATTCCATATATGGTGGATCTTTCTACTCCCTTGGGAAATAAGAAAGAGTAGGGATAAAAGTAACCCGAGTGTTGGGTAATTGTAAATGAATTTAAGGTATTATTGGATTTTCTAGTCAAGTACTTAGATATTTCAGATCTTATAATTGACATGTACTGGATGATAAAATTTCAGTTTCAGATTGATTTATATTATCATATATTCGTGTTTATCCGTCCTGATGGGAACATCTGTATTTTTTCGATCAGTGGGACCATTGATCAGGTTGGACTATTCTTATTATTTCAAATATTTTAATGATTACTTGTTGGTTTTCAAGATTTCTCTTAGATCTAGTAGGATAGGGTCTATGTTGTAATCTTTTAGTGCAAGTATTCAAGTATCCTGAGGTCATTGGATGTTTTTATAGGTTATATCTCTATATGAAGGTAGATTTATCCATCCAATTAAACCTTAGTATGATCCCTATTTTCTTTCTATATCAATAAATAGATATTTATAAGTTGAAGGAATTAAAATCTAATCTAGTGGATCTCATGGGAAATGGTTTAATTTTTCAAGTGTATCACCGTGTGTATCACTATTTCTATTTATAAATAAGGTGTATGATAGAGTTTGAATTTTTTTTTAATTTCTAAAATCTCATTCAGGTGACTATACAGAATAAATACCTGATACCATGAATCGATAACATATTTCATTAATTTTAGGGATCTTGGTGGTTTTCAAAAATTAAATTCAAATCAATATAACATCGATTGTGGGTGATGGAAGTGAATATTACAAAGTAATCTTTTAATATCAATTATCATAATTATGAATATATAGTTTTATTTTTTGGGCTTACCAATTCCCCAATCATTTTCATGTCCATGACAATTTAGATCTTCTGAATATCCCACTTCGTGTATGGATTTTATTTATTTCTAAATGATTTAATTCGTTGTCAATGGTTATCAATGGGATTATAAGATATTTTTGTTGTAAATATGATGAAGTAGTTCCAAATTTAAAATAGATTTGATAATTTCCTCAAGTCGTGATAAATCAAGAAACATCTTTTGAGGACTTTGAGTTTCAAGGAGATTCCTATAAAATTTTTATGGATTCATATGATGACATTGGATTTCATGGTTGAATTATTATCGTAGAAAAATATGATGATGCTAAAGATGATCAATAAAACGTTAAATACCCCCAAAGATAATGAATTTGATGAAATAACCTAAGTGGTTTTGGAATGAAGTGATTCATTGGTGAACTATTCATGATACTCTTATTTCTCACGCTGAGCACAGATCATGCGAGCTTAGAATATGTGTTGAGTAAATCTTTGATCAATATATGAATCATAGAAAGTGAATTTTGTTAGAATATGGTTATATATTTAATGATATATCTATTTGTGTTTGTTGGAAAAGAAAGATAACCATGAATCAATATGATTGGTTTTTCTAAAGCATATTTTTATGGTGGTTCTGTTTCCCAAAGTTTGCCAAACATTTTTGGGCCTCAAATTCAGGAGTTTTTATGGAAAAGGAAGGTTTTATGCGAAGGAGTTCACAAAATGATGTTCAAGAACCATGAAGCATTTTTCATGGACCATATATCATGTATGAGGAATTAATAAGCGAAATCAGAAAAGGAATATTTTCACATAGTAGCACTATGCTGCCTGCAAAGCACGGTACATAGACCGCATAGGGAAAAAATTGCAGGAGGCACACAATTCACGGGAGGTTCATAGTTCATGAGATATGTGCCGTTTAAATAATGAGGTTTTTATTATCGCTGCCTCAAAAGGGTTTTTTTGCAGATGACATATAACACCTCATTGTAGAAAGGTTATATGTGGACCACATAATAATTCACATTGAAGGCTATACCACATCAAGGTTTGTGGTAATTCAGATTAGCAGGTTTTACAGTTATATCTTCCTATATAAAGAACCAAAATCAGATCATTTGAGATAGATAATTTCAATAGAAAAAATCATTGCTTAGGAAATAATTCTATGAAGTATGAAGTAGTCTGTGAGGGAGAATTTATCCAAGTACAAGAGTTTGGGAGGGACGATACCATGAAGGAGGAAGTAGTTCATGAGGATCAATTATATGATGGAATTTTTTCACAAGTATAGTTTTTGAAAGGTTTCTATGAGACTCTATATACCTCAAAGGAAAATTTACCATGTAGTAGAGGCTCTTCGCAAGGCATCGACCTTCCTCAAAGCAGGGTGTGGTCTACGAAGAAGAAGGAAACCATGAAGAACTAATGTCACATGGTGGAACACAGTTCCTAGAGTATTCAATATAGTTCATAGAGGATTAAAGGTAAATTTTGGAGGATACATGACAATTTGATAAGAATAAATACTACTTAAATACAATAGGTGCTTATGACCTCATTATACATCGTAAATAAGATGATTCATAGAAATGAGACACGTGTTAAACTCAAAATCTTGTATTGACTATTTAAGAAAAGTAATGTGAACTAGTTCTTGGGTATAATACCCCACAGTGTTTCACGAATTAAAACTGTGTGTTTACCCGGTTTATACACAATGAACAGAGAAGAGAAAACATTCAAAGTTTATTTGTCTGAAGAAGAACTAGATGTGAACCTAAGTTCATATTTTCCAAAAGAATAAGAGATATAAACTGATGTAATCATGTGTTTGTATTGAGTATTGAAGAAAGATAATAAGAAAATTTCCACACAATTGCACATTATTGTGTGTCCAATAATAATAGAGTGTTTGCACTTAAAGATTGATTATTTTTCTGGGAAGATTAGTTGTGAAGATGATATGTTGAGCTAATATTAATTGATTTAATAATCAAAAAGAGAGTTTTTTATTCTAGAATTATTGGAAGAAGGTGATTTAGTGAAATTGGTTTTACACTTAAGAAGAAATAGATATGAAGACCTTACTATACACTATTGAATATATATTTCTATCACAGATCGAAGTTAGAAGAGGAAGTGACTCGTCAAATTGATATCATTCGATCATCATTTGTGTCAGGGAGAAGTCAGTCCACCAGTCTATTAAATTCATATTATTGTGACTAATAAAAGAAGAAGATATTGAAACTATCATGTTTTTTGTTGGAAAGATGTAATAATACTTTATTTCATGCTATTTTTCGAACAAAAATCGTTAGAAGAATATTATTGAAGAAGAAATCCAAAATATGACATCTGATACGACTCAGAAGGTGGAGGAATTTCTTGGTGTTGCAAATACTTATCAAAAAGGGGAATACTATCTTGATAGGAAATATAAATATCCATCCAATTGATGTAAAACATGCACTATTTTATTGAACATAGTGGAACACATGTTTAAGGACATATCATACTCATTCTGTTACAAATAAAAGGATTGATTTCTAGTGGATTGTGTGGTATTGGATTGTTTTCAATCATTAGCTAGAACTATATAAACTTATTGGGTAGTGAAAATTGTAAAAATACCAAGTATCATCTTTACCACTTTCATATAATTTCATACGATAGGTAAAAGAGAATAATATAATCTATCTACTAAAAAGTTTACGAGGTATAGGGATAAAAAGTAGTAGTAGGATTAAAAATTCCCTTACACAGATTTCCCCTATCAGTGTTAGGAATATCCCAAATTGGTCCGTTTATCTTCCATTGTTATCTTGACACCTTTTGGTGGCATTTTTGGATGATATATTGGTCTATTCCCAAATAATGAAGGACCACGAGTACCACCTAGATGTTATTTTTAAAACATGAAAGAGAATTTGATATATGATAAACTATATAAGTTATTATTATTGATAATATATGTGAACTTTTTTGGGCATGTGGTGTCATTGCTTAAAATCTATATGGACCCCGAGAATATTCAGGTAGTGATGTCTTGGTTTGAAGGCCCGATATTTTTTTGATATCTAGATATTTTTGGGTTTGGAAAGATATTATAGGTAGTTTGTGAATAATTTATTTAGTTTAGTTTCTCCATTGATGAGTTTGACTTGAAATAGAGTAAAGTTATATTAGGATGAGTAATGTTAGAGATCCTTTGAGGTGTTGAAGGTTATGTTGATGTTAGATCCTTTTAGGAATCCTATCAAGCCTAGTAAAAGATATATTGTGTATTGTAATGCATCTACTATAGGATTAGGTTTTTTTTGATATAGAAGGATCATGTAGCAGATTATGGATTGTCATTTATTCATAAATGAGAATAATTTTTCTACCCATGACCTTCATTTTATAGTGACAATGAATAAAATAAATAATTATATCTACTTTCTTTATAGGTATTAGTTTACGGTATATTTTTATCATAAAAGATTGATGTATATTTTCACCTAAAGGGATATGATACTTTAATAGAGATTCTATTTGGAGTATCTAAAGGATTTCAACATTGATATAAATTACACCATTGGTAAATGAAACATTATATAAGAAACATTGAGCAAAGAATTATCATCATAGGGCATGAAAGTATTAGGGTATTATTAGAAACTGATGGGTTTGTTTATAAAATTTTGTATGAGTGATAAAGAGGGGGATGCGTATATATTTTTGGATGGTAAAACATTTCTATATTTTTTTTGATTGGGTCTGGACCAGGTAACAAGAGGTTCCCAATTATTATTGTATTACTAAAATTCAAAATGTTGTAGAGATATCAGGTGTTTGGTTTTAGTCTTTTGGTAATGCAATTTTTTACAAAAATAGGCTTCTTATTATTTTTTCTTTGAGTGAATATTTTCTAGAATGAGGAAACCTATCTAGTTGGGCTATTAACCGCAAGGATATGAATATTTATAATGAACTTAAGTGATGGTACTGGTGGCCCGAGATAATGTGGTCGATTGCATATTTCATGTCTCAATGCCTAAATATTCTGAAGATTAAAGCTGATCATTAGATACCAATGATTTTATTACATTCTCTCCTTATTTTGATAGGAAATGGGATGAAATTTCTATGCATTTTTGGATCATATAACCTGAAACTCCTTGAAAAAATAATGAAATATGGGTAGTTATAGACCAGTTAATGAAATATTCAAAATTTATTCCCACTAAGGAGTTGAATAAAGTATAGGAGTTTAGGAACATGTATAATTAAAAGATTATAAAGCTTTATGGTGTGCCTTATACCATTGTTTTTTATTTAGACCCTCAGTTTAATTATCAATTTTAAATGGGACTTATGGAAGTTATGGGTTCCTAGCTAAATTTGAGCATGACATTTTTCCTTAAATGGATGGTTAAACTGAGGAAGACATTTAAATTCTTGAATATATTCACCAATATTAGGTTCTTGAATTTGGAGGTCTAGGGGGAAGAATCTACCATTGGTTGAACTATATTATAAAAATAATTAGTAATCTTTTATTAAGATGGAACCCATTGAGGATTTGTATGGAAAACCATGTAGGTCCCCTCTATATTGGTCGGAATTGGGTGAGAATTATTTATTGGGACTCAAACTAAATTTGAAAAGATAGGGAACATTAAGATAATATAAAATCATCATATATTGGATTCTGTAGTTGGTAATCTGGTGTTTCATAGAATATCTCCCCAACTGGGACATCACCGGTTGGGTAAGTGGGGTAATAAGATGATGCGATATATTGAACTGTTAGATATTGTGTGGTATCACAAGGAAGGGTAATGAATTATATAATTACTTCCTTAGTTGGTATATATTCATGATATATTCCACATGTACCTACTAGAGAAGTATCATCTTAACCCATCTCATGTAGTTGAGTGAGAGGAATTTTATCTTGAAATTGACACCAACATGGTTGAGAATCCATTTATATAATAAATTACCAAATTAATTTATTTAATGGTAAATATATTCCATTGGTCTATGTGATTTCGTATTTGGGTAATGGTATCTATGATACATGGAAGAATGATACCTTGGTGAGAGATTAGGGGCATAAATTATTTTTTAAAGAAAATCTTTGAGTAAATTTTAGTGGTAGAAAGTGTCTTGGTGAAGATAATTGTAACACCCTTGTGTCATTTTTAGGTGAATCATTTTATATTTGTCTTTTTTTATCCTTATTCTTCTTAACAGTTCATTTTCCTTTCTTATTTTTTGTTTTTGATGATTGGGAAGGAGGAATTGTGTTTTTTAGGACACCACACCATGGACCAAAATCACCATGTTATGGTGTGGGTGTTCATGGTGAATCTTCACTGTAGAGGGGGTAATCCATGCCATAGAGGCTTGGGGATTAATCACCATGGATATACCATTGTAAGCCGCCCACACTTCAACCTATATCCATATTTATAGTTCGCAGTTAGGGAGAAAATAACCCCCTACCATTTTTAGGGTGCTTGTGCCATCAGTATGGGACCACACTATGATGTACTTACATGGGGGAGTCATCTTTTCTAATTTGGGACTCCTTGTACTGTGGTGAAAAGAAAATTTTATAAGTGGCATGTGGAATGGATCACTATTCCCTTTTCATTATAATCACACCTTGGAGGATGATTCCATTTTTTAGAGTTTGAAATTATATTGTTTCCTTATCAACTTTTAACCACTTTCACCACTCTTTTCTTGCCATTTTCACAACATGGGATTCCATCCATGGATCTATTATTCCCCCTTTCTCCTATAATTTATACCTTAGTGTCTTAATATTTATTTAAGTGAAATTTAAAAGGTAAATTCATGGTTTCTCATTGATTTCTCTTCCTATCCTCTTTAAAATCATTCTTCTCCTATTCTCTTTGAGTATTGGAACCCTAATTGGACACGAAGGCCAAATGTAGGGTTAGGGATGGGTGTATGATGAAATTTATTGGGTTTTCGGATTTTAAGGTTAACTATTTCCCATATATTGTGGTTTTATGTAAATAATATCATTTTTCTCTAGATTTGAAGTTTTCATCTCTAAATAACTCATCATTACTTTAACATACCTATAGTTTGTGAATTTTCATTTGGTTATTGAAAAATTATGATTGAAATGAACGATTGAGTAATTTTTTACAATTATTGTTTATAATTATTTATAGTGTTGGATTAAAATAGTGTTTTCAGGGATTTAATTTGATAAACTTGTTTTTTACACACCATGTGTTTGAGAAAATATCTTAAAGTGATCTTTAACCCCAAATAGGGGTTTTAAAAGTTGTCTTAGAACAGAGACCCGAAGCTTGACGTACATGGACATTACATTACTTTTGCGGAATACTTAATACATAACAAAAACAGACACACAAGGACCGTAATAGTTTAGTGTCTTTGGAAACTTGGAACGTAGTCTTCTAATCGTGGTGAAAGATCTTCAACATCTCCCTTAAAGATCTTCCACTTTTTGTTTCCTTACCTAAAACCTTTATTTTGATCCTGAGGGAAAATAAAACATAAAAAGGGTGATCTCAAATTCTTAGTAAGGGTAAGCATGGATAAAATAAAACATACCATATACATTTGAACTTAAAAACATGAACATAATGTTTAAACATCAAAATCTTGAGCAACGACATAAAACATGGAAGTACATAAGGCATAGATCATAATGGAACATAAACCGTGATAAAATATCATGGGAATAAAACATGTAATTGTGGAATCCATTAAGAACATGTAATGATTTCCATAGTATCCAAGGCATTGCTGCCAAGACCATCTTAGTGGACAAAGTCCCATTCTGAATCGAGTTCACTCCTCGTTTCAATCCTGTAACACTGAACCAGATTAACTTACCCTTCCATCCATGTCTATCTCATGAGATATAAAATCTTTACCCAATTAATTGGAGGGAGATATAGGTCCCACCCATCTCATAATGAAATCATTCTTACTTGTGCCACAAAATAAACATACATCATTCATAATAACCCAATAAATAAAATGGGTTTCATAAACATCATGCCATCATTGCATAATCCATATAAAAGAAATGGATATCATTTCTTAATAAGAGAAGTGAAACCATGTAAATCATAGAGACATTATACTTTAAACATACACATATGAAATAATGTCATCTTAGATGAAAAATGGTTTTGATAAAACACTTGAAATGAATTCTTGAGGAAAATATCCTTTTTTTCTTCAAAATCATTTTATTTTCACAAAATGTCATGAAATTTTAAAAGAAAAGGATTTTGTTGAAAATAGTCATGAAATATTTTGGAGGAAGCTTCATGAAAACAAGGCTTTATAAAATCGTAAAAATCCTTTCATGCCGTATAAGTTAAAAAAAACATTCTTCTCGTACTTTTGTCGAAAAAGTCAAAAAGTACCTCGTACCGTAAACAAAAGAAAGATTCTTTACATACCATGTAGTAAAAGTCAAGAATGGGTAAAAAGGACTTTAAACATAAATGAAAACACTTTTGTAAAACATGGACATGAATGATTGAAATAACCCCAGTAAATACTTACGAATAAGAAATCTCGGATAAAAATTAGAGTTGCAAAATTATCCCTTACCTTAGCTCCGATATGCTTCGTACGTATCTGAAACTCCTGTATAATGATTTAAATAATTTCATTGCCTTATTACAGAATCATATTCATTGTTATGATATCATATATGGTTCACTTATGACTTTATATTACCCGTTCTTTTGTAAATCCCATGTTAAAGAGCGTTTTGGGTAAAATCGTTTCATTTGTCGTCCGTGTTTTGACATGTAATTATTAATATGATTACTTAGATCATGATTACTTAATTCCATAATATAAAACATGATTTATATATAATATATATTCAGAATATACATATATATAATAGATCGATAAATGGAAAGAAATACACCGTTCATGGAGACGGTAGGCCGTACGTACGCATGAACGTTGTTTTCGTTTCCTCATCGAATTGAATGGAATTAATTGGATGACATACATATATATATATATATATATAAATAAATACAGTATCATTATTATGTCATATATTTCATGATTACTTATTATATATACTTTATAATCATTTATGAATGGTTAATCATTGAGAATGAATCTCATCACGTCGTGGAGACGGTATTCCGTACGTACGCACGAGCGATGATATCATTCACATGATCGTGGAATTTTATTGGATTTTATGTATACTAGTAAAGAATCAATATCAATTTACAATAATAATATATAGTTATTATTTACACCATTATACCCATCCAAGTAAGGTGGTGGTGGAAAATAGATTACACCACGACGTGGAGACGGTATTCCGTACGTACGCACGTGTGATGATTTCATTTTCCGTAGGATGGATAGATGGTAAAATAGGGTTGTTTCATACTTATAATAAAATATCAATATATGAGTTATACTGATGTTATAACTTCATAATTAAACAACCTAATAAGAAGAAGTGGAAGAAGAAATAAAGGTGAAAGAATCGGTAACGAACATTACCTCTTCTTTAAAGCGCCTCTTTGAGACCTCATCTTAGGGCACTAAAATTGGTCATTGAAGAAGACCAGTACCTCTAGGATGTTTCTAGGGAAGTGGAGAAGAGAATTTTTCAGGGTTTGGCCGAGCTTGAAGTCTCAAAGTGGTGTGAGGAAGAGTCGGAGGAGGTGCCCTTTTATAAGGGAGGGGAGGGGCACCTTTGGAAATATTAAAAATATTAATTTATAATAAATCTAACCCCACTTAAAAACCTCAAAAAATGACTAATATTAGAATATTAGATGATATAGGGTTGTAATAGCATCAACCAATAAAATTTTGACATGTTATGAAATTATTTTAAACATTATCAACTTGATTTATCCTTACTAAATCAATTTAATTTTATTTGTGGTAATAACATTATAAATTTTAATTTATAACAAAATATTACTTATTTGTTCTGAATTTTCCATAATTGGATACCTTATAACATTTTAGACCATATAAATATAAATTTATAATTTTTAAATGTTTTTGTGATTTTTAAAAAATTTTATAATATGTTATTTTTATAAAATAAAAATAGTGTCAATTTTTAAACTATTCATTTTTTTTGAATTTAAATAAAATATATACAGAAGATATGTTCTAACTAAAAGCTCTAATAGATCCATAAAAGGTCATATGTATCTAAAAAATTAGTGGATCACATTAAATAGTTCATATAATATTTATTTTATTATTTTTAATACCATTTATTTGGTTTATCTCTTAATAAAATAATTACTACAACATTTTTATATAATTATTTAATATACTTATTTGTCGCCTAAAAATTAAAAATAAAATCCTATTATGAAGATAAATCTATTAACTTTCACAATAATACTTTTACTAGAATTTATAATCTTAAAATAACAATAGTTAAATTGTTATGTTTATTAAATTATGAAGGTGACAACTTTGGCATCATTTAAAATAAAATAATATAAGTGTCATAATCATCTTAATAAGGATCCAAATGGTCCAAAATTCGGCCAGTGGATGATAATGGTTTATATATACACTAATAATAAGTTATGTTCTGATTTGTGGGCCTTCTGATATGTATTAATATTTCAATAAAAACTATATTATTGATTTTTCACTAAATAAATAATTTCTGCATCATTAATGTATCACCATTAATGACAATTATTTAATCTCTAAAAATTATAAATAAATATAATGATGTAGATAATTTTATTATATTTCTGGAGACTATTAATATTTGAAGTTTTATGATGTATATAACTAAATTAAAATTATTATACTTATAAGATTTAAGAGAGTGACATGTTGTCACTTTCTTTGGTTTTAATAATAATTAAATTATTTTCATGGTCAAAAGTCCATAAAATGAATCTAATCCGACCCTTAGGTGATATGGGTCTACTTTTATCCATACAATAGTATTTTGGCATGTGTTAGGGTAATTTTATAATCTTATATTTACCCTTAATTACCCGATTTACCTTTAACTATGGTAAATAAAATTTACCATAGTTACTATTCATAATTCCCAAAAATAAAAATTAGATTATTAACATAATTTGGACCCACAGATTCCAAATATGGAATCCATTTTTCCAAATTCAATACAAAAAAGTTGCATAAATTAAATTAAAATTAATCCCGTTGTCGATAGAAAATGAGTTTTTCTTTAAAACATTGCAAAAGATTAAATTGATTTAACCTACGAATTCAAGGTAGAATCAATGCTAATGACATACATTATATTAAATGGTAAAAATATATTCTATTTATACTTTAAAACCATTAAATATTATAATTTAACCACATAAGTTATTACGATGAAAAAAGTTGTTGTTAATTAAAATATTGCGTGTTTTTACTATTCATTAAAATATGAAAGTTATCATAATAATATGAAAAAATTATCCAAGGTAAAATTTTATATCTTGATTATAAAGAATGATTTTATTTTGAAAAATTGAACTTATAAACATGTCAAAAATAGATTTAAAGTGGGTGCGCCATCAAAAGGCGGCAAAACTGCATTTTTTTAAAAATACTTATTTTACCCGAAAAATTTATTTTGTTCTTATACCATGTTCTAGAAAATGTGTAAGATAAATAATAATGTTATAAAATTCAAAATTTAGTTAATACTATTCATAAATGATAGTTCATAATAATATTATAATAATATATCATTGTTTAGTAAAACCCGGTATTGCGTAAAACACACGCTATCGAGGAAGGTCGCGATTGCGTGTAATGCAAGACAAGTCAGGGTTGCATGTAGTGCAAGAATCCTTTGTTGCTGCGTATAACAAAATACATTGAATATATATATATATATATATATACTCAATGTTTTGTAGAATAACTACTATCAAACAAACATGAAATTGTGTGTAACACGATCTAGGATTAGTGTTGCGTATACTGCAAGCTAATACGGTGTTGCGTATAGCGCAAGATAATCTTGGTGTATCGTACAACAGAAGATATGAAAGAAATTAAAAAGAATATATCTTATAAAATCTCCGGTTATTACATTCTACCCCCCTTAAAATGAATTTTTCCCTCGAAATTCGTCGGGGTTATAAATGGTTTTCTACTTGAATGTTTATTTAATTGAAACCCACATCGTAAAAAGGAATACCAAAACTTATCTTTAAAAAATAAAGTATGAAACGTAACGGTTACACAAATAAACTAATACTGGGTTTCCACATAGGAGAACATAGGTGAAAATGTGGATATGGAGGAGAAATCTAACAATCAAGTTATGATGGAGAGTGGTAGAGAACAGGGCTATGAAAAAGCCAACAATCACAAAGCTATAGAGTTGTGATGATCTAAGGTACCATCTGATTCATCGGATATAAGGGAACTAGGACAACATTTTTGGTTTTCAAGATCATTTCCCTAAATCTGATGAATTAAAAGAAATACTTACATGATTTTGGTACAATCTCACTGTTTTTTGTGAATTGAACAATTTACACTTCATCCCTTAAAGAAATGAAGTTGAATTTGTTATTCGTGATGTGTTTTCAGATCATGTGATAGAATGATGGGTCATTCCATCTGTTTCAAACAAAAGGTCAGAAAAAGTTATAAGTCCATCTTATGGTTAGATTAATCATATATGGCTCCAAAAATAAACTTATACTTCATATATCATACCGCTTAATAAAATAAAACTAGTTTCTACTAACCAGGGACTTCCTGTAGGCCAGTGGTAGGTGATAGAGGCCAGTCGCACTTCGGTTGTGGGTTTGATTCCCACAGCCTTGTCCGACGCGATGGGTTGTCGCTCGTCCTGCAGGTTGTCCTTTTTTCTAAAACAACATTACTATATCATCCCATCAATAATATCGAAAAAGGTTATATCCTTAAACAATAATAACTTATTTCCAACATAATCCATTCCAATCTTTAGGCTTATCCAAAATATTGCAGTCCATTGTCATATTATAGTGAAAACGATTACCAGATATTTCATATAAGAAGCATGTTAATACCATCGTTGATCCCCATATATCAAAAGATATGTCTTGGTGGTCACATTACAAACATTTGAAGGCCTTAATCATGTATTCTCTTGAAAAATGAATACCCATTGAACCTTAGTGAAAACATAAATGCAGTTAAAAGCTAACACTTTCCACATACCAAAATCTTTAAAATTCTATATACTCAAACCATGATATCACTTAGTCCTTATATCAATCATGAGCTCATGAATACAATCAAACATCTCATTATCTTCTTATTCCTTCATTATGCGCATATCATCTACTTTACAAAAATATCTGAATAACCTTCCACGGTTACTGGTACCATTCAACATATACTTTCAAATACTTTTAGGAAAAACAATAGTGTAACAATCCTTAGATGATTCTTTATTCCATAGTACCATTAACTATACAACATAACTCTCGAAAAACATACAATCATTCCACTACCTTCTAAGACAACTGACTGAGCTTCAACACTTATTTCAACTCATATATTATTTGTGGTCTCCTCCTCATCATCCACATAAATACTACCCATATGACCATGTTGATTCTCTTCATGATATTTTCCATTAGGGCACTGGTTTTCATAATGCCCGTACATTCCATATTTAAAACATCTAATCCTTGTTGATGTCGTAGCAATACCATTATCCTTGTCCATGGTGTTAACTGAACCTTTTCCTTTTCACTTACTGGCTTTGTGTCCTTCTTTTCCACACCCAAAGCATCTTCCAGTTCCTTTGAAACAATCTCCCTGATGCCTCTTCCCACATGATTTACATGAGGGAAATTGAACTTTATTTTCTCTATGATCATCATGAAACTCCATCTTTCTCTTATTATCTGTGTCAGGAAACATACCAAAGTTGAGATTATTGATCATATTATGTGACTGCTGATTAGGAATAATAACGATGTTTGTACTTCCAAATCCCGTTTCATTTGGTTTCTCATGAAGAATATCATTCCATTGTCCGTTATATCCTCCATTATCGTGGATCTTCCTATTTCCAGCCATTTTCTAAAACCCAAAAAGAATAGCGTGAGAGGAAAAAATCATGCTAGGGAAAACAACATAGTAAAGGGGGAGTTCCCTCAATATCTAACATATTAGGTTAAATTCTAAGATCGTTACCGTAGTTCTAGGACTATATCCTATACGTATACTTATCCTTTGGGACATCCTTAGACGTACCTTAGAAATATATCTAGGGATCTCACTAACGTTTTCGCATCATATTTTCCAAAGGTTGACTAAACCTTTCCTCTGATACCAACTGTAGAGACCTGAAGCTTGAAGTACATAGACATTACATTACTTTTGCGGAATACTTAATACATAACAAAAACAGACACAGAAGGACCGTAATAGTTTAATGTATTTGGAAACTTGGAACGTAATCTTCTAATCGTGGTGAAAGATGTTCAACATCTCCCATAAAGATCTTACACTTTTTGTTTCCTTACCTAAAACCTTTCTTTTGATCCTGAGGGAAAATAAATCATAAAAAGGTTGAGCTCAAATGCTTAGTAAGGGTAATCATGGATAAAATAAAACATACCATATACATTTGAACTTAAAAGCATGAACATAATGTTTAAACATCAAAATCTTGAGCAACGACATAAAACATGGAAGTACATAAGGCATAGATCATAATGGAACATAAACCATGATAAAATAACATAGGAATAAAACATGTAATTGTGGCATCCATTAAGAACATGTAATGATTTCCATAGTAGCCAAGGCATTGCTGCCAAGACCATCTTAGTGTACAAAGTCCCATTCTGAATCGAGTTCACTCCTCATTTCAGTCCTGTAACACTGAACCAGATTAACTTACCGTTCCATCCATGTCTATCTCATGAGATATACAATCTTTACCCAATGCATTGGAGGTAGATATAGGTCCCACCCATCTCATAATGAAATCATTCTTACTTGTGCCACAAAATAAACATACATCATTCATAATAACCCAATAAATAAAATGGGTTTCATAAACATCATCCCATCATTACATAATCCATATAAAATAAATGGATATCATTTCATAATAAGAGAAGTGAAACCATGTAAATCATAGAGACATTATACTTGAAACATACACATATGAAATAATGTCATCTTAGATAAAAAATGGTTTTGATAAAACACTTGAAATGAATTCTTGAGGAAAATATCCTTTTTTATTCAAAATCATTTTCTTTTCACAAAATGTCATGCAATTTTAAAAGAAAAGGATTTTGTTGAAAATAGTCATGAAATATTTTGGAGGAATCTTCATGGAAACAAGGCTTTATAAAACCATAAAAATCCTTTCATGCCGTATAAGTTAAAAAAACATTCTTCTCATACTTTTTTCGGAAAAGTCAAAAAATACCTCGTAACGTAAAAAAAAGAAATATTCCTTACATACCATGTAGTAAAAGTCAAGAATGGGTAAAAATGACTTTAAACATACATGAAAAAACTTTTATAAAACATGGACATGAATGATTGAAATAACCCCAGTAAATACTTATGAATAAGCAATCTCAGATAAAAATGAGATTTGCAAAATTATCCCTTACCTTAGGTCCAATATGCTTCGTATGTATCTGAAACTCATGTATAATGATTTAAATAATGTCATTGACTTATTACATAATCATATTCATTGTTATGATATCATATATGGTTCACTTATGACTTTATATTACCCATTCTTTTGTAAATTCCATGTTAAAGAGCGTTTTGGGTAAAATCGTTTCATTTGTCGTCCGTGTTTTGACTTGTAATTATTCATATGATTACTTAGATCATGATTAATTAAATCCAGAATATATAAAATGATTTATATATAATATATATTCATAATATACATATATATAATAGATCGATAAATGGAAAGAAATACATCGGTCATGGAGACGGTAGGCCGTACGTACGCATGAACGTTGTTTTCGTTTCCTCATTGAATTGAATGGAATTAATTGGATGGCATACATATATATATACATAAATCTAGTATCATTATTATGTAATATATTTCATGATTACTTATTATATATACTTTATAATCATTTATGAATGGTTAATCATTGAGAATGAATCTCATCTCGTCGTGGAGACGGTATTCCGTACGTATGCACGAGTGATGATATCGTTCCCATGATCGTGGAATTTTATTGGAGTGTATGTATACTAGTACAGAATCAATATCACTTTACAATAATCATATATAGTTATTATTTACACCATTATACCCATCCAAGTAAGGTGGTGGTGGAAAATAGATTACACCACGGTGTGGAGACCGTATTCCGTACGTACGCACGCGCGGTGATTTTGTTTTCTGTAGGATGGATAGATGACGAAATAGGTTTGTTTCATACTTATAATAACATATCAGTATATGAGTGATACTTATGTTATTACTTTATAATGAAACAACCTAAAAAGAAGAAGTGGAAGAAGAAATAAAAGTGAAAGAATCGGTAATGGACATTACCTCTTCTTTGAAGCGCCTCTTTGAGACCTCATCTTAGGGCACTAAAATTGGTATTTAAAGAACACCAGGAAATCTAGAATGTTTATAGGGAAGTTTAGAAGAGAATTTAGCAGGGTTTGGACGATCTTGAAGGCTCAAATTGGTGTGATGAAGAGAGGGAGGAGGTGCCCTTTTATAAGGGAGGAGAGGGGCACCTTTGGAAATCTTAAAAATATTAATTTATAATAAATCTAACCCCACTTAAAAACCTCCAACAATGACTCATATTCGAAGATTAGATGATATAGGGTTCTAATCTCATCAACCAATAAATTTTTTACATGTTATGAAATTATTTTAAACATTATCAACTTGATTTATCCTTACTAAATCTATTTAATTTTATTTGTGGTAATAACATTCTAAATTTTAATTTATAAGAAACAATTAATTATTTGTTCTGAATTGTCCATAATTGGATACTTTATAACATTTTAGAGCATATAAATTTAAATTTATAATTTTTAAATATTTTTGTGATTTTTAAACAATTTTATAATATGTTATTTTTTATAAAATAACAATAGTGTCAATTTGGACACTATTCATTTTTTTGAATTTAAATAAAATATATACAGAAGATATGTTCGAACTAAAAGCTTAATAGATTCATAAAAGGTCATATGTATCTAGAAAATTAGTGTAGAACATTAAATAGTTCATATAATATTTATTTTATTATTTTTAAAACCATTTATTTGGTTTATCTCTTAATAAAATAATTACTACAACATTTTTATATAATTATTTAATATACATATTTGTCACCTAAAAATTAAAAATAAAATCCTATTATGAATATAAATCTATTAACGTTCACAATAATACTTTTAATCAAATTTATCATCTTAAAATAACAATAGTTAAATTGTTATATTTATTAAATTATGAAGGTGACAACTTTGGCACCATTTAAAATAAAATAATATAAGTGTCATAATCATATTAATAAAGATTCAAATGGTCCCATATTCGGCCAGTGGATGATTAGGGTTTATATATACACTAATAATAAGTTTTTTTCAGATTTTTGGTCCTTTTGATATGTATTAATATTTCAATAAAAACTATATTATTGATTTTTCACTAAATAAATAATTTCTGCATCATTAATGTATCACCATTAATGAAAATTATTTAATCCCTAAAAATTCTAAATAAACTATCAAGATGTAGATAATTTTATTATCTTTCTAGAGACTATTAATGTTCGAAGTTTTATGATATTTATCACTAAATTAAAATTATTATACTTATAAGATTTAAGAGAGTGACATGTTGTCACTTTCTTTGGTTTTAATAATAATTAAATTATTTTCATGGAAAAAAGTCCATAAAATGAATATAATCAGACCCTTAGGTGATATGGGTCGACTGTTATCCATCCAATAGTATTTTGTCATGTGTTAGGGTAATTTTATAATCTTATATTTACCCTTAATTACCCGATTTACCTTTAACTATGGTAAATAAAATTTTCCGTAGTTACTATTCATAATTACCAAAAATAAAAAGTAGCTTATTAACATAATTTCGAACCACGGATTACAAATATTGAAACCATTTTTCCAAATTCAATACACAAAATTTTTAGAAATTAAATTGAAATTAATCCCGTTGTCGAAAGAAAACGGGTTTTTCTTTAAAACATTGCAAAAGATTGAATTGATTTAACCTATGAATTCAAGGTAAAATCAATGCTAATGACATACATTATATTAAATGGTAAAAATATATTCTATTTATACTTTAAAACCATTGAATATTATAATTTAACCACATAAGTTATTAAGATGAAAAAAGTTGTTTTTAATTAAAATATAACGTGTTTTTACTATTCATTAAAATATGAAAGTTATCAGAATAATATGAAAAATTTATCCAAGGTAAAATTTTATATCTTGATTCCAAAGAATAATTTTATTTTGAAAAATTGAACTTATAAAAATGTCAAAAACAAGATTTAAAGTGGGTGCGCCATCAAAAGGTGGCAAAACTGCATTTTCTTAAAAATACTTATTTTACCCGAAAAATTTATTTTGTTCTTATACCATGTTCTAGAAAATGTGTAAGCTGAATAATAATGTTATAAAATTCAAAATTTAGTTAATACTATTCATAAAGGCTAGTTCATAATAATATTATAATAATATATCGTTGTTTAGTAAAACCCGGTATTGCGTACAACACACGCTATCGAGGAAGGTCGCGATTGCGTGTAATGCAAGCCAAGTTAGGGTTGCATGTAGTGCACGACTCCTTTGTTGCTGCGTATAACAAAATACATTGAATAAATATATATATACTGAATGTTTCGTAGAATAACTACTATCAAACAAACATGAAATTGTGTGTAACACGATCTAGAATTAGTGTTGCATATACTGAAAGCTAATACGGTGTTGCGTATAGTGCAAGTTTATCTTGGTGTATCTTACAACAGAAGATTTGAAAGAAATTAAAAAGAATATATCTTATAAAATCTCCGGTTATTACATTCTACTCCCCTTAAAATGAATTTTGCCCTCGAAATTCGTCAGGGTTATAAATGGTTTTCTACTTGAAAGTTTATTTAATTGAAACCCACATTGTAAAAAGGAATACCAAAACTTATCTTTAAAAACTAAAGTATGAAACGTAACAGTTACCCAAATAAACTAATACTGGGTTTCCACATAGGAGAACATAGGTGAAAATATGGATATGGAGGAGAAATATAACAATCAAGTTCGGATGGAGAGTGGTAGAGAACATGGCTATTAAAAAGCCAACAATCACAAAGCTATAGATTTGTGATGATCTAAGGTACCATCTGATTCATCGGATATAAGGGAACTAGGACAACATTTTTGGTTTTCAAGATCATTTCCCTAAAGTTGATGAATTGAAAGAAATACTTACATGATTTTGGTTCAATCTCACTGTTGTTCGTGAATTGAACAATTTCCACTTCATCCCTTAAAGAAATGAAGTTGAATTTGTTATTCGTGATGTGTTAGCAGATCATGTGATAGAATGATGGGTCATTCCATATGTTTCAAACAAAAGGTCAGCAAAAGTTATAAATCTATCTTATGGTTAGATTAATCGTATATGGTTCCAAAAATGAACTTATACTTCATATATCATACCGCTAAATAAAATAAAACTAGTTTCTACTAACCAGGGACTTCCTATAGGCCAGTTGTAGGCGATAGAGGCCAGTCGCACTTCGGTTGTGGGTTCGATTCCCACAGCCTTGTCCGACGCGATGGGCTATCGCTCGTCCTGCAGGTTGTCCTTTTTCTAAAAAAACATTACTATATAATCCCATCAATAATATCGAAAAAGGTTCTATCCTTAAACAATACTAACTTATGTCCAACATAATCCATTCCAATCTTTAGGCTTATTCATAATATTGCAGTCCATTGTCATATTATAGTGAAAATGATTACCAGAGATTTCATATAAGAAGCATGTTAATACCATCGTTGATCCCCATATATCATAAGATATGTCTTGTTGGTAACATTACAAACATTCGAAGGCCTTAATCATGTATTATCTTGAAAAATGAATACCCATTGAACCTTAGTGAAAACATGAATGTAGTTAAAAGTTAACACTTTCCACATACCAAAATCTTCAAAATTCTAGATACTCAAACCATGATATCACTTAGTCCTTATATCAATCATGAGCTCTTGAATACAGTCCAACATCTCATTATCTTCTTATTCCTTCATTATGTGCATATCATCTACTTTAAAAAAATATCTGAATAACCATCCATGGTTACTGGTACCATTCAACATATAATTTCAAATACTTTTAGGAAAAACAATAGTTTAACAATCCTTAGATGATTCTTTATTCCATAGTACCATTAACTATACAACATAACTCTCGATAAACATACAATCATTCCACTACCTTCTAAGACAACTGACTGAGATTCAACACTTCTTTCAGCTCATATATCATTTGTAGTCTCCTAATCATCATCCACATAAATACTACCCATATGACCATGCTGATTCTCTTCATGAGATTTTCCATTAGGATATTGGTTTTCATAATGCCCATACATTCCACATTTAAAACATCTAATCCTTTTTGATGTCATAGAAATACCATTATCCTTGTCCATGGTGTTAACTGAACCTTTTCCTTTGCACTTACTGGCTTTGTGTCCTTTTCCACACCCAAAGCATCTTCCAGTTCCTTTGAAACACTCTCCCTGATGCCTATTCCCAGAAGATTTACATGAGGGAAATTGAACTTTCTTTCCTCTATGATCATCACGAAACTCCATCTTTCTCTTATTATTTGTGTCAGGAAACTTACCAAAGTTGAGATTATTGATCATATTATGTGATTGATGATTAGGCATAATAACGATGTTTGTACTTCCAAATCCCGTTTCATTTGGTTGCTCATGAAGAATATCATTCCATTGTCCGTTATATCCTCCATTATCATGAATCTTCCTATTTCCAGCCACTTTCTAAAACCCAAAAAGAATAGCGTGAGAGGAAAAAATCATGCTAGGGAAATCAACATAGTAAAGGGGGAGTTCCCTCAATATCTAATATCTTAGGTTAAATTCTAAGATCATTACCATAGATCTAGGACTATATCCTATACGTATGCTTATCCTTAGGGACATCCCTATGCATACCTTAGAAATATCTCTAGGGATCTCACTAACGTTTTCGCATCCTATTTTCCAAAGGTTGACTAAACCATTCCTCTGATACCAACTGTAGAGACCCGAAGCTTGACGTACATGGACATTACTTTACTTTTGAGGAATACTTAATACATAACAAAAACAGACACACAAGGACCGTAATAGTTTAGTGTCTTTGGAAACTTGGAACGTAATCTTCTAATCGTGGTGAAAGATCTTCAACATCTCCCATAAAGATCATCCACTTTTTGTTTCCTTACCTAAAACCTTTATTTTGATCCTGAGGGAAAATAAAGCATAAAAAGGGTGAGCTCAAATGCTCAGTAAGGGTAATCATGGATAAAATAAAACATACCATATACATTTGAACTTAAAAACATGAACATAATGTTTAAACATCAAAATCTTGAGAAATGACATAAAACATGGAAGTACATAAGGCATAGATCATAATGGAACATAAACCATGATAAAATAGCATGGGAATAAAACATGTAATTGTGGCATCCATTAAGAACCTGTAATGATTTCTATAGTAGCCAAGGCATTACTTCCAAGACCATCTTAGAGGACAAAGTCCCATTCTGAATCGAGTTCACTCCTCGTTTCAGTCCTGTAACACTGAACCGGATTAACTTACCGTTCCATCCATGTCAATCTCATGAGATATAAAATCTTTACCCAATGCATTGGAGGGAGATATAGGTCCCACCCATCTCATAATTAAATCATTCTTACTTGTGCCACAAAATAAACTTACATCATTCATAATAACCCAATAAATAAAATGGGTTTCATAAACATCATCCCATCATTACATAATCCATATAAAAGAAATGGATATCATTTCATAATAAGAGAAGTGAAACCATGTAAATCATAGAGACATTATACTTGAAACATACACATATGAAATAATGTCATCTTAGATGAAAAATGGTTTTGATAAAACACTTGAAATGAATTCTTGAGGAAAATATCCTTTTTTCTTCAAAATCATTTTCTTTTCACAAAATGTCATGCAATTTTAAAAGAAAAGGATTTTGTTGAAAATAGTTATGAAATCTTTTGGAGGAAGCTTCATGAAAACAAGGCTTTATAAAACCGTAAAAATCCTTTCATGCCGTATAAGTTAAAAAAACATTCTTCTCCTACATTTGTCGGAAAAGTCAAAAAGTACCTCGTAATGTAAACAAAAGAAATATTCCTTTCATACCATGTTTTAAAAGTCAAGAATGGGTAAAAATGACTTTAAACATACATGAAAACACTTTTATAAAACATGGACATGAATGATTGAAATAACCCCAGTAAATAGTTACGAATAAGCAATCTCAGATAAAAATGAGATTTGCAAAATTATCCCTTACCTTAGGTCCGATATGCTTCGTACGTATCCGAACCTGCTGTATAATGATTTAAATAATGTCATTGACTTATTACAGAATCATATTCATTGTTATGATATCATATATGGTTCACTTATGACTTTATATTACCCGTTCTTTTATAAATTCCATGTTAAAGAGCGTTTTGGGTAAAATCGTTTCATTTGTCGTCCGTGTTTTGACTTGTAATTATTCATATGATTACTTAGATCATGATTAATTAATTCCAGAATATAAAACATGATTTCTATATAATATATATTCAGAATATACAAATATATATATAATAACCCGAGATTTTATGAAAAATATTCTTTTTAATTTCATTAATGTCTTGTGTTATACGCTACACCAAAAGGAGATTTCACAACACAGATCTATGACCTGGCTTGAATTACACGCAATCACGACCTTCCACGATAGCGTGTGTTGTACGCAACACCAAGTTTCGCTAAACAACGATATGCTATTAAGATATTATTAAAACTAGCCGTTATGAATAGTAATAACCACTTTTTGAAATTTTGTAAATTTTATTTTTCAAAATGGACTTCATTTATGGATTCAGAATATTGAAATTAGCTTAGGGTGAAATTTTGGTGATTTTCGGATAACTTTCATATTTTGATGAATATTGAAAATTACTAAATTTTAATTAAAAACAACTTTTTCAATCAAAATAATTAATAGTGATAAATTATTAATTTGAGTAGTTTTAAAGAATATTTAGAATATATTTTTACAATTTAATACAATTTTGGTCATTGGATGTAATTTCACATTTAAACCAGTTATAAAAAAGTGTCAATCTTTTGATAGTTATTATCTCTTAAAAACACGCCTTTTGTTTTGACGACGAGAATTAATTTTTAAATTAATTAATGCAACTGATATGTTTTGAATTTGGTAAAATAGAAATCATTTTTGAGTTCATAATATCAAATATAGCTTAGGCATAATTTTTGGTATTTTTCTGAAAACTTTCAATTTTTGATGAATAGTGAAACCACTAAGTGGTAGTTAAAAAAACTGAATTGTTCATAAAACTTAATTTTACCGCTTCTGTGAGTGGAATTTCAAAAATCCGAGAGACACGGTTGATGTCAGTATGTAAAATGTGGTTCAATGAGATGAAAATAATTTTTGGTGAATAGTAACTTTTTACTTTTATTTACCACGGTTAAAAGTAAATAGGGTAATTAAGGGTAAAAATGATATTTTTATTACCCTAACACATGTCCAAATTCTATTGGATAAGTGTAATTCGACCAAAAACAAGCTTAGGAATAAAATATGACCATTTAGGCCAACGTGGATTAGATTAGGACATTTATTATTATTTAATTCAAAGAAGAGTTAAAAGAGTTAAAATCAATGTTTATTTACCAAAACATTTTTAATATAGGGTTATACATAAGATAAATTCGATTATAAATATTCATTAGAAATCTAAAAAGATTTCCTACATAATTGTATTTTATTTGTAATTTTTAGTCATTAAATTTGTAAATTTATTTATGACAGAACGATGATGCAATAATTATCTTATTAATGAAATATTGACATAATTGATGTTATAAATACCAAAATAAATATAATATGAGACTTTTTATGAATTCCACTAATTTTATAGGTTAATATGACATGTTAGTATTGATTTAATTAACTTTGTTCGAACTTAGCATTCTGTTAGTATTTCCACAAAAATCAATTACTAAATAGTGTCAAAATTGACATAAAATAGTTTTTAAAACAAATATTATGTTATTAATTGTTATTTTATTCCTAAAAATCTAAGGTTCGTCCAAATGACTTAGATAAGGATATATATATTAATAATAAACAACTTGGGGTTCGTTTGGCATGTTATAGTAAGTGTATTAACCATATAGTGTAAGAAAACAAAAAGACACTGTAAAAGTTAAATTATTTAACTTAGAGTTAAATCTAATTGATAAGGTTAAAATAATAACCTAAACTTGTCTAAATCCTATTGGTTGATAGGAGTTCGACCCATCCCCACTTTACCTTCGAAATAAGACCCTTTGGAACCATTATAAACCAATTTTGACTTTAATATAAAATAATATTTTGAGATATTCCTAAGGTGCCCCTCTCCTCCCTTATAAAAGGGGACCTCCTCCCCCTCTTCCTCACACAACTTTGAGCCTTCCAGATCGGCCGAAACCTGCCAAATTATCTTCTACACTTCCCTAGAAACATCCTAGAGGTTCTGGTATTCCTCAAAGTCCAATTTTAGTGCCCTAAAAGAAGGTCTCAAAGAAGCACTTCAAAGAAGAGGTAATGTCTGCTACCGATTCTTTCATCTTTATTTCTTCTTCTTTAGTTGTTTCACTATGAAGTAATAACATCAGTATCACTCATATACTTATATGTTATTATAAGTATGAAACAACCCTATTTCACCATCTATCCATCCTACGGGAAAGAAATCACCGCAGGTGCGTACATATGGAATACCGTCTCCACGCCGTGGTGTAATCTATTTTCCACCACCAACTTACTTGGATGGGTATAATGGTGTAAATAATTACTATATATGACTATTATAAAGTGATATTGATTCTGAAATAGTATACATACACTCCAATACAGTCCCACGATCATGAGAACTATATCATCGCTCGTGCGTACGTACGGACTACCGTCTCCACGACGCGATGAGATTCATTCTCCACTTTAACCATTAATGAATGATTATAAAGTATATATAATAAGTAATAATGAAATATATGACATGGTAAATCTACTGGATTTATGTATATATATATATATCATCTACTTACTTCCATTCAAGACAATAAGGAAAGGAAAACAGCGTTCATGCGTACATACGGACTACCGTCTCCATGAACGGTGTGTTTCATTTCATTTATCTATCTATTATATATATATACATACTGAATATATATGATATATAAATCATATTTTATATTATGGAAGTAAGTAAATCATGATATAAGTAATAATAATGTCAAGAACAACAAGTTCAAACACCTAAGATAAATGAAACAATTTTACCCAAAACGCGCTTTAACATGGAATTTACAAAAGAACGGGTAATATAAAGTCATAAGTGAACCATATATGATATAATAACAATGAATATGATTCTGTAATAAGTAAATTACATTATTTAAATCATTATAAAGGAGGTTCAGACACTTACGAAGCAAATCAGACCTAAGGTAAGGGAAATATCACAATCTCATTTTTATCCGAGATTGTTTATACTTTGGTATTTACTGGGGTGTATTTTATCATCCACATCCATGTTTCCTCAATATGTAATATTATTTCCATTCACCTACAATTGTTTAAATCCTATTTTACCCTTCGGTGAGTTTTTAGTAAAAGATATGAAAGGAATCTTTTGTCGTTTTTCGTACGTGGTACTTTGTTGACTTTTCCGAGAAGAATGTTCTTTTAACTTACATGGCATGAATAGATTTTTAAAACATTATTTGCAAGAATATTCCTTTACAAGTTTTCATGTTTATTTTTAATCAACTTCTTTTAGTTTATAATTGTATGACATGTTAAGAAAAGAAAAGTGTTTTTGAAGTAGAAAGGATGTTTTCCTCAAGAATGGAGTTCAAATGTTTTCTCAAAATTATTTTCCATCTAAGATAATATAGTGTTCTGTTTTTATCCCTATTATTAAATTGATTTGATTATGTTGTGAGGGAATTATTTTTATGAAGTCATTTACCTTATATGATTTGTTTTATGATGTCATGATGTTTCAAGAATCCCATTTTTGTTACATGTGTTATGCGATGATGTATGATTTATAATTATGTGGCACACATAAGAAAGGATTCATTATAAGATGGGTGGGACCTATATCTCCCTCCAATGCATTGGGTAAAGATTTTATATCTCATGAGATAGACATGGCTGGAACGGTAGGTTATACCGGTTCAGTGAAACAGGACTGAAACAAGGGTGACTCAGTTCAGAAAGGGACTTTGTCCACTAAGATAGTCTTGGCAATGAGTCTTGACTAACAAGAAATGATTCTCTATGATTATGTGTGTATGACACAATGATTAATGTTTTAAGTTATGATTATTGGGATTTCATTTCACTACTATGATTTATCCCATGTTATGAAATTATGCTCTCTTTTGCAGGTTAGGAATTCCAAAATGTTATGTTCTTATGAATATGATGTGATTGATATTTCTTTTGTTTACCCTTACTGAGCATTTGAGCTCACCCTTTTTTGTTTACTTTTCTCCAGGATATAAAGAAAGGTTTTAGGTATAAAAAAAGGGAAGATCTTTATGGGAGATGTTGAAGATCTTTCACCAGGATTAGAAGATTACGTTCTGAGTTTCCAATGACACTAAACTATTACGATCCTTGTGTGTGTGTTTTTGTTATGTACTAAGTATTCCGCAAAAGTAATGTAATGCCCATGTACGTCAAGCTTCGGGTCTCTATAGTTTCTATCAGAGGAAAGGTTTAGTCAACCTTTGGAAACTAGGATGCGAGAACTTTAGTGAGATCCCTAGAGATATTTCTAAGGTATGTCTAGGAATGTCTATAAGGTTAAGTATACGTATAGGTTATAGTCCTAGAATTGCGCTAACGATCTTAGAATATAACCTAATATGTTAGATATTGAGGGTACTCCCCCTTTATTATGTTGTTTTCCCTAGCATGATTTTTTCATCTCACACTATTCTTTTTGGGTTTTAGAAAATGGCTGGAAACAAGATGATTCACGATAATGGAGGATATGATGGACAATGGAATGATATTCTTCATAAGTAATCAAATGAAATGGGATTTGGAAGTCCAAACATCATTATTATGCCGAATCAGTAATCTCATAATATGATCAATAAAGTAAAATTTGGTAAGTTTTCTGACTCGACTAATAAGAGAAAGATGGAGTTTCATGATGATCATAGAGGAAAGAAAGTTCAATTTCCCCTATGTAAATCATGTGGGAAGAGGCATAGAGGAGAATGTTTCAAAGGAACTGGAAGATGATTTGGGTGTGGAAAAGAAGGACACAGAGCCAGTAAGTGCAATGGAAAAGTTTCAGTTAACACCATGGATGAGGTTAATGGTATTTCTACGACATCAACAATGGTTAAATGTTTTAAATGTGGAATTTACGGGCATTATGCAAACCAATGCCCTAAGGGAATGTCTCATGAAGAGAATTGGTATAGTCGTATGGGTAGTATTTTTGTTGATGATGATGAAGAGACTACAAATGATATGTGAGATGAAAGAATTGTTGAAGCTCAGTCAATGGTTTAAGAAGGTAGTGGAATGATTACATGTTTATCAAGTGTAATGTTGTACTATAGAATAAAAATACATCTAAGGATTGTTACACTATTGTCTTTCCTTAAGTTTTGAAAGTTTATGATGAATGGTATGAGTAACAATGAAAGGTTATTCAGATATTTTTTTGGAAAGTGGATGATATGCACATAATGAAGTGATAAAGAGAAAATGAAATGTTTGACAGTATTCATGAGCTCATGATTGATATAAGGACTAAGTGATATCATGGTTTGAGTATATAGAATTTTTGGTTTTTGGTATGTGGAAAGAGTTAACTTTTAACAGCATTCATGTTTTCACTAAGGTTTAATTGGTATTCATTTTTCAAGAGAATACATGATTAAGGTATTCACATGATTGGAATGTGACCAACAAGACATATCTTATGATATATGGGGATCAACGATGGTATTAAATATCTGGTAATTGTTTTCACTATATTATGAGAGTGGACTGCAGTAATATGGATAAGCCTAACGATTGTAATGGATTATGTTGGACATAAGATAGTATTGTTTAAGGATAGAAGTTTTTTGATATTATTGATGGGATGTTATAGTAATATAGTTTTAGAAAAAGGACAACCTGAAGGACGGGCGACAGCCCATCGCGTCGGACAAGGCCGTGGGAATCAAACCCACAACCGAAGTGCGACTGACCTTTATCGCCAACCACTGGCATACAAGAAGTCCCTGTTTAGTAGAAACAAGTTTTATTTTATTAATCGGCATGATATATGAAGTATAAGTCCATTTTAGGAACCATATATGATTAATCTCACTAAAGAATGACTTATGTATATTTAATAACTTTTTCTAAACTTTTGTTTGAGACAGGGAATGACCTGTCATACTAACACTTCACGAATAACAAATTCAACTTCATTTATTTAAGAGATGATGTGGAAATTGTTCAAGGCACGAACACGAGTGAGATTGTACCAAAATAAAGTAAGTATTTATTCTAATTCAAATTCTTCAACTTTAGGGAAACGATCTTGAAAACCAAAAATGTTGTCCTAGTGATCTTATATCTGATTAATCAGATGGTACCTTAGATCGTCACCAATTTATGGATTTGTGATTGCTAGCTTTTCCATAGCCATGTTTTCTACCACTCTCCATCAGAACATGATGGTTAGATTTCTCTTCCATATCCATATTTTCACCTATGTGGAAACCCAATGATTTGTTTATTTGGGTAACCGTTACGTTTCATACTTTTGTTTTTAAAGATTGGTTTTGGTATTCTTTTTTACGATGTGGGTTTCTATTAAATAAACTTTCTAATAGTAAATCATTTATAACCCCGACGAATTTCGAGGGCGAAATTCATTTTAATGGGGGTAGAATGTAACACCCCGAGATTTTATGAAAAATATTCTTTTTAATTTCATTAATGTCTTGTGTTATACGCTACACAAAAAGGAGCTTTCACAACACAGATCTATGACCTGGCTTGAATTATACGCAATCGCGACCTTCCACGATAGCGTGTGTTGTACACAACACCAAGTTTCGCTAAGCAACGATATGCTATTAAGATATTATTAAAACTAGCCGTTATGAATAGTAATAACCACTTTTTGAAATTTTGTAAATTTTATTTTTCAAAATGGACTTCATTTATGGATTCGGAATATCGAAATTAGCTTAGGGTGAAATTTTGATGATTTTCGGATAACTTTCATATTTTGATGAATAGTGAAAATTACTAAATTTTAATTAAAAACAACTTTTTCAATCGAAATAATTAATAGTGATAAATTATTAATTTGAGTAGTTTTAAAGTATATTTAGAATATATTTTTACAATTTAATACAATATTGGTCATTGGATGTAATTTCACATTTAAACCAGTTATAAACAAGTGTCAATCTTTTGATAGTTATTATCTCTTAAAAACACGCCTTTTGTTTTGAGGACGGGAATTAATTTTTAAATTAATTAATGCAACTGATATGTTTTGAATTTGGTAAAATAGAAATCATTTTTGAGTTCATAATATCAAAAATATCTTAGGCCTAATTTTTGGTATTTTTCTGAAAACTTTCTATTTTTGATGAATAGTGAAACCACTAAGTGGTAGTTAAAAAACACTGAATTGTTCATAAAACTTAATTTTACCGCTTCTGTGAGTGGAATTTCAAAAATTCGAGAGACACGGTTGATTTCATTATGTAAAATGTGGTTCAATGAGATGAAAATAATTTTTGGTGAATAGTAACTTTTTACTTTTATTTACCACGGTTAAAAGTAAATAGGGTAATTAAGGGTAAAAATGATATTATTATTACCCTAACACATGTCCAAATTCTATTGGATAAGTTTAATTCGACCAAAAACAATCTTAGGAATACAATATGACCATTTAGGCCCACTTGGATTAGATTAGGACATTTATTATTATTTAATTCAAAGAAGAGTTAAAAGAGTTAAAATCAAAGTTTATTTACTAAAACATTTTTAATATAGGGTTATACATAAGATAAATTCGATTATAAATATTCATTATAAATATTAAAATATTTCCTACATAATGGTATTTTATTTGTAATTTTTAGACATTAAAGTTTTTAATTTATTTATGACACAACGATGATGCAGTAATTATCTTATTAATGAAATATTGACATAATTGATGTTATAAATACCAAAATAAATATAATATGAGACTTTTTATGAATTCCACTAATTTTATAGGTTAATATGACATGTTAGTATTGATTTAATTAACTTTGTTCGAACTTATCATTCTGTTAGTATTTCCACAAAAATCAATTACTAAATAGTTTCAAAATTGACATAAAATAGTTTTTAAAACAAATATTATGTTATTAATAGTTATTTTATTCCTAAAAATCTAAGGTTCGGCCAAATGACTTAGATAAGGATATATATATTAATAATAAACAACTTGGGGTTCGTTTGGCATGTTATAGTAAGTGTATTAACCTTATAGTGTAAGAAAACAAAACGACACGGTAAAAGTTAAATTATTTAACTTAGAGTTAAATCTAATTGATAAGGTTAAAATAATAACCTAAACCTGTCTAAATCCTATTTTTTTATAGGAGTTCGACCCATCCCCACATTACCTTCGAAATAAGACCCTTTGGAACCATTATAAACCGATTTTGACTTTAATATAAAATAATATTTTGAGATATTCCTAAGGTGCCCCTCTCCTCCCTTATAAAAGGGGACCTCCTCCCCCTCTTCCTCACACAACTTTGAGCCTTAAAGCTCAGCCAAACCCTTCCAAATTCTCTTCTCCACTTCCCTAGAAACATCCTAGAGGTTCTGGTCTTCCTCAAAGTCCAATTTTAGTGCCCTAAAAGAAGGTCTCAAAGAAGCACTTCAAAGAAGAGGTAATGTCCGTTACAGATTCTTTCATCTTTATTTCTTCTTCCACTTCTTCTTCTTTAGTTGTTTCATTATGAAGTAATAACATCAGTATCACTCATATGCATATATGTTATTATAAGTATGAAACAACCCTATTTCACCATCTATCCATCCTACGGAAAAAGAAATCACCACACGTGCGTACATATGGAATACCGTCTCCACGCCGTGGTGTAATCTATTTTCCACCACCACCTTTCTTGGATGGGTATAATGGTGTAAATAATTACTATATATGACTATTATAAAGTTATATTGATTCTGAAATAGTATACATACACTCCAATACAGTCCCACGATCATGAGAACGATATCATCGCTCGTGCATACGTACGGACTACCGTCTCCACGACGCGATGAGATTCATTCTCCACTTTAACCATTCATGAATGATTATAAAGTATATATAATAAGTAATAATGAAATATATGACATGGTAAATCTACTGGATTTATGTATATATATATATATCATCTACTTACTTCCATTCAAGACAATAAGGAAAGGAAAACAGCGTTCATGCGTACGTACGGACTACCGTCTCCATGAACAGTGTGTTTCATTTCATTTATCTATCTATTATATATATATATATACATACTGAATATATATGATATATAAATCATATTTTATATTCTGGAAGTAAGTAAATCATGATATAAGTAATAATAATGTCAAGAACAACAAGTCCAAACACCTACGATAAATGAAACAATTTTACCCAAAACGCGCTTTAACATGGAATTTACAAAAGAACGGGTAATATAAAGTCATAAGTGAACCATATATGATATAATAAAAATGAATATTATTCTTTAATAAGTAAATGACATTATTTAAATCATTATACAGGAGGTTCGGACACTTACGAAGCAAATCGGACCTAAGGTAAGGGAAATATCACAATCTCATTTTTATCCGAGATTGTTTATACTTTGGTATTTACTGGGGTGTATTTTATCATCCAAATCCATGTTTCCTCAATATGTAATATTATTTCCATTCACCTACAATTGTTTAAATCCTATTTTACCCTTCGGTGAGTTTTTAGTAAAAGATATGAAAGGAATCTTTTGTCGTTTTTCGTACGTGGTACTTTTTTGACTTTTCCGAGAAGAATGTTCTTTTAACTTATATGGCATGAATAGATTTTTAAAACATTATTTCCAAGAAGATTCCTTTACATGTTTTCATGTTTATTTTTAATCAACTTCTTTTAGTTTATAATTGTATGACATGTTAAGAAAATAAAAGTGTTTTTGAAGTAGAAAGGATATTTTCCTCAAGAATGGAGTTCAAATGTTTTCTCAAAATTATTTTACATCTAAGATAATATAGGGTTCTGTTTTTATCCATATTATTAAATTGATTTGATTATGTTGTGAGGGAATTATTTTTATGAAGTCATTTACCTTATATGATTTGTTTTATGATGTCATGATGTTTCGAGAATCCCATTTTTGTTACATGTGTTATGCGATGATGTAAGATTTATGATTATGTGGCACACATAAGAAAGGATTCATTGTAAGATGGGTGGGACCTATATCTCCCTCCAATGCATTGGGTAAAGATTTTATATCTCATGAGATAGACATGGCTGGAACGGTAGGTTATACCGGTTCAGTGAAACAGGACTGAAACGAGGGTGACTCGGTTCAGAAAGGGACTTTGTCCACTAAGATAGTCTTGGCAAGGAGTCTTGACTAACAAGAAATGATTCTCTATGATTATGTGTGTATTCCACAATGTTTAATGTTTTAATTTATGATTATTGGGATTTCATTTCACTACTATGATTTATCCCATGTTATGAAATTATGCTCTCTTTTGCAGGTTAAGAATTCCAAAATGTTATGTTCTTATGAATATGATGTGATTGATATTTCTTTTGTTTACCCTTACTGAGCATTTTAGCTCACCATTTTTTGTTTACTTTTCCCCAGGATATAAAGAGGGGTTTTAGGTATATAAAAAGGGAAGATCTTTATGGGAGATGTTGAATATATTTCACCAGGATTAGAAGATTACGTTCCGAGTTTTCAAAGACACTAAACTATTACGATCCTTGTGTGTGTGTTTTTGTTATGTACTAAGTATTCCGCAAAAGTAATGTAATGTACATGTACTTCAAGCTTCGGGTCTCTATAGTTGGTATCAGAGGAAAGGTTTATTCAACCTTTGGAAACTAGGATGCGAGAACTTTAGTGAGATCCCTAGAGATATTTCTAAGGTATGTCTAGGGATGTCTCTAAGGTTAAGTATACGTATAGGTTATAGTCCTAGAATTGCGCTAACGATCTTAGAATATAACCTAATATGTTAGATATTGAGGGTACTCTCCCTTTATTATGTTGTTTTCCCTAGCATGATTTTTTCATCTCACAATATTCTTTTTGGGTTTTAGAAAATGGCTGGAAACAAGATGATTCACGATAATGGAGGATATGATGGACAATGGAATGATATTATTCATAAGCAATCAAATGAAATGGGATTTGGAAGTCCAAACATCATTATTATGCCGAATCAGCAATCTCATAATATGATCAATAAAGTAAAATTTGGTAAGTTTTCTGACTCGGCTAATAAGAGAAAGATGGAGTTTCATGATGATCATAGAGGAAAGATAGTTCAATTTCCCCTATGTAAATCATGTGGGAAGAGGCATCAAGGAGAATGTTTCAAAGGAACTGGAAGATGCTTTGGGTGGGGAAAAGAAGGATACAGAGCCAGTAAGTGCAATGGAAAAGTTTCAGTTAACACCATGGATGAGGTTAATGGTATTGCTACGACATCAACAATGGTTAAATGTTTTAAATGTGGAATGTACGGGCATTATGCAAACCAATGCTTTAAGGGAATGTCTAATGAAGAGAATCGGTATGGTCGTATGGGTAGTATTTTTGTTGATGATGATGAAGAGACTACAAATGATATGTGAGATGAAAGAATTGTTGAAGCTCGGTCAATGGTTTAAGAAGGTAGTGGAATGATTACATGTTTATCAAGTGTAATGTTGTACTATAGAATAAAAATACATCTAAGGATTGTTACACTGTTTCTTTACTTAAGTTTTGAAAGTTTATGATGAATGGTATGAGTAACAATGAAAAGTTATTCAGATATTTTTTTTGGAAAGTGGATGATATGCGCATAATGAAGTGATAAAGAGAAAAGGAAATGTTTGACAGTATTCATGAGCTCATGATTGATATAAGGACTAAGTGATATCATGGTTTGAGTATATAGAATTTTTGGTTTTTGGTATGTGGAAAGAGTTAACTTTTGACAGCATTCATGTTTTCACTAAGGTTTAATTGGTATTCATTTTTCAAGAGAATACATGATTAAGGTATTCACATGATTGGAATGTGACCAAAAGGACATATCTTATGATATATGGGGATCAACGATGGTATTAAATATCTGGTAATTGTTTTCACTATATTATGAGAGTGGACTGCAGTATTATAGATAAGCCTAAAGATTGTAATGGATTATGTTGGACATAAGATAGTATTGTTTAAGGATAGAATATTTTCGATATTATTGATGGGATGTTATAGTAATATAGTTTTAGAAAAAGGACAACCTGCAGGATGGGCGACAGCCCATCGCGTCGGACAAGGCCGTGGGAATCGAACCCACAACTGAAGTGCGACTGGACTTTATCGCCTACCACTGGCCTACAGGAAGTCCCTGTTTAGTAAAAACTAGTTTTCTTTTATTAATCCGTATGATATATGAAGTATAAGTCCATTTTAGGAACCATATATGATTAATCTCACTAAAGAATGCCTTATGTATATTTAATAACTTTTGCTAACCTTTTGTTTGAGACATGGAATGACCTGTTATACTAACACTTCACGAATAACAAATTCAACTTCATTTATTTAAGAGATGATGTGGAAATTGTTCAAGGCACGAACAACAGTGAGATTGTACCAAAATAAAGTAAGTATTTATTCTAATTCAAATTCTTCAACTTTAGGGAAACGATCTTGAAAACCAAAAATGTTGTCCTAGTGCTCTTATATCTGATTAATCAGATGGTACCTTATATCGTCACAAATTTATGGATTTGTGATTGCTAGCTTTTCCATAGCCATGTTCTCTACCACTCTCCATCAGAACATGATGGTTAGATTTCTCTTCCATATCCATATTTTCACCTATGTAGAAACCCAGTGATTAGTTTATTTGGGTAACCGTTACGTTTTATACTTTTGTTTTTAAAGATTGGTTTTTGTATTCTTTTTTACGATGTGGGTTTCTATTAAAGAAACTTTCGAATAGTAAATCATTTATAACCCCGACGAATTTCGAGGGCGAAATTCATTTTAAGGGGGGTAGAATGTAACACCCCGAGATTTTATGAAAAATATTCTTTTTAATTTCATTAATGTCTTGTGTTATACGCTACACAAAAAGGAGCTTTCACAACACAGATCTCTGACCTGGCTTGAATTATACGCAATCGCGACCTTCCACGATAGCGTGTGTTGTACGCAACACCATGTTTCGCTAAGCAACGATATGCTATTAAGATATTATTAAAACTAGCCGTTATGAATAGTAATAACCACTTTTTGAAATTTTGTAAATTTTATTTTTCAAAATGGACTTCATTTATGGATTCGGAATATCGAAATTAGCTTAGGGTGAAATTTTGGTGATTTTCGGATAACTTTCATATTTTGATGAATAGTGAAAATTACTAAATTTTAATTAAAAACAACTTTTTCAATCGAAATAATTAATAGTGATAAATTATTAATTTGAGTAGTTTTAAAGTATATTTAGAATATATTTTTACAATTTAATACAATGTTTGTCATTGGATGTAATTTCACATTTAAACCAGTTATAAACAAGTGTCAATCTTTTGATAGTTATTATCTCTTAAAAACACGCCTTTTGTTTTGACGACGGGAATTAATTTTTAAATTAATTAATGCAACTGATAAGTTTTGAATTTGGTAAAATAGAAATCATTTTTGAGTTCATAATATCAAATATATCTTAGGCCTAATTTTTGGTATTTTTCTGAAAACTTTCAATTTTTGATGAATAGTGAAACCACTAAGTGGTAGTTAAAAAAACTGAATTGTTCATAAAACTTAATTTTACCGCTTCTGTGAGTGGAATTTCAAAAATAAGAGAGACACGGTTGATGTCAGTATGTAAAATGTGGTTCAATGAGATGAAAATAATTTTTGGTGAGTAGTAACTTTTTACTTTTATTTACCACGGTTAAAAGTAAATAGGGTAATTAAGGGTAACAATGATATTATTATTACCCTAACACATGTCCAAATTCTATTGGATAAGTGTAATTCGACCAAAAAAAAGCTTAGGAATAAAATATGACCATTTAGGCCCACTTGGATTAGATTAGGACATTTATTATTATTTAATTCAAAGAAGAGTTATAAGAGTTAAAATCAAAGTTTATTTACTAAAACATTTTTAATATAGGGTTATACATAAGATAAATTCGATTATAAATATTCATTAGAACTCTAAAAGGATTTCCTACATAATGGTATTTTATTTTTAATTTTTAGACATTAAATAATTTAATTTATTTATGACACAACGATGATGCAGTAATTATCTTATTAATGAAATATTGACATAATTGATGTTATAAATACCAAAATAAATATAATTTGATACTTTTTATGAATTAAACTAATTTTATAGGTTAATATGACATGTTAGTATTTATTTAATTAACTTTTTTAGAACTTATCATTCTTTTAGGATTTTCACAAAAATCAATTACTAAATAGTTTCAAAATTGACATAAAATAGTTTTTAAAACAAATATTATGTTATTAATTGTTATTTTATTCATAAAAATCTAAGGTTCGGCCAAATGACTTAGATAAGGATATATATATTAATAATAAATAACTTGGGGTTCGTTTTGCATGTTATAGTAAGTGTATTTACCATATAGTGTAAGAAAACAAAAAGACACGGTAAAAGTTAAATTATTTAACTTAGAGTTAAATCTAATTGATAAGGTTAAAATAATAACCTAAACCTGTCTAAATACTATTGGTTGATAGGAATTAGACCCATACCCACTTTACCTTCGAAATAAGACCATTTGAAACCATTATAATCCGATTTTGACTTTAATATAATATAATATTTTGAGATATTCCTAAGGTGCCCCTCTCCTCCCTTATAAAAGGGGACCTACTACCCCTCTTCCTCACACAACTTTGAGCCTTCAAGCTCGTCCAAACCTTGAAAAATTCTCTTCTCCACTTCCCTAGAAACATCCTAGAGGTTCTGGTCTTCCTTAAAGACCAATTTTAGTGCCCTCAAAGAAGGTCTCAAAGAAGCACTTCAAAGAAGAGGTAATGTCCGTTACCGATTCTTTCATCTTTATTTCTTCTTCCACTTCTTCTTCTTTAGTTGTTTCATTATGAAGTAATAACATCAGTATCACTAATATACTGATATGTTATTATAAGTATGAAACAACCCTATTTCACAATCTATCCATCCTACGGAAAAATAAATCACCGCACATGCGTACGTACGGAATACCGTCTCCACGCCGTGGTGTAATCTATTTTCCACCACCACCTTACATGGATGGGTATAATGGTGTAAATAATGACTATATATGACTATTATAAAGTGATATTTATTCTGAAATAATATACATACACTCCAATACAGTCCCACGATCATGAGAACGATATCATCGCTCGTGCGTACGTACGGACTACCGTCTCCACGACGCGATGAGATTCATTCTCCACTTTAACCATTCATGAATGATTATAAAGTATATATAATAAGTAATCATGAAATATATGAAATGGTAAATCTACTGGATTTATGTATATATATATATCATCTACTTACTTCCATTCAAGACAATAAGGAAAGGAAAACAGCGTTCATGCGTACGTACGGACTACCGTCTCCATGAACGGTGTGTTTCATTTCATTTATCTATCTATTATATATATATATAAATACTGAATATATATGATATATAAATCATATTTTATATTCTGGAAGTAAGTAAATCATGATATAAGTAATAATAATGTCAAGAACAACAAGTCCAAACACCTACGATAAATGAAACAATTTTACCCAAAACGCTCTTTAACATGGAATTTACAAAAGAACAGGTAATATAAAGTCATAATTGAACCATATATGATATCATAACAATGAATATGATTCTGTAATAAGTAAATGACATTATTTAAATCATTATACAGGAGGTTCAGACACTTACGAAGCAAATCAGACCTAAGGTAAGGGAAATATCACAATCTCATTTTTATCCGAGATTGTTTATACTTTGGTATTTACTGGGGTGTATTTTATCATCCACATCCATGTTTCCTCAATATGTAATATTATTTCCATTAACCTACAATTGTTTAAATCCTATTTTACCCTTTGGTGAGTTTTTAGTAAAATATATGAAAGGAATCTTTTGTCGTTTTTCGTACGTGGTACTTTTTTGACTTTTCCGAGAAGAATGTTCTTTTTAACTTATATGGCATGAATAGATTTTTAAAACATTATTTCCAAGAAGCTTCCTTTACAAGTTTTCATTTTTATTTTTAATCAATTTCTTTTAGTTTATAATTGTATGACATGTTAAGAAAAGAAAAGTGTTTTTGAAGTAGAAAGGACATTTTCCTCAAGAATGGAGTTCAAATGTTTTATCAAAATTATTTTCCATCTAAGATAATATAGGGTTCTGTTTTTATCCCTATTATTAAATTGATTTGATTATGTTGTGAGGGAATTATTTTTATGAAGTCATTTACCTTATATGATTTGTTTTATGATGTCATGATGTTTCAATAATCCCATTTTTGTTACATGTGTTATGCGATGATGTATGATTTATGATTATGTGCAACACATAAGAAAGGATTCATTATAAGATGGGTGTGACCTATATATCCCTCCAATGCATTGGTTAATGATTTTATATCTCATGAGATAGACATGGATGGAACGGTAGGTTATACCCGTTCAGTGAAACAGGACTGAAACGAGGGTGACTCGGTTCAGAAAGGGACTTTGTCCACTAAGATAGTCTTGGCAATGAGTCTTGACTAATAAGAAATGATTCTCTATGATTATGTGTGTATGCCACAATGTTTCATGTTTTAAGTTATTTTTATTGGGATTTCATTTCACTACTATGATTTATCCCATGTTATGAAATTATGCTCTCTTTTGCAGGTTAAGATTTCCAAAATGTTATGTTCTTATGAATATGATGTGATTGATATTTTTTTGTTTACCCTTACTGAGCATTTTAGCTCACCCTTTTATGTTTAATTTTCCCCAGGATATGAAGAAAGGTTTTAGGTATAAAAAAAGGGAATATCTTTATGGGAGATGTTGAAGATCTTTCACCAGGATTAGAAGATTACGTTCCGAGTTTCCAAAGACACTAAACTATTACGATCCTTGTGTGTGTGTTTTTGTTATATACTAAGTATTCCGCAAAAGTAATGTAATGTCCATGTACGTCAAGATTCGGGTCTCTACAATAAAATAGATTGATAAATGGAAAGAAATACACCGTTCATGGAGATGGTAGGCCGTACATACGCATGAACGTTGTTTTCGTTTCCTCATTGAATTGAATGGAATTAATTGGATGACATACATATATATATACATAAATCCAGTATCATTATTATGTAATATATTTCATGATTACTTATTATATATACTTTATAATCATTTATGAATGGTTAATCATTGAGAATGAATCTCATCACGTCGTGGAGACGGTATTACATACGTACGCACGAACGATGATATCGTTCCCATGATCGTGGAATTTTATTGGAGTGTATGTATACTAGTACAGAATCAATATCACTTTACAATAATCATATATAGTCATTATTTACACCATTATACCCATCCAAGTAAGGTGGTGGTGGAAAATAGATTACACTACGGCGTGGAGACGGTATTCCGTACGTACGCACGCGCGGTGATTTCGTTTTCCGTAGGATGGATAGATGCTGAAATAGGGTTGTTTCATACTTATAATACCATATCAGTATATGAGTGATACTTATGTTATTACTTCATAATGAAACAACCTAAGAAGAAGAAGTGGAAGAAGAAATAAAGGTGAAAGAATCAGTAACAGACATTACCTCTTCTTTGAAGCGCCTCTTTGAGACCACCTTTTAGGGCACTAAAATTGGTCTTTGAAGAATACCAGGACCTCTAGGATGTTTATATGGAAGTTGAGAAGAGAATTTATCAGGGTTTGGCCGATCTTGAAGGCTCAAATTGGTGTGAGGAAGAGAGGGAGGAGGTTCCCTTTTATAAGGGAGGGGAGGGGCACCTTTGGAAATCTTAAAAATATTAATTTATAATAAATCTAACCCCACTTAAAAACCTCAAAAAATAACTCATATTCGAAGATTAGATGATATAGGGTTGTAATCGAATCAACCAATAAAATTTTGACATGTTATGAAATTATTTTAAACATTATCAACTTGATTTATCCTTACTAAATCAATTTAATTTTATTTATGGTAATAAAATTCTAAATTTTAACTTATAACAAACAATTACTTATTTGTTCTGAATTGTCCATAATTGGATAATTTATAACATTTCAGACCATATAAATGTAAATTTATAATTTTTAAATATTTTTGTGATTTTTAAACAATTTTATAATATGTTATTTTTTTAAAATAACAATAGTGTCAATTTTGACACTATTCAATTGTTTGAATTTAAATAAAATATATACAGAAGATATGTTCGAACTAAAAGCTTAATAGATTCTTAAAATGTCATATCTATATATAAAATTAGTTTAGCACATTAAATAGTTCATATAATATTTATTTTATTATTTTTAAAACCATTTATTTGGTTTATCTCTTAATAAAATAATTACTACAACATTTTTATATAATTATTTAATATACTTATTTGTCACCTAAAAAATAAAAATAAAATCTTATTATGAATATAAATCTATTACCTTTCCCAATAATACTTTTACTCGAATTTATCATCTTAAAATAACAATAGTTAAATTGTTATATTTATTAAATTATGAAGGTGACAACTTTGGCATCATTTAAAATAAAATAATATAAGTGTCATAATAATATTAATAAGGATCTAAATGGTCCCATATTCGGCAAGTGGATGATTATGGTTTATATATACACTAATAATAAGTTTTATTCAGATTTTTGGGCCTTTTGATATGTATTAATATTTCAATAAATACTATATTATTGATTTTTCACTAAATAAATAATTTCTGCATCATTAATGTATCACCATTAATGAAAATTAATTAATCCCTAAAAATTATAAATAAATTATCATTATGTAGATAATTTTATTATCTTTTTGGAGACTATTCATGTTCGAAGTTTTATGATGTTTATCACTAAATTAAAATTATTATACTTATAAGATTTAAGAGAGTGACATGTTGTCACTTTCTTTGGTTTTAATAATAATTAAATTAGTTTCATGGTCAAAAGTCCATAAAATGAATCTAATCCGACCATTAGGTGATATGGGTCGACTTTTATCCATCCAATAGTATTTTGGCACGTGTTAGGGTAATTTTATAATCTTATATTTACCTTTAATTACCCGATTTACCTTTAACTATGGTAAATAAAATTTACCGTAGTTACTATTCATAATTCCGAAAAATAAAAAGTAGATTATTAACATAATTTGGACCCACGGATTCCAAATATGGAATACCTTTTTCCAAATTCAATACACAAAAGTTGCAGAAATTAAATTAAAATTAATCCCGTTGTCGAAAGAAAACGGGTTTTTCTTTAAAACATTGCAAAAGATTAAATTGATTTAACCTACGAATTCAAGGTAAAATCAATGATAATGACATACATTATATTAAATGGTAAAAATATATTCCATTTATAATTTAAAACCATTAAATATTATAATTTAACCACATAAGTTATTACGATGAAAAAAGTTGTTTTTAATTAAAATATAGCGTGTTTTTACTATTCAGTAAAATATGAAAGTTATCAGAATAATATGGAAAATTTATCCAAGGTAAAATTTTATATCTTTATTCCAAATAATAATTTTATTTTGAAAAATTGAACTTATAAACATGTCAAAAACAAGATTTAAAGTGGGTGCGCCATCAAAAGGCGGCAAAACTGCATTTTTTTAAAAATACTTATTTTAACCGAAAAATTAATTTTGTTTTTATACCATGTTCTAGAAAATGTGTAAGATGAATAATAATGTTATAAAATTCAAAATTTAGTTAATACTATTCATAACGGCTAGTTCATAATAATATTATAATAATATATCGTTGTTTAGTAAAACCCGGTATTGCGTACAACACACGGTATCGAGGAAGGTCGCGATTGCATGTAATGAAAGCCAAGTTAGGGTTGCATGTAGTGAACGACTACTTTGTTGCTTAGCATAAAAAAATACATTGAATATATATATATATTTATACTCAATGTTTCGTAGAATAACTACTATCAAACAAACATGAAATTTTGTGTAACAAGATCTAGGATTAGTGTTGCGTATACTGTAAGCTAATATGGTGTTGTGTATAGCGCAAGATAATCTTGGTGTATCATAAAACATAAGATATGAAAGAAATTAAAAAGAATATATCTTATAAAATCTCGGGTTATTACATTCTACCCCCCTTAAAATGAATTTCGCCCTCAAAATTCATCGGGGTTATAAATGGTTTTCTACTTGAAAGTTTATTTAATTGAAACCCACATCGTAAAAAGGAATACCAACACTTATATTTAAAAACTAAAGTATGAAACGCAACGGTTACCCAAATAAACTAATATTGGGTTTCCACATCGGATAACATAGGTGAAAATATGGATATGGAGGAGAAATCTAACAATCAAGTTCTGATGGAGAGTGGTAGAGAATAAGGCTATTAAAAAGCCAACAATCAAAAAGCTATAGATTTGTGATGATCTAAGGTACCATCTGATTCATCGAATATAAGGGAACTAGGACAAAAGTTTTGGTTTTCAAGATATTTTCCCTAAAGTTGATGAATTAAAAGAAATACTTACATGATTTTGGTACAATCTCACTGTTGTCCATGAATTGAACAATTTGCACTTCATCCCTTAAAGAAATGAAGTTGAATTTGTTATTCGTGATGTTTTAGCAGATCATGTGATAGAATGATGGGCCATTGTAACTGTTTCAAACAAAAGGTCAACAAAAGTTATAAGCCCATCTTATGGTTAGATTAATCGTATATGGTTCCAAAAATGAACTTATACTTCATATATCATACCGCTTAATAAAATAAAACTAGTTTCTACTAACCTGGGACTTCATGTAGGCCAGTGGTAGGCGATAAAGGCCAATCGCACTTCGGTTGTGAGTTCGATTCCCACAGCCTTGTCCGACGCGATGGGCTGTCGCTCATCCTGCAGGTTTTCCTTTTTCTAAAACAACATTACTATATCATCCCATCAATAATATCGAAAAAGTTTCTATCCATAAACAATACTAACTTATGTCCAACATAATCCATTCCAATCTTTAGGCTTATCCATAATATTGCAGTCCATTGTCATATTATAGTGAAAATGATTAATAGAGATTTCATATAAGAAGAATGCTAATACCATAATTGATCCCCATATATCAAAAGATATGTCTTGTTGGTCACATTACAAACATTCTAAGGCCTTAATCATGTATTCTCTTGAAAAATGAATACCCATTGAACCTTAGTGAAAACATGAATGCAGTTAAAAGTTAAGACTTTCCACATACCAAAATCTTCAAAATTCTATATACTCAAACCATGATATCACTTAGTCCTTTTATCAATCATGAGATCATGAATACAATCAAACATCTCATTATCTTCTTATTCCTTCATTATGCGCATATCATCTACTTTGCAAAAATATCTGAATAACCTTCCATGGTTACTGGTACCATTCAACATATACTTTCAAATACTTTTAGGAAAAACAATAGTGTAACAATCCTTAGATGATTCTTTATTCCATAGTACCATTAACTATACAACATAACTCTCGATAAACATACAATCATTCCACTACCTTCTAAAACAATTGACTTAGCTTCAACATGTCTTTCAACTCATATATCATTTGTAGTCTCCTCCTCATCATCCACATAAATACTACCCATATGACCATGCTGATTCTCTTCATGAGATTTTCCATTAGGGCATTGGTTTGCATAATTCCCGTACATTCCACGTTTAAAACATCTAATCCTTGTTGATGTCGTAGCAATACCATTATCCTTGTCTATGGTGTTAACTGAACCTTTTCCTTTGCACTTACTGTCTTTGCGTCCTTCTTTTCCACACCCAAAGCATCCTCCAGTTCCTTTGAAACAATCTCCCTGATGCCTCTTCCCACATGATTTACATGAGGGAAATTGAACTTTCTTTCCTCTATGATCATCATGAAACTCCATCTTTCTCTTATTATCTGTGTTAGGAAACTTACCAAAGATGAGATTATTGATCATATTATGTGATTGATGATTAGTAATAATAACGATGTTTGGACTTCCAAATCCCGTTTCATTTGGTTGCACATGAATAATATCATTACATTGTCCGTTATATCCTCCATTATCGTGAATCTTCCTGTTTCCAGCCATTTTCTAAAACCCAAAAAGAATAGCGTGAGAGTCAAAAATCATACTAGGGAAAACAACATAGTAAAGGGGGAGTTCCCTCAATATCTAACATCTCAGGTTAAATTCTAAGATCATTACCGTAGTTCTAGGACTATATGCTATATGTAAACTTATCGTTAGGGACATCCCTATATATACCTTAGAAATATCTCTAGGGATCTCACTAACATTTTCGCATCCTAGTTTCCAAAGGTTGACGAAACCTTTCCTCTGATACCAACTGTAGAGACCCGAAGCTTGACGTACATGGACATTACATTACTTTTGCAGAATACTTAATACATAACAAAAACAGACACACAAGGACCGTAATAGTTTAGTGTCTTTGGAAACTTGGAACGTAATCTTCTAATCGTGGTGAAAGATCTTCAACATCTCCCATAAAGATCTTCCAATTTTTGTTTCCTTATCTAAAACCTTTCTTTTGATCCTGAGGGAAAATAAAACATAAAAAGGGTGAGCTCAAATGCTCGGTAAGGGTAAGCATGGATAAAATAAAACATACCATATATATTTGAACTTAAAAACATGAACATAATGTTTAAACATCAAAATTTTGAGCAACGACATAAAACATGGAAGTACATAAGGCATAGATCATAATGGAACATAAACCATGATAAAATAGCATGGGAATAAAACATGTAATTGTGGAATCCATTAAGAACATGTAATTATTTCCATAGTAGCCAAGGCATTGCTGCAAAGACCATCTTAGTGGACAAAGTCCCATTCTAAATCGAGTTCACTCCTCATTTCAGTCCTGTAATACTGAAAAAGATTAACTTACCGTTCCAGCCATGTCTATCTCATGGGATATAAAATCTTTACCCAATGCATTGGAGGGAGATATAGGTCCCACCCATCTCATAATGAAACCATTCTTACTTGTTCCACAAAATAAACATACATCATTCATAATAACCCCATAAATAAAATGGGTTTCATAAACATTATCCCATCATTAAATAATCCATATAAAAGAAATGGATATCATTTCATAATAAGAGAAGTGAAACCATTTAAATCATAGAGACATTATACTTGAAACATACACATATGAAATAATGTCATCTTAGATGAAAAATGGTTTTGATAAAACACTTGAAATGAATTCTTGAGGAAAATATCTTTTTTTCTTCAAAATCATTTTCTTTTCACAAAATGTCATGAAATTTTAAAAGAAAAGGATTTTGTTGAATATAGTCATGAAATATTTTGTAGGAAGCTTCATGAAAACAAGGCTTTATAAAACCATAAAAATCCTTTCATGCCGTATAAGTTATAAAAACATTCTTCTTGTACTTTTGTCGGAAAAGTCGAAAAGTACCTCGTAACGTAAACAAAATAAAGATTCCTTACATACCATGTAGTAAAAGTAAAAAATGGGTAAAAATGACTTTAAACATACATGAAAACACTTTTATAAAACATGTACATGAATGATTGAAATAACCCTAGTAAATACTTACGAATAAGCAATCTCGGATAAAAATGAGATTTGCAAAATTATCCCTTACATTAGGTCCGATATGCTTTGTACGTATCTGAACCTCCTGTATAATGTTTTAAATAATGTCATTGACTTATTAAAAAATCATATTCATTGTTATGATATCATATATTGTTCACTTATGACTTTATATTACCCATTCTTTCGTAAATTGCATGTTAAAGAGCGTTTTGGGTAAAATCGTTTCATTTGTCGTCTGTGTTTTGACTTGTAATTATTCATATCATTACTTAGATCATGATAAATTAATTACAGAATATAAAACATGATTTATATATAATATATATTCAGAATATACATATATATAATAGATCGATAAATGGAAAGAAATACACCGTTCATGGAGACGGTAGGCCGTACGTACGCATGAACGTTGTTTTCGTTTCCTCATTGAATTGAATGGAATTAATTAGATGACATACATATATATATACATAAATAAAGTATAATTATTATATCATATATTTCATGATTAATTATTATATATACTTTATAATCATTTATGAATGGTTAATCATTGAGAATGAATCTAATCGCGTCGTGGAGACGGTATTCCGTACATACGCACAAGTGATGGTATCGTTCCCATGATCGTGGAATTTTATTGCAGTGTATGTATACTAGTATAGAATCAATATCACATTACAATAATCATATATAGTTATTATTTACACCATTATACCCATCCAAGTAAGGTGGTGGTGGAAAATAGACTACACCACATCGTGGAGACGGTATTCCGTACGTACGCACGCGCGGTGATTTCTTTTTCCGTAGGATGGATAGATGGTGAAATAGGATTGTTTCATACTTAGAATAACATATCAGTATATGAGTGATACTGATGTTATTACTTCATAACGAAACAACCTAAGAAGAAGAAGTGGAAGAAGAAATAAAGGTGAAAGAATCGGTAACGGACATTACATATTATTTGAAGCGCCTCTTTGAGACCTCCTCTTAGGGAACTAAAATTGGTCTTTGAAGAAGACCAGGACCTCTAGTATGTTTATAGGGAAGTGTAGAAGATAATTTGGCAGGGTTTGGCCGAGCTTGAAGGCTCAATGTTGTGTGAGGAAGAGAGAGAGGAGGTGCCCTTTTATAAGGGAGGGGAGGAGAACCTTTGGAAATCTTAAAAATATTAATTTATAATAAATCTAACCCCACTTAAAAACCTCCAAAAATGACTCATATATTAATATTAGATGAGATAGGGTTGTAATATCATTAAAAATTAAAATTTTGACATGTTAGGAAATTATTTTAAACATTATCAACTTGATTTATCCTTACCAAATCAATTTAATTTTATTTGTGGTAATAACTTTCTAAATTTTAATTTATAACAAACAATTACTTATTTGTTCTGAATTGTCCATAATTGGATAATTTATAACATTTTAGACTATATAAATGTAAATTTATAATTTTTAAATATTTTTGTGATTTTTATAGAATTTTATAATATGTTATTTTTATAAAATAACAATAGTGTCAATTTGGGCACTATTAATTTGTTTGAATTTAAATAAAATATATACAGAAGATATGTTCGAAATAAAAGCTTTAATAGATTTATAAAAGGTCATATGTATCTAGAAAATTAGTGGAGAACATTAAATATTTCATATAATATTTATTTTATTATTTTTAAAACCATTTATTTTGTTTATCTCTTAATAAAATAATTACTACAACATTTTTATATAATTATTTAATATACTTATTTGTTGCCTAAAAATTAAAAATAAAATCCTATTGTGAAGATAAATCTATTAAATTTCATATTAATACTTTTAATCGAATTTATCATCTTAAAATCACAATATGTAAATTGTTATATTTATTAAATTATGAAGGTGACAACTTTAGCATCATTTAAAATAAAATAATATAAGTGTCATAATCATCTTAATAAGGATCCAAATGGTCCTAAATTCGTTCATCAGATGATTAGATTTTATATATACACTAATAATATGTTTTGTTCCGATTTTTGGGCCTTTTGATATGTATTAATATTTCAATAAAAACTATATTATTGATTTTTCACTAAATAAATAATTTCTGCATCATTAATGTATCACCATTAATGACAATTATTTAATCCCTAAAAATTATAAATAAATTATCATGATGTAGATAAGTTAATTATATTTTTGGATACTATTCATGTTCGAAGATTTATGATGTTTATCACTAAATTAAAATTATTATACTTATAAGATTTAAGAGAGTGATATGTTGTCATTTTCTTTGGTTTTAATAATAATTAAATTATTTTCATGGTCAAAAGTCCATAAAATTAATCTAATCCGGCCCTTAGGTAATATGGGTCGACTTTTATCCATAAAATAGTATTTTGGAATGTGTTAGGGTAATTTTATAAACTTATATTTACCTCTTAATTACCCGATTTACCTTTAACTATGGTAAATAAAATTTACCGTAGTTACTATTCACAATTACCAAAAATAAAAAGTATCTTATTAACATAATTTGGACCCACAGATTCCAAATATGGAATCCATTTTTCCAAATTGAATACAAAAAAGTTGCAGAAATTAAATTAAAATTAATCCCGTTGTCGAAAGAAAACGAGTTTTTCTTTAAAACATTGCAAAAGATTGAATTGATTTAACCTACGAATTCAAGGTAAAATAAATGATAATTACATAAATTATATTAAATGGTAAAAATATATTCTATTTATACTTTAAAACCATTCAATATTATAATTTAACCACATAAGTTATTACGATGAAAAAAGTTGTTTTTAATTAAAATATAGCGTGTTTTTACTATTCATTAAAATATGAAAGTTATCAGAATAATATGAAAAATTTATCCAAGGTAAAATTTTATATCTTGATTCCAAAGAATAATTTTATTTTGAAAAATTGAACTTATAAACATGTCAAAACAAGATTTAAAGTGGGTGCGCCCTCAAAAGGCGGCAAAATTGCATTTTTTAAAAAATACTTATTTTACCTGAAAAATTTATTTTGTTCTTATACCATGTTCTATAAAATGTGTAAGATGAATAATAATGTTATAAAATTAAAAATTTAGTTAATACTATTCATAACGGCTAGTTCATAATAATATTATAATAATATATCGTTGTTTAGTAAAACCCGGTATTGCGTACAACACACGCTATCGAGGAAGGTCGCGATTGCGTGTAATGCAAGCCAAGTCAGGGTTGCATGTAGTACACGACTCCTTTGTTGCTGAAAATAACAAAATACATTGAATATATATATATACTCAATGTTTCGTAGAATAAATACTATCAAACAAACATGAAATTGTGTGTAACACAATCTAGGATTAGTGTTGCGTATACTGCAGGCTAATACGGTGCTACGTATAGCGCAAGATAATATTGGTGTATCGTACAATAGAAGATATGAAAGAAATTAAAAAGAATATATCTTATAAAATCTCGGGTGATTACACTTCGAGTAAGAAATGAAATGGTTTCATATTCATTTGATTGTATGAAGGGGTCTTATTAGTTATATAATTAAATGAATGGTTATAAATTTTTAATTGCTCATATAATGTCTAATGTATGAGAGACATTGGGAGTGTATGGGTGAAATTTAAGGATGTTTCCCTAGTGTAGATTCTGTACGATCTGGGGGATTTTTCCCATGTAGCTTGATAGTGGAAGGTTACTTGAGTCTTGGTGAGACTTTGATATCTATTGTTATTTTTAGGTTCATTTATGTCGAATATTGATCCTGGATTGAGTCCTAATTACCTTTAGGCCTAAGGTTAGAACCCCATGTTTCTTGTTTTTATTATTGAGTTATTCTATTCTTTTTGTACATGTTTCATTTTTTGGGATATTATAGTTTTATTTTTCTTTCATGCACTCATTACAAATTAATTTTTCATTGTTCATGTGTTATGGTACTAGAAATCTTTTGAATTAAAGACCAAAGGATTTTTGAAATGTTTTCCCAAATTTTTTTTATTTTGGAAATAAAGTTGTTTTTAGAAATAATTGGTCTTGGATTGTATATAACAATTTGAAATGTGAAATATTTAATTTATATTTATAGTGATATATTATTGGGCCTTACCTCACACCCTACATATTCCTTTGGGAATATAGAGACTTATTTTTGGAGGACATAGGTAAGGGGAAATGAACCAATTATTATGGTGGCATTTATTATTGCTCATTATCCTTCATGGTATGATTTATGGTAATGAATAATGGTTATAATGAGACTAGTTTTATTGAAGTATTTTAGTATATTCATGTGTATCATATGGATATAGTATTGATTGACCATGTCGGCCTTGTATATTTTAGATGATTTTATATTAATTTATTTTTTTACATGGATGTTCAATATAAGATGTGTCAATATGGATTTATTGGTTTAATATGTGTTTTTGTTATTTAGATTTTGAGGGTTTTTTCCATCCTGTTTGATTAGTTTTGATACACTTGAACTAGTTAAAGAAATAGGTAAATCGAGGATTCACCTCATGCATCATAGTTAACTGGGTCAGGCAGTAGATCAGGTCGATCTAGGATTATTCATTACATAATAGATCCTCATTAGATAGGGGTGTAAAATGAAGAGATATTCAGATTACATGATTTTTTTTCAAGGCTTGGGTAGAACCACATTTTCACACACATTCATATCAAATGGGGACTTACCTTTTTATCTAGATCCCTGAAGATTCTAATCATCTATAGAAACATTTAATCATGCCTTATAAAGAATTAGTAAATTCTATTACCAACTCTTATAACTCTTGAATGGATAATAAAATTTTAATACCCCTCATGTATATAAGACTTATAAAACGCATGTGAAATTTTATTTTGTGAATTTTTGAAGAGACCCCTTTGAGAACTAGGAATTATAATGGTATTCTTGGAGTTTCATCATTCTAAATGATGTATTTTTGAGGAGGAATGAGGTTTAGGTGGTGGAAGAGAGCAGCGAGATATCACCAGAGGAATGCAGGGTTTTTGGGGCTTCAGTCTGTAGCCACTAACTAGCCAAAGGGAGGCCGCATACTTACTGGTGTCCTAGACAGTGAGACTTGTTTCCTACAGGGTCTTCCAGTTAGATGGTGGCACATAATCGGCTATTCCAGAGTTTTTTGGGGAAAAAGTAATATTTATTCCCTCGATTTATTAGAGGGGGATGGTATACTTTCTTTCTTTCTCTTAATCGTATAGAACTTTGGGTGGGTACCACTTTCCACACTTTTTAGTTGACGTGGTTATGGTTTTTTGGATTTTATTTCTATGATTGGAGGTAAGATTAAACCTATGTTACTCTCTATCCATCTCCCCCTTATTTTCCTATAATTTCTCCTTTACATAACTATGATTTTGAGTCTAATTAATTTAGAGTATGGTTTAATATGCTTAGTTTTATGGGGCTTCCACTATGCCTAATAAGAGGGAATCTTAAAACACTATCTGCACATGATGAATTGTTGATATGATGGAAGTAAATCATGAAATAAATTTTATTAAGTTTTTCCATTAATTTTAAATAAACTTAGTATATAAATAAGGGTGTATATCAGGGTTTTGGTATGTTTTTATGACTAGGGTTCATAGGGGATCTCCCGTGGGTTTTTGGTTACGGTTCTTGCATGAAAAGTCCATATAGTGAGTCTTTATTGGATATAGTTACTAAATTAATTTTTTTATTTAATTATAAATGTTTTAATTAATTGTTTTAGATGGAGTGACTTGAGATAGGGCCTTATGTTGGCTAATGGTGGTGATGTGGGTTGGAAGAGCTTGGTATAACCTTGGAAGAGGTTTAGAAGAGCTTATAACCAATGTTATTTAAACAAAAAGGCTTTAGAATGAGGAAAGTGGTCCTTGGTACTTGACCTATGGTATTATTTTTTTACGATACATGGGAATGTGGTTACTCCACTGAAGCACCAACCCAATAGATATTTCAGGTTATTTTTTTAATTTAATAAATATGTTAAATATAAAATGAAGTTCTTTTTCAGGTCAAAATTCCCTTGATTAGGAAGTCCAAATAACAATGCCCTCGATGGAATTTGGATACCGTTAGTTTTTCCTTTGGTCATTGATGTCTGATCCCTAGATTATCATGAAGTTTCTTGTGACATATGAACCCTTAGGGGTATTAATTTTATGTTATTTAGTGACAATGGTGCAATGGACCTTATAGTGCGATCCCTTATAGAAATTTGGGTATATCTTATTGATAGGATAAGAATAATAGACTAGGGGATAACCACATAAAACCAAAGCGATTCAATTAACAATTTGAGTAAGTGAGATTACTATGGGGTGTTCATTTCCTACAAAGACTTGGTGACATTTGATGGGTAGAACATGATGAGTTAGATGAATGGGTTGGGTGTTCAGGATAACCTGGCGTAGTTTGGAAAGGGTTTCGGCTTGATTCGATCACCCCTATGATCATTTCCTTAGAAACTATTGAGGACTATAACTTGTGAAAAGTTGGGTCATTCTCTTGGGAGTCCTACCATGATTAAAATATAGGTTTGGCTAATGACCACACATATTCTTTCTATTTTTTATGTCAATAATTGATATGGTGTACTCCCTAGAGTTAGTTTTGATAGGAAATTGAAAACACCCTTTTGGTGGTTGTGAATACTCACTTCAACGAGGTTGTAAATACTCTCTTGGGGGAGGTTGTGAAAACCCCCTTTGGGGAGGATGTTAAAAAAAACCTTTGGGGATGTTTGTGATAATATTGGTGGGACTTTTATGGATTGGGAGCCATATTTACTTTGGTTCTCAGTAGATGGTGGTATTCCTAGAATGTGTGATATTCGAAGGATTATGAGTTCTGCAGTGGGATTTATTGAGCATTACAAAGGATGAAATTCCTAACATGTGATAGTTAATGGGGGATTTTGGGGTCTTATGTGGGTGTGGTCAAGACTTTGGGTATCTAGGGTTTAGCTTATGGGACAATTTAAATCTAAGATAGAGCATCCATTGGGGTTTGATACCAGGATTAAGCTTGTACTAGGTTATTATCATGTGTATTGAGGAGGATAAGACCACTGGAAATTTATCTATATACCATGTTAAGTTTTAGTATGTCATCGTTCTAGTTTAAATAGTCCAAAATATGTTCTTATAAGTACTCCAACATTTTATTAATTCGGTATGGTTAATCAGGGTCATGAACCTGAGGATTGATGATGGATTATTTATTTGTTTTCAATAGTTAGTTATTTATTTAGATTATGTCATGTGCACATATAATTGAATTTTTGGTTTGTAAAAAACCATGTTTGTGGTTCCTTAATGAGTTATGTACTCACAAACTATTCACTCCACCATTGCACTTGGGTACCTCAGAAGAATCAACCTTGGTTGCAGGTATAGGTTGGGCTGAAGCCCTGTGTTACATTATCGAGATGGAGTAGATCATATGGGATCTATTGATCAAAATGAGGTGAGGCTTGGGGATCGTAGTGAAAAAGTATATAATTTTATTTTAGTATATTTATTTCTTTTTTTATTATGTATATGTGATCGATCTAGTGGGTGATCGGTAATGTATGATTTTATGTCTACTTTTATTTTTCCAAATCATGTTTAGTATATTTATTATTTCAACGTACTCTAATGATGGATTTGTTTGATCTATATTTTATTTTTTATATTATTGATACTCTAATACATGGGGTATAGTCTCCACATGGTACCATCATATGCCCTTGCTGCTAGGTGACATCCTATATCATATAAGGAGGTGTGCATAATGTTAGTTAGCACTACCATTCTGGTAACTAATCATAGTGATCTAGGTTGTGATGTTAGAAAGTGGTGTAAGAGGTTTTTTTATTTATTTTTCACTATTTGGAATATGTCAGTCAGGAAATATAGGAATGTATCAGATCCTTTGATGGATATCAGATTGGTGCATCATGAACACTTGTTCTAGTAGAAATTCTAAGTCACCAGGGGCTTGTGATTTGTATTCTTGGGGTTCGTTGTTATAGATATTTTTTTTTTACTTCATGTGATGCACATTATGATGGAAAAGCGAGTTCAATGGGATTTTGAATCTTGACACATAGGGGAAAGAGGTGTATCATGCATCAGTTTAGGCGTGTTGGATTCATATAGCATGTAGGCTAATAGTGTGATTTTTATTACTGATTAAAGTCTCAATTATATAAATTCTCAAAAATAGATCATATGTCATTTTCCCATTAATGTTTTTAGTTCCATTTTTTTCAACTCAACTGACATACATAAATTTCCTTCGGATGACAGGTCATATGGATCTACGACAACATGCTTGAGGATGAGGGTGATGATGTATCCCATTGAACACATGAGGTGAGATGACCCAAAAAGGATGACTTGAAGATTTTATAGCCTTATATTAAATACCTTGGGTATTATTATTATATAGGATGTGTTATTTATAGTTCCAATAATAACCAATATGGTGTTTTCCTGTATATATTGTAATGAAATTCTAGTTGAAAAAGAAAATGATCATGTTTCCCTTGATTTAGATCATCTATGTTAATTTTGTTGTTTATGGAAGAGGCCACCAACAAGATCTTGATTCTTGAGGGAGAAGTTCTTTTGGTAGATTCTTAGTGATAATAATTCCCCATTAGAAGGATGATGTGTTGGAATTGGATGTCAATGTGTTTTTTAAGGATTTTTGAGTGGATATTTTGGTCTTGTTGGATGTCATGGATTGTCTGGGATGGGAACATTATGTTTCACAAGAATTTTTACCTTTGGAGTTATGGTATTTGGGATAGGTAAGAAGACCCAGTTACCCTTGATACCTGAATCGTGATTCTAATTGATTTGGTGCATAATTATGTGTGAGTTTAACAAGTTAGGATGGTTATCCTTGATTGGTAAGAGAATTTAATATATAAATCATGGGATAGTGATTATTTTTTAGATCTATTTACAAATGGTGGTATCTAGTGTATAGTTTAAGTTTGGTTATTCCTTGAGGTTTTAGAAGAGAAGCACATTAAGTACCAACACCTTGGGATATGAGGCACATAGAGTTATGTGGTATCTAGATTGGATTAAAAGGTTAGGGAGTTTTGGGATACAAACCCTATTGTTATAGTTCTGTTTTAGTATGTGGTGATATCATGTGTAGATGGTCAAGGATTAAAATAACATCGAGTGGTGGATAAGCATGTGGATGGAGTATGTATGGGTGAAATGTCTAGGTTTTGGATGAGAACATCTGGGATTTTCATAGCTATATGAACTAACATGATTTAGATCATGGTGAATGTTTTTTTGCATCAAATAATTTTGATGATGTAAAACTCATAGGATTGTGAGTTGGGTTTAAGAGATTGGGCGTATGATATCTTAGACCCATTATTTTTTGGGGAGATCGAGGTAACACACACTGTTTGTGATTTGTAACTCTTTAATTTTAAAATTTTTATGACTATGTATGGGATAAGGAATAGTGGATTTGGTGAGATTTTCTGGGCCTAATATCCAAGATATTTTTATGAATATGTTGAAGATTTCATTGTAATAACAATGACCCCATGAATAGTGCAATGTCATGGGTGGATAATGAGTTGGTGTGGCCCAAGAGGAGTGAAACATAATGTGGATGATGATGACCATTGGGTCAATGATCAATGAGTAGTTTATAGTGAGATATATGGCTGAGAGTACATAATTGACCATATGGGAGAATTAACATCTCTTTAACAATAATTTTTCATATATGATAAGTGATATATCATGTACCTGGAATAGAAAATGTTTGACATTTTGAGTGGTGGTTGTGTGTGAGTAAGATAGTCACATCTAGTAATTATGTTATGTAACTGATGAAACAAGGGATATGGTGATTTATAATTAATTCAACAGATAAAAAATACATGTAATCCCATATAGGGGAGTTTCGTATAATCTGTAAGAGATATGACCCTAGTGTTTTACTAGTTTTGGTTTCAAGAAGATAGTCATTGGACAATAGTTCTGGAATTCTTATGTTGGTGATTCAATGGATTTAGTTATATATAGATTCCTTAAAGAATACATACATGAATTTAGGCAAGGGTTTGGAGGGATTCCATGTAATGTAATTGGGACCGTGGTGTTTTTCATCAATCCATGTATGATTCTAATCGGGGATGCATGACTGCTTGTGATAAGGAATTATGGTAAATTAGATTTTTTATGGTTCAAAAATGAAATTTCAACTATAATTTTTAAAAAAATATGGTGAATGTATTTAAAAAATAATGGGATTCATATTTAATTTAAGGAATCTTAATCGTGTATAGATGACAAGTTGGTTGCTACAACCAAGTGTTTTTGGGAAAATCCATCCAAGTGGTTGGTCTGATTATGATTTTTACATTTTATTAGATGTGGTGAGTTGTAAAATGATTTTTTTATTTCATTTTAGTCGTGATGAATGTGATTTGAGGCATGGTTCATGATTTTCAAAGAAAGATCAAGGTTTTTTTGTTTGTTTGATGTATGATGGGGAACCATATGATTCATTTTGAAATTATGAATGAGCTTGGGTACCATCATTTCACTTGTATTATCACCTGTATCAAGGAATTATTATTTATAAATCTCATTGATTGGGTTGGTGGACCACTAAGAATTTGTTTTGGATAAGCACTTTTGATGGAAGGGGGTATCGTGACTGGGAATCAACCATTATGAACTAAGCCATATGATGGGATGTTCTATATGCTAGTTAAAAATAATCTATGAATAATAGTTCCTTAATGTGGACTAGTGTGGTTGAACACCTTCTTTGTAGTTTTTTAATAGTTGCAGGTGATATCTTGGCTCTGGATGAGTGGGATCTATGTGCTTAGAGCTACCCTATTTAAGCTTTTCAAACAGTTGGAGTTTGAGAAGAATGAGTTGACATTTAATTAGTGACTAGGTTAGGTTGATATGTACAGATATATGAACGAAAAATATTCAAATATACAAGAAGTGTTATAGTGGGGAGTTTTTAATACCATATGTGTATATAAAGGTCTTGAAAATGAAGAGAAATTTTAAAATTTTAATTAGTGGATAGTTTATTTTGAGAAGCATGAATTAGAACATTATTTTGTGAGTATGAGAATTCCAAATAGTTAATTTAGATAGGTAGTGTGGTTTCAAGGGTGTCTTGGAGTAGTGAGAAACCTCCATAGTAATTTCAGGTGGTTTGGGCTATAACCTACTACCACTGACTAGCTATTGGCCAGGGCAGTGGGCCTTCAATACTATACAATCCACTGATTAGCTGGTGGGAGTTTTTGGATGAAAATTAAAATTCTCCATTTTGGTATTTAGAGAGGTAAGCCCCCTTTATTCCTTTCTCTTTCTCATTTCGTTCAAGGGGTATATTTTCCTTTCTTCCCCCCTTCTCCCATGATACATGCATGGTTTTCTGGCATTTATTGCAGCAATTAGAGGTAATATTTGACCTTCGTGACCCCCATCAATCTCCAACTTCTTCTCTTAAATTTTTTCCATTATCTATGTAGTGATTTATATCCAATTCAACCAGAGTATGGGGAAATAATATATGTTTTATGGGGATTACACTCTACCAAGGAGGATGGTTTCCTTTAACACCATTTACAAGCGGTGCCTCATCGATATAATAGAGGTATGTCACACTGCCAATTTTATTAAAGTTTTTATTTAAATATAAATTAAATTTATTATAGAAATGGTGGTTTATGAATGGTATTTGGATCATTTTTTATTTTGTGGGTCGATGGAGGATATTTTATGGGTTCTTGATTATGGTTCCTTCAGGACAGGGATATATAATGAGTTTTCATTGAATATTCCTTTATTAAATTAATTTTTTCAATTAATTATTAATGTTATATTTATTTTTTTGTACTATGTGGCTTGATATTGGGCCTCATTTGGTATGGTGGTGTTTGGGTGGTTTGGAAAATCTGTGTTGGACCTTGGATGAGATTAAGATGAAATAACTATCCAAGTGATTCAAATACAAAGGATTATAATGAGATAGGTGATTATTTGTAATCCATTTATGGTATTATGTTCTTATGATTCACGGGAATGTGGTCATGCCATTGTGGCATCAACCCTAAGAGATATAATGGGTTAATTTTTTTAATTTAAGAATGATATTTAATCAAAAATCTAGTGCCTTATATAAACCAAAAGTCCATCAATTAGGATTCAAAAAGATCCATATCCCTGAGGGACTTTGGGAATTGGCTTGATTTTCTCAACCTCTAATGACTGAGGCCTTGACTATATTAATGTTTATTGTGATTTATAGACCCCAAGGGGCATACCCTTGATGTTATTTACTGAATGAGATAAAAAAAACCTAATAATAGGAGCCTTTAGATACCTTAAGGTAGATCTTAATGAAAGACTAGCATGAATGGATTCGGGTTTGTCCATGTGATATCCAAGTGATACACTTAACTATTTGAGAAAGTGATATGACCATGGGGTTTTCTTCTCCCACTAATGCTTGGTGTCTTGGGAGGGGTGGACCTTGATGATCCAGATGGATGGGTTAGGTGTTTGAAAAAACCTAGAGTAGATTATAAATGTGATGGCCTTGAGGACATCTCCCTTGTTATTATTTCCTTTGAAATTGGTGGCCTCCAATTTTTTTTATTCTATATGTCTATACTTGATATATGTATATTCCATTGGGGAGATTTTGATATGAAATGGAAAACACCATATGGGTGGTCATGAATACTCCCCTCGAAGTAGTCATGAATACTCCCTACATAGATTTCATGAAAACTCCATTTGTGGAGGTCATGAAATCTCTATATGAGGAGGTCTATGTTACTACTAGGGGAAATTGGATTGATTTTGAGTTGGGATTACATTGAATCCAGATAGAGGACATTGTTCCTTGTAATTTCGAGCTATCAAGGCTTGTGGGTCTACGGTGGACATGATCGATCCTTCTAGTAGATAAAATTCCTTACACATTATAGCTTCTGAGGGATTTTTGGGTATTTGGTGTGCATGGTCAATATGTCGGGTTATTGAGGCTCAAATTTAGTGATAATTGTATATGGGGATGGAGCAGCCCTTGAGTTGTGATACTAGGATGGAGCTTGCCCCTAGTTATACCCATGTATACTGGGGGGGATGTGGCCCCTAGTTTATTATCTATATACTAGGATGAAATGCCTCAAAGTTATTTTTATGTTTGTTCTGAGAGACACTCTAGCAATAAATGAAGTAATTATAGTCAATTGGGGTCATAGAACTAAGTTTTTAATATGGTTTATTTATTTTTTTCAACAATTATTTCTTTATATAGAGCATGTTACATGAAGATGTCAATTCATTTTTGGTATGTAAAAGACCTTTTAAGAAGTTCCCTACTGATTTATGTACTAACACCCTACTCGGTCCTCAATTTCACTTGGGTACCCGAGAAGACTCTCACCTGGGTTTTGGTCTAGGTTAGGTTAAGGATCTGTTTTAGATGATCAAGCTAGAGAAGCTCCGATGGGATTTACAAATGGGTATGAGGTGAGGCTTAGGGATTTAAATGGGGCCTCGTAGTGCCACCATTCGGGTTACTATTCATAGTGAGTTGGGTTTGGATCTTAGAAACTTCCCATCTATTACATCATATGAAAATAATTATTTTTATTAACTAATGCATATGAATTTATTTAATTTTAATGAATATCATGTAGAACAGCCATCAATCATAGACTGTGGATTTATAATGAATACTTTTCCTTGCAATATTTTAAAGACATACACTATGACTTTCATGGGGAGTGGTATACATCCTTTCATTATGATATAGCCAACAATACCTTATGATTATCCATGTAGTTTCATTTTTACGTGAATTATGATATACCATATCGTAAAAGATAATATATCCAATTGCATCACCTGTAAAAGGATTTATGGCATACCTCCTTAAACACTGACACCCCATATGTGAAATTCGGTGGACATGTTGTTTCAAGATCCATTTTTGAAGTACCTATAGGTAATAGTATAAAATTGGTTATTTTTTATTCCTATGATCATTGTGAGCATGGGAAAAGTTCAAATTGATACTGGAGTCAGAGATATGAGATTGTTTTTGGCACATAGCCATGTGTATATGATACCTATCTCATATTTTTTATATTATGTAGGATGTGTTCTAGTATTGTATGAAATTCATTTATTCTTAGCAGTACTTATTTTATTATCATTTAGTTATATTTTTTCAATGGTGAAACCAACTTCCACCAGTGTTTCTTAAATAATCATTTCCAGTCACCAACCTCTTGTGGTTGGAAGGTGCACCGAAGATCATGTGGAGGTTTGATACAAGTTCTGTTGATGTGATCTGGGTCAAAATCGTTATAATAAAAGATTGTTTTTTACCTCATAATCATATTCCATATCTCTATATGAAATCCAAATCACATTAATAATATCGTTTCAACAAAACCTATAATACTTCAGGATGAACATTTGAAAGGGATAACTCAAATTCATACCTTGAAAGGTAAATTATCATTTCTATTCAAGATTATATGAATCCATGATGAATGAATGATAAATTAGATACTTAGTTTTGTATAACATTCTTGAATCTATGGTTTTTCATGTGGGTTAAAATTATTATGAAGTGTACCTTAATAATGTTAAAGAGCATAGGATCTCCAAGAATAATCAAAGGGGATTACCCAAGATTTACTAATACAAACCCCTGCACATCAGAAGGTCCACACAGCACACCTGTAAGAAAGAAAAAGAAGGCCACCCCTGAATAAGACACATGTTATGTGAGCCTATGCTGTGGACCTGCAAAAACAACCCCCTTTAAATAGTGTTCCCTATTTAACTATAAATAGGAACCTAGGGATCCTCATTTGCACAATTGTAAAATTAGAAGAAACCCTGAAGCTCTGGTCACACAACCACTTCAACCAATTCCTCCAAACCATGCTTGTAATTCTCCAAATCATGATAGAAGATATAATTAAGGAAAATAAGTATTAAAAAATGACCTCCATGGTTTGAAATGTAAGACATATCCATGGGGACTCCCTATCCACTAGTGGAAAACAACCTATGGAAGGCCCCTTCCCAACCCATGGACCTACAAGAGTCTCATCCAAGAATTCCAGAGGAGACCCATAGTGACTAAGATAAAGCCTACCACAAGTGTTTTAACATGTTTTCAATCACCTAAAGAAATTACATATTTCATCGGCATATCCCCTTTATGAATCACCTCCAGTTTCTCCCATTCCTTGCGTGAATCACCATCACTCTCTAATCCATGACCTACAAGATCCACCCTTTGATCCTTCTTCAAAGACACTAATGAAAGTGATCATATTATTTTTGATCCCTAATCTAATGGGGACCAAATTGAGACTTCTACTAAAGCCTCTATACTTTCAAAACCAGGGAAAGAGACACAGAAGAATGTCTCCCATTTGGGTATGCATTTATACGGTCAGAGGTGTCCTTTACAAGTCCTACCTAATGGGAAGGGTCCTTAGGGTGTATGCTTGCATGAATTACCAAGGTAATGAGGACCCTGAATACGGGGGTGGTTTCCGAGAAATACTAGTATTGGATAATAAGGTTAGTACCATATACTTAGTCATATCTGATATCCCCACAGACATCATTAATTCCCACCAGTTAACAGAATTTAGAAATTTAAAAACATGAAACAAAAAAACACTAAACTATAGTGTAGTATAGGATATGAAATTTTGAGGTCCAACCCATAGACTCTGGTTTAGATAAAATATTAATTCAATTAACATAAACCTAATCTATTACGATTTAAATGAATTGAATATAATATATTAAGCATGTGATTGGAGGAGAAAGTGGAAGATAAAAATATAAAATTGTGTTGGGAATTAGTGAATCTAGGTTCAAGGGTTGACAAGGAATGAAATAATTAATTAAGAATCATGCATTTATTAAAATTGGGTCCTAGTGAGCATAATGGTCACGTAAAATGATCTCAATCTTATGTTCTCCTTTTATCATGGTCAGGTACTTTATATTGAAATAGATGGGAAAACAAAAACCTAATTTAATCATAGGAAAGATAAATACCCAATAGTAATATATGATGTTTAGACCCTATACCTCATATTAGATGAAGGAATTTAATCCCCTCAAGAAATTTCCATGCATAAGTAAGTAAATAAATTAAACCCATTATTTAACCCCACTCACAATTTCCATGCATGAAGAATCAAGAAAGAGATAGAATTGAATAAAGAATTTGAAATATAAATAGGAATTGAAATAATAATTAAAATAAATCATACAATAAATCTTCATTCATCATGTATTCCATGTAAAAAATAAACTACCCCCTCATGCTAGCCATGATATTGGTATAAAGTATTGAACAAAATTCTACAGAATGATTCCGAAGCTGGGATCCATAGTGGTTTTCATATCTTGATATGGAAATCATCAAATATATAATCCAGAAAAACCCAAATAAGTATAACATGTGGTTTATATTCATATTTTTCTGTCAAAACCTCATCCACAATGCATTTTGTTTTGTTTATCGACACTTACTCACCGTGTAAATATTACACGATGTGTAATATTTTAATTTCTAGGATTCACGAATTCCAGAAAATATCTTCCAAAAACCTATCCAAAAGAAACCCACATAATGTAAATGTAATAAACGATGTTTAAATTCCATCATACATCTTTCCAGCTCTGCTAAACCTCTATGTTTTGTTACTTTCAACCTCAAAAATTCTGTATTGCCCCCCGAGCAAAGCTCGTTGCGTGGAGTACCTTTTAGCACATAAATTCACCTCATTTCGTTCATTAAATAAATATATATTTTAAACTATATTAAAAAAATAAAACAAAACAAATCATTACAAATTTTGAAATAATATTCAAATAAATTTAGAGATCAATTTACTAAATTACCATAAAATATATACATGAAATACAACAATCGGTCTCTAAGACCGAGAGCCTATAGTTCCAATGGGGAGGGTTAGGATAACTCTTTAATTTCTATTTAACAAGGAATGGGATCCTAATATCCCATGGTGAAACAAATTTTAAGGCATCCCTATTAGAGTAAGCCCCTATCCTTTCTTGTAGGACCTCTCCTACTTCATTCTTTAATTTATATTCATACCCAAGTGTCATAGAAGTATAGATCATTAGATGGGACTATTTTTCTTAACAAAATTAAAAAGGTGATAGGTAACTAAAATCCCCCCTACCTCTCCCTTTGTGAAAAAGGGACAATGAATAGAGATAATTAACACTAGATCCTACTCTCTTTTCCTCTACATTTGGGTTTTTATTTCATCTATCAATGAATATAGAAGATTTTTTGATTCCTAGGATCTATCACTTCCTCTTGTTTCTCACCCCAAGCATGAATCATGTTAGATTAAAGGTTTTAATTGATCACATAATCAATATGATACCAAACCTAAAGGTAACATTAGTGTGTAATCCTAGATCTATTAAACTAGAAGAACTCAAATTCCTTTGATTATCAGGATATGTAGGACACCCACCAAAGGCGTAATCACACTGGGCCTCCTACTTGGTATAAGCGCCAACATATCACCAAGGAATACTACCAAAGAATTATCCTAAAAATAAAAAATACATGGTGGTCCTATTTGGTATAATTACCAATCATATCACCATACTCATCCATGGTCCTTATCCTTAGGTGTAATCCTTGAACAATCCTCCAAATCACCCAAAGTCGAGACGTCCCTCATGGATCCTTTCATAGGGAATCATCCTCTAGAATAATCCCCTTCCTTTAACAGGGATTCCTTTTCAAGAATATTCTTCAACTCAATTATATAAAAGGTCTATGCTTCCCTATGAGACAAACATAATCACCTCTATAGGCGAGGCTCCTCAGGACCAAACGACATGGGATTTGATTTCTGTCCAAATGAGATACATAGGAAGCCTCTATAGGGTCCAACCCCAACACCCCCAAATCAAATATATTATATATGGGATGAATTATCTATAGAGTATTATTCAAACTGGGAATCCATATCCCTTCCAGGTTCCCTAGTATTATTCAACATAGTTCCCATACCAAACATTCACTAGGCACTTTTTTGTTAGATGTTCTTGCTGTAAGATGCTAAACCACATAGTTGGGTTCATATCACATGACCTTTAGAGGTACGATGTGTCCCATTTAGTGGCCCAAACATTGTGGGTTATGATTCCTTTAATATGGATATGTAATAATCTCATCTCATAGGTCTGATATTGATAGTAAAATTACTCCCATCTCCCTGGATGACGATAGACTCTGAAGCGCTCCCCTGTGTGGTTGAAAACCGGTTTTTTCATAATAAAGACCAAATAATATCGAGTCAGAACATAAGAGGATACCATTGATGGATAAAATAAGTTATATATATATATATATATCTCCATTTATGAAGAAACTTAGATACATAAGGATGATTCTAAATTCCATACTTGCAAATAATTGATTTTTAATTCAAGGGTGACACATTTTATAATTGGAAATAAATGAAGGCTCCACAAACATTGATTAAATCACTATGAGATCCCCAAAGTAGGAAATAATCCCCCCCAAAAGGGTGTTATGAAACGGAATTCCCATCCTCTTGACCAAGGTATGTTCTTAAGAATCATTGGCCAACCATCCAAAAAGTGCCCACCATTGAAACATAGGTCTCTTATGGATATATAACCATTGAGTGTTTTTGATTCCATAAAGAAACCCATCATAAACTATTCATAAATAGTTAAACTGATGTGAATGATTTCCAAAACTTCAAACCCATACAATCGATTGTTGGGGAAAATGTTTCCATTAGAAATAAAAAATAGTGAACTTGATGTGAATACATAATCAATATGATGACGTTACTCATTTGTCTAGCCCCTTTCACTTTCTGGATGGAAGAGGGAAAAAAATACATTCAATCTTGAATTTATTAATTTAAATTAGATGCTAATTAGATGGTATTTTCCTAATTTTGTTTGTTATATATATTCCGAAACTCTATCAGAACTCCCTTAAATCCAATGGATTCCTTCCATATTCTGCAAATGTATGCCTAGACCACTATTCATGTACGGTATTTTTCCAAGAAGCGGACGCTGTTACCAGCCCAATATCTTCAATACTGGGTCTCAAATGCACTGTTTGGGGAGTATCATCATCATGGTACTATCCCAACCCTAGAGGCCTCCCAACAAACTATCTCGCTCATGATACCCCACCGCTTGTTCGGTCACCGATGAATGGTTGTCTAGAAGTAGATGACACTAATTACTGTCTTCAACCATTTCAGGAGTTAATCCTCAAAACAAAGAAACCAGTCCCTCCCTTATCATAGGTAGGTAGATCAAAGGGCCACATATGAACTCATCCATATGACACTAGTTTCATTCCAAATGGATTATTCCAGCTATCTACGTCACTAACACAGTATGGTAGTTAACCCTCAACATGACGTGGTTTCTATCCTCAACATTCTATCCCAGGTCATCCAAACCCTTTCACGAAGGACAACCCGCTGGGCAAAGAGACAAGTCAAAATAAATAAGGACTAAAACTATTATCCATATGAAGAAGTCCAATAATAAAATTTGGTGGCCAACTGTAAGTGGGTATAGACACACACTGACCCAAATTCATCTAGTGAGTAGACTCTCCTAGTAGCATCCAAGGAAGCCCAATATTAAAATCCTACAACACACAGTGAGCAGGAAAAAAAATCTTCCCACACTAATCAAGCATACCAGATCACTCATATGAAAACACCTAGATAAGCCTAGAAACAAAATACAATTTCACATAATGACTAGGAAAAAATACCTTCCCACACCTATAAATCCCTCCAGTCAAATTTGGAAGCAATATGTGAGTAGTCACAAACCCATACTCATATTCAAGAATTCTATTAGAAAACTCTCCTAATAGTGATAAAAAAATCTCACCAAACATGTTTTGAGGTAAACCAAAAATAGGTGCACGCACCTACCTGCATTCATCATGAATTCGAGTAGTTTCACCTAACATAATTTGGGGAGATTAGCTGGAAAGTTCTGATGATGAATATGTTGAAAAATAAAACCCATACCCCCACACATGAGTACTGTTAGTATCCAATGGTGGAAAATAAAGGACATTAGAAGACACATAACCCTACTCCAGATGTATAATGAGCATATATCTCTATTCCAATAACTGAATTCACCAATAATATCTTCACAATAATGAAGTGGCAGAAAAAAATTACTATCCACATCATAAATACCTTATAGGAAATAATCACAATGAAAACAATAGGGTCAAAGGTAGAAATACATAGTTCCATCCCCAATTTTTTTTACTATCAACATGTCACCCCAAAGAATATACATACCTCTGCTCCCATCCCGGAGGGTCATGAGGAAAACTTCTCTGCAATATACAGGCAAATGGATCTGGAATATACACCCATTTTGGCTATAGGTAATCATTCTAGCCAGATGGCCACTCTAATGCAGGAACAAACCCCTTCCCATGAGAACCACTCTCCCCAGAAAGTGTCCCCAATCACTCATAACAATTAATCCAAAAATAATCCTCACCAAATACGGCTGGAAAATGATGATTTGATCTATGATACTACTCTTCTTAATACTATAATTATTGAATCCCTCACATGATTATTTATGGAAGTTCGATATCCTACTTTCTCGTTACAAAATTATGAGAGTTGTATCAGTAATTCAAAAGGTACTTTTAGTCATTTCAACATGAAGGATTTATTAATGTCTATAATCTGATCAGTCTCTAGATCCTATCTCCCAATGAGATTCAAAAAACCCTCCATGTGGCCAGAAGGTCAAGGACCAAGATGGTATTACACTTAATATAAATCAACATTGTATTCCTCTCCATGATGGATTTAAATACAAATGTTATCTCTGTATCAGTGTTTTAATTCGCTATAAGGATCATCCCCTTGGAAATATAGTAATGAGAAAGACCTCCTATTGCGAGCCACATGGGAAAACAAGTCCAGTCATGTCTGATGCCTTGTTACTAACAATTAAAATTCTTTTTCACCTGAAAGATAATCTAAGGAAACATTCATCCTCTGAACCACAATTGGTCCATCTTCCTTCTAATATGATAGAGTAAGTCCCTACCAATCCTTTTTTATGATAAATCATTAAGAAAATGTACACTTTGGTCAGACCCGGTTGAATAAACTCATGAAAGAGATGAAATTTACATGCTAAAGATGAAAAAATAAAAGGTTAAAGACAACATACTAATCATGTTCTGGACTTTAGCCACCCTTCAATAAAAGATTCTTGAGGCATTGTTGGAAGATTGTGTACACTAATTCCATATTAATATATGGAAAACTGTTCATCACATCAGAGAAAAAGTGTTACCCTATGATGAGTATCGAAGACAAGTCAAGGTAATAGAAAGGATGAAACACTAAATTAACTTGGTAGTTCTCCTAGCTACATGAAATTCAAATAATCAAAAATGATCCCTTCAATACATATACCTTAACATGTTAAAAAAGTTGAAACATATGATCATAGATTCCCCATTTGGTGTTTATATTAGAGGATAGGGTGCCTATAGAGTGTTACATCTCACCATGCTCCCCAACCAGTAATTCCCTCCAAAATTTGTATGATGGAATGTTATACCTTTAGGTCAACTTAAAGAAATATAATCTATTCACAAATGGTGATATTCTCTACAAAAATTTGGGCTAGACTAAATCTCAGTGATGTTGGGATAGAAGAGATAAGACTATTAATAGAGTTGTCTATCAATCATCTAAAAAAATCAATGAATCCTTCATCTTAGGGAAATTAAATTTTCAAATAGAAAAAATGTCAAAAATAGCACAACTATCTTTGAAAGTAGGTGATTCATGTGCATATGAAATGATTCACTCAGATCATGTTCAGAAAAAAATCTATAGAATCAGAAGGTTTTCCATGGTAGTAGGAGCCACAATAGTTTAGGTGTAACCCCATACCATAGGGATGGGGGAATTTTTAAACCAATATTCGTAGTTATAAAACTAGGCTTGAAGAGTTGTGAATGTAGAATGGGAATAGCCCCAACCCTTAGGGATTGGGGATTTTTACCTCAGCAACCTACTCCTCAGCAAAATTCAGTCTTATCTCGATTTGAGGTGATGCTACAGAATTGATCCTCCTAGTTCATCCCTTCCCATGATTTGGTACCCCCATTAAAAATGCACATTAATGAGCTATCTGAAGATTCCATCTGGATTATTATTATCCTAATAGATCCCTGAGATCTAGTAAAAGATGGGATGAGGCCTCATGGAGGGTTAAAAAATGAGTTCTCACAAGTACACTGATATATTTTATACCATGAATTACACATTAGTAAACATCATCAATTCCACCCTCAAAGAACCTAAATAACACGCATCCCCTTTAGTGGAGGATTCATAGGAGGATGTTCCAGTTCATAATGTGGCCCATATAAAAACTTTTGAAGTAGGCGTTCATACCCAAATCCTAATGGCTTTCCTTGAATTTGAGAATTCCTCTAAACAAATCATCATTACCCCCTCAAAAGGTATCCAACAAGGAAAAGGGTAAGGGTTATATTGTGCCTCACCTACCTACCAAATAGGTTGAGCACCTTTCAATTGAATAAATATTTTCTTATCCATAGTAAGAGATGAAATAATTGAGGGGAATCAATAAAGAACTACTCTGAGGAAACCTTACTATTGGATATACTCTACAAGAAGATCCTCAACATGAACTTAGAATCACCATATCTCAGAAAAGAGAGGATTTAACAGCAATTTAAGTGGATCTATAATATCTTCTCAAAGTGGGATACCAACCACCAATATTCTTGGATAACAAGGAAGTATATCAGCAGTTAGCTCTAACACCTTTGGCCCTACCATCCACTACACATGTTAAACTTTTTATTAGCCATATATTTCTCAAGGTATGATGAATAACATTTAGTTTCTGATAGATCTATTAGAATACATAGAGGAATGGAACACAAAAGTGAGAACATTGAAGAAGACTTACATAAAATGGTTTGATCTTAATCTTCCACTACCAAACTTCAAGAATCCTATATTCCCAATGTTCAATGGTTTGAGAGACCCAAATCAATGTTTAATTAATTTTTTCTCTCCCTATGATACAATAATGCTGACCCTTGAATAATAAGAGGTAGTACAACTTAGGTTCTTTGTATAGTCACTATTGGGACCAATCTTTGTATGGTACACTATCTTGTCATCTCATTGATTATGGGGTGGGAGGATCGTGGTTGAAATTTTACCTTACAATTCAACTTGAAATTACTGAAGAAAACTTTCCTTGACCTCTCAATCTATGAAAAATGGAAGAACGATACAATTTAATATTTCATTACCCAGTGGAATGGAATGGAATATTTCTTACCCACCAATACCTCATAAAAACTTGTTGCCCATCTATATAGAGAATCTTCGTGATGGGTTGTACATGACACTTATCCCTGTGGAATACACAGGAGGGTTTTAAGAACTTTCCCCAATTTCTCAAAGAGATGAAGAATCCTTCAAAAATACTAAAGATAATTATTGATTAATTCCATCAGATCAAGGGATGATAATGGGGTAAAGCATAGGCTGCCACTATTATACTCAAAGAGTCCCTTGTACCCACTCTCTTTCTGAATCTTTCACCATATTGTGTAGTTCTTGCTCCTGAGCATTAATAACAAAGATTACCTCATTGAGATGATCAAATAGAGAAGAGGTGAAAAAAGTTTAGGAGATGAAAATAATGTTCTAGTCTTTTCGAAACAACCAATTCCATAGCTACTTTATCTTGGAATTGTAGAGTAACTTGATCAAGTTTACAAATCCCGGAAAACCTAGAAATTATGGTGTTGAAGATCTCCCGAAATGTTTCCCCTTCCATCAAGTTATGGGGAACAATGTCCAAGAGTGTTTTTAATCAAATAAATCCTATGAAAGATGGTGGAGTCCGATAAAGTGAATTTGGGGGGGCCACATTCTCAAGTAACACGGGTATCTACTACCGACCCGGAAGAGAAAAATTAATGGAAGGAAGTTAAAAAAAGGTAACATAGAATTTCAGTAATTGGATATATGATAAAACAGACTCATGATATCCTCCAATCCTAGAAGAAACAAAAAATTGTGCCTTCAACCCCTTCCTCTACAACACAACCAACTTCATCGGCATCTCTATCCTTTGAAATACAGTCTTCCAAAAAATGAAATGGAAAAATATAAACAAGAAAACACTAGAATAAAATACTATGTCATGGAAAAAATTAACTTTTACATTAGTGTAATTCATTCCTACATTCTCAAAATCATGGACATCTCTCTTGAAAATGGAACAACACAAATCAACTTTCCATATTGAATATCTATAAGACTAGGAGTTAATCGTTGGTTCCATTAGCGATATTCGATTAATGAATCCATTTTTAGACGATGTGTGTGATTTTAAAACCAAATTCCATATAATTGATTAGAGAAATTAGAGAAGAGGCCATCATATTTGATGATATTGGGGAATGTGGGATCGTTCCTGGGGTCGTTACTCTTACCACGTCCCTTCTTGAATAGTCTATACAACCTAACATAATGAGAGATATCTCTAGAAAGATTAGAAGTATAATATAAGTTCCCCCACACATAATATGGTCTACCCTGAAATGATATTTTTGAATGATCAAGTAGAGGATACTTCATGACCTAACCAACCTTGGCGTGCAAGCAGACCTAGTCAACCTAATCCACTAAGAGAAGAAGCCCCTATAGTTACTGTTCTAAGGTTTGATATGTACTCATCATGTACTTTAGCTCCTAAAACATCTACAAAAATAATCCCCATATGGGGAAACACATACCTTTGGACTATAAGTATGACAATTTTCAGCAATTATACCCTTTTATAGCCAATTTGTCAGTCATGGATACTATGAGTCTATCAAAAGACATCCGGGATGCACTTATCGAGGTCTTGTCAAACCTTCAAGAATTTTAAGTTGAGGTTGCTAGAACCAAAGTTCACTGTGTAGAGAATGATCCTACATAATTCCACATAATAATATCTTTCATAGACCAGGATTATGATTCCATCATACTAGGACACATCATAACCTTGTATATATTTGACAGGATAAATGACATTGATATCCCACAAGGCTTCATTGACAATAGATTTGAAGTCAACCTCATCCTAATCCAAACACTTCATCAACTGGGTTTGAATGAATATAACTTATCACCATCTACCCTAATGTTACATGGTAATTAAAATAAAGAGAAAAATCCATGTGGAAAAATAAAAGTCAGGACTCACTTTGGGGATCTCATGTCTAACTTGGAATTCATGGTTGTTAGGAAGGACATTAGCTTTAATGTACTGCCAGGAAGACCTTAGCTACATCAGCATGTAGCTATCCCCTATTTATACCACCAATGGATCAAATATTGTCTCAATGGTAAAATTGGGACATTTCAAGGTGAGAAATACCAATTTAAATCCTGTGAGTCATAATGCACTAATACAAGATTATACCATATGGAAGGGAAACATTCCAGGGTTGAAGATATTACTTGAATAAATGAATACAATATTCTAGAGATTATTACTACAAATAAGTTTAAACAAATTAGTGTATATTATGTTCTTACCATCAATAAAATTAAAGAATAGGGTTCTAATATGAGAACAAATCTAGTTAATTATTTGATGTCTATCATGATAACTCAGTCTGTCGGTGTTGGATAAGTTATCAACTCTTTGAATAGTAATTAAATTATGGATAAATTTCTTCATTCCATCCCCTAATCTTTATAAAATCCATGTTAATTTAGTTAGTTTAAAATAATTTGTCAAGTAAAGGGTGAAAAATTAATATTCTCATTCCCGGTCCCTTGTCCCCCCCTCAGAGCTCCAAAAAGTCCTCACTCCATCAATTGAGCTATAAATAGTTTCTTTGACTTCAGAATGTACAAATAACAATTCCTTCCCTAACTCTAGTGAATTTTTTTAATCCCCCAATTCATAGGAATAAGTGAAAGAGGAAAATAATGGGGAAGATAAAGTGGAAGAAGTCCTTATGAATCCCCCTCAAGTATTTGAGGTTGGTGTATCCACCACTTTAGCTGAACCCAAATAAATAAATATAGATGTGGATGAGGATCTATGACCCACATTCACCAGTGAACCCATGATTTATAAAGAAAAGAAGTTATATAAATTATTTTAAAAGAAACAATGGGATTTGTTTTCTTGGAATTTCATAGTGATTCTAGGCCTCGACTTTTATATGGCCACTAATCACTTGGTTTTTTTAGAATACCATCAAGGATACAAATAGACAGCCTGAAGGACACACCCAACTCATTCCTCCAAAATTGAGGCAGAAGTGGATAAGAAAAGAGAAGTTTATATGAGAGTTATAATATTTTAAAATTCTAGATAGTATCATCCCAGTAAATAATAATAATGGTTAAATCAGATTCGGAATCGACTTCAAAGATATTAATCAGCATATTTTGAAAGATGACTTCATGATTCCAACCACATAACTCATGATTGATGAAATGAATTTTTATCAATCTTTATCATTCATGGATTTCTATTTAGGGTACAATTAAATTTATATGTCTTTAGAATATAAAGAAGCTATATCCTTCAGGGCCCTTTGAGGAATTATTCTTCTATCAAGTAATGCCCTTTGGCTTGAAGAACACCTGCGCTATATACCAATGTGTCATGCATCATATCCTTAAACCCTTCATGGGGAAGGTTTTTTAATGTTATGTTGAAGATATGGTGGTTATGTCTTGAATTGTTTTGACCACCTGGATGATATGGACATAATCTTTAACAATCTATGATAACATATCTTGTAGTTGAATCCACTAAAATGAGCTTTCAGGGTAACCTCATGAAAGTTTCCAAGATTATTCATATGCCATCACAACATCTACGTTGACCCTAACAATAAAAATTCCATCCTTAGGATGTATCATCCTCGAAACCTTAAATAGTTGAGAGGACTTATAAGAAGCTTAACCTACATCCATCACTTTATAGAAAATATTTTAGGGATGTTTTTTTGTTTCAACAAACCGATGATGAAGGGAGTCACTTATTTGTGGAAAAGTGACTATCTTAGAGAATTCAGATCATTCTCTATATGAAAACACTGGAGGGGTCACTAGGAACCTTCCTCGGACAAAATGACGATGCTGGGAATGAAAAAAACTTTTATTATCTCAGCCAAACCATTCTTGATGCTAAGAATATTCATTCAGATATCGAGAAGATATACCTGGTATTAATATTCATTGTTCAGAAACTTATCACTACCTACAACATCATGAGATCCAATTAGTCTCTCAAAATAACCTACTCAAATACATCACCTGCTTTCCTATGTTTATAGGATTTCTATCATGGTGGGCGGTCATCCTGAAGTAGTTTGATATACAATTCACACCTCAGAAAGCAGTGAAAGGCCATACCTTGACAGATTTCCTTTAAGAACAAATATATTTAGAAACAACTTATTTAATACTTAATAAATTGATGAAGATATATTATATATTAAAGGGGTCCCCCAAACATACAGAATGTATTTTGATGCCGCATCTTGGAGCCGAACAGGGAAGAGAATTGAACACCGTATTCTCAACAAAGTCAGGATATGGATCATACTTATCTCTCTAGAAAAAGAAGTCCTACCTTACTCCTTATTATTATTATAAGTATTTACTCACAATGATGTAGAATATTAGGTCCTCATTACAAACCTAGAAATGGAACTCCAAATACCAGTGGACCGCTTCGAGGTGAGAGATGATTCCTAGTAAGAAATAAAACATATCAATGGTGATAATCCCATAAAAAATAAGATCCAAAACATATTTTTGACCATGTATAAGGGTTAATGGTAGAATTCATCTTAGATCCAACATTGACATACATCATGAAATCATATAATTTCTAATAAGATTCATTGGAAAATACATCTACAACACTAGTATATCCGAACTAAGATACAATGTTAACTAACAATTCCCATATCCAAATTGTCTCACCTTTTGATCAAGTAATAAAGTAGAAGATTAATGAAGTCATTAGTATCCAAGAACCATATGTTCCTACCATAGGGTGGATGACACCCATCATGGATTTCCTCCAAAATGTATCACCCAGATCAGATAGAGTTGGTAGATACAAATTTGATGGCAAGCATCCAACTTCACTCTTTATGATGTCCCAAATCACAAAAAATACCTCTATAAATGAGGCTTTGATGGAGTCCTTATCAAATGTATATATCGATAATAGAACACTACTATCATGAAATAAGTATAGTCAGGAGCCTTTAGTGCCCACCATTCAGGAGAAATTCGTTCCAAACAAATCCGAAGACTTAGATACGTCTAGCCTTCGATGGTGTATGATTGCACTGAATTCACCATGAAATTCCACTCCTAAAAAAACATGAAAACTTTATCCATAAACCTAAATAGTTTATAAAAAAACCAAATATTTTAGACCATTTTTCATATACATAAAGAAGTTTCTAAGACCATTCCCTCCTAAAATAGCCAAGTAGTTCATATACATCTTGACTGTTAGTGATTTATTCTTCAAAAGGGTTGAGTCGATACCTCTTATAGAAGATGATGAAAAGTATTTTAATATTTTTTAAATCCAACATAATTACCATATTTGGTGTCCCTCATACAATAATAATGGAAAATGGAATTTTTTTGTCCTACTGAGCAAGAAAAGATGTACTAGGAGTAAACTATCAAATCTAACCATTCATCTAGCCATCATACAATGGATAATGGAAAAATAGAGTCATTTAAAAAAAACTTATAAAATATTCTCCAAAATATGGTGGATAAAGATAAAAATTATTGGCTCAAAAAGGTCTTCCATGCCTTATGGGCTTACCAAATTACAACCTGTAATGTTATATGGGAGACCCCGTACTCATAGCTATATTGAACAAAAGTAGTTCTTCCCATTGAGGTTAAATTACCAATGATCCATATTTTCTTATGTGAATATCTATTAGTATATGGAAAATATTATAAATTACTAGATGAATTAGAGATAATCGATGAGAAAAGGTTGCACACCTTTCATCCCTTTGAATTCTATCATTATCGGATTGCGCGATCATTGTAAAAGAAGGTCCACCTCTATATATTCTTCCAAGGAGAACTGGTATTTGTAATTAGGACTCTAAGGATACCAGGAAAGAAGCCTCCAATGATTGATCCAAAGTGGTAGGTACCTTAATCATTATATAAGTTTCAGTCTAATGGAGCTTATTCCTTGATATCAATGGATGAAGAGCTTGTTATGACCCCAACCATTGTAATATTCCAAAATAAATATTTCATGTAACCAAAAGCCACACATCTAAGTTAAAATATGTTAAAATGTGTATTTATCCTTTTTCACATGAATTTAAAAGGAATTCCATCATGAATGTGATGCATTATTTTAAACTACATTTCATTATCGTCCTTATCGGATGATAATAAACTGCACAACATATGGTCCTAGTTACATGACCTAAAACTGAAAGACACCATTTTTCCTCACTACATGGAATCAAACTACACGGTTAACATCCCTCTAATTATATATTAAGAAACCACAAAAATACCATGAGACGAGACCCTCCTCATGGACCCTAAAATATGGGACTCCATCATAGGTGTAAGTCCTAATCATATCCCTATAATCCTAGTGTGTCAAGATAACCTATTATATAGGAAAAATGAATAAAGTATTGGTGGATCCCATGAACAATATCCACTCACATCATTGTCACTCCATAGTGGTACTTGAGGACAAATATATAAGTTTAATACCTAACATTATCACATCCTTACCACACGGCATAAAACCACAGGGTCTACTTCCTCATTGCATGATGATAAAATGCATGATATTTCAATAACTATATGTGAATTGGTTATCGTTCTAATGAGATATGAAGTGACGCCCAAACCTCCATTTTGGGTCACTCTATGATAATGGTAAATAAAATCATTCCTTTTCTTATGTGCGAATCAGACATACACATTAAAATTTTCTAAATCATATGTCTTGATTCAAATTATAATGAGATATGTTGTAATGCCCAGACCTCATGTCTTGGTCCCAACCATCATTTTCGAAAATATAAAAACCATATTTTCCCCATGTTAGAATTGATTGATGTGGGGAACTATTTTCAAGAACTATGTGTGGATTAATTATTTATCTAATAAGATACTTAGTGATGCCCATGTCCTATCCCTTAGTCCATCCATAATACCCATTTTCTTGTCATGAATGTTACATATATACCATGTGATGTTAAAATTCATGGTTATTGAAGAACTATGTGTGTCTTGATTCTCATTACAATGATATACATAGTGATTCCCAGATTTCCATCATTGGTCTCAGTTGTAAAATTCTCTTCATGTTGGTTCATCTTCATCCTCACCGCATGATGTTAAACTACATGATATTTCAAGAACTATGTATGGATGGACTCTCATCCGAATGTGATACGTAGTGATTCTTGGATCATACCTCTTGCACCAGCCACTGAAAAATATAGATTCCAGTATCCTTCACTTGTGTTTCCTTTGTGCCATAGAAGAAAATTTTACACTCTCTATTTCTCACATCGAGCATAGATCATGTTGTATTAGGAGTTTTGGTATTGATGTTCCATGAACGAGTAAAGAATATCAAATTACATTAGGGCTATTATGGTCTTGAAATCAAGACATTAAAATTCATTGCATACTTCCTTGTTGCATGATAATAAACTACATGATTTGTATAAGAACTATGTGTTGTTTGATTCTCATTCTAATGAAATACATAGTGACACTTGGATCCCCAAACATGGTCCTAGCTGCAAAAAAATATAATAAATTCCCCATTATATAATGTATGATTCAGATATACATGAGAGGACCCAATGTGGGTTCTCACCCTATGAATGAAATAATATTAAAGAAACCTATTTTCCTCCACACATGAATTCAATCAGTGTGGGGGATCATTATTTTAGAACTACTTATGGCTTGATTCATTCTCTAACAAGATATGTAGTGATGCCTGGGTCCCATACCTTGGTCCAGTAAAACAATTACTTGGGTTTTCATGTAGAGCCACCTACATACTTACCTCATGAAGTTAAAATGAATGTATAATGTTCTTACCTCACTATTTTAAACAGCATGACTAATTCCATTACTGCATAACCCCCATGGATAATGTTCTAGCCACATGAATTTAAACTATATGGTACCTCAAGAACTACATGTGCCTTTATTATCATATTAGAGAGATACATTGTGGTACCTATGCTTCATGTCCAAGTCCCCTCCATGGGGAAAGGGAAAATTACCCCTCTTCAATAAATAACGATCTACGCAGGAGATCTTAATTAGGTCCCCTCATTAGGGGGTCCACCAAGGAAATCAAGATTCCCTAATTATAAATATGAGTCAAATATATGTAAGAGACTCTATAATTTTTTCCAATATCGGTCCAAACACATTTTTTTTCTTGGATTTATCCCTTAATCACATCATACTCCTTTACTTGGACACCTTCAGATTTTCACAATCGTTCTCCAACTTATGGTGATAGGATGTATAATACCTAGGTACTCATTAAACTGACTATTTTGTAACATGAACCAATTGGATTTACATAAATTCTCACTCAAAAAAGGTTTTTTATACATTGGATGAATTTTTTTGACTATTATATAACAATAACCGGTTGGATTTTCAAAAATTTGAACACTAAATGGGGTTTTAAACCAGTGGTAACTTCATGCTCAAGAGAATCCTCTTCTGTCCTTATAAGCTTTGATGAAATGTTTATGGAACCTATAATCAAAATGTAGTCTATAGTCATCCCTCACATATTTTTCCCATATCCTTTCTCCTGATTTGAGAATACCCAAGATTGTGGATTACAATTTCCTCACTCATATCTTATGTATACCGGAATGACGTTGGTATGGTAGGCCACATATAACCCATAGTATGCATAATGTTATGGTCCTCACTATATGACCTAAAACTATAGGAACCATATTTTCCATTCTTAGGTTAGACCTGTGTATTAAAATTATTCTCCAAATTCATTGATAATTTTGACTGGAAATACTTGTCCCGTGTTCAGGTACTTTCCTTCCCTAAAACCAGACTCTATGTATAGGGAAATCCATATCTCTATAAGCTTCCCTCAACCATTGGAGATATAATGTCAGAATTATTGAGAACTATTTTTTTGAATATGCAGTAACACACCCCAGGGGTATATGCATAAAGTCGCCCACAAAATGGGTTTTTCAACCAAATAATTTCACTATTTGAATATTCTATAATATTTCCCAGTTTAATTTTCATCCTCAAGAGAGAGCTTCTCCATCTCCATAATCCATTTTCCCTATACCACTATTTGAATCTAGAGATCCCTGGATTACAACTTACAGCATTCACCCCCTCATATCTTAAATTGATAGTGCATTCTCAAAAAAAAATTATTATAAAAGGGGTGAATCATTAACCTTTTAGTCAAAGATAATGACCTTCAAATGCAAGCCCCTTAATTTCATTGATGCATGAATTTAAAATGCATATCATAATGTCCTTTCTATATGATTTTAAACTACATCACATAATATCCTTGGGTATGAATTTAAACAAAATAGAAAAATGTCCCTACTGTATGACTTTAAACTGCACAACATAACATCGGAGTCACAATTTGTAAAATTGTACAATAATGTCCTTTTTGTGAGATGTTAAACTACATGGTCAATTTCCTGGTTACACAAAATTAAACATCATGATACTTCAACCCTTGTCATAAAGGGAACTTTTCCCTAGAATCGTTCAACAAACAATATATAACCTCCTTTTCACAATACAAATTCATGTGGGAGCGATTTCACATTCATGGATAATGACAATACATATGCACTCTTCATTCACAAGCATCCTCCCTTTGAAAAACCACCCATTATAGTCTTGAGAAATTTGAATCACCATAAACTCCCTATAGAAATCACCAATAGAATGTCATAATTTATAAGAAATCCATTTTGTAACTATGCTATAACACACTCTAGTTATATGTACATAAAGTTTCCCACAAAATAGTTTTTAGGGAAATGATGATTTTATTTGACTATACTATAACACAAACTTTTTGGATATGCATAATGTATCCCACAAAATATTTTTTTCAACCAGTGGTAACATCGTTCCCATTAAAGACCTCCTCTATTCCCCACTATCATGTTTTAGATTTAGGAACCATAAAATCCTAACTCAAAATTCTCCATCAGATATCTAAATAATGTCATTGTATTCTTATCCAACAGTTGTTTTTTTGGGTAATCCTTTCAAAACCTATTGTCAAAGTTGTTCGACATAAAATACAAGTCTTATTATTCCAGATTTAATGACTTTAAACTACAAACAAAAAGATACATTACTCACCAAATTGAAAACTAGAAAAAGGAACTCTGAAAAAATGTTGATCCTCAACATGCTAGACCTACAAACCCATATATTTTAGTGAAATAATCTAGCATTGAAAAGAAAAAGGCACAAAACTGGTTAGGAGGAAAACCTGTAAAGGTACGCCTAAGAAAAATCCACCTTTCACCCTATATATAATCATCAAATTGGGCTTAGAAAAATATTTGGGTGAGGAAGAAAATTATTCAATGCTTTTAGGGTTTTCCATGTGAATCTAGAAACAGTCAAACCATTCTCTCTAGGTCCCATGTATTTGTAAAAAAAATTCCTCTTATCCTTTATAATTGTAATTATAACGTGATGACATTCATTAAAATGAGTTGTTCTCATTATTGTATTAGGATTATAAGGAGAAGAAACAAAATTAATGAACAAGTAATCAGAAACAAATATCCATTTTATTTAGGTTCCAGTGCACAATGGAACTCCCACATACTAGAGTCTCATCAACATATCTTACAGCTTTTCCTCAACATAGGATTTTATAAGTTGAACTGTACCTCGAGTAGTTACCACAACCTTCTGAATATCAACTATTTGTAAAGCAGTATCCTCCTAATATTTATGGAGATTCTCTTACATTGCAACAACAATATCCCTTCTATACGCCACAACCCTAGAAAAGGATTAGTGTATTTTGACTACATCCTCCTTTTCAACATATAATTATTCTTAAAGACACATCATATGGATAGATTTCTCTTGAAGGTGATATTGATATTCTTCAACCTTCTTGGTATGGATAAACATAGCCTTGGTTATAATAACTATGCATTCCTTAAACTAACCCACCATATGTGCCTTGAATTGTTGTGATCTTTACTCTTCTAGCCTTTTCTAGACAATATCATTCACTACATCATGTATGTCGTAGTAATTAAGTCCTCTATATCTCAATATGGAAAGCTTGAATGGAAGTTGATGAAGTCACAACAACATGTATTTAAGGGGAGACTCCCCAATTATCTTCCAAATATCCAACCAGATAATGAAGTGTGTAGATAAAAAGCCTCCTATGTCTCCAGATCAAACTCAGAGCTACTCCCGGAGGGAGATACATAATCCTGGATTAGTGAACTCAATGAGACGAATTGTTCTGCTCCCTCAAAAATAGCCTCAACTTCACCTACTTAGGTTGTGGAACCAGAAGGGAAGTCCCATCTCAGACCCAGTCACTGAAGCCAATGGAACTAAATAATAGGTGGAACCTCACATCAATATTAAGAGATCAACATAAAAAAAATGTAAAGTAACCATAGTAGTTAATAACACTCAATCGTCATTCAGTCGATCTTTGAGATTTATATGCCTTCAGTTCCCCCAGTCCCAACTCCCAGAGCAAGAACCTCTTGTTGGGGGACATCCTATTGAGTTTTTTAAACAATTTAGATTAGAGGCTCTTGATAATATACCACTTCAATATTCTCATCTGAAACTCCCTTAGTAGAAGGAGTAGGGGGAATTGGATTCCTTGTTCATGAAGTTCATTGGAAACATTATTTGTAGACAAAGCTATACAAGTATTTATTTGATGTAAAAGATTAGGTGAAATCCTCTAACTTCTTAAGGCAACCCACAATATAAAATTTCTAAATTAATTAGATCCATCATTTCATGATAAATGTCATCAAGTATCACACGACCCTCACTATTAAGGGTATCCAAGACACACTGCTTAGGACCTGAATTGGATCTACCATCATTACTCCACTGACTTCTCAGATGGCACACTATCATCAGAACTTGTGGAGTCAGGTTCAACATCAAAACCTTCATCAGACTATCTGAGATCCCTATCATCCCTTTCCAGAATGAAAATGGGACCAATGTTGAGTGATGCAAGGTCCTTCGATGTAGGCAATAGATCTAAAATATAAAGAGGAGAGTAAGGTCAGAAACATCACATGTATCCTTAGAGAGTGAATATTACATTACTTGGGACCTCTACCCTCTCTATAGAAATGATGTAGAATGAAAGTTCATCTCTTCACACTTCATCTATTAGGATGATGGATTCATCATCATGTATTTGTCCCTCCCTTGAGGTATCCTCCTCGATCCATGAAGGACTAGTACCAGATCCACCAAGATAGAAAAGAGATAAAGTTTATTTAGAATATAAATAGAGTTAGAAATATTATGTAAAATAAGTCATGATATCGAATGACAACATATAGAAATACTGTTGTGCATACACTGTTACAACTTGATACCCCTCTTTCTTTTCCTCCCTTGAGACGATGAAGGACCCATATTAGTCCATTTGAAAATGGACACTTGAGGTGATGGATGAGAAATGACTGACTCTATCTCCTCCATCATGGTCTGTTGACTTGGGGATAGTTCTATTGATTGTAGTATGTCATCCTCTACCTCGATGTGGGTTCTCATGGGCCCATACATCAGCAACTCAAGCGCATCACTTACTGCTTCTTATTCGCCTTCTTATTCTTATTCTTCTATGAGATGTAAAATAATTCCCCTCAAGAGTAATGTTAGATGGTGAAATAAAATAAAAGGGAATATAGAAGAGGAAAATAAATCATCAGGTTCAATGTATTTTTTTCATTACTCTTTTGGATGATCGACTACACCCTCAAGCACTCCTCGATCCAGCATTTTAGACACTCGCTTTTTGATTGGGATATGATCATCAATTTCATTTATCAAAGCCTCTAGATACTGAATATACCTCCCCACCTCAGCCAAATCACCATCAAGGTGGATACTAGAGGGTTATCTAATATCTCCCAACTTTGGGATTCACATTTTGGCTTGTATAAACATCCATGCATCACTGGAATCATGAGTTACACCCTTCCAAGATTAGATAACTAAGGGTAACACATAATGTTTCTATGATGTAGATGGTTGTGAGGAATACCTGACACCTTTAGGCTTGTAATACTCTTTAGGACTCTTTTCTCTAATAAGAGAACATGTGGATGGAACATGAGTCTCATCCTGATGGTAATGACAAGACTACCTTAGCGCAAGAGGTGGGGTTTTCTGAACAATATCTGATATAATAGTATTTTCCTAAGATCATCTCGAAGGCTTTAGATATTTAGTGTCACCACCTTCAGTTCGATCATTTATACCATGCATGACATGACCATCACTTTTCATGGTCATGACCCCTTAAGGGTATGAAGATATCAAAAAATTTGAATATCCAGCCTCCAGCCCGATTGATGCATCCTATGGAGGAAACGTAGTTGAAATTTTAGACTCCTCCATGCCCATCAGGATATAGAACATTTGGGCTACAATCATATTTTTCTCAATCCTAATATACATAGGAAGGAAGGTGCTTGACTATTGTAGACACATGAACTGGAGAGTAAATTGATATGGATCATAGGCCTCACAGATGATCTCGCTGTCAATGCATTCCTCAAGTAAGTTGTCTCTGAATGTTATCATGTACGACCTCAATTGGTAATTATCTTCCTTAAAATTATTGGTAAATGTACTTTTTGGTGGGTTATTAAATGGAAAGAGTTTTAATTATCATTATACATTCAACATCCTCAACACGTTGTCATACATCAGGCTCAGAGGTTGGATTGCAGAAACAACCTAAACAAATGGGTGAAATCGACTATCAGGGACATTAACTATGATCAACACCACATATGAACTGAGATTGGCTGCAATCCACACACACAGTACTTGAAACAGTCCTGTAATTCTAAACTGATCCTTTCCAATGTATGTATGAAGAAAATATCGATAAATTATCTCCAAGATAGGTGAAACCAACCTTATATACCTACCCTTTTCTAGTTTATCCAAAAATGACAAATGTCCCCAGTTTTAAATTTCCATTAGGTTTGTGGATGAGAAGGACGTAAATTATTAGCCACAAGCCATGGAATACAACAAGGTGGGTCTTTGTAAAAACCTTAGGATTGACTGTATAATTTCAATGGCTATAATGGACCTTCCCAAGTGTAAGCCAAAATTTTCTTGGAGAACCTAGATTCTCTAGGGTGGGGAATCTTGTAAGGTTACTACAAGTGAGACCTTCCCCATATATCTTTAGAAACACATTCATCTATGTTTCTATATGGATTTCACCCTTGGGAAGAGGTTCCTTGTCCTCAATTTATTTTCCAAATTAAAGAGATCATGGGATGAAATCGGTTTCCTTTCGATATCATCCCATGTTGTCTTTAGCGATATAAAATAATCATACATATCCCCAATAATAATATATCCATAAATTTTATAGACATCCCATAGGATAATATGAACCTCACTATACATCATATGGAATGAATTTGTTCAAGGACTCCATCAGCTTAGAATCTCAAGGATGATCACTGAGTTCTTGTAAACATAATTCTTCCCTGCAAAAACAACTTCATAAATATGATTTTTTATCTAATTTTTGAATTATTCATAAGTCTTTTTCACCCAGTATGACCAGATCCACTCAGGCCTAATTACCCCACCCCTTTATAAACAAATACCAGTCCCCTTCCAATGTTTCATTTGATCCATATGTGAAGCATGGAAAGTTGATTCAAAATAATTAGGATTTGATTCCTTGATACATGGATTCAAATCTGGTGTGCAACTGCTATGATTCATGAAACTTGTAGTGGAAATTATTCCTTTATTAATATAATCACCCATGGAGACAATGTTTATGGAAGTGAAATTGGCATGGTTCAAAAACATAGACTTTGGGAATTAACTCTAAACCCTGAGGATAAAGGTGTCCCTAAAAATTCCATGCTTATACAAGGGATAATAATCACTCCATGGGAACTCTTATTGATAGAGTGCCAAATACATTTCCAGATCTGATAGAATTGGCTCAATCATGCCGTAGTAATCTGGCCCAACCGCTTTGATCATCTCAGAGGAACTTTTAACAACTGTTTCCATAGAAGTCATCAGGGTAGCCATTGAAAACCTATAAAAGGAATCATGTTTTCCCATTAAGTTAAAATATTTGGGAAGTTAAAATTTTGACTTGGAAGAATTCAAAATTTTGGAAATATAGGAATTCACAGAGGCCCTTTGACCAGGTTCCACACATATCCCCCTTGACCAAATTTATCACACAAGACTATAAACCATATTCCTTTACAAGGATCCTCATTGAGGTGAATCTGCACAACACGATCACTCAAGTTGTTGTATTGTAGGAAAATATTTAGGTGACCATCATTAAAGAATCATAGAGAGGTTCGGAGAACGACCTACATGATGAGAAAAAAAGCACCAACATGGAATAAGAGAAATTGAAAATGGGGACAATGATATTTATAGACACTACTGGCCTACACATTGTAATTATGTTGTGGATTTGCGATGTGGATTTGCACACTAGAATTTCACCTAGGACTACACCATTGGACTATACAGGTTCCCTACATGGATAAGCAATTCCAAATTTATAATATTTTCCCCATTCTACCTAAGGACTAGACCCTCTTATTTCCATCAGATACAATCCTAAGGGTGGATTTTTTTAACACACTATCTTGTTAGGTGGGATGATATTTTTTGAAGAGTAACTCAGTAATGTTAAATAGGTGAATATTCCTAAGAATAATGAAAGGGAATGTCTCAGTCTAACCATCATGAAAACTATAATGCATCAGAAGGCCCACACATCCCACTTGCGACAAACTAAAATTATTCCACCCCTATGTGGGACACTTGTGTCATGGGCCAATACCATGGACATGTGTGAAAAATTCCATTCTATTGGGGTTACCTATTTTCCTATAACTTGGACCCTCAATATCCTTATTTTCATACCAAGAATATTAGAATAATCCTTGAAGATCTTGTTATGCAGCCCCTTCGACCAGGTCTACCCAAAACACTCATGTATCTCTCCAAAGTTTGATAAAAGAGAGAATTAATTGGAATAAGTGAGATCAAATTACCTTCAGGTTCTGAAATTAAAGAAAATACTTTATGACCCCTTATCCGCTTGTTGAAAAACCCTACACAAGGCCAATTACCCAACCAGGGACTTGTGCAGGCCTCATCCAGTAACACCAGAGGAGACTCTTAGAGTCTAGGTTAATGCCTCGCCCAAATTTTGTTTCCTAGATGGTACATCACTTAAGAAAACTACATCTCATGTAGGCATACCAATTACACAAGGAACATCTAGTTCATCCCTGGACCCACAAGAATCCCCTTCACTCTCTAATCCATGACCTTCATCAGCCCCTCTTTGAGCCCTCTTCAAAGACACTAATAGCAGGGATCCTCTTCTTATGGATCTATTATTTGAGTGGGACCAAATTGAAACATACACAAAAGACTTTGGAATTAAAAAACCATTTAAATAATATGTCTCCCATTTGGGTATGCATTCTTATGATCAAAGGTGTCCCACACTTGTCCTACCTGATGGGTTGGGTCCTCAGAGTTCATATGAGTACGCATTCCCATGGTCACGAGGACCTCAACCCTGGGGGTAGTGTTAGGGAACTCTATGTTTGGGGTTGTAGAACCAATTTTATTGCATCCCTTTTAGAGTAAGCCCTTATCCATTATTATAGGACCTCTACTCATTCATTACTTCCTCCATATTTATACCAAAGTGTTGTATTTAGAAAGATAATTAGATATGACTATCCCAGTTACCAAAATAATATAGAAGATAGGTAAATCATAGACATCCCTCTCTACTTTTGGGCACATGGCCCAACGATGGGAGAGAATGGGCACTAGATCTTTCTTTCTTTACCTCTCCCTTTGGGGTTTTATCTCATCCATCAGTGAACATAGTATTTTATATGATTCCCCAGATATATTAATTCCTCTCATTTATCACAGAGAGAATGAATCACATTGGATTAATGGTTGGTTGAAATCCTAAAATCCATATGATCCCCAACCTAAAGGAAAACTTATTGTGTAAGCCATGATATATTGAACTACAAGAACTCTGATTCCTTCTATAATCAGGATATGTAGGATGCCCACCTAAGGCCTGGGATCATAGGGCCTCATTATTGGTATAATCCTTAAAATCTCACCAGGGTATCCTACCTAATATTATTCCCTGAAATCCAATCCATCGGCCTCATACTTGGTATAATTCCCAATCATATCACTATACTCTTCTATGGGCCTCATCCTTAGGTGTAATCCCCAAACAAGCCTCAAAATCACCATGAGTGGAGATATCCCTCATGGATCCTTTCATAGGGTATCCTCCTCAGGAATAAGACTCTTATTTTCATAGGGAAGCCTTCTTAGAAATAGTTCCCAAATCAATCATATCAAAGGGGAAAACTCCCCTACAAGACAATCTGAATGGCCTCCACATGTCAAGATCCTGACAACCGAACTAAATGATCTTTGATTCTCGTCCAAATGGGATACCTAGGAAGCCTCCCTAATGTCAAAACTCAACACCCCAAAATAAACTCAATTCTCTCTGGGCCAAATTCTTAGTAGAGTCGTATTCATGAGAGGAATATATATCCCTTCTTGGATCCTTATGTTTCTTCAACAAATGTCCCATACCAAACCATGGCTTGGAACCTATCACGTAGACATCATTTCTACAAGATGCTGAAATAGATGATTTATTCATTTTCATATGACCTTAATTGGTATATTATACCCCATTAAATGTAACCAAACTATGCCGGTTCTCAATTCTTTAACCAGGATATGTAGGAAGTGCATATCATGGGTCTAATACCAACCTCAAAACAAACCCCATCTCCCTAGATGAAGATACACTCCATATTTCCCCACTATGTAGTTGAAAACCAACATAAATAAAACAAATACCAAAGAATATCTATTCAGCACATAAGAGAATACCATTGATGGATTACCTTGGATACATACCAATGTATCTATTGATGAATATCCTCACAGACATACAAATGATTATAAATTCCATACATTCTAATAATTTATTGTTAATTATAGGGTGACAGACCACATACATGTTAATTAATGAAGTAATCTAAAAAATAGATTAAATATATAAGATAGTATCATAATAAGTAATAATTCCACCCAAAAGGGTGTGATGATCCCAAAATCAAACCATCTTGATAAATGTGTGTTTATAAGCATTGTTGTAAAAACATCCCAATGAGTGCATGCCTTTGGAAAGAAGGCACCTTGTGGAAATAAAACCACTAGGTGTTTTCGGTTCCACAAATAGACCTATTGGAAACTATTCAAAAATAGTGAACCCGATGTGAATGATTTCATAAAACACAACCCCCTGCATTTGATCATTGGGAAAAACATTTCTATCATAAAAAACATAAAATATTTTATATTTTTAAATATATTTGAAGAATACTAAAAAATTATACGTAAACATCAATCTAATCATATATTTTATGATAGAGTACCAGACCGGCCTTACGTTTACTGCACATTTAAGGTTTTTTTATACTCATTACATCTCTATGTAGTACCTTCCATATATCTATATGATCAGGTGATAAAACCATCCCACTAAACTCCTCTAATGTTTAACATATATGCGAATAGAAAATTTTAATTATAGTAATACTTAAGAATCATATTCATAATGTTAAATTATTTGAACATATCATTTAAACTCCTTAACTTTACAACATACAATTTTACCTTCTTAATAACTTCTATTTTTGATGTATAACTATTTCTATGTTAATCATAATCATTATTAGTAACCATTCCATCCAATTTTTTTATTTTAGATTATTTTGGTAAAATATGTTACTCTTTTATTTTTTTACTAATACATGCCCAACTAATTTAATATGTAAAGTGATATTCACTTCTTTATAGAAACTAAATGCAACTCTTTACTTTTATATTTACCAACATACACTAATAATATTTTAGTATATTTAATGAATTTTATATTGAACTTAAATGGTTCGATATTTTAATTATTAAACTCTGAACTTCATGAAGTCTGAACATACCCTCACTAAACTCTTTATAAACTATTTTCTTTTCTATAATAACAAGATAAATATAAAAACCCCATTATTTTATGAAATAAAATTTATTTTCTTTAGAGAGAATATTTAAAATATAAAATATTGTATCTATATTATATTTTATTTTCCATGTGATTATAAAATTAATCTATAAATAATATTTTATTCTTTAAAATATACAAAAGATGATAGTAAGATTAAATTTCTCATATTTTATCAAGTGTATTTAATATTTTTTTAATATTTATAAAATTCATAAAATCTATATCTTCTTCTAAAAGCATATTATTTAATTAAATGAATCATAAACCATGTGTATCATCCCCTTTACTCTCAAAAAACTCTTGGTTCATAAATAACATCTATTATAACATAAAATAAATGAGATAACATTATGAGTCCTTAATTTAGATACATCTAAGATTAATAAATTACTTTACATTAAAATCACTAATTTGACAACCCTATGCTTCATCATCTTAATAAAAAAACAATATCTATCAATTTGTAACTTGATTTGGAACATTAATATACGTTAAACTTTTATAAAATATAAATTCAGTATTAAATACCCATAAAAATAGAATTCCTGGTTTCTATAAGATTGATACGCAACAAGGAATTTTAATGAAGTTTCCAAAACTTCGTCTAGTATTTTGGAAAATTACATTATATGGAAACAATTTATTTTATTTTTGAAACTAACATTAGGTTTTATTAAACAAGACATGATATTTGAAGAAACAATATTGTAATCTCTTGATAAATTTTCTTCTTATTGTTTGAACTTTTACCCACTTGTATTATTAATATACTACATAATCATAGATATCACATTCCACTATCATTTATTATAAAAACTTTGATAAAATAGGTTAATTTTTTTTTGAACTCATACACATTGTCAAAAAAATTCTAATAATGATTTCAAAATGAATTCTATAGTCAGACTGAACATTAGTGTAACACCCCAGTATATGGAATCAAGTATAGATCTTGTTTGTCATTTTATTTTTAGTTTTATATGTTTAATAGGTTTATGGGGGATTAAAAATAGCTTTTTTTTGGAAATTTTCTGTTCAAAATGGGTAAGACCATGACCAAAGTGTTCTTGTGTGTCACCTCTATGAAACAAGTAGGGATAAAAAATAAAAATTTTGGGCTTGGCCCTGGGTGGAGCATTATGGGAGTCCTTATATAGATTAAAATTATAGAGACCTCACCGCACCATGGGGGGTGGGGGTGGTGGGGGGGGGGGATTTTTGAGGCCATAACATCTTTGAATCCTACACGAGGCTATGGATTATTCCCATGGTTTGTCTCCTAGGTGAAGCCACCATGCCATTGGTGATGCCACCATGCTTGGTGGTAATGGTTTTAGGGATTTTTATTACTTGAACGATGCTTGATATTCCTCGTATGGCTAGTCATCCATGTGAAACTTTAATTATTGGTTTTAATGTACCTCTTGACTCATTTTTCCTTCTATTAAATTGGTTATTATCCTCCATTTAGCTCAATTTCAAGATTTATCATATTCTAGTAAGGGATTTTGTGAATTTATCTTTTAATAACTAGAAACTCGTAGTGTCTCATTACGATTTATCTTTTTTAGGTCTAGGATCATGAGGACCATGTATATTTGTTTCCCATCATTGGTCTTGGTGACAACAAGGATCCCATAGTTCTTGAGGTAAGTGACTCTGTCCTATTTTCTCTATCTTAGCATGGTTTGTGTTGCTATGGTTCCCCTTGATTTTTATTGATGAAATTGATGATTTTAAATACATGAGAGTTGAATGTGATCTTTCATGGATATGGAAATGTTTTTTAAAAATGGTTTTTGTAAAACTTTTTTGAGGCGCATGATTTATTTGGTAGAGTTCCTCAAATATGGTTTTTAGATGAAAAGGAATTTTTGAGGCATTATAGTTGTGTGAAATCACTCTATATTTATATTTTTATAAAATATGGTATTGGATTTCTTGAAAAGTAATGATGATATATAGAAAATTGGAAGACGTTAGGGTATCAGAGAAAATAAATGTATAAAAAACATAGTAGAGTATACTATAACTAGGGTAGGTGATAGTGATTCCATAGTTGATAGTGGGTAACCTTAATATGGGAACAAGGTTCCTAGAATTTAGTATTCACTTATCCCAATTAGTGTTACTTTGTGTGTCTTGGTTTAGTATACACTCATGTCATGGATTTCCATTTTTTGTGGATGCAATAAATGAATGTTAAATATATATGATTATTTTCTCACAAAATATGGATATTTATTCTTGAATCCCACTTTATTTATTTTCTTTTTTTTTTGTTATATATTTATTATGTCATATTTATTTGTTTTTTTTAATGTGAAATGTTTTTTAAAAGAAAATTTATGGATGTATTTATATTAAAAATATTTTTTCTCGAAATGGAGTGAACTATTTTTTTATAAAAGAAATAATCGATTCATTTGTTTAGACATTATATTGATTTTTTAGTTGAATCCTATAGATTTTTAGTTCTCACACCATGGTTTTTCCTTTAGGTGTTTGTAACCTTGGTCTTCTATATTATTGGTAATGTGAAGAGAATTATGTAGAAGTTGGATCGTATGGATTATATAACCTTATGGTGGGTTGGGATGGTGTGACATATGGTTACCTGAAGATATACCCATGGGTTTCTTTGGGTCCCATGTTATTTTTGGACTTTTCATTTATTGTTTTAGACCTTGTTATGTAGTTGTTGTATGTTTCCTTTATGGTTAAGTTGTTCAAAATTTTATGTATTTTGGATATATTTTTTAATAATCTAGTTGTTTATATCTTATCATATGTATCTTGAGGGTGAAATAAATGAAACATTATTTATATGATATCCTAGTGCTTAATAACCGACTGTTGTGATCGAGAACATGTTACGGGCCTTATGGATGGTTAATTTTGGTGCATTATGGATTGAACCAAGGTATTCTGTTAAGAATATGTATTGAAGGGTAAATTTAATTTCAATGCCTATGGTTATTCTTGGGTATCACTATCTTGTGTCTTGGGGTTACAAATTTACATGATATTAGATTGCTAGAACTTGAGAGTTAGTGAGAGAATGTGTCTGGCTAGCTCACATACATGAAAAACCTCGAGTAACAATGGGAAGTATGGGTATGTCTAGTGTTATTTATTATTATTATATCCTTTTGTATTCAGTTATCTAAATTCAATTTATGATAATCAAATTGAATTCAATTTTAAGGGGTTTTCTTACCTCATTGTTTTATAAAAAATGTATCCGCTAAGAAGAAAATCCTTGAATTCTAGATATAAAGTTCTTTAGAGAGGCCCATTGGAGAATGCTTTGGTTGAATTAGTATTGGTGGAATATATAGTCCAAATTATACAATCTATAGCCCAATTCAATAATTTTGAACTATAAAAAAGTGGACCATGCTTTATAATTCACTAAGAAACATCCACTGATCTTTTATAGTGATAAATGAACAAAGGAATCATTAAAATTGGATTTAGTGTCTTGATAGGAATTTCCTCCTTTTGAAAACATTAAGAAGACTACAAGGATATTTTTTCTACATATATGCTTCATGGGTTGGGAAAGAAGTGGTGTAATCTATTGTTCAAGTCAAGTTTCATGAATATTTCACCAGGTGTACTTTTAAGAAATCCTTAAATAAATGATTATATCATGATACTCTAAGAGTGGTGAGGGAATGAGAGTTTGTTACTATGGAATAGGGAGATCATTATATCATGGAATATGCTACCCTATTTACCGATATGGTGGAACTGTCACTATATCCTATTTCTAGTGACTATCTCAAGGAGTGAAGGGTCAAAATGTTTTTGAGGTTTTATATTTGGTATATTCTAATTCTTATTTGCCTATCGCAATTCATGGAGGTTGTGGATGAGAAAAATATGGATAAGGACGTCATAACTTAGAAGATAGGACTCTTCATAGGATCATTGATATGAGGAGTCTTCGACAGTTCAATTTCTAGATAGAAGAGGTAGTGAGTTACTAGTTTCAAAGTAGGGATAAAAGTGTACAACTGATTCCTGAAAATGGATATGTGGTATTTTATTAGTGTGGTATAAGTGGAAACTTCAAACTTGATTATAAGGCAGCACCCAATGTGTGTCAAACATGTGGGAAATTTGGCCATATTCAACATTTTTGTGATAGATCATACTAGGGAATTAGAGATGGATCCACCTTTAACAAGGGATATTAGTTTTGATCTAACATAGAAAAAGGGTTGGGATCTCAACCCTATTCTAAGGGTGATTCCTAGTTTGCGATGAAAGGGCCGAATGAGGATGTATGTATCTATATAGAAGAATGTTTAGTAGATGAATTAGAGGCAGGACTGAATATAATGAGAAGTAAAATGTTTGTTTCATATTTTATGGTTATGTATTTATTTGATATTCATTTAATTTATTCATTTATATCATCCAATCTTATTTATGAGTTGGGTTTACATTCAGAGTATACACATTTAGTGATGATTCTTTCCACTCCTTTTGTAAAGAAGTTAGAGCATCTTTTTTAATGTATAGATTGTTAGGTGATGATTGTGGACCATGAAATAATATGGGATTTCCTAGTTCCTGACCATGATCTCTTGGATATTAACATTAGAATGGATTAGATAATTTTTTATAAATCATAAATCTACTGCTATATCCGTTGGCCACATTTTCTTTCTTTTGAAGGAGTCACTCATTTTTTTTAGGGTCTATGGGATCCCATATATGGGAGAGTAGGTCCCATTTTACCTAGTGATAAAGTAATATCATAGTAGTTTTCAAATATGTTTCTTGATGTTGTTGATACATGTATTAGTGTGCCTCTTCCAACAGTGGTTTGTGAGTATCCTAATGTTTCCCTAAATGATATTTATGGATTTTATACGTAGAGGGAATTTTGGATTTTTACATACTTGATTATGTGGATGAGGCCCATTTATTTATCTAAATCCTTTTTTGTACCCAATGAGTTGATATAAGTAATGGTTTTACTTGAGTATATTGAGGAGAATAGATTCATTTTTATAGTGTTTTATATTGGGCATCACAGATTCTCTTTGCATGGAATGCAGATGGGACTCTACAGATTTATGTTGAGTACAATAAACTCAGTCATATTATAGTTAATAACAAGTATCCCTTTAATAGGATTGATGAATTATTTATTAAATTAAGGGTACCCAATGATTTTCAAAAATTATTTTAATATCATGGAACTATAATCTATGGTTTTGAGAGGAAGATATTACTAATATGGTGTTTAGGAGTTGGTATAGGAATTAAGATTACCTGGTCATGCTATTTTTAAGAAATTCATATTAGTGGATCCTAATATGATTCCAACGTTTATCTATTAAGATTTTCCCAAAAATGTATTTGAGATCTATATTTTCTGAGGATTAACTCATTATTATAGGTGATTTGTTTAAATCTTCTCCAAGATTTCATATCCTATTATAGATTTAACCAATAAGGGTGTGAATTTTGTTTGGAATGATCATTTCTTGAAATATTTTATATTGAATGAAGTTATATTGAATTTATATCTAGTATCGATCCATATAGATCCTGGTTTGGGATATTATGTCTACTTCATTACCTCAAGTATGATTTTGGGTTTTGTTCTTATACAGGGAATACATGTGGTATCTTATGTGTCTCGTCAATTACTAGATCATGAAAATAAATACCCCATTCAATATCATGATTTGGTGGTAGTGGTGCATGAACATATGAATTAAAACCAATGTAACATTAGGGAGTGGTTTACTGTGTATTCAAACGATAAGATTTTAAAGTATATATTTACTTAGAGGGAAATGAACCTGAGATAGAGATGTCAGATGAAATACGTTCACATCATAAATTTTTAAATTTCATTTTCTCCAAGAAAAGGAAATGTGGTTGTAGATGCTTTAACTAGAACATTAGAAACTCAGGTAGTGGGGGAGTCAATGAATGAGTGGTGGTTGATGAGTTTCTTTTTTGATATACACTTGGATAAAGGGAGAGTTGATATACATGTAATCCAAGATTTTTCTTACGTTGGATAATATATGAATGATTAGGTTCATCTTGTTCATACTAAGTATGCAGAGTGTTAGTGCATTAGAAGGAAACTTTATAGTGGGGAGACATTGGGTTAGTGGTCTCAGTCTCTTGGTGGTGTTTGGTGATTGGGTGGTAGGATGGTTGTTATGTTATATTTGATATAGTAATTTGTGGATAATAGATACCAATCCAATTGGTTCATATACCATAGATCTAACAAGATGTATCATGAACGAAGGCGTCATTACTAGTGGTTGACAACGAGATTATCAATTGGGGATTTTGTCTCTTGATGTATTACATATAAGACAATTAAGGTCTAATATTAAAGGCCTTCTAGTTTGATATAACCCTTACCCATTGTATTATATAAATTGGAAGAGACATACATGGAGTTTATGAATGTGATAACTCAGAATCCTAGTTGTAAGGATGTGATAAGGGTTATTGTTGAGAACCACATGTCATCCCTAGATAGATTTCTAGAATCAAGAATTCATCCCAATTCTTAAAGACATGCCTCAAGAATGCATTCTTGACTTTAGTAGATCATGAGAGAAATATTACCCTTAATGAATTTATCTTATAAAAATTGTTATCCGGATTCAATCAAGATTGATCCATTTGATGTATTGTATTCAAGTACTTGTAGATATCATTTTTTGTAGGGAATAGGTTAGAGAAAAGACTTTGGTTGGACCGAGTATCATTCAAATATGACAAATATAGTGAATTTTATCAAGAAAAAGTTAGCGATATCTCAAATTCTCCAAAAATATTATTTCAATTGACATATTTTTAATAAGAATTTGAGGTAGGTGATTATATTTTCCCCGTAGTTTCACCTCATTTTGGGCATATAATTTTGGGTAGGAATGGTAAGTTAAAGCCTTGTTATGTCAGTGCATTGAGATTGTTTAGTGACTTGGGAAAGTGGATTATTGATTAAAATTACCTACACATTTTAATTATATTTATTGTGGCATCCATTTTTCTAACAAAAGTAGTATCAAATGGATGCATCCCACCTGATCATGTGGGATGATATTGAGATTGAACCTGACACCTTAGTTATTGAAATACCTATTAAGATGTTGGACTGATGGGATATGGTGCAACATGAAAATACAATCCAATTGGTTTGAGTGAGATGAAATTATGATAAGGAAATTATTGAGACATGGTATAGTGAGGCCTTGATTATGAAACAATGATCATATATTTATTTTTGGTTTAGCGATCCTGAGATTTTTTTGGACAATTTTTTTTATTGTGGGATGAACTACCACACCCTAGTATATGCTACAAGGTATGAAGCCTTTTTTGCTTGTATTTTCAGATTTAGAAGTGTTAGAGGTGAATAGTGGATTAAAATGTAGTTTATGGAGATATGTATTTAGAATGGGAATAACCATGGCCATGGTAGAGGCTGTGGTGTGATTTTATTTCACCAATATGAAATAGGTAAGATAAAAATGGAAAAAAGTTGGGAATGGTCTTACGTGGAGCATGATAGGAGTTGTTCTATTTACCGTATCTTTAGGGACCCAACCCTTCCATGATGGATGCTGTGATGAGGTGAAAATGGTTTGTAATCATGCACTAATCCATGGTCGGTGTTGATGGTCTATCTCATCGCTGAATGCACCACAACCGTGGTGATACCACTAGGGAATAGTGGAGGTTGTTTTGGGAATTTGATATGCCTAAATGATGCGTGATATCTTTGGGATAGAAACTCTATTTTTGTGATTAATTAATTTAGGGGTTTCATTCACCCTCTTACTTATTTTACCTATATTAAACTGATGATTATTCTCTATTTGGATTAATTTTTAGATTTGGCATCTTCTTAGAAGAGGTATTTTGCATTAATTCTTTGTAAAGTAGTGACTTAGAGTGTATCGTTGTGATATATCATTGTATATTAGAAAAATATATATATTTTTCCATCACATTTGATGGAGGAAATGTGGATTCCATCATTCTTGCGATAGGTGTCTCTATCCTATGGTTTATCTCTTGTTAGGATTTATGTTTTTTTATTTCCCTTTGGTTTTGATTGATGAAATTATTAATTTGAAATCCCATATAGGTGAATGTGATCTTTGACAGATTTGTAAATGTTTTCTAAAAATGGTATTTTTTGGAAAACCAACATGATGAACAAGATTCATTTGGTAAAATCCCTCAAATATGGTTTTGATATTAAAAATAATTTTTTTTCATCATGGAAGTGGTGTGACATTGCTATAAAAAATGTTTTATAAAATGTGGGTTTCGTTTTGTTGATACATAATTATGGTATATTGATTATTGAGAGACCATGGGGTGTGGTAAAGAATTAAATGCATAAAAATCCTTAGTGGAGTAAGTGATTACCAGGATATGTTCCCAAGATGTCATGGTTTCTATTGGGTTGCCTTAAAGTGAGGATCGAGGTACCTAGACTTTAGGATTTTATTATTCTATCTAGTGTTCCTCTATGTGTCTTTGTTGTGTACACCATCATGTCATGGATTTCCCTTTTGTACATTATTGATACATCACATGCATTTTTTTCAGACAAGATTATTTTATAACTTGATATGGATATTGATTCTTGAAATATTCTTTATTCATCTACTAATACCTCTTGGATAAATTTTATGTCATATCTAATTGATTATATTAATATGGAATGTTTTTAAAAATGAAAAGAAACGATAATATTATATGAAAAACAACTTATCTTGAAATGTTTTGAAATCTATTATATGTATGAACTAATAGATTCACATATCTAGACATTTTATAGATTCTTTCATGGTATCATACTTATCCTTAGTTCTCACACCCTACCTTTTCCATTGGGAATATGTAGCCTTAGTCTTTTAGGGTATAAGTAAAGGGAAGAGTGTGAAAAGGGGGAATAATCACTTGGATCTTTTTTCTTACTAGTTATTTGGGATGGTTGTGAAATATTTTCACATGTAGTTGGACCCATGGATTGGTTTATTCTTCATGTTCTTGTTGGACTTTAAAATTATTAATTTAGACCTTGTTACAAAGTTTCTGGATGGTGACTTTATAGATCTATTGTTTGATATATGATATATTTTTAATACTTTTTGATATTCTAATTGTTTCTATCATGCTATATGTATCTTGATGGTGAAATCATTCACATTTTCTTTGTATGATACCCTATTGTTTGTCGCTTGGATATGGTGATTATGAATATACTTAAGATCATGAGGTGGACCAATTCATGTGATATTACTGGTTGAAATGGTGTGGTTTGTTACACTTTAATCTTATTTACTCTCTCATCAAGTCATTGGTTCACTCAATCACGTTAAGTTTATTACTGGTGACTAAAGATGCTTAGGTCATTTTTCATTTAATTCATTTGAAAAATTTGGTGGATCATTTCATACTTCTCTTAAGAATATCAATTCACATGTTGAACAACTTTAATAGGTGGTTTCACTAGAAGATGTTTCTCTAATAAATATAATTTAACTTATTTAAGAATACTTCTTAAGTTACCTATAAGTGTAAAAATTTACTTAAATTAAGCTTATTCTTTTGTATATCTCGATCACAAATTCAAGTTGTTTATTGATGATTCTATTTATATCTACAATATAAGATTATATCATTGGAGTATTATGTTTTATAATCATTTAATAATGATTTTATTTAAATTTTATCCCATTAAAATGTTGACCCCTTCAAAATTATAATATATCCATCTGTGGGACACGATCTATATTTTATCATATCTTATCACAGTTAAGCTTGTAAAATATTCCATTATTTTAACTTATATACAATCATTTAAATTATATCATATTCGACTCTTGGATAGTTGAGTTTATAACTATTTACCCTAATGTATCATATGGATTCACTCAAATATATTCCTCTGGTATCCTAATGGTTAGGGTTTCTTGACTAAGCATGATATAAATATTACACCAAGAATGATGTAACTAATATCTAGGTCCCCCTCATTACATTATTGATTTACATAATATAATCGAGTGGAACTAGATGATTAGGTTCACCTGTAATGAATGATATCGTTCTTCAAACTTTTTGGCATTGGATGGAATCCAACACTCAGTTTTTTAATGGGAGTTTAATATCACCATCTTATCTCATGTTATTCCCATTACATGTATTGATGGTTCTAATGATTTAGTTTGTAATCATATTCCTTCCACCATTTCAAAATTATCAAATGATATTCATGTGTAATGCTTTAAATAGATCATATCTTGTGTTAATAACCCAAATTAAAATTTAACTATATTCATACATATCCAAATTTATCCCACACATAAGGTATATGAAATTTTCCATGTAAATATTCAAATAATATAAAATAAAAAATTCCTATAAGAGTAATCCTAGAGCGATAGATAACCTACCCATATTTTTCTAGACAAACCATTAGCCTCCAGTCAAGTGATAAATCTAACCTAAAGACCATCTACCTAAGGGTACATTACTTAAGAGTTTCCTAAATTCCATCATAATTCTTACACCAAATATTTGTGAACTATAATTTACATCTTTATTCAAATTCACAACCTAGTACAATCCAAAGTCATGGTTGAAGAAAAATAAATAAATAATATTACCTTGCATGTGAATCGTTAGATTCATGTATGAAAATTTATAGATGTAGTGTAACTATTTATACTAACTCATACATTGATTCATAATATAAAAATTATAACTATGAATTAATAATGGAATTTATATACCCTGTATAATTTTTCGATGCATTACGAAAATTCTATTATTAAAATAAATAGAAACTCTTTATATAAATATTTTAATATGAAATTCTTCATATCATCCATTATATGTCATTTAATTTAAATTATGCCATTAAATGAAATATATAAATTTTATATTTCAATTGTATTATGAAAACAAATTAGATAATATAAATAGCACATGTTTAATAATATTTAAACATTAGCAATTACCAAAACCCTCTTTTTAAATGGGTTAAATAAGTTCTCAAATATGGAATTGAATTTAAAATTAAATAATTATAAATAATTAATAATTTTAAATATAATAAATTTTTTATATTTACCTTGTTTTATTATTTATAAATTATACATATAATTCCATATAAAAAATTTATATAAAAATTATAATTAATGACATATAATTTTAGAATGGTATTTTAATATTAACAATGAATATTATGGAATTTTATTTATTAAATATTTCAAAAAATACTTAATAATTAATTATAATGAATTTAAAATTAATTAATTTATAAAAACTATAAATTAAATAAATATCCTAAAATATCTTTTCAATAATTTATAAATTATTTAAAAATTAGTTTAATCAATTAAAAATCGAAATTTATAAAAATATAATTTTTATCGCATGTTGTTTTTAATGTTATAGTCATATCATAATAAATTACTAGGAAGACTCAATGATAAAATCTCTTTATGTGTCATTAGTCATAAATTAAAATTGATAATGAGAATTCTATATGATGTTTTTGTAATTTGTTTTTTATCTAGTGTTAGTATTTTTTTGTGAATGGTTTTTTAATAGGTAAAAAATATTTTTTAATTTTTTTATTAAGCATCCCTTAAAAATTTCTAAAAAAGGTTATGAAATTTTCCTTAACCGTGTTAAGAGAATTTTTTTATCATGCCAGATGTTTCTTTTATGGCATTTAGGTTTATAAAATCATGAAGATACTCAAATTCATAGATTATTTTGTATTATTTTATAAAACATGGAAGAATTTATAGTTAAACTTATGAAGTTTTTGTTTATGATGTATAAAGTCAATGTTGTGAAGTTTCAACAGTGTTTAGATAGACAATTTTGAAGGCCTACGACTAGACTACACTAAATAGAGTTGTATGATGTTTCAAAAGAGGCACTTTGTATGAACTTCCTATTAAAAAGTTGAAGGTTGAAGTGTAAAAATGATGATGTTACATTGTTAAAACACCAAATAGTTTATATTTTGAATTTATGAATACATATATAGAGTTTGTAATAATATTCATGAAAGATTTGGAATTTTTGAGAGGCTTCCGACAAATATTTGATGAGCTATAGAATTCGAAATTGAAATTTGAGTTGAGATTGGTTTTTTTGAGTTCCCACATTATTCTCCTAGATGAACACTTATATAGAGGGGTGTAAGTACAATAAAAATAACTCTATTCATACAGTATATCTAAAGTTTTGTATAAAAGGGTTCGTTTTAACTACTAGATAGAGAGAAAAATAACATAAGTTTGATCAGTGTGAGTTTCCAACTAAGGAATATCTTGGTTGAAGAAGATGAAGTATAATGGAGCGTGGTTTAGAGGGAAGAGTTATTAGACAGAGTTATAATAGAAATAGGTACACAAATATTCTAAGGTTCACTATATATAGTTATATATGATGAATCTAGGGGCACAATAGACAGAGCTACACCAGATAGAGTATATCAAACAAACTATTAATGGATGAAATTATTGCCAGTTTTTTGAAAATTTTCTTATTCTATTTTTCCTTAAAAGATAAGAAATTTTTTTAACAAAAGATATTTTTTATAATTACCTATTCATAGATAGAAAGTGTATAATATGATTTATTTCAATTCTATTCACTTTATATTAAATTTAATTTCCATGGACTGAAGAGAGTCTCCATGGAATGAATATAATTACCAACACTATGGGTGAACCTTGTAAACCTTGTGTGATATAATTTACATTCTATACCATGCATAAATTGGGAAGTTGAGACATATAAATTTGGAATGGATTAAATATTTAATAAGTTAAAGGGATTTATTTCAATTGAATAGAAATTGTAAAGATCAAGACTGATTCACCCACCCTTATCAGTGGTTGTCCTGGTCATAATGAACTTCAAGTGGAATTATAGGAATGTTTCCCCTATTAGATCATTATCATGATAATATAAAATCTATTAATAGTAGTGGTATTCCTATATTTTATAGAAAATATATCATTGTTGGAAATTTAGAATGATACCCTATTTTCTGTCCCTTTTCTAGGAGGCAATTTATACAACTACAATTGTTTTTCCACCCATTGAGAACATGATCCATTGAAATTTACTAATAAAATAAATATTAAGGATGATATTAATGATATAAATCCTACAATTATGTACATGTAAAAAAAATTTTATATAAAGGTGGTGGGTCGAAAGATAAATTCGAAAGCCTGAGACAAATTCTAAAGTTGATTTGGGAGAAATATCAATGTGGAGGAATCATATTTTCAAATTTGGATAAGTATGTTTGAGATATCAGAATAAGTGATAATGAAACTATAGATTACTATTTTACTACATTTAATGAAAATTTCAACAATCACAAAATATTTATAGGTGTTTCTAAAATTCTACCATTGTTGAGAAAATGATAAGAATATTTTCAGATAGGCTGTATCATAAAATATTTTATATAAAATATAGAGTTGATTTATCTCTTGATGAAATTAATAACTGTATTTTTTCATATTAGATGAGTAAAATCAAATGTTTTAAAATAATACTAATGTGGGAATTGATTTTAAGGCATGAATGTTTTTAAAATTCATGAACCGGAACATGAGGCTGTGAGACTCAATGAAACGAAATATAGTGAAGTTAATGTTGAATAAAATGATATAATTATGACTATTATCTCTAAAAAAATATCTAAAAGGTAGAATAAAGTATAAATTAAAACCCACAATTAAGGGTTTATAGTGAACAGGGATTGAAAAAATTTCTATGAATTTTATGAAGAAAAAAGTTGGATAATATGAGGACAATTATTAAGAAAACCATCAGTGAACAAAATAGATAAATACTTACATGAATTTTAAGAAACCCATTGTAATTAATAAATAGTTCACCAGAAATAATAAAACAATTATATTGAGAAAAATAGTTGAGCAGGAATCTGCTAAAAATAGTTCTTTAGATGAAGGAAAATTTATATAATTACAAAACAATCTTTGCTAATATTTAGAGAAATAAAGTTACCTCAAATAATGAAGAAGAAGAAGGTAAAAAAAAAATATAGAATATTACCCACGATCGATTTTTTTCCAATGCTGAGAGAAACAAAAAACTCAAGAAAATATGTAAGAATATTGAAGAAATAATGAAAGAAGAATAATTTAGGATTGGAATAATTTATTAATAATGTATATTATTACATTAAGAAGATTAAAAACCTCAAACTAAAAGAAGAAAAATGAGGAATTCTGGTGGAAGATCATAGTATGAAACTTTTCACTAATGAATATGATATTTCTAAAACTCAATAAATAATAATTTAAGATGAATGTATTATAAAAAAGAAAAAGAATAATTTCAACAAATCCTTAGTGATAATGGATGAAACATATTATGATGCTGAATGAACTCATCCCAATAATCAAGTGAAATATACACCCGCTAAATATATAATTTTAGCTGATTTTACTAGTCATGTCGGTTTTATAAAAAATTAGGTAAATATTGGGTTGATAAGGAATTTTAGAAACAAATCACACTTAAATAAATTGGAAATAAAATCAAGGAAAAAAGTTTCCCATGCCCTGGGAAATCAATTTCTAGAAGTTATATTGAAACTCAAAAAAATCAACAGAGAGAATGATTATATTTATATAAATGATCATGTTTGTGTGAATATTGATTATTATATGGTATATCTGTAATAATGAATATAATTGTTATCATAACTATATCTTCTTGGAAATATGAAAGAAATGAGGGGGAAAAGTAATGAAATAAAAGAAAAGGCATTAGAAGTAATAAAGTCCTCAAAGAAAAAATTAGATTACCAATAGAATGTTTTCATAATGTTTGAGCAACCATGTCAATTTTTTTAATAATGTATGAAAATTATTTGAGGATTTTTTTACACTATAAAATAAAATGAAGCTAGGAAGAATAAATAAAGAAAGTAATTTTTTTGTTTAGACTGCTCTAAAAGTTAGTAAAAGGGACAAACCTTGAATTCATGATATTTTCTTGTTCCTAACATATGAAATTTAATATAAATATGTTGAAATATATTGAAGAACATTAAATGAGATATTAATTTTAGAAATGATAATTCATTAAAAATTAGAGGAATTGGATTGATAGAGATTGAAGTTCAAAAAATGATGTTGAAAGAAGTTATGTTTTCTGACGGGCTTAAGAACTATTTAATAAGTGTTATCCAAAATTGAAATGATGGTAATGAATTTATATTTTAAAAATATTTCGACATCATCTAGTGTTTGTAAGATTGAAAAGTTATTACAATAAGATAAAGGGAGGATGGTTAGTGGTATACATAAGAAAGTTGAATCCCAATCAACTACACCTCTTGATCTCACACACTATAATATTTATGGGACAATGAGACATAAATATATAAAATGTGGTTTTTTACTTTATTAATTTAATTTATTTAATCACTCAAATGAATCACATAATGGTTATGTAAAAAATCAGTGGCTATAGAGATGTTTAGTAATTTTAGAAGGGATGTTGAGAAAGAACTGGGTGTATGTATATTGAAGTTCATGATATGTAATGGAAAAAGTACACAAGTAACACTTCTGAATCCTATATAAGGTAACATGAAATAAAAAAAATATTTTTCTCTTTATACTAGTTAATAAAATGTAGTATCACAAAGGAAAATAGAGGTTTAGTTGAAATATGAAGAAGCATGCATGCTGAATAAAAAATTTATAAACTCATCTAGAGATACGAAATAAGTGTAGTTTTTATGTTCAAAATAGATGATTACTGTGGATATATTGTAAAAGTATGCCTCCAATGAAATAATTTAGGTTTTTTCGAATTCATTTCTTGACAAAGATAAAAAATATGGATCTTGTAGTATTTGATTATTAGGGAGAGGATGGAATTTTGTTAGGATATTCACCTGCTGAAAGAAGTTACAAGTTTGGGAATAAAAAAATATGCAATTTAGTTTCTTATTTTTATGTGAATGTTATTGAAAATCATACGTCCTTAACAATTATTTTTGAAGATGATGAGGAATATATTAGAAAAATATACAATGTTAAAGCATAATATTGAAAAAACTCGACTCAGAATAGTATAATTATACAGAAAGAAATGATAGATTAAGGTTTCTAAAGCCTCTTACTTTACTAAAATGGTTTTAATTTTAAAATATCATTGGAAATCATAAATTTTGTATTTAGATTTGGAAAACATTAAGATTAAATATTAATAAATCACTTATCTCAATGGTGAAACCACATTTTTCTTCTGAGATATTTGTACATAAAGAGTGGTTAAATGTGATGAATGCTGAGTTGAATAAAATTTAGAAAATTGAAAACCAGAATATTTTTCTATGATAGATAGGATAAAAGCTTTATAGAAACAAATTGGTTGTTCATAAATATGCTTAATGAGTATGTAGAAATTTCAAGAAACCAATATCGACTTTTTAAAAAAGGCTACTCAGAGGTGGAAGGGGTTGATTTTGAATAAAACATGTACCCTATTGTGAGACATGAAATTATAATAATGTTCATGGAAGTTGGTTCTCCTAAAAATTACCAAGTCTATAAAATATATGTTAAGTCATCTTTCTAAATTAGAGAAATTGAATATTTTTTTACATTGAACAAATAAGTGGGTTCATAATTTATAACGATAGAAAAATGGTATATAAACTGAATAAATATTTATATAGGTTAATAAAGAACCGTTGATCATGGTACTCAATACTTGACCATTTCATGAAGTAGTTTATGTTTTCTTAAGGAAAATTTAACACTTTTTTTAAAAGGAGATGATCAGAAGTACCCTAATTGTCACTTTTTATATTGATGACATAATTTTTTAGGATATAGAGATAAATTTTTGTAGAATTCACCTAGAAAATTAATAAGATATTTGAGATGTCAATTTTCAAGGTGTAAAATTTATTTCTAGTCTTATATGTTTAACAAAAGGGAAGATATATATTTCCCTATAAATAAAAGTATTCCAATGAGTTTTTTTAAAATTTTGCATAAATTATACAAGATGAGTTTGTACACCTTTATCAATTGGTGTATTAAGTTTTGTAAATATGAATTCGGGAAATTTTTTAATCAAAAAGACTTCTAAAAGTTGATATAAAGCTTCTTGCTTCAATTCTAAAAATTGTATATGGTTTTACTTTTTTGTGAATGGTATCACTGTAGTATGAAATAATCACATATAATGGAAGCTAGAAAATATTTAGGTATGTTAGAGAACCATAAAATTATATAATGATGTATAGAATAATTAACGTGTTTAAATTTATTAGTTAATTGGTTCTTATTGGGTTACCTATTTCAATGATATAAAATCAATACGAGGATTAACTTTCTTTTTTGGAGATAGTTGTGTGAACTGGAAATGGGAGAAAAAATGATTTTTTACATTGATGAAATCAGAATCATAACATGTCACCTCCACCCAGGGATGAAAAAAAATGATTTGTATGAAAGTAACACCATAATATATATGGATTAATGTTCACAAAACCATTGAATATTATTTGTTATGATCAATGTGAATTGATCTTTCCAAAAATCGGGTATAAAATTCCATATCCAAGCACATTGATTTCCAATATCATTTTATTAAGGATAGATTTTATGTTGGGGAAGTTATTATTGAATATATTAAAAGTAAAGATTATATTATTGATGCTTTCACCAAAGTTATACAAAGTGAAATATATGAGAAATTGAGGATGCAACAACATGTTTGGCCTCCACCAATTACTTCTTAATGTTCATAATCAAGTACCCCATGATCCGTTGAATTCAATTATCAAAGGAGGATGATAAATATATCTTATTTATAATATTTAGAAACTCTAATCTCTATATTTTTTGAATCTAAAGATGGTGTTATCATGAAAAGGGGTATAAAAAATTTAAGGGGAATTTATCTTATCATGACAACAAAATTACCTATCACAAAGGGATGAAATTTCTTCATGATCAATACTTAATCCAAAAGGGTGGTAATATTACATTATCTATGAAAAAGGTTATGGATTGATAAAACTTGAAAAATGAGTTTTTTAATAATGCTGTGAATGTTTATAATAAATAAAAAGTGTAAGATTAATGGTACATTGTTATGTTTTTGTAATTTGTGTATTATATATTTCAATATATTTTCATGAATGTTTTTGTATAATAGTGACAAAAGAGTTGTGGGTTTTTTCAAGAATATTTACTTACAAAGTAATGAATGAGGTTATGAAGGTTTTCTTAACCATGTTAAGAGAATTTATTTATCAATTTAGATGATTCTTTTCTGGCATTTGAGTTGCTAATTTTTTGAAAATACTCCTGATACTAGCTGAATTTTCATGAGTCTACACAACGTGGAAGAAGAGAGATTGGAGCCTGTGATTTTTTTTTGTGGATGTACAATGTCAATGTGGTAAATTTGCAACAATGGTTAGATAGAAAAGTTTTAAGGCCAATGTATTGAATACGATAGACATAAGAATATTAAGTTTCTGAATAGACAGTTTATATGAAGTTCCTATTAAACAGTTCAAGGTGAATGTAGTATAAAAATGTTGTTAAACATTTTAATCCATATGAAATTTTAATTTCAATGTTATGAATCCATAAAATATTTTTTTTGTATGGGGGCTATCATTTTGAGTCCATTGGAAACATGTCAAATCAGACCTGTTTTTTTAACAAAGATTTTATCTCTCTAGTAGAATAAAATTTCCTCAGATCATCATAAATTATTCAAAACGATCATCAAATATAAACATATAGTGCTGATTGGATAGTGGTTTATAAAGTTAAATGGAAGTATAGGTTCAAAGTCTCTCTGAATGGAGATGAATGTGGTCTATTATTCATTATATTTTTTGTCTGAGAAATCATGTAGAATGATTTCAACTGATCAAGATTATTATATGAAGTTCTATCAGATTTAATTCTATAGAGTCATTCTAATTAGGGGAGAAGGATATTCATCATCCAAAGAGTTAATATGTTCAATTAAGCTACCAATATGATTTTATCAATTTATTTTTATTATTCAATGTTTTATTAGATAGTTGAGCATTAGAAAAAATGTGTGATGTCATCAAAGAGATGATTCTATACTTATTTACTGGTTTGAGTTCTGGGAACCAATAACTATATAATTATGGGTTTTTAGTAAGATGAGGATAAGAGAATAAAGTCAACTAGAAGAAAAAATGCGCGTCTATTGGATAAAGGAATTATATGAATAACATCATTCGAAGAAGTTATGATTTATCTGGACCAAGTCAACCAGTCGAGGAAAATTGTATAGTGATAATGAATAGTACCAAAGAAACATTCACTAGATATAGAAATATCAGAGTTCACCCGATATAAGAATATTATTCCAGTTGGATAAGTTCTTGATGAATTCAGCAGATAAAATTTCACTTGATATAGTTTTATGATCTTTACATAATCTTGGTAATGTCTCTAAAAATTTAAATGTAGAATAGATCCTTTAATTTTTTTTATCAAGATGAGATTAGAATGTTCAAATAGATTCACTAAAACAAAGTTTGTAATATGATTCAACAAATTTATAGAATGTTCAAGAGGTGTATAATGGTGTTTTAATAATTAAACAAATTAAAAATTTGGATTTGAATTGAGTTGGAAAATCTTTTGAGTTCATTTATTTTCCCCCAAGTTCATTCCTATATAAGTGGTGAAGGTATAATATAGGGAAAATATTTATACGTGAGAGAAAAAATTTTACATAATAGTTGTGGACATAGTTACCAAATAGAGGTTATAAGAGATAAAGTTTTAGTTACCAACCGAGGGGTATAATGGTTGAAGAAGAATAATTATACTGGATAGAGGTATATAAGGAATAGGTACCATAAAGAGGTAATAGATAGAGTTATACCAAATAGAGGCATTAGAATAACTATAAGGTGCACCATATGGAGTTATATGAGATGAAATATGAGTAACACTAGATAAATTCACATAGGATAGAGTATTTCAGACGGATAGTTTCTAGATGATGATGTTGTGATCTATTCCAAAAGTTTCTTATTCTGGTTTTGGATTGAAAGATACAAAATTTTTTAACTCAGGGGATTTAGTATAATTACTTATTGAGACATAAAAGAAGTGTAATGGGAGTTTCATAAATTTCATAAATTTCATAATATAGTGAATTTCCATTGAATTATGAGAATCACTATGGTAAGGATGTAGTCACCCACATTGGGGGAGGACATTGTCAATATTGTGCGCTTTACTTTACTATTCTTATGTTGCATACATTGGGTGGTTGTGATATATAAATTTAAAAGGGGTATAAAATAAAACAATTTTCATTTTTTTATTTCATGTGAAAATTAATTAAAAAATCTCAACACTGATTCAACCCCCCTTCTCAGCAGTTCTCACAATTCTAATGAAATTCATATAATATAATTTTCTTAAGATAAACTAGTTTCAATAATTTATTTAAGAATAAATCATGCAGAACATAGTAATCACAGATCACGATCAGAAATTATAACATCAATACAGTTCCTAAGGACCTTTATAAGAATATGTGAATAACATAGGAAATCGAAATTTTTGAAATTCACCCTACATAACATAAACTTTTTGTCACTAGGTATACTTTTTTTTATTATATTATCTATATCATACTGATGATATGAATCTCTATTTTTATCACATGAAATAATTCTATTATCCAACACGACATCATAAATCATATGCAATGATGTATATAAAATTAAATAATTACATTTAATTTATTTATCTGATTTCACATACTGTATAGAGTGATCCGGTTATAATTTATGATATCTAATATTATAAGATAAATCATAATGGAAAATTTAAATTTCATTTGATGATATGAAATATTACAACCATATGATATATAAATTCCTCATTTATCAACATGGTTTTTTGAATCTGGAATCATGAAGAAAGTTTGATACACACACTAGGTTTCTAGGTGTCCAATAACACTTATTCAACATATAAAAAGTATTTAGATCACATACCAAGATCAAAAACTTTAAAAAAATGGTATTTAATGATGGTTTATACCAACACTAAATGTTTCATGATAGTTTCTAAAAAATTTCATAGATTTATGTGTCGGGAATTATTTCATGAAAGTTTTTAGAATTGTTGGGATTCATTTAGAGGTGTTTTTTACTTAACTTTTTATTTATGAAAAATACTTCTTATTAATAATTTCTTAAAATTATATAATTGTTAAATTTAATTACATTTTTATTAATTTATCTTTTATCAATTATTTTATACTTCTTTTAATATTGTTTTATACAAGGGATGAAAAATTCCCAGAAGGTCACCTATTTATACACAACTCCCAATAATTCTCTCTTAACACTTTAAGTACTTTAAAATCCACCAAATTTATTTAAATGTGTTAATATGTCAATAAATTTTTTTATCCCCCTGTTTCAATGTTGTTTTTACATCACAAAACAAATTCCTAGGTGGTTACATATCCTTTCACTACTTCCCTAATTCTCACTTATCTCTTTAAGTTTAAAACATTTCAAAAAATGAAATTAAATATAATAAAATGTTAATAAATGTTATCTAACTTATTTGAAAATTAAAATAAAATAGATAAATACTCCAAAAGGATTAGGATACAGGTGGGACCGATCCTAAAATTTATTAATAATAAATAAGAAAATAGTTTCGACATTACATGTGGTTTTAAAATGGAGGGAGTGGATCTCACCCCACATATTTCAATCCACTAGGGGTGAACAGAAATTTGAGATAAAAAAGGACATCATCGAGCCCATACTAATAATCTGTCTCCCTGAGGGGACATCTAAAACTTGAATGGATTCCCAGTACACATGTGAGACAACCATGTGGAGATGAATGGAATCTTTAATGCATTCATTTCTTTGGGTTAACACTCTCCGTCAAACACTATGGGTTCCAGATTCTTGGGTTTCAACAAAAATTTGTGTGTCTGACTCAATCTAGAGATCTTTCCATTCATCTTTCAAAGAATTATTAATTTCATGAATAATTTCCCATAACTCCACCTCATAAGAAATTCCAATTTCAATGTAATGATAAAATATTCCTTTTATGAAGGAATAATATATATGGAAGACACCTCCACATCAAGAGGGACCTGGAATGCTTGATGATGCACAATCAATATTAATCTTATTCCATGAAGGAATTGGAGGGATATAATGTATGAATTGAGGTGTTCTTCCCATGAAATATATAGAAATTTTGGGCTTTCTAGATGTAGAGGAAAATAAATTATACCAATAAAAGAATTAGGTTGTGTACTTTTTCATTGCGGGAATCAGTAACAATATAGGACAACATATACTTTACATAAAATTTTATCCAATTTTTAGTTAAAAAATGTCCTTAATGTGATTCCATATACTGGAAAAAGGTAGTATCCAATAAAATTTTATTGTTCATTTTTAGCAGCTCATAGGTATACATGGTAGGCCGAGGGAAGATAAATACCAAAACCTTGAAGCCAAACTTGTGTAGGAATTATATTTATATAGGTATTATAAAAGAGAATCCATCTTTGAGGTTGAATAAATATTGTTCTATAATCTTATATCCACAATGGTACTATTGTGGAACAATCATAGTACAACCTATATTTTTTGGGTTAAATATGTTATTCCCATGTGGTTACTATATGAGTATGTCCTTATCCACAATATTATACCTTTGTACTTCAAGAGAGGTTGGGGGAATTGTTCACTCAGATTACTGTTACTATGAATGAAATCAGATATGGATATATTCTATAGATTTATGGGAACAATAATTATGTATTCAAGAAGAGTGTAAATCCATGAGGCACTCTAAATATTCAAATTTTATTTATTTCAGACCATCAATTTTGAGTTTCACATAATTTCATTGAAAGATATTTTGATGGAATGGAAGACAGATGAGGCACTGTTTTGGGAGAATCCATTGAGAATATTTATCACAAACAACTTAGATAATAAATCACAAGACAGAACATTAGATGTTATAATATTACAAGTGAATTTTCTAAGAAGTTCATTATTATGGGTCTTAAGAACCTTGATGCCCAAACAACCCATGTTAGTGGGATTAATGAATGTTTTCCATGTCACTGTTTTAAGCTTCCTTTCCTAGGTATATTCATTAAATATAAAGTTTTTTATCATGTTTTTCATATTATTGATGATGCTTCTCGGCCATTTTTAAATCTAGATGTCATAAACAATTCTAGAGGTGATGACCAAGTATACAAAAAAATTTGTCCGCATGTGACATAGATTTCACTTTCCACCAAGTCAACTTGATAAAAATTTTGTAATATATATTCGCAAGGTAGAATCTTCTTACTTTTCTACAAAAAATTTGGGGTCCCAAGGTAGGTTAATGAGAGGGATCCTCTTTTATCTCAAAGGGTTCTAGTAATCCTGTTTTTCCTACCAATAGGAATTCCATCCTCAAAGAAATCAAAGGACTTGTTCCAGCTGATGGATTGACCTACAACTTCTTCATAAGGATCAAATATGTATTTGATGGCATCCAAAGTGTTTTTATTGCTTTTCCAAAGAGGATTATGTCATCAACATGGGTGAGGTGTGAGGGAGTAGACAAACCCTATCCAACTTTGATCTATTTGTACAAGCCAATGTGCACAAGCTCATTAATGAATATTTTAATATAATCTTCAATAATGGCATAGAAGAGGCCGGAAAGGGGATCCCCTTTCCGAACTCCCCTTGAGCATTGGTATATTTGATAAATAAATAATTAATAAAATTTAAAATTGATAATGAATTAATAATTAGTAATAATTATTAATTTATAATATTTACTAATTAAAAATAAATTAATTAAAAATAAATTAACTATTAAATTTTAATTATTAATTAATAATATGTAATAAAAAAAATAAATAATCAATAAAAAATTAAAAAATTAAATATTATATAATTAATAATGATAGATAATTAATAATTAATTATTAAGAATTGATAATTTTTAATTAATAATTGATAATTAATAACAAAAAATTTATAAATAATAAATAATAAATAATAAAATAACAATTACTAATTAATAGTTTATAATTGGTAATTAAAAACTAAAAATAATAAATAGTTAATAGTTAATTAATAATAATAATAATAATAATAAATAATAAATAATAATTCATAATCAACAATAAATTTAGTTTTCTAATAATTGGTAACTAATAGTTTTAAATAATTAATAATTAATAATTAATAATTAATTATAATGTTAAATAATAAATAATAAATATAAAATAAAAAATTGTTGAAAATTAATAATTGATAATTAAAAAGTAAATATATGTAACACCCAATGATTTTACTATATAATTTTACTTTAAAACCTAATATGTTAAATAACTCATTTCACATGCAACACCAATATAAAACCAAATTGTGATACTCTAAAAAATTATTAAATTTGGATGTCATAATATAGTTGTTAAATTAGAAGCTATAAAAGAAATTATACATATTATGAAATCTTTGAAGAAAAAAGGAATGAAATGACATCGGACAATTGAAGTTAACCTAATGAAGACCATTTTTCCAAGCTTGGAAAGGAGGTAGATTTTCTTAAATTTACCCTAGACAAATCCCAAGTTGAACTCCATCAATTACGTCATGAATGAAATTGCTTGTGAGTGAAGTTCAAGCTTGTGGAAGTTGTCACGAGATCTATACTAGCAGAATCACCACTAGCGACTGCCCTCAGATCAGACCTTATGCTTAGATATTATGTGATCTTGAGGGCTTATGTGACTATAAATTAGTATGATGTAAACATGTAATTTTTAATGAAATAAATTATTTATCACATGTATTTTAAACATTTTGTATTTTGAAATGTAAAGAAAAAGAATGTCTATTTAATAACGAATTGTTAATATTATCGAAGTTATTTTACTCTTATAATTTTACTAATTTGATTTGTTTAAAGAAACTATATATATTGATAATATAACACCAATTTAATTAGTAATTTATTTTAAGTAAGTTTAAAAACAATATATATATATATATATATATTTACATATATTTAAAAAAACATTCTCCTATGAAAAAGGTTTTACAATATTTATGTGTTTTATTTAAATACTAAAATTTTAGAATTTCAATTTTACTAAATTAACATCATTTATTTGATTTAGAATAATGGTATAATCCTAGGATGATTGTTTTTTGAAATAAATAATTTTGAGGTGAATAGTGAAAAATAATATTTTTACTAAAACCGTCGGGTTTATGAATATATTAAGAAAATGTATCAGTTAAAAATTTATAAAAAAAATTCATAAAAAAATTGTTTTTATGGTGTGAAATGATTGTTTTTCACCTGAAGGAGGTCATTCAATTTTTCTTATATAGGTAATTACCTACACTCTTCAGACAATTTCCAGTGGGTTTTATTCATGGATTCGAAAACACCCAATGTGTCTCGCATTCATGATGGGATAAGGACTTGATTTCTAATGGATGATGGTTACTGGTCATTTTACCAATGACATGTCAGAACTCACATTGGTTGAGAGGTTGGGAGATCAGGCTCATCACACCTTTTTGGGGGAATTATTGCCAACTCTGAAACTCTCTTATTGGTTTAAGTCATGTCTATGAATCCTTTACGAATCCCAATATATGGTTGGTTACCCTTTAAATTTGAAATGAGTCATTTACACATGAGTATGTAAATAACTATACATATTATAGGTTCTACATAAATGGATCCATCTATATGCCTCAGAGGTTCTTAATCAATGGATCCATCTATTTTTATTAGAGGTTCTCCACCAATGGTACTATCTATATGTATAATAGTTTTCTATTTTATTTTATTTATTTTTTTTATGCAGATTTTAAGCCACACGGATGTGAACTATAGAATTTACCCTTATTCAGGAAGAAGGTTTTTGTTTTGATATTGGGTTTTGTCTCTTAATGGGGCTTCATACATTTGCTTGTGAGAGATATTAGAACCGACATAGTTTGGTGCCACTTAATAGGAAATGTCGAAACTTTTAAGGTAACGTGATAAGTAAAAAACCGTGCAGTTTAACATCACATAGTAAGTAAATATAAGAAAAACGTTCCCAGTTAAGGCTAAATGGGGTTCACCCTTGTGTAGATCTTTATGGTTAATCCCGATGACAATATAGAATAATGTAATTTGGTTGATCTTACAAGGAATATGACCATGTGATGACAACTCTAATTGGGAATATGATCCAAGAAGGATGAGGTGAAATGGAACCATAAGAAATATAGCCTTTTGGGTGGGGGTATGATATTAATGGGAATATATCCCAATAAAGATTGTAATTGATGGAATATACTAGTGTTAAACCTCAAGGAGGAATCATATATATTGTGTTAGCAAGGGAATCAAATCCTACATAGATTAGATTAGTTGGGGATTAAAAATATGGGGGAGAAAAAAAGATAAAATTTTGATTATTCTAGTGACATGATGAATATAAATATATAAACACATGTGAGTAATTCTCAATGTGAGAATAAGAGAAAGTAAAAAATCTCTCATATCAAAAAATCAAATTCAGATGATACTTTTGGATGAGACTTACATCTGAATTGGAATTGAATTATGGGAATTTATTACATGTTTACTAGTGAATTAGTAAGTTTATTTTGAATATATGATAAGTATGACATCCTATAATAAATTCCAAGGGATTACTCCAGGAGGGATTTCCAAATAGGAATGTGATCCCCCATCCACCGATGGACGTGGGCATGGCAATGTCAAGCCACATGATAAAGAAGACCGAGGGTTACTACAAGAGGGATTCATATATATGGATTTCCTCTTGACTATTTCTAAACCCTATACTATGGATTAAACATACACTAATTGAAAATAAGAAGGTTTGAATGCTGTCTAGTTGGTTTCACATTTCAGTAATCATGTAGAATATGAATAAAACAATCTAAAATAAGACATTTTATACCACAACCTCTAAGTATGGGATCCTCATTACCAAGGCAATTCATTATCATGAACATCCTAAGGACTATAACTATTAAGGAGTTTAAATGGTAGGATGTTCTGTACTAAAATAATTCATGATCCAAAGTGAGGGGACACCAATGTTTCTAATTCCCTGACCATGTAATTCTAGTTTTTAGGGGGGATCCTAAAAATTATATTCTAAAATAGGGGAACTGGGTAAAGTATTTCCCTATAATTACATCAGGAAAGGTCTTAAATTAGTTCTTGGAGGAGGCTTCACCCAGGTGGTATTATATCATATTCAAAGGAATTCACCCAAATGATATTTGGGTGAAGAATAGGGGGGTTTCATGTAAGTGACAATTGTGTGATGTAAAAGGGGAATTTTATCAAGTGGTACTTGTGTGAAGTGATGAGATATACCTCAAAATGAGAGTTTGGTGGAATAATGATCTAGGTAAAAATTATTGGGTGAACCTTCATGCAAAAAATAGGATGTCTCCACAAATTCTTTTAGATGAATGGAATGGAAGATTATGGTTAAGGGTGATTTTCTCTAGTGCTATTAGAATAGAGAGGAAGTGATTATTTTCAAAGGTTCATGGTGTTTAAAACCATCAAAAACTAAAATGATCTCTTCTTGTATTAAATATCACTTATTTATATATTAAGTAAGCTAACTTAGATTTTTAAAGACATGGGTGAAAGATTTTGGAATATAGATCTTCGGGATGCCTCTCAGTCTTCCTGAAGATCCCGAATAAAGAGTCTATGGGTATTATTTATATGAATATTATGAACCATTTAAAAATTCATCATATCATGTAAATGAGTTACACATGTTATAAATGTGTGAGTTATTTAGTCGTGTAATTGGAACACACAAGGATAACTTGGGAACACTATAAGGGTTTTAAGGGGATTTTATTTCAATTCCCTATTCATTTTTTCTTCATTTGTTTGGGGTCTCCTCATTCAAGAGTATGAGCCTTATTTTTGAAAACATGGATTTCTAATAAATTACTCCTTAGGATTTGATCATATTGGAACAAGAATGATTTAATCCCAGGGTAATAATAAAATTGGCATGAATTAATCATTGAAAGAGGTCCATTTTCTACTCCAGGCTTGAGTTGGTTCATTTTTGTTATTAGGTATTATCTTCCATGATATACGTTTATTTAATTAGGTTGGAAACCTGTATGACTAGGTGGATCATGAAACCTGTTAACATTACATGGTCATTCCTATAAATTATTTAGGGGTAGTGGTACCTTATACCATACTTTTTAGCTTATTCACTTAAAAGATAGAATTATTTTCATTCTCTCATTCATGTAATCCATGTTACCTACATTATAAACTTATTATTTCAACCTACCTTTATCACCCCAACATAGAGAATAGTGGTTGGGAAAAAAATTTGAGAGAAGATACACCCTCAAAAAAAATATGGGGCGTCTTGATTTAGTGAGGTTACATGAGTTAAGAATATTTTTTGAATGACTTATTCAATGTGGCTGGAATGAGGTGGATTTCATGATTTTTTATCTTGATTTAGTTGGATGAGGACACTTGCATGAATGAATTAGGAGAGTGATTTTTTTAATTGGTTAATTTCTCACCCAATGTTTGGGAAAACCACTTATGTAAGGGAAATTTGGAAATAGCCAAATTTTCACCATTAGTTTGGAGATTATGTTCCACTTCGTTTGATTAATTTAAATTTATATCAACAATTTGTCTCTAATAAACTATTATGTGTCCAATTTAAAAAATTTTATGGTCAAGTAAAGGATTCTCATTTCAAATGATAAATCCACTACTAACATTAAAGATATGATGGCCATCATTACACAAGGGTAAAAACAATTTTGTAACTCTACCTTATTTCATATTTAAAAACACATGAATAAGTTCCATATATAATATCGCACGAGAGAATTACTTTTATTTTACACCCTTAGGCTTCTGAAGTATATACTCATTCTATGGTGGAATAATTATATTCCACACTCTTGGTTCAATGATCATATGAACCTTATGATAACCAATATCTATGCTAAGGGATTCAATATCGATGAAGTAAGGGAATGATCTTGGTGATCGATGAATGATACTATGAGTGCTCCAAATCTGTGATCTAATATTTTTGAGCCGAATATGCATATATGCTCATAAATTTCTCACTACATTACAAATAATAAATAAAATAAAAGGAATAAATATTGGGAATTTCATGAAAGAGGGGGATCCATTCACGAATAGATGTGTTCTTACTAAAAGATAATCAGATTTTGCTTAGGCGGACCCTTTATATGTTTTTTACATAACATGTTTTTTGACTTTTCAATTTCAAATGCTCTATTTTTATTATATCATTAAAATCATGTGTCTAGTGAGTACATATTTTATTTTTTGTCTAGAATTCCATTTTTGGGTTCATATTCTGATGATATCTATGTCTCTATCTTTAGGTTTTTTAACTTTACACAAGTCAGACTGATATTTACTATAGTTTAAGTTCATATAGGTTTGACTAATGGTTTTTATCCAGAAAGTGAGTTCCATACACAAGTATATTATTATAAGGGTGATAAATTTACCCTAAATATTTGATTATGGAATGTATAAACCATAACCCATGAATTTATAATTCAATTGGAAATGAGGACCATAGGGAACATAATAAAAAGTATTAATGGTGAAAAATTTAATACCGTTCTTAGTTAATAGGGGCTAGTGGGTGTAGGCTTGTTGTTACCACACTTAGTCTAGGGATATCATCTGGGGTTCATGTTAAAATAGTGGGATTAGAATAAAAATTAGTATCGGGGGAAAACTAATCCATGATAAATCAATATTGGATAGGGGAGTAGGTTGGAAATTACCACACTCAGTCTATCCCTTTTCCCAATTTTATTATGACAAAGAAAACCAATAAGACTGATCAACTTGAGGTTTGGATGATGTTGAATCATACATCAAAGATATAAAGTGGGTTCATGGAGTATAGAAATATCAAAGAAGAATTCATACCCTTTTTGGTTGTATCTCTATGTATGGAACAAGTAATCAAATAGAAAAAATTTCAATTTGAACCAGTCCTACAAAAGTTGTGAACATAGTTAAAAGTCTTGGTGCTTGGACCAATGAAATGGTAACAATAACCCAAACACAGTTTACTAGGAAAGTATGATCCAACTTATTTTGAATGTGGGGGATGGACATTGTAATTTTAAATATTAGGGCTCTCAGATCAAGTGTGGTGACATAGGATAAATACATAATGAATGATCACAAACCTTGTTCTAAAGGTGACCTTTGTTGAAATGCTATCAGGATATTGGAACTTAAAATGACTTTACCCCAAGGATGAATATGCCTACATTTGAAAGACTATATTGGTGTCATATATGTGGATCGATATCTAGGGCTTAGTATTTATTGTAAAAATAGAGGTTTCCGTCAGATTTAGATTCTCTTATCACCAATAATGAAATAAGGTGTGTGATTATTTGAGTTTCCCAATATGAGATGTGTGGTGTATCAAAATAGAATGTGAATAATGTAGGATAAAAGCATTTAAATTGAAATTTTTCATGACTATGTGATTGTTATCACTTCCAAATATCAAGAGTAAAATCCACATGGACCTCATACAGAAATATTGATTTTTTTAAACATCACTGATTGTTATAGGATTAGGTCTCTTGGTGTCATGATGTATATTTTTGGAATAAGAATCAATCCAGACATAGTTACAAGCATGAGGCTAGTGCCTACATAGATTTGAATCATATGTAGGGGAATGGTTATTTTTTTTAAGAATTTCATCTATGCCTAGAGTCATATGTTCTGAATTCATTATTTCACTCGTCAAAATGAGAATCAAGCCACAAAAAATTATTTAAACGATTTTTCTCACACACATATTTATGGCATATGGTAATTTTAGTTCTATAACTAAGAGATACTATGTTGGAGTCTCCTATATATATCTGGCTCATATACAGGATGTAGGTATAAATACCATAAGGCTTATATAATTTGTGTACCAAAGGACTCCCTCATGGATCAAGTTATCAGGTATGGGGGAAAGAGTCCCAAGGGAGTAAAAATCTCAAAGTAATTTAAAGTCATACAGGAAAGACATTCACCTCACAATTTGTCATGACAAGGCATGGATAGTGAACATGTAGTGTAAAATCATATAGTATGGAAGTTGGTGCTATGTAGTTTATAGTATTTCTATTTTGACTGACGATTAATTATTAATGGTTCTAATTTTCATGTGAAGTATGAGAACCATGTCTCTGTGTTGAGTAAATGAAAGACATAATGTAAATTACTTAGGGGTCAAAACTGAGAGAAAGTGAGGGAATTTTATGTTCATTATGTGAAAAAGGTATATTAATCCCATTTTATTTTCACAATTTTTAGCTAGGACTAGAATAAAAGATCTAGTTGAAACTAGATATCTCAAAATAATGAGAATCAAGCAAGTTAAAAGTTCCTGGAATAGATCCCCTGTGAAGATCTGGATCATACATTAGGAGAGGGTTTTTTGACTTCGTGGTTGGGTCCAGAATAATGAATATAGATATCATTATATATATCTTTGGAATGAGAATCAATCTATACATATCTTTTAGAAAATTTCTTATATATATATTGGGATCCTATGTAATGAAGAACAGACCATATAAGGTAGGTTACTCTAATTAGTTTAATATCATGCATTATGAACTAAATATTATTAGACACTGATCATATCATAGTTGAATTATGAATATATGAATAATCATCCAAAATATAAAAGAACACACGAGTCATGCTCAGTTTGAGGAAAAAGAGGAATTTATAAGGTTATCCAAACTCAATTAAATATTCGATCAAGTATTTTTTTTAATGCACACTCATGATTTTTTTCTTATGGTGGAGGTATTTTCCTATAGTTTAATTTAATGGGAACAAGATTAAAGGTTTTATTGTTTAAATTCATATATATTGGACCAATGTTTTTTCTATAGTTTAAGGCCATGATGGTTAGAACATGGTTCCATATAGATTTGGGTTATGTGAACATGAAATTTTCCCATAGTTTATCCTCATGTAACCATGATGAATGGTTTCTACAGTTTAAGGTTTCATAGCTTTGAAAATTTATTGTTCCTTTTGAGTTCATATATCTAGGACCCTAAATTTATATTATTCAAAATATTCTTAAGAAACATATCGTCGGTAGTGGGCATTATACACTCCCCATATATAGTAATCAGTAAATATACACCATTGAAGTAAATCTAATGATTGAGAAAAATCATGTACCATTTTAGTATAGGTTTCAAAGATTTATTCCAATATATCATCTCCGTTTTGAAAGAAAAAACTATTTCCCCTTAGAGGAATGAATGAATGTAAAATTTCTTGTTAAAATATCAAGATACTAGATCTTTTTGTACCTCTAAATTGTGTAGGGTATATAATATTTTCTCATGAATCCCTTCCAATTTATCTAATATCCTCTCATATTTATAATATATAGATATCTATTCGCAACTGAAATTGTGGAGAAATGGTAATTGAACTAAAATGGGTAGAAGTACCTCTTTCGTGTACACAAGTGAATAGTAAGTCGTATGTGTGGTAGTATATGTTGTGGTATGACAATACCATAATGCAAGAAAAAGTTTTTAACCTAATATTTCTTTCATTATCCACCATATTCTAGATTATGCTTGATAGAGCTTTATTAAAAGGATTTATATTCCTATTTTTTATGTATGGTAGTGATATGAATAGTAAGATTCAATGTTATAATCATGATATATATTTTTCAATTTGAAATAATAGAAATTAGTTTTGTTTTATATCATTATTCTAAGAGGGAAACCAAATCTATTTATGATATTAGACTTTATGGAGTTAATGATATTTTTTTCCAGACTTCCTTGAGGTGTATCACCTCAACCCATTTGGAGAAGAAGTCAGTAAAAGTATGGATGCACTTGAGATACATGGCTGTAGGTAAGGAATATGGGATTATGAAATCCATTCCCCTTAGAAAAAATTACAAGAAATATTTTTTATTGTGTAGTAACTATGGGAGTTGAGGGATAAAGTTGGCATGTATCTGACAGGAATGTAACCATTTGGTGAATTTTTGATAATATAGTTTCATTGAAGGAATAAAATACACAAGACTCTTAATTTGTGGATGATTTTCCCTCACTGATGAGAACCACATGCACCAGTGTGAAATCATTTCCCCTTTTTCAAAATATATGTGGAGAAATCCATTAAAGAATATTTTATAACAGAACTTATAATGATTTGGGATGTTGTAAAGAGTAAAGATTACTAACCTCCATTGGATTTAATCTTTTCTTACTCTTTTTAAAGGAATAATATGACATTATTGGCTGTCCAATATGGTTTTCATACAATCCATTTTCACAATTTTCTTATTCTAGGATGTAATCGATCTCATAGAGATCTTCCATGCTTTTATTAATGAATGGTGACTCTTTTATATAGTGCAAAATGTTGATGACTATTTCACCCCAGTCTTGATCATCAAATGATGTAGCCATATTAGATATTGTATCTTCCTTGTCATTTCATGAGTGCTATATGTGATTTATTATTCTCTCTAATAGGAATCCATCCATTTATCATTACACATAGTAAAGTAGGGAAATCATCTCATCCTTTCTGATGAAATAATTACAATTTATTTAATTTTTTTATCAAATCTAATTCTCCTTTGGTTTTCAGGTGGGCCACTAGTATTTACAGTGGATGTTCGAAACAAAAAATGTGGGTTTGGTATTCTACCTCATCTTTGGTGAAATGTTCTGATTATTAGAACAAAAAAGGTTGGAATACCTTTTTTGGCGTGATAAGAATGACTCCAAAACTGATTTTTTTTTGAGTTTGGGGTTTTTCTTTTCATTGTTGGTATTATCAAAGAGAAAAAATCACGTATCCTATTCCTATGGTAAGTCATAGATAGAGAAGTCCTCTTTGTTAGAAAATTTGGCATGAAATTTTATTTTATTTTATAGAAGTATTATCTACAATAAAATCTTCTAATGACTTCTATTTTATTATATTTTTTTTTGTTTGAATAGGATATGAAACTACTTCAAAATGACCACACTCTATGTCAAGGGTCTAGCAAGGTTAGGGTGGTTCAGGATATATTTTACTAGTTTATTAAATGTGTATAAGTGGAACATATGGTTTTTTAAGCAGTGCCTTAGTTTTTGAACTGAAAAGATTAATATAAAACAACTATTCTCGATATCTAAATATTGATTCTCAGTATTGAGAGTTTCCTTACTAAAATAATAGACTATTATCATTTCTAATGTCATTATTTTATTCCAGAAAATTACCCAGTGATTACACTATGGCTATCACATATAGAAGTATTGGATTACCTTCAACAAGATGCATTATCACAAGTGGACTCAAAATGTATTTATTGATACTATCAAAATATTCTTGATAATAATCATTCCATTAATAGGCGTATCCAATTTTCATTGGCTTGGTTAAGGGTACACATTGTCCTAAAAGACTCTCTATAAAGCATCAGATGTATGTGAGTTTTCCTTGAGTTATCTGAACTCTTTAAGGTTTCTAGGAGGTGAAATTTCATGGATATAATTAGTATTCTCAAGATCAACTTCAATTCCATGATTTATTTATAAGAATCTAGGAAATTTCCCTAAGGTAACACTGAAATTAAATTACAAGGGAATAACTTTTAAACAATGTTGTCTTAGCTTGTTGAAAATGGTCTCTAGTTTAGAAAAATGATTATAATGCCACTAAGATTTTACCACCAAATACTTGATGTAACAATTTATGGACTTTCCCAAGAAGTTTTTGAAAACTTATTCCATGGTATATTGGTATGTGGAGATAACATTCTTAAATCAAAATGGCATCACCCGATAAAATTATATTATTTGGGGTTCTATAGTAGATATGGCCTCTTCATCTCTATAGAAAATTTTTATTTGGTAATATTTTGATTAACCATCCATAAAGGTGTGGGATTTATATCCATGATTTCACTGACTGGAATATTTTTAATCAGAACTGTGAAATTAACTTTTACAAAATGATGGTTTGGATCATTAAAATTAAAAAATACTCTAATATTCTTATTATTCTTCTCAACCATGAAAATATTTATGAGACACTTCTAGTATTGGCCCAAATGAATGAAGCTGTCTTTGATAAGATTATCAAAATAATCGTTTACCTTTTATGTGTAAGTTGAATGTGTTATTATGACCATCATCTTATAAATGCAATGATATTATAGAAAACCCAAGTGGTGGGTGGCTATATCATGATTAAGTCCTAACATTTCTATGTTATTTCAGATGAAAAAATATTGGTTCTCCTTTATAAAATATGTACATATATCTTATTATTCTGAATTCATGGCCACAATAATAAATATAAGTCACAGATTCTCCTTTATACCCAAATTAAAATACTAGATCTCATCAATAGTGGTGGAGACACCTTCCTAGAATGTTGGAATAGAATTTTTGAAGTCCTCTTCTTCTTCTTAGTCTACAAAACAATTATGAGGGCTGATTAGTTAATGGGGACATACAAAGATAGAAGAATCATCAATATCTTGAAAATCAAAAGATAAATTATTAGTGTTCCCTCCTTCTCTCTATGATATGAGTGTTTACTATGACTCAACTGGTTGGGGTCTTCTGAAGATCCAGGGACAAAAAATGGGAATTTTTACCCCAAGTTTTTTCATTTTTCTAAATATCATACACCTATTTGATATTGTCGGGTTCATTTTATGTAAATTATTTCACAATATCTAATGAGTAAAACCCCAAATAGGAACTTGTATTTTCAATGTGGTTAATGGTAAATACATATTCATCACCAAGATATTTAAATTGGTCACATGAGGTTATTTCAAAACCATTTGTTGTAGTAACCAAATTGACATCATTAGTACAATTTTTTTTCATTATCTTCAGTAAAATCCAATATCAATGTAAAGAGATTAAAAATATTCAAATAATGATTAATCAAAATACAATGATCTAATTTCTCCATTAACATAATATTTGAAATATTGATGGTACGATAAATGGACTACCATATATTTGTGAAACCAAGTTCTCCCTAGTAGGATATTAAAAGCCATATATTATTGAACAAAAAGGAATTTATAGTTAGATAACAGGTTACCTAATTGAATTCCAATCTTGATTCAGTTGAGATGATTTTTCTTACTATTATCATAACCCTGATGTTTTAAAGAAAAAGGGGGGGAAGTGAGATTTAGTATAACCAAATTTATAATGTATTATAATATTAATTATATTTATTTTTAACATATTATTAATGGAATATTATTAGTTTTCAATGGTATCAAGATTTCCAGAAACATGTGAGGGTTATATGTGTCCTTATATAACAGTATCCATGTCCCAGTCTATGAAAAGGAAAATTTCATGATACTATACTAGATCAATCTATTCACAATATACATAGAAGTGGTGAAATCATCTTTCAACAATTGAGTCCTTATAAAATCTTACACAAAGTATTCCTAGATATCTTATGATAAATTTAGATCATCCAGGGTTGAAAGCTTAGTCGGTACCATGACCAATTGTTTCAGGATGTCATATTTCTTAGCCAAACCTTTGTGCTTCCCAACATGGAGTTTATCCTTTGTAGGAAATTTAGGGAATTATGTTCTTGAGGCAGGTGGGTTGGGAATTGAAAAAGAAGTTTACGGAACTCCTGTCACTAGTGGATTAGTCTAACTTGATATTCCCACTCGTATGACCAGATTGTTTTTTTTTCACCCCCTTTAGTTGTTCCTCCAAAACAACGAGGTTCAGATGAATCTTGTGAAATAAGCGTGAATTTTCATACCTTTTATATCATTAAAGGTATTTACAATGTCCTTTGGTAGTATAAAAAACTATTTTTGGGACATGTATAGAATATTAAGTTCAGTCCTAACTACATCTTCCTTTATTACCTCACCTCTGATGGCCTTTGCCTAAAGTTCCCAAATCAAGCATATGGAACTCAGATTCATAAGTATACCCATCATATGATAATTGATCCATTAAAGGAATTAAATTAATAGAACCAAGGAAAAATTAATCATCTGATAATGATTATTCTTAGTGGGGTGGTGCCTGTTGTACCATTTGCAGAGACAGTGCCTAACTTCTTAGGATTGAAGTCAAGAATTCTAAGAGGGAATTGACAGATTTTTTTGTTGGTATGAGTTTGTATTACTATTATTTATGTTTTTCTTGTTGTTTATGTCATCACTTTGATGTTTGGATCATAGAGGATTGCAGTTTCAATGAGCTTCTTTACACCATGTTGGAAGAGTATGGGGGCATGATTAATTGGTTTAACTTTTACCTAAGGACAACTTGAGTTCTATAGTTCTTATTTCTAGTATTAAAATTATTATACTTATAGAAACCATTTATTGTAACTTATTTTCATTAAAATACTTCCTTGAGATCTACATTATAAATACATGACACTTGTGGTGGTGGCATTACAAATTTTACCTGCCTACTATTAGCCATATTCTAAAGAATATATTTATAATAAAATCAATCCTTGATAGTGTGGACCATCATTTGGTGAAAGGGGAAATTATTAGGGTGGCCATTGAGACCTGATTGATCATAGATTCTTTGCTCTGACAACATTATAAAATTGTTTTCTATATTTTTATAAATGACTTAGGGACTTGTTCATCATAGAAGTAATAAACTTTACTCTTCCAATCATCAAATTGAATATGTTTCATATGATTTCTCTTATACTGACAAAAATATTTTTTCTCTTTTTATACTCAGTAGGAGGTTCCTTGTGATATTTTGAAAGATTTGGAGCTAGTTTCAGTATAGTGGTTGGGTTAGGTGTGGTGGTGATGGTTTCCACCTTACCAATTTTCTTTCCACAAGCTATAGATATTGATCAAGTCTTGTATTTGGTTTTCAAAAAAAAATCTTCTGACCTTTATGTAGTTGTGGAAAGTTCCCTAATCCCACACAGATGCTTTAATAGAATGAGTGGTGTTTGCAACTTTTCATGGAGATTCTCCATATAGAGATACAATACAACTTCTCGAGTATGGTAAAACTTTAGGTAGAAAGTCAAACTCTTCCACATAGTAATGAAATTCATGACTCTCTTATTATCTCTCATTTATTAATTTCATAGGTGAATGATTTTTGTATTCCATAGTGTAGACATGAATTGATAAATAAACTAGCAATGGAGTTATCCCCATCCTTTTATCGACCTATGTAGTAAACCAGTATTCTCGATAATGGTTGGTGTTTCCAAATTGTATGTAAATATAATGAGTTTGGAAGTTTCTTATTGCTCAAGGGTTACTATAATGGGGCCTCAAAAAGATAATAAATGTGTCAATTGTTGTTTTGGGTACATAAACCATTGAAATTTTGAATCATAGAATTCTCAAAGTTGGGTGGGGGATGGGTTTCATCTACCCATTTGGTGTAAGGATTTCTCTTCAACTACATTGGTACATTCAATCCTTATATAACATCCAATAAAATTATCAAAGACTCAATAGTATTAATGATCTCTATTAGGATTTCTGAATGAGTATTTATTTGAATAGGGGTAACAATGGATGGATCCTGATGTGGGGAGTCTACTTTCTTTTATAACTGATAAGAAATATAGGCTGTCGTGTAGAAATTCATCTCACATATCTTCGAATGCTTCCCTAATGGAGGGAACTTCTTACATCCTACTATAATTAGATACAAACAAATTGGTTTTCTAGATCCTTGATTAAGAGGATGTTATGGATCCACTTTTTTTGGAATTATATGATCTTCTCATTTAGGGATATCTACTAAGGAATTAAGATGAGGCTCCTCTTGACGAACATTTTAGGTAGGGATATTTCTTCTGAGTAATTCCATTTCAAGTCTCTTTAACTCCTTTATTTACACCTCATACTTGGAAAATATTTCTTCAATATTCAGTGGATAAACATCCTTAGGTAATGGTTGGTATGTATCCACACATTTACCATTTTCTTTGATTGAATCACTAAATAGGTGAAAGCTGAACCTTTTAGGGATTCCAAAAATTTTTAGTGAACCTTTTATTTCAGGTATGAAAAAATATTCAATCATTTTGGTGTGAAACTAATTTCAAATAAAAACATCCACCTATTATTTTTCTACACTAGATACATGTTTTTTAGTGTCTAAAATGTTAGTGTTTAAGATTTTTACAAATCAGTAATTCAATATAGACATTAAATCACCATTGTAAAGATAATATAGTCAATCTCCCTCAGGATATCCATTAAAAGGTCATGATATTTAGGAGAGTTTTCACCATTGATGGGTCAATTTGGATTGTGAGCTCTATGATGCCACATCATTTATCATGAGTATTCTCCTAGGGTTACCATGAAAAGAGTGATATGAAGATAATCCCTTGAAAAAACCACCATATGCATTACATAAGAGAAATATAGAATAATAAATGAGTAATATTATGAGGACTCATTTTGCGATAAGCCTCCTCACTGGGAAAAGAATGATATCTTCAGGGAAGAAAATTGCGGTTAAAGTTCCGCCAAACATAAAATGTAGGGATACTGAAAATATATTATTGTTACATTTTAGACCAGATTTGATGACATTGAATTTACTGTATATGTTAGAAATCTCCCCAATACTACGGGTTAGGGTTATTGTTGATTTTCATAGCTGCAAAATTCATAACTACCCTATTGATATTGTAGATATTTGTTTGAGAAATATTTTAGTGAAATGAATAATTTAATTTTAGATTATTGTTTATTTGGGAATTATTTCTAATTGAGGAATTGATTTCCTTAAGTGAGAATATTTCTCAAACTTTTTAGATGCTTGGTGCAAGCGTCTTTCATTGTCTGGCTCTTGTTTGGCTTGATTCTTATGAGATTTGGTCAAATATGATTCTTACTGAGCATACCATATGTTGTGGGAAGTGGCATATTTTTTCGAGTTCGGTTAAAGTAGTAAAATTACATGATTTCACTATTAATGGGATTTACTGATCAAGGAGTGAGGTGAAATGAAATTGTCAATGTTTACCCCATCCCCTACCATGGATGATAAATGCATAATCAATGATATACCGATGTATATTGTGAAAACAATTAAGATATGTTCATTTAATACCCTTATATTTCTTTTTGAATTTCAAGAATTGTATAATTGAAAGGGAATCCAAGTCAATATAATGATAGTGGTCTTATATTTCCTTTACATGATCCACATATCCATTGTAAGGAAAGAATTTTTCTTTCAAATGGCGAAGAGTGGTCCAAATATTTAGACAAATATGATGTATGAATTATTCTGTGAACGATTACATAATTTCATACTGGGGAGTTAATAGGGGCCAAAAAATGACTGATATTTTTTTTCAGGTGTCCCCTCATAATAAATGTATTATCTTTGTATTACAAGATGGATTACTAAACTATCTCAAAATAAAGTAGTCATTTCCCAACAAAAATGTTTTAGGAGGCAGGGTTGTTTGGAATATCCTCTACTATACTAGAATCTATTTGATATATGGATACTTCAAAGAGTTCCCTTTTACTTGGGCTATCATCCAACTGAGAAATTTTTTTGCTTTTAAGTGGAAAGGACAGAAGCATGGATGACAACATCTTCTCAAGGGCATCATGATATGCGGGATTTTATTATAACTGATTTTTAAAATGGAATACCTTCTTTTTGAAATTAAATATCTCTATGGTGATGTTCTTAATAGAAAATGACATTATGGAGAGTACTATTATCATGTATTAACATCTATCCATAAGGATAAGTCCAACATCATATTCCATGTGGAGTATTTGTTTGGTGTCCAATGGAAAGGGGAGTACCTTCATTCCTTTTTATCTTATGACTATGAGGATGGATTCCATGGTACTCATCAGGAGAAAGGTTCTCATTATCGATATTAGTATGACCATGAGGGAGGCCTTCATTATAAATAATCTAGGGAGGACCTCCAAAGTTTTTGGTAGAACTTTTTTTTTGTGAGGATCTTCACAATTGTGACTACAATTTCCTTGATAATAAAAGTCCCTCGGAGTGCTACATGATTGGGTCGGTAGTCTTTATATGTTTTGGAAGGAATAAGTTCCCAGTCATGGATATCCATTATAGTATATTAGGGGTATTATTTAGTTTATGTGGGGATGTAATCTAGATCCTTATTGTTGATGGCTCTATAGAATTGTTTGTCAATCCTTAAAACTTGGGCCTAGATGACCTGATCTATGAATCATGGGGTGATATCCTCGACAGAATAAAAACAATATGTTTTATGATGTTGGTGGTAGATATTTCTATTAGGATCCCTTCAGGGAAACTTCTATATTGAGGTGAGGTATTTGACAACATCATGGTTAACGTCCCTAAGATAAGGGAAGTGGTTTATATTTTTTTCTAGGGAGAGGATATCAAAACTATTAAAAACAATAAAGTATGCCAATTTCTTCTTTTACACCACTTATTACTGGGAAGATGGTTTGTGGGGTTTATGTCTTGGATGGATTCACATGTTACCTTTACGGTTGGGATAATACCATTGAGATTGTACTCCCAAATTAGTGTGTTCACTACTTGTCATTGATGGTGATGGGTGAGAGACAAAATCCTATGGTTTTATAAGGAACCAGTTCTTATGAATGTAGATTCAGAATTTCTTCCTGATTTATTATCATCAATTTGGATAAAAAAAAGTTCCATTAGTTTTTTCTAAGGTTAAAAAAACCCAAATAAGGAACCCATAAATGTTGCATCACAAGTGAACAAACATATTCATGATAGATTGATTTAAAGGATGCATATAGGTAACATTTTTGTTTTTAAAAAATTGACTAGATTCATGGGTTACTCAATTATTATTTTTAAATAAAATATTCACACTAGGTTTAGAATTTTTTTCACCTGAAGGTGGTCTTATAATTATTTATATTTAGGGAATTACCCATAATATTGTGGAATTTTTCTATGAGTTTTATTCATGGATCCATAAAAACCCAATGTTTCCTCAATTTTTTATGGCCTATATTCCCTCATCCTAAAGGTATATAATCATTGGAATGTTTTCCAATGATGCTTAAGAACTCACATTTGTTTGGAGGAAGGGAGGCATGGATCATCGAACCCAATTGGCAGAATTATTTCTAGCTCTGAGAATCTTATGTAGACTTAGGTAATGTTCATGAATCCTTCCCAAATACCAATATACGTATAGTAACCCTTTACACTTTCAGTTATTAATGTATACATGCATATGTGAACATCTGTATGTATAACATGTTATCCATTAATGGATCTATATTTATTTATCATAGGTTTCTTATAAATTAATTTGTATATATGTGTCAGAGTTTCCCCATCATTAGTACCATCTGTATATATCATAGTTTCTCCATTTTGTTTCATTTATTATTTTATAATGCTTTTTAAGAAACTTGGATGGGCTTAGTAGAATATATCATAACCCTGAGAGGCGATCATTTTTTAGGAATTTAGGAATGATCCCCTGATTGGGATTACTATATATCCTCATAAGAGGAATTAGAACCTACATATTTTGGTTCCAATTATCAAAATAGGTTACACATTTTAGGTTCATGTGATAAGGATAATACCATGAAGTTTAACATCATAAAATAAGAATGTATTGGTGAATGTTTCTTAGACAATGATTGTATAGGATTTATTCATGAGATATCCTTTAGGAATGATCCCAATTGGAATATATATAGGAAATATTAGGTTGATTTTACAAGGAAGATGTCATGTGATGATATCTCTCACTAAGAATATAGTTTGATGAGGATGAGGTGAAAGGGACCATGAGAAATGTAACCTTCAAGGAGGGGGAACACTCTTACTAAGAATAAAACCTATTAAATACTTTAATTGATTAAATATGATGGGTTTGAACCTCAAGGTGGTTTCCTACATATCCCATTGATATTAGAATATAATCGCACATAGTTCGGATCCATTGGGTATTACACCTTTAGGAGAGGACCAAAGATGAAATTTTAATTATGATAGTGTCATGATCATATTTGTTTTAAAACATTTATAAATGAAATAAAAACTCATTATATAAAATCCCTCTTATTTAGACGATAAATAATCTACTTGGGTGTTTTGAGGATTTGGGAGAATGTGTTGGTAGATAATATATTTATGTTGTCATTAGGTCTTCCAAAAGTTCCCAAATGAGGATAAAAATGACCATATTTATAGGAAAATTTAGGAACTTGGGTGAAGGGGTCATCAAGATCAAGTGATTCTTGCATTTTGGACTTGTGTTAGTAAGTTATTCACACTCGTGCCACCCGTAAGGTTCACCTGGCCACACTTTAGGGATTTTAAGGAGATTTTATTGGCATTACGAATTCCTTTTTTTCTTTTCTAAATAAGGTTATTACTTCTTAAATATATTAATACTTATTTTTTTTAAAAATAGGATCACCAAATATGATAATTTTAAAAATATTTTTTGTAATTTAGATAACATAAGTTTAGAATTTGGAAAATTAAGAAATATTTTTCTAAAAAAATATATTTTCAATTAATGTGTTTTAATTTATTCTCTAAGTAATTTTTGGTTTTTGATTACTTTTAAATTCAAATAACTATACATTTGTTAATAATATACCAATTAATTTCATTAAATTATATTCATAATTATTTCCTAAACATAACATGTATGCTTAAAAATACACTTTCTAAAAGTGGGTTCTTATGCATCACATGTGCTAATGTTAATATTAATTTTTCTTAAAAATATAAATTTTATTTTAAAAAATGGATTTCATCGTTGGAATTTGTATTTAAAAATTATGTGATAAGGATTATTTTATTTTTTGGCATTAAAATAAAATTAGTTAGGTAAATATTTATTATTACGGTAGAAAACCAAAAATTCTAGAAATAAAAAATATAATAATAAAATGTTCAAAAAACATGTTAAAAACCTATGTGAAATTGAATATTTGAGTGGTTTTGACCAAAAATTATCCCCACTCCATTGTTTTTTACTTTTTATCCACATTCCATGTGAAACATGTGATATCTCTATATTAATGAGTTATATTTACAAAAATATTATTTTCTTCACCTATAAAAGGATCTCATCGAAACCGTGTTTTTAGACTCATTATAAAGAATTATATAAAAAAACCCATACCCTATTATATCCTCATATCTATCCCCACATCCTAGAATCCTTTTCATTTACAAAATACCATGATTTTATTCCTTAAGGTGTTACGTAAGGGGGAACATCCCAAGACAGAGGTAATGTTCTAAACAGAGATCTCTTAATTGTTTTCACCTTCCACCCACTAAAACTTATTCTATCCAAGATAGTATGATATTATAAGTATTATTAGTATTATAAAATGTTATTCATCTAATTTAATATCCATTTTCTATTATTCTACAAGACCATTCAAAAAATGAAGATGTAGTGTTGTGTACATGCTGACTACTACCTCCATGAACAACATGCTTTATTTTTGATCACCACATTTAATCGATTGTCAAAAATGAATATTAAAATAATTAATATGATATTTATAATTTTATCAATATTATGAAATTATAAATGTATCCCTCTCTACCACTATATATGTGTAAAATTATTATTTTTCTCGTGTGTACGTACATACTAATATCTCCAAAAAAGTGACTTATTTCATTTTTTACTACAGTCTTTTAGTTTTTATAAAACCATATTCTAACAATGTTCACCACCTTAAAAAAATATAAAAAACATCATTATTATTTTTTAATAATTTTATTATTCCAAAACAATCACTTTTTAAGTATATTCTTCCTTAAATTATACCTTGGTCTTGTTTGGATCTGTTAAACCCCTATATGAACAATGCTATAATTGTCTATCATGGGTATATAAGGAAACATAAATTCTGGTGATAATTAATATTTTTGGTTCTGTAATGGGAACAAAAATATCTAACCATCTATTAAGATACCACCCCTCATGTGTAAAAATTAAAAAATAGCTCGACACCGACCTCATCATCATGAATATTATATAAAATACTTATGAAATGACATAAAGACATGATAAAAAATTTTATCATCTAATTAAATTACCTAAAATATCTTATAATTATTATTTTTGAGTCATTAAATAATATATGACACCATTATTATGAAACTAGTACTAAAAATTTAATCAAAACTAATAAGCACATGATGATGATAATACAATATAACTAACTAATATATTAATAATAAATGGTTATAAAAAATATTTTTTAAATTTTATCAGTATTAACAATGTTTTTAAATATTTTATTAAGATATTAATTTATTTTATCAGGGATATTAAATTTATTTCATGGAATTTAGGAATTAAGGTAATGTTTTTTGCCTCTTAAATTTGCTTCATTGATATATGATGCATATTCACCACTATTTTTCATTTTTTAGTTTATATATTAGAAATGGATTTATTTTGTCATAAATTTTTAGGTAATACAAGTGCATTACAAATCCATATGAAGTTATAAGTTTTTTACATATTCAATTTGAAAGATAATGATGATGTATAAAGATTTCTTTACTCCAATACTATCCTTGGGTCATAATCATTCCCCATTGAATGTGATTTTTCAAGATTGAAATATTCTAACCTATGATGATGATATGTTAAATTTATATATTTTATTCATTTTAATTCATATTTCATATCAAGTTATTTCCCATGATAAATACCTTATTTCAAAAAAAAAAATTTTATTAAGAGTTATTCCAATAATTTTAATGAATATTTTTCTTTCATATCCATGTTTTTAATTTTCACTAATTTTCTCATTTATTATTTGGAATGGTAAATATTTTTTTATATTGAAATTTTTATATTTCAATATAAATATTTCCCTTTTGAAATTTTTTGTTCTTTTTCAATGATATAGGTTTGATGAAAATTATATCAAAAATATTAAATAAAATTTCATTCTATAATATTTTCTTTTAACTTATACACCAAATTTATTGAATATGATTCATTTTTATTTATTTTCATTTATTTGGAATATTTTGATAGATTTTATTTGAATTCTTATATTCAAATTGTTAAAATAAATGAATTCCTGATAAGATACTCGTAACTATGGATATTATATCTTGGATTATAAAATGTTTTTCAAGAAATCTATTTTCAAGATCTAGTTTTTATTTTCCTCTATATCTATAAAAATATATATTTTCAAATGGAGTTATGTTTTATTTTTCACACTCAAGTTTTTCTATTATGAAGTTATCCCTTTTAGGCGATCAAGCTTTTAGGTTCAATTGATTTAATTAATGAAGTTATTATATACCATTTGTAAATGTTACGTAACCCATTTTATTTCTATATGTTTTTGACTCTATGAATGGTGAGTGTTTTTTATTTTCATTTTTATGAGACCCATTTTATTTCTATGGGTTCTTTATGATATAATAAGTGAATTATTTTCAAGAAGCACATGTATGTGTGGATTAATTATGGATGGGGTCTTATATGCCCCTCTAATGCATTGGTTAAATGTTTTAATCTCATGATATATATAGACACACACATACACGAGCACAATCATGTTTTATAACAATAATGGGTGAAAGTTCATGACTCATAACATTGATTTTTACCTATTAAAAAATTTATTTTTCATTTATAAGGTATCCATATATTACAATTACATGGATTAAATATATTAAATAATGTTTCAACTATATTTTGATTTATGTTTTTTGTTATGGTAATTATTATTCCATGAATCCTAGTTTGTGGTCAATGATTTTTTGTGTATGATAATTTAATATTTATTTATTATTCTATTATCATAACATTATAATAATATTATTCTCACATATTACCTTTGATTGTTATCACTTATGTTTATACTTACCGAGCATTTGAAATCACCCTTCTTATATTTCTTTTTACCCATGTTGTAGGAAATTAATACATATGAAATGCCTAGAATACTATCTTCTTAGGATAATTTATGGAAGATATTGAATATGTATTTTAGATTTATTATTTCTGAATATAGAGAGAAAATTTACATTAGTTGAGAATGTAATGATCTTTGCAAGTTAATGGTTTTTTATATTCTCTAAAACTATAAACCTAAAAGGTTCCTGGAATGTATAAATTAATTTTTTCCTATAAATTATGTAATTTTGGGTTGGTTACATCCTTGGTTCTATAGTTGGTATCATATAAGGGTTTAGATAACTTTATAGGTTGTGATTTTATCATTTGAGTATTATTTAAGTGTTATAAATGTCATCAAGGGTTGATAAGTTAAGTTTGATAATGATGTCAAAGTTATAAATAAGACTATAGATTGGTTATGGTAATATTTGACACTTTATTTTGGGGGTATTATTATGGTATATTTTTTTGGGAAAACACTAATGATAAGTCTATGTATAGGATAACATTTTGATGTTTTTGTAAAATAGAGATCATGTGTTTTTATAGAAATTACCTACCCATCTGGATATAGACTAGTGTATATAGTTGTTTCATAGATACACCTAAGGGTAATGACCATGAAAGATGATTTTTTTAGAATTAAATCAATCTACTCTCAACACATGAATAGTGTGTCTAATATAGAACACCTAGAATGACAATACCAGGGGATATGATTTGGCTAATCAAATTCTATTTAAAAAATAGAAAAAATTGTTTATAATGTTAAGAAATTAGGATATGAATCCTGAGATCACTCAACTTAAAGAAAGATAAGTTATCCTAAGGGATATTTAGGACTAAATAAAACTATAGAATTATATTATGATGAAAAATATAAATAAATTTTTAGGTTTAGATTTCAGTGTTATTATCTTATAGTAATTCTCTTTTGTTGTTAATTGTTCATCACTCATGTTAACTCATATTGGCTCCAGAAATGGATAAATCCTAAATGAATCAAGTTAAAAATGGGTTCTCGGAACAATATAGATATTTTACCAATGAAAAACCTAATGGGTTAATATTTGGAGGGAGATACCTTTTGATTATGCTAAACAATCTATTACGAATTATGACTAACAATGTGAACATTATTAAATTCACAAAAAAAATAAAGGAGATAAGGGTGGGTTCTCATGGATGTTCAAGGTACAAGGATAATAAATTAATGAATTTTAAATTTCCTACTGGTTAATAATGCGAAGAAAATTACCGAGGAAAATGTCACAATAGAACCAAGATATATTTTATATGTGGAAAAATAGGGAACACAGAAACTAATTTATAAAGAAAATTATAGAGTTAAAAGAACACAATAATTTTAATAAATAGTTTATCTCAAGGTACCATTAAAAGTACAATGTATTAAATGTTTTAAACTTAGTAATTACCCAAATAAATTATCTAATCCAAGGGAAAATAAGTATGGTATTCTTAAATTACTTCCTAGGTTAAGGTTATATGCGAAAGCCTATAACATAGAAAATACTAATGTCATTTTCTAAAATGATATAGATTGAAGAAAACTAATAACCCCCTCAAAAACTATAAGTGTTTTGTTTTATTCTTATTCTAATTACTCCTTTATACATATTAAGATCTAAGACCATAAAATTACTATAATGATGAATATATATTTAATTATTAATAAAAAATTGTATTTGTATGATTATTTAATCCCATGTATATAAATATTCCCTGATAGATGTGAATATGAGTGCAGTCTCTATAAAATAATATTATACTTCCTTTAGTAAAATTTATGTTGGTATTGGGAATATATTATGTCCCTCTACATAGAGACTGTGATAATTTAAAATTTAGGAAAATAAAATCTAAAATCTAAAATCAACCCCTGACCACCTATTGGTACATGGTTGATTATAAATATCCTATGAAAATTCTAGCCCATTATATATGTCTTAAAATAAAATATTAAGGGTATTTATCACAATCAATTAGAGATAAACTCAATATCATTGATATTCCTATTAGGATGAAAATGATAATATCACTAAATATATATATGATAGTAGGTATGAAACCTCATTGAAAATAAAATATTGATCATGGATATCCATAACTATTTTATTAGTGAGTAGTAATTAAAATTTTGATGGTATAATTTATTTAGGGGGGATGTAACATACCATTATTTTGAAATATAATTTTCTATTAAAACCTAATGTGTTAATAAATTACTTATTTGTTTCTTATGAATTTCACAGCCATAATCATTTTGAGTCAATGAATACCTACTTTCCAATGTCCGGTGGTTACTGGAACGTTACTAGCGGAATCTTATAAAACATATTGGTCGAGAGGATGTGAGTTCGATCTCTCCACTCCCTTTTAAGGTGGAATATTTCTTAATATTTATTCTATTATAGATTTATGTCATATTTAGTAATGTATCCCAAATACTAATGTGTGAATAGTTACCTCTGTTCCAATGATCTGATTGGAACCATGTGGACAAGTGAACACCTCTATGTATTATAGGTTTTCCATAATTATCATATTAGTTCATTTTACATTGTTTTAAAGACAACCAGATGGGATCTATGGTGATTATAACCATTACAGGAAGAATTTGGTGTTTTGGAGTAGTCATTGAACCTCATGGAGGAATTCTACATATCATATAAGAATTGGAATCAAAATCGATAGAGTTCAATATAATTCACATGGGGAAAATGGAATTGGGATTGAACCTGAAAGAGGTTTCCGACATATCCTTATAATAACATGAACTTTATCCAAGCCATTTTAGTTATATTGTCATATATACACCTAAAAATAAGGTTTTGAATGAAAGAACATTGATCATCCATATGGCATGATCATTACTGATATAAAAGTCCATGCGAGTCATGATCATTTTGATAAATAAGAGATAAGAAAAGATAAATTACATTGAATGGGAGAGTACCATTTTATTTGAAAGGGACTTACAAACTGAATCATCCCGGAGGAGATTCCTATGTTGTAAATGTGGGAGAAAAAAATAGATCAAGTGCGACTTAAGCCTAAGCTACTCTGAGATACTTGACCTATAAGGTGGGTCATGTGAAGTTGTGTTTTGGGGATTGCACTTGAAGGATTCCCACAAAGAAAACATATTCATCATGATAATTTCATGATCATTATAGATTTCTATGTCTACATAAGTCACGCTCAGTGTAATAAATAATATAATATAGAATATCAACCACAACATTTGTGAGTGTACCATTATATTTTAAATGGGGATTAAACATTGAGTCCACCCTAATGTACTTGAACTGGTCAATATCTGGTAAAGACTATAAGTATTGGGGCTTATACCTAGTAGGATACATATTTAGGATTAATCAAAGAGGATAATATATATTTGGACACATGGTGAATGATAAAGATAAATATAGAAATCTCAACTAAAGAAATATATGGAAATCCAAACATAGAGATTTCAACATGAGGTAATATGATAAGAAAACCAAAAATAGAAATATCGAATTAAATAAATATGATAAACTAAAATGTAGAATATTGATTTAATGTGTTTAAAATAATTTTTGGGGATTACAAATCAATGGATACCTATGTATGGAAGAGGTTTGGTATTAAACATAATAGGAGTCTGAAAACTAGAGGAGGATCTTAACTCTAAGTGTATATGGCATAAATAGATGACCTTGTGTTAGACCTGCATGAATTGGATCCTAGGTGTGGGACCTAGGTAAATTGGTGGTTATATCAAGTGATGGATTAGTGAAGGTTCTTAATCCCATTGAAGAACTCAATAATGGAATTTCTTAACCCTGGTAGGGGACTTTGTGAAGGGGAGGTTCCTCTCCCAAATTCACCCTAGTGGAGAGAGGAGCAAATTATTGGATTGAAAGGAACCTAGGTTTCCCTGTGTCTGAGCCTAATTGTGGGATAAGTAGAGGCACACTCTATTTTGGGTATTTGTTCAAAGTATTTCCCTAGTGAAGGGACCTAGTTTTATGGTCACATAGGTGATGGTTTCTATTGAGATTTTTTCCTGGTTAAATGCTCACAAAGGTAGTGAATTTCCTAGGTGGTGGATTTCCCAGGTGGTATCTCACCCAGGTGGTGGCTCGCCCAGGTGGTGCCACAACTAATTAGATACTCACTAGGGTGGTCGCTCTCCTAGGTGGTGGATCATCCTAGTATAATCTATCCTAATTTGGGGATCTATAGTAGGTATAATGATGGGAGATCCTACCTCTATTAGTTATCCATTTGAGCAAGTGTATATCTTGAAAATTAGAGGTGGTGGTTTCTTTTTACATACTGTGGTGAGAACCTAGGTGGGTAGATGATTTGCGGGAGAAGTGGTTCATGAAGTAGACACAAGTGAGGTAGAAATGGCATTCAAAAGAGACCTAGGTGAATTAGGTTGAGAAACCAAAGGATACCTGGGATATTGGAAGTGGAAGAAATGAGACAAAAATATTCTTCCAACTTCAAATGTACATATCTTTTTATACATAAATGTGTTTAGCCTGTGTAACAAATAAAATAAAAGCTCATGAAGTGAACCATAACACTTATTATTATTATTTATAAACCATATTAATATTTTTTATGATTCCCAAAAGTTCCTAAAAGACCAAAAAAGGTGTTTCTATTTCAACACCTTTTTTAGTATTTTGTGAAATTTATGGACTACTCCTAGAGGGTTGTTCTCACCACCATTCCATTGAATCAAGAAATTATCCCGAAGAATCATTATCCCTCATTGTTTGAGAGGTCTTGTGGCACATGTAAAACCCATTTTATTCTCCTTTGGGAATGGATATACATTTTAATTGAACATAACTTATGTTTTGTGATTGTGGATCACATCACGAATTCTGTGGAAAAGTGTGTGGCATGAATTTTTCGATTCCAACATTCTCAAAAAAGACTAAAAAAACTAAAATCATGATAATTTAAAATAAAACTATTATATTTTTAAATTATAACATTTCCATTATATTAATAGGCATATAATGAAATAACAATATTATGAAATCTATGAAGAAAAATAAAAGGCAGGGAATCAGGTAGCGGAAGTCTCCCTTTTGAAGCTCATTTTCCGGATCTTGTAAATGAGGTGGTTTCACTAAGGTTATCCCTAGAAAAATTTCAATATTAACTCTAAAAATTATATTTTGAGTGAACTCTTATGTGATAGAATTTTAAGCTCATGGATATCTCCACAGTATCCTTTCTTACAGGCTCACCACTCGTGACTGCCACCCACACTGACCTTATACTTAGATCTTACATAGAGATATTGAGGGTCTGTGTAATTAGAAATTAAAATGATTTAAACATGTAATTATTAATGTAATATTTTATTTATCACATGTATTTTATAAATATCACATTTTGACTTTTAAATAAATTTTGTTTATTTAATAATCAATTTATATAATTATTCAGATCATTTTTTCTTAAAAATATATGTTTATTTAAATTGGATTTTCTTCTATTTATTTTTAATAAATAAATATATTTTTAATATAAAACCCTTTTAATTATTAATTGATAGGAAATAATAGTAATATATATATATATATATTTTAAAATTATTTTACAATGAAATTGTTTTTCATTACATTTCTATGGATTCATTTAAAAGTTAAAATTTTTAAATTTTAATTGGACCAAAATATTTTGTTTTTTTAATTTATAATAAAAATAGTATCCTAGGATAATTTGTTTTATTTTTAGTAAGTAATGGATTTTTAGGTGAATTGTAATAAATATTAATTTTACAAAAACATATCATTTATGAATATATGAATTAGTATAACATAATTGTTTTTAAAAAAAACAGCGATGGTAAAAAATATATTTTAGAAAATTAAATTATAAATTTAAAAATACTATGTATAATTTAGAAAACCTATTTTTAAAATTTTGATAATTAGTAATATTTTTATAATAAGAACTATTTTTAATATTTCTCATTTAATTTTTTCACTCGGTGAAATTATGTTTCAAATTTATTTTAAAGTCAAGTAAATATAATTTATTTAAAAATAAAAATATTAATTTTAATAAAATAATGAGAACTTTTAATTTTTTCATAAACATAACATTTATGTTTAAAAGAACAGTTATTCTAAAAATAGGATTTTAAATGTTATATGCACTAAAGTTAAAATTCATTTTTTAGGAAAATATAAATTTTATTTGATAAAATTGATTTCATATTAGTCAAAAAGTATTTCATAAGAAACATTTTATTTTTATTCATTAAAATAAAATTATTAGGTAAAATTTTATTACCACAAAAAATTAACAAAATGGTAAGAGTAAATAATATAATAGTTGAAGGTACAAAAAATGTTTAAAAAATGTGTTAAAATGAATATACGAAGGGTAATAGACCTTAAATATTCCCAAAATCTATTTACCCATTTTTCTCTACTTTCCTTATGAAAGATGTTATCTTTTTATATTAAGAAGTTATATTTAAGAAAATTCCATTTTCTTCACCTATAAATAAAGCTCACCTTTAATCCATTACTGCACTCATTCTAAACATTTAGCATGAAAAAATCTACCCAAGTATCTCATAAATTCTCTTTATATGATCTATAATCCTTGGTATTTATATGAAACCATGATATGTGGCCTTAATGTGTTACACAATTGAGAATATCCAAAAAGAGAGGTAATTTTCTCAACCGAGGTATCTTAATTCATTCCTTCTTATAAAAAATAAAATCTATTATATCCATGTAACTAATATAAAATCAATTATATAAATTTTCTTTAATGTAATTATAGTGTTGTAATGTTTATTTCATACCCTCCTCTAACACCATTTGAAAAATGAAGGTGTCATTATGCATATGTGCGGAATACTGCCTCCATGAACAGTGTGATCTATTTTTCATACATGCCTTAAATAGATGATTTTAAAAGTTTATTTAATGGAATAAAATGTTTTTTATAATATTATTAATATTCTTTAATTATAAACCATTCACTATATACCTATGTATCTCTGGAAAACAAATGTGTCATCTGTGTATATGTGCAGAAAACTGCTTTTAAGAAGGTGATGTATTTTGTTTTCACTCAAGTATTTTATTATTTATAAAACTCTATTATAACCTAGTTTAACACCTTTAAAAATATAAATAATATCATTATTTTTTTAATAATTTTATTATACTAATGAAATCACTCTCTTAACCATACACACCCATATATTATAGATTATTCTTGTTTATGTCGGTTTAAACCCCAACATGAACAATTCTATAAATTTATATCATCAGAAAATAAGGAAACATAAATATTGGTTTTATTTGAAAATAATAAGTAAATATTTTTTTGTAATTTTAATGGTAATATCTAAACAGTTATTAAGATTCCAATCATTATTCTTAAAAATTACCATAACAGGCTCTGTTGAATTCATCATCATGAATCATAACTAAAATACTTATTAAGTAAAATTATAAATTTATAAATCATTAAAAAAAATATTATATTACCGTTAGTTACATTATAATGAATAAATTTTAATATTAGAATAATAATTGGAACCTCCATTATGAATCTAGTACTATACAAAACAATCAAAACTAATAAAAATAAAATTATAAAAATAGAATATAAAAAACTATTATACTTGAAATAAATGGTTATAAATAAATTTTAAAATAGGATAAAAGAATGAATATTGTTCTAAAATATGTTATTTATATATTTATGTTTTTATACAAGAGGATAAATAAAAATTGTGTAATTATGGAACTATTGTAATGGGTTTTTGCATTTCAATTTTGCTTCACTAACATATGATATGTATTCAACACTTATTTACTTTTTATAGTGTATATATTTGACCTTAATTTATTTTATCATAATTTTTATTTCAATATAACGGATTTCAAAATACATCTATTGTTAAACCTTTCATGGGGTTTCAATTTGATAGATCACGACATTGTAAGGGTTTTCCCCGAATAAAATATTTTCCTTGGGTGATAATCATTATTCTTAGATCATGATCTTTTGTGATTGATATATTCAGAACTATTATGATCATATGTTGTATCTCACCATTTTCTAATATGGTATATATATTTCACATTAAATTATTTCCAATGATAATTCCCTTACTTTATAAATGTTAATTTCATTAAGAGTGATTACCATCATTTTAATGGATCTTTTTATTCCATATCCATGATGCCTGCCAATGTGACCACCTAATAATGAGACGAATTAAAGAAATTATTTCTTTTCAATGAATTAAAAATATATTTTAGGTTTATATATTTATATAGTTAGTATAAAACATTAACTAAAAAAATACATTTCTTTTTCAACCAATAAACACTTTTCTCACTATATAAACTATTGTTTAAACCATACACGTCCTAAATATATCTCAAGAAATATTCACATAAAATAATAATTTACACATCATAAATATTACATTTCTTGAAAATCCAATGAAACATAATCATAAGAAAGTTGTGATCTTATATTCTTATTAAAGGGTAAATAATTAAATTGGAACATAACATGGGTAAACTTGGGGAATATCATAATATTATGAACATAAGAACATAAGGATAAGTACACGAGGAATAACATGATCATAAGTATAGGATGGATAACATTGAAATGAGGATATAGAATATAAATGATAAATTCAAAATTATATCACTAAATTTCATCACTAAGGTGTTGAAAGATAACAATACCAAGGTTTTTCACCAATACATCATTAAAAATTAACAAGTCATATTTCCTAGGTTTGACAAACATGCCATCGTTAGAGATTAATTGATCACCCAATGCATTAGAGTGCTATTTGGGAACCCATATCATACTAACGAGGTTGTTTTACAAGGAATTATAAGACATTAACAAGGAATGTAGTGAAGGTATCATGAAAATTTCATCTATAGAAATTAATTTATTACCTAATCCATTAGGGCACTATCATGGTACACCCTTCACATGTCTAATAACATGTGTGCCACATAACTAAATCATATATAATTATATAAAAGTATAATTAACCCCAAAAATGAAATGTATTAATTGATAATAAAACACTTGATTATAATCCATCTTGAGAATTAAGATATATGATGTCATAAAATAATATCACATGAATGAATAAAGGATTTTGACATAGATGAAAAATGGATTTTCATGATTATTGGCTAAATCAATGTAAAAAATAAAAGGAATTAACCATTTTCATTGTAAAATCATTACAAATTTGGACTATTTTTAAACCATTTAAGAAAATGAAAATTTAGATTCATTTAAAGGAATTTTCAGAATGGATAATGGATGTTTTCAGATAGAAGAAAAACTTAGAAAGAGATCTTAGAAAACTTTTTTAACATTATCATAAAAAGGAAAATTTACTAGCCACTTTTGAAAGTTATTTTCAAAAAAACATGAATTTATTTTTTTAACATCAATTTTAAAAAATTAACTTTAAACAATGGATAATTGAAAAATTATTAAATAATATCCAAAGTAAATTTTTGGTCGAAGTTAAAACAAATGACACTGGAAGGTAACCATTTTTTATTTTAAATTATATATGCTGAAAGAAAACATCGTAAAAAGATCTGCAAAACTTTCTTTTGAAAATAGGATAAGGAAAATATAAAGGATAAATGATATAACACACAATTGGGTTTCTAAATAAAAAAATATATCATTGGAAATAAGGGAAACAAGGAAAAGTTTGGGAAACTAGCATTAAAGATTATGAAATTATTCTTGACAATGACATAATTTTTGCGAGATAATTTTATGGAGTAAACAAATTTAAATTAAATTGGTATTATAGAAATATAGGAAGATAATTTATAGTGTAATAAAATATTATGGTGGTCTAAACCATTCATAAGGGAAAATGTTCAAGAGGCTTCATTACAACTCGACATAGGGGGTTAAGTTAATAAAAATGCTTTCAAATTTGGTATATTTTGAATCAAGAGTCATATGAATAATGAAAAAGATATGGATCCTAAAACTCCTTAACTATCAAAAATATGAAAAAATAATTTCAATTGGCATTAATCACACCATATCAAATATATTATGATGGATAATAAGAAATATGTCTCATGGAATTAAATTTGAGATAAAAAGCACATAAACTTAATTATCGACTTCCACTAAAGAACTTAAACATCCTATAAAAAATTAATATCTTAGTAATCTATTTAAGAAACTTTTTTATACAAATAATATATTACAAAAATCATTTATTATTATTATATACTTTTATATTAATTTTTTTATTTTTTATGTTCAATATCATGCATGAGTAATATTTAACAATATGAACTAGTTGTTTAATAGTAGTTTTATTCTTTCTTTATCTCCAAATTTTGTATCACTATACAATAAAATTTTTTAATATAATTTATGTTTTCTAATTATTTATAATGTTACAATTTTCCTTCATAAGAATTTTAATTGCTACTCGCGACAATGAAGTCAATGATGATCTTGGTTTGGTAATTTATAATTAACGAACTATTTTTTCTTAAAAATGAGGTAAATGTTTATATTACCATTAAATAACAAAAAAAAAATTATTACCTTATTAATATCTTATATTAAGCTTCTAAATCCATCCTTTATATAAATTCATCGCATTGTTCATGTATGTAGTTAAACCGACCCAACAGGAACATGCTACAATCTATGTCTGAGTATGCCCATAGGCATGATTCTTTTGTAATATTATCATTATCTATCATGAACCATCCCCTAGGGCCCGTTCTATGACAACCCCAAGCCCACCTTCTATAGAAAATGGGATATAGACTATCATTGGGTAGTCATATCCCAAAAAGGGAATACATTTACCTTTAAACCTATACACACAGACAAAGCTCAAAATGTAAAAAGTAAAAACAAAGTAAACCACGAGTGTCACTGAGATGACTACAGAGAGTAAAGAGAAACATGAAAGTACAATGAGCCAAAATTCAAGAAGAACACCCAAAGTAAGGTACAAAATCCATGTTCCATCCGCATAAGACCCTATGTGAAGGTTCGGTGAAGGGTAGATGCAGGTTTCCATAGAAGTACGCCTGTTTGTACCGTCTCACTGAAAACTACTTGGTCTCGAACTAGCAAGGTCTCCATTGAAGTGTCAATCACCTACACTGGATAGGACTCATGTAGGTGATACCTGTTCAGGGGGTAGTAACACAATACTCAGTACGGACCCCAAATCACAAAGGAAAGATCACAAAGAAATACCACACAACAAAGACCACACAACATAGACATCTCACACTGGGTAAAACTTTAAGTATAAAAAGTAAGATTATCAGTCATAGAGACGATTCATCTTGTACTGATGAGGGACTCATCCCTAATAAGCCAGTAAGGTTGGCTCAAATACTGGTCCACTAAGGTCCACTCATCTGTGGAACCATTGAGGTAGGCTTGTCTTCTGAACCACCGAGGTACACTCGTCTGCTGAACCACTTAGGTATGCTCGTCGGATGAACTACTTAGGTATGCTCGTTTACTGAACTGCTCATGTGTGCTCATCTTTTGAACCATTAAGGTACGCTTTTCTAATGAATCAATGAGGGTTTCTTGTTGGCTAAACCACTTAGGAAAACTCATCTACTAAACCAATGAGGTACGCTCATTGGTAAAACCACTAAGGTATACCCTTATGCCAAACCACTGATGTACACTCTTCTTCTGGACCTCTATGGTCCGTTCGTCATATCCTTCATGTCACAGCAAGCCGTAGGATTACCGCTCTCCAGTGCCCTCAATTCCAAGAGAATATACTCCTCAAGACATCAGTTTTATCTTGACTACCACATAATTTCACTTAGATTATTCCAAATGGACTGTCTTATCACAAGGGTCCCAACACGAAGGACTGTGTGTCAATCAGATGCCTGATCTATTTTTTTGGTATTTTAGTAAACATGGGTTGGTTGTGTCCAGACTCGGTCCAACTTGGTTAGAATGACCCGAATAACCCGCCCCAAGGGTCCCACATGGCCCCACTCATTTTGGACAACCCAAACCAAAATGATCCAGCCTAGCCCATTGGGCTTTGCTGGACTCGGCCTAGTTCGGCCGTGGGTCCAGCCTGTCAGGTCACCCTACAAACCGTTCCAATTCCTCCAGCCTGTTATGACTAGATTGAACTGGTTTTGACTTGCCGGGATGACCAGTGGCCCAATTTTCCATCTGTATTGGCCCGTAATGGAGTGCCAGTTCTCCTCCATCCCAGGCTACCCAATAGACCGGTTCACTTAATCAGACCGACATGCAATGGCATGCCGGTTCTCTCCATCTTAGATGCCCGAACAGAGTCCAGTTCATGCTGCATGAGGATGGGTGTGGCCATCTGACTCATCATCAGACACAGTCCCATGGATCGTGTGCCCACATCAACCTGTGGCCTGACCATGCATCTCTGAAATTGATGTTGCGCCCCACTAGCGCCATGTTCCTTCACGCCCGTGGCCTCTCGGCCTGACATGGAACCCGACCGACACTGCAAATATACACCGCCACCGGCCTCCTTTGCTTGAAAGGGCACCCAAATGGCACCCCCACACCAGTGCATCCCCTGCTGGTTGCAGCCTCTGCACCACCACAACTCACTGGTCTCGACCTCCTCCTCTACAGTGCGCCACCTTCCGCATGCGGCCACCACCGCATGCCACATTGATCGGCCGCCATGATCATCGTGCCTCTTCTGGGTAGTCACATTGGCGGGTCAATGTTTTGGGATCGTTTCTCAAAGGAACGAGCACACAAGGATCCTTAATTCATAACCCAACGAAGAAAGTGAATAACAAGGGGTAAAAAGGGGGATATATCCACACAACGAATTTGTGGAACGGTCATGCACCGTCATTCATCACGATGTTGATCCCCTCTCATTAGAAGGATTGAACAGTGAAAATCAAATTTAGTCAATTTAAACATGGATGAGTTTTCAAGAATATCCCAAATGAATGATCGATCTGTGAGTTTACTTGTTTGTGAGTTAACCCACATTCATCATTTAAATGAAAGTACTGGGGGAAATAATTCACATAGAAAAGTATCAATCCCCTATTTGGGAAAGGATTTTTCTTAGGGGTGATCATTCATCATCGCCCATTGTACATTGGTCCCGAATCCACTTTCCAAGGGTGTATTTTCCATCATCTTATTCACAGAAATTCATCATTAGAGAGGTTTCCGTCATCGTTTGTTAGAGGAATTCCACAGTTGTTCATCAACCCTAAATTCCCAATTTAATTAAAGAAGGAAGACATGTGTGCTTTGCAGTTTCACCACTATAATCCATTAATGAGGTTCATTAATGAGACTCATTAATGAAATTAAACATCCCTTCATCGCTGTGTCGATGCGCTAACATTCCACTACTTAATGATAACGAAATCAAATAAAATAACTTTTTAATTTGTTTTATTTTTCTTCAAAAAATTTCAAAAATTAACTTTTTCTATCAACCGGTGCTGGTAGAGGTTAAATAATTCTTAAGGAGAACATCTCATTACAAACTCAACGGTGGTCTTTAATTTTTTATCCGAGTTCATATTTTTAATTTATGAGGATTCAAAAAAAATAACTTTTATTAAAATTATTTTATTCACGATTATGTCCAACAAACCAACTTGCACAGTCGGCCTGTGCCAGCCAATGATTGGCTCTACCTAAGGGAAGAATACCTTCACAAACTCAACGGTACTCTAATATTTCCAATCCGAGTTACGATTTATGAGTTATAAGGATTTGAAAATGTAATAATATTTATTCAATTATTTTATTTATTACCAAAAACTACTTTCCCATGTTGGACCGCATCGACCAATATCAGGCTCTACAAAAAGAAATAATACCATCACAAGATCATTGGAGGTCTTATACATTCAATCTGAGTAACCAATCTTGAATTATAAGGATTTTAAAAATAAAATAATTTTATTTAATTATTTTATTTATAGTTATTCTATTTTTTGGTTTTCTCACTAGAGGCCCACACCGACTAAAATTAAGTCTCTCCTAGGGTAAACCCGCTATCTTGAATGCAATGGTGACCTCAGATTTCTGATCCGGGCACCCATTTATGAGTTATTACATTTTTTCAGGAAAACCACTCATACATGATATTTTAAAATTAATGGTTTTCAACGAATCATTCCAGGAACTCCAATCCTCATAATCGCATGACGTCTCAGCGCTCGGTCTAGAAATAATCCCAAATAATTTTCAAAAAAAAAATCATGGAATTATGGTGTACTAAATTACTCTCCCCTTTAGGGATTTAAATCCACATAATCCTAAATAAGGGATAATAAAACAAAAGGTGGTACTAAGAATGAATCTGAGCATCTTGCACCAAAGTGATTTCTTGGAGATTCCCATGATACCATTGAACATGAACCATAGTAATCAACCATCCATGAAGGATCCTCTCGTTTTGATCCTCTATCTCCACTAGGTACTCTTTGAATGTCTCCCTGTCATCAAATCTCAATCACGTAGATGATTTTTGCGCCCTCTAATAAACTATGCTCCTGGGTATTTAGGAAATGGGTCAACTTAGTGAGTCGATCAATTATCACCTAGATGGTATCATGTCTCCTGGTCATACATGGAAAACCTCTCATTAAGTCCACAGATATCCAATCCCACTTCCACTCCTCGAGGGGTTGTTTCAAACCTTCTAGAACATATTTCTGAGCCTTCACTTGATGACAAGTGAGGCATCTGGAAACAAACTCTTCAATTTCCTTATTTGTCCCCATCCACCAGTACAAGCATCAGAGGTCCTGGTATATCTTTTCCACACTCAGATGCACCACCAAAGGGGATGAATGGAACTCCCTCAATACCTCCTCCCTCAACATCACTAGTATAATGGTGTGTCCTCTAAAAAGGATGACGTGCTCCCCAAATTCCGAATATCCATCAAGGGAATTCCTTGTGGATATCTGGGCATGTGTTGTCTCATAGCTGACATCTCTAAGTTACACCATTCAGACTGGGTATAAGAGTGGAGGGGAAAATACCATCGATTGAAGATAAGATGCCTCATGTTTATCCACAAAGGATATCAGAATCAAGGACAGCTACTCTGAGGCCATGTTCACTAGCTGTGAACTAGATCTTCTATTGAGAGGATCTTCCTCCACATTCCCCTTCCCAGGAGTATAGACTACCTCGAAGTCATATTCTTGGAAGAACTCTAGCCAACACTACTATCTCAGATTCAGATCCTTATAAGAAAAGATATACTTGAGACTCTTTTGATCAAAGTAGATGATGAATAATTCTCCCATAAGGTAGTGTCACAACATCTTTAGTGTGAATACTACCATTGGAAACTCAAGGTCATGAATTTCATAGTTCTTCTCACATGATCTCAACTGTCATGACACATAAGAATTTACTACTTTCCCCCTACATCAGGACACAAGAAATCCAGGTTCCTAATACATCACACTACACAACGTAGTCAGTTCCCTCTTTTAGAATCCTTAAGATAGGATCACTCTTCAAGATCTACCTTAGTTGCTGAAAGCTCTACTGGCATCCTTCTATCCACGTGAAGGGTTTGTTACTTTCTATTCAATTCCATAATGGGTGCTTCCTCTCAAGAGAAGTTGGATACAAATCTTCGATAGTACCCAACCAACCCAAAGAAACTCTGTACCTCTGTAACGCTCTTGCGTGGATCCCAAGCAAGCACTACCTTGATCCCCACTGGATCAAATGCAACTCCAGCCTTTGAGATGATATATCCCAGGAAGTAGACCTTCTGTATCTAGAACTCACCCTAGGTGGGATTTTTTAAAGTTGTTCTTATCAGATTTTTCCCAAAACCATCCACAAGTGTATCACATGCTCCTCCTCATATGTTGAATACACTAAGATGTCATCAGTGATGAATACTAAATGCTGGTCTAAGAACAGCTAGAAGATCCTGTTTATGGGTCCCATGAACACTGTTGGGGCATTCGTGACACCAAATGACATCACTAAGTAACTGTAGTGGACATAGAGACATCTGAAATACCATATTTGATATGTATTTATCACATACTCGAAGCTCGTTATAGCTTGATATGAGGTGTATCATTGAGAACCATCTCACTCCCTTCAGCTGATTGAAGAGTTCGTCAATACTCGCTAGAGGATACTTGTTCTTCATGGTCACCCAGTTCAGGTGCCAAAAGTCCACGCTTAATCTCAATCTTCAATCTACCTTTGTGGAAAAGAACATTGGTGCTACCCATTGTGAAACTCTGGGCCTTATGAACCCCTTCCTCTACAAATCCTCTAATTTCACCCTATGATCATGGATCTTTGTTGGAGCCATCCGATATGTATGTGTAGATATCGGTGCCATCCTAGGGTACAGATCAATGTAGAAATATACCTATCTATGAGGAGGTATTCTTGAAATATCCTCTGGAAAAACATCCTCATACTCATCCACCACTGTTGGGAACTGAAAACTCAAGACACTAACTGCTATGTGGTTGACGATGGTCGTATGCAGCTACCCCCTTACTCTGTCCTCCAGCTCCCTAAGTCCGGTGTGGACCACATTGGGGTGGTTGTTATATCATGTTGAAATGTATACCACCACCTGCTAGTCAACCAGATCCTCTACCACATCTTCTACCCTACAAATTAATTTATTCCTTTCACTATTCCTACCGTGGTGGCCCATCCACCGTCTCAATATCAGCAAAACGAGATGGAAAATCTCTAGAGAGGTGCCCCCTGTCATCTCCAGAAAACAATTACCACTTTCTAGGATGACTGTACTCACCTTATGATCATTGAGCTATAGATTACCTATCTTGGGACCTCTTCCTGAAACATATCACACATCCAACTCCTTGAGACTAACATTGGAATCCTGATCCCAAGGTCATTACTTCTTCTTACAACTAGATGACATCCACTAGATGTATTTTCTCATCCAAGGTACATTCAACCACAAAGGTTGTCTCTAGAACCCTATCATATGTAGAAGTGCACAAAGTAATAGCACCGGTTCATATGTCCTTGAACACACCTGCCTCGGAAGTCTGAGCCTTAAAGCACAGGTCAAATCGTATTCATCGAGTACCAAGACTGGTCGGTACACCAAGATGAACACTCTTCTACCAACACGTTGTCCAACAAAAGGTGTATAATCTCATGGTAATGAATAACCCTTAGATTTTATCAAAATATCGCACTATCTGAGAGAGTTTCTAATGATTTGACCATGAAAAATTCACTTAATTATAAGACTAGGAAATCTGAACCCCATCATCTACCTGATGAGTCATGTAGAAGGCTCACTTCCAAGACCACCATCAGATCTAATGGTGCCCTGACTAGATTGAAAACTGGGTTACCAAATCAAGCCAGTACTTATCCTCTTTGAGTTGGGATCACCTCGGAATCTGAGGGGTCTCTACAGCTGAAACTCTTGTAGGGAACTGAGCCTACGTGTGTCCTCTACTGGTAGCACCAGTAGTAACTGCTGACTAACGGGTGGTGGTAATGTTGGGAAACCACCCAAAGGAACCATCTTAGGTAATGATCCCGGTATCGAAGCCTCACCACTTTGTGTATCATCCTCCTGGCCCTGTACTAGAATTTTTCTTTGCTGTCTACGCTGAGGCATATTGAAAGAGATCAAGATGAATCAAAATTAAAGGATTATACCTTGTGAGATTACTCTGACCCAGAATGATCATGAGAAAACATTCAAATAATCATGCAACTAGTGTTTTCATGCACCAATTCAGAAATCATAATTTTGGGTCTAGGTGTATGGATAAGTTGGCTACCACACCAACACTGGACTCCCGAGACTGAAAGCCAAACTCAAAACACCTAACACCATTTCCCCCAAACCAAACTCATAGACTCTAGGTTCTTAAAGTAGAAACGACCTTTTTTGATACCACTATTTCACGACCCGTCCTCTTGGGACCTTTCCTTGAGTATCCCAAGCACATCTTCTATAGGCCAGGGGATGGAGACAAGAACCACGTAGGAATATCCCAAAAGGGAAGGTATTTTAATTTAAACTTTAACACACACACAAAGATCAAACTATGGGAGGTAAACACAAAGTGAACCAAAATTGTCTCTGAGACAAGTACTGATAGTATAATAAAAAATAAAAGAAAAAAGGGGCTAGAATAAAATCTTAAAACCAAAAGGGATAGTACGACTTCCATAGTCCGTCTACTCAAGACCCCACCTGAATGGTAAGTGAAAGGTAGCTACCGGTAGCCGTCGAAGTAAACCTATCTGTCCTGTCTCACTAAGCATCACCTAGTCCCGAACCACTAAGGTCTTCGTTGAAGCATCGATCACCTGCATGAGACACAACATGTGGGGGTGAATCCAGTGCAGGGGTGAGTAAAAAAATTCTCAATATGGACCCAAAAAAAGATCAAAAAGACATACCACACAATATAGACCACACAACACAGATAGCTAAAACTATGTATAAATTTTAGTATAGAAAGTAAGATTATCAGTCATAGAGCTGACTCATATTGTACTTATGAGGGACTCATCCCTAATGAGGCACTGAGGTCGGCTCGAAAAATGGGCCACTGGGGTCTGCTCGTCTGCTGAACCGCTACGGTATGCTCTTCTGTTGAACCACTAAGGTACTCTCGTCTACTAAACCACTAAGGTACACATGTCTTCTGAATCACTAAGGTATGCATGTATGCTGAACCACTCAGGTACACTAGTCTACTTAACCACTCATGTATGCTTGTCAGTTGAACCACTAAGGTATGCTCGTCTACTAAACCACTAAGGTACACTCGTCAGACGGACCATTAAGTTACACTCCTCTACTGAACCAATGAGGTACGCTCATCAGCCAAACCGCTAAGGTACACTCTTCTACTGAACCACTGCGGTATACTCGTTTTCTGGACCACTAAGGTTTGATCATCATATCCTTCATGTCACTACCAGCCATAGGATTACTACTCTCAAGTGCACTTGATTTAGGGAGAATATAATCCTCAATCCATCAGTCATATCTCGAAGTCCATAGAATTTCACTTATAGTATTTCCAAAGTAATATCTTATCCCAAGGGTCACAACGCCATAGACGACATGTCAATCAGACACCCGGTCTAAAATATATTTTCGTTTTAGTAAACATGGGTTTGTTGAATCTAGAACTAGTCTGACTTGGTCAGACCGACCTGGCCAACCTGGCCTGTGAGTCCCACATGGCCTCTCCCATTTCGACCAACCCAAACTAACCTGGTTGAGTTTGGGTAGACCCAGTTGGTTTTCGGCCTACCCATTTCAGCCTGGCCAATTTGCAAGGCCCATTGTGCTTTACAGGACCGAACATGATTTGTCCATGGGTCTATCCCACTGGGTCGCCCAACAACTTAGTTCAATTCCTCCAACTGGGTATGACTTGGTAGGACTAGTTCTGACTATACAGGCTACCCAACGAACCATATTTTCACCCGAATTGACCCATAATTGCTGGACATTTCTCCACCCGCCCAGCGGCCCGATTCATTTCACCAGCCCAACCCACAATGGTTGGACGATTCACTCGAGACTGGATGCCTGAAGGACATACGTTTCATGCTGCACACAACCAGAGGAGGCCACCCACCTCCCTTCTGCACACAGTCCCACAAACTTTGTGCTTGTATTAACCCACAAACCAGCCACAGGTCATCCTAATTGACTTGGCGCCTCGCTGGCACCGCAATCTTTCACCACCACGGTCTGTTAGCACCGTGATTCTGCACCGCCACTAGCCACCTGCTGACATCCTCCTCCGCATGAAGTGGAACCCAACCGATGCCACTACCCAGCACTACTGTGGCCCCTACTGTTCGCAACCTCTGCCATCACAACATGCTGTTGGGGAACACCGCCTCCACACCGTCTCATCCTCCTCCATTGCGGAACACCTCCTTTCGCATGTCGCCATGATCTTCTTCCATTGTCATGGTGCCTCCGCTGGGGCTTAATGATGATGGTTCTACATTTTGGGATCATTGCTACAAAGAACGGGTGTACAACATTCTGTCATTCAAAACCCCATGATGAACGTGAAGAACACATGGTAAAAAGGGAGGACAAATCCCCACAATTAATATGAGGAATAAACCTCCTCTTCCATTCATCTCGAAATTAATCCTATCCCATTAGAGGTATTGAATAGAGAAAATCAAATTAATTCAATTTAAACATGGACCAGTTCTCCAAGATTATATCACATGAATGATTGATCCACATGTTAACTTGTTCATGAGTTATCTGATATTAGTAATTTAAATGAAAGAACTGGGGGAAAAAAATTCAAATAGAAAAGTATAAAACCCATTTTTGGGAAAGGAGATTGCCCAAGGATGATCTTTTTTCATCGTTCACTGATCTCTGGTCCCGAAACAACTCTCGAAGGGTGTCATTGCTATCTTCCAATTTCCTATCATTCTTAATTGGAGAGTTTTGTTTCATCGTTCATCATAGTAATTCTAGGGTTCTTCATCAACCATGAATTCCATGTTTAATTAAAGAAAGAATATGTGTGTGTGTTGCAATGTTTCCACCCTTCTCCATTAATGAGGCTCATTAATGAGACTCATTAATCAGATTCAGCGTCGCCTCATCGCTGCATCATAGTGCTGATGTTTCATTGCTTAATGATGAAGAAAACAAATAAAATAACATTTTAAGTTATTTTATTTATCATAGGAAAATTCCAAAAATTAACATTTTCCCTCGATTAGTACCAGTCAAGGTTAAGTCATACATTATGAGAACATCTCATTAATAACTTAACTGTGTTATCACATGTTTCATTCAAGTTACCATTTGTGATTTATGAGGATTCAAAAATAAAATAACTTTTATTTAAATTATTTTATTTAAGACTTCGTCCCAAAAACAAAGTTTCACAGCTGGCCCATGCCAGCCGATGTTAGGCTCCGACTAAGAGAAACATACCCCCAAGAAATCAATGGTACTCTCAGATTTCCGATCTGAGTTACAATTTATGAGTTATAAGGACTTGAAAATACAATAATCACTATTCAATTATTTTACTTACGGCCAAAATCTACTTTCCACTATTGGCTCTTTCCGACCAATGTTAGGCTCTACTAAAGGAAATCATACCCTCACGAGCTCAACAGTGGTCTCAGATTTTCAATATGATTCATCATTCTTGATTTATAAGGATATAAAAATAAAATAATTTTATTTAATAATTTTATTTATGGATATCCCATTTTTGGGTTTTCTCAGTGGAGGCCCGTACCAACTAAACTCAAGTCGCGCATCGGGTAAACCTGCTATTCTGAACACAAGAGTGCCCTAATATTTCGGATATGGGAACCCATTGAAGAGTAATTCTATTTTTTCAGGAACACCACTCATGAGTGCTATTTAAAAAATAAAATTTTTTGATGGATCATTTCGGGCATTCTGGGCTTCAGAATCACACTCCATCTTTGTGCCTGGTCTCAAAGTAATCTCTTATAATTTAAAATAAATTCATAAAAATATGGGGAATTGCATTATCCCGAAATTATATTTACATTATTAAGATGTAATTAAGGATATGAATCATAATTGGTAATAGTTATAAGAAATATTTAAATGAAAAATAAGTTTTCACTTATAAATAAACCTCTTTTCCTCTTAGTATGTTCACTTTAGGCAATTAGTTTTACCATGACCACTAATTGATAATATTACTTATAGAATAAATATTTATATAAACACAATATAAATAATGACATAAGAAAAATTTCTAATCAATAAACAATATTTTTAGAATAATATTTTAAAGGTGGTGATTAAAAAAATGTAATGTGTTTTTCATGGAGGCAGTAGTCCGCACACACGCATACACAACATTTTAATTTTTTTTATTGAATGAGAGGGAAAAGGATAATGGTTACACTATAAATAGAATTAAATTATAGTATATTATTTAAATTGAGTAAATTAAATTCAAATGGTTAGAATCATTTTAGAGGGGGTGGATGAGAGGGACACAGAAAGTAAGTTTAAGGTTAAGTAATACCGACATTTAGAATTTTGATTTTCTCTGGAATAATCCTTGAGAAATTAAAAGATTGAGAAAATTTTTGTAGGTTAGAGGCTAAAAAATTGTATAGGGGATAAAGAATAATTAAATTGGGTATAGTTTCATGGAAATTATTATCTATATGGGTGACATGAAATTGGTGGAAGAGATATACTTTTATAGGATTAATAGAGGTTCAAATACTTGGAAAACATTTTCAGGTAAGGGTTTAGAATGGAAATTCATGAGAGTTAGAAAATTTAGGGTATGGGTCAATGTTGGTGAGACATGTAGGTATCACGTTCAATCCTAATATTTGTATTCTACAAGGTTTAATTTTCATGTTGTTTTAGTAAAATTTGAGCCACACTAGATTACCCATTTTAACTTCTATTAATATTGATAAAAATTAACCTTGGAAATTATTTTATTTCTAAAAGTATAAGATAACTCTTATTACCAAATTTCAATGTGATGAATATGTATTTTTACACCAATTATTTTAATTCAGCATCAAAATATGAGAAAATTACCTTATAAACAAACACATAAAATGTGTCAAAAAACCACTTTTGTAGAAAAATGACATTTTAAGTGTTAATTTTTATTAATAATATTTAACATTGATTACCAATTGAATTATTGATAATATTTTTTATATGTTTTTAAACATAATATTAGTGTTTTAATTTAAAATAGATGAATATCATTTAAAAATTCACCAAATTTATAAAATAATAATTCTTTAATAAATAACCATTTCACCATGGTAACTAATATTTATCTTCGTAACAAAATTATATACCTAAAAATTAAGTTCACCCCATTAATTAATTTTAAATTTATATTAAAAATATTCAAATCATTTTATATGATTCAATTTCTAAATGTGATAAAAATCAGTTTTAATATTAGCGTGCATAATATATGAAATTGTTTTTAAAAAAAATTTGTTTTTAAGTATAACAAAATTTATAACTTACCTAATAATAAGTTTTGGATGGATGTTAAATTATTATTATTTATATATAATAAAAAATTTCTATTTAACCCATTATTTTACCATAATATAATAACCTTTACAGCACCTATAAAGGTTTTTTTAAAAGTATATTTTTTACCTTAAATGATTTTATTTGTTAGTTAGTTATACTAATTTATGTTTATTAATGAAATAACATTAAAAAAATTTATATTTATTACTATATGTATTTAATAAATTTGTTACCTCTATATTTACTCCCAAATTTGGCTACTATATTTTAATGGTTACATAATGTTCCATGATTCATTTTTTTTTCTATTACGTGTGAATAAATCTATTGATCACATTAGGTTTTAAAGTAAAATATATGATTTAAAATATTAGGGAGATTCAATATCCACAATTTTACATTCTTCCAATGTTCTCCTTTATTATTTTAAAAGAAAAATATGTATTTTCTTTTGAGATATTCTTATTTATCTTAAAATCTTTTCATTTGGAAATTTTTATTTTATTTTTAGATGATGTGTTTCTAAAGAAAGGTAATATAAAAATATAAAATAATAATTACTTTTCATGATCTTTTCGTTTTTCTTCCTCTCATTATTTATTGAATAAGATTCATTTTCTTAGATTACATTCTGGGGATATAACTTGAAATTTTTGTTCAAAAAAGTATTCTTTTTTACATTCTAAAAAAATGGCTTCTCAATAAGGGACTGATAAATATTTATTTTACGTCGATGATAGATTTTTTTTAAACATCATTTTTTGATTTGATTTTCATTTTCTATCAATATACAAAAAATATTTATCACAAATAGAGTTATTTTTCATGTTTTGACCTATATATTTCCTTTATGAAGTGATACATTTGGTGTTATCATGTTTTTTGATTCAATATATTTAATTTATGATGTTATTTTTTATGATTTGGATATGTAATGTAATCCATTTTATTCCCATTGGTTTTTTATGTTGTGAATGGTTATTTTTTTATTTATCTGTTTTTTAGAACCCAATTTATTTTCATGGGTTCTATATAACGTGATAAGTAAATGATTTTTCAACTATCACATATAACTATGGATGAATGATTTGAGGTTTTCTATATCACCCTATAATTAAATGTTTAAAAGTTTAAATCTCATGAGATATGTATACATGAGAAAAATTATGTTGTCTCACAAGTGTGTGTTCAAGTAAATGACTCATGAATGTGATATATAAAAGGGTACAATAAATTTGACTCACAAGTGTGAGAGAAAGTGTGTGTCTTTTGAAGGTTATGTTTCCCTGTGGAAATGTTTATGCCACATTTTAATGTTATCATAGTGTTACACTCTTATAGATCATATTAATTAACTAATTTTCGTACAATCTTTTGATTCATTTATTTTTTGTTCCAAACCATATAAAATGACATATGATTTTTGATCTTTTATTTAATAGAAATTATTCTCTTATATTATTTCATTTTACATGAAGAAATATCAGGTCAGGATGGCTCAAGGGGAACCGGGTGAAAACCTTAAACCTAGTGAAATAGATGTTCCCTCGGATCTTATCCCGGGGATGTGTGCAGATCATGATGGTGATGAGAGGCCCATTGTGGATCCTATTAGTCATAGGGAGATGATCTAATTTGTAAATAAGGGTGATTTTATCAAGGTAGTGTTTTCACAGAAACCCACTAGGATCACAAGGAATTTTGCGGAAGTGGTAAGAAACGCAACGAGACCCTACTTCTTAGATTTTGAAGCACCTCTACCAAAGAGAGTGATAAGGAATGGGAGGATTACTCATGTGTCAGAAAATTAGGAAGCGGCTGAGGAACGGGTTAACCTATGCAGGTATTCGATCATTGCGAGGGTCATCACTCCTAAGGGTGAACAATTGTGGAAATTTCAAGATTTTATGGAAAATATTGTAGAGGTTTGGCGATTTGATGATTGGAAAATGATTTTGATGGGAATTTGTTACTACCATGTGGTCTTCCCCTCAGATGAGGGTAAGAGGAAAGCATGGAGTGAAGGCACTATTTCTTTGAGCCTTGGCTACATGAATGTCCAGGAATGGGATCGAAATTTCGATCCAATGAATGTCTGAAATACCCATACTAAATTATGGCTTAGAATATAATAGATAAATTAGTTATATTTTCACCCAAGGATCCTATGGGACATTTCATTTTTTATAGTAAAACCCATTCGAATGGACCGAAAGATAGACAATCCAAGGCTTGAACATTATTCCAGAATCCTGGTTGATGTTGACATGTCAAGCTTGCTTGTTGAGGAGGTGGTTCTTATAACGAGGGATGAAAACATAAATCTTGAAATTTTTTATGGGATGAATCCAAAGTTTTTCTCAAGCTTCTTGTTCTTTATAAATATGACTGCGGAGTGCAAGCGGGACAAAGAATTTCTTTTTTGTAAGATGAAGGTCCATGACAGAGCATATGTAGAAGAAGGAACGGGAAGGAGAAATGTTCTCTGAATCCCCTGGAGATCAAGGGAGATGTCCAATGACTTGGGCATAGGCCGAATGAAATTTTGGATATAGGGGGTTCTTCCTCTATGGCCATGGGGAATGATCTGCATAACAATGGGGTTCAAAATGGGCCTGTAGTAGCTATGGAGGGCCTGGCTGAGGGGACTCAGGTGATATCCTCTTCCCCCTATAGTATTCCTGTGGTGGGTAGGCATGCTACCCTTCCTCAGTGTGATGCCACTGACCATGTGGAGAAGGGTACACCTGACTGGCCGAGGGATGATAATGATTCCACTCGTGTTGGTTAACCTAGTATTACAGTGTCACAAGAACTTGGTAATGAGATGGATACAAATTGTCTTTCAGTTTCTTATCCAGGAGGAAATGTCACCCAGATTTCCCCCTCTAAGGCTGCCCATATAAGGCATACTATGGGAAGTGACCCTCCTCTCAAATAATGGAACACCTTCATGACCCTTAGAGGAAGACTATGGGAGGATGAGGTGGAAAAGTATCAACATACTGAGCCTGTGACAATCATTACAGGGGGTGCCACTACTGATCTCAGTGGTAGGTTGGTTGGCATGGACAATGATACCCGACACACTGAATTAGTCACAGCCTTCCCAAGAGAGGTTGATGATGTGCCCAGTGGTTGTGGTAATGATGGAACGGTTGGGCCGCTGAGTGAGGATAGTAAGGCCTAGCAGGTGGAGGGACAACGAACCACATAACTCTGCATAGACAGCCCAGGTGTGGCTGCTATCATTTCTAGTGGTAAATTGGCACTACATGCTTCCACTGATTATAATCAGTGCAATGGTAAAGAGAAGGGAGTTAGTGGGTTAAACCAGGTGATTAAATAACCCCATAACATTGTTGTCTCTGGGCATGGTTTGAAGAAAGGGTGGGTGGACAAGGTAAGACATGGAAAAAGAAAGCCTCGTTATAGTGAAAAGGGGGGCCTCTGAAAAGATGCATGGACAATAAAACACGAGGATTCTCTATTGGAATTGTCAAGGGCTGGGAAATTTCCACATGGTCAGGGCCCTTTGACATAATATTATGACCTATAAGCCAGTGTTGGACAGTATTGCTGAACCTAAAGTTATTTTTTGAAAACTGGAAGGTATTCAAATGGGGATCCCTAGGATATAGATTTGTCTCCAATAATCACCATGCAGCCTTTATAGACCACATTTGGGTGTTATGGAAAGATGCCATTAAGATCACTTCCTGTGATAATTGGCCTCAATGTGTTTTGGTTAATTGCAACTATACTGGAAAAGACATTTCAAGATATTTTGTTTATTCTTACATGTATTATACCAGGAGGAGGAATTTATGGGAGGAACTCAAAGTCACCTTTAGGAGGATGGATAAAAAATTGATGCTTATTGTTTACTTCAACACAGTGTTGAAGCCCGAGGAGAAAACTGGATTATTTGGACTGCTGCTGCTGAATTTTCTGAGTGTATTTATAACTGCAATCTAGATCAAGTGAATATAGATGGTTTTGATTTCACATGGTGTAGGTACACATGGGAGGGGAAACAAGCTAGAAATATTGATAGATGTTTTTTCCATATTGATGACCATGATTTAACCCATAGAGTTTCTAGATTCACACTCCCCAAACATCACTCTGACCATTACCCAATTATGGTTGATGTCAACACTCAGTTGACAAGGTCAACCCCTATTCCCTTTCAATTCAATAATGAATGGCTTGTGATTCCAGGATGTAGGGAACTTTTCTTGGAGGCATGGAGGTTTAAAGCCATTGGGATCCCCCTCCAGAGATTTATTGTGAAACTTAAGCATCTTAATGGGATGTTAAGGGAATAGTGCAAAAAATCATTTTCAGAAATTGATGAGGATATCAGGAAGTCAGAGGAGGTGCTGGACAGGGTTCAGATCTGTAATGAAAGGCATCCTATCCTATATAGAGATGAAATTAAATCCCACAATAGAATTTATGATCTATTAATGGCGAAGGAAAGATTGATATAAGTCAAACTGAATGTGAAATGGTTAAAATATGGAGACAAGAACACCATGCTCTTCAAAATATTGCACAAGGAAAAGAGGGCGCATGTAGGGAATAAAGTGATTAGCATTGGTGGTCACTTGTACATCGAAAAAATGATATTTATCTGCCTGTTGTTGAAAACTTTAAGGGTATATATTATAATAATGGACAATCCAATATTCACTGCATGGATGACACCATCAGCCCCTCTATTGATGACCACATGAATCAACTTGTTATTCCTCCCATGCAAAGAGGAGATCAGATCCACTCTACAATCTCTTAATATTGAGAGTGATGCAGGTCTTGATGGATTCACTAACAAAATATTCATGTTCTACTGGGACATTCTGTAGAATGATATTTAGCAGGCCATTATTGATTTCTTCTCCCATTCATATATTCCCCATGGAGGGAAATTCAGCTTCATTGATCACATCCCAAAGAAAGAGAATGATCTTGACATCTAGGACTTCATACCAGTTTCTCTTGGGAACACAATACCCAAACATATCAGTAAAATTTCGTTGAGATGGATAGATGTTTTGGTTGATGACATGATTGCTGCTAATTAGTCTGGATTTTTCCCTGGGAGGAGCATCCAAAAGTTCCTCTTCATGGCCTCTGAGAGTGTCAACCTGATGAGAAAAAAGAAAAAGGAAGGTCATTTTTCTCTCAAAATTTATATTTCCAAGGATTTTGATACTCTTAAATAGAGCTTCCTTCTATATGTCCTTGGATGGTATGGATTTTCAAATGGGTTAGTGAATATGATTCATATCATACTTGGCTCTGTAAGGCAATAAATTCTTGTTAATGTTTTTCCAAGGGGTTTTTTTCCTTACACTAGGGGAGTATGGAAAGGTGAACCCCTTTCTGGAATTCTTTTTTATGTTGGAGAGGATTACCTATGTAGGTGCATAAACGACCTTTCTCAAATAGATATCTACAATAATATGTGGGATGGGGTGCGTGGCCACGCCCCATAACACCTATTGTATGCAGATGATATATTATTATATGGACAAGCATCAGGAAGAACTATATCCTCTATTAAATCCCTTTTCAAGCACTATGAGGAGGTGGATGGCCAGACCCTTAGTTGGGATAAGTTTTCCATTGATTTTGGGAATGGAGTCTTAGTTGGTAAATGGAACAGAATTTTCAGGTATCTTGGGGTTAGGAGGGGGTCTATGCCTTTCCAGTACCTTGGGGTCCCGCTGTTTTGGGGAAAAGTGAAAATGCAGTACTTAGAAGGGATTTATGCTGGTATTTTTCATCAGATGGCCAGCTAGAAAGGGATGGCCATATCCCTGGCTGGGAGGGTATTCCTTGTTAACTCAGTGATCACATCGAAGTTTGTCTATTCCTTCTAACTTTATCGATGGCTGAGAGGAATTCTTAAGGAGCTTCAGAGCATGGTTCAGAATTATATATGTATAGGGTCACCACATGAGAGGATGTTGATTACAGTGTCATGAAAGGAGTTTATCAAGCTTGTGGATATGGGGGGTCTAGAATCAAGGACCTTCATACCTTTAATGATGGATTGATTGGGAAATTCACTTTGAACCCGATTTCTCATGATGACGATTATGACTTTCTGTCAAACAGAATCACAAAGAGGCTTCCCAATGGTTACAATTATTATCTTTCCTCATCGGTTTTGGATTCTCTGAAGAATTATTATATGAGGATTGTGAAAGATACCAAATTATTGGTGTGAAGAGACTCCACACTGAACTGTTGGAGCACAAAGTTGCTCACACAGCCCCTTTGTGATATCAATGTACCACCTGAAGCTACCCCTTTGTCTATCTTGGATTTTCTTTCCCAGATGCATTCTGCTATTTTTAATATTCATGTACAAGTGGATACTGAAATCAATCAGTATGATTTTAGGGATCATGACCCATTGATCTAGACTCGAGGCTGAGATGGGAAGTTTAATAGCAGAGATTTCTCTAGAAACCTTTGTGGGGGACAAACTCCCCCACTTTATGGGCTTATGAAATTTAGAGCTTGTTTCATTAGACCTTCTAGATTCTTTCTTATTTGGAGAATCTGGAAAAATCAAATTCCAACAGCTGATCATCTCAAGAGGGATGATTTTCAGATGGCCTCTATGTGTTCTCTTTGCAAGTCTGATGAGGACTCGATACAACATGTATAAACAGAATGCAGTCAGGCTAAGCAACTATGGGTTTATGTTGGCTCTTTGATTAGGATTGTGTTTTAAACCTGAAAAGTAGTTCTGGATCTGCTGTTCAACATGCCACATGGCTACTTCAATACCCATATTTATAACTTTCTTTTGGATGCTATTGCTGCTGTTATTGCAGCCATATGGGAAGCCCAAAATGCAGCACTATTCAATGGCGCACACTCAAAAATTCAGCCAAGCTTGGTGACTATACACAGGGAGGTTTATGTTTCTTCGACTATACAGGATGGTTCCATGTTTCATACTATTTCCGATCTGCAAATTCTATAAACTCTTGGTGTTTCAGGTCGATCACGCAGGTATCAGATGCTGAAATATATTCGATGGATACCACCCATTGTGCCATGTCTTAAGGTCAATGTTGATGGGGCTGTGATGGGCGCACCAGGTCCGTCGAGTTGTGTTGGAGTGTTCCACACTTATCGTGGGTTTTTAAAGGGATGCTTCTATAATTCCATTGGAATTTTCCCTGACTTTGAAGCTAAATTATGGGCAATGATTTATGCTATCATGTGCGTTTTCCAATTTAACTGGAATTATATATGGATTGAATCTGATTCGGAGACTGTGGTTCATGCTTTGAGAACCAAGACGTGTCAGGTTCCTTGGTGTATGCTAACTCAGTGGGTTGATTGTCTGAGCAAGATCACCCACATTCATGTGGATGTTTCTCATGTCTATCGGGAGGCTAATTAGGTGGCAGACACATTGGGAAAGTGGGAACTCATTGATAATAGAGGTATGCGGTCTTTCACGGCTCCGATTATCATGCCCCACTGGTGGAGGCAGATAGATGTGGTGTGATGTGCAATCATTTATGTAATAACCCCCTGTACTCTTGACTTGTTTCCCTTGATTTTATTTTAATTTTAGTAGGGCCAGCTACCACTAGTTCCAGATATTTATAGTATTTCATTTTACATTGATCATAGCCATATTCTCATCTTATGACAACTTATGATCTTTTATTTTTATCACTTATGTTTTTCCTTGATGATCATTTGAGCTCACCTCTTATTATTTATCAATTTCCTGTGTTATATAGGAAATTAATAAATATAATTTGACTAGAATAGTATATTGTGTAGAGAATTTATGGTAGATATTGAAGCCACATTATAAATTGAGTGATTATCTGTATAGAGGGATAAATGTAAACTAGTTAAGAAATTAATGGCCCTTTTTAGTTAATGATTCGTCCTAATTTTACAAAACTTAAAATTCGGGTGGGGGAGGATTTCCATGATAATAAAGAAATGGGATTTGTAGTAGTAGGTTTTATTAGTGGTAAGAACCCAATAATCCTGCATGAACGACCTAGGATTAAATATGGGTGGGGATGATTTACTTGTTATTGTAGTAGTAATATAATATGTATTGTAGGTGTACTATATTAGTGATACTATTTATCTGAATTTTGTATTTGGGACACCCCTGTGACTTCATTCCATCTACTAGGATATATGGCATTGTACTTTTGGCTTTTTTCCTCAAGGCCTCCATGTCATGTAAGGGTTACCACTCAACATAGTTAAAAGGTAGGATTATCAGATAATAAAAAATATATAATTTGAGATAAACTTAAAAGGACATGGGAATATACGCAATTCAATATTTCTTATAAATTAGGTAATTATGGGATAGTTACAACAGAGGTGGTATATTAAAATAATAAGTAATTATTATCATTAATTAATGATGAATATTAATTTCGTGGTGGTTTTTATTTAAAATTTTATAAAAAGGTATATATATATATATAATTCATATTTTTTGATGATGTTAACCACTACTAAATAGTGGTGGAACATTAATTAACTAATTTGAATTAGTGATGATTTTATAATACCACCAATAGAAAAGAAAATAAAAATATTTAGTGGTTGTCTTTAAAACTACTTATAAATGATTGTTTTTAGAGCGAATCAGGTTATAAAACTGAAATGATGAGATTGTAAAATGAATGATTTTTTTAACTTTTCACATATGAATTCCACATCTATTATATTCAACCATATTTTTTTAGAATAACACTCAGAGTTTTCCATTATACTCCCTCCTCTATGGTGTATCCATGGGTTGACAGGAATCAGTTTATGATGGGGCATGATTTACCTTATCCCCATGGTATGCTAGTACCTTGTATGATAAATGAGGAGGAAGAAGAATAGAGCTTCAAGTATGGAAGAAAAATTAAGCTCATGGGAACACTTGGAAACACACATATTAATGTTAGTGGCCCCTTATGTAGCCCTTGGTACATTCATGAGAGTTTATAAATTAACTCATAAATTACAAAATATATGAGTTAATTATTTAATCATTTCATGCATTTATCACCTGAATGTATCATTGATCCTCTGAATCATTTCATCATATGAAACATTTATAATATTTATATCCAATATAGAAGAAAACATGAGTGACAATTCTTATCATTTGACTAGAAAATAATCATAGGATGCATAATGAATCATATAAAATGATACACTACATTACACATCATATGTATATAGTATTTAGGGAATATCTCTATTATTTAATTTCACATAAAACATATTTTATGTGTGAATTGAAAGATATATTTTTTACAGGCATAGTTTTTATAAAATGTAGGTTTATTATTTATTATTTTATATACCATATAAATATAATGATTTATAGTTCTATTTTTTATATTTATAATTTATCTAATTTATTCTCATAAAAGATGATAGATAATATACATAAATTCTATGTATTTATTTTTTAATTATATATGAAATTTTTTGAAAAAAATTTGGATAAATGTGAATAAAAAATGGATATATTTAAATCATATGATAAAATAGTGAATATAAGGTTAAAAAGTTCATTATGGTGCCACAGAAATAGATATAACCATTCTAGGATTATTTTTCTTTTTTTACATTACTGTAATTCAAGAAAATTTATTCTTAATGAGTTGGAATAACACTTCATTTGTCTTTTAATCGATCAAAGTTTTACATGTTGGACTTAACATGGGGAATAACTAAATATATCTAGTGGGTGGGAAAGAAACATGGTTTATGGATTGTCTAATATGAGTATATATTAAGACTAAAAAGTGATGAGAAAGCATTGAGAGGGAAGGGGGATAAATAAGTGTTGGTATACGTTTGTCCAATTTTAATTTTAATCCCTTATTTCTTCTTCACTTATTTAGTGAATAGTTTTTTCCTGATTATTATATCTTATTTGGTTGGGATGCATATAGATATAAATAGGAAATAATCAAAATTAGGATACCATGGTTTATTCATAGGTTCTCCCTTGTGAAGATGTCTATATCCCTAGTAACATGTGGTTATTATCCTACACACATTGCTTCATTATTTTTATTAGGTAAATAACAAGTACATGTACGGAATTAAACTCCTTTATACAAGAACTAACTAGGTAAATATAAATAAATGAATTACTAGTTTTATAATTCTTTATAGAATATAGGGGTTTTCTTGTTCTATGATGTTTAATAAAAAATATAATTTCACAATTCATTTGAAAGAATTATTTAATAGCCTTCCTTAGTTGCATCACTTCAATGGGTTTCCACATTTTTCATTTGACTTATACAATATGAATTTATTGGTTGTGTCTCTATAAAATTCATCCTAGGAATAATTTTTAGTAAAAAAGAAGTTAATATATCTTCTATTTCTTTATCCTTTGGTGCACAAAGATAATCTATTACTCCAAGATATGATACATATCTATATATTCTTTGACTAAATATCTCATAATTGTATCACTATAAGAGGATCTATCTTTTTCTATGAAACATATTATATATATTTTATCTAAATTCAAAATTATCCATTTTTATATGACCTATATATCCACAAAAAACCACATGATTATTTTCCCATAACATCATCACTTTTAATCTCTTGTAAACCCTAACCATTGAAATTTTCCTCTTATTTGGTATTGAAACTAAACTCATTAAAATACTAGTTATTCTCAGATAAATGGTCTTGGAGAGTCAACATAAAACCTCCATTATATCAGATTAAATTTTGGTCTTATTATATAAAATTAAAACTTCCATATATACCACATGAAATAATATCATTGTAATTGTATATGACAATAAAACAAATGAGTATGTGGCTCATTTTTTGTGGCATAGAGGTATCTTTTTTGACATAGATCCATCATCTTTAGTTCAGAGTCATCATGACCTTGAATATCATGAATTTGTGTCTTTCCATTTCTCAATGTTGAACATTTTATTTGAAACAAACATATAAATGGAATTATTTCATTCGACATGTCCATTTTAGTCTGATGTTAAATCTCCCATAATTCATCATTCTTTAATAACTCTCTAAAAAAATTACCAGTCAAAATGTTCTATTGCATGGTATCACATTCTACACTTTCAACATGTATTTTTAGTATAGAAACCACTATTTATTTTTTTCTATGTATTTAGCACATTATTATGATAAAATAATAGTGAATGAATATTATATATTTACATTGAATGATACGATATTTTATTATCATGTTTTTATATCGTATGAATTTTAATTCCAATGAAAAAACAATCTTAAATTTCATATAAAAAAGTTTTATGTACATGTGTTAATATTAAATTAATATGCTTAAAAGTTATAAAATCAAATCCATACACTCATGTATATATTTAACTATAACAAAGGTATCCTATATAATGTAGATAAAACCTTTTTTTATCGCAGATAATTTTAAAATTTCACCATGATCCTCACTATGGTGTGGTCCCCATTTCATTCTCATTTTTCAAACACCATTCTCACTATATTTTCACTGTGTTGTAGCCTCCAAAAATTTATTATTTCTCATTCTTAGTATTCATATTTTAAATCTGTCACAATATATTTTTTCATTCAAATGTACCATGTGATGTAGAACTCATCTACCTCAGCTAAAATCATGATGTAATTTTGATCATCACAATGTTGTTACATGAAGTTACACTTCATATTATTTTTTGATTCAACATCATTCCTAATAGGATAAATATTATCATTCTTATCTATCAAAGTAATATTAACCAGGACTTTTTTACCTTTACGTATCTTAGAAATTACCTTTACATAATTCAGTGTAAGCATGAATTGCCTATACATAGAATAATGTTAACCACAAATGGATCAATAAATCCCCTAATAATCCTCACATAGATGATTTTATAAATTAATATATACCCATATGTAACTTATTGTTTTCATAGTAAGTTTAAAATGAACTCAATTTACCCTTACACGTACAATTCAGTTTTAATATTACCTTTACATAAATTAAAATCATCAGAGTGACCTTAAACAGAAGGTATGATGACTTTTATGCAAGTCACTAGATTACTAGGTTTCCTTTACACATTTGGCTACTAATATTATTCACCACAAATCACTTCAATATAACATTTACACATATGTATATTACCTTTATATAGAATGAATCTTATTAGAGTTACCATTATTCATATGAATTATACCCTTTCATAGCATGTATAAAAGAGGAAGTAACTTTACAAATGATATGAAATTTTAAATTTATCTTCACACAACTTGCTAAAAATATTAAAATATTAATATTTTATTTTTATATTCTCAAATAAAAAACTGTATGTGGATAAAAATATTTGTTATAAATTCTCTATAATCATGGAACTCCTCCTTTTATTTTGTTTTAAGAAACTTTTTTCAATACCTTGGGATGAAAGTCAAAATATTCAATCATGTTTGACTTTAATAATAAATAAATCTCCAAGACTTGAAAAGAAGGAACTCCATGAATTATATATATATAATGTCAAGTATCTCTAAACACTAATATTTATAGATTTTATTTAATCATTAGGATCTTAATATAATGTAGAAGAGTTCCTTGGATATCTTCTTTTCCAAGAACTAGATTGGGTTATCCTTCTAATCTTCCAAGAAACTTATTTGTGTTCACATATTGACACAATTTGACAAAAATTAAAACAAAACACAAAATTGTATCAATGATATCACCATTTTTCTTTGTTCTATATGTAAAACAAAAAATATTATGCTAGTATGTTTAACCCTTTTGCATATATGATTCTTCATCTATCCCCTTGATCATTTATATTGTCATTTCATTTTCTTATCTCACCATTATTGATAAAAAATAAAAAGAACTATAGATGAGGGTATAGAATCAATCCATTTTTATTAATGTTCCACAAATCATTACAATGTAAGTCTAATTGAGCCACCCTAGATGTATAAAACAAAAGGTTTAGATCTAGAAAATAAATATGTCCCTCTAAAAAATTACAATGGTACCAAATTTAACTCAATAGCTTAACGTTTTAGGGTATTTTCATGTATACTCATGTTGAAAACAATAATTATAATTAATAAATACTTTCCATTTGAAATTACATCCTAGGATCCTACACTCATATCAAAAAAATAGGTTTAATAATTAAATTAAATTTTGTAGATTTGTATGAAATCATCATTGAATAATATTAATGTTTCTTTATTTTAATTTCATTGTGGAAAAAATTTTCTTCCCCTAAATATCAAATTATTTTTCAAAAAAAAGGAACATATATTTTTCAAGGAATACCTTTTTAAATTTTTTTTTTCAAGAACGATCTTGAAATTTTATATTTATATGAAATAAAGGATTTAGGAAGAATCTTAAGAAACCTTCCTCAAGGGATGAAATTCATCTACACTTCACCGATGTATATATTTATATTATATTTTCTTTAAAATTTCCATTGATAAATAACAATAATATGGGTAATTTCATTAAACATGGAGTAATTATTCCATCATATGTTTCATCATTATATATCTTCTTTAAAACTTTCTTCTGCTTCAATTCCCAACATGGTTAGTACAAAAATTCTGAAAAAAATTATATTGGACTAATGTGGTCCTTTTTTCTATTTAATTTGAGTAACATGTTTGAAGGCTTCATCTCAACTAGTTTTCTATCATCATTTTATCTCTGAGACCAGATAGATTCTTCATGCTGACACCACCATTTTAAAAATATGATTTTTTTGGATGCCTAGAATATATTATTCTCTCTTTGAATGGAGTATTATTTTTAACATGATCCAAAAAGTCACAAACATAAATTGGTGGAGTTTTCATATTCTTTAATATTTTATCTTAGAATTGAATAATTATTATACAATGATTTGAGATGTGTCTATATTCCTCGCACCTACCACAAAACACATTGAAACAATTGTGTTTTAATTGGTTGAAAACATCACAAAAAATTCAATTTATTTATTTATTATATTTACTTCCAATTGGATCTTCAATTATTCTTTATTTATTCCATATTTCAATCCATTTTTATATCATTTTGAAAAATAACTAAATATTATTTACGAGTTATATCATCTTTTTTGAACTTTCAAAAAAATTATTAAGTGTGATCCTCACCTATTCATTCCTCTTATTATTTTCTTTCACTTGTCTTATCCTTTATTACTTTAGCTTTCCTCAGTATTCTTTAATTTCAATAGCATGTTGACATAACCCATGATGTGGAATGTTTTCCTAAAAATAAATAGCTTATACCCTTTAGTGTTTCAGTATTCATGAGATTATTTATCTTGGGTTGAATATATTTATTCTTTTTATTTTTTTCCATGGATTCCTCACTGAAATTCTCTATAAGCTTCTTAGGATAATCCTTAGTAAAAAATTTCTCCTATTTATTTCCCATGGAAGGATTTAGTCACTAATTAATATTTCATTTCATTGATATTTGTGGCCTTATTTCTTCAACCCCATTTGACACATGTTCAGGGGGGTTATACTATAATTCTTCATCTATATGACCACTAGACATCTTTACTAAAAATACCATAGAGATTATTTTGATTTATGTACATATTTGAGGCATGTGGATTTTTTATATTTCACTAAGAGTATTTATTTATTCATTCCCCCCTTAGTGTAGGATATTTTTTTCTTCCACATATTGAAAAATTATTCCAAAATTATATAGTAATATATCTAAATCTATTAAAAAAACAGTATCCCACAAACCTCATTCTTTTTTAGGGTAAATCTATCAAAAATGTTATGTGTACAATTTTTTGAATTTTTATTCATTGAATGTGATTATTTTGGAGAACAACTCATCATACACTTTTTTACAATCACTTTGGATGTAATGGTAGTATCACCATCATTTGTATTACTCTATATATGTAATGTTTTTTATTTATTGCTATAGTATCCCTGAAAAAAGGTTTATAAATATTACCAGATTTTGGGATGAATGGTACATTTTTTTGTTATATAATGATCATTATATGTTATCAAAATCAATTTTACACTAGATAAATGAATTTTAACTTATCATCATTAACGGTTTGTGTGGTATATTATCCTCTCTCATATTATTTTGAAGTAAAAAATTTATATTCTTTAAGGTTCACTAATTTAATTTTCAATTCATGTCATTTTATATTAAGGATTTTTTTCTCATCCTCTATTGATATCAATACATCTTAACAAGTTTTTCATAACTATTTAACTTTATTTTTATGAATTTTTATTTTTATTTTTAGTAAAATATTAATCCCTTTAACCTTATATTCTTTGATCTTTAATTGAGAATTATCAACCGTAGTTACACATTTCAATGCATGCGTCATCACATCAACCCATTTCTTATTTTATTATTTTTATAAATTAAAGCAATCCATAAATTTTAAATACTAGAGAATCTTTCTTCAAGATCCTCACTCATGATATTTAAGTATCCTACATTTTTTGAGAGCTTAATACATGTTTGCATAATTTCTTCCAAAGTATTCTCCATTCATTCATATCAACCTTAAAGTTGTGATCTACTCCAATATATTTCTAAAAATTATACAAATATATAAAACTATTTATTTGGGGATGTTATAAAAGATTTATTATAATGTAATTATTAATCATCTTGAAAATTATAACTCAAATGATCTTCCTCACTTAAACTTTTCTCTTTCAAAGTATATTATTTGAAAGACATATTATTTTACCTCATCTTCATCAGGAGATAATGACTTATAAGATAAAACCTTTTTTCCATAAACTTGGTGGTTAATTACACCACCATGTGTTTTTATTTCATACTTGATGTTCCTTATTAAGTCTTACTACATAGGAACAATATTTTTTTTCCTATTTACCAAATAAGTATGGCTTCTAATTACAAGATTCTTTAAGAGTTGAAATATCAATAATGATATATATATATGTACTATAAATTAATAAACATTAATTAATAGTGATTCACTAATCTCTTCTTAATTAGATGAGGTATTTATCAATTTTATCTTTATATTTATTTCCCTTGATGATTTTCTTTCTATATTTGACAGGGAAATCACTGTCTTTTTCAAATCCACACTTTATATATCATTTTAAAATCGAAACAAAAATAAAAAAATAAAATAAAATAATTCAATAGGGGTGTGAATGTCTCTAATACCAATAGTTAGGATCACAAAGGGAGAACCAACACTAGTTTAGGGGATCATTATTTGTTAACTTTTATCCAATTTTAAATTTAATCCCTTTTCAATCCTCACTTATTTAGTGAATAGATTTCTCTTTCTCTTCATATCTTATTTAGTTTGGATGCATGTTGATATAAATAGTAAATAATTAAAAACATCATCAGGTTTTATTGATTAGGTTTACCATTTTATGTATGACTATATCTTCTATGACACATAGTTATTATCCCATGCACAAAAATTACTTCTTATTACCAATGAAATTATGATCAATAGTATTAAATTGAGCTCATTTACTATGTCACTAACTAGGTATAAAGAAATCAACGATTTTATGTTTCTATAAGTCTCTAATGAATATAAGGGTTCCCCGTGTAAATATTATCCAACAATATATTTACATTAAATCTTCTAGAAAATAAACCTTTGAATTTTTACACTTCTGTTGTTTTCAATTTTAAATAATTTATATCACATATATTCTCTTGTAAATTATCCTCAGAGACTCCATATAAAAATTCAATGATATATATGTAAATCATGAATTTCTTTCCTCACATATAAATATATAAAATAACCTAATTTAAAAATATCATCATAACTACATGTGATAATAAAATAAATATGTAAATGGTTCTTTAATTTTTGGTACAAATCCCTGTTAAGAAAATTGGAGCCTGCAACTTCAATACAAAGTCACTAAGAACTTGACTACAATGTGGGTGTGTCTTGACATTTATCATAGGTGAACATTTTTCCTCAAATGCACATCATTATATTATTGTGTCCATACTCATGATATTTTTATTTTTTACTTAAATATCCTACAACTAATCATGTTTTAGTATCACATGACTTTGAAATCATTGAAAAAACCTTCTTCAAAGTCATATAAACAAGTCATCTGAATTTTTATTACAATCAAATTTATATGATTATAGGCCATATTTTTAATGAAATGTACACATATATTTATTTTACCTACACCAAAAGATCCTCTAAAAAGTGGATAAATCATCCATGTTTCTCACATATATCTTATAATCTAAACATGACAATAATTATTACATGGTCACCATTTTCCCCCCTTTTTATACAAAGTTCTCATAACTTTTTCCATAACACTATGGCCTCTAGACATTTCTAATTTCTAATTATTACTATTTGTATTATACAATTTTCACTATATCATGGGACATGTGAGTGTACCCTATGATGTAGAAATATTCTACATATGCAACATAGATATAATTGTGATGTGATTTTTATTATCATGATGTTTTTAATAAAAGAAACAATACATACCATCATTTGAATCAATATAATTTATCAGAATATAAATATTATTTATTCTAATCTCATAACTTATTCTTTTTTTGGTTTATTTTTCATTCACGAAACATAGAAATGACCTTTACATAGATCACTATAATAATTCAGTATCTTTAGATATAATAGGGTTTCTCTTACATGGTTTAGTGAATCCCTAGATAAACCTTATGTGGATGAGTTACCATTTCATGAATACATCTCTACACTTACACAACTCATTGTTTTCAAATAATATTTATGTATAACCTAGTTCACCCTTCCACAGAGAGTGAAACATACATAATACCTTTTCATAGATTCCAATATTTAAATTACATTATATAAAAATTGTGTTGACCATTAAAAAAGTCACAGGATTTCTGGGTTACCTTTAAACAACTTGGACATGCCTTTATATAGATTACCACACTTTCCCATTACCTTTACACATGTGAACTAAACCATTACATATGATGTAGTATATTCAGGGTAAATTTATGCAACTAACTGGTACCCTTAATCTGCAAAAAAAAGGAAGTACCATAATGTACATAGATTAGTTTTAGATTTAACTTTACATAAAGTGATAAATTTCTTTAAGTATTCTTGTTTCCTATTATATTCACAAATACCAACTATATGAGGATGAATATATTTATTATTAATTCCCAATCTTCATGAAACTAATTAATTTCTTTTGTATTTAAAAACTTTATCCAACACCTATGGATGGAATTGTGAATCATTAAACATGTTTCCTTAAAAAAAATTAAATCTCCATGAATTAGATTTCAAGAAAACCTTATTTTTTCTTATAAATAATATAACACCCCAAGCTACCACAGTATGTTTCCCTTTGAATAATGAAGTAGCTTGTGTTGTACACAATATCAAGTTTTAACACACCAAGACCAATAAAACAAGATGTTGTGAATATTAATACCCACTTTTTTAAATTTTATAAATTTAATTTTTTTAAATGGACTTCATTTTTGAAGTCATAAAATCAAAATTAGCTTATGGTCATTTTTTGGTATTTTTCTGAAAACATTCAAATTTTGATGAATAGTGGAAAACACTACGTTATTGTTAAAAATAGACTTTTTATTTAAGTAATTAGTTATTTTATTTTAATTTATTTTAGGTCAAAATAGATACATAATACCTATATATGTTCAATGTAATTCATTGGAATCATTTTGTAAAAAGTTTGAATTTATAAAATTTTGTTGAACTTTTTACCATCTTTTACCCACCTTCTAGGATCAATTGAAAATTTGCATAAAACATAATTTTACCACTTATGTGAGTTGAATTTCAAAAATTCTAGATACATGGTTGACATCAGTAAGTGAAATGTGGTTCAATAAGATGAAAATATTTTTTTGCTGAATAGTAACTTTTGCCTTTTATTTATCACAGTTAAAAGTAAATAAAGTAATTAAGGGTTAAAATGATATTATAATTACCCTAAAACAAGTACTAATTCTATTGGATAAGTGTAATTCGACCGAAAAAACCTTAGGAATAAAATAGGATCCTATTTGGTCCACTTGGACTAGATTAGAGCATTTATTATTATTTTATTTAAAGAAGAGTTAAAAGAGTTAAGTTCAAAGTTTAATAACTAAACCATTTTTAATGTAGGGTTACACACAACATAAATTAGACTATAAATATTAATTAGAAAGATAAAAATATTTTCTATATAATTATACTTTATTTATAATTTTTACATATTAAATAATTTAATTTATTTATAACACAATTTTGATGCAGTATTTACCATAATAATGAAATATTAAAACAATTGATGTTATAAATATCAAAATAAATTTAAATTAACACTTATAATATTTCCACTAATTTATTAGATTAATATGACATGTTAGTGTTGATTAAATAATTTTTTTTGAAGTGATAATGTTTTTATGTCTTTCAATAAAATAAAATTCTAAATAGTGTCAAAATTGACATAATTGGGGTTTTAAAACAAATACTATATTATTAATTGATATAATATTCCAAAAAATATAAGGATTGGTAAAAGGTCTTATAAAAGGTTATATATATTAATACCTAACCACTTGGGGTTCTATTGTCTTGTTATATTATGTTTATTAACCATATAATATAAAAATACAAATAGACATGGTAAATGTCAAACGATTTAACTAAGAATTAAATCTAAAAGATATGGTTAATATGGTGACCAAAATTTGTCTAAAACCTATTGGTTAAAAGTTTTTCCACCAATACCCACTTTATACTCAAAATAAATCATTTTTGATCCATTACAAACCGAAAATAATTTTATTATAAAATAATATTTCAAGATTTTCCTAAAGTGACCATCACCTCTCTTATAAAAGGTTACTTCTCCTTCTCTTAATTACACACCTCCAAATCTATTTGTCTTAGCCAAAAACTACCCAAATATCCTCTCAAATATCCTCCCTTAAACCTATAGCCCTTAATTTTATCAGAAATCCAGCCTAAATAACCTTTTGTATCAACTCAATAGGAAACAGATGAAGAAGAGGTAATATTTTCACCACCATCATTCACATTATTTTCTACTTCCACTTCCTATTTATTTGTTTTTTCCATACCAAAATAATAAATCCAGTACCTTGTACATACTGTGATGTTATTATAAATATGGTACAACCATATTCGTTATTCTATCCATCATATAAATGAAAAATTCACCATACGTTCGTACGTATGGCTTACTGTCTCCACGTCGTGGTGTAGATTGTTTTTCAAACACTTAATTATTTTAATGGGTATAATAATGAGTATAACTAATGTAAATAATAAATATAACATGTCAATGATTCTTTATATATGATATAACATCCAATTACATACGATTTTACCATCTATATAATGATATTGCCGCTCATGCGTACGTAGGGATTACAGTCTCCACAAATGCGATGAGATTCATTCCCCATCGTAATAATTCAAGAATAATTTTCATTTTATGAGTAGAAATAATGATTATGAACAATATATCATTCTGTATATGAATTAAATACATCATATCCATAAAAAATATGAGTTACGTATCCAATAATATAAAGGAAAACAAATCAGCTTACACCTGAAACGATGATACTACTAAAATATTATCAACAAAGAAATATTATAAGATCTTATATGATATCATATTTAGGTATATGATTATTTTATAATTTAATAACAATTATTAAACTATTATACATGAGGTTAAGGTACCCTTGACTAAGGAAAAGTATAAGGTAAGGGTTAATGCCACAATCTTTTTACTTACCTGTGGTTGTTAATACTTAAGTATCTACTAGGACCTCTTTGTCATCCACATCCGTGTTTTCTTAAAAATGAAATTCAAAGCATTTTTACTATTTACTAGACTATGAGTTAAAGTTATTTATACCATTATTTTTCAACATATGTTTTGAAATGAATCTATTCATCATTTTCCAAACAAGGTACTTTATGACATTCTCAACAAAATTAAGGTAAGAATGTCTTTTTTTGACTTATACGGTGGGTGCGGCTATTTTTCACTATTATAACATCGTCGAAGATTCGCATACAATCTTATAGGAATATTTTCAAAATAAATGTTTTATTTTAAAATTATATTACTTTTAAATTATTTCATAATAGAATGAGATATTTCTCTACTAAAAGTTTTGATTTCATCTATGTCAACATCCTTTAATGGATTTTGAGCTTGTTTGAAGTTGATTTATTACGATACAAATCTTTCATATTGTATTGAAGTTTTTGTGATATGCTTGATTGTGGATGTGTTAGTTTTAAACCATTCATGTTTTATGGATAATGTTTTGACATTTCATATGATAGTTTTAATACTAATGTTTATGTTATGTTTAAACCTTTCCATAGGAGGAATGCAATGGACATAGTAAGTGACGGGTGGATCCCACTATAGCTCCTCGGTGCATCAGTATGTCTCATGAGACAAACTATTATCTTGGCATAAGGCCTTGAAAAAAATCTTATTTGTAGTCTTGGCATAAGGCCTTGACTATGTGGTTATGAAGTATGGCATTATGCATTCCAACATTACGAAATTGGCAATTGATATTACATGTCATTATTTGACTAGTAGAATATCCATGTGAATAAGTAAATGGAATTATTTGATTTATCTATGAAATATTATGATGAAGTTTATGTTTAAAAGGATTGTGTTTTAGTCTTATACATTACCTTAATTGTTTATGCCAATCCTAGAATGTTTTCGCTATGTTGTTGTCCTTACTAAGCAACTGAGATCACCCCTTTCTATGTTTTATTTTTCCCAGGATGAGAAGAAGTATATTATGACTGACCTAATAGGATATTATAATGGATGAAATTGGCCATTGGATACAATTGTTTTGTTCTTTTTCATTTTATAATTTAATGTAATAACTATGAATTTATCTTGTACTTCCAATGCTACTAAAATGATCGGTCTTTTGGAATTTTTATCCCTTATGATCATGGAAATGTTATGTAATAATAAACCAACTCTGGGTAACTAGGGTTGGGGCATTACAGTTTGTATCAAAAGAAGTTTAGTATAAACCTTGGAATCTAGATTTAGATTATCTCTGATTATAACACATTACCCAAAGATAGACTTTGGGGATTGGTATAGAAGAACTCCCTAGAATTTTGGTAATTTAGATATTTTGTGTATTTTCAAAGAAATACATCGCTGTCTAGATACAATCAGGTAGTGGAAGATTTCGTAAAAATGTACCTATGAGAGAAAACTCCAACAAGGAGTTTTGGGCATGAGCCGGGGTATCCTGGTACACGACAACGGGCCTTGATGCACTCTTGGTTAAGATACTCCTGGGGGGTATGCTTAGGATAACTCACATTTCCTTTAAAAACCATTATGAAGGATTTATGAGTATATAAATACTCAAAGAATTTTTTTTATGATTATGGATTATATCCTTAAATTTTTCAATTTATGTTAACTGTTTTATAATTATGGGATTATGTATTGGGATTCATAAAATAATCTAGTGTGTGACATTATTTAGAAATGGCACATAGTGGAAGGAATGGAAACCATATCAATGCACATAAACTATGTAGGTATTTTCATTATAGTCTAGATAATTATAGTGGAGCTGATGATGCAACTGGTGCTGATTATCTTATCACCACACCAGGACAAATTACTCATGTTATGAATAATAACCTTACCCGTATAGAGTACCCTCATCCACAACATGAAGGATCAACATTAGACCTCTTCATGAGGCAAAAACCACCAAAATTAAATGGGATTACTAGTTGATTACTAGTTGAGCAATGGATAAGTTCCATAGAGAAAATATTTCATGCTTTTGGGAGTAGAAAAAGAGAAAAAGTTTTCATGGAAGTTTATCGCCTCATGGGAGATGCAGATCAATGGTGGTCATTAATCCATAACAAAATGGAAGATAATGAATTATAACACATGGAATGGAGGGATTTTAAGGATATTTTTTTAGAAAAATACTTTCCTCATGACCATCGAGTGGATATGGGAAGAAAATTATGAGTCTGATGCAAAAAGGGGATGAGAATGTCGCAAATTATGGGGCTCACTTTACAAGGTCAGCAAGGCATTTAGTAGATTATATACATAACACAATGATTAAGATTGAACGATTAGTTTATGGGTTAAAACCATTTATCCATTGAGAATTAGTATCATAATCCTTCTCATCATACAAAGATATTGTCTAATGTGCTATCAAGACAGACAACGAATTCTTTATGTCTTTATGACTTCAAATAAAGGCAAGAGAAGAAGATATATAATTATCACTATGGAAATGGAAGTAAGTGGATGAAGGGAAAAGTTGAATATCCATCCTACGGTAAATGTGGGAAGAAACACCCCAGTATTTGCCCAAAGGGAATGGGAGTCTATTACAAGTGTGGTGAAAAAGGCCCCCAAGATCGCGATTGCAAGAGAAAGAAAGAGGATATCAATGTTGAATTCTACAATTGTAGTGAAAAGGGACATTATGGAAATGAATTTCCTATGCTCGAAGAGAAACTTACCTCATAAAAGGCCAAGGGAGCAAGGACAAGATTATACGATCACTACTGCTGAGGTTGAAGTACCAAAAGATGCGGTGACAGGTAATTTAATGGTTTCATCAAGTTTAGTCAATCATTTATTTGATTCTGGATCATTGCATTGTTTCATATCTTCCTAGTTTGCTAATAAAATTTGATATTTTCAATTTGCTGTAACAAGGGTTTTTTCAGTCAGAACTCCATAGGGAAGTATCATTACAATAGAGTTTTGTGAATCATTTCCCATTAGAGAATATAAATGTTCTTTATCTTCTGATCTCATCATCATACCCATGATTGAATTTGATATAATCCACATAATGGATTGGATTTTGGACCATGTTGTGAAAATTTATTGTAAGAAGAAGGCGGTTACAATTTTTTATGATGATAAGAAGTACATTATCGTTTGAGCAGAAACGTCACCACCTGATTCTTATCTAGATCCACCCCCAGTAGCTCTACTAAATTCAATTATTGGGGAGGAAGAGAATGAAATAATTATGGGTGAGGAAAAGAATGTTCGAATAGAGGATGTACCTATTGTGCAAGAATATATTGATGTGTTTCCAGTTGATTTACTTGGACATCCTCCAGAATAATAAACTAAAGTTTCCATTGATTTAATTCCTGGTTAAAGGACCATATCCAAGACCCCTTATTGAATGGCCACTGTGGAATTAGTAGAACAAAAGAAACAACTAGAGTAATTGTGTAATAAGGGATTTATTCTCCCTAGTGTTTCTCCCTGAGGATCCCCTATCATTTTTGTTAAGAAGAATGAAATATCTATAAGGCTGTGCATTGACTACAGGGATATCAATTCTATAACAGTAAAAAACAAGTATCTTCTGCCTGGAATTGATGATTTATTTGACCAACTTTTTGGATAAAAATATTTTTTCAAAGATTGACCTTCGATCTGGATATCATCAATTGTGTGTGGAGAAGGAAGAAATTCTGAAAACACCATTTCGAACCAGGTTCGGGCATTAAGAGTTTACAGTAATGCCTTTTGGATTGACTAATGCACCCTCTATCTTCTTAGATTTAGTTAATAGAGTTTTCAAGTAATATCTTGATGAATTTGTAGTGGTATTTATTGATGATATCTTGGTATAATCAAGAAGCTACAAAGATCAGGAAAATCACTTGCTCACTATTCTGAAAACCCTTATAAGAAATGAATTATATGGGAAGTTTAGAAAGTGTGAATTATGGATTCATGTGATTTATTTTTTGGCCATATTGTCTATAAGGATGGAATCTCTGTTGATCATTCAAAGAACAAGGAAATACAAGAATGACTGGAACCGACGAGTAATACTGAGGTACACCGTTTTTTCGGTTTAGGAGGTTATTATTGACGTTTCATCCAGAATGTTTCCCAGTTGGCTAAGCCATTAACAAAGATCACACATAAAGGGGTTAAATTTGTTTGAAAAAAAGAGTGTGAAGAAATTTTTGAATAACTGAAGATAATATAAGTAAATGCTCTTATCTTGACTCTATCATTGTGGAACGATGGGTTTGTTATTTATAGTGATGCTTCAAATAAAGGAATTGGTTGTGTCCTTATGAAAAATGATAGAGTTATTTCTTATGCATCACAACAGCTAAAAATTCATGATCAAAACTATCCCACTCATGATCTTGAGTTAGCAGTTGTAATGTATGCTCTGAAGATATGAAGACACTATCTCTATGGTCAAAAATGTGAGATTTATACCGATCACAAGAGTTTGAAGTATATTTTCTCACAAAAAGAACTCAACATGAGGCAAAGGATATGGCTTTAATTACTCCAGGATTATGATTTCACAATAAACTACCACTACGAGAAGGAAAATAAGGTGGCAGATTCTTTGAGTAGAAAAGATCATGGAGTTTTGAATAAGATGAGAGTTGAAAGGTATCCTATTTTCATGGATCTAGTAAATATGGACATGGGAATAACCATGAAAGGTGAAACATCAATACTTTTTCAAATGGTTTCCAAACCAACATTACTATAAAAGATAAAAAGTTGTTAGACTAATGATGAGGCATTTAAAAAGACGACTAAAGTTGTAAATGATGGGATATTGAGTGACTTGGTATATGAAGATGGAATTTTGAAATTTGGAAAGATACATTATGTACCCAATATACCTGATCTAAAAAGGGAATTGTTGGATGATGCTCATAGCTCCAATTTCTATATACACCATGGGAGCACCAAGATGTATAGTGATTTGAAGGAACATTTTTGGTGGGACAACATGAAGAGGGAGATTACTGATTTTTTGACAAGATGTATGGTTTGTCAACAAGTGAAATCTGGATGGCAATATCCTCGAGGAGTCATGCAACCTCATCTCATACCTGAGTGGAAGTGAGATAACATTACGATGGACTTTGTCATGGGGATAACAAATGATCCTAGAAGGAATGTTAGAATATAGGCCATTGTTGACCATCTTACCAATTTAGCACATTTTCTTGGTATAAGAGAAGATTTACCACTTGAACGTCTAGAAATATTATATATTAATGAAGTTGAAAGACTTCATGGTGTACCCCTATCGATTGTTTCTGATCCCGATCCCCATTTTACATCAACATTTTGGAAAATTCTTCAGAAGGCCTTGGATACTAAACTTTGTTTGAGAACTGCCTACCACCCTCAAACTGATGGACAATTGGATTGTACTATTCAAACCTTATAAGACTTGTTGATATCTTTCACACTTGCTTTTCAAGGTATGTGGGATCAATATTTACCTCTGATAGAATTTTCATATAACAATAGCTTTCATTCAAGTATTCAGATGGAACCATATGATGTGTTATATGGAAAGAGATGTCACACACCAACTTTTAATGATGATGTTGGTGAAATAAAACTCATAGGCCAATAATATGTTGAGGAAACAATAAAAAAGGTGAATAATATCCAAACACACATCAAAGCATCTCAAATTAGGTAAAAGAGCTATACCAATAATCGGAGGAAGGATTTGGAATTTCAAGTAGTATATCAAGTTTTCTTGAAGGTGTCTCCATGGAAGGGTGTTATACGATTCAGTTAGAATGGTAAATTGAGTCCCAGGTAAATCCGGCCTTTCAAAATTCTAGAATGAATTGGATTTGTGGATTCTTGTTTGGAAATGCATCCAAGTCTATCCAAAGGTCATGATGTGTTCCATGTATCACTGTTGGGAAGATATATACCTAACCCAATGCATGTACTCACCTATGAGGAAATTGAACGGGAACCTGATATGTCTTATTATGAAGATCCTTTCAAAATTCTTGATACCATAGATCATGTTCCGAGAAACTGAATGACCTATCTGGTAAAAGTTCTATGGAGAAACCATAAGATGGAAGAGGCAACGTGGGAACCTGCGAAACTTATGATGAAGAAACACCTGAATCTTTTTATGTAGTAATATTTTAGAAATTTTTAGGAAAAAATTATTTTTTGGAGGGGAGAATGTAACACCCCAAGTTTCCATGGTATGTTTCCCTTTGAATAATGCATTAGCTTGCGTTGTACTCAACATGGTGTTTTAACATACCACACCGATCAAAATTTCCATTAAAAATAGTAATACCCACTTTTTAAAATTTTTAAAATTTTACTTTTTAAAATAGACTTCATTTTTGAATTCGGAATATCGAAATTATCTTAGGTTGAATTTTTGGTATTTTTCTGAAAACATTCAATTTTTGATGAATAGTGAAAACACTGCGTTATTGTTTAAAATAGAATTTTTATTTAAGTGAATAGTACTTTTATTATAATTTATTTTAGGTCAAAATATATACATAATACCTATATATTTTCAAATTTAATTCAATGGAGTAATTTTATAATAATTTTAGATATATAAAATTTTATTGAACTTTTTACCATATTTTACCCACCTTCTAGGAGAATTTACAAATTTGTATAAAACATAATTTTACCGCTTCTGTGAGTTGAATTTAAAAACTATGAGTGACATGGTAGACATCAGTATGTAAAATTTGGTTCAATAAGTTGAAAATAATTTTCGGTGAATAGTAACTTTTGACTTTTATTTACCACCGTTAAAAGTAAATTGGGTAATTAAGGGTAAAAATGATATTATAATTAACCTAAAACATGTCCTAATTCTATTGTATATGTTTAATTAAACCATAAATAGCCTTAGGAATAAAATATGATCATCTTTGGTCCACTTGGATTAGATTAGGACAATTATTATTATTTTATTTGAAGAAGAGTTAAAAGAGTTAAATTTAATGTTTAAAAATTAAATAATTTTTATTATAAAGTTACACACAATATAAATTATACTATAAATATTAATTAGAAATCTAAAAATATTTCCTCAATAATTATATTTAATTTATAATTTTTAGACATTAAATAATTTAATTTATTTTTGACACAATGATGATGTAGTAATTAACTTAATAATGAAATATTAAAATAACTGATATTATAAATATCCAAATAAAAGAAAATTGAGCCTTATGATAAATTAAAATAATTTTATATTTTAATATTACATGTTAGGGTTGATTAAATAAATTTTATTCTAAGTTATAATGTTTTTATGGCTTTCAAAAAAATCAAAGTCTAAATCGTGTCAAAATTGACATAATTGAGTTTTTAAAACAAATACTATATTATTAATTGATATAATATTACTAAAAATATAAGTTTTGTCCAAAGGACTTATTTAAGGTTATATATATTAATTCTGAACCACTTTTTTTTCACTTGGCTTGTTATCATATGTTTATTAACAATATAATATAAACATACAAAGAGACATGGTAAATGTCAATCAATTTAACTATGAGTTAAATCTAAAAGATGAGGCTAATATGGTGACATAAACCTATCTAAAACCTATTAGTTGAGAAGTTTTATACTCCTAAATTTCTTATCATCAAAAAAAATTATTTTTGAGCCATTAGAAACTTAAAATTATTTAATTATAAAATAATATTTCAAACCTTTCCTAAAGTGACCCTCACCTCTCTTATAAAAGGGTACTTCAACTTATCTAACTTTCACACCTCCAAAGCCATTTTTCTTAGCCAAAACATGCCCCAAGATCCTCTAAACTATAATACCTTAAACCTAGAGTCCTTACTTTGATCATAAATCCACCCTAAAGAGACCTTTTGATCAACTCAAAAGGAAACACCTGAAGAAGTAATAATTTCACCACCCTCTTTCAAGTTCGTTTCTTCTTCCACTTCCTATTTCTTTTTTGTTTACATAAAAAAAATATATTCAGTACCTTATATATAATGTTATTTTATTATAAATATGTTAAAACCATATTAATTATTCTATCTATCCTATAAATCACAAAGTCACCATACGTGCGTATGTACGGCTAATCGTCTCCACGTCGTGGTGTAAATTGTTATTCAAACATTTCATTATTTGGATTGGTATAGTAATGAGTATAACTAATGTAAATAATAAATTTAAAATGTTAATTATTTTGTGTATATGATATACTATCAAATTACATATGATTTCACAATCAATATAATGATATTGTCACTCGTGCGTACGTAGGGATTACCGTCTCCACAAACGCGATGAGATTCATTCTCCATTGTAATAATTCAAGAAGAATTTTTATTTTATAATTAAAAATAATTTTTATAAACATAATTTCATTATTTATATGAATAAAATACATCATATCCATAACAAACATGACTTAAGTAACCAAAAATATAAAGGAAAATGAATCAATTAACACCCGAAACAATGATAGTACTAAAATATCATTAACAAAGAAAAATTGGAAGATCATATATGATATCATATTTCTGTATGTGATTCTTTTATAATTTAATAACAATGATTTAACTATTATACTAGAGTTTAATGTACCCTAGACTAAGGAAATTTTCAAGTTAAGGGTTAATTTTACAATATCTTTTCTTATCCGAGGATGTTAATATATAAGTATTTATTGAGACTTCTTTATCATCCACATCCGTGTTTTCGTAAAAATGTAATTCAAACCATTTTTACTATTTACTAGCCTATGGGTAAAAGACATTTATACCCTTATTTTACCACATATGTTTTTAAAGGAATCTTTCCTTCATTTTCCAAACAACGTAATTTATGACCTTCTCATAAAAATTAAGGTAATAATGTATTTTTTTAACTTATACGGTGAGTGTGGCTATTTTCCACTGTTATAATATCATCAAAGCTTCCCATACAATCTTATAATAAATTTTTCAAAAGAAATGTTTTCTTTTATAATTATATGGATTTTAAATTATTTTAAAATAGAAAGATATATTTCTCTATAAAAAGATTTGATTTCAAGTATGTCAACATCCTTTGATGGATTTTAAGATTTTTTGAAGTCGATTTATTGTAATACAAATATTCCATATTGTATTGAAGGTTTTGTGATATGTTTTACTATGAATTTTTTATTTTTACACCATTCATGGTTTATGGATAAAGTATTGAAATTTCGTATGCTAGTAGTAATATAAATGTTTATGTTATGTTTAAACCTTTTCATATAAGGAATGCATTGGACTTAGTAAGTGACGAGTGGAGCCCACTATAGCTCCTCGATGCATTGGTAGGTCCCATGAGACAAAAAATTGTCTTGGCACAAGGTCTGGACAAAATATTATTTGTAATTTTGGAACAAGTCCATGACTATGTGGTTAGGATGTCTGTCATTATGCATTCCAACATTATGAAATTGGCTATTGATATTACATATGATTATTTGACTAGTATAATATCAATGTGAATAAGTAAATGACTTTATTTGATTTATATTTTCCATATTATGATGATGTTTAAGTTTAAAAGGCATGTGTTTTAGTCTTATACATTGCCTTAAATGTTTAGGCTTATCCTTTAAAGTTTCTACTATATTGTTATCCTTTATGAGCATCTGAGCTCACACCTTTCTATGTTTTATTTTTCCCACGATGCGAAGAAGTATACTATGACTGACCTACAGGGATAGTCTAAGGGATGAATGTTTTCAATGGATAAAATGTTGTTGTTTTTCATTTTATAATGTAATGTAAAACTTATGAATGTATCTGGTACTTCCAAGGATATTAAACTGATCGGTCTTTTTAGATTTTGATCCCTTGTGATCATGAAAATGTTATTTAATAATGCACCAACTCTGGGTAACTGGTGTTGGGGAGTTACAATTAATGACAAGAAAACTTCAAAAACAAATATTCTTATATTTTATTTATTCATTATATACTTAATATAATGTAAAAATTTCTTGGGATTACTTTTTCTCCACAAACTAGCTTAGATTCTCCTTCTAATATTCCAGGATCTTTATTCTCCTTTACATATTGGCACACATTGATAACAAATAGAACAAAACAAAATGTTGGATCAATATTACACCTATAAATTATAAAAGACATCATTTCATGGAAATAAAAATGATGAATAAGGATGACCTTTAATGTTTTTGAAGCTTTTTATGAAGATAAATACTAATGAAAATGTGCCATTATTTTTCAAGTGTAAAAAATATACAAAAATATCACCCACAATGAAACTATATAATTTAAAATCTAGAAATGGATGGAGTGAAACAAGATTTATAGAAAACCTTTCTCTCTTTAATGATATGGTAATAGAATATAATTATATTCATTATCAATCATATGATACAAAAAAATGTTATTTTAATTTTTTATTACCAGTGAAAGAATTATTACACGTCTAAATGATTATATGTTTGGTAAAAGACATATGAATCATGTTATTTAAATTATTTGTGGTGTATTCCAATAATTACAACAATTAGAAAACTATATGAAACTTTTTATTTTATAAATTAATTAACATAACAAATGGATATAATATTTCAATATGGGAGAATTTCTCCACTTGAAGACTCTCCTGGACAATAATAAATTGATCACAAGTTTCCTGAGTTAGGAAATTAGCTAGGAAACCTTCATCTTTTTCTATCTATATATGGAATTAATAATTTTGGTGTAAAAATAAATAGTAATAGTACATGGATGGTGATGTTGGTAAATTATAACATTCTACCATGGTTATTTTTGAATTATAAATAAATAATTTTGTCTATAATTTTTCCAGGACCAAAAAAACTAGTAGTGATATTGAAGTTTATTTGGTTCCATTTATTGATGATTTGAAATTGATGTGGTATATGGGTGTTTATCTATAATATTCACATATAGATGAATAATTTGTATTGAGATACATGTTTTTGGTAATGACAAATTAATTTATTTCTTATTGAAATTTGTATGGATGTATAATTAAAGGAATTTTTGGGTATCCTATTTCTGATGAAGGTAAACAATTAGTTAGGTTTAGATGTTTTTTAAAGATAATATTTCTCAGACATCAGAAAATTTTCCCTCAATGATATAAATACCTATCCTACAAGGCATCATTAGATGGGAATTCAGAAGAAGTTTAAAAACATTATGAGGAGGTAAATAGTTTGAGAAATTAAATCTTATTATCACTATTTTTGGTTAATTTTTTTCAAAGAATATTAATAAAATGAGTTGAAGAAAGTGAGAAGTTTTCTTAAAATTCCCATATTTGAATTGTTTGTACATAAAAAAATTTCTTAATATAATGCATATAGAATAAATTTATTTTGATAGTGTCATTGGAACATTAATAAAAGAACCTAAAATAAAAAAAAATAGAATTAGGTATATGTTGAATATTATTGATATGTGGATAAGGGAAGGGATGATGCTAGTGATGGATGAAAGATGAAATTTTAATCCTTCAGTGGATGAAACCCTTTCTAATAAAGAGTGACTTTAGTTTTCTAACTTATTAAATGGTAAAAAGATTACATATTCATATTTATTAAATATAATATTTATAATTGACCTGAAGGAAAAGGGCCTAATATCATGTGATTGTCATGTTTCAGTGCAATATTTAATTCCTTATGCATTACATGACATTTTTAACATTTTTGGCCTCACTTTAACCAGAATTTTATTATTTTTCATAGCCATATGATGTAAATTTATGGTCTCGTAAAATTTTAAATCTATGGGAAAGAAAATTGATGTAATATTATACGATATATAGATGTTATTCCTATCATAATTATTTGATATAATGGCACAAAAAAAAGTTTAGTTTGATATAGATATCCAACTATATCTTCTTATACATTATAGATGGATGTACCACATTGAATAGAATATAAATATATTTAATGGTTATATCATAAATTTAATCATCCTCGATGTTTGTAGTGTAATTTAGTACATCATTGAAGAAGATGTTAAATTCTGTATTGGATACCTATTTGATGGATTGAATTGGTCTCCCAAAATCCCATCATAGTGGGAACCTTATGGGTGAATGAATTTTAATAATTGTTGTTGGCATAATTAACATCATATAGAGGGATTATGATCAGCTTTAGGTTTTAAATTAAAATAAATTGGTTGTATTGTGCGTTGAAAGTAAAAAAGTAATTATTAGGAATTTGAATACATCAAGGGCTAAAATCTAGATATCAAATACATAGAATCAATAATTAAAAATGTAGTTTCAAGATAATATGAAAATTGGAATTAAATTTATAATAAACTTCAATGGCTATCCTGAGGATCATCTATACATGTATTATCTTATAGTGGGTTTGCAATTAAGAATGATATATTCTATACAATGGAATAAGATGAATGTAATATGATAAAAAATAGAGGATTCAATCTTGTTGTAGAAGTGATGAATTTATCTGGTACTAAGAATCAAAATCCAATTTACAAAAATATGTCATATTATATCATCTTTGAAACAGTATATGAGATAAATTACATAATATTTTATGTGGTGATTTTTAGATTTAAATAGGTTGATAATTGGAGTTCATTTTAAATTGATCAAATATTAATCCTGAATGTGAATTTCAGTGAGGACGGGTAAAATAATGAACCATACATATTGGAATCATAGGTAGTATATGTGTTTTATGCTTTGGATCCTCTAAATAAAAATTGTTTAATTATTCTGTTGGATACTAACACAACTATAGGATTAGATCAACATTCTATTGAGTATATTTATTTCATCAGGATGTCAAAATAATTTTTTAGTGGTCCCAATGTATTTTGTGTCATGTATGTTAGTGGATACCACGTGGAGGGATTTGGATACTTGATATAGGGTATAAATACCTTCTACCATTAAATTTTTTTTTTAAAATAGTTAAAATGTCTCATATTTGTTTTTATATACAATAAATTAAATTAAAATATTATGTGTTAAATAATTTATTTACATGATTGGAATTAATTAATTTACTATTTCTTCATATAATTGATCATTCATATATTTAATATATAGATCTTGAGGAATAACATAGTGGTGATTTTGAAATTAGTAAAATGTTATATGGTGTACAGCATTCCTAATATGAGTGAATCATCTGTTTCACTTATTTTTAGTGTATAGTTTAGCATATTTAATAGTAAAGTTTTAATAGAATAATGTATTTGTTTCATTTTATTTTATTTTTTCTTATCTGCATGAAAAAATCACCAAAATGTATTTTCATTGATGAAATATTACTAATGTATTAAATGGATCAAATGGACAAATTAAAATTTGTGTTTTTATATTTTTTAGAGTGGTTTTCGGATTCCATTCGCATGATCCCAATTGTTCAATCTCATACAAAACCTCAAGTAGGAATTATATTTCTAATATTCTTATGTGGAGAAGCTCAACAAGGTGTCATCTTGTCAATTCCATATCGTGGAAGTCCATTGAAAAAACTACGCACCAAAATGTCATCCCATTATCCTCTATAATTTTTTTAATTCCAATATATACTCAAGGAACAATGAAAATTACCTTCTTACTATTTTTTCTAATACCAATAATCTCAACAATGTGGGACATATTAAACCAATAATATATTAAGGTATAATATAGAATACATTTTTCACTCATTGATGTCTCCCCTCTCAACACCAATATACAATGGTGGTCTTATGTATTCTTTCAACCCAACACCATCTCCAGTTATCAACATAATGACATGTCACATCCCAAAACATGATTTGTTTCCATGAATAAATAGATCAATACTTGAAAAAACACATTAAATATCCATAACCCTAGATCATTCTATCCCATCCACATCCACATGACCAGTTTTCATGATACACATGAAAAAAAGAATATAATCCATAATACTAAATAGAAAAAATAAAAAAAGGGTGGATTGAGATATCCATGTGGGTCTAATACATTAAATATAAGTAGAATTTATTTTTTATGAGAATAATAACCCAAGGAAGGATCTATAAAGTCATACATGGTATAATGTACCAATTTAGAAAAATTATATATAGAAAGCATCTACACAATTCAATATATTATGGAATATTCACCACTGACTATATAAACCACACCTTATAGCCTTTGTAAAGGGTTTTTACACCTGAAATATTAGAAGATTATATTATATAGTGTATTTTTATTTCAATAATTTCATTTATGTGATTTTAATATAGTAGCTTTATTTTTGTTGTCCCACATCTCTTATTATCTTATTTTTATTCTATTTTTCCTTATTCTCCAACAATTATTCTTCAATACTCATGATGGTGAGTAGATAAACCAATGGTGTGAACCTATGTAGGGTATCATGGTAATCTCTAGTTCTCATTATTAATTCATAATGGTCATCCCAAATATATTGGGTGTTAGTGGGTGTATTCTGGTTTTTACACTAATAATGCACCTTCTATGGGATTCCAAAGGCTTTATTCCATATCCAACCAAACTGCCTCCCTTACTTATATTATATCAACTATTATATGATATAATTAGGGAGAATGAGGCATATGAAATTAATATTGCGTTTGGGTGGAGTTTTTAACATGCTATATCCATGGATCATTCATCATTATCAGTTATTTAGGAGGCATGATTAGGTGGGGTGTAGAGGTATCCTTAGTTTAATTAGTCCCAAAATAAAATTAGAGGTTTTTAAGTCATGTATGATGGTATGAATTATTAAATGGATTTTAGAAAACATATATTTATAACAAAGGATTCCACTAACTTAACCTAGGATTTACTATGTTTCCTACTAATAAGTTTTATCCAATTACTATTTTCATTTTATTTAATGAATCCCAAAGAAAAAACCAATCCCATTTCCTTGATCTCAATATTTTTCTAAATGTTGGGGCCGAATCCTCAATTTATTATTTAAAGAAATGTCTTCCTTGATCTCAATATATTTTAAATAATAAAAATAAAAAATATTGAATATAATAGTGAATAATTAGTTAATATTATCAAGTTATATGACCCTTCTAACAACCATGGTTATTGAGTTTCAAGCCTTTTTAAATTTTTATGAATTCCCTTGAATATGTTTCATGGTGATGAAATAATTATCGGGTTCCATTTAAACCCTGATGTATAATATTTTAATATATTAAAATATTGTATATAATCATGTGTGTGTTACCCTATATCTAATAATCATGGTATCTAATATAGAAACTAATTATTCTGTTGAGTCTAAAATGTGGGATTTACCATAGGCACAACATTGGTTTCATTCACATTAAGATTCGTAGTGATACACAGTCACAAACTAATAATAGATGAAACAAATTGATTAATTTGTTTATTTAACTATTTCATTTCATTTAATTAAACTACCTAAAACTAATTCTTTTCTTAAAATATCTCTCTGGATAATCCTATAGGGTTGTCCAGATAACCTAGTGGGATCCTTGTGGGGAGATCCATGGTAGAGATAGTTGGGGGTGACCTTGGAATTGGGGATAGATCATGAACACTTTGAAATTCAATTACATTTTCCTAAACAATGAAGAGAGTTTCATTCACCAACAAGTATCATTACATTCTTCAGGAATGTAGTGGTTTTAAAATTTTATCCTTTTACATGATAATGACGTGATTATATATTAGTCCCAAATTGACTAATATTTAATATACATTCTCCATATTGATTAATTCATTATTTTATTTAGAATATATGAAATCTGTTTTTATTGTTCAACCTTAACCAATAAATTATGTAAAAAACAAAAGTTTCTATAAATTTCTCCCCATTTTATGTTTTCTGATCACCCTATATTCTATGGGTGTTCATCACTGAAAATAGATTGGATGATGATTCAACTATTTAATGGGAACCCATTTTTTTGTTCCATCAACCAGGAGTTCCAAAGATTGAGATTACAAATTTTACATGTTGGATAGTTGCATGAAAAAGACATGATGATTATTATGGAATGTCAGAGGAGAATATAATGATTTTATTTATGAGTTATGTTGTGCGGATGGAAATGTAGGCAAAGAAGATCTATTTTTTTTCCAACGATCAGTGGCCATAATCCATCATCTAGATGTCTATTGATGATGATCAACTTTCTTTGTGGGAGATATAGGAATGAATCATAATTATATCGATGAAGAGGGTTATTAATGATGATTATTCCTCATTAATATGAGTTTCTAGAAAATTAAAATCTAAATGACATGTAGTTTAGAGGAAAATGTTCAATGTGTCTCAATAATATAGTGGATAGGGTCTCAGAGGGATTTAAATATCACATGGTTGTGCAAATGTGTCACACACTATCTGAACCCTACTTGGATAGGTTAAGGTATACCAAGAGTACATGCATAGGGTCCTGTGTTTTCCCACTTGTTGTGTGTGATGGGCTACACACCATATACCCTCATAATGAAACAAGTTAAATTGATAGGGTACACATACAGTTTCCAAAAAAAGATAAAATACTGTATAGCCTTAATACCCAGGATGTAGTTTCATTTTATTAGGTTAATTCTCTTATACATGGGACCTTCCCTAATTATATCTAGGTGGGATTGATACCTGGACCAATGGTATAAGGATCCTCATAGGGAGTGGTATTTTACCATTATTGTCACGGGGTTACGATCCTCTACCCATAGAACTAGTTAGAGTTAGGAATTTCAACAACATTTACAGGGAAAGGTTCCCCAATAAATGGAGTATAATTTTTCCCATCCATAGAGATTAGATGAGGTTAAGAACCTCAAATAGAGTATCTATTTCACCCATTTTCAATAGGTATGTTCCTATAACATCATTTGAGGGAATAAATTTGTGTTTTCATAAGTAATATGGATTAGAAATGATGGATGATGAGTTTTTTGGATGGATATGAATCCCAATCTAGGGTCCCAGTCATGGAACAGTGGATGAAATATCCATTCCAAAATGTTCTAGTAACGCAATTATCAAATTGGTACACTGAGAAACTGATGTCAGGAAATAATAGAATATTAATCTTATAATAATGAAGTTTCCAAGTCCTTCTTGAGTCATCTCCCCTTATATTCTCTTTTACCGTGGAACATATTGATGGGTTCATGATACCGACATCTATACAACCATATCAAAAACAATTATAGGACTGTTATGCAGATCATATTATTGATGAGGACTCAGTTTAGGTGCTCATTCATGTGGTTTTTCAATTAGATGGATAATGAGTATTAATTACACCTGTCAGGTAGAGAGAATGGTCAACCATGGTAGTGCAGTCCAACATATTACCTCATATTGGCTAGTAGATCATACTGTAATCTTTGGTCAATGATGCATGGTGGATGAGTATAATTAATTAGTTTTATAGGTATATACATCCCAGGTTCATAGCTAATCCTGACCCTTAGGTGGAAGAGGAATAGTTGGTGGAAATGTCCTGATTAGTTTACCTCATTCGGATCACTAAAAATCATATGGTGGTGCTCATAAGGAGTCATCTACATGCATCGACCTGACTATGGTGGATTTTGGTGATGTAGATCCTTAAAGAGACGAATTCCCCTAAGAGTCGGTTTTAGTGTCTATTCTTGGTGGAGTACATCCAAATGACTCTAATATTCATACGTATCTAGGATATTTTAGCGTAGTATATGTAGTTATATTCAACCTAGAGTTATTCAACTTTTAATCCCCACCTATATCAGTGTGTTATAACATGTCTTACTAATAGAGATATTTTCAGTAGATCCTCTACCACTTTTTGGTGAGAGTTACGGTCCCTTGGGATTAAATACTTTATATGTTGGTGGAAAACACTAGGATTTTAGGTAATGAAACTTGATGCATTATAATATACACTCTCATACCATAGTTTCCACAACATTAGGTTTGCAAAGAGATTCTAATTTTTCAAAGGCGAGGTGATGTAATTCCTATGATTGATGAGGTCATATCTCCCATGGTTATCCAACCTACCCGGTTGTAATGTACTGATAGACTATAGATGGGAGATAATGAAAAATGTAGTTTCATAATTAAGAGGTACAGAACTATGGTGATTGTGATAATAGAGTTGGGAGAGCCGTAAGAGGTGGTCAACACTATGATCTGATACCACCACCACCACTTCCAGGTTGAGGTAGATGGATGTCAGAAACATGGGTAGTTACAAGATTTATAGGATTATGACCCAGATGCTCTAGGAATGACATGAGGTCTGATTAATGAATTTTATACCATAGATTTAGTATTTATAGAAATATGTGAGAACCATTACTTCTTAAAATTGCCCATTTTATGAGGACTAGAGGTACCAGTGGAGCCTCTAACACAACCTTTACTGATAAAGACTCTTACTGAAGGGAATTATGTGATTACACTCTTCTGAAAAAAGTGTGACTTGGAGTTTGTTGTAGAAAGTTCCACATGGGGACTTTTTATAATTGTGATGAGACCCTATGATGAAATTCTTGGTATAGACTAGTTGTATTCCATCCAATAAAAGATTGATTACTATCATTAGAGGATGACGTCGACCCATTATATGGTTTTATATTTGTCCTTCCTCGGAAGGAAATAATTATAGGAGGACCAGGCTGGGATCGTGTGATGGAGAATGCAGATGATCTCAAATCAATTACCTAGTACCAATCTTGGTGTAATATAACAAATGGTTGTTTGGTTCCCCAATGTGGTAAAGTAATACTCATATTCCTTTCCTGAAGATGTTTCCAGTTTACCTCCTCACCTATAGGATGAATTATTTATCGAATTTAAATTTTTAATATATCCAACATATTTGGTATTATATGAGATGGATCCAATAAATCATTGAGATTTGAGGGTGTAGTTGGAGGATCTTTAGCGGAAAGGCTTTATTAGACCCATTGTGTCCCCCTAGTTAGATTCTATATTACTCACCAAGAAGAAATATGGCAGATTGAGGTTATGTTTAGATTACTATCTCCCAAATTAGGTGACCATTAAGAATAATGATCTATTATTGAGGATTGATGACCTAGTTTACTAGACAAGTGAGGTGAAGTAGTTCTTGAAGATTGAAGTTTGTTCAATCTATCAAGAGTTGTGGTTATTTGAGGAGGATATACTGAGGATGACAATATGATGTCATTACAGTCATTATGAGTACATAGTAATTCTATTTATCTCAACTAGGACCATGATACTTTTTATGGGTTTTATGAGTTTAATCATTCAGCCCTTCATTTAATGGATTATTGTAGTTTTTTGACAACATCCTCATTTTCCTAACATCAGAGGTTGAGAAGGAAGTATATTTGTGAATCTTCCTAGAAATATAGTGATAACATTAGTTTTATGGATAACTCTTGAAGTATTAGTTATAGATCAGAGAGGTACAATTTTAGTGATATGTCATCTTAGAGTAGGGTGTTTTTTTGGACCTAATGAATATTGTGGCAATGTCTTCTTGTGAGCACCCAAAATTGTAACTGAGGTGTAATGATTTGTTTGGTTGTTCAGTTATTTTCAAATATTATTTCCTGGATTCACCAACATCGCAACACATTTGACTTCCTTAAACTGAAAGTGGTATCATTTTATTTGGTTATAGAAGTTCCAATATGATTTACTATATTTATGGAAGAGGTTAACGAGTACTCTTATTATATTTTTTATTGATGAGGGGGTTAAGTACATAGTTTTCTGTGATGCTTATAGATCCAAGATCAGTTCTATATTGATACAAAGGCCTGAAATGATAACTTATGGTTATAGGAAGTAGATAACCCATGAGTGGAAATTCTAAACCCATGACATGGATCATTTAGCTATGGTGTTCATCGTGAATACCTAAAAAACGACCTTGTTGGGGAGTGGTTATTTGTTCTTTTAGACTAAAAAATTCACATGAATATATTAATGCAAATTGACATTAATCTATGAGAGAGGTTATGTGTGGAGTTAATGTATAACTATAACTTCAAGATATGTAATACACCTATTAAGGGGGATGTGGTGGTAGATTCTATCTATATGAAATAACATTATCAGTTCCTAGGCCATGAATCAGAGTAGTTAGCCTCACTATAGCTATCCTTAGTGGATAGGTATGGATCATCATACCTCTGATAAATGGTTGTAACCAATTTCATTATCCATAAAAAGACATTAGAATAACTTTTAAATGTTTATTGTGAGGTCTGGTGCGATCCGATATCCATACGATATTCTCATGGTCAATTATTTAATGGTGGAAGGCATGTCATTTTCTTCTAAGTGTAGTCTATGATTCCATTTTTAATTTTGGATGTGGTGATAAGGGAGTTCCATATATCTCCCTTACTGGTACATCCTAGTGTACTAAATATGAAAAAGGATCATCAATGATAGTTTTGGTTGTTAGTGATAAAGAAGTGTTTTGTAGATTTTGTCTCTCAATGACTTATCTTTCAGCAGGTAAATACCGACCATCAGTTTTTGACAAGTTTATTCAACCCCTAGAGGATTCATAGAGGAAGTGGGTTATCATATCCATTTATTTTGTGATACTGATAGCACATTAAATGATAGTTCATGGTGATATATAGGTAATTGTTGACTGACTCACTAATTAAAATTATTTTCTTACTATCTAGGAGCATAACTTCATGTAAACCCTAGATTGCATGTAAGTTAAAAAGATCTTTCAGCTACATAGAGATCCCTTGATGATTTTATCTGAACATGATTCTCAAATTATATAACTACATTATAGAGATATAAAATATTTTTTAGGGTTTAGATTCATATATGTGTGGGGTTTCACACAAAGACTGATGTCCATACTGAGCCAAACATTCGAGTTTTGGAGGATTTACTAATGGATTGAGTTTTAGATTTTGGATGAAGCAAGTAGGATCATTCAATAGAAGTTGAGTTTTTATATAACCACAACTATCACCACATTATTGACAAAACACCATTTAATTCAATTTATGAAAGACATGATAGGTCAATTTTATTCTGGTTTGAGTTGGGAGAGACCCAACACAATGTTCCAAAATCAGTGTTGAAGATGACTAGAAAGGTAAAGACTATTCATGAATGGATTCAGATGAAATAAGGATATAAATAGTCATATATAGATTTTTGAAATAGCATCTTGGAGTTTGGAGAGGGTGGTCATGTGGTTTTGAAGGTCTCAAATTTTCGTGTCTTATTGATATTTATCAGAAGTGGATAGTTGTCTTTGAGGTGAACTGGTGTATTCCAAATTTTTTATAGGATCAATTTTTTTTCATACCACCTAGATTTACCTTCACAACTAGAACAAGTCAATGATTTCATCAATTATTCACATATAAAAAGATAAATACGCAATCTAAGACATGAAATTGATAGGGGTGTGTTAAATACTGAATATTGACTGACCTTTGAGGAGTACCCAGTTGAAATACAGGATCAACAAGAGAGAATCCTCCAAGGGAGAGAAATTCCACTAGGCTGTGTCATGTGGTAGAAAGGTAATATATGGGAGATATCATGGGTGTGTTAGAACTAGATGTGATATAAATTCCCTCACATTTTTTTGGGAATTATAATTTCAAGGGTGATAGAACTAAGTTGGGGAATATTTAAAAACTTTTGTTATCAGTTTGCGACCCTTTTTAAATTTTTATGAATTACCATGAATTTTTTTATGGTGATGGTGTATTTATTTGGAGATATTTAAATACTGAAAAGGAGTATTTTATTTTATATAAATTTCTATTATAATCACATATAATTTATAAAATATATTATAATAAGAGCCTTGGATGGAGAAACCATGGATACCATTGAGTTTGGAACATGGGAATTACCATATTCATGACATAAGTTTCATTATCATCATCTTTCATGGTGATGAACAATCACAAGAAGATAATTGATAAAATAAATTGATTAATTTATTTGATCTATATATTTCATCTAATTTAAATTTCCAAACCTAATTATCTATTTAAATTTTTTCATTGAAGACTCCTCAAGGGATAATGACATAACCTAATGGGATCGGTGAGAGGAGAGATATAAAGGAGATCATTGGTTGAGACCATGGATTTGGGGATCAATCATGATCACATTAAAATCTAATCACATAATCAATGACAATGAAGTGATCTTAATTCATCATCACGTATTTATCCATTCTTTAGGTAGGGTATTTTTTATGATTTTATGACCGTATTTGATAACTACATGATTATATATTATTCCTAACATACTAATTTGAAATCTATAGCTTCCATGTAGATTAATTCATTCTGTTATTTTTAATTTGTGTAATTTACTATTTTTTCATCATTTTTCAATGAATGGTGTAAAACCCAAACATGTCCATTGATCATTCCCCACATTGATATTTTATGGTTCCCCCTCAATTATATATATATGATAATCATTGAAATCAGATTTTCAAGTGATTCAACTATTTATTAGGAATCCATTTCATTCCATGATAGATCACAGGTAACATGTATTGAGATTGTTGGGTTTTAATGGTGGATTGTAGATTGATGGATATAAAATAATGATGATACAAAGATAAGGGATAATCAAATGATGGTGTTTTTTAGTCAGGGTGCATGGATAGATTAAAAGTAAATTAATATCTATTTATCTAGTGAATAACAGTCTAAATTGAACTTCTGGACAAGCATTGATGATGGTCAACTCATTTTGTTAGAGTTATGAGTATGATTCATGGTTGAATTGATAAAGGGGGTGAAAAATTTAGAATAGTCATCACCTGCATGATTTTATTAAAAAATCATGACCACGCAAAATGTAGTTCAAAGGAACAAAAGTTGTGTGTCTACTATTGTGGACGGTAGGGTTTCCAGGGGAGTTAAAAATCACATGACGACATGAACGAGTCACACACCATGTAAAAAATCACACACAGTATAACCCCAACATTTCAAGGTCAATGTGTATTAGGAGTAGATTTCTAAGTCCTAGAATTATGCCACATTACATGTTCGATTCATTACTCCATGCATCACCTTAGTAGGACATATTTTTGAAAGATGGGGTACAAACTGAGTTCCCACATAGATATGTCACACCGTGTATCCATAATCCACATTTTGTACTTCTTTTTTCATGTGTTTGTTATCTTAAACATGAATTCTTCCAACATTATTCCTATTTGGGGTTGATATCTCCCCTTTTAGGGTTGGGACCCTCACAGGGAGTGGTATTTCTGCCATTTATTCCGGGGGATGGGATACTATACACGTGGAATCAGATAAAGTTAGGAATTTCACCCACATTTATGGGGTAGTGATCATCTATATATGGAGTAAAATTTCATCCACCCATCGAGATCGAATGAGATTGAGATACTATAGAGGAGTTTCAATTTCACCCTCAATCATGGGTTATTGATCCTCTAGTTTGATATAATGCAATGAAAATATAATTTCTTAAGACTTACAAATCAACTATTTTTATGTTCAGTTTTTTAACTAGATGTGATTTTGAGTCTATTATATTGGAAATGTATCCTTATATTAGTATTTCAAGGTGTTTTCCAATCCCCTACCCTCTTTTCATGAGTTATATTTGACCTTATGCATTAATATTTACATCATGGTGATTTATGGATTCCCTTATAGGTATGTTTATACTCACCACTAGAAGGGTTATTGCAAAACATGCCATCTCATATGAAAAAAACTAGTTGTATGATAGATATGAAGGATGAAATTCTGTAGGAAATGTCTTCTGGTTCTTATAGGTTATGGTAGTGGGACTTGTAGTTAAATTATAGTTTCCTTCTATGACGGTTTTCCCCCTCTCCTCACTAGTTTTGACCTACTTGTTTTTTTATTGGGAACATATTTACCCCTTTAATTTGATTATGTGATATCATACTAAATGAAGGATTCTAGAGGATATGAATTCATTTTTTGTAAAAAAAAATTACTTTTCAAATTATTATACTATGCATACGGATAAGTGTGTGAGTGTATATGTTTTCATTAAGATATGGTCTCCCATATGTTTTTTATTTATACTTGGGGATTCTCACTAACCCCTGTCCTATTATAATTAGACTGGGACCTGACAATCCTACTGTGGGGAGGAGGTATTCAGAGAACTCGCCCATGACATCAAAGAGGACCTTGAACAAAATTTCCTTGAAAATGAAATGAAGGAACTCAATGGTCTATATTTTTAATTTCCGAAAAATAACTAGTATTTCTAGAAAATTAGTACGAAACAGAACTTTTCTCTCCCTTTACTGAAGAAAGTTTGGAGGTTTTGTAGATTATTAAGGAATATTTACTAACCAACCAACCCAACAACACTCTAGAGGAATTAGAAATAGATAATTCACTTTAGGAATCAAAAGTGAAGGGATTAGAAAATTAATTTGACTTAATTTTATCTAATAACTCATTATTTTAATTTTATTATGACTGCTTTTGTGTTTCTTTTTAAAATTGTCCAATCGACATATAGTCCTAGTGAGTGAAGAAGAAGAATAAGAACCAAACACCAAAGATAATATTATGGTGGAATTTGAGGAAAAGACCACCAAAAAGGTGGATGTTGAAAATAATAGTCCGATGTTCAAGTGTTGATGTGACTACCACCTCCAAAAACATATATAAGATCACATATTGATAGATCCTATAAAGAAACAACAGATGGTTCCTAAGGAGAGACAAATTCTCGGCAATTCCTATGGATGGTTCTCTTCTACCTTCTTCATCCCATGTGGTTTATGATAACGGTACTTCTGATAATCGATTATATCAAGATGTTGATGATCTAGGAACATCAGCTGGTGTAAATTCTCCAATGTCTTTTAGATATAATACTCTTGGTGGGGTTCCTTCTTCTTTTCATCCATTTTTTGAAAATTTTTATGTCTCAATCTAATGTTCTTTATGAAGGATCTGAAATATGTATGTATTTCTCTGCATCGTCTTTTGAGGAAGATTTGGATTGCCTATACTGAACGTTGGTTTCCTGTTTTTGGGGTTCACGACATCCTTTTTATGTTTTCAAACATTTTTTCAGGTCTTGGGGTCTTTAGTTCCTGGTAAAATTTCTTCAATTCACAGTTTATTCTTCTATTTCGTATTGGGTTCTTGGGAGGATATTATTCAGGCATAGTGTTTTTCTCCCTGATATTTTTGTTGATGGAACATTAGCTAATCCTAATGGCCTTTATATTCTCATCGCAAAAAGGAGAGATCAACAGTAACTGTTTAGATCAATATACTGGGTCTTCCCCATCCATTCCAAAATGAAGGATTCCTAAAGATGAATGGTGATTCTCTTGGTGGATTCTTATGCTCAGATATTAGAACTAAATTTTGTGCGGATATATTAGTGGCTATAATTTGTGTGGAATTGAATTTGTCTCATTCGATACCAGATAAACTTCTTCTTCACGTGCAAGATTCCTTTTCATGGAATCAAGATATAGTGTATCCTATTTTTCCACATTTTTATTCTAATTTTAATATCCATGGTCACTCTATAAATACATGTCATAAATTTCATCTGGGAAAGTTTCAAAATCAAGGTTAGGATGTTAGGTCTGGATCAACTCGAAGGTGTGATAAGATTGTTTGAAATGATTCAGATATTACTTCTTCAGATATTGATGTCTCCTATGGAGTGATACAAGAAGAGTTTCAGATCATTGATAAAATGGATCATATATCTACCTCTTCAAATGAATATACGATAAAGTCTAGAGTTTCATGTTTTGAGATAGTAAAATATATCCCACGACAAGTGTTTGAATATCTAGTTGATGCTTGTCTTTATTTTCTCTTCAAACGTTTATTTTATTCATCATATTGTGGTATGAGTCGATGTATGTTTCCTAGTTTTTATGGCCCTCCATTTCTTTTATAATCTTTGTCACAGATTGGTTATAAGAAGAAGGGCAATGTATATTATCTAGATTCTAGCTCTTAGGATGGTTCTGATCAGAAGGTCATTACAGATCCTGTGTCACATATTGGTTTTGAGAAGAAGAATAATATAGATTATAGGTTACATATTGGTGATGAGAAGAAGGATAACGCAGATTCTAGGTCGCAGATTGTTTCTTACATTTCCTGTTTGAAGGATATGGTTGTTTACTTGTTCTCTAATAACCCAGGTGAAGTGGAATCTTTCACCTTAGATAGAAAGGTGATTTCTTCTGATCTTTAATTCCCTTTGGATGAATTTTATCTTTTATCTAATATATATGTCTCTTATTTAAGTATCAAAGTACCAAAGGAGAGATTATTTTCCCATTTTGAGAAGGCAATTTATTCTGGTGCCAATCCCAGATCTCTTTCTTTTCAATGATTCATGTTTTTATATGGATGCCTAGGGTATTGGTAACTGGGTTAAGTCAGATTTTATTTCTTCTGAAGTCTCCAATTATAAGATTTCATTGATGTGTATTCCTAAACATAAAAAACCCCCAGATATAATTGGTGATTTTTCTAGAAGGATCAATATTCATGGATTCATTCATGCAGACTAGATTAATCCTTATATTTGGATATTTTGGCACAAAAGTCTTGAGGTAGATCTTATTCTTGCGGATTATCAATTCATTACTATTAGATCATAACGAGATTGTTAATATTTTTTTATCTCCTTCATTTATGGGAGTTGTGATCCTCAACATAGGATTTTACTATGGAATAATATATACCCTTTTGATCCTGGTAATGTTCCATGGTTTTTTTCTAGTGATTTTATTCTAGTTGCTAAACCAGATGAGGAGAAGGGTAGATATCCTTTTCCTAGATGATCCAGTAATGATTTCATGCTTTTTATGAATATAAAAGCACTGCAAGATATTGGTTATCATTGAGATAAATTTACATGGTGTAATAATCAAAAGCATGAAAATAGATCTTGGATTCCTTTGTACATATTCTTTGGTAATATACATTCTATATCCATATATACTAATAATAATGTTGAGAATTTGATGCGAGGAATTTCTAATCATTCTCGAGTAATGATTTCTATTTCTTCCTAAAATAATAATTTTGTGAAATTTTGATATTTCCGTCATTGTAATGATGATCCGTATTTTCATGAATTGATGAAACTCTCTTGGGAAGAACCTGTTTAGGGACATTCTTGGAATCTTGTTCATATTGAACTTTGTCATCCCAAGGAAAAATTAATGTTATGCTAAAAGAATCTCATTCTTCTAGAGAAAATTTTACATGATTTCATGCAAGATGTTGAGCTTCTTGAACTTCATCTGGAGGATGAATGGTATGAACAAATTTTTGAGGATCTTTATAATAAGAAATATTATTTACTTGATTTGATTCTTAAACAAGAGTGGATATCTAGGGATAAAGCTATGATAAAATGATTACAAGAGGGAGATAGAAATATAGTTTATTTCAAGCTTGTATGAAAGAAAAGAAAAGGTTCACTAAACCTAATATTGCATTTGAAAATGGGTGTTTTTGATGACAAAGTCTTGATTAGAAATATGACTTATTCCCATCTTAATGATCTTATTGTTGGACCTAATGTTAACAAGCCTAATGGTTATACTAGAATCTCTATGGAAATTTTTGATGTTATACCACATTGTGTTTCATATAGTTTTAAGGATGATATGGGATCAATTCCTCAAGAAAGAGAGGTTTTGGATACTATGATAAATCTCAATCCAGACAGTTTTGCTAGACCTAATTTCTTTCTTGTTTCTTTTTATATATCATTGTGGGATATTATTAAGTATGTCTTTATTTTTAAAATTCATGATTTTTTAATTGGTTGGAAGTTATCTCAATCTACTTGTGGCACCATGGTGGTTCTTATTAATAAGAACATAATTCCTACTTCTATCCTCCACTATCTCTTTATAGGAATATGTAATGTGTCTTATATGATTCTTGTAAGTTTTATTTATTCAAGGGTTTCATTTCATTTACCCAAGTGGATATCTCTTAAGCAGCATGGTTTTGTGAAAGGTCGAACAATCCAGGGAGACATATCTTTAGCCCAATAAATGATTAGGGACATTAACATTAAAACATGTGTTCTAATGTGACCATTAAACTTGGGATGAATAAAGCTCATGATTGTGTGGAATGGGGATTTATTAATAAAGTTTTTGTAGGTATGGGTTTTTGTTCATGGAATGTTGATTTTCTTTTTTTCTGTTATTGTTATTCTTGGTTGGTTGATTCTTTTATGGTTAAATAATATGGTTTCTATAAATCTACTTATGGTCTTCTCCAAGGGGGTCCAATTTCTCCAAGTATTTTTGTTTTAGTTCAAAATTTTCTTAGTGGTTTGATTCAGAGGGGATTTAATCATGGTGTTATTCTTCCTTTTTATCATGGTATGAATTCCTATTAGGTGTCTCATCTCATGTTTTCTGATTATTCTATTATATTCATGAATGCTTGAAGTAGTTATTTGAGTGGTTTGAAAAAGATATTGGAGGAATATTGTCTTTAGAGTGGTCAAATCATTAACAAGAGAAAGAGTTGTTTTAATATATCCCAAGCCTATACCTTAAGATGTGTGTCTACTATGGGTTATATTATGAATATGTAGATGGGTGACTTTTCTATTCAATATTTGGTGGCTCCTCTATCTTATAAGAGGCTTAGAATTTCTTATTTTGAATATCTGATCAGCAGATTTATGACCCATATTATTAACTGGAAAAACTTTTTTCTATCATTTGGGGGTAGAATCACTTTGATTAACAATATTCTTCTTCATTATCTTATTCATGCACTATCTTCTGTTAAGGTTCATAAGGGTGTGATAAATAATATTTACATAATTATGGTGATTTTTTATGGGATGCTAAATCTAAAGGTAAGAGAAATTTGGTGTCATGGGATAGAATGGATTGTCCTATGAATGAAGGGGGGATTAATATTCGATTCCTTAATGATACTATTAGGTGTATGCATGAAACATTAGCATGGGATGTTCTGGAATGTCGAACTCTATGGGTTAAAACTATTCATGGAAATTCGGTGGGAGATAGAATTTTTATGGATGGCCATGGTTCACCTTAATGGAAGGTTATTGGTTACTGTTTTAATTCCATTATGCTTCACTCTAGATGGATGGTTGGGAAGGGGGAAATTTTGTTTGGGCACCACAACTAGAGTGGTGAATTAATGGGATATCAAGGGTGTCTTGTGTCAAACATATTATTCAAAGAAGCATGTCCACACCCATCTTTTATTAGTTTAGTTTTGGACACCAAACATCAGTCCCTTGTCAATCTTATTAATTTATCATTTGAATATGATAAGTTTGTTTTCACTCCTTATTCATCTGGATCTTTCACAATGATATATTTTCATAGGATCCTCAATGTTCCTAATCCTATGAATCCATGGAATAATATCCTTTGGGAGAAGGTCATTCCATTGAAATATAATTTCTCGTTGTGGAGGATTAAGAATGGTGTTGTTCCTAGTTCCGAAAATGTTAAAAGATGTGGGATATACATTGTTTCAAGATTTTTTTGCTGTATGATTCATAGATAATAAATTTCTAATCATATTTTCGTTGATAGTGATTGGGATTTTAATGTTTGGGTAATTTTTTGTGATTTCAAAACTTTTTATTCTCCAGTTATGGTTATTCTTTCTTTTCTTGATCGTTTGTTTCATGGTTCGGGTACTGAGAGTATTGAAGGATCTTCTCATGTTGTAATTCTTCTTCCAGGATATTGGTGTTTATGATAGACTAGGAACATGAATCTTTATGAAAATATTGAGATGAATATTGGGATTAATATATGCAGAATTAAAAATATACTTTCTGGTTTCATCAGGGATTTAGGGAAATGGAGGGAGGATTCTACTTTGTAGAAACTTATGTGTAATCATATTGAGGAAGTTCTCCTTTTATTGGTGAAAGTGGGAATGTTTTAATCCTCCTTCAAAACGTCTAGATCATAATTGTGATGGTTCTTCAGTTTCAGGCCGATGTAGGGCTGTAGGTATTGTTCGAGACAGTTGTGGGTCTACTGTATTAGCCTATTTTATCAGGCTGGAGAATGGAAATTATTCATATAATGAATCTATGACTATATTATTAGGTCTCTATATTTTTAGGCAAAGGAAGTTTGAAATTACTATTGTTGAAATTGACTAATTACTCTTAAATAATGATTTACAAGATTATGGTGCAGTTCCTTTGTATATTTCTTATATTCTTAGAAAGTGCAAAAACTTTTTGGAGAATGATATCAGAGTCTCACACATCTCGAGGGAGGGAAACCAGGTTGTGGACTATCTTTCATAGATTTATATTCTTGGTATGGATTTTTTTTTTCATTATTTGTATAGTTTGAAACTGGAAGGGGTTAATATCATTAGAGGATATGCTCTTGGTCTCCAATACTTTAGACCCCCTTGATTCTTTTATTTATTTTTGTCTGTCTATTCGGGTATTTTCTTCTTGTACTAATTGTTTTCTTTGAATAAATAAAAAAATATGAGTTTGATAGACCCCATAATTGATAACAGGGATCACCCATTTCTCTCTCTCTCCCACTTCACTCTTTTTCTTAATCCATTATATTGGTTGGTACTATCTTCATTTCTTCTGGGGTTCGCACTCCCAGCATCCAATTATGAATATTGAGAGAAATAATATGCTGTGGTTTAAATAACCTCATAAACATTTTTGTTGATGATAATAAACTAGTACTTCTTAAGAAGACATAGTATAAAATCATTACTTAAATGGGAGTTAAACAAAAAAGGTTATATCATTATATCTCACTGTTGTTTATTTACCCAAGCTTTGTGTTTTGTTCATTAATGATTGGGGTAGTTAATTTCTAGTGTGGGGGGATTTTAAAATATTTATAGGTTTTTTTTAATTTTCCATTATTTTTTTATATTTTTTATAAATGGGGTTTTTAATTATTTTTCTCAAATTAGATATAGACTATCCTTATGTCTCTATGACAGAAAATCCATTTTTGAAGATATGGATTCCCTTGTTCTGAAAATAAAATAATGAAAATTAATTAGAAAAATATTCCAATTGATCATAATTTATAATTTATAAAATATATCAAATAATTTTAATTTGATTAAATATAACACCCTATGATTTCAAATTATATTTTCCATTGAAAACTGATGTGTTTGAAATCTTATTTCAGATGCAACCAACCAAAAAAACCAGTGAACATTATATTACTCTTAAGATGGATCCATTGAGTTTGAGGATATAAATATAGATAAAAACCCTATTAAATATATATATAAATTAAATTTTTTCATTTTTATACTAATTCACTAATAAAATTCAATTATTTTAGCTAAATAGCAAATGAGATCATATTATGTGTAAAAATCTATATTTTCTAAAATTGGATTTTTCATCCATTTTATTATATGATTATATAAATAAAATATATTCTATATAAACATTATATTATAACTAATTAAATTAGTAATTGATTTGAAATAATAATAATAATAATTCATATTTTGAAAATTTATTTTCATATAAAATCAGTTTTCATTATAACTATTTTTCATATTTAAAATTAATATATATTAATTTTTGAGTTTTAGTTTTAAAAAAGTACTAATTTTTTTATTTATCCTAAAATGATTATTTTAATTTAGAAAACCCATTTTTCTATTTTTAAAAAATTAGTAAAATTAATTTTAATAAACACTATTTTTGGTCAATATTTTTTAATTAAGTATCCATCTGATGGAATTTGATTTTGGATTTCTTTGAATGACATATGATTATTTTTTAATTTATATTAAATAAATTGAAGAAATAGAAATAATTAATATTGATAATTTTATTATAATTATATTTTATATGATTATGAATTTAATTATTCTAAAAATGGTTTTATGTATAATATGAGGAGGGCTTGTGTCAAAGTGTCTGTTATGAGTTTAAAATTGACATTTTAATACAAAAAGTGTCACTCAATGAAAAGTGAGAAAACAAACATGTATTATATTGATAATTTGGGAAAACAATTCATAATTAGTTTTTGAAATGTATGAATTAGTCTCATGTCAGAACAAAAAATAATGCCACATGTATGGATCAAAGTGAATCTTTCCTGTTTTAGATTAAATTTTAGTAAAAAATAAAATTTTCATAAAATCACTAAGGAAACACATTCTTTTTTGTTTTTATACATTAGGGAAATGATCCATACGTCATTTAAGATGTGTAAAAAATCATTAAAACCCAAATTTGATGCATGGTGTGACCGTGATGACTCAAGGTGCCTCTTTTTATTCAAAATTGGCATTAATTTTAGCAAATATAAAACAACAAACATAATCAAAACCGAGAAAACACATTCATATTTTTTTAATAATTAATAAAATGATCTATATGTCATTTTTGACATGTATTAATCATAAGAACCTAAAACTGATGCACGATGTGACTAGTATGACTCTAAGTGTCTGTTATCAGTTTAAAATTGTCATTTTAATAAAAAAAAGTTCTACTTGTTGGAAATTTAGAAAACATGCTCTGAATATCATGAAATTGTTTAAAGTTATTAATAATTAATTTATGATGTGTATGAATTAGTCTCATGTAAAACCCACACAAGATTTCACCTGTACGGCTCAAAGTGTGTTTTTTAGTTTAAAATGACATTTTGGTGAAAACAAAATTGGCATAACCAACACCAAGGAAATGAATTATTTTTACTTTGATACATTAGTAAAATAATCCAAAAGACATTTGGGATTTTTTTGAACAAGTATCAACTCAATTTAATTCATGGTGTGACTGTGTTGACTCTAAGTGCATCTTTTCACTCAAAATCGACATTAATTTTAGTGAAACAATTGACATTCTCAAAATCGAGAAAATAATTTGAGCTATTTTGGTAATTTTAGAATAGTATCCATAATTTATTTTTGGCATGTAGGAATCTGTATCACTTAAATTTGATGAATGGTGTGACCAGAATAACTCCAAGGGTCTGTTATGAATTTAAAATTGACATTTTTTTTCAAAAAATTTTCACTCATTGAAAACTGAGAAAACACACTTGGATTTTCATGATAATTTTGGACTAATATTAATAGATTATTTATGATGTGTATGAGTTAGTCTCATGTAAAACCCACACACGATACCACCTACATGGTTTAAATTGCATGTTACAAGTTTAAAATGATATTTTTCTAGAAAACATAAGTAGAATTCAAAAAAATGAAGAAACATATTATAACTTCTTTTATACATTAAAAAATGATCCTTAAGTTATTTGGGACATGTTGTAATCATATACACCTCCAAATAATGTTCATTGTGACTAGTATAATTCAAAGTGTATCATTTTATTCAAAATTGACATTAATTTTAGTGAAAAAACTACTCACATAATCAAAACTGAGAAAATGAATTAATATTGTATTGGTACTTTAGGAAAACGATCCATATGTCATTTTTAACATATAGGACTCGTCCAATCATCAATCTGATGCATGGTGTGACCGATATGACTAAAAGTGCATCTATTTTTTTTAAAACTACATTAATTTTAATAAAAAAAAACTGACAAAGTCAAAACCAAGAAAAATAATTTGGATTATTTCAGAAATTTAGTAAAATGATCCTTAAGCCATTTTTGATGTCTTTGAATCAGTCAAACCTCAATTGAACTCATGGTGTGACAGATATGACTCAAAGTGTACCCTTTTATTCAAAATGTACATTAATTTTTGTAAAAAACATCTTAAATACTCTGTTATAGTATTTTTCTTATATTTATGTCAGAAATTGTATTCCATTTAAATTTAGTATACGTATCTTATTTTGGTAATTCATGTTTTTATTTTTTCTGATGGAGTGTGATGTTAAAGCACAATGAAAGCCTTATTTCTAGTGTCATTGTGTCCTATAGAATCACAATATAGTTTCCCACTTTATTAGTGCTACAAAATACAATGATAAATGATCTATTTATCAACACTTCTAAAAGAATTGATAAATATCCAATTATTAGTGCTTTAAAAAGAACTGATAATGAAATCCTTTATCATCACTTGTATTAGAATTGATAAAGGAATCCTTTATCTGTACTTTTTAAAGCATGGATAAAATATTCTTTATCAGCACTTCTAAAAGAACTAATAAATACTATCTTTTATCAGCACTAATAAAATGATTCTTTATCAGTGATTTTATTTTCACTGATAAAGTCCTTGGGCTTTTATCTATGCTGAGGTAGTCATTCTTTTTCTAGAACTAATAAAGGCCAATTATAATGTTGTTAAAGGCCTCTTTTTAGTAATAATCTATTGTGGTGTCATATACATAATAGGTATTCTCTCTATATGATTCATGTTTGATATAATATCATATATTATAGTTATCAATAAAATTTGTGCTATAGATAATTTATTTCTACCATATGATGCTACTCAACATTATAAGAAAACTTTTAGTGACCTTGATGGTGGGGTAAAATTTAAGCTTAATCAAAAAGATAATCAAAAAGTGCCTCATGAGATGAATTTTTTGAAAAGTAATTAAATCCAAAATTTGGTGTCAAAAAATTTTGGTTGGACCAAATGATCTTCGAAAACCTATTGAAAATAATAAACCAACATTGATGAGTTATATTAGTTATCAATTCTAAATTTAAAGATTAATCAATATAAAAAATGGTTGTATGGTTTTTCCTAAAATAAAGTAAAATGTTTGTGAACAAATTATTATAACATACAATCACAATTTCTATTTTTTCCATTTTAATTATGTTATGAAAAGTGATTTTTTAATTTTTTTAGAAGAATGCATTTATATTGTGAATATATAGAATTTATTAAATTTTTAATATTTATAGAAAGGTTCTTAAATTTTTTTAAAAAATATTATCACCTAAATATTTGAGAGATGCTAGTGAGAATATTAATCTTCACCCACTGAAAAAATAGACCAACTTAATATTCTAAAAATGTTTCTCTTTATTCATTTGTTTATCTAAGGAGGAGGAATTTATTTTGTATTAAAAAATATTTCTAATTTATTTTAAATGATATGTATAAATTAATAATGTTCATATATGTTTTTTTAAAATAAAATAAGTCTACAGAATAAGAGATTCATGATATATCCAATATACATGTTTCATAAATAAAGGATCAGATACAATTCTCTAATGAATTAACTGGTCCATATTTTTTATTTATAATAAAATGATTTTTTTTTTATAAAATATTTTTCATAATTGGGTTGAGAGGTATTTTCACCCGTTGTTTCCTCACACCACGTTCATACCACATCATGTGGTCTAAAAGAAGGATAGTGTTCAAAAGGAGACCAAACATGCATATAAAAACATGAAAAATATAATGGATGAATGTGTATTTGAGAAAAATGTTTTATTTATTTTTATGTTATATTTCAAAGAATAATAAAAAATATTATGTTTTTATTTATTTAGTATAGAAATAAGATAAGTCAAATATCACGTGTAAAAATGAATTTCTTTCAGAATATTTACCTCAATTAGAGTAATATAAATGTGTTAGAGGATTGATATTTATAGTCTTAATGAGAAATTAATTTAATAAATGATTACCACTAAAACCTTATTATAAGGAATAAAAAATGATAAATAATAAGGTGGAAAACATTGAGGAATAAATAAATAAATAAAATGAAGTTTTTTCAAGATAAAAAATATATTTAGAAACAAATTGAGATATTAGTGAAACAAAAAAAATCAATAAACCAACAAGGATAACCTAATGTTCACTCATTGAGTTTCAAGGGTAGTTTTCCACTTCAGATTTCTAATGTCCAATGGAATCATTTTTTGAAAATAGTTTATATTATTTGAAAAATATATAGACATTGATTATTTAAATTCGTTGAAAAAATTATAGGGTTATTTTTATTATGAATTAAATCATTCATATCTTATACAACACATCATTGGAAGAGGTATGATAGAAAATACTCAAGGTGATACGATTCAAAATACACAATTACTAGAAGATAATGTGAGTGTTTTGATCCTCGTAGATAATGAGACATGATTTGACATATGAGTTCCCCCTGAAAATATTTTTTTTCAAATTATTGAACAAGAGATTTATAGTTTCATATAATGGTCAATCAATCTTTTTTATCCATATAAAGGGAAAATAGTATTTTTCCAACTTAGGTTATATTTTTTGTATTTTATAACGACTGAAAATGTTAAACAAATTTATGTAATTTCATAATGGGAAATAAAAAATTATATTAAAAATCCATGTGGATTTGTTATTGCATCATGAAATCTGACTATATACCCTTGTTTGGCTCCATCACAGGCATTGAAATAGATAATGAATTTTGTGATTATTGAAAATTTATATTTAAAAATGAATTTACTTTTACATTTATATTCACAGAAGATACACACAACTCTATGAGTGTTTATTTTTTTAGTCATCCCAATGTAAATGAAATTATATAGAATTTATGGCTAGGGGCATCCATAGTAATTATACAGATGGGGAACCTTTACAAAATTATTATGTCTCATTATTGATATACTAAATCTGTCAAAATTATACTGGATCTTTTTATTCAAGATATTTATATTAATATTTAGATATTTCTTGAAAAGTAAACTAGGTTTCTATATTATCAAGTTCCCAACTTCATTCTATATAATAAAATATCACAAACCTAGATAAAATTATATGTAAAAGAGATGAAGTTTCCAAAGTGTTTGTAATGAAGAAAATAGTTGATACACACTTTCTAATACCTACCATGAAAGGGTAAAAATAAATACTCATATTAATATTAGATGTTTTGTTTGTATTAATATACAATACAAATTATTATTTAAATTTTTATATGGGGAATTAGTTGCTAATTATATAAAATCAAGTTAATAATACAATATAATTTATGGATATAATTCTTTAACATCTGAAAAATTATCAAAAAATGATACCCTTTTAGTTAATAAATATTATATTTACAATATTGGTTTTTCTTTAAATTGTATGTTATATATTATGGATTAATTTTAATGATTCATTAGATAGTATATATAAGGTCCTAGGCTTAAACATTAGTTAATCTTGGGTTATTTCAATAATTCACATGGTGGATCTTTTCAGGTTTAGATTTTTAGAGAAATAGATCATAAATCCTGCATTACATTCCACATTTAAACAAGGTGGTTACATCAAAGACAATATTAATTTTTTCCACCAAAGGAAACATATTTAAAATAAAACATGGTTTCTTTCTTGAAACTTCCTCGACATTATCATCACATCATGTACGTTTCCCTTGACTTGTGAAAAACATTTCAAAAACTTGGGATGAGCATACAAAGCTCTGTAAGGGATATAAAAATAAGGAAAGAAAACATTAGTCCATGTATACATAAGAATCATTCAAATCATACTTTACTCATAAAACATAAGCACTTTAACATACCTCATTAAATCATAAGATTTATGAATAACTCGTAGAAATCATAAGATATAAATGTAACTTGAGGCATTTATAACATTCTTACGTAGGGAGTAACCCTCATGGTTACATTTGGAATACCCATCACAGTATATTCCCTAAATATCTTCGGAGAAACCTTAGAGTTTATCTTCTTCGTGTTACCCAATGCATTGGAGAGCTATCTCGGGCTCACCCGCCCTTAGTTTATCACAAAACCACCTGACTTCATAAACAATGCCTAAGCACCCTAACATAACCATATCACATAAAACATGCATAAAGGAAACATAACATTTTTACATTTCAATCACAAGATATCAATACAAAACATTTATATAATCAAAACATTATCAAAACCATTTAAAATACCAAAATAAAATAAAAGTAAAACATGGTATTTATTTTTCATTTAAAAAATTTATTGCTTGCAGAGGAAGCCGAAACTCAAATAATGGTCACGGTGGCGAAGACGACATTGTCGCCCCATATGTAACACAAAAACATTAATTTTGTCATTTAGTTAAATGATTCATGTAAAAATATTCCTTTTGAATGAAATTAAAAGTCAGAAGGGTTTATTATACAACTAATAAAACAAGGTCGTATATAAATTGAAGTATGCCTCAATGAAAAGAAGATTGAGACGAAGTCCCTTACCTCATGTCCGACTTGTTCTCGTTCGTTATTTATATTCCTGAATAATAAATATAGGTCAATTTATAATTTATTAATGACATAATTTAATGTTTATTATTCAATTAATATCACATATTATCATGTTATAATAATTAGTTAATTATGTGTGTTCATATCATACGTTTTGTCGATGTTCGGTACATGAGTTAAAAATGAACTTGTTTGAAAAGAATTTCCAAAGTAGTTATAAGTACATCACCTCAAAAATGGTATTAATGATTTAAATATCATATATACCTAGTATATATTCATTTTATACTATTCCATAACATTTGGAGGTAAAAAAACGAAATGCACCGTTCATGGAGACGGTAGGCCGTACGTACGCATGAACACTACTTTCATTTCTTTGTCATATTAGAGGAATTAAAACTAAATGAGACATATATATATATATATGATAATTTATGTATAATATATATCTTATATATGTAACATAAGTTCATTAATTACATTCTTTATAAATTCCATGTTTGGCATCAGCGAGTCACTTCACTTGAGGGGGCGGTAGTCCAGACTTCCTCATATGAAATTATTGCAGTTCCACAACATGAAAAGGATAACGATGTGATTTAAAAATAAAATTCAGAAGAATATTGAAAAAATAAATAACATATATATCATATATAAATATAGTGACATCATAATTTCCACCATGAAATATGTTAAAAGAAGATTGAACAATCATCATTTCCTGAGGTAGTAATTCGCCACCCACAGAAACAGTATGTTCTTTAACCATTAGACAGAGGTGTGTGTAAGTGTAGATAGAATCCTTATCATAAAAAAATACTAGTATATTGGGTATACTTGTGTTACTATGGGATAAAATAATAAGAAGATATTGGTGAGTGAATAATGAAAATAAAAGGAAGAAACTCAAGAGAAGACATTACCTCTAAATCAGGTAACCCTTTTTTATTTGAGCCAAATGCTTCCTTGGAAAGACTTATTCCCAAAGTGAGGATTATAGGGGTAATATATGTATTTTTAGAGATAATATGAGCAGAGTTTGTATGAGAAAAGGTCTTGAGAGGTGTGGGTAAGGTGGTAGAGGTGGGGGACTTTTATAAGAGGGAGGAGGGTCACTTTTGGAAAGTCTTGAAATGTTACTTTATTATAAAATGATTTTCGGATTTAAAAGATCTAAAAATGATATATTTTTAGGATAAGGTGATAAGGGTTATAAATACATCCATACAATAGGTTTTTGAAAAGTTTATGTCTTATATTGTACCTTATCATTTCATTTTATTTATATCGTTCATTAAAGAGGTAATCACTATATCATCATAGTGTCATAAATAAATTTATTTATTTAATGTCTAAAAATTATAAAAAACTTCCATGATGTAGGAAATATTTTTATCATTTCAATGAATATTTATAGTCTAAGATATCATTTATATAAACAAAATTAAATTTTTTTTTACTTAGGATATACAAACCTTTCTTATATTTCTCTTCTTTTTAAAAAATAATGCCATAAATGTCAGTATCACACCCATGTGACTCCATGGTCCCTCAAGTTCGGTAAAAATATGCCCATGGTCTTCCATGACTCAAAAAAGTGTATTTTGAGAAATGTTGGGGTCATTTATATTATTATGATATTATTTTATTACCCTTAACTACCCGATTACTAATTAATCACGATAATTAAAGATAATTACCATCATTACTATTCACAATGTCCAAAATCAAGAGTCTTAACTACATAATTTGGACCTTATGATTAAAAATATGTAATAAATTCTTACCAAATTCCAAATAGAGAAAGTTTAGAAATTAATTTAATAATAATTCTCGTTGTCAAAACAAATAACGTGTTTTTAAGAAACAATATCTATCAAAAGATTGACAATTTTTTATGTCCAATTTCAAAGTGAAATTAATTCTAATGACCACCATTGGATTAAATGGTAAAAATATATTCTAATTAAACTTAAAAACAAATTAAAAAGATAATCTATCCGTATAATTAAATTATATGAAAAATCAGTTTTGAAGTAAAATGCAGTATTTTTCAGTATTCATTAAAAAATGAACATTGTTAGAAAAATACAAACAATTTATCCAAAGTAAATTTCAATGTCCCAATTCTAAATAATAAGTTTAGTTTGACAAATAGAGATTCTAAAATTTTCACAATTTAGATTTAAAAAAGGTTTTCCATCAAAAGGTGGTAAAATAATCTTTTAAAAATATTAGAGTATTCTATGAAAAGATTTGATTTATTTTCATTTTTAGCCCCTAAAAACTATCTAATTCATAAATAGACTTACATATGAAAATATATTATTCTTTACTTACTTGGGATGTTATAGTATAATTCTAATGAATCAATTAGAAAACATTTTAATGAAGATGAACGTGGACAAGAAACTGATCGATTACTATATAAGAAAATATATTCAAGTATATATACTAATAGTGTATTACTAGAAAATATATTATTAATTTTTTTTTTATTATTTTCAATGTTTTCACAATGAACAAAACAAAAAAAATATCTAAAATTTTGTTAATAATACTTATAAATTAATGAAGGATTTCATGACATATTAAATAATTAAAACCCCATGAAATGTACATGTTATATTTTTTTTGAATATAAAAACATTGAAATTTAATTTACACAAAATATTTCATTAATTATATAATTTTCAATATTATTTACATGAAAATAAATCATTTCCATAGGATACGTAAAATGTATATGGGGATGATTGGGAAGGTTATGCAGTGTTATAGTGTTTCTGAAAATTTTGATGTTTTCTTTATATAAAATTTATTTATGTAATTTAAAAATCAAAATTTTAACTATAATAATAAAAACCATATAATTCAGGCTTATGGTGTGTTCGGAATGACCTAAAATACTTATTTCACATTTTAACTATTTTCTAGGTCCAAAATACAAATCACATAGTCAAAATTAAAAAAAAACATTATCAATATTTCTAAATACTCTAGGAAAATTACCTTAAATTAATTTAATGAATTTAAGAAAGAATATCTCATCATTTTGATGTGTAGTGTGGTTGGAATGACATAATGAATGTTTTTTTAAATTTAAAGGCTATGTAAGTTCAAAACACATGCCACATTGTAAAATATAAACAAATGATCTTATATTATTATAATAATATTGTTAAATAATACTTGATTCATTTTTATAACCTATAAATGAAATTTATTCTTTATGACATATGGCTTGGTAAGAATAACCGAAAGTGTCTATTTTAAATTCAGGAGTGACATTTCAGTTAAAACATTTGGGTCACAAGTTAAAAACTAATAAGATAAACTTATATCAACATTAAACTCCAGGATAAAAATATTTTATTAATTTGTTACATATATTAATAAAACACATTTCATTTTTAAGTGTGGTGTTATTAGACAATCCTAAATAATATTTCTCCATTTTAAGTTTCACGAAGATTCAAAACACATGTCACATGATAAAAAATGAGAAAAATGTTTTATTTTTAATGAAACTATGTAATAAGATTATAGATTTAGTTAAAACATTTGTTAATCAACCAAAAATTATTCTGATGTTCATTTTGATTAAAAAACCAAAATTTCATGTTTTTATTTTTAAAAATATATTTTATTTAAAATCATATTCCACATAGTCAAAACCATGAAAAAAATCATTGAATATCCTAAAAATATAGGGAAGAAAATATTTCATTCATTGTTTACTTATATGAATGAAAAACACATAATTATAAATAAAATGTAATCCGAATAATTAATAGTCCAGATTTAAAATTTAAAATAGATATTTCAAATAAAAACACATTTCATGTAGTCAAAATCAAGAATATTATATTAAATTATCATGAAACTAAAAGAGAAAAAATTATTCGATTAATTTATAACATGTGTAAATGAATCTCATGATATTTTTACATGTGGTGATATTGAAATATCCTAAATTAATTTTTTTAATTCAAAATGTAATGTTAGTTTAAAATATATGTCACACGCTCAAAACTAGACAAGAATACTCAGGTTTTCAAAAACATGAATGAAAATGATCTTATATTAATTCAGGACATGTAATAATAAATCCTATATCATTACAACATGACATATGGTTGAAATCAATAAATGTACATGTTTTGAATTTAAGGTATTATTTAATATAAAAATTCACTTAACATGCTCAAAACTAATAACACCAGCTCAAAATATCATGAATACCTAGGATATTATCATTTTGAATTATTCACTTTTTTGGAATGAACCAAGTATAGTTATGATGTGATATATAATGGGAATGTTCCAATTTATTTCTCTCACTTTAAAATATATATTTTAGTTAAAAACATATAACCCATGGCCAAAATCTAGAATTTAATCTATATTTATAATGAAAATCTAAGAAAAAACCACTATTTAATATGTGGAATGTATAAATGAACCTCACTTAATTCTAAAACATAGAGTGGTTGGAGTGACCAAATGTACATTTTTCATGTTTTGTATTTTTTATATCTAAATCAATAATTACATGTTAAATATGAAAAAATTCTTGGTTTATCATAATAATCCATTAAAAAAAATATTATATTCATTTATAATATACAAGAATGAATCAAACATTATTCTAATGTGAAAGAAGTGTGTAATTACCCAATGTATTCATTATAAATTTAAAATTAATATTAAAGTTAAAAACACACAACATATTCTCTGAACTAAAGAAATAAGTTCAGAATGGCACAAAACATTAATAGGAACCATATATTCATTTTTTTGATTTATATGAATGAATTGTATTTCATTATAATGTGTGGTGTGATGGAATGGCCTTAAGTTATTTTTTCCATTTCAAGTGTTATATAAGTTCAATATGCGTGTCATGTTCTCATAAATAAGATATCATTCTGATTTTTTTTATTAAAACTCTATGTCATTGATTTTAGATTTAGTATTGACATGCATAAAATAATTTGAAGTCATTTTAAGACGTGGTTTGGTTGAATTGACCTAAAGATAAGTTTTCAATATTTAATTAGTTTAAAATTTATTATTTTCTAATAATCAAATTATAACAACTAGAAAATGTACATATTTTATTTGTGGATGCCATTCCCCCGGATAACGTTTTACTATATTTTATAATAGAATCATATAAAATGAATTTTTATTTCATGAGAACATCAAACATCATGCCTAAATTTGTACTAATAAAACTATAAAAAACAATAGTAAATACACATTAAATAATATCACATTCACTTCAACAAACTCCATTGGCCAGAAATTCCCCAATAAGACCCCTTCTATAATGACCGTATGAGGTAAAAGATACATTAAGAGAAAAATAGACTTTTGAAAAGGATGTGTAAGAACCTTTTTAATTGATGTATTGAGTAATGATGAGAGTATGATAGAATATTTATATGGAAATATGATCATCTAAATTTATTTTTTCTAAATTAATAAAGATGATTAACATGATGATATTTAGTCAATAACTTAGTTGTTCATTACAATTGTTCATTATAGTAATACGTTCTAATGATCATCAATATTATTCAATAATATAATCAAAAATATTATTTTTAAAAAATATAAAAAATTTCTATTAAAATATCTTAATGTGGAATTATTAAATAATTTTTTTATTATATAATAATAATAATAAATTATTTCTAAAGGATAGTACATCTTGATTAATTATATTGTATTTTTTCAAATGTTTAGAATATTGATTATTCTATTAAATTTGTAGTTTGCAATAAAATAATGACTTATTTATATGATATAATTTTTTCATAAATTACGTTATTATGAATGATATTATTTTGAATTAAATATTATTATAAAAATATCCATTTCAAATATGATTGATAAAATAATTTCATTTTGTCCTCGAAAATTTTTTAGTGTGTGAAATTTTAATATGCATATACAACCAGTTGTTTTTAATAAATAAGGAATTTTATTTTTAAATGTTCATGTTATAATATATTGATAATTATTATAATAAAATAAAAAACATTTTTTAAATCACAACATTGAATTTTTTTGGGGTTAATTTATGATAATTTTCAAAAAATACATTATTTTTTCATGAATAGTAAAAACAGAGTTTGAGGTTTTTAGTATGTTTAATGAATTTATAATTATGTCATAATTATGTAATAAATAATCAAACATAATACACAACCTATATTATGTTATTTTATTAATATCAAGTATTTTAATATATTTTAATCAATTTCAAAACCTATGATTTACTTTCCAAAGTCTAAAATGGAAACTTTACAATTAATGACATTGTTTTTGTGGAAAATGTATTTATCCATTCAAAAATGGTATATAAAATTATTATCTACTTGTTTGTATTAAAATAAAATAAAATATGTCCCAAATTTCAAAAACCATGGGCATGTCCTTGATTTTTCATTTTCCACAACAAAAATTTGCAAGGCTAATTTTTGAAAATTAATAAACAAATCCTCCAATTTTTCTACAAATACCCACCCATTTCTCCATTTCCTTTTACTTATAGTCTATAATCCAAGAAACAATAGTATTTTTTTTCTTTCAAGGAGTCTTACCAAGGTATAATTAATCCCCCCCAAGGTACCAATCCTCTAGTTTTAGGCATTAGTTTTTAAAGTAAGGGAATTCTCCTTCTATTCTCTTCAATTCAAGAAACAGTTTTTATAAGTGTCTTCATATTGTTATGATTACTCACATTAATTACCCTTTTGATAATAAAATTATTTTCAAATTATATTTCATCAATGGGATATTCTTTCACACACAAATTTCACCGTTTTCTAAAACCATGTTTTATACCCATTATGCTTCCAGATTTACTTCTCATAATTTTTCCTTTATCCTCATCAATTATATTTTATTTTCAACTTATGAATACCCAAGACTCTTCATTTTACAAGGGAATTCATGTAAATGTAAAAATTATTTATTTTATTATTGTATTTACATACATGAAACCCACATTCCCTCTATATGGGTTAGAAATGACATAATGACGATGTTTTTTGAGAACATTTGAAATGACATAATTTTGATATGAAACAAATTTTTTTATTATATAATTATTATATATGAAATTTTTAATTATTATATATGTGGATCACATTAATTAATACATACTATGTCCTCAACCTGATAGTGTACCAAAGCATTGGTTAAAGAATTTAATATACAGAGATGACAAGTTTTACGATGCCTTAGTGAATAACTTTGGTAATTATGATTTTGGACACCATATGGATGGACATTAGTGATATGATTATGAATATATATATATATATATAATGTTTTTGAAACTTTTACATTTTATAATTCATGTTATTTATTTTATGGTATATCTCATTTTTATATGATCATTCTTCGTTTTGTACTTCTTGATCACATGCTAAGTGTTTAATTTTTTATTCCCTTGATGGGATTTATTCTAACAAATTTATTTGATATATTTCCCAATGATACGAGATGTAGTGAGTTGAGTTTTGGTGAAATAAAAATGGGGTATCCAAAAATAATTAATTAATGTTTATTTTTATGTTATACTCATGCAATTCAGGTAATATGTACCTAATTTCTAAGATACAAAAACTTAAGTATCTTATGAATTGATAAATGTGTATATTGTAATGAAAATTTATGTAAACAATGGTGGGATTAAATAGTTTATATGAAAGGTATGTTTAGTTATTTGTGGGATATAAGATTATAAATCCATATTACGAACCCTATAGAAATGTTTAAATATCGGAAAACAACCTGGTATTTTGGTGAAATATTAAGTAACTGGTTTCTGAGAAATGAAATCCTTATCTTAGTATGAACAAGTTGATATAGATTTGAAATAGATGTATCCAAGGGTATCCCCTAAAATCACCACTTTGATATTGACTCGAATGGGAACTGGTGCATCACAATGGGCCTTTCTGCACTAATGGTTTGACACTCTTATGGGATATGTTTGGTAATCCCAAGATTTTTATGAACAACTATAAAGTATATAAGGATAATGTAAAAACTACAAAAACATTTAAGTATATCATTATATAATCATGATATTCTATAACAGGTTATAATCCATATTAGCCAATGTATTAGGGTACTAAATAGAAGGACTCGTTGAAATAGCAGATGCAATAGATAATGTGATGACAACCTTCCTAATATGGGGGGATCTGATGTAAGGCATCTTGTGTCTGTCCAAAACCAACTATCATGTATTATGATTATCAACTGGAATATAGATGAGTTCCCAAATTGAAAAAATAAGAGAATTTATGGAAATTTTTTTAGGAGGAATATGAATAAGAATAAAGTACAATGACCCACATGTAAAATATATGGGAAGAATGATTTGGGGAACTTGTTACATGGGAGTGGAAACTGTTATAAGTGTGGAGGAGATGACCATATAACATAGGAATTTGGTAGTGAGGTGAATCTTCAAATTATCTACACAAAAAACAAAGGGAATATATTATAGGCACAGCCTGATGGTCAACTCTACAAGTGTGTAAAGCTTTGGATATTTGCTGATATTTTTCATAATAAAAATATCAATAAATGGGAAAATATTCTGCTTAAGGTCCTATTAAATGTTATATGATGTAGATGTGGGGAAAATGTGAAATTTCAAAGTCAATTACCTATTTCAATGGATAAGATGGATTATAATTTGTAATATACAAAAAGGGAAGTACATTGGGACTATACATTGAAAATTCCGATCTACTACACTAGAATTTTTTTTTCGGGTTGAGAGTATATTTTATGTGGTATTTTTTCTAAAATCATCGTGTCACAAGTAAAAATGAATTTATTTCTTTAAAGGAAAACTTCTATAATTATTGTATCACTTGTTAATGTTTAATGAAATATTATTTATTCAAATTATATATCCTTTAGTTAAATTTAAATAAATAGATTAAAAGTATCATCCTACATATTTATTTTTTTCTTTTTTTTCAATGGTTAGAATGAAGAGCTTTTTACATGTTAAAAATAATTAATGTTATGTTTTAGATATTCTATTATGGAAACTTATTAGATGAAAGGAAATAATCCATATAAAAAATTCTTATCACTTCCAAATGTTTTAACCACCAATATTATTGGAAAGACTAGATTGAATTATTTACGAAGTTTTTCAAATATTCAACTTACCCGTAAGAAATTGTTTGATCTATCAAAATCCTGTTATTTCCTTATATCATTGATGTTTTGGGAAATGATTTCAAAGGAAATATTATATCATCTATTTTGGGAATATAAGTACCAACATGGACTTGTCCCTTTATTTGTTGGAGTTTTAGACAATTTTTGAAGGATGTATTAAATATTACCAAATTTGAGGATGTTTGGGATATTTAGAATTAATGGCATCGATAAATAAGAGAAAATTGCGAGGATTCAATTTATTTAACGGGTAATAATGAAAAAAATACAAAAATGAAATTATTTAATTTATGGATTTCGTTAATTCCAATAAAGATTAATTATTTTTTATGACAGAATCATATAGAATGACTTTTTATTTCATGAGAACATCATACATCATTCATAAATATGGACTAGTAAAACTAAAAACAATAATGGGATACCCAAACTATTTAATAGTATATTCACTTCAAAAAACTCCATATGATTGAAATTCCCTAATAATATTACCCCTTCAATAAAGACCATAAATGAAAAATTAAGCATTATGAGAAAATTAGACTTTAACAAAGTATGTGTTAGAACCTTTTTAATCAATTTAGTGAATAATGATGAGTGTATGCTAGGATATTTATAGGGAAATGTGATCATCAAAATTTACTTTTTTTACTAATATAAATGATTATAATTATTACATCTATTAAATAAATTAGTTTTTTATTACTATTAGTTGTTATATAAATACATTCAAATGATCATCAAGATTATTTAATGAAAAAATCAAAAAATTATTATTTCTAAAAATAATAAAACACATTCTATTAATATCTTTTTATGTGGAAGTATTAAATAAAATTTGATATTACTTAATAATCATAATAAATTATTTCTAAATGATATTATATTTTAATGAATCCCGATGTAATTTTTATAATGGACTCATTTTCGATTATCCTATTAAAATTTTAATTTTCATTAAAACAAAGATTTATTAAAAATATATAATTTTTTATAAACTATGGAATTATGAATCCTATTTATTTTAAATAAATGGAATGATAAAAAAACTATTATTCAAATATAAATGATAAAATAATTTTTTTAATCATTTTTATGTTTGAAATTTTTTACTATGAATATACAACCCACTATTTTTTTAATAAATAAGGATTTTGATAGTTAATAATTAATTTTATCATATTTAGATAATTACAATGATAAAGGAAAAATAATTTTTAAAATAATAACATCAAAATTTGGATTGTTTAAATTTATAATAATTTTATAAAATACTTTAGTTTTTCATGAATCTTAAAAATATAGTTTGAGGTTTTCAGTATGTTTAATGACTTAATAATTATATAATAATGATGTAAAAATTAAATAAGCACAATATATGTCCTAAACATGTTATTTTATTAATATAAAGTATTTTCATTGATTTTAATCAATTTTAAACCTATAATTTACATTACAATGTCTAAAATTGAAACATTAACATTAAAAACATTATTTTTGTGGAAAATTTACTTTTACATGCCAAAAGAAAAACAATTAAATGATGATAAACTCTTTTGGATTGAAGTAACATAAAAAAGTTCGAAATTTTTTAAAATAAGGGTAAGCCCGTGGTTTTTTATTTTCCACAACCTAGATTACCTAGGCCTGTATTTTGAAATTAATAAACAAATACTCAACTTTTTCTATAAATTCCAACCCATTTCTCTATGTCCTTTCATCGAAAATATATCCTTCAGAATGTTCTGGTAATTTTTTCTACTTTATATTCCACCCAAGGTTTCCTCATGTCCCCAATGTCCCAATACTCTTATTTTAGGAGTTACTTTTCAAGGTAAGAAATTTATCCTTACTTTCTATTAAATTCAAGAACTATTTTTTTAAAATCTCTTCAAATTTTTTATTGCACTCTTATATTACCCTGTTTATCCTACCCTTGCTTCAAAATTATATTTTATCAATGGGATACTCTTTTTACAACTCATTTTATAGTTTTTGAAAACCATGTTTTATACCAGTTTTTCTTCTAGATTTACTTCTAAAAATTTATCTCTTATCCTCATGAAAATTTATTCTATTTTATTCTTGTGAATACCCGAGAATCATTATTTTACATGGGAATTCAAATAATCATAACAATTATTTATTATATTCTAGGACGAACATACATAAAATTTAATTTCCCTGACCTAGAATCCATTAAACCGGTGCTCCGAGATGAGAGGTTACATGACCTTAAGCATGCCTCCCCATACTCCAAAAGTTGCTAACTAGAAACAGGGGTCTAAATAGTCAATTGGGGAGACTATAACCCTTTTTTATCAGTGTAAGAAAAAAGAAGATAAAAAATAGTGGAATAATAACCAATAATACCAGAGCATGCATAAACAAACATTCCCAAAATGGGTTTGAACCATGTCCAATAGGAAATATTTCATTCTATACTACAAGTGAAAAAGTGAAAAAACCGAACAACAAGAAGATTGAAAAATCCCCAAAATTATCCCAACACCAAGTCAATGTCCTCCTCCAAAAACACCCATGACAAACTAACTCCCTAGAAAGATCCTTTTCCCTTGTCCGGACCTGAAACCATGAAGTTTTCTCGGGTACCCAACAGCGGCCCGAGCAGGGTGTGAGTACAACTCAGTAGACCAACACCAATGGTGTCTACAAAATATCTGCAACAAATAATTGTGCATGAAAAAAGTGAAATTAATAATAAATGAAAAGGAAATATTTAGTGCCCTTATCCATTTTTGGTCCATTACGAACATTTATTACTATTTCCATATCCTACCATCTCCAACACATTTAACATGGGTTCATCAAACACAACAAGTTACAAAACATAATGTACATAATTACATTCATGAAGAAAACACACATTTTTCTTATCTCACTGGGACTAAATTCCCCATGCCATCTATATCCTCAGCTCAAAGCATCATTTAGTGTGGATGTCAACCATATCCTCACCTTGAAGCATCAGTTCGGGTGGATGTCAACCATATCCTCACATCGAAGTATTAGTCAGGGTGGATGAAAATCGATATGGAAACAGAGCATCAATATTAACCCTCTCCTGGGAATTAGGTGTGGAGTTTAGAGCCACATTCCAACTCGACCTGTGGGTGTATAACCTCAGTCAATACCCCACAATACCTATCTATGTGCACATGGTACACATATATGTTATCATTAACCATTTACACAACATCAAAACCATTTCCCTAGGAAAACATAAACCATAACAACAACATGAGGGTTTACACCATTCTTTAATCCATTAACACATTTACTACATTTCATATCATTTAGCGATTTAACCAAATTACATTTTATTATGATTTTCTCCCTAATAATTCATTCATTGTGTCTATCTCACTTTGATTTGTTCATTATTCACAACTCAATAGGCTTCATTACCATGTTTTTAATCTCTTCCATTATCGCCTCTAGCCATCTCTACTTAATAACACATTCACACAATTTCCAAATACAATTCTTCTACCATTATCCAAATTCCCATTTCCATGCCATAACCCATTAGGTGTATTCAACCACCCCTTTGCCTTATCCAAATTCATAATTGACCCTTCATTAACCCATTTATGCCATTTATCATTTCACAATAATTTACCCACTTATGTATTCCAAAAACAATTCTCATGTCACATAACAAAAACCCTTCATTACATTCAATCATTTAGGTTCACCACCTAATTCCCATTTATTAACCCATTCCATAATTCATCCACAATTATCATTTCCCATGCTTATCTCACTAAGCATAATCATGTATAAAGCTAACCCCATAGCTTTTCCCTTTATCTCACTTAACCCCTTTTTAAGCCCACCAACACCCACATAGGTCACTTCCCAAACCATATGTGTTACTAAGACTCCCATTCACATCCTTCAATCTTAACATTATATTCACCCCGGGATGTATGTTCTCACAAAACAACCCTACATTTACATAGCCAAACTCTTTGTTTGGAATGTGGGCACAATTTATGGGTGGCCCAAACATATGTCACATCATCCTCCACACATCCCGCAGGGATCACAAGGGTTACATTAGGTTGTTTAGACTCCCTAAACAACACATAACCATAATGGCACTGAGAACTATTCACAAGTTGGTAATAATCAAAACACTTCAGGTATAAATCTCAATAACACTCAAGGGATAAATATTGTAGACGACCTACCTCGAATCCAATGATGAACACACCCCTATCCATGGCCTTAGATCTAGATTCAAGCATCCCTTAAAGCCCCAACCTAGGTTCCACTGGATAGAAGAGATGTTTAGAGTTTCATAAGAATATGAGAGAAACCACAAGCCCTATTCCGACGAAGAGAGGGTTGGAGAGGATTAGACTTACCCAAAGATTCAATCTGCAACCAATGATGTCCTTAATGGCCAAGAATAAATGTATAAACACCTTTTTGAAGCTTGGTTAGTCCATGTTCATCATTATATTTGAGAAGGGGGGAATGGAGGAAAATCTCAAGTTGTAGTTTTTAATCCCATGATGACAATTTTTTAAAATTTTATAAATTTTATTAACTACACATTTACTCACACGTTTTTCCAAACCATGTGAAAACCATTCGTGAGATACTGTCCAAAAACACCAATTTCACATGGTTTCATGGTATCCCACACATGTTTCCCTAACCATGCTCAGACCATGCGAAGGATAGTGTCCGTGGATGGATGGCCTGCACAGTTTTCCCTAACCATGCTCATATCCTGCGGCTTGCACAGCTTGGCCCGATTGGCATTGTCTTTACACCCCGGGCACCCCTGAGCCTTCACATGAACTTCGAGAAGCACTTATTTAGTAAAAAAGAGAGACCCAAACCTTGAAATAAACAAAACATACCTTTAGGAAACCCGAGATCTTACAACCTCCCCACCTTAAAATAGACTGTCCTCGAGCCGCTCTTCTGAGAATCACTAACCACCATAATAAGGGATCATGCCATGAGTTTTACCTATCCACTCCCACTTTCCATGTTTATGGTTATACATTACAATTACTACTGAATTAAAATCATGGGCACATACTTTCCCTACAAGACATCCTCACCGCAACCACAACAGGAGAAGAAAACCCCTCAAGGATCCATCAACTTCAACAGTTATCACCACGAGGACTTCATGGGGAAAACATAGGTGACAACACCTAACTCAAAAAACATGTAGATTTTACACACAACATCCCATCTTCCAGGGGGAACCAATTGACACCTCATCGTCCTGATCCTCTACACAAATCATGGCCCAAATCACTTGGTGTCATTTTCTATTCACCCAACACTAATGGTGACCAAAATCAGTATCACCCGGAGGAAAAAACACGACCCTTCCAACCAAATTTCCTGAATATATCACTTCACAACTATAAATCCAAAAACAACACAAAAATATAAGCTACATGACTAGTTAAACCATGCCAAAGCTCTCTTCCAGGGCCAACTCACCCGAATAGTGACCACTTGAGTCCTTCTAACCCGAAACTCTGATCATGTCAACAACCAACCATTTATACAATATGGTTCCTTCCATAATTTCCGGTCACATGGAACCTCCTCCATCGTTGAGGGACCACCAGAACTCAACCCAACCTTCCCATTTATTAACACGTTCCAACTTACTGGCCCGAGCATCCATAGGATAATTACTCTTTCTTGGAATCCAGTCGCACCATCAAAACCATTAGGAAGACATCCTACACTATCCATTCAAGGATTATGATTATCCTGACCTCACTTAGGTTGGAGTCATTTCAAAAATCACTTTCTGATACAACATGAACCCAGAGGTGGGTCACTCTCACCTCACCCATCAAGTTTACCATCTCAGGTCAGACCACCTTTGTTTGGATTTCCCCATAACACCCACCTTCCACTGATGGTACACTACCATTTTCTCACCTTCCTAAGGTTCTTACTGACTTAAAGTCTATCATTATCATTCAACACACCCATTGAGGTCATTTCATGAATTCTTGTATAATTCATTATCATAAAATTTCCACCCTTCAAACTTTCATCGACTTCACCCTTGGAATTACACCACATCACACAACCACGGTTCACCCAACTTCGCGATGTTCCAAAACCACACAAGGAAAAATTGACTGGAGTCTAACCCCAATCTCTATTGCAGTTATAAGTCCCCAAATTATCTTGAGACAGCCTGTTTTCATATCCAACATCATACTCATACAACCCTACATAGGTCTCACAAGCTTCACATGGAACCACCCTAATCTCACGTCAAGACATGGCGCATTTGTTACCACATCCAAGTCCTACATGCCTCTCCAAAGAACCAAACACGCACCACACCCGTTCCTCATTGCTACCCCGGTGCCACTATGTCATATCGATGTTCTCTTTCCCACATCCAAGGTTGATTTATCACTCCCCACCTTAGGTGTGTCGTTACCTTTGCTCATCATGAGGTATTCCAACCACCACATCTTAAAACCGATCGTAAACTAAACCCCAAACATTGATATGGCCATCCAGCCTTTTTCCCAAAACAAGAGAATGAATGTCACCTACTGCCCATTCTCATCTTCTGTGAGCGGAACCCAAGGAATATATCAATATTAATCCTATCTTGAGGTCCTCACCCTACACATTCAAGGGTGTACATCTCGTCATCAAACTCCACACATACCGCTTCCTTGCGTGTAAACTCCATGATTTACCTCATCTAACCAAACACCTTCATGTCTCTTGGAGCAAGCCATTTCTTCTCCACATACCTAGGATGATATGAAGATGTTGGTCATGCTCGTCTTTAGCTTAGGTATTCTAAGAAGACGTTGAAGAACACCACCGCCAACTTATCCATTTATAATGTCAAGCTATGGGACACCATGACCTGAAAATAATCTCAGGATTCTCTACCAAACGTGTCACATAAACACTTAACCATCACCATTTAGATGTAATTTACAACCAGGTTCAAGCATCACTCCAAATCCCAACCATTAATACACACATGTTCATCCACATGACCACCCTTACCTCGGGTGTCACCATTGAGTGAATGCATGTAACCACACTCCTAAAACCATCTTCTTTTCTGGTAAAACAATCTTCCAGACCTCATATAATGAGAACTGGGGTGGTCTTATGAAAGAACCAGGCACAACTATACCATCAACCTTCCCACTTAACCTTATGTCACAAAACTACACCATGCAACACTCTATGTCTCACTATCAAAGTCCAAAAAAATCACATGTGTGACACACACCCAAGGTGAACTAGAAACCTTGTCTGACCTCTCTCACAGGTCACCTCAAATTTTGAACAAAACCAACTCCCATGACTGGAGTCACAACTAGGATAAGCCATTGGCCATATCTCAAGACCATACTTATCATGAAATGAATGAAGAAAAGCATCTGAATAGAACTCTCACTCCCATTTCGATGTGAACTATTCTTTTCATACCAAACAACATTCATATCTAGGTTCCACACAAAAGGTGTACACAATAATCGGAACTATGAAAATTTAACCACCCAAATTCGAGTCACTACTCACAAGGTATCTACTCACAAGGACACCGAGACTCAAGAACCATCATTAGGGTCCAATATGCACTCTGAATAGTCACAAACCACGAAAGTTTCTACATTCACATTAACAAAAAAAACATCATATCCCAAAGGCCACAACCCTACCAAGGGTTCCCTAAACACACCTCCCATGTCGTAGCATGACTGACAAGGCCTCAAAATCCAAGCCCAAAATCTCCACTAGGTCACTCTCACTACCCTAAACCACGCATAAAACATTATAACTGACAACACCATGGATACCTACCTTTTCATCCAAACGTTCTCATTTCAAAACATGTAAAAATAATCATTTTAACACATTTACACCTTTGATTAGGAAACATTCATTAACAATTTTACCATCATTATGAAACCCTTTTTATTTTGGACACTGAATCAACACTTACAATTTATCAAAACCCAAAATTTAACCCTGTCACATCATTTCTCATTTTCATTCTTTTCATTCACCCACTTTCGCTATAATTATTAGGCATCATTTTCCTCATATATCCTTCGGTTCCAAAAATGATGCATTAATTCACATCCCCATTCCATTCTATAAATGAGTGATATATAATAAATAAATTAAATCACAAAACATGTGCATCACCCAACAGTGAAAGATCATTCAACTATAACAACCCACATGAAGAACAACAATTCCCACCCAGGGTGACTTGGGTTTTCCCTTGTACATGGGTTTTATACTCCCAAGGACATGATCATTACCAAGGCGTGACACATCTTAACACTCGTCTACTATCCCAAATAACAATATTTACGATAAGGATAAGAAAAACCTCCTATTATACCACATTGTAATGTCCCCAAAGCGAAATCCACTAAACTGGTGCTCTATGACAAGTGGTTACATGACCTTATGCGTGCCTCCACATATGCTAAAGGATCCCAACTAGAAGTGGGGGTGAAAATAGTAAATTGGAAAGACTATACCCAATTTTTATCAGAGTAATATAGAAGAGAAGATAAAAAATGGCAGAATAATAACCAATAATACATTAGCATTTATAAACAACCATTACCAAAATAGGGTACAACCATGTACAATAATAAATATTCCATGCCTTGATGTAAGTGAAAAAGTTAACAAATACCATAAAGAAGAGAGACCGCAAAATCCATAAAATGTTTATGACTCTAAGTTTGTATCCTCTTCTATAAACACCCATTCCAAACTAACTCCCTAAAAAGAGTCTTTTCCCTTGTACTGACCTGCAACCATGAAGTTTTCTTGGGTACCTAATGACTGCCCAATAAGGGTGTGAGTGAAACTCAATAGGCCACCACCAATGGTGCCTAAAAATATCCAATATAAATAATTGTGCATGCAAAAATAGAAAGGAATATAAAATGACAAGGAAAGATTTAGTGCCCTTATCAAGTTTAGTTCCATTACCAAAAATTATTACCATATCTATATTTTATAATTTACAACACATTTAACATGGATTCATTAAACACAACAAGTTACATGGATTAAAGTACAAAATTATATACATGAGGAAAACACACAGTTGTCCTATCTCACTAGGTCCAAATTTCCCATGCCAACACTATCATCCCATCGAAGCATTAGTTCGGGTGGATGTCAACCATATACTCACCTCAAAGCGTCAGCCCAGGTAAATTTCAACCATATCTTCACCTCGAAGCATCAGTCTAAGTGGATGAAACTGATAGGGGAATAGAGCATCATTCCTATCCTTACCTCATGCATTAGGGATGGAGTTTAGATCCATATTCTAACTTGACCTGTGGGCATAGAACCTTAGTCAAAACCCAAAACTACTAAGCTATGTTCACATGCAATACATATACGTAACCACTAACCATTTACACAACATCAAAAATGTAACACCCTGACCCCAGTTACCCAGAGTCAGTGCATTATTTTAATACATTGGCATGATTACAAGGAATCAAGTCCTGAAGGACCTATCAGTTTAGTAGTCTTGGAAATAGATTACATACATGAAGTTCAACATTACAACTTAAAAAGGAAAACAACATTAATTTATTCCATTAGAAATGTCCAAGAATCCTAGAGTATTCCTGCAAGGCACTCATAACTAAATTATTCATATCATGGGAAAATAAAACCTAAGAAAGGGGTGAGCTCAGATTCTTAGAAAGGGTAAATAATTTAGCTAAAGCTATAAAATTTTAAAGGAATGATGTGTAATAAAAACAACAACCTTTCAAAAATAAACAGGAAAATAATATGGAAAAAATAAATAAAAAATTACCATATAAACATGCACATGGATATTCTACTAGTTGAGTAATCACATGTATTAACTAATTTCATAATGTGGGAATGCATAATGCAGACATTCTGAAACATCTTGTCAAGGCCTTGACCAAGACGTCCAAAAATGATTTAGGCCTCATCCAAAACCATATATCAAATTAGGAAAAGCCTCCACCAATTCCATGTCTAATTATCTCACGAGACTTACCGATGCATCGAGGAGCTATAGCGGCTCCACCCATCACTTACAAAGTCGAATGCATTCGTCAAATAAAAAGTTTTAAACATAACATAAACATTCATATTAAAACTAGCATACTAAATGTCAATACTTTATCCATAAAACATGAATGGTATAAAAATAACACATCCATAGTCAAACATATCACAAAAACTTTTATAAAATATGAAATATTTGTATCATAATAAATCAACCTCGATCAAGAATAATATCCCGTAAAGGAAGTTGACATAGTTGAAAATGATCAGTAAAAATCTTTGAGAGAAGTAACCCTTTCTAATGAAATAATTTAAAATTCATATAAAATAAGTCATTTAAATGATAGTTTTGAATCAATCTGTCCCATACTACTTTGACACTTTTGAAAGGAATTAACATTTTAAAGTATTCATGTCCATATAAATATATCCTTAAAACCATTATGAAAACATAGAAATTAATGAGAATGGTTTAGAAGAATAAATATTTAAAACATTTAAAATGATTTTTTAGTAAAATTTTATTTATAAATAATACCTTTGAAAACTCTTTTATGAAACATGGACATGGATAGTAAATATTTCCCTAGTAGATACTTACGTAAAAATAATCACGGATAATAAAGAGATTGAGAAATTAACCCTTACCTTGCACATTCCTTTGGTCGAGGGTACATTTAACCTCCTTTATAATGACCATTTTATGTTATTAGATTATACCAGAACCATATACATATTTATTATTTCATAAATGATTAATTTATGACTTTATACTACCCATTTAATAATGATTTTCATGTTAAATTAACATTTCGGGTAAGTATCTCTTTCTTTATCGTATGTATTTTAACTTGTTATTCTTGATCGTATCATTTAGATCATGATTTAAAAAATTCCAGAATATATACCATGATTTATATATCATATATATTTATAATAGATAGATATATGAAATGGAAAACACCGTTTATGGAGACGGTAGGCTGTACGTTCGCATAAACACTGTTTCTGTTTTAATATTGTATTGAATGGAAGTAAGTGAATAAGATATATGTATGTACATAAATACATACATATATATATATATATATATATCTAGTATAATTATTATTTCATATATTACAGACCTATTATTAATATATATTTTTATAATTGTCGATGAATGGTGAACGTGGAAATGAATCTCATGGCGTTGTGGAGACGGTAATTCGTACGTACGCATGAGCGACAATATCATTTCCCTCATGGTTTAGAATTGGATGGTATATTAATTATACATAGACATTAGCATGTTATTTTAATTATTTACATACATATTACTAATCATAATATCCAGCCAAATAACATAGTGTTGAATAACAAATTACACAACGACGTGGAGATGGTAAGGCGTATGTAGGCACACATGGTGACATTATCATTCATAGGATGGATAGAATAATGAATATGGTTGTTTAATATTTATGATAACGTCACAATATATATATGTTACTAGAGTTACTATTTTGGTTTGGTAATAACAAAGAACGAGTAAGTGGAAGAAGAAAAGAACTTGAAAGAGGGTGGTGAAATCATTACCTCTTCTTCGGGTTCTTCCTTTTGATTTGATCAAAAGGGATACTTAGGATGGATTTATGACCAAATAAAGGCCTCTAGGATGAATGTATAATAGTTTGGAGGATATTTGGGTAGGGTTTGGTCGATCCAAATGGCTTTGGAGGTGTGAATTTGAAAGAAGGGGATGTGCCCTTATATAAGAGGGGTGAGGGGCTCCTTAGGAAAAACTTAAATTATTATTTTATAATAAATTAATATTTGAATTATAATGGATAAAAAATGATTTATTTTTAGGATAAGTTGAGTATGGGTCTAAATCCTCTCAAAAAACAGGTTTAGACAAGTTTAGGTTACCATTTTAACCATATCTTTTAGATTTAACTCTCAGTTAAATAATTTAACTTTTACAGTGTCCTCTTGTATTCTTACACTATATGGTTAATAAACTTACACTAAACTTTCAAGAGAATATAAAGTGGTTAGTTAATGAAAATTATAATAGTATTTAATCTATTTAAATGAACTTTAGATTTTTAGGAATATTATATAATTTAATAATATAATATATTTTTTTTAAACTCATTTATGTTAATTTTGACGCTATTGGGTATTTTGTTTTTGTGAAAGTCATAACAACCATATCACTTAGAATTTTTTTTATATAATCAACCCTAAAATGTAATATTATTCTATAAAATTAGTTTAATTCATCAAAATTATGAATTTATATTTACTTTTATATTTATAATATCAATTATTTTAATCATTCATTAATATGGAAATTATTGTATCATCATTATGTCATAAATAAATTTAATTATTTAATGTCTAAAAATTCTAAATAAATGAAAATTATGTAGGAAATAATTTTATATTTCTAATTAATATTTATTGTCGAAGTTATATTATGTATAACCCCATATTAAAAATGGTTTAGTTAATAAACTTTGAATTTTAACACTTTTAACTTTTCTTTAAATAAAATATAATAAATTCCCCAATCTAATAAATGTGAACCTAAAGGATCATATTTTTGTTCTAAGGTTTATTTTGGTCTAAATATACCTATATAATAGAATTAGGACATGTGTTAGGGTAATTATAATATCATTTTTACCCTTAATTACCCTATTTACTTTTAACCGTGGTAAATAAAAGTCAAAAGTTACTATTTACAAAAAAATATTTTCATCTTATTGAACCACATTTTACTTAATGAGGTTAACTGTGTCTCTCATATTTTTTCAATTCAACTCACATAAGCAGTAAAATTATGTTTTATTCAAATTTTCAAAATGCTCCTAAAAGGTGGGTAAAAGATGGTAAAATTTCAACACAATTTTTATATATCTAAACTTATTATAAAATTACTCCAATGAATTAAATTGAACATATATAGGTATTATGTATCTATTTTGACCTATAATAAATTTAAACATGATATATAATTATTTCAATGAAAAGTCAGTTTTAACCAATAACGCTATGTTTTTAACTATTCATCAAAAATTGAAAGTTTTCAGAAACAAACGAAAAAATCATTCTAAGATAATTTTGATATTCAGAATTCCAAAATAAAGTCTATTTTACCAAATTCAAAACATATAAATTCATTTTATTAATTTAAAATTAATTCCCATTTTCAAAACCAAAAGTGCATTTTTAAGAAATAATAACTACCTAAAGATTGACACTTGTTTTTGCCCAATTTCAAAGTGAAATTACTTCCAATGACCAAAATTTTATTAAATGGTAAAAATATAATCTAATTATACTTCTAAACCATTAAAATGTATATTTGAACACTATAAATTATTTTGATTAAAAATATTGTTTTCAGTTAAAATTTAGTATTTTTCACTATTCACTGAAATAAGAAATTTATCACAAAACACCAAAAATTTATCAAAACTAAATTTTTATGTCCTGATTCTGAATAAGAAGTTTATTTTGTCAAATTTAATAGATAAAAGATTAAAATATTGGATTTAAAAAGGTTTTTCCAACAAAAGGCGGTAAAATTACATTAAAAAAATACTTCTTTTATCTGAAAAAATGAATTTGTTCTTATATTATGTCTAAGAAACTCATAATATGGATTCTAAAATTATAAGGATTATATAAAATTTTAAATTCAGTTAATACTATTTATAACCACTTTTGAACGACTAATTTGGTAAGTCGTGGTGCGCTTGAACTCAGTGTTGCATGGTGTGCAAGTTATTGAATTAGATTGAAGAAATAATGTACTATGAAATCTTGGGGTGTTACATTCTTCCCTCCTTCAATAAATAGTGTCATCTAAATTTTAATGTTTTCTTTAAAAATAAATGATTAAAAATAGAAAAATACCTTTGTGGAGAACCCACATCAGAAATTGAGTTAATAAAATTTAGTCTTAATAATAGGGAAAGAGAAATGAAAAAGTCACCACCAAATTATTATATCGATTAGAAGAACATTGTTATTAATTAGAGTCACATAATTGGAGGGAAAATGTAAATATTTATTGGGATTGATTGAGGTCATCATTCAAAAACAAGTGTAAAATTGAGGGTCTCAAATCCATCAATCTATGATGATTTAAAATAACACCAGTTCAACAAAACATAAGGTAGTAGGACAACACATTTTTGGTTTTAAGATCCCTTATCTAAATTTTATGAATTAATTTGTTCATATAATAAGAGAAAAAAATATGCTTGACAAGTAAAGTTCCATAATTGAACTAATTTCTACCACAAAATCATCTTTCACTATAAAAGATAATAGAAAATAAAAATACTATATTTATCCTAATCATATGTGGTTCAGAAAATAATGAATTTATAATTCATCTATCAAAACTTTTAAAAAAATACATTATACAATTCAGGACATCACGTAGGTCAGTGGTAGGTGATGAACCCTTTTCGCACTTCATTTTTGGGTTCAATTCTCATGGCCTTCCCGGACACGAGTGTTTGTCCCCTAACCTTCGAGTTGTCCTTTTATAAAAAATCCAAAAAATAATCTTAAGAAATGATTTTACCATAACAAAATAATCCAATGTAAAACTTAATCCATTCAATCATTTATACTTATCCAAACTACTTCTTTCCAAACTCAGAGTCCAAAATTTATAAATATGTAAAACACAATGAAGATTATTTTTTCCACGTAATAACATGTGATAACATCATCATGTATTCTTTTAAAAGATAGTAACACCCTGAATTTCCATTAAACCTTATTGATTACATTCATGCTTCCTTATTCCTTATAGAATACTAGATATATTTCTTATATCCAAAAATTTTAAGTACTCAAACTACGATGAAATAAACAAAGCATTAATCAGTTCCCAGATAGTCAAGAATATTAAATATAATTTAACAAAATCAACCATCTCTTATTCCAAAATTACTACCTCAGTATCATGACCATATTCAGGTTTATCTTTCCTCGATCCATGTATTTTTAAAAACGTTTAACCTTTTGTTGAGTCACATTTCATAAAACCATATAATATCAAATCTTCAATTAAATAGTACGGTAGTACAATACTTATTTATTTCTATAATTCATATAACTGGTATATCATCGATTCAGCACTGAAATGACACAATATTTTAACAAAAACATAAGAACACTAGTCATTCCTCTTTATTTGTGGTAGTATCATAAATTGATTATTGTCCAATAGCATCATTTGGGGTATACTCTGATGATTTGGACGTTGATTCATGTAGTGACACAACTCCTTGGAGATGATGAATTGTACACATGAAACCTTTATCTTATCCTTCCAATCACTTAATTGATGTCCTTTTTCTCCACACTCATAAAAAACCCTCATTCCCTTCAAGCATTTACCAAGTTGATTCTTTCACTACTGGAAAATTGGGCTATAGCCATGGTCAAAAACCATGGCTATAGGGGTAAAAAACATGGCTATAACCTATAGCCACGGTTCCAGCTAGTCGTGGCACCTATTGGCGTGGCTATAGCTAAAATCTATAGCCACGGTTTTATTGGGCTATAGCCCTGGTTTTAAACAATGGCTATAGCCCTATTGCCACGGTTTCACTAAACCATGGATATAAACGCCATATCTGTCCACCGTGGCAGTTGGGAAATAGGCACGGTTGTCCCTCGTGGCAACATGGTTATAGCCATGGTTTATAACCGTGGCTATAGCCCAATAAAACCGTGGATATAGCCCAAAATTAATTTTCACCCATCGAGATTCGATCTCTGTACCTTCGCTGTATAGACCAAACACCTTTCCACTACTCTACAGACATCTTTGTAGACATATATATATATATATATTGTTAAATATATTATTAAAAATTGTGGCTATAACATTTAAATCGTGGATATAAACCTTCCCGCCATTTATTCGCGGGTTAATTTTTTCCCACGCAAGGGAGAGAGATCTATAACCATAGTTTTGTTGACCAGTGGCTATAGTTCATGAAACAAATACCCTATAGCCATGGTTTTACCAAAACTGTGGCTATAGACCAACCATATAGCCACAGTTTAACCATACTGTGGCTATAGCCCTTTGAAAAACACCCTATAGCCATGGTTTCACCCAAAACATGGCTATAAACATTTGAAAAAGACCCTATAACGACGGTTTGGGTGAAACTGTGGCTATAGATTTCGAAAAAAAACATATAGCCACGGTTTCACTAAACCATAGCTATAGCCTTTGAAATTAAAACCTATTGCCACGGTTTTGTTTAAAACTGTGGCTATAGCCTCGTTTTCTAGTAGTGTTTCCACAATTATCACATATGGGAAAATCCTTATTTCCCTTATTCCCTTTGTCCATCTTTCTCTCTACCATCCTTTTCTTCTCTGGCTTCCCTTCAAATCCATAGGACTCAGAGAGTTCTTTACTTATCTTATTAACACATGATACTATTTCTTCATATATTGAGAATATGTGGGATACTATTTCCCTTCAAAATGTTGCCTTAATACTCTGAAATAACTGATCCTTATTACTCTTTGGATCATACGTATTGATGGAGTTCTCATTCCTTCTACCGGGTTCTATTTCTAAACCATGACATACACTAGGTCAGTTTATGAATCACAATTCATAATTCAAAACTTGTAAAATACCTAACATAAATTGAATAGATTATGGATATAATCCATAATCATAAAAATCATTTCTTTGAGGAAGTATTTACTCCTAAATCCTTCATAATGGTTTGTAACGAAATTGTAAATTATCCTAAGCATATCCACTGGGAGTGTCGTAACCAAGAGTGCAGCAAGGGCCATTGTCATGTACCCGGATACCCCGGGTCAAGCCAGAAACTCCTTGTCAGAGTTTTAACTGCTAGGTAAATCTATGCCAAAATCCCTCTCTACCTTCTTGTATCCAGACAGTGATGTATTTCTTGGAAGATACACAAAATCTCTACATTACTAAAATTCAAGGAAGTTTTTCTATGCTAATCTTCAAAGTCTATCTTAGGGTAATGTTCTATAATAAGAGTTTATCTAAATCTATTTTTTGAGGTTTGCACCAAAATTTCTCTAATACCAATTGTAATGCCTCAACCCCCGTTTCCCAGAGTTGTTGCACTATTTTAATACATTGGCATGATTACAAGGAATCAAGTCCCGAAGGGCCGATCAGTTTAGTAGTCTTGGAAAATATATTACATACATGATGTTCAACATTAAAACTTGAAATGAATAACATCAGTACTTTATTTCATTATAAATGTTCAAGCCTCCTAGATTATGCCTGTATGTAACTCATAACTAAATTCTTTATATCCTGGGAAAATAAAACATAAGAAAGGGGTGATCTCAGATGCTCTGTAAGTGTAAATAATTTAGAAGAAGCTACATACAATTAAGGTAAGATGTGTAATAAAAAAATCCTTTCAAACATAAACTTGAACATAACATGGAAAATATAAACCAAACATTATCATATAAACATGCACATTGATATTCTACTAGTAGAATAATCACATGTCATAACTAATTTCATAATAAGGTAATGCATAATGCCGGACATTCTGAAACATCTTGTCAAGGCCTCGACCAAGACATCTAAAAATGATTTAGGCCTCGGCCAAAACCATATATCAAATTGGGAAAGGCCTTGACCAATTCAAAGTCTAATTATCTCATGAGACCTACCGATGCATTGAGGAGTTATAGCGGGCTCCACTCGTCACTTAGTAAGTCTAATACATTCCTCAAATGAAAAGGTTTAAACACAACATAAATATTCGTTTTAAAACTAGCATACGAAATGTCAATTTTTTTATCCATAAACCATGAATTTTATATTAATAACACATCCATAGTCAAACATATCACAAAACCTTCTATAAAATATAGAGGATTTTTATCATAATAAATCAACCTCAATCAAGAATAATATTCTGTAAAAGATGTTGACATAGTTGAAAATGATCAGTAAAAATATTTGAGAGAAATATCCATTTTGAATAAAATCATTTAAAATTCCTATAAAGGAATTCATTTAAAATATAGTTTTGAATTAAAGTGTCTCATAACACTTTGAAACTTTTTAAAGGAATTAACATTTAAAAATATTGATGTCCATATAAATAAATCCTTAAAACCATTTTGAAAACACAGACATTAATGAGAAAGGTTTAGAAGAATAAATCTTCAAAAAATTTAAAATCATTTTTTAGTAAAAATTACCTTAAAAAAAATCCCTTTGAAAACTCTTTTACGAAACATGGACATGGATAATAAATGTTTCCCTAGTAGATACTTATGTAAAAACAACATCAGATAATAAAGAGATTGAGAAATTAACCCTTACATTGCACTTTCCATTGGTCGAGGGTATGTTTAACCTCATGAAAAATGATCATTATGTGTTATTAGACTATACCAGAACCATATTAATATTTATTATATCATACATGATTCATTTATGACTTTATACTACCCAATTAATAACGATTTTTATTTAAATTAACATTTCAGGTAATAATCGCTTTCTTTATCGTATGTATTTTAACATCTTATTCTTAATCGTATCATTTTGACCATGTTTTAAATACATCCAAAATATAAAACATGATTTATATATCATATATATTTAGAATATAAATTTTTATAATAGATAGATATATGAAATGGAAAAAACCGTTTATGGAGACGGTAGGTCGTACGTACATATAAACGTTGTTTCTGTTTTCATATCGTATTGAACGGAAGTAAGTGAATAAGATATATGTAAGTACATAAATACATACATATATATATATATATTTATCTCTAGTATCATTATTATGTCATATATTAAATACTTATTAGTAATATAAATTTTTATAATCGTCGATGAATAGTGAACGTGGAAATGAATCTCATTGCGTCGTGGAGATGGTAATCCGTACGTACGCACGAGCGATAATATCATTTTCTTAAAGGGGTGTAATTGGATGGTATATTAATTTTACAGAGACATTACCATGTTATATTAAGTATTTATATACATATTACTCATTATTATATACATCCAAGTAACATTGTGTTGAATAACAAATTACACCACGGCGTGGAGACGGTAAGCCGTACGTACGCACACATGGAGACATTATCATTCGTAGGATGGATAAAATAATTAACATGGTTGTGCCATATTTATAATAACCTCACAGTATATATAAGGTACTGGAGTTATTATTTTTCTATGGTAATAACAAATAACGAGTAAGTGGAAGAAGAAAACCACTTGAAAGAGCATCGTAAAATCATTACCTCTTCTTCAGGATCTTCCTTTTGATTTGATAAAAATGGATCCTTAGGATGGATTTCTGACCAAAATAAGGCTTCTAGGATGAATTTTGGATAGGTGGGAGGATATTTGGGTAGGGGTTGTCCAAGCCAAATGACTTTGGAGGTGTGAATTTGATATAAGGGGAAGTGCCCTTTTATAAGAGGGGTGAGAGGCACCCTAGAAAAAACCTAAAATATTATTTTATAATAAATTCATATTCTTTTTATAAATGCTCCAAAATGATTTATTTCGAGGCTAAGGTGGGTATGGGTCGCAATCCTCTCATCCATAAAGTTTTAGACAAGTTTAGGTTACCATTTTATCCTTATCTTTTAAATTTAACTTTGAGTTAAATAATTTTACTTTTACCGTGTCTTCTTGTACTCTTACACTATATGGTTAATAAAATTACTCTAAACTTCCAAGAGAATCTCAAGTGGTGCATTAATGACATAAATAATAGTAAATAATCCATTTGGATGAACTATATATTTTTTAGGAATATTATATAATTTAATAATATAATATTTATTTAATGTCTAAAAATTATAAATAAAATACCATTATGTAGGAAATATTTTTATCTTTATAATAAATATTTATAGTCGAATTTATCTTATGTATAACCCCATATTAAAAATGGAGATTTAATAAAATTTGAATTTTAACACTTTTAACTTTTCTTTAAATATAATATAATAAATGCCCTTATCCAATCCAAGTGGACCTAAATGTTCATATTTTTGTTCTAAGGTTGATTTTGGTCGAAATATACTTATCCAACAGAATTAGGACATGTGTTAGGGTAATTATAATATCATTTTTACCCTTAATTACCCTATTTACTTTTAACCGTGGTAAATAAAAGTCAAAAGTTACTATTCACCAAAATTATTTCCATCTTATTGAACCGAATTTTACTTACTAATATTAAACATGTCTCTCAGATTTTTGAAATTAAACTGACAGAAGTGGTAAAATTATGTTTTATGCAAATTTTTAAATGTTCATAGAAAGTGGATTAAAGAAGGTAAAATTTCAAAAAACAATTCTATATCTAAACTTATTATAAAATGACTCCAATGAATTAAATTGAACTTATATAGGTATTATATATCTATTTGGACCTAAAATAAATTTAAATAAGATAAATATTTAATTAAATGAAAAGTCGATTTTAACCAATAACACAGTGTTTTTCACTATTCATCAAAAATTGAATGTTTTGATAAACATACAAAAACATCACCATAAGAAAATTTTAATATTTTGAATTCAAAAATTAAGTATATTTTACAAAATTTGAAACATAAAAATTTCATTTATTAATTTAAAATTAATTCCCGTTTTCAAAATCAAAAAACGTGTTTGTAAGAAATAATAACTACCAAAATATTGACACTTATTTATGTCCAATTTCAAAGTGAAATTACTTCAAATGACAAAAATTGGATTAAATGGTAAAAATATGATCTAATTATACTTCCAAACCATTCAAATGGATAGTTTAACACAATAATTGTTTTGATTAAAAAAGTTGTTTTGAGTTAAAATTTAGTATTTTTCACTGTTCACCCAAATATAAAAGTTATCAGAAAAACACCAAAAAAATATCAAAACTAAACTTTTATGTCCCGATTCTTAAGAATAAGTTTATTTTGTCAAATTTAATATATAAAAGTTTCAAATATTTGATTTAAAAAGGGTTCTCCCTCAAAAGGCGGTGAAATTGCATTTAAAAAAATACTAGTTTTATCTGAAAAAATGAATTTGTTCTTATATTATGTCTAAGAAACTCATAATACGGATTCTAAAATTACAAGGATTATATATAATTCAGAATTCAGTTAATACTATTCATGAATTCTTTTTAAGGGCTATTTTGGTAAGTCATGGTGCGCTTGAACTCAGTGTTGCGTATAGTGCAAGTTATTGAATTACATTGAAAAAATAACGTATTATGAAATATTGGGGTGTTACAACTACCATTTCCCAAGGAAAACATAAGCCTTAACAATAACATGAGGGCTAACAACATGCATTAACCCATTAACACATTTACTACATTTCATATCATTTATCCATTTACCCACATCAATTTTATTATACATATATCACTAAGAATTCATTCATTATGCATATCTCTCTTGGTTTTGTTCATTATGCCTAACTCACTAGGCTTCATTACCATGTTCATAATCCATTATATTATGGTATCAATTCAGTTCCACTTAATAACACATTCAAACAATTTACTAATACAATTCATATCCATTTATCCAAATTCATATTTTCATGCCTGAACCCATTAGGTGTATTAAACCACCCCATTGCGTTGGCCAAATTAATCATTGACCATTCATTAACCAATTTAGACTATTTATCATTAAACAAGAACTTAACGACTTATGAATTCCGAACACAATTCTCATATCACATAACAAAATACATTCATTACATTCAATCATTTAGGTGCACCACCTAATTCTCATGTATTAACTCATTCCACAATTCAAACCCAATAATCATTTCCCATGCTTATATCACTAAGCATATTCATGTATAAAGATAAACCCATATATTTTCCCTTTATCTCACTTAAAACCTTTTTATGCCCACAAACACCCACATAGTTCATCGCCCAACCCATGTGTGTTACGAGGACTCCCATTCACATCCTTCAAGCTTAATATCATATTCACCCTGGGCTCTATATTCTCAGACAATGACTCTACATTTACTTTGTTAAAATCTAAGTCCAGAAACATGGGCACACCCCATGGGTGGCCCAAATATAGGTCTCATCATCCTACATGAATCTTTTGAGTATCATGAGGGTTCCATTAGGTTTTTTAGACTCCCAAAAAATCACATCACCATAATGGCACATAGAACTCTTCACAAGATGGTAAGAATAAAAACACTTCATGCACGAATTTTTATAAGACTAATAGGATATAACTTTTAGGACACCTACCTCGAATCCAATGATGAATAAACTGCTAACTATGGACTTAGATTCAGATTCAAGCATCCCTTGATGCCCCAACCTTGGTTCCACCAGAAAACAAACTGGTTTAGAGCTTTGGAAGAAGATGAGAGAAATCATAATTCTTAATCTGAAGAAGAAAGGGGTGGAGAGAATTATACTTACCCAGACCTTCAATATGCAACCAAAGACATCCAAAATAGAGTAGAATCAAAGGATAAACACATCTTGGAAGGTTGGGTCATCCAAGTTCGTCATTAAGGTTGAGAGCAGAGGAATGGAGGAAAATCCTGAGTTGGGGTTTTAAATCCTGGGATGGAAATTTTGTAAAGTTTTTCAACTTTTCTTGGCCATAAGGTTTACCCGCATAGTTTTCCAATCCGTGTATAAACTGTGTGTGAGCCACTATCCAAAAACACCCATTTCGCACGATTTCCTAGGATCCCACACGGTTTTCCCTAACAATTCTCAGACCGTGCGAAGGCTACTATCTGAGGATTGATGGTCTTCGTGGTTTTCTCGCGTGGTTTCCCCTAATCGTGAGCAGATTGTATGCCTTGCACTACTTGGCCCGATTTCCATTCTCATAAACCCCTGAGCCCCCAGGGCACCCCGAGCCTTCACATGAACTTTGGAAACACTTATTTAGCCCATAAGAGTGAACCAAACCCTAACATAAACAAAAAATACCTTAAGAAAATTCAGGATCTTACATGAAACCCATATTCCCTTTCTATGGGTTGAAAATGACATAATGACCACATTTTTTGAGAGATTTTGAATTGTAATGATTTTGAAATGAAAAAAATATTTATTATTCTATAGGGGTTATTTATGAAATGTTTGATTAAGATTTATGTGGATCACATTAAATAATACATATTAAGGGTTCACCATGACAACACTCTAATTCATTGGGTAAAATATTTAATCTGTAGTGATGATATGTTTTATAATGTTTCGGTGATTAACATCAATAAGTATGATTTATGAAACCTTAGGGATATAACTTGGTGATATTGTCATGGATTTATAAATTAAAAGTTATATCCACATTAACATGTTATGATTCAAGTTATTTATTTTATATTATGCCTCATTTTCATATGATCACCCCTGGTTATATGATTCTTGATCACATGATAAGTGTTTCTATTCTTTATTTCCTTGATGGGATTTGTGATCACCCATTTCATTGATGTTAATCACATGGATATGAGTTTTAGGAAGATGTATTAGGATGGAATAACAAATTATCCTCCCAAATGTCTTGATTATTGTTTATTTTTATGTTATCCTTATGTAATTCAGGTAATATGTACCTAATTTCCAAGACACTAAACCTGAATGATGTTCTAAATTTATAAATGTGTATTATTTAATGAAAATTTAAGAAATAAAAATGAGATATTACATAAAAATAATAATTTTTATTCTTAATTATATATAAATTACTATAATTACTTGTTAATTTAATTAGTCACTTAAATGTTGAAGGATTGATATTTCATCAAAACACACTTCTTGATGTGTTTTGTTATGTAAATGTATTATTTATAATTATTATAATAATAAATGATAATTTTAATATAATAATATATTTTTAAAATATAAAACATAATTTTTTTTATATTTTAGTTTTGATTTTTTGATGGGTTTTGTTACACCTGATATTTAATTATAATAAGTAAATTTATCTTTATAAAAAAACTACAACATAAAGCGAATTGATTTATTTAATAATGTGACTAAATACTAAATTAAATAATTATATAAAATAATTTATATGAAATGAATTAATTTTTTACATTCATCGTGTTAACAATATCTTAGGTTGTGTTTTTTAGATTATTTAGAAATAGTTTATTTTTTGTTAAATAAAGAAAAATATCATTTTTACAAATACTGTCACTTTTATGAAATTATAATGATATAATAATAATTGGAATTTTTATGAAATATTTTTAATATAAAAAATATATTTTTCATTTCTAATATACTTTGTATAAAAATATAACATCGAACATTGAAATATATGCATAACATTTTGGAAATATATGTAATGTTTTTATTCAATAAAAAATATTTTTAGTTATTATCTCCTAATCAAGTATATACAAGGTTCCATTCGGTTTTGGTTTGGACTTCATGAAAAAAAATTCATTTTATTTATCATAATAAAAATAATTTAATTATAATCAGAATCATATTTTTTTTCTATAAAATCATTATTATTCTCAAAATGTTTTCATCCAAAAACAGTTTCCATTGTGTTTTGTGCAGTAATATTATAATTAATTACTACATTTTATAGAAATGATATCTTTTCAAAATTTATTCTATATTTGGAATAAAAATAATTTATAATAGGTAATATGTTCAATTTAATTTTTTTATTATAAATAGTAACCTTTGTAATACATTAACACTTGGGTAAAAGTTAATACCTGTTTTTTGGGGTGGGGTAAATTTAGAGATGAGGATAAACATTCCACATACAATTATATACATCTTATTATTTTATGATATGTCTACTTTATGCTATCTTACATTATAATTACATTTAATTTTGTTCAAATTTCTCAATAAAATGAATTTATATTATTTAATTGTTTTAAGTAATTCCTTTTTTGTACCACCCCTAACTGAGAAAATGTAAAATCTTCTCTGCCCTTTTTCTCAATCTTTGAGAATTTTAGATTAGCTAATACCTACCAAAAAATATTACTAGATTTCATCAGTTAATTATTTATCTTATGATCTTCTCCTATTAATATCCTATGAAGGCTTTAGTTCTATGCCAAAGGAGATTTCTCAAATAAGTGGTAATGATCATTATCCATTATCTCGATGATTAATTATTCTTCTACTACATAATAATATATTGTATCTGTAGAGACCTATACACCAGTTACCCAGAGCTGATGCCTTACATCATTACATTGGTATAATAAAACAATTTGCCATATCCTAAAGGACCTAACAGTTTTTTAGTATTGTAAAGCCCAATAAAAACATGAGTTTTACATTACAACATTAAAAAGAAACAAAATACAGAAAGTCTACAAGATACATTTGTTAATCATTGATTATCCGTGTAACTCATTCATAATATTCATCTTTGCATCCTAGTAAAAAATAAAGCATAATAAAGGGGTGATATTTGATTCTCAGTAAGGGTAATAAATAAAACATAAGGTATAATAAACATAAATAATAATACAAGTTGAATAACTAAAAACATATGTCATTAAAATATAATCTTGAGCATAAAATAGATAGAATAAAAGATGATTAAATAATTACTTAATAAAACATAACCATGGACATTATACTATTTGAATCATCACATGGAATATCAATTAATAGTTTCATAATTAGAGAATACATAATCCCATAAATCATAAACACACCGTCAAGGACTCAGCCAAGACACCGTACATAATGGGTAAAAACCCAGTCTATTTTTTCTCATGAGACCTATCAATGAATCAAGGGGATACTGCCGCCCACCAATCACTTAATAATTCCAATTAATTCCTAATATTAATGGGTATAAACATAAAATACATATACATATAAAATATAAATATTTTTTTCCAATCACTAAACATAATCACTAACCTTTCTCAGTAGTCAGGTGAATGGTATCAAGATAGAACATCCATAGTAAAATTGATCATAAACCATTTAAAAAAATAAGGTAGATGATGAAAATAAAATATAAACCTAAAAAAAGAATAAAATTCAATATAGGTCTTGAAATATATTAAAATACTCTAATAAAATCATTGATGAATTGTTGAGAGAAATACCCTTTTTATTTTTTGAAGAATAGTTCTTTTCGAAAAATCATTGGAATTTTTCATGATTGTTTGTATAAAACCAGAAATGAAAAAAATATATTTTTCATGAAAAAGTGGTTATTTTATAAAAATAATGTTTTCTTATAAAATTTTATAGATGATATTTGAAAATAGGTATGAAATTGAGAAGCTTCATTTAATTAGGCTTGCTTATCGGGAATAATTGAGAAGGAAACCAGCAAAAATATGTAATTAACCATAAAATAAAGATGTAATGATATGGATACATGATTTTGGAACATGTAAAAATAATTTTGAATATGTATATAAAAATAATTAAGAATTAAATTAGTGTTAAGAGGGAGAAAACATAACCTTAATGAAAATGGATGTTCCGAAATATAACCCTTACCATATATCCAAATGTGTTAAGCATTTAACCTTAATGTCATGGATAATAAAATTAATTAATTATGAACATTTTATTTATTTATTACATTAATTATGGTTTTATTTAGTTTATTTATGGATTTATTGATTAGTTATAGAGTTTAAGTTCATATTTAGAGAGAATCCATTTTTATAGTTTTCATGACTAGGTCACTTGATTATAAGTAACGGAGTTCATGTAAACGGGGAATAATTCTCCAAAATTGGAATTATATGTTATTTATTAACATATAGAAATATAATTGGGTTTATATTTTGTTTTATCCCATATGTGAGGATGATTCATTAGATATCCTGTTAATGATATTCATTTAGATTAATTTAAGTAGTTTTATATCACAACGAACTCATTTTTTATATCAATTTGAATTATGTAAAAAAGTGACATGAAGAATATTAATGGTGCTTTAATATTAATTTTAATGTCATATTCAACGATTAAAATGGTTTCACGAATATCCTAGAATATGGTGAAGAAAAATGAAAAATTTTCTTTTTTGAAGGATATGAAACTACATCTCATGAATGAAGTTTCCATTTTTAGAATAAAAGTGAGAGGAAAAGGGGTTGATGATGGATTATTACATTAGAATAATAAAATTACATAACATAAAAGGTATTGTAGTTGTGATGATATCTTTATGAGGGGAGATGAGGATAGAATAATAAAAGAAAATAACTTGAAAAGAAATTAAAAGGAAAAGGAAGAGGAGTTTACCTCTTGAACTCTCCTCCTTGAGAACCTCCTTGGGAAATTGGTTTTGGAAATTTGATGAGAGAAAGAGCTTCCCGATGTGGGGGATGGACTTGAAATGTAGATTCAGTAGAAATTTAATAAGGATCAAAGTTTGTATGGTGTTAGGAGAAGGGGTGGCATTTATTGTGGAGGAGAGGGGCGTATTTAAAATATTTTATTCAATCGTTTATTAATTTTTTTCAAGACTATGAATTGTTTGAGAATTATAATCGAATTATATTAAAATAATTAATGAAAGTTTGAGATTAAGGTTTTTACATCAGCGATGACTCAAGGAATAATAAATTTTACTTTTAATGTATTTATACAAAAAATGAATGTATTTTAATATTGAAAAAATTCTATTATTTTAGAATAAGCCTACAAATTTTCACTAACCACTTTCTGACATGTCAAATTAAAAAATATCCTCAATTTTATGAAAATATTTTTCTAAATATGTGAAATTTAATTTTTAATTAAAATCATTACTTACTCAAAAATACTATTTTTAAAATTATTAGAGATTTAATAACACTTTGAAAAATTAATTAAGGTATCATTAAATTATCCTAAAATCATAAGAAAAAAATATTTATTTATAAATAAATTTTATGAAAATAAATTTTCTTTTAAATCATTTTTTAAAATATAAAATTATAATTTAATTTCTATGACCTAAAGAAATACCAAAACATAATTATTAATTCTTAAAATATTCACCTTCTTATACTTGGATGTAATAATATAATAAATTCATTTATAGGATGTAATTATTATTTTTTTACATTAATGGGTGAGGTTACCATTCATTTTTCTGATTTACTATTCATAAGGGTAATATTATTATTCCTAAGTTCAAGTTACTATTTTATCGGCATAGGATCCTTAACTTCTGGAAAAACCTCTTATTTCATTATTTCTTCATTTATTATTTTTTACTTTGTTCTTCATGTGGGGTATATGTTATTTATACAACATAAAATAAATATAACAAGGGTATTCACATTGATATAATTTTGGTTCGTTACATTCTCCTCTCCCATAAATAATTCATCCTTGAAATTTCTCAATTGTTACCCTATAAAAATATTTGGGTTGTTCTTCATCATACGATCCTCAGGTTCCCAAGTCACCTCTTCAATTTTTTGATTTTTTCAAAGTACCTTTACCAACCGAGTCATATGATTCCTCAAAACATTTCTTTTAGTGTCCAAAATACAAATATTCTCTTCATAATAAGATAAATCACATTCCAATTCCAATTAATATGATGTGAGAACACACATTTGTCTTGGAAAGTACTTACTCAAAAAATAGATGTGGAATAAATTTAGAAGCTTTCAAAGGATTGGTGACATTTCCAAATGATAATCCACAACTAAAATTATCTCCAAAATTTGAAAAGGACTAACGTACCTGACGCTTTGTTTCATTTTCTTTCAAAATCTTATAACAACTTTCCATGGAGATAATTTCAATAAAACATGATATCTCACTTGAAATTCCAAATACTTATTTCTATAATCACCATAGCTCTTTTTCCTACTTTGATCTACATTGATATGGTTTTTTATGGACTTTACCTTTTCTATTTTTTCATACACAAGCTCCGGTTTTACAAACATCCTTTCACTAACTTCATCCCAAAATTTTGGTCTACCACATCTCTTTCCGTAAAATGCTTCATATGGTTCCATTTTAATATAAAAATGTAAGTTATTGTTATAGGAAAACTCTAATAAAGGTAAATATTTATCCCATATACCATGAAAGTAATGTTGACATGAACTCAACATGTCTTCTAAAGTTTGGATTTCCCATTTAGACATCCCGTCAGTTTAAGGGTGATAAGAAGTACTCCAATGAAGCTCAGTATCCAATGCCTTCTGAAGTATTTTCCATAATGTCAATTTAAATCGTTGATAGTGATCAGATAGAATTGAGAGTGGTTCTCCATGTAGTATTAAAACATCATTAATATAGAGTTATGAAAAGATATCTAGTGAAAAAATCTCCCTTATAGCAAAGAAATGTGCAGATTTGGTACATGAATCTACAATCACACATTTTGTATCATTATTTCTTAGTGTTTTTGGAAATCTAGTTAAAAAATCCATTGTAATTTCATCCCATTTTTATATAGGAAGAGGAAGAGGATTCATGACTCCTCTAGGATATTTTCTTTTAGCCTTTACTTATTGATAGGTTAAACATCTTTATACAAAATCATTAATTTCCCTCTTCATGTTATCCCACCAAAATTTTCCTTCAGAACTATATACATTTTAGTTCTACCAGGGTGTATTGAGAAACTTGAACTATGTGAATCATCCAATAACTATGTTTTTAACTCATTTATAGTGGGAACAAAAAGCCTCTTCCCAAATTTCATAATTTAATTCTCATACATGAAGTTATCCAACTTACTATCATTCACATATTTAATTTTATTTTGAATATTTTCATCATTAGAATGATGAATTTTAATCCTTTTAAAAAAATATTTTTGGGAAACCAATTGAGAAAGTAATTATGTTTCACCTTCCTTGAAAATTCCTATATCAATGTTTTCTAGATCCATGTAGACAATTCCCTTTTCAATCAATATTTTATTCAGAACTCCATGATACTTTTATGTCAATGAATAATCTACCTAATTTTTCTTCCCAAGGTGGTAGTGTATTAAAAAATCATAATAATTTAGTAGTTCAAGCCACCTCTATTTCCTCATGTTGATTTCTTTCTGTGAGAATATATATTTTATGTTCTTGTGATATTTATATAAATTACATATTTTCACATAGAGATAGTGTATCCATATCATCTGAAAAAATATTACAGCTGCAAACTCAAGATCATGATTTGGACAGTTCTATTCATAAATTTTTAACAACCATGATTCTTAAGAAATAACTCTATCATTCTGCATAATGATACACCCAAGTCATTTATTTGATGCATCACCATAAACCAGAAATCTAGCATTTTTTTGGTAATATCAAGGTCAGAGAATTCATTAATCACCTATTCAATTATTCAAAACATTATTTACATTATTTTATCCATATGAAATTAACCCATTTATGAGTAATCTTGGTTAATGGGTTAGATAATTGAGAAGTGTTCGGAACAAAACAATGATAATAACTTGACAAACCAATAAAACTACATACCTCAGTTATGTTTGTTGTTGTTTTCCATTCCTAAATATAAATTGTGTTCATAAGATCAATTGAGATTACATCATTTGGGAAAATATGGCCAATAAGAGAAACTGGTTGAATTCAACATTTTCACTCTATAAATTTCCCATATATTTAATTTATTTTAAGTGTTTTTAGAACAATACACATGTGATTCTCATGGTCATCATAGCTTTTTAAGTATACCAAGATATCATCAATAAATAAAACAAATAATTCATCAATACATTCCTTAAAATATCTTTTCATTAGATCTATTATGATTTATGGTGAATTATTTAGTCCAAATAGAATTACTTTTAATCGATAATTTCCATAACTGGTTTAAAATGTTGTCTTTAGAATATCTTCCTTCCTTAGATGCAACTGATGATATCCAAATTGAAGGGAAACCATTGAAAAGTATTTATATCCATGAAGTTGATCAAATAATCATAAATGACAGTTAGGGGTTACTTTTTCTTTATTTTAATATCATTTATTTATCTATAGTCAATAAATAGCCTCATGGATCCATCTTTCTTCTCGATAGAGAGACTAAAGGATCCCCATGGAGAAACACTGGGGTGAATAAATCCTTTATCACTAAATTACTCTAGTTGTTTCTTCTAGTATAATAATTCCAGAGTGTAAATTCTATAAGGATTCTTTGATATAGGTATTACAATCGTAATTAAATCAATAAAGAACTCAACATCCCACTTTGGAGGATGTCCAAGTAAATCCTATGGAAATAAATCTATATATTATTTAGGTAGAAATTTAATTTAATGATTTGTTTCCTCAACCATAGATGATACTTTCTCTTCCTCTCTAAGTATTTCATTCAATAGAGCTACAGAGGTTGGGTGTGGATAAGAGTTAACTAATGAGTGATAGATAATGGATTCTACATCGTTCTCAAAAATTTTAACTTCATTCTTATTGAAATATATCTTTTTCATAATAATTTGAAATCCAACACACATAGAATATTATGCCAAATTCAATCATATGTATGATGAATAGTTCTATAAATAAATTGCGTTTATGTGTCATAAAGGGGACTGACTGACACATCATTATTGCAATAACACTTACCTTTTGAGTTTTGACTGATAACTCATTTATTAAATAAAAAGGGTAATGTATAATTTTCTAAGAAAAATAGGAATATTTAAAAGAATGCGATGATCCAGAATCAAATACTTCATTGGATAATTTTGGGGAAATGATGAAATTACCATCCACCACATCATTAGGAACTTTAACCTCCGTAGTTGTGACCATATAAGCTTAGCCTTTCACCATTTTCCTTCATTGGGGAGAGTTTCCTCGATGAGAAATAATTTTTATTATGTCCAATATCATTGAAATTGTAGAATTGAACATTATTATATTATTTATTTCCCATCAAATCTGGATAGTGGTGGCCTTTTTCTCTACAATTGTGACAAACATACATACCGTTCATGCATGTATCAGGGTGTTTCTTCCCAAAATTATTCCAAGATTGAAAAGAAACTCTTCCCTTCTATCCCTTTTACTTATTTCATTTTATAGAGTGTTCATCATCCCACTTCTTCTCTTGATTTAATTTCATTTCATACGACTTAAAGAATTATTTTTCTATCTTGATAGCACATGAGACTATATCTTCATATTATGAGAAACATTGGGTAAATAGTTCCCTTTGGAGGAATAGTTTTAAACCATCAAAAAATCAAAAAATCTTGCTCCTTAGATTATATATATAGTCCAAAACATTACTTTCTAACCTTTTAAATATTTCTTCATACTTGGAAGTGTTTACATCCTCTTTCTATCTTAGACTCATAAATTTCCTCTATATATCTACTCAATGTTATAAAAAATTATTTTTCTACAAAAATTTCATTAAAATCCCTCAATTCCATATTTTTAATTTATCCCATTCTTTTTGTTTTAAATTAGTGACCACCATTGATACACATCTCCTAATAGATGATAAACTACCATGAAAACCTTCTCCATTTCATCACATCCAAAACCATGAAATATCTTCTCTAAGGAACTTATCCACTTCTCTACTACAAATGGGTTTATAGTTCTATTCAATGATAGAGGATGTTGTTGTATAATGTTTTCTGACATTACTCCACCATGTAGTTGTTTAGGATGATCTATAAAGGTAAATTTATTGTTCATATCCTGATTAAGTTGTCCAACTGTAGTTATAAGTTTCCCAACACCCATCATAGCTCATGTATAATTATCATCATTTTGAATAGGAGGTAAATCCATACATTGGATACATGCATTGATACAGTTTCCATTAATTCCACTAGGCACCATTTCAAAATAATGTCATACAATTAATTATGTTATGAATCATAATGTATAATCTTAAACTTGAAAAACACTTAACCTAAATTGATGTTTTATGCACAGCTAATCTCATAATCATAAAAATGGTTAATTTTGGGACATACTAATTTTGAATCCTTCAAAATGGTTTGTAATGAAAATATGACTTATCCTAAACAGATTACCTAAGAGTGTCAAACCAAGGGCACAGTAAGGCCCATTATTGTTTACCAGGTTCCCCTGAGCTAGTCCTAAGACACCTTGTCAGATTTTTTTCCCCTTGGTACATCTATTCCAGAACAATGTCCACATGTAGTATGCAGAAATGGATGTATTTATAGTAAGAAACACATAATATATACATTACCAAAATATTCGGATGTTGTTATATGTTTATACTTAAAGTATGACTTAGGTATATGTTCTTTAATATATGTTTTTCTAAATCTATTTTTTAAAAATTTTAAAATAAACTTTCTCTCATACCAACTGTAGAGACCCCGACCCCAGTTGGCCAAATCCGGTGTCTTACTTCATTACATTTTCATAAGAAACAGAGAATTTTGTATCCTGAAGTACTGAATAGTATAATAGTTTTGAAAAATCATATACAAACTTATGTTTTACATTACTATTTTGAAAGTAAATACAATATAGAAATTCTGTTGCATAAATTCTTAACACCAAGATTATCCCTATAATCAATGCATAATATTCATATTCACATCCTAGGGAAAAATAAAACATAAGAAATGATTGATATATGATTCTAATTAGGGGTAATAAATATACAGGAAGCTATAATAAACATTAATAATAAGGCATGGTGAATAACTAAAAACACATGTCATTAAAACGTAATCATTTCCATAAAATGGTGGGAATAAAATAAGATTACATAATTACATAATAAAACATAAACATGAATATTATAATAGTTTAATAATCACATGGACTATCAACTAAATGATTCATAATGAGGGTATGAATAATTATAGTCATCATAAACATACTGTCAATGACATTACTAAGAGACAATACAAAATGGTTAAAATACCTATCTAGTTTATCTCACAAGGCATACTGATGCATCAATGGGATATAGAGGCCCCCCATCACATAATAAGTCAAATTAATTCCACATATGAATGGGGATAAATATAAAGAAAATATAAATATGAAATGAAAATAACTTTCCCTAATCTGTAAACAAAATCACTAAGCATTCTGAGTAGTAAGGTGAATGGTATCAAGATAGAACATCCAAATTCAAACCAATCGTAAAAAATTTAATAAAATATGTGGTATGATGAAAATAATAGATAAACCTCAATAAATAGTAAAACACAATAGAGGTGTTTAAATATATGAAAATACTCTAATAAAATTATCGAGGAATTCTTGATATAAATGCCATTTTTTACTTTGAAAAGAAGATTAAATTTGGAAAAATCATTTGTATTTGTCATCATTGTTTGTATAAAACCAGAAATGAACCAATAAGGTTTTAACGGTAAACTTATTTATTTTATAGAAATTATGGTTGTAAAAAAAGGTTATGTATGGTACTTGAAAATGGGTAGGAAATAGGGAAGCTCAATTTAATCGGGCTTGTGTATCATGAAGAATTAATAAGGAAAACTTGTAAAACATGTTATTGTCAATAAAATAAAGATGTAATGATATATATAAATGAGTTCAGAACATGTACACATAATTTATAATATTTAAATAAAAATAATGAGTAATTACCTTGGTCTAAATAGGGAGAAAACATAACTCAAATAAAAAGGTAGGTTTAGGAAGAAAACCCTGACCTTATGTACGAATGTTTTTTCCCTTGACCTTAATGTTTTAGATAATCAAAATAAAGACATTATTTTATTAACTAAGGACCTTTAATACAAGTATTATATTTATTATGGTTTTATTAATTTCAATTATGTACTTTTTGATGACTTATAGAGTTTAATTTCATCCTTATAAATAATTCATTTCTTGGTTTTCATGATTGGTTTGCTTTTTTATAAGTAATAAAGTTCATGTAAAATGGGTATAATTCACGAAAATTTTAATTATATGTTTTTCATTAAAAAAAAGAAGTGTAATTAGTTTTATAGGATGTTTTTAAGATATGAGGATGAATAACTAGGTAATAGGGTAATGATATTCATTTAGATAAATTTAAGTGGTTTTAGATCACAACAAACTCATTTTTCTTTTATCATTTAGCATTATGTAAATATATTACTTCTATAAAAAAATGTCTTGTAATATAAATTTAATAATATTATTAAATAATTAAAATGGTTTCATGAAAAACATTGAAGATGGTGAAGGATAATGAGAACCTGTCATCATTGAAGGTGATGAAATAACACCTCAGGAACGATGTTCCCATTTTTAGAATAAAAGGGAGAGGATAAGGGAATTGATGATGGATTACTAAATTAGCATAATAAAATTACAGTACATGAAAGGCACTAAAGTTGGCATGATTTTTGGATTAGGGGAGGTGATGATAAAATAATAAATGAAAATTACTTGAAAAGAAATTAAAAGGAAAAGGAAGATGATTTTACCACTTTAATTTTATTCCTAGAGAATATCCTTAGGGAAATGTTTTTTTTACTTTTGATGGTTTTAATATCACTTAGAAATAAAGGAGGTACTGGTGAAAGGGACTGGGAGTAATTTTTAAAAGGATGAAATATTGTACAGTGTAAGGATAAGGGGTGGTGAGGGGTGGTATTTATAGTGGAGAGAGGGGCATTTTTTGAATATTTTATTCATTTGTTTATTATTTCAGCTCAAGAATATTAATATTTTTAGAATTATCGTCGATTATATTAAAATAATGAAGGAATTTTATATATTATGTTTCTTACATCAGCGATGACTCAAAGAATAGTTTATTTATCTTTTAGTGTATTTATATTTTAATGTATCTATATCGTAAATTACTATATTTTACTATTCACAAAATTTTATGTATTTTATAAAAGTTCCAAAAATTTACCCTAACCATTTTTTAATGTTTACAACTAAAAAATGGAGTCCATTTTATGAATATAATTTTCTAAATATGATAAATTTTATTTTTAATTAAAGAAATTAGTTATTGAAAAATTATAGTTTTTAAAATTATAACTGATTTTATAAGACTCTAAATATTTAACTATGGTTTCTTTAAAATATAATAAAATAATAAGACAATAAAATATTGATTTATGAATACATTTTGGGACAATAAATTTTCTTTTAAATTAATTAATTAATTATAAAATTGTAATTAAATATTTATGTCATACAAAAATACCAAAACTTAGTTATTAATTTTTAAAATACTAAAATTATTATACTAGGATATTATTATATCATACACTCATTTATAAAATTCTGAAATTTTATTTATACATTCATGGGTGTGTTTATTATTCATTTGGCTGATTTACTATTCATAAGGTTCATATTACTATTCCAATATTCAGGTTATAATTTCATTGATATAGTTTCCTTAACATCAATAAATACCCCATATTTCATTAATTATTAATTTTTTTTATTGTGTTGTACATATGGGTTTTATGAGATTTATACTATATAAAATAAACATAAAAAGGGAAATATAATTGATATCATTATGGTTTGGTACAATATCAATCCAAAACTATTTAATCAAGTATCATAAATATAATAATATATTATTATGAATATGGTAAAATCATTTTACACCTCCCTTACATCAAATGGTATATGAAAGTATAGCTCGTACGTATGTTTGGATTACCGCCTCCAAATAGTGTTATTATTCATTTTCTATCACCATATTTCAGGGTAGGTTATTATGGTGGATTAAATTTTTATATACGATATTTATAAAATAATTATTATTTTTAAATTATAATATATTATCTACATTCTTTCTGTCTCTTCAATTGGGAAATGAAAATATTTCTCATGCATACGTATGGACTACCACTTCCATGAAGATTTGTGATTTATTTTTCATATCCAATTTAAATTTATTGAAATAAAGATATATTTAGGAATATATATGATATTTATGGTATAATAATGATTATGAAAAAGTGAATTACTATTAACCTTTTTTTCATTCCATCCATTTAAAAAGTGGAAACAACAATCCTGCATACGTATGGACTACTTCCTCCACAAATTGATGTAATTAATTTTTCATAAATACTTTAAATGAATGGTTATAAAAATTTATATAATTATTTAATATGATACTTATGACATAATTAAGGCTTTGGAGATTATGGGGCCATGATCAAGATGCAAGTACTAAAACTACCAAAATGACAATTATATGTGAAACAAAATAGTTAAAACTTAGATACAATAATTTTGATAAATAATTATCAATATAATATGATTAAAACTATATAATTGAATCATATATGATATTATAATTATATATATAGTTATTGTATACTGTTATAAAAAAATTAAATTTATTTTAGATGAGGTTAAAGTCACTTACAAGGAATGTCAAACTTGATGTAGGGATTTTATGTAACAATTTCAATTTTTTCAGGATTGGTTATGATTAAAATTTATTATGATTAAATTAAATGATATATCCCAAAAAAATATTTTTTATATTCATATTCTATAGTTATTTCTATAAACTAAAATCCTTCATTTCATTCTCCCCTATCTAAGTATTTAATATTCCGAAAGAATATTTTTAAGGAAAACTAACATAGTTTTACCATTTGGCTGAGAATTTTTTTCTTTCATATTCATATTTTAATTAAAATGTTTAAATATTTCTTTATATTATTAAATGATTTATTAAAATCTTTTTTACCCAGGAATCACATTATATAAATTTTTTTTAATGAGTATTATTATTTTTTACCAAATGAAGTAGATTTTACCTAAGGTGTGAATAAAATATATGTTTTTATGTTTACTGCATGAAAATATTTTCACACCATCATGACTATTATTTTACTTGAAGCTGACTTAAAATGTTTCCACTGTTCTTTTAAATGAAAATAATATTCATAATATTGTATAAATTATTATATTTTTAAAAATGTGATATCAAAATAAAATATTTTGTTTCCTTCAAAAGATGTTTATTTGATGTATTAAAATTATTATCATATATTTCAATATCATTTGAAGAATATTTTGACTTAATGGGAACATAATCTAATTATTCAATCCACCATATTAGTAGGGATGGTTTATAATAATATTTCTCAATTGATTGACTAGGAAATATATTAACATTTAGTATGCATTTTTTTCAATACGAATGATTATATCGATTATGTATTGAATTTTCATTAATTAATTTCATATAGTGAATTCATTGGACTTAATATGTAATGGGAGGGACCTATTATAGAACCCTTATAATTTAGTAGGTGTCAGGATGTATTTAACCGACCAAGAATTCCACTATACCAGGCACCCGACCGGGTCGAACACATTTTTTGATGGGCATTCTCAATCCCTGTGATTTGGAAACTGGTTCCTAAGTATCACATAAAGGCCTTTGGTAATGATATTTCTTGAATGAATGATAAAATTAAAACAATAAATTAATATAAACTTAATAAAAAATAGACATGTCAAATACATCATAACCAACTAAACTGATCCAACCCATTTGCACACACACACACACAAACACAAATATACATTCAAGAATTATCCAAAAATAGAAGGATAAAACATGTAATAATAGTTACAACACAATCAAAAAATAATAAAACTACAAACCATCTCGGTATGCGCAAAAAACCAACTATATGCAACCTCCAGTTTCTCACCACCTACCAACTGACCCGACCATAGCCTCATGGAATAAAAATTGATTCCAGCATAAAACATAGAACCCAAAATATATAGGTGCAGGATAAAAAAGAATATAATGTCACAAAAACCCATTGAAACTATTAAATTCATTTAATTTTAAAATTTTTATATTCTATTTTGAAATAAAAATTAGAAAACATTATTTCAAAATATAACTTATGAAAAATGAAAATCATTCCATAGTCAATTTTCTAAAATATTGAATTTGTTTTCTAAAACTGAAAAATATTCTTTGAAGATAATTTTTCCAGCCTAATCCATCTCAATTAAACATAACAATTAACATTTCTAAAAATAAATCTTTCATTTTATTCAAATGAAATGATAAATTTATAAATACTCTTCTAACTAAATACTTATTGAAGTCAAAATACCCATTTTTTCAATCCACATAAAAAAGTATATTTAAATTAAAAAATTGTTTCTAAACATATTTTAAATATCATATTCCCAAAGGAAGTGATTCAACACACATGAGTTAAGAATAAAAAAGTAAGCACCAAATATCATAAGTCATATAAATAATATATGAAATAAATTATTCCACACAAACAAAAGAAAGGGAAAGTGATACAAATAAGAACATGATAAAAATATACTATATCATTAACCAATAAAGAAACATAAGGTTTCATGGGATCTTCCCAAGATTGAATATATGAGACACATATAATTAATTAAAAATCCATATCACTCACTGACCGGCTGCTGACCTATTGCTATTGTATAAACCCCAAATCATCTAATTAGTCGACATAAGAATAATTACAATGACACCTCCTCCCATATATAGTAACAATAATTAATTGAATGATATTAACAGATTTTGGTCCAAATAGTACACTAAAATAAGATCTACCACTTAGTTCCCAGGTTCTTATAACCAAAATGAATGTGTGGTAAAGAACATGAAATCCATGATCCACATGAAAGGCACAAGCAATGAAAAAATATCACCCCAACAGTCCCATAATGAATACACCTATATATCTCATGAAACGATGATATAAACAAGCACATTAAAACTCAAGGGTAGGAACAATAATGCCATCAATATAAACAACCCCAACAAAGAGTATAAAAAAGGGTTAAATAATGGGGTGCCTTCCTTTTAACCATTTAAAACCATTGTTCCAACAATAGATTTATCATAAAAATGGGTCATATTTATAATCCCCCTTATCATTTGTTAAAAATCTATTTAATGAATTTCTAAGAAAAAATTGAAAATCACACACACCATTTAAAATAATTTCATAAAAACTCTATAAACCTGGGTATTATTATTTGAAATCCAAAACATGTCCAAAGGAATAAAATTTCCATCAAATTAATTTTTAAATTTTCTATTAAGGTATTTCCTAAAAGTGGTAGACAAAAAAAATCAAACAAACAATTTAAATACCATGAATAATCCATATATAAATCATTTTGAGGTCATCAACTCACTTTATAAGAAAACCCTCTGTAAAGGATAGTTATAGATCATTGAAATAAATCTAGGTTAAAATAAAAAATTTAACATAAGAACCATTTCAAAGAGACCCTTAGGAATATCAAAAAATCATACAACAATATAAAATTCCATGTTGTTACATGAAAACATGTAATTAGAAAGAAAAATCCTTTATACCAAGCTCAAAACAAAATGAATATATTTTAAATCATCTTAATGATATCACATATATTCATAATTTCATAAAAAATGATATATAATGAATAAAAATATAATTACTTAAAAATGAAATAATTAGATAGAAACACATAATCGTAATAAGTAGAAACCAAGACATAATGTTTCACCATCAAAAGATAGCACCCATTCAAGCAATAAAATCTCCTCTATAATCGAAAAGAGAAAACATTCCATGTTTGAAACCATTCCAAACACAACCCCCAAAATTCAATGTTAATTAGGGTTCTAAGAAGAAGGAGAACCCTATAAAAGAGGGATGAATTAAGATTAGTGAACATATAGAAAAATAAATACCTTAGAATCAAATGAAAAATACTTATGGGATGTGATGAGTCAATAAGGGAGGAGTTTGGAGTTCCTCCTTTGGATCCTAAGGGTTGATTGACATGAATAAATGATAAAATGGGTAAAACCCCTTTTGATTCAACTAGGTAATATTTGGAAATTCACAAAAATTCAATACTTGGATAGGACACATGGTTTTGATAAATGGTTTTCCAAATTGTATGACAACCATTCACTTGATACTATCTAGAATAAGAGAACTATAATGGGTTTTTTAACATGACCTAATGAAATGTACACCAATAAAGTGATAGCCTATTCCTGGGATGAAGTGATTTTATGGTATCTAAGTTACTCCACATATTTTGAAAAACCATGTGAAAGTTGTAAAAGATGAATCTATCATCATAATAGGCCTGTCCACATAGTCACCACACAATTACTCCTAACTATAAAGGTAAACATTTCTTCACTCATAAAACCTCTAAAAACTAAAAATTCCAGCCTAAAATCTTATAGAACCAATAATGACCTAAGAGAAGATAAAATAGAGAAATTTAAAATCAAGAGTGACATGTGGGTGTCACAATTCACTCTGCCATGCCACTTTATACCCTTATAAAATCCATGGTTGAAAATAAGGCAAGGGAAAATAAAATATCCAGAGTGGACCTAGACACTAGAACCTCTCAACACAACTCAACCATGAAACAAAGAACCAAGATACTCAATAATGAAACACATAAAACATAAAAAATGTAAATGTCTCCAAAAAGAACTGAAACCGGAACCTCAAACAAATATTCCCATAATATAATGATGACCTAATATGTTCTAATATACATTTATAATTCACCATGCATGATATATAAAAAGAATCTACCTAGATAATAATCTTTGAAACAACCCTGAATCCAAAAGATAAACTCAATATCAAATCAAAAGAACCTTCAAAACAATGAATGGTATAATAACCCCATGCAGCTTCATAATAATGACATTATATCCCACCTCATGTCACAACACACCCGAATAACTTAGGGTCAAAACTGGATCGCACTCACACGATTCCTATGAATTGTACCATTCTAATAAAAAATATAGTATAAAAATTTAACTAGTGGTACACTCACCCAATTTATCCAACAATTCACCTAAGGAACTTCTCATGTTCGAACAATGATCACCTCAATCCTCAATATATGGGTAGGTGAAAACCACAAATCGCAAGGTGGGATCTCCCAACAATGATGGATTAAAGAACTCCCATACAACCTCAATGAATGGAGAAATATATAAAAACAACATCAAAATGCATTCACCAGGGATATACCAAAAAAGAAACAAGGAATGTTATAAAATGGCATAAAAATCCATCCATAATAATTTTCCTAAAAAGAACCATCCACAAGATTCTAAAATAAAAAAACAAATATACAAAATATCAATATTGATTAAAACCATCCAAAGAATGTTCCGAAAATCAAACAACCATTCCTTAATGGATTAATCTTGCGAAATATTTCAAGAGACCAATATACAAAACTTATACAGATGAATTAAATGACCAAAACATAGGCAAACTTTTGGAAACATAATATAGGAGATATTACCATTCATTGGATCCCCACAATATAATCATGTGAGATATATTTTATTACCATTATTAATAACCATTGATTATAGCTCGAGATCATACTTATTTTAATCCTCACTCTCCATGTTATCCTTATGCCCATCAAATGGAACTAAGGAATCACCAACCAATAGATGCATAAATTGGTCATCTTCCACTAAAATTTCATTGTTGTAGACATAAAAAATGGGCCTCGCATTAAATTGAAGTAAATATTGAAAAAAAATATAGGAATATAAAACCATTGAAAAAATGATATTTATACCAATTCTTGACAAACAACTGTTTAGAAAATATAACCTAATCCAAAAAGTTATCGACATACCCCCTTACTTATCAATAACTAATAAGAACTGAAGGATAAACTCTATCCTAAAATTTTTATAAGTTATCACTTTACACAACTGATATGGAATTTTTATCTCCCCCTAATCAATACTAAAAAAGATAAAAAAACCGCTTAATAGATTGTACCTTTGAAGATTTATATGTCTAAAGAGAATCAAGGGAAAACTAAATCCCTTCCAACCACATCACCACTTCTTCTGACCCTTTTGAACTTCTAAAATTAGCCAAATTAGGATTCAAGAAGTCCATGATGGGGTAATATCATAGTGAAGGTTATATATTTACCACTCCACATAGATTCTAGGTAGATATTGTAACAAAAGAAACCTTTTATACCATTCATGTTTTTTTTGATAAAAATACCTGAACAACATCAATTCATGCCTCAAAACATAAACTAAGTGATTCCATCATAAGTTATGAATCATTACAAGGAAAAAAAAAGTAAAGAAATTCATATAAAAATCACACAAATAAATTAAATTCTTCTTTTAAATAAAAAAATTTCACCAAGTAATTTTGAAATCACCTTTAATCAAAACTCCCTTAGAAAAAAAATCTCTATTGAGGTTACCCAAGGAAGAAAGTTAGAAATATCCCATTTTATAAACCGTAGAATGGAAATAAACACTTTATGAAATATTCCCTAAAAATCTATGGAATATCCCCTTAAAAATAATATATAAAACCATGTTTTAAAAATAATATTTTCAAAAATTCTATCTAATTTCCAAAACAAGGTTTTAAAAACAAGATCACTCAAAGAGATAAAAAAGCTATCAATAAAGGATTACAAAAACCACGAAAAAAGGGAATAAAAAAATCTTCAACCGAACCCTGAAATCTAAGAAACACAATAAAAGATATCGAAAATTGTGGGGAGTCAAGTTAGCTCAATTGGGGAAGAAATGGAGTTACATTATACTTTTTCACATGGATGGGAAACTATGCTTCAACCATGAAACCCTATCTGTGAATGAGAAAAGGTCAATGTTATAGGTACAATATAGTTTCCCAATATCTGAAAGGTATTGATGCATCTAAATATTTACTCAATATTCACGTTGAAATTAAATAAGGACCACTAATATCACATTCATGCTTAAAGGGGATCAAAACGACATCAATCCACCTCAAAATCTCTCATAAAAACAACACAAAACTCAAATTCACACTTTGAAACCCAATTTCATTTGGTAGCATGAGGATTGTGGTGAGAAAGAGATACTTATACAATCCCTAACCTTACCTCTCCAGATTTAAAAACCATTATCTCCTACTTGTTAATCCCCATACATTGAGATATACTCAAGAATTATATAATCTTACCATAGAAAACCTTGGGATTTGATTCCATTTTATAGGGACATGACCTATAATTCCATATAAGGTGGCGCCCGACCCAAATCAACACATGGTTTGAAGGATTTTATTATTCCCCACAGAAGGGAACTAGTGTACGGGAATCATTGGAATCTTATTTGGTATTATTTCACCCCAATTATAGATAAAATATCTGTTGAACATTAACATAAATGTACCCAAAATAAATAGACATGTCAAATAGGTCACAACCAACAAAACTTCTCTAACCCATTTGTATATATAAATGTATGTATATATGTATATATATAAGAATCATATATAAAGAGAAATTTGAAACATGAAAAAATATATGCAAAACTAAACAAAAAATAAAAACAACTACCAAATAACTTGATATGAGCCTAAAACCATCTTAATGTATCCTTAAAATTCTCACCACTGCCCAACTAAACCTACATCATCCTTAAGGAATTAAAATTGAATCTAGCTAAAAAACAAGAACCTAAAATATATAGGCATGCTCAAAAAATATCAGTAGGTCACAAAAAACCACAAAACTATTCAATTCATCTTATATGTAAATCTATAAATGTTAGTCTGAAACTAAAATTTAAATATTATTTCCAAATATAACTTATGAACAAAATTCTATAATCCATTTTCCAAAACGTTCACATGGTTTTCATAAAATAAAAACATATTATTTGAAAACATTTACACTGTACCAATCTATTTAAAAGCCACACACCGATTAACATTTCTCAAAACAACTAATTTTTTATTTAGATGAAACAATCACTTTAAAAACATCCATTCATATGAAGACTTCATTAAATAAAAACACCCTTTTTAAATACACCATGAATCCCAAAAAAAGAGTATTTTAATTATAAAAAACATTCCAAACATCATTGAAAACTCAATTTCCCAAAGAAAATGACCCAACACACATGATTCAATCCTAAAAACCCAAGAACCATATATTACAAGGCATATAAAAATTATAAGTAAGATATGATTTCAAGATAATACATGCAAGGGGAACTAATAAAATCAAGAACCAGATAAAAATACCATATATTATAAAATTATCATGGAATATAATATGTCATGTGATCTACCAAAGATCCCAAACAAGTGGTGTATCAAATTTATTCAAAATACTATCACTCATGTACCATCTCCCAAACTAATGTTGAACCCCAAAACAAATATCATCATACATTCCCACACAAGCATCATCAGGAAGATACCCCTCCCATCCTTAGTTCATAGAACAACAAGTGGAATTCAAATAGTGTGTGTTCCAACTAAACAAAAACCTACATAATCCACTTAGTACATGGGATTCCATGAAAAAAGGCATTGAGGTTAATAACATGGTTGCCAAGATCAACATGAAAATTAAAATTAATAACCAACACTCACCCCTAACACCCTCAAAATGAATATACTCATATATCTTATGCGTCCACAATATAAAAATGCACATTCCCAAATAATTGGAGAAACAAACAACCCATAAAGACAGACAAACCTCGTAAGGGGTATACAATAAGAAGGGGGAAACCAATGGGTGTATTACATATTAACAATTTAAAAACCAAAGATCCAACTAAGCCTTCATCACAAAATAGTGCTCAGAGTTCCAAGATCATTTCTCCTTTTATAAACCACCACTTTTAAAATTTCTTAGAAAATAATGGATATCACACACACCATTTAGAAACATTTCAAAGCCTCCATTAAACATGGGTATCCTTCATTGAAATGAAAAACATGGCCAACGATCTACCATTTCCATCAAATACATTTTTAAAAGAGTTACTAAGGAATTTCTCAAAGGGTTAGACCACAAAAACATTTAAAAATAAAATTTATAGTAGCATGAGGAACCCCTTTATAATTAAATTTGAGGCAAGCACCACGCTTTATAAGAAAAATCTATTAAAAGAATAGTTTTCAATCATTAGATTCAAAAGATGGATTATAATTAAACTTATAGAATAAAATCATTTCAAATATCCCCTTATAAATATAAGTTTTTTGCATAATAAAACATTCCATTTTAAACATGAAAACATAGAATTTGAAAAAGAAATATTTTATGTCGGGCTCAAAACATAATCATAAAATTTTACACCATCATAAGAATATCATTTATATTTGTACTTCTATAAAAAAGGAATATAGAAATAATTAAAAAACTATAAATTCCAAAATGAAATAATTTCATATAATCACATACTTGTAAGAAGGGGAAACCAATAGAGAATGTGTCGCCTTCATTGGTGACCGAACAAGTAAGTAACAATATCTCCCTTATAAAATATAATAGACCAAAACACAGGTTAGAACTATTATAAACCTTGTATATTTCTTGAAAAATTAACAAGGGTTCCATGAACGAGATGAAACCTACAAAAAAGGGATTAAGGAAGAGTTGAGGAGAAATGCAGGAATAAATACCTTGGAATCAGTTGAAAATCACAAGAGGAAAATAATCAATAGGGTTAGAGGTTGGACCTCCTTATTGGTCTACTAACTGTAAAACTAAATGAATGGGTGAGAAGAGGTGTAAACCCAATTTTAACTCAACATAGGAATTTTTGAAAATTCCAAAACATTTTACACCTTGATAGGCTGTATAGTTTAGATGCATGGTTTTCCAATCTATTTTCCAATTCTGTTTCGAAAATTTATATTCTAAGATAACTCATATAGTTTTATCACATGAATTTAAAAACCATGAACCTACTATAAACAATCCTTTACATTGGATAAATTTTCTATATAGTTTCTCGGGAGCTCAGCATGGTTTAAAAAATGATGTGAAGCCATGAAAAAACCTCTATATCAACATGATATTCCCCCTACACGAGCACCACAATATTACTCCAAACTATGTAGGTAAATAATTATTATCCCAAAAACCATCTACAAAATATAAAATTATATTCTAAAACTATAAGGTCTAGAAATACTCAAGTTAAGTGAAAATGTACCAAGTTATCCTCTACATAAAAATGTGGGTGCCACACATGAGGCAAACTACTTTGGGTATTTTGTGTATGCCTTAACTATTTATGTATGGAATTATGGCATGATCCCTTCAGGGTAATATTATAATGCCTAACATTATAAATTCTATCAATATCAAATTAGTTATTGTTATCCATTGAATTATTTATGTAGTTATATTATCCATGGATACATTCTCATTTTAAGATATTATTTATATGAAATATTTGATTCTTATTTTTCTCTTCCATATTATTCTAGATTTATTTATTTTATGATATATTTTTTATAAAATTTTCTTTACTATTAATATAATCTTTCCCTTTATTATGTTTTACTTTCCCTGTGACACTATGAAGACATCTATGAATGATTTTAGGGATATACTAAATGAAATGAAAAAAATTTCACAAGTATTTTTAGTTGTATTTCATGTTTTAAATTTTAATTGTATATTCATGTAGATATCAAATATACCTAGACTACTAAACTATTTTATCAATAGAGATGTTATCAGTTATATCTTGTTTCAATGTATAACCATAAAAACTAGCTCCGGGTTGCTGGAGTTTGGGTGATGTAGTTGGCTTCAATGTAAGTATAGATAAAACTGAAGGAACTAGATTTAGGAAAACATGGATTAGGGAAAACAACCCTATGATAGACTGTAATTATTTGTAAAAGTATATGATATTAGCATAATATTTTGGTGAATTTGATATTGTGTGACTTTCCTGAAAAATACTTCTTTGTTTGGATACTACTAAGTTGTTATGGTAGTGAAACCAATGCATTTAGGGGAAATAACTCTAAAAGGCGAATATTGGGTGTTAACATGATTATTACTATTGTATGATGAGTGAGATTAAAACTTCCCACATGAATAGACACTCCCATGAGATATTATTTTTTGGATTCAAACTCTCATTGGGAACCATTATATACAATTATATTTTATTTTTTTGATTCGAGGATATTCCCAAAGATATTAAGCTTATAATTTTGATATTATATATGAATAAAAATTAAATTTATGTTATATATTGCACCAAATTAGGAATTATACCCTATGATTCATAATTTTATGAGATAATATAGTGTATTTGATTTTTTTGAAATCGGTTCTACTGTATGGAATGCGAGAGATGTCAACACTCAAAATAAATTTAAGGATTCCCCTAATGAGAAATTTAACATAGATATTATTTTTTCTAAGTATATTATGACTTTGTTATGATAGTTGACTCAGGTTGTGACCAATTACCTTCTTGTATGGAACAACATAATGATTCAAAATACGATTCTTTGATGTCAGGCAACTTCATGTGGAAGAAACGTCATTTTTTAATGAAACAAGTTATCGATTGACTCTTGAATTGTGGATAATGTCTAATAAAAATATATTTTTGTGTTTGAGAAGTTATTAAAGGGATAAGGTCATTCTGGAAGTGTATTATTTAAAAGACACACTCTGATCAATGGTCTCCATTTATTCAAAATAAAAGGGGAGGAGGAGAAAGATATAATGAAATGATATAATTTTAAGGTGATATTATTAAATTTTTTTACTTGTGAACAATGATATGGCGTCGAAATATGATTCCTCAATTTGAGATAGAAATATAATTACATTGTTTTGAAAATGATGCAAAATTTACGGATTGTAAAAGCATGGTACGAAATAAGTATGTAATTTGGAAATTAATATTTACTTTTTCCTTGATGGGATGAGGTTAATACCTTAAATGGAACTAGTATAAAAAAATTTCTCATTTTATAATGATATGATATCTGATCCCATCAATGTAGAGAAGCAATTATAGAAGTCATATATTTTAATAAGATAGAAAGAATATGAGGGAAGATAATCACTAAGACAAAATAAACGAAGTTAAGGAAAATATGTTAAGGAAAGAAGTTCCAACATGTGATAAGTGCTGAAGAACATACATTGTTACTTTTTAGAAGGGAACTTGCATTTTCATCATGTATGGCGAGAATCTTCATCCAGAACATGAATTCACATATATAAAGAATATACCAATGTTGAGTGTTTCAACGATATAGATATGGGTTACTATATAAATGAATCCACAAGCATCAAGTAAATTTGTCTTAGAAAAGGACAAGGGAGCAAGGAAAATATTATGCAATCACAAAAACTGAGGTTGATGTCCTTAAATATATAGTAGAAGGTACGTTGACTGTCACCTAAAATTCACATAAAGCTTTATTTGATTATGGATCTTTGTACTATATTATATCATCCATGTTTATAACAAAATAAAGTATTTATATAGCACCCTAATAAGGGGGTTTCAATCAAAACTCCTAACAAGAATATTAATTCGACTAGAATGTGGCAGTTAGTTCCCATTATGACACATAAACATACCCTATTATAGAACTTGATTATTACGTAGATGGTTGTCATTTCTATATATCTTGGTATGTATTCTATTTAAAATTATGATGAAAAAATTGTTATTTTGAGAAGAAGACTATGATATTTTATTTTTATATGGAATCCATGTTCATCAAAGTGGAGACTACTTTATCTTATTAAAATTCTTACAGAAGAAGAGAAAACAAAACCTATGAGTGGGAAATGTATCCTTATAATACAGGATAATCCTACTGTGTTAAAATATGATGATATATTTCTTGAAAACTAAATGGATACCCACTTGAGTGTGAATTGGAGTTTAAATTAATCTCATCCTTGATGAAAAAAGTATATCTATGAATCTCTATAGGATATTTTAGTAGAATATATGGATCTAGAGAAACAATTGTAGAATTTATCTGATAAGGGATTCATATTTCCTAGTGGTTAAACATGAAGATCCCATCTTATCTTTGATAATAATAAATATAGTTTAATGAGGTTGTAAATTTATTATAGGGAAATCAATTCCATTACTATAAAGAACTAGAATCCTCCATCCCTCATTGATCACTTGTTTGATTAACTTCTAGGATATCAATCTTTTTCCAAGATTTTTCTTCATTCTGGGTATCGTTAATAATTATTATTGAAGGTTGATGATATAAGTAAAAAATTTCATATGATGTATGGAAATTTGGAATTTATACTAATTATTTTTGGATTGACTAATATACGTGATGTTTTTATATATTTGATTAATTGAGTATTCAAGGATTATCTTGATAATTTCATTATGGTATTTATTTTTTATGTCATAATATATGATAAATGTGGTGATAATAATAATTGTTACTTGAGGATCAATCTTGAGACTCTTTGAGAAAATGATTTATATGGAAAATTCAAAATATTCCATTTCTGCATCAATAAGTTTCTTTGTTTTTTCATGTTTTCTATTAATTTGGAATATCATTTTATCTTTCAAAGATAAAAATAATTATGGAATAGAAAACACCAATAAATATCAGTGTGGTATGTAGTTTCCTTTGATTAACATGTTACTATCGATAATTTGTTCAATTATTATCGTGATTAGTTATCCCATTGACCAATTTGACCTTTAAAGGGGTTAAATTCATATGGTTAGAAGAATTTATTGAAATTTTTGAACAATTAATATGTAGGTTTTCTAATTCATTGATATTGACTTAATTTTCCATTAGGGATGTAGTTTTGATATATAGTGATTCCTTAAAAAAGGTACTTGGATATGTCTATATGATGAATGATATAGATATTTACTATCTATAAATGTAATTAAATATTTTTAAATCAAATTATTTAACCCATGATATTGGGTAATTTTTTGTAATATTTAAAATGAATATTTGGCATCAATATATTCATGATGAATGATTTTAAACATATACATATCAAAAAAGTTTTAAATAACCCTTCACACAAAAATAATTTACCATGAGGAAATGGCGATTGTTATAATTACTCAAGGATTATAATTAATCAATAAATGTCTACTATGTTAAGGAACGTATGGAGGTTGATGTGTTGAGTAGGAAATATCATCGAGTTTTGACTAAAATTATAATAGATGAAGATCTTATATTCATGGATTTAGTAAATTTGGGTATGTGAATCATTATGGTAGTGAAAATCATATCTATTATAAATGACTTCCAAATAAACCTTATTGGTGAAAGTAAAAATCACCAGATTGATGATAAGAATATTCATAAGTACATAAAATCCGTGAATGATCAGAGTTTTATAGAATTCATTTATAATGATGGTATACTAAAACATGGATAAAGGTGATGACTTCCATTTTTGTTTGTTATGAAAAGGGAATTATTAGATGATTCTCACTGATAAAATTTTCCTATACACCTTGGTAGACCTAAAATGAAAAAAGATTTGAAGGAACAATTTTTGTGGGATAATTTGAAATAGAAAATTATAGACTACATATCAAGATGATTAGTTTTTTAATAGGTAAATTATGAGATACAAAATTATGAAGGAGTTATGGAACCTCTACTAAATGAAATTTTGAAATGGGATGATATTACTATGGAATGTTGTACTATATTTTAAAAGACGGAAAGAAAAAAATGATTCCACATGGGTTATTGTTGATTGCCTCACCATGTCCTCACTTTTCGTCACTATATGGTAAGATCTACCTATTGAGATAAATACGTGACTATATATTAATGAATTTTTCAGACTTCATTGTACACCTCATTTTATTGTATCGAATAAAAATTTGTTGTTTACATCAATATTATGGAATAATATTCAGAAGGATCTTGAAACTAAGATACATTTGAGGTCCACCTATCATCATTAATCTAATGGTTATTCTGATAGGATTATTACGATATTAGAAAAAATATTGAGGTCATTATCACTTGTTTTTTCAATGAACATGGGATAGATATTTAACTTTAGTGGAATTCATATATAATTGTAACTTCCATTCCCAAACTGAAATTTCAACATATAGGTTATCATACAAATATTAGTGTCATACTCCAACAAGTTGATATGAAATTATGGAAATGAATATTAAAGGAATAAATCTCATGGAAAAGTTAATAGTAAAATTTAATACTATTTAAAATCATATTGAGGAGGATAAAAGAAAAAAATCAATACTGATAACCAGTTAAAGTATTTAGAATTTAATGTGGGATATCAAATTGTCACAATGGAATACCCATGGAAGGTTATTATAAGTTTCATCAAGAAATGGAAACTAATTAATAGGTATATTAATATTTTTAAATTATAAAAATAATTAAATATGTAGATCGTTATATTATAGTAGTTCAGGCCTGGAATAGTAGAAAAGAAAACTTTTAATTCAACATCAATCATTGGATGAAATGTCAGTGGCCCTAAATCTTTTAGGTTTTGATAATGATAGAGGAAAGATAGGACAAGTTTTATAAAAGTGGTGGGAACCCTCATCAGTGGAATGGAAAAACAATTAACATGATGGATGTTTTCATCCCTTAGTGTTTGTAGTGGTTTGACATCGACTGATAGAAATAATGGGAGGGGGATCTTGAATGTGGTCCTGTGAAAATGATATCAAGGAAGGAACTAGGAAATTTTCAGTACTGTGTCCTTGGTTATTACAAAGGAGTTAGATAGTATTTTTTTGATGAATCATGTGGATTATTGATAGTGATTGATTAATGGTTTTGGTTCCACGGTAAGGGAAGATCAGGGAAACATAGTGAGGTTATGGGTTTTGGTGATGGGGAGTGGATGATGCTCATACACTAATAGACTAGAAAATCCATAGGTTCAGGATAAAGATTAGGATTTATTAAAAATTTAGGGAACCAAAAAAATGTATAACTAGATTATAAACATGAGAGGGTATTTCATTTTCGATCATTACCTGGAACTATATAATTATGCATTGGCAAACGCCTTCCAATCAGCTTTTCATGGATGAGAGCATTGGAATTTTAGTTAGAAAAACTAGCTAGGATAGGTGATATCTAAAATTTATAAAAAGTAATGTCCTTCATGTTTGAGGCTTACCATTTTGAAATTCCATAAAGTTCATGATGTGTTCCATATCTCATTATATAGGAATATAATTCTATAACCAGTGCACATTATCAACATCAAGGAAATATAATTGGAACCTATTTTATCATATAGTGAGGTGATTTTCCATATTCTTTTGACTAGTGAAATATAGTTTTGAAATTAGAAAACCTTATTACTGAAGGTATTTTAGAGAAATCATTAAATATAAAATTAAACATGGGAACCTAAATGACTTAGGATGAGTAAATACAAAAATCTATCCATGAGGAAATGATCTAAAAATTTCAAGGACAATCTTTTTTAATGTGGGAAGAATGTACCACTTGAGCTTCAAATATATTAAATAAAATTTTCTTTCTAAAGAAAATAAAATATAATTCACATGGGTTTATTCAATAATGTAATTAAAAAAATAATTATACATTTTTATAAATGAAGCTTTATCAAATTAATTTCATTTTTAATTTTATCTTGTAAAAATTAGATTATGGTGACTTTTTTATCTTTCTTTTAAAAGTTTTATTTTTTTTGTAAATAATGAAAATTATCAATTTTAAAACTACAATCACTTTTATGAAATTATAATGATATAAGATAATAATGAATGTTTAATAGACCATTTTCAAGATAAATCATATATTTAGGACTTAATATAATACATATAAATATAAAATGTGAACTTAGAAATATATACTTAAATGTTTTGAAATCTAAGTAATGTTTTTGATCAAAAAAATGTATTTTTAGTTCTTACCTAATAATAAATTATATAAAAGATTCTTTTTTGTTTTTTTTTGTTTGAATGAAAAAGAAAACTCCATTTATTTGAAAAAATTAATTCCATTGGAATAAAAAATATACATTATTATTCTATAAAATATTTTTATTCTTAAAAAAAACATTTTTCTAATAAGAGTTTTCATTATGTTTTGTGAAATTATATTAAAATTATTTTCTCACAATTATAAAAATTTTATCTTTTAAAATAGATTCCATATTTGGAACCAAAATAATTAATATTAGGTCAAATTTTCAATTTATTGTTTTGGTCATTATGAGTAGTAACCATTGTAAAAAAATATCTCTTTGGTAATCATTAAAATGAGTTCACATGGGGGTAAACTAATATACAAGGGTAAAAATCAGAGTTAAAATTTTCTAAATATTATTTTCTTCATATATTTTTACCTTATATTATCTTAAATTCAAAACTCTGGCTATGTGGTTCCAGTTTCCTATGAAAATGACTATTTATTAAACTTTTAAGTAATCCAATTTATGTACTTCCAACTCACTTTTAAATGGGAACCAATTTTACTACCTTTTTTCAAAAACATTGATAAATTTACATTAGAAAATTACTTCCCAAATAACATTTATATATTCCTGAAATTATTTTCTGAGAAATGGTTCTACTCCTAAGACCATCCATATAAGGCTTAAGGTGTAATCCAAAGGAGGTCTCTGAAATAAGGGTAATCACCTTCACCGACTCTTTCAAAGATTATTTCTCCTTATAATTCCTATAAATATATCATATAATTCCAATAAAAAATACTCTAGTATGATCCATATTATAAATTATTATTATTATTATTATTGGAAACCCATTTTCATCCTCCTTTCCATTAAATGAGAAATGAGAGTATCTTTTATGCGTACATAGGGATTATCGCCTCCACACAGTGATATGATGGATTTTACATCACTATATTTCATGGATGTTTATTATGGTTTATTTGATATATATATATGATATTTATGAAATATTTATGGTTATGTAATTATAATATAGTATCAACCTACTTAACTTTCCATTCTTTATGAAACAATAATGTCTCTTGTGCTTATGTGTGGAATACCACTCCATAAAATAATAGGATTCGTTTTTAATTTATAAATTACATTGAAACTAATAAGGATATATTTATTTAACATATATAATATTTATGATATAATAAGTATTATTTAAAATTTAATTATAATTTACCTTTTTTCCATCCATAAAAATGTACAGACATAACTTGTGTCTACATAAGTACTATTGAATCCAGGAAGAGATGTAATTAATTTTTCATCGCAACTTTATATAAATAATTATAAAATTTTATATAATGTTGAAATATGATATTTATGACATGATTAATTTTATATAGAATATGGAACTATGATCATGATATAAAGACCAAAATTACCAAATTGAAACTTATATGAAAAACTAAATAGTTAACACTCAGAAATATTGATTTTCAGAAATAATTATTAATAAATGGGTTTTATAATGTTATAAGTGAATAATTTATGAAATTATAATTATATATACGGGTATTATATATAATTATAATAAATATAATTTTATTATATATAGGTTAGAATGAATTTCATGTCAGGTAAAACTTGATGTAAGTGTTCTATGTTAAAATCAAAGTTTTTATCGATATTATTTATTCCAAAAATTTATTATGATAAAATTAAATAATTTATCCATAAAAAACATCTTTATTTTACAATAATTTCTTTATTTATATAGGTATCATGGTTTCATTTATTTTTCCACTATATAAGTGCTCAATTGTTTAAAATATTGTTTTTAATGAAAAATGAAAATTTATTATTTGGGTAGGAATATTTTTCTTCAAAACCAATATTTTCATTAAAATGTTTAATTATTTTTTTTATTTTTCATGAATGATTCATTAAATTAATTATTACCCATTTTATAGTTTCTATAAATAGGTTCGAATGAATCTTTTTGTCATTTTCCAAATGAGGTAATTTTTACCAAAGGTGTGAACATAATCGTTGTTTTAGAAATTACCATGAAAATGAATATTCATACTTTCATAAAAATTATTTTACATGAAGAGTAATTTTAATGTTTCCATGGTTATTTTAAATGAAAATTTTATTCTTAATATTATATGATTTTTTAGTGTTATAAATATGTGATTTTAATGTGAAAAGGGTATTTCCTCATAAATGTTCTAGTGATATTTAAAAAGTATTTTCATCTAATTTGACATCATTTTATGAAAATTATGGTTTATTGTTGATATAATATATGTATAACATCAACCATATAAATCTAGATTGTTTATGATCATATTTTTCTTGTGATTGACTAGGTAAGATACTAACATTTTTATAATGGTTTCTAAATACAGTTATGATTATTTATTTTTGTATTGAATTTTCATTAATTTATTTCAAATTATGAATTAATTGGAATTAGAAAGTGATAGTGGGTCCCATTATATCCCATTTGTTCATTTTTAGATCTCATGAGACAAAGAATTTTTATTATTAGTTGTAGGAGTTACCTATTTATGTATGATGGCTAGAGATGAGGCCATGATGTTTATATTATGATGTCTAACAATATACATTATATTATTATGAAACTTATTATTGTAATATATTTTATTATTTATTTTTTCATCAATTCCTTTTGTATATTACCATTTTCTGATATTATTTATATGGACGATTTTTATTATTATTTATCTCTTCCACGTTATTAATGTTTTAATTATTTTGTGATAGCTTCTATTATATGTTTTCCTTACTAGGAATATGATCTCACTCTTTATTATGTTTTCCTTCTATATGATTCCATTAACATATTTATAAAATATCTTATGTATATACTAGAGGAAATAATAATTTTCTCAATGAAATTTTATGTTTTATTTCTTATTTAAAAATTTAATTTGAGAATCTTTTATGTATCTATTGTCCCAAAACTAATAAAATATTCAATAATTAATCATTAAATCCCTTGTATCTAATGTCAATGTAGTAAGACAAAAAGATACTATGAGTAACTAGAGTTGGGTTATTATAATCTTTCTCTAAAAATATTTTATTATAGATTTATTATTTTTGGTACAAAATAGTGGCTACAGTAGTCCATTGGTGCATTTTTCAGAACATTTTTAGAACTGAGAAAATCATGCACCTTTCCTCAGCGTCATCAGTCCCAATTTTTTTTATATGCTGAAAAAGGAATTTTAGGCATCGAGAAGTAAAATTTTTGTTATAATGGTAGAAAAATAATTTTTAAATAGTTATCCAAAATGAATACTAACCAACTTGGGTTCATACATATGAATATACTAGAAAAATTTCCCAATGTATATTTGGTGATATCCAAAAAAAAGTTTCACTCATATATCTCAATAATTCCATGCCTAAAATATTCATTGTCGCTTCTAAATTCTTCCTGTCAAATTAAATTTTTAATTTTGACCATGTATTTAGTTTCAAACCTCATTTCATTAATATAATGTATATATATATAGACAATCTGAAAACATCAAGAAAATCTGAAAATTAATTACAATCATAACCATGTAAAATCATGAAATTATAAAATCTTTTATACCAATGCTTTGGATAAATGCTTTAAACCATATAAGAATCATGAAACTAAAAATATATTCTTTGTTCAAGATAAATATTTTTTTTGGTTGTGACATATAAGTTTAATCTTTCACATTTTCATATATTGAAACTATTTATATAATTTGTTCAAACTCCTTACATTACACAGTCACCTTGGGAAAAATAAATCATATAGCTTTATACTTTACAACAATAGAGAACCTCATGATAATAAAATTATTATTTATATGAAATGATATTTTCCACAATACTAAATTTGAACCACGGTTGTTCAATTTTAGGAATGGTTTATGTCATCTTAAACATTCATTTACAACCTATTGGTTTACTATATTTTCATAAAGCTACATGTTTTCAAACATTTTCATTGCATCACACCATAAAACTTTATTCATTGAATCCAACTATTTTTAATATATAGTATTATGAATTGATTCTCCAAAATAGTTTGGTTCATCAATTAAAAGTAATAATATTACCATGTAATACTAAATAGAATCAATATCAATAGTGATAATTCAATCTATATAGATAATATGTTTTTTATCCACCCAAAACATTAAAATGTTATTATAAAAATAGGGAAAAGAAACTAATTTTTTTCAAAATTTTATAATGTGGTGAAGCCTTGGGAAATCACTACTAGAAATGAAATTATTATATAGTTTAATGGACCCTAAAATTGAGAATAGTTTGAGTGTTTTACTTGTATCACCTTTAGATGCCAGTATATCTGCTATCATTTTTCTCTACGACCATGTGTGAGTAATTTACACATCAAGATCGATTAGTTTATTTTACTATCTAATAATATATACTATATTCCATTGGATAAGGTTATGCAATCAAGAAAAAAATTAACCCGTAATGGTAAATCATATTTCACACAAGAAGGAGTGATAATAAAAATGCTACATAGAGAACCCCAGAAACCATCAATGTTAAGTTTGAAACATATATTGGGGGATCCACTACACTAAGTGACCATGGATATTTTTCATACCTACAGTCTATAAGTGAATAAATTACTAGATTATTTTCCAAGGAACTAGGGTCTACATATTAACCATATATAGTGATACCATGTCAATTATTTTTTATAGTATTTTTTATTTAATCATATTTACTTCATCTCTAGTTCCCTTATGTCTGGATTCATTATGCGCCTCCCATAAGACCCAACACATAGCACTAGATTCTATAGTAAAATCTTGAAATTTAGAGGAAATGAGATCAACATTGGGAAAATGTGCCATTATCTATTGATTGATGGATCCCCGATAAGTGATTCCATCCCAAAAGTTGACTTGGAAATACCAATGAAAGAATTCACATTTCCTTTTGAGAAAAATATTTTCATCAGTCTCCATTTTATAGTTAGAACAATAGAAAGATTTATAGGGGAGATGAAAACTATTACACAAAATTATATTATTTTTAGAGATAAATATTTTTTGAATACATTGTTTAGAATATATTTCTTCCTAAATTTATTAACCAAGGAGTTTGAACTATGTTATACATTTAATTAATTTTTCAGAATTCAGTAGTTTAGAATGAACCAGAGCTAGTGGGGTTGAAGACATAGTGATCTAGATTATCCACTATTCTAATGATTGAGATGTGTTTTTTTATCTTCAACAAGGAAAACATTGAAATATCTACCGTGACCTGTATATTTAAAATTGTACATTACATGATTTGGGAAACTTTGAAAGTATAAAAATTGTTCATTCTACTTTTAATCTAAAAAATAGTTTTCTCCTATCCTTATGATACACCCGGAGTGATTCAAGATATTATAAAAAGTCTCCCATAGTCTTTTACTTATATCTAAATCCAAACCGTTCTTACTATAAAGATTATCTGGAGTCCTTATATATATTTCTTTATTGAAATTCAACTATAATGAATGAACACCGAGAAGATCCCAAAAAATATCCATTTTTTAATAATTTGAATTAATTAATCAATACATATGATATTAATATCCCCTTAGATGTGAGGTATCATTAGATGCGACCAAATTTCCCTTTTAAATATTACCTCTTAATATAATACCCATGTAAATCCAATGAGGAGGGATTCAATACTCTTGATGATAACATAAGGGAACCAAATTTATAATAGGATTTCATTCATTATTAGTGATAATATAATGGTTATAGGGTAACTCCTTCATAAAAATGATTGAAATGATGTTTTATAGTTTTTTTATATGACATTGGGATCAATTTTCCATTATATTGAAATGATGAGCACAAGTCCTATAATTAGATACTCCAAGATAGATATGAGTAAAAAATCTATTCACATATCCAATGCCAATTTTAATTTGCTAAGCATGTGTGTTCGAGTATTTATTTTTTATATAGACACTAATTTTTGTATGATTGATGTGCTAGATGATATATTTTTAATACATACTTAATAAATATTTGAAAATTTTTAAGTGATTAATTCCTTCCATTAAGTGAAAACAACAAATCATCAAAAAATAAAAGATGTTGAATACCTATGAAATCGTATCTTCCACTAAAAAAATTAACCTCCCCATTAGTTATGGATTTATTGAGGTTCCAAATTAGAATTTAAAAAAATAGGAAAATGATTTTTGGAGATATAAGATCACCTTGGAGAAGGATATGTGTTGATTTAAAAATCTATAACCTCATTTCTATCTCAAAGATAAAAACCCATGGAGGATAATAACAATGAACAATATAGTAAAAACCCAATATGTGAAGTCATAAATTTTCATGAAATTCAAAATATAGTTTCATTCAATTTTATAATGGGAATTTTCCATATTTATATTCATCTTGATATTTTTTACAACAACGTTTTAGTCATATTACAACAGCATCTCTTACAAAAATCTGATGACTACATATATACTCTTTCCCTTTAGAAAACCATATTTCTTTTTGATAAACTAGATTGGTTTGAATATAAAGATTCATTAATTAAATATTTTTTAGAGAAATTTGAAATAATAATTACACATATGGATTGGTTGGTACTCCTATTAGTATTATTGTTGTTTTACCTTGGGAATAATGGTAAGAGTAGTCGTACACATGGATCGAGGGATTGAAACTCCATAAAGGAAATATTATATGGATTTAAATATCTATACATTGATTATATTGAATGATATTACATAAAAAGTACTTATAATGTATTCAGGGTCTAGGGAACTTTAAATTAAGGTAATTGATTATCTTCTAAATCTCCTCATCTATTGGAATAGATTGCATAAACATATTTTCATGTTCATTTATTATGTATGGGATGTTATCAAAGAAATATTTGGCCTCATCCTCTCTAAGATATCTGATCCTAATCTATGGATATAATCCTACGAGTATATATGAGAAGTATGATACAATTAATGTGAAAATATTTCAATATTAAATGTATATGAAAAATTATAAAGTTTCAAACAATTATTCTCAATAAAATTCATTTTTAAAATGCATGCATGAAAAAACACTATGTTCATATATCCCAATTTAATCAATAGATTTCTATATCTTCGAAATTATTTCCTCTCTCCCTATATCATGTTCTGTAATAGGGGTCACTTTCTATATTCAAGTGATATAAAATTATCATAATCATATCGATAATTCTACCGAGCTTGTAGATTTTTTATTTTCATTTTCAAGTCTTACTAGTAGTTTGATTTTTAGGATTCCTTTTTTTCGATTCCATAATATATATCTTCTGTATAATTATTATTTTATCCCACTCCATGAGTACTGTCACATGAGTGTACCTAAGAAGATTACAATTTGTTCAATAAATTGCTATCCTAGACCCATATTACATAGAAGATGAATTTTTGATTTCCATCCTTCAAAAGTTGTATCTTGATAAAAAGAGATGAATGATTTGAAAGGGACCAACCCATATGTTTAATTGTTTTTTGGGAAAATTATTTACTCTATTCAGGTTAAATAAACACTTGTAAAAATGATTATAAGTCTTCATATATACCTACTTGATACTACACCATGTGAAATTTTCACCTATGAAACATAGAACTATGTGGTTTTGTTTTAAAATAATAGATTTAAAATACTTAATATATTTCTTCCAACAGAGTTTTTCTCTATTTGTCAGATATTTTTCCATTATAATTTTGGTGTCTCGGCAAATAAATTAACACTGGGGTATAGGGATGGAGGATGAACTTGACTACCATAGAGTATACCATTCACTAACATCATGATTTTCATAAATTATGGAAATTTAAACTGAGTTAGTTAAGTGATTGAATTAAATTATGTTGTGTCGAGGAGAAGAATTATCCAATTAAGTTCCAATGTTAATTTATATTACATTAAGAGATTGGGGTTGGGGATTAATCATGGGTATATGTTTTTACAATTTCTTATAGGAACAAACATCTTTAAATTTTTAGGGTAATGATCCAACCTTCTTCAATTTATTCATCAATATTATGAAACAGTAATGAACTATTTAAACGTACACATAAATTCTTATAAGGTTATCCTCAAATGAGTAAACATTCTCTTTATTTTGTTTGGTTTTTCACTCAGACATTAATTATATCACTTTTTAAAATATTCTATAACTATGATTAGTTTAAAATTGAATGAAATTTTAGGGTAGTATCATCCACTTCCTATGATAGGTATTATCCACATCTCGTATCCAAATAATTTATTTATACTAGACCCACTAGTATTCAATAACTTATATCTTTATATTTGGTGTGAAAAAGATAATATGTTCTCTATAAGTTACCTCAATATTATAAAATATGATATTTATAATGACCCATACTTTACATACATGGTTATTACTTCAGAATTGAAGCATGCTTATTACAACATATAACAAAACCAAGATAGGACCTTATAGGTATAGTGTCTTTGGAAACTGGGAAACATAAAGGGTGAGATAAAGTTCTCATTAAGGTTAAACAAAATAAAATATCATTCATATCATATTCAAAAGAACATAACATTTTGAAAATCTTAACATGCAAAAGAGATCATAATATCATAACATGGGAGAAATCATAGTAGTGAGATGTAATACTAATAATCATAACATAAAACATGAAACTTTGTGTCATACACACATAATCATAGAAAATCATTTCATATTAGTCAAGGCCCTTTTCCAAGACCATCATAGCGGACAAAGTCCATTACTAAACCGAGTTCTCTCCTCGTTCCAGTCCTGTATCACTGAACCGATTTAACTTGCCGTTCCAGCCATGTCTATATCTTGAGATATAAATCTTTACCCAATGAATTGTAAGTAGATATATGTACCACCCATCTCATAATTAAACCATTCTTATGTGTTCCACAAAATCATAAATCATACATCATAGCATAACCCGTGTAATAAAAATTGGATTCTTAAACATCATTCCATCATAACATAATCCATATAAGATAAAAGGACATCATAAAATTAATTCCATCCTAACATAATCAAATAAATGTAAAAATAGGGATAGAAACAGAACCCTATATTATCATAAATGGAAAATAATTTTGATAAAACACTTGTACTCTATTATTGAGGAAAATATTTTTTCTACTTCAAAAACATTTTTCCTTTCTTAACATGTCATACAATTTTAAACTATAAGAAGTTGTTTAAAAATAAACATGAAAACTTGTAATGTAAGCTTCATGTAAATAATGTTCTATTAAATCATAAAAATCCATTCATTCCGTATAATTTAAAATAACATTATTTTCGTACTTTGGCCGGAAAAGTCAAAAAGTACCGCGTACTAAAAATGACAAAAGAACCGTTCATATCTTTTACTAAAAACTCACAAAAGTGAAAAATTTGATTTAAACAGTTGTAGTGGGATATAAATAATATTACATACTGATAAAACATTGATGTGGATGATAAATATTCCCCAGTAAATTCTGAAGTATAAACAATCTCGGATAAAAATGAGATTGCAAGATTTTCCCTTACCTTAGGTCCGATATGCTTTATACGTGTTCAAAACACCTGTATAATGATTTAAATAATGACATTGAATTATTATAGAATTATAACCATTGTTATTATATCATATATGGTCATATTCTTAGATTTTTATTAGTAATATTTCATTGCTACTTGTTATTCAGGTGTTTATTGCTTTATGTTCTTATGCGTGTTTTGTCGAATAAATTCTTATTCTACTTTTTAGGTTATAGATAACTCATATCTAGAATGTTATTAGTTTAATATATATCATATTTATTCATTCAATTCAATTATATAATCATTATTCAATGATGATCATATAGAACGAGTCGCATCACATCGTGGAGACGGTAGGCCGTACGTACGCGCGAGCGATGATATCATTCCCATAATCGTGGAATTGTATTTAAGTGTATGTATACTATTTCAGAATAAATATCAAATTAAAATAATCATATATATTTATTCTTTACACCATTATACCCATCCAAGTAAGGTGGTGATGGAAACCAGATTACACCACAGCGTAGAGACGGTATTCCGTATGTACGCAGGCGCGGTGATTTCATTTTCCATAGGATGGATAGAAGGTGAAATAGGGTTGTTTAATATTTATAATAACATATTAGTATATGAGTGATACTTATGTTATTAATTCATAATGAAACAAATAATAAATAATAATTTGAAGAAGCAATAAATTTGAAAGAATCGGTAATGGATATTACCTCTTCTTCGACACGCCTCTTTGAAACATCCTCTTAGGGAACTAAGATTGGTATTTGAAGAAGACCAGGACCTCTAGTATGTTTCTAGGGAAGTTGAGAATGGAAATTGTCAGGATTTGACCGAGATTTATGGCTCAAAAATGTGTGAGGAGGAGAGGGAGGAGGTTCCCTTTTATAAGTGAGGAGAGGGGCACCTTTGGAATTATAAGAAATATTAATTTATAATAAATTTCAACCCCACTTAAAAACCTCAAAAAATGACTCAAATATGAATCGTGGATGATATAGGGTTTTAATCTCATCAAACAATAAAATTTATACATGTTGGGAATTTATTTTAAACATTATGGACTTGATTTATCCTTATTTAATCTATTTAATTTTATTTGTGGTAATATGATTCTAAATTTTAAATTGATATAAATAATTACTTATGTGTTGTGAATTATCCATAATTAGATAATTTAGGACATTTTATCCCATATAAATTTAAATTTATAATTTATAAATGTATTTTTGATTTTTAAACAATTTTATAATATGAAAGTTTTATAAAATAAAAATAGTGTCAATTTTGACACTATTCATTTATTTGAATTTAAATAAAATCTACATAGAGGATATATTCGAAATAAAAGCTTAAATAGATTCATAACAAGTCATATTTATCTATAAAAGTAGTGGAGCACATTAAATAGTATATATAATATTTATTTTAATATTTTTAAAACCATTTATTTGATATTTCAATCAATAAAATAATTTCAACATCAGTATTGTGTCACCTTTAATGATAATTATTTAATCCCCAATAATTCTAAAAAAATTAAAATAATGTAGATAATTTTATTATCTTTCTGGAGACTATTCCCGTTTGAAGTTTCAAGATGTTTATCACTAAATCAAAATTAGTATAATTATAAAATTTAAGATAGTGACATGTTGTCACTTTCTTTGGTTTTAATAACAATTAAATTATTTTAATGGTCATAAGCCCATAAAATGAATTTATTACTACCCTTAGGTGATATGTGTGGACTTTTATTAATCCAATAGAATTTTTTTAGGTGTTAGGCTAATTTTATAATCTTATTTTTACCCTTAATTTTTTTGATTTACCTTTAATTGCAGTAAATAAAAATTATCATAGTTACTATTCATAATATCAAACAAAAAGTAACCTATTAATATAATTTGGACCCACTGAATTAAATATTATAATTTGAAGATATAAATTATTGCGATGAAAAAAATTGTTTTTAATTAAAATATAGCATGTTTTTACTATTAATTAAAATATGAATGTTATCAGAATAATATGAAAATTTTATCCAAAGTTAATTTTTATATCCTGATTCCAAAGAAGAATTTTATTTTGTCAAATTGAACTTATAATCATGTCCAAAACTAGATTTAATGTGGGTGCTCCATCAAAAGGTGGCCAAACTGCATTTTTTGAAAAATACTTATTTTATCCCAAAAATTTATTTTATTCTCATACCATGTTCTAGAAAATATGTAAGATGAATAATAATGTTATAAAATTAAAAATTCAGTTAATACAATTCTTAACGGCTAGTTTATAATATTATAATAATATATAATTGTTTAGTGAAGCTCGGTATTACGTACAACGCAAGCTATCGAAGAAGGTTTCCCTTGCATATAACGCAATCCAAGCTAGTGTTGTGTGCAGTTAATGATTCCTTTGTGTATAACATAAAAATAATAAAAATAATAATATTTCTCATAAAATCGCAGGGTGTTACATTCTACCCCCCTTAAAATGAATTTCTCCCTCGAAATTCGTCACATCGTAACAAACAGATGAGGATACCTCTCCCTCATAATATCCTCATGTTCCCATGTAGCTTCTTCTAATTGGTGGTTCCTCCATAAAACATTAACCAAGAGAGTGGTCTTGTTTAGTAGAAATTTTTCACTACGATCCAGAATCTCTATTGGCTGTTCTTCATAAGAAAGATCTTTCTCCAGCAGTACAACTTCTAAGCTTAGTACATGTGAAGGATCAGATATGTACTTTCTCAGGAGAGATACATGTAACACATCATGAACTTGAGAGAGATTTGGTGGAAGGTCCAATTGGTAAGCTACCTTCCCAACACAATACAGTATTTCAAAATTACCAATATACCTAGGGCTGAGCGTTCCCTTCTTTCCAAATCTCATTACTCTCTTCCAAGGAGATATTCGTAAGAACACTTTATCACCCACTTCAAAATCTATGTCTTTTATTCGGTTGTTGGCATAACCTTTTTGTCGAATCTGAGCAACTCTTATGTGTCATTGAATAGATATGACCTTTTCTGCCATCTCCTCAATAATATCAGGTCATAATAGCTTTTTACCCCAACTTCATCCCATCAAATTGGAGTACTGCATTTCTTTCCATAGAGAGCTTAATAAAGAGCCATCTGAATACTGTAGTGAAAGATATTATTATAAAAAACTTCCACCAAAGGTAGGTGTTGATCCAAACCACCTTTGAAATCCGTAGAGCAAGCTCTTAACATATCATCTAGAGTTTGAATTGTTCTCTCAGACCGACCGTCTGTCTGAGGATGATAAGCAGTGCTGAAAATCAACTCTATATCTAAAGTATTCTAAAGACTTCACGAGAACTTCGAGGTAAACCTCATATCCTGATCAGATATAATGGAAAGTGCTACTCCATGCAATATTACCACTTCCTTCACATATATCTTGGCAAGATGATCCACATAGAAATATTCTCTAATAGAAATGAAGGGTGCTGAATTCGTAAGACGATCAACTATAACCCAGATAGCGTTATTTCCTTTTTATGTTTTAGGAAGTCTAGTGAAAAATTCCAAAGTGATGTTTTCCCATTTCCATTCTGGTATGGGTAATGGTTGTAACATCCCTTTAGACTTCTATCTCTCATATTTAACCTTCTAACAAACCAAGCATTGAGATACATATTCAGCAACATCTCTTTTCATGCCATCCCACCAGAAGTACTCTTTCAGGTCCCTATACATCTTCGTGCTTCCAGGATGAATAGAGAATGAAGAACTATGAGCCTCATTCAGTAGCTCCTTATTTAATTCTGGTATGGGAGGAACACATACCCGATTCCTGAACCTTATTATCCCATCACAATCAATGTTGAATTCAGGAACATTTCTCACCTTCTTTTGTAACTCTACATCTTCTTTTTGTGCCTCTTTAATCTTCACATGTATAGATGTTTGAACATTAATTTGAGAAAGATAAGATTTTTCCCCTTCCCTTATAATTCCAAGATCCATCCTTCGTAAATCCATAAATATTGGATCTTTTTTGATACTCATCATGGATAAGCTAGCATGGTCTTATCGACTTAATACGCCTGCCACCCTTTTTTCTTTCCCAGGGTGGTAATGAATTGATAAATCGTAATCCTTAATCAGCTATGACCATATTCTTTTGCGCATATTCACATCCTTTTGTGTAAAAATATACTTTAAACTTTTATGATCAGTATAAATATCACACCTTTCACCATAAAGATAATTCCTCTAAATCTTTAATGGAATGATTACCGCAGCTAACTCCAAATCATGAGTTGGGTAATTTTGCTCATGGATTTTCAACTGTCGTGAGGCATATGCTATCACCATATCGTTTTTCATGAGAACACACCCCAATACCTTCTTTGATGCGTCACTGTAGATCACAAAACTTTCTCCACTACAAGGCAGTGTGAGCACAGGTGCACTGGATAACCTTCTTTTCAACTCCATGAAAGTCTCTTCACACTTCTCCGTCCACACGAACTTAACTCTTTTTCGAGTCAACCTGGTGAGTGGATTAGATAATCTTGAAAAATATTTCACAAAACGTAGACAATACCCATCCAAACCAAGAAAACTTCAAATCTTAGTTACTATTGTTGGTCTCGACCATCTTTCGATAACCTCTGTCTTTGCTGGATCCATAGATATCCTCTCTTTTGAGATTATGTGACCCAAAAATGAAACATTTTGAAGCCGAAACTCACACTTGGTAAATTTGGCATAAATCTTATCCTTTATTAGGGTCTTTAATACAATTCTCAAGTGATATTTAGGTTCTTCCTTGCTCTTTTAATAGACAAGAATATCGTCTATAAAGACTACCACAAACCGATCAAGATAGTCTCTAAACACTCTATTAATAAGAACTATGAAGATAGTCGGGGCATTAGTAAGACCAAATGGCATCACTATAAATTCATAGTGTCCATACCTTGTACATAAAGTTGTCTTTGGTATATCCTCTTTTTTGACCCCTAATTGATGATACCCTGAATGAAGAGGATATTTGTTCTTGATAGTGATCTTGTTAAGTTCCTGATAATCAATACAGAGTCTCATTGATCCATCTTTCTTCTTAATAAACAAAATAGGTACTACCCATGGTGATGCACTAGGGTGTATGAATACCTTTTCGAGATTCACTTGGAGTTTCTTCTTTAATTCCTACAACTCAATTGGGGCCATTCTATAAGGTGTCTTCGAAATGGGCATAGCACCCGGTATGAGTTATATTGAAAACTCAACATCACAATTTGGTGGAATACCTGGTAATTCTTCCGGAAAGGCATCATCAAACTCCCGTACAATGGGAATATTCTTTATCATGAGTTTCTCTCCAACCATTTGAGATAAATAACCTTCATTTATTGGAATCAAGACCCATAAGATGGAAGAAATTTCCACTTGAAAGTTATATTCATCCTTGCATCGATAGATGATAGTAGATAGATCGGGAATATTAAATGTGATTTCCCTTCTTTGGAAATTGATTTGAGATTCATATACAGAAAACCAATCCATGCCAAGAATCACACCAAATTCCACTATAGGAAGGATCACAAGATTTGCCGGAAGCACTTTCCCACGAACTTTAATTGGAGAAGAATTATAAACTTTTGATGCAACTATTATGACAATAAGAGTTGTCACAGCTAACTAAACATCTAATTATTGAGGTAGTACGACGATACCCTTAGAAAAGTATTTAGAAATAAAAGAGTGGGTGGATCCAGAATCAAATAAAACATTTTCTACTTTAGATTGGATGGTATGTGTACCTTTCACCACTTCATTATCGTACTCCACATCGCCGATAGAAATTGCATGTGACTTTACTTTGTCTTTGGCCATAATAGTTTTTTGACATCAATCCTCATCAACAAACCTTGGATTAAGGAATTTATTGGAATAATGCACCATTTCCTTTCCCTTGAAACGTTGAAGTGTAGGAGGTCCATTTTGTGTATCACTTGCTTTGTTATCATTATTAGATATATTCTTCCCATTATTTTGACATTCAGTTGCCCGATGACCTTCTTTTCCACACTTAAAACATTTACTTGTCCCTTTAAGACAATTCACTCCATGATTCTTTCCACACTTTGAGCATAATGAAAAACTCATATTCTTTTCAGTGTGGTCTTTAAATTTCCCTTTGAATTCCATTTTCCTCTTCTTATAAAACCCATATGACTGATGTCTTACTCTAATCTCCATCTCAACCTTGAGAGCACATCGAAAAATTTCCTCGTATCTATTGAAGTCCCTTATGGCTAATGCCCTTCGAAGACTTGGTTTTAAGACACTAAAGAATCGATCGATCTTACTCTCAGGTTGGATAATAATTATGGAAGCGTACCTTGCAAGTCTTGTAAAATTTTCTTCCTAGGTACCAACCGATTAATCATCCATTTTCTTCAGTTCTAGAAACTTTTTCTCCATCTCTGTTCGAAGAATACGAGGGAAGTACTTGTTGAAAAATAAGTTATTGAACTCGTCCCATTCCATGGACTCAATTTCATCGCTTTTCCTTGTATTCTTAATAAGATTCCACCATTGATCAGCTTCACCTTCCAAACGATATACTGCTAAGATGAATTTATCATGTTCAGAACATTGTTGAACTGAGAATATCTTTTCAGTGGTACTAATCCACTTTTCATCCTCTAATGGATCAGAAGACCCGCTGAATGAAGGTGGACGCTTCCTCGTGAAGGATTTAACAGAATTTTTCTCCTTCCTTTGATCATTTGGAAGTCATGCATGATTCATAGATTGAGAAAGTTGTGTGATCATGGATACAAGATTTTTCATTCCAGCTCCCATAACATTTGGTTGCTCAGGGGGACAATCATTGCATTTCCCATCGCATTCATCATTAACATGATCGTTTTGGGTTCAAAAAATTGACTAAAACCAATAATCATAGTGTGAGAAACACTAAAAATAATAGGAAAACCACATAATCAAGAATAAAATTTCACTCTTTAGGTCTTATCATAGGTTGTTCATGGCCATTTCTAAAACACTAATATTTTTTTCTATGTTTATACATATCCTTAGAGTTATTACTAAGGCTTTCACATCCTAATTTCCAAAGGTTGACTATAACTTTCTTCTGATACCAACTATAATGACCCATACATTACATACACGGTTATTACTTCATAATTGAAGCATATATATTACAACATATAACAAAACCATGATAGGGACATATAGGTATAGTGTCTTTAGAAATTGGGAAACATAAACTACTGGTTCATAAATCATCTACATTGTCTCCCATTTATTTCATCATATCTAGAGTCCATTTTGGCATATCCTAATTAATACCCTTCTTCCTGGCTTGGGGAAAAGAAAACATACAAAAGGGTGATCTCAAGTGCTCAATAAGGGTAAACAAAAGAAATATTATACATATAATATTCATAAGAACATAACATTTTGAAAATATTAACCTACAAAAGAGATCATAATATCATGTCATGGGATAAATCATAGTAGTGAGATATAATTCCAATAATCATAACTTAAAACATGAAACTTTGTGGAAAACACACATAATCATAGAAAATCATTTCATATTAGTCAAGGCTCCTTTCCAAGATCATCATAGTGGACAAAGTCCATTACTGAACCGAGTTCTCTCCTCGTTCCAGTCCGGTATCACTGAACCGGTTTAACTTTCTGATCCAGCCATGTCTATCTCATGAGATATAAATCGTTAACCAATTCATTGGAAGGAGATATAGGTCCCACCCATCTCATAATGAAACCATTCTTATGTGTTCCACAAAATCATAAATCATACATCATAGCATAACCCGTGTAATAAAAATGGGATTCTTAAACATAATGCCATCATAACACAGTCCATATAAGATAAAAGGACATTATAAAATTAATTCCATCATAACATAATCAAATCAATGTAAAAATATGGATAGAAATAGAACCTGATATTATCTTATATAGAAAATAATTTTGATAAAACACTTGAACTCCATTCTTGAGGAAAGTATCCTTTCTACTTCAAAAACATTTTTCCTTTTTTAACATGTCATACAATTTTAAACTAAAATATATTGGTTAAAGATAATCTTGAAAAATTATAAAGTATTGTTCATTAAAATAATGTTCTATGAAATCATAAAAATCCATTCATGACGTATAAGTTAAAAAACATTCTTCTCATACTTTGGCCGGAAAAGTCAAAAAGTACCTCGTACTAAAAACGACAAAAGATTCATTTCATATCATTTACGAAAAACTTACCAAAGAATGAAATTTTATTTAAATAGTTGTATTAGGATAGAAATAATATTACATGTTGAGGAAACATGGATGTGGATGATAAATATTCCCCAGTAAATTCTGAAGTATAAACAATCTCGGATAAAAATGAGATTGTGAGATTTTCCCTTACCTTAAGATCCAATATGCTTTGTGCGTGTCCGAAACTCCTGTATAATGATTTAAATAATGTCATTTACTTATTCTAGAATTATACTCATTGTTATGATATCATATATGGTCATATTTTTAGCTTCTTATTAGTAATATTTCATTGTTACTTGTTATTCAGGTGTTTATTTCTTTATGTTCTTATGCGTGTTTTGTCGAATAAATAGTTATTATTATTTTTATGTTATAGATAAAAATATTACAGCATGGTATTAGGGTAATATATATCATATTTATTCATACAATTAATTTATATAATCATTATTAAATGAAGATCATATAGAATGAGTCGCATCACATAGTGGAGACTGTAGGCCGTACGTACGCACGAGCGGTGATATCATTCCCATGATCGTGGAATTGTATTGAAGTGTATGTACACTATTTCAGAATCATTATCAATTTACAATAATCATATATAGTTATTCTTTACACCATTATACCCATCCAAGTAATATGGTGGCGGAAAACATATTACACCATGGCGTGGAGACGGTATTCCGTACATACGCACACACGGTGATTTCATTTTCCGTAGGATGGATAGAATGTGAAATAGGGTTGTTTAATATTTATAATAACATATCATTATAGGAGTGATACTGATGTTATTACTTCATAATTAAACAACTAATAAAGAATATGTAGAAGAAGAAATAAATTTGAAAGAATCGGTAACGAATATTACCTCTTCTTCGACACTTCTCTTTGAAACCTCCTCCTAGGGCACTAAGAGTGGTCTTTGAAGAAGACAATGACCTCTAGTATGTTTCTAGTGAAGTTGATAAGGGAAATTTTCAGGGTTTGGTCGTGCTTTAAGGCTCAAAATTGTGTGAGGAGGAGAGGGAGGAGGTGCCCTTTTATAAGGGAGGAGAGGGGATCCTTTGGAATTATAAGAAATATTAATTTATAATAAATTTCAAGCCCACTAAAAATCCTCAAAAAATTAGCCAACTAAGAATATTAGATGATATAGGGTTTTAATCTCATAAAAAAATAAAATTTAGACAGGTTGGGAATTTATTTTAAACATTATCAACTTGATTTATCCTTATTTAATCTATTTAATTTTATTTGTGGTAATAAGATTCTAACTATTAAATTGATATAAATAATTAATTATGTGCTATGAATTATCCATAATTAGATACTTTATGAAATTTTAGACCATATAAATTTACATTTATAATTTATAAATATTTTTGTGATTTTTAAACAATTTTATAATATGATATTTTTATAAAATAACAATAGTGTCAATTTTGACACTATTTATTTATTTGAATTTAAATAAAATCTAAATAGAGGATATGTTCGAAATAAAATCTTTAATAGATTAATAACAAGTTATATTTACCTTGAAAATTATTGGAGCAAATTAAATAGTTTATATAATATTCATTTTGATATTTGTAAAACCATTTATTTGATATTTCAATCAACAAAATAATTTCAACATCACTATTGTGTCACCTTTAATGATAATTATTTAATCCCTAAAAATTCTAAATAAATTCACATAATTTAGATAAATTTATTATCTTTCTTTATACTATTAATTTTAGAAGTTTCAAGCAGTTTATCACTAAATTAAAATTACTATACTTATAAGATTTAAGAGCGTGACATGTTGTCCCTTTCTTTGGTTTTAATGACAATTAAATTATTTTAATGGTCAAAAGACCATAAAATGAATTTATTCCGACCCTTAGGTGATATGGATAGACTTTTAGTCATCCAATATATTTTTGGAAGGTGTTAGGGTAATTTTATAATCTTATTTTTACCCTTAAATACCCTATTTATCTTTTACACCAGTAAATAAGAATTACCGTAGTTACTATTCATAATATCAAAAAAATAAAAGTAACCTATTAACATAATTTGTACCCACTGAATTCAAATATGGAATCCATTTTTCAAAATTAAAATCATAGAAGTTTCAGTAATTAATTTAAAATTATTCTTATTGTTAAGAAAACGAGATTTAAAAGTTAAAACATTACCAAAGATTGAAATCTTTTTACCTATGAATTCAATGAAAAATTAATGGTAATGACATAAATTATATTAAATGGTAAAAATATATTCTATTTATACTTTAAACCCATTAAATATTATAATTTATCAATATAAATTATTGTGATGGAAAAAAGTTGTTTTTTATTAAAATATAGCGTGTTTTTACTATTCATTAAAATATGAAAGTTATCAGAATAATATGAAAAATTTTATCCAAAGTTAATTTTTATATCCTGATTCCAAAGAATAATTTTATTTTGTCAAATTGAACTTATAATGTTTTCAAAAGCTATATTTAAAGTGGGTGTGCCATCAAAAGGCGAAAAAACTAAATTTTTTGAAAAATACTTATTTTATCTGAAAAATTTATTTTGTTCTCATACCATATTCTAGAAAATATGTAAGATGAATAATAATATTATAAAATTAAAAATTCTGTTAATATTATTAATAACATCTAGTTTATAATATTGTTATAATATATCATTGTTAAGTGAAGCTCGGTATTGCGTACAACACAAGCTATCGAAGAAGGTTTCCCTTCCGTGTAACGCAAGCCAAGCTAGTGTTGTGTGCAGTGAAAGATTCCTTTGCGTATAACATAATAATACTAATAATAATAATAATAATATTTCTCATAAAATCTTATGGTGTTACAATATTCTTCTTCTAGTTATGTATTGGAATTCCATAACAATATCAATTGACCATTATGCATGTTCGCCTTCCTGACCAAGCATACAGAATGATCAAACTATAAATGAGAGTGAGAACAGACACCTTGATCTTATTTGTCCTTAATAGAAATCCAATATGTTATTAGTAGCATATTACCATTCCTAAAAATAGATTACTAATGTAAGAATTTAACTTTTCAATGTTATTCATCTTCTTATTTCACATGTACATTAGTTCTATTGACTTTCATTGTATATAATTCATGATTATCACTCATGAATTGTTCTATTACTTTTATTTATTACACTTATTAAATTTATAATTTTAATATAAATAATAAATAAATAGTTTTTATATTGGAATATATAAATCACCTCTAATTTTATCCATATAATCTCCACAAAATTATATATTTTTGAGCTTGATTATAGATAATTTTTTTCCTGTGTTATCATGATAATGAAATTGAAATATTTTCATATTAAATTATATCAAATAACATAATAAGATTTTCTCATTTAATCTTCCATAATTATTACCATTAATTATGAATTGAACAATACCCTATGATATTTTATGATATGTAGTCCAGTAAAGAATCCAATGATTCAATTTCTAGAATTACCTTCTAGAACCCTTCCAACATATTTTTGTTCCTAATTATAAATTCTTATGCATCATAGTGTAAAATTGTGGGTTTTATTCATTAAAAAATGCACTCATTTATAAAAATTTATCCATACATAATATTTTTATGTATTTATCAGCGACTTTCAATACATAGATTAATGTTCTTCAATAGATCGGTCATTCGAATGTTTTTTGGTAACCTTACAAACTGTATTATATTTTTTACTTTTGACATTTCTATTGATCTCTATAAATTTTTTACATATTTCTTTGAAAACATTAATTATGAAATACAATGTCAGACTTTCCATGCTTTTTTTAATTCTCCATTTTCAAACTCCCTGAAATATGTTACCTATGTTCAAATATGTTATATATATAGAGTGAGATTCGTTATTTTCCAACATTTGGTAATTTTATAGAGAAAATATTTCCAATCAATTTTTTTTATTTCTTACACTAATTTTCTATCTTCCAACATAACCTTAGAAAAATATATCATGTATCATATAGATATGTTATATAACATCTAAATTTATTATTTTCAACTCCTCAGCATATAGAAAAATATACATTTACAAGAGAAGGTTTTAGAAGTTTTTTTCAATAAAAACTTTATTCTCTTTAATTAACCCAAACCACCTCAAAACATCTATTGAAATATTAATAAAGTTCATGATATCTCAATAAAATAATAAATCACCATTTATTATATAACATCTAATGATTTTGGAATATACTTTTATTTAATAAATAAATGTTTTTGACATCTTGTGAAGTAGGAATCCCTAAACATATATGAATAAGTGTTATACAATATAAAATTAATAACATTATATAGAAATTTAATTGAAATATAATCATTGATTTTTTCTATGATTCACTTAGAAAATACTATTGATCCTGAAGAACAGTCTTGAAATATTTTATTTATGAGAATTATTTTCATCATATTTGTATTGTTAAAAAAATAAAATTAGACTATTAAAATTATTAAAATTTATCTTTTACATTGGTATAAAATTAATTCATTGGAGATCAATTGGTTATAAATAAAAATAAAATCATTTTTATGTAAAAAGAGATATTTTCCTTAAAAAAAGATTTAAGTGTAAAAAATGTTTTTATATCAATATCTCAAATTAATAAATATTTATGAATGATTGTATTGAATTTTGAATATAATATATTAAATAAAATATTATAATGTCCATATAATGTGTTTAATTGTAAATAAATGAGTATAAATTTAGTTTTATGCATAAAATGAATTTATCTAAAAAACAATTTTGTTTAATTTTTCACAATTATTTTAAAAATAATGTCTACCACTTATTTAAATTGAATATGGTAAAATTAATTCCTTATTTTTAATCATAAATAAAAAAATTATTGACAAGGAATTTTTTTGGTCATTATGAATAGTAATCGTGATAAAAATGTGTCACCACATTATGAGTTAAAAAGATTAATGGGGGGTGTTAACCATAGAGATAAAACTTTAAATATCATTAAAAAGTTATTAAACATTGTTTTAAGTGGATTTTGACCCATATTATTTTATGTTATAATTTATGTTGTGTTTTTCTATTTTCACTTGAATATGACTTTATTATATTTTATTGTTTTAAGTATTTATAAGAGTTTCACTCCCCTTAGTGGTAAAAAGAGGTCATCTTCCCCTTATTTATTCACTCTTTTGTCCATAGATATATATATCCGCTAGTACTTACGAAAAAATCATTCTAACATCCCTTAAAAAGTTATATAACTTCTAGTTTTTTCAAAATACTATCCTTTGGAGGTTTGAGGTGTAAGACCAAAGATGTTTTCCTAAAGAATATATAATTGTCTTTACTGATCTTTTTCAATTTTCATCCTTCCTAAACCTCAAAAAATATTTTATAACAATATTAAGATGATAAAACAACTATTATTACTACTAAAAAAATTATATTATGATAACAATAATACAATTTTTTACACCCTTTTTATCCTATGATAAATGATGACGTCATTCTTCCGTAAGTGTGGACTAGAACCACCAAAAAGTGATGTGATTAATTTTCATATATGTATAAACTTGATGGAAATATATATTAATTTAATTAATATATATGATATTTAAAATAATATTATGATTTTTTAGATATATTTTTATTTTACTTTCTTCTCATTCATTGGAAAATGAAAATATAACTCATGCGTACATACAAACTACCATCTCCACGAAGTAATGTAACTAATTTTTCATCACCACATTATATGAATGGTTATAAAATGTATATAATGAATAAATATGATAATTATAACATTATTAATATATTTTAGATAATGAAACCATGAATATAGTGTAAACATTAGAACCATCGAATCAAAACATGAAAGTGAAACAAATTAATTATCACTCAAATATTCATTTCTACAATAAACTACTAATAAATGTGTAATTATAAATTATAAAGTAATATTAAATTATAAAATAATATTTAGTTTAGTTATGATATTTAAGAATAAAAATTTAAAATTTATCATACTATAACATAAGTGCACTTCTGAAGAATGTCAGGACCAGAGGTAAGGGGTTATTTTTATTTCTAATTTTTAATCAGTACTGGGTATGATTTAAAATATTTTTTTAGGAATTATATTGTATTCATATCATTAACTCTATATATTTTATTAAAATGTGGTTATTTATGGAGTTTTAATGTTTTCCTTTCATTCACCTATCCTTTTCACCTAAAATGATCGAGAAGTTTTTAAGATATGTTGAGTTTCTTCTTCAGTTAGAGAGATTTTTATTCTATGTCCATTTTCATTAATTTTTTTCAAGAATTATCTTTTATATGACCAAATTATTATTTAAATTAATTTTCAAACATATAATAATTTCTTTTCAAAGAATTATAAATTTATTTTTATAACATTTTATGGACATTTTTTATGTCTTTTTATAAAAATTGTGAAAGGAATCGTTATTATTACGTTTACTACAAGGATGGATTTTCTCATCGTCATGACCATTATTTTATTGGAGTATTAATATAATTTTTTATATAATTATTTATCATTAAAACCAATCTATCAATATTCTGAGAATCTTTATTTAAAAATTTCTCAAAATAAAAGGATGTTTTTTGATGTTTTCAAAGAAGGTTTTAATGTTCTTTTAATGGTATTTTTCATCAATTTCAAAATATTTTTATGTATCTCATTATTGAATATATAAATGACATAAGTATATCATACATGTTCTTTAAATGTATTTTTTTATGAAAATTTCGTATTGAAATATTTATGGAACTGATTTATTTTCTAGGGTTTATGATTTGATGAATTAATGAATGTTTTTATGATATTTTGAAACATATATGTATAGTTTTCATTATGTGATGAGTGGTACAATAAATGTTTCCAATTAATTGGGTAGATATTGATATATCATGAGTTAATATGAAGTGGATGGGGAGGAAACCCATTCCCAGGATAAAAAGAGGTTGAGGGAGTGAACCTGATTCATTTTGGGATTTTTTTCTACTATGTGAGAATCATTTTAGCATTGATCCTTAACTAATGAAGTAACTTTTATAGTCATAATTACACCATAATAACATTGAAATGTTATTATGATTATGATATTCTATCATGTATAATGATTGATTGGTGATTATTACTCATTATTTAGATTCTTTTCTTTTGAAATGGTAAATATATAAGAAGCATATGTGTAATAGGTGTATTACGAGAGAAGAAAATTGTGGGTGATGTTGATTATATTTTATGAAATAATTTGATTATGTATCTAGTATGTAAATATAGTAAAATTTTATGGTATTTGATTTGGAATCATTATATAGTATACTTGATTTTATATAAAATGATGATATATATACATATACATTTTTTAGGGTCACCAAAATTTGTATTATAGTAGGTTTTTATTATTTTTGGTGTTGAGTTTACAAAACATATTAGTATATAAATTAATAAAAATATGATGAATAAAAATTGATATAGGGGAAAAAATTATACTATTTTGATTAAAATGTGTTATAATTTTTGATATATCAGGAAATACTTTCATGATTATATGATATCTCACTCTGATAATTTGAGATTTATAGTTAAAATATATATTATTTTTGTTTTAGTTAATGGATAAAACATGGAGCAATCAAGTTAACAAAAAAAAGTTGAAAACAATGTAATGTTTATTTCCATGATCAATCAAATTACATGGTATCTAGAAGGAAAATTGTATTGTTATACTCATGAAACTCACTTAATCACAGATTCATGATGAGATTCCAATCGAGAAAATGAGGGAGAAAATAAAAATTGTGTATTTCAGGATTTAACAACCAAATCAGTTTAGTGGGTCCTAGAATCCACTAGTGGATGAGTAATGGACAAGTTTTACTAAAAAAACATTTTCCATTATCTAGTGCTTAGATATTTAAAAAAATTTCCTATTAGTGAATCATTTGGAAGGTGAAATTGATAAATGTTGGAATATTATTTAAAATAAGGAAAACAAATGAAATTGACTCAATGGAATATAAATAGTTTAATTGAATTTTTTCAGTGAGTACTTTACCTAAAACTTTCAAGTGAAAATATATCGGTAATTTCTATAAATTAAGGATAATGATATTTAATATATTTGTACATATTAGAAAATAATTACAAGAATGATATTTTATTTGTTTTTTTATAATTCACCCTAAAATTAAAATTGACTATTTCTTTAGTGGAATAAAATAAAATCTATTATAGGTGTATGCCATATGGGACATTTGTATTTATAAAAAAAGCATTCAATGTGATTTCAAAGTAGAAAATATATAGTGGATATTCCCATCATTATAGTGGTTCCAATTAGAGGATCAATATTTATTTTTAATGAAATTATTATAATAAAAACTATATAAGAAAGAAAGTTAATATTCTTTTATGCCCGAAGTGTGTAAATAAGCATGCAAGAAATTATATCTAAGATACTAGTAAATTCTTCAAGTGTGGAATGTAAGTCCATTAAGAAAGTGAATAATATAGAGATGCAACAATGAATAAAATTAAAATACTGGGTAATATTGTAAGAAATATGGACCACCCACACTTTAATGTGATAACTCCAAGGTGTGTAGGAATTATACCAACCAATGCATGAATCTGATAGTTAATGATTGGAATCAATATCAACAACAGATCAACATAAGATAAAAAGGTAATCGTATTTCAATCATAACTAACAAAGTGGGTCCTAAGAATTATTTAGTTAATGGTACCGTTATCATCCAATATAGATATGAATTTTGTGATTTGATTCTATTTACACCCAATCTTTTATATGTTAGAAAATTTTTAACAGTATCACATCACCACATCCATAATTATATGTTAAATTATCAACGAAAACTTATAATGGTATGATGATTGTATATTATGTCCATATCTCATATCTAATAAATTTTTTTCGGCATGTGTTTATTTAAAATTTTGTAATTCCCCTTGTAGTTTAATTTGTTGTGATTTTGAGAGTGGTTTTTATATATTTATATACATCCCATATTATATATCATGGAAGGGAAGTCACATTTTATATTATTAATGAGGTAGTGAGTCTATGTCAGTGTAAGGATGAATATGAACTTAAAAAAACAACATCTATTATATTGGTCTTAATACCTATTCATGGGAGTATTTATCAAAAATGGATATGGAGAAACTCAACATTAAATATTTTAATAATTTTTGTAAATAATTTTATGTATTTAATGAATATTTATATAGTCTTCATTTGAATCATGATGTTTCTGATTTAATTAAACTCATACTTATATCTACAACAATTTTAAAAAACACGTATAAAAGCTACCCAATTAATTTATAGGATTTGTAGAATAAAATTAAGGATAATTTTGATAATGGATTGATTTGGTTAGGTGAATCACCATGGGGTACACTAATTCTTTTTATTAATAATGAATATGATTCAATTCACCTTTGAATTGTTTTTTAAGAAATTAAAAATAAAACTATGAAGATAAAGTATCATATACTTTGTATTGATGATTTTTTTTTGATGAAATACATGTAGCTAAATGCTTTCCAAATATTGAAATTTGATATGTATGCCAATAGTTGAGGGTCCAAAAGGTGGAAGTATCTAATAAATCCATAGGTTCAAATTAATGGAATGATGAATTTATAGTGATTCGATTTGGAATTACCTATGTTTCTTTTATTTTCATGATTCTAACAAATAGGGTCTTTGGAGATTATTATAATCAGATTTTAGGTATACTTTATAAAATATTTTGTTATATATTTCAAAATAATGGAGGAGAATGAAAAAAAATTATGATTTTGTTAAATACCTTTAGAAAGAAGAAACTATATGAAAATTTAGTATATGTGAATTGTGGCTATAGAAACTATCATTCATGGGTCACATAATTAAATAAAATGGTATATTAGTTGATTACACAATGATAAAAGTTATTGATGATTGGTCTAGGGAAACCAGGGTGACCAAAACCCATAGTTTTCTCTATTTAGATGGATAATACTAATTCTTTATGAGAAATTTATCATGACTATCAAATCCACTAAAATAATTAGTCATGAAGGGAACCATGTACCCATGGATATATTAATGTGTAGAGAATTTTAAGGAACTAAAGATAAGGTTGTTTAGTAAACCCATTAATAGACAACATTATAGTGGGTAATGGGGTTTGATCTATAGTAATGTATTACAAAATGGAAGGGGATGTTTTTTCATCCAAAATGACATGGAAGTAGATTATTCTTCTGTCCAATTGAATGTTTATGAGAAAACTTACCCGTATCATGATTTGGAACTGGAAAAGGAAATTTTTATTTAATAATATGAGGGAATTATCTTTATTGTAAAAGATGTGACATATATACTGATCATTAAATATTTACTTATATATTCACATATAAAGATTTGAGTCTGTACTGATGGGGATGGTTAGAATTCATTAATCATCATGAATGATCAATACATTACAATAATTAGAAGAATAATAAGGTGGATGATTCTTTGATTCATATGTAACATGATAGTTTATCTATGATGATGACTAAAGTAGATGCAATACTTATGGATTTATAGAGGATAAATCTTGAAATCATATGGCAAGGAGAGAGATCCAATCATTCTACGGTGATTGTTCAACCATCTATTCACGTAGAGATTAAATAGGTGCATAATGAAGATGTGGAGCAATAAAATATGGTAAGAACTATAATTTAGTTGTACATTGACCAAGATAGAAGGATTAGTCTTAGGAAAAAAGTATGTATCCCATAAATACAAGAATTGATGGAGCTATTAGATGAATCTCATAATAAATCCTTCTATATTCATCTTGTATGAATGAAGATGGATAGATATATTAAAGATAATTTTTTATGGGAAACATGAATAGAGATATCATGAAGTATGTATCTTAGTTCTTGGTATGTTAACATGTTAGTATAAGGGTATATTACAACCATTACCCATCCCTGTGTATAAATGGGAAAAAATAACCATGTATTTCATCGTGGAAATTAAGAAGATATATAAAGGGAACAATTCTATTTGGGACATAGTCAATATCCTTATGAAATAAGAAAATTTTCATACTATTCGTAAATATTTCCCTTGAACAACTCTCCAGGTTATTCATTGTAGAAGTGGAGAGGTTTTATGGAGTAATACTATCAATCACATATGATAAAAATTCAATGTTTAGGTATAATTTCAAGGGAAGTCATTAGTAATATTAGATCTATTCGGTAGCATATCAAAGATTTTCAGAGTCAATTGAAATGTTATTATGATAACCATCAGTGTGATCTAGAGTTCCTAATAATAGATAAGTGATGATAAAAAATGGACATTAACAATGCTAAATTTGGCCATTATCATCACAAAAAAATATTATTGGAGCATGATTAAGATCCCTAAGATTTTATAAACAATAAAAATTAGATGATAAATGCACACTTTTCCACCACTAAAAAGTTCTCATAAAATGTTCCTTTATTAGTGGTTCTTCACGCATTGGTAAAAGACACTCATTATTAGTACTTATCTTTATAATAGATAAAGGACACCATTTATCAGCATTATTGAAAGCACTGACAAATAGTCCCTTTATTAGTGCAAGAAAAAAATTAATAAATGTTCCCATTATGAGTGCTTTCAAAAACACTAAAAAATGGACCCTTTATCAGTTATATTAAAATAAATGATAATGGGGAACAATACATCATGTGCCATTAAAATTATCGGACACTATGGTAGAAAAAACAAAAAATACCTGATAAAATTAAAAAATTTAAATGAAATAAATTTTATAATAGAAATAATAGAAAAAACACATAATATAAAATTTTAAAACATTGGTTTGTAAAATTACACGAGTTAGTAAAAATTATCATAGATATTCAAAAACATCAATGTTTTATTCCTTTGTCTTTTTTAATAACCCCCAGTCATGTTATTGTCGAAAAAACAAACCTAGGTTGTGCAAAAAAATCCAACAGTATAAGAAAATAATTATTAAGTTAGTAATAATAAAAATAAATAAATTAAACCCATGGGATCAATTTAATAAAAGATATAATTTTATTCATAATATGAACAACATGTAATAGATTGAGTAGTGGTTGATTAATGAACGTCACCCATTTCTTATTCATCTTAAAGAATCATCTCTATAAAAATAAACTAAATAATTATAAGATAAAAATGATAATGAAATTAATTAAATAATATAAGATAAAATGATGACAAAATAATATGATATCATTTTTTCAGTTTTGGTGATGTGATGAACATTAAAAACTAAAATGACACATATATATTGAAAAAAAAATAAGTCATACCAACCACATAGTGTGTCATATTTTTCTGAGGTCAATTTATAAATGTCAAAAAATACATATGGATAATTTTACTAAAGTATCAAAAGAACACAAATTCATTTACTTTTTTTAAGTATGTCACTTTTGTTTTTTAATAAAATATTATTTAAAACTGAAAAAACACAATTTGAGACATATCGATCACATCATGGGTCATTTTGATGTGAGAATGGTTCCTACACATCAAAAATGACTTATCAATCATTATTCTATATTATTAAGATGACCCAGGTGCGTTTTATTTGTTTTTAGGGAGTGACACATTTTTAACTAAAATGATAGTTTTAAACAAACAATCAACACTTTTATTCATACTAATCAAATCGGGTATCAGATTGAGGTGTAGATGATTCCTACATGTTAAAAATGACTTATATATCATTTTACTAAAGTATGAAGATAATTATAATGTGTTTTATTTGTTTTGGGTATGTCACATGTCTTTTTTTACTAAAATTATTGTTAATTTTAAATAAAAAGACACATCTGGGGTCATAATGGTCACACCATGTGTCATATTTAGGTTTTAAAAATTCTTACATGCCAAAAATGGCTTATGAATAATTTTACTAAAGTATCTATACGATTAAAATGTGTTCGATTAGTTTTGATTATGTCACTTTACTTTTTTACTTAAAGGTCATTTAAAATGGAAACCCGCACTTTTAGTCATACCATTCACATCATGTTCCAGTTTTACATGGGACTTATTCTTATACATAATAAATGAATTATGAATCATTTTACTAAATTATAAAGATAATGTGAGTGAACATTCTTCTATTTTTAGTTTGTGACACACTTTTTGAACTAAAATGTCATTTTTAAACTAACAATGAAGATATTGAGTTATATCAGGGACATCGTGTATTAGATTGAGATGATACTAAGTCCAAAACATCAAAAATTAATTAATTATTGGTTAAATAAAGTATCAAATTAGTCCCAATGGGTTTTATCTATTTTGAGTATGCCACTTTTCTTTTTTACTAATGTTAATGTTAATTTTAAATAAAATTACAAACTTCGACTTATACCAGTCATAATGTGAATTAGATTGAGGTGAGGATAACTCCTACACATAAAAAGTGACTTAAGCATCCGTTTACTAATGTATAAATACAATATGGATGAAATTTCATGGTTTTTAGTATGTCACTTTTTTTACAAAAAAAGTGATTTTAAACTAGAAACACGCACTTCGAGTCATATCGATTACATCATGTGTTAGTTTTTTGTGAAACTAATTCAGAAATTCTAAAATTTAAATATGAATCATTTTCCTAAATTATGATGACAATATATGAATGCTTTCATAGTTTTCAGTGAGTGATATACTTTTTGAACTAAAATGTCAATTTTAAAATGATAACAGAAACCTTGAGTTATACCTGGAACATTGTGTATCATATTGACGTGATTCTAATTCACATGTGTCAAAAATAATTTAGGGATTATTTTACAAAAGTATCAAAATAATATTAATGTGTTTTTCTAGTTTTCTGTATGCCACTAACCTTTTTTACTAAAATTAAAGTAAATTGCAAATACAAATACGCACCTAGAATCATACCAGGAATACCATGTATTGGATTAAGGTGATGGTTATTCGTATATATATAAATTTAAATATGAATAATTTTACTAAAGTATCAAACCAATCTGAATGACTTTGATCAAATTTTTGTATGAAAGTTGTCTTTTTAACTGAAATTAATGTCAATTTTAAACAAAAATACACACTTGGAGTCATACTGGTAACATTGTGAATCAGATTGAGGTTTAGTTGATTCATACACATTAGAAATGACTTTGGGATTGTTTTCCTAATGTATAAAAAAAATAGGAATGATTTTTCTTGTTTATTGAGTGTGGTACTTGTGTTTTTTACTAAAATGTAATTTTAAACCAGAAACATACCCTTTGAGTCGCACCAGTCACAACGTGTGTTGGTTTGATGTGATACTTATTACCACACATTAAAAAATTATTATGAATCATTTTACTAATTTTTAATTACAATACAATGTTTTTTATTAGTTTTTTGTGAGTGACACAATTTTTGAACTAAAATTTCAATTTTAGACTAATAACAAACACTTTGAGATATAACAAAAACAATATATATTATATTAAGTTTAAGTTTATTCCTACATGTAAAAAATAATATATCTATCATTTTACAAAATTTTCAAAAGAATATAAATTCATTTTATTTGTTTTTAGTAGGTCACTTGTCTTGTTTACAAAAATTTATATAAATTTTAAATAAAATGACACAATTTGAGTCATACTGGGAACACCGTTTATAGGATGAGGTCTGGATGATTACCACATGTAAAAAATTATATATATATTTTTTCATAAAAGCATAAAAATAATCCAATGCGTTTTCATGGTTTTTAGAATGTCACTTGTATTTTTTAATAAAATTAATGTCAATTTTAAATAAAAAGATATCTTTTGAGTCATAAAGGATAAACCGTGCATCAGGTTGAGGTGAAGATGATTTTTACAACTCAAAAATATATAATAAATTATTTCAAAAATAAATAAAGACAATACAAATGAATTTTCTCATTTATGAGTATGTCACTCATACTCTTAAATTAAATTAATGTCAATTTAAATAAAAATAAACACTTGGAGTCTTAATGGTCACAATGTGTGTCCTATTGAGGTGTGGTTAATTAAAAAAATTGAAAATGACATGGATTATTGTACTAAATTATGAAAAAAATATTTTTTTTTATCTATTTTGATTTTATTATGTATTTTTTGAAATAAAATGAAAATTATAAACTAAAAACATACTGTTAAAGTCATACTAAGAACATTGTATATGAGATTGAGGTGCTAATAATTGAGTATGTGATGTGTGTTTTTCTTTCCAATATCTTCAATAATCCCTAAAATAGATAACATGTTTATTTTCATGGAAGAGAAATCCCAAATCTATCTCAACACCCCATCCAAAAGAAGCATGTTCCCTCTTTTCTAAATTATTAAAAAAAATAACAAAAAATATAACTTCCCAAAATACCATTGAAAATAATAATAATAATTCTATAAAATTGATAAGTAAATTAGCTTAGATATAGTAGATAAATTGGTTCTAAAATTAACTAAATAACTATTAGATATTCACTTTGCATGATGTATGTATACATTCTTGACCCATTTCCTTGTTTCCATTATCTCAATTGTATCCTCAATGTATAATCTCTCATGAGCATGAGAAGCTTCATACAAACCACCCAAACTTTATAAAAATAATGAACATGTATAGAAAAACAAATTTTATGTTAGTAACACAATAAAAATATAAATTAAACCTAAACATGTAATAATACATTAATAAAATGTCAATTTTCTATGGAAAACACACAATTTGAGTCTTATGAGGTACACTATCTATCAAATTATGGAATTTTTGATTCATAAATGTCATAAATGAATAATGTATAATTATTATAAATTATAAAAATAATCCAAATGCGTTTTCTCAGTTTTTATAATGTCATTTTTATTTTCTTCTAAAATTTCAATTTTAAACTCAAACAACACAATTTGAGTTATATTGGCCATATGGTGAACTAGATTGATGTGTGGCCAATTAATACACAAGAAATTTTATTTATGGATCATTTTTGTAAATTTCAAAAATAGTCTGAACTCATTTTCTCAATTTCATCTATTTTGACATGCATCTTAACTAAAATGGTGCATTTCTGTTGAAAACTTATACTTTAGGTCATATCAACCTCATTATGTCTCAGATTTATGTGCAGTAAACTCTTTTATGTGAAATATGGGTTATGTATCACTTTCCAATTGTTTGAAAATAATCCATGATTGTTTTGTTAGTTCTTTACTATTTGAGTTTGTGTTAAAATAAAATGACATTTTTGAATTCAAAACTTGTAATTTGAGTCTAATAGACCACATTAGGTGTAGGAATAACGTGAAGTCAATTATTACAAGTGTAAAATGAATTATTTATTATTTTCTTATGTTTTGAAAACAATCCAAGATTTTTTTCTTAGTTTTGGCTATTTGATATATTTTTTAAACTAAAATGTTAATTTTGTTTTGAAAACACATTATTCGAGTGTTACCGACCACATCAGGTATCAGACTGATGTATGATAAATTATTACATGTCCAAAATTACATATGAAACATTTCCATAATGTTTTTGAATAATATTATCTTGGTTTTTTAATTTCGGGCATGTGATGTGTGTTTTTATGTAGTGTGTAAATTTAACAAAATATTATTCAGATAATATTGATAAGAAGATTAACTAAAAAAGATAGATTAAGTGATGAGAAATTTAACTAAATAAGTGTTATGAAATCAACTCTTCATGATTATTTTACACATTATAACACAATGTAATCTTTCCATTCATTAATAACAAATTGATTTCCTCCATCATATTTCCCCTTGAGAAATAGATAAAAAATAACATATAACCATTTTGATACTAATTCTTGACACACCAAATATATTTACAAGGATATAGCCAATACAATATCACAAAAATAATAGTTAATCACCTAAATTTTATGTTGGAAAACATTCTGACACCATTTATGCTACCCACTCATCTAAAAACATTTACTTATTCTTTTGATACCATATTGGTAGTAATGAGAAAAAATAGATAAACATATGAATAATAAATATTTTTTTATGAAATTATAATTTCATTTGAAAATTAGCTGTATGAGGATACTAGTATTTTAATGGTTTAAGATCTCTCTAATAAATTTCTCAAACAAAATATCTATAGTCATTGTTATTATCATGATATTAACATTGAAGAAACAAGGAAAAATATATATAAATTGTTTTAAAATATATATTTATAGTTAACTATGTGTATATATACCTTAATTTGTTCCCATTTGAACTTATCCATAGGCGTCTTATATTCAGTCATCCACTTAATTCATTAATTTAGTCTATATTTAAAGATCAACCTAACATAATAATAATTTTATTTAAACACATACTGAAAATATAATTCAAATATTATATATGAAATGTTGATTGGAGATAATTTAAAATTCATAAGGCACATCATGTGTGGCTATTTTGTGGGTACACTTTAATTGGAACCAATAAATAAAAATTTAGTGTATCTAGATTGATTATGACCATTATACATTGCTTAAAAAACAAATAATTAATGATAATACAAAAATATATTTTATGTGATTATATTGATCACTTTTATACCTTTATTTTTTGAATCTAATTGAGTATGTGGTCTATTATTATTTTATCAAAGGCATCATTAAGAACATTTCATTCTTATCAATTTCTTCCTTATCTAAATAAGTTTCTTATGTTGAAATGATAAATGGATTAATAAATCCAAATCATGCTTCTTTTGGTTTTCCCTATATATAGTAGTAAAATAAGCGCCTGTAGAAAGTATGAATAATTATTAACTTTAATGAACATATTAGATAATTATTGGGACATAAATATTTTGAGAATTTAAATAATATATGTATTAAAAACTGAGACTCCCATCCTTTCAAACATATGAATCTTATTAATACCCTTGAGAAAAAAATGTCTGTAATGAATGTTCAAAATATTTATTCTTTATATGGAATTTAATTCATATTTCCAACATTAAATATAAATTTTTCATAAATTTTTAATGATAATAAATTTTTCATTGAAGTTAGCTAGAAGCAAGTACTCTCCGAAGGTCCTTTTGATTTCTTGGTATATTCAATATACTTATTGGATCTAAACATACATTTCCCCATCAATTTTTTCTTTTATAAAATCATACCTCTCTTTAGACGTTTTTTTATAAACTATTATAAGTTTATAACATAAAAACATTATTTAATGAAATACCTCATATATATTTATTTATACAGCCATACTAAAAAAGTTACAGTAGCATCATTGACTATTGTAATATCCAGATCACCAATTGAAAGAAGAAACTCTATGGTCGGATCTTGAACTACCTCAATCCCCACTTTCTTGTTAGATTTTGGGATTTCCTTCTAGTGTATATTATGTCAATAGATATTATAAATCATACCCCTCATAACAATGAAGTGCATGAGAGTATAGATATAAATCACATACAACTTTAACCTTTATAATTTTAGTAATATAATGTTATTAGAAGTTTTTTTGATTCAATGTTAGAAGAAAGAGTAATAAAAAAATTGATTACCAAGGAGAGGTGTACGGTTGAGGGGATTGACTGACCTCAAAGATATTGGGTTCTTTTAGTTGTTCATGTGTGGATATTATTTCCACAACTAGTTCTTTTTGTTGCTTTCTCATATATCGATATGTTAAATGAGATGGAAAAATAATATGTTTCAAAGAATTTATTTTTTCTTAAAATAATTTATTCAGCTTGTATGTATCTTTTTTTGGATTTTTCTTCTTGAAATATGTTTTAGGAGACACTCTAAAACCTACCCCCTAACACGCCCATATTATTATAGCCACATCAATGCTACTCGAAGTAGTTTTTCTTCTGATACCATAATAGAAAATTAATGTGTATAAAACCTATAAAATATATGAACATAAATAGATATTTTTTAAAAATAGTTATAAAAGAATAATTAATTTTTATTTTGTCACACTTACACATTTATCCAATAATTATTTTATGTTTTCATCAACTATTTCACCCTCTTTATTTATAATATCATCATTATAATGAACATGATTTAGGATGGGAGTGGCTTCAGATTATGGTTCAGGAATATTCGTATAAAAAAATAAAAATATGTTGTTTCATATTACATAAAAATTTTATTTTTGATTTAAAATACCTATCAATTTATTCTACAGTGAAGATTTTCTCATCCTTTATTTGTGATAGTGGTACATTGGTTTTTATTCATGTCCTTTTATTTTAATCACTCATTTTCAATTTTATAAATTAACATTTTTAATAACATTGGATAAATAAATAATTTCAAATAATATATTATCGAAAATAATGAACCTGAACTGATTTCTCATCACGATGGTTAATGAAATAATTCAATGTTTAACCTTTTATAATCTATGCCTAAGTAACTGGTGGGTGGGGCTTTACTTTCCCCCCATCACCCCTGAGATAAAATTTGATAATAAGGGTCTTGAATCATCTATGGACTTTTCCTACAGCCATTATGACATATTTTTTTATGAAAATCATCTAAAATAAACAAAATTTACAAGGAATAATGAAAATTTAATCAATGATTCATTATATAATTTTTTGGTAAAATAAATAAAGGTAATAATAACATTACCTTAATATCTTCCCAAAGGGTTTCCTTTATTATATGATGTAAATGGAACCAAAAATATATAGAAATTGATACATTCATCCTAATTGTGACTCCAATATAACTAATAAATATTGAATTGTTGGGTTTAATAGGTTGGTTTCATTGATTCCATCCAACATCAAATTTGTTTCCCTTACCTCATTCCTTAATAAATTTAGTCAACAATATTATGCTCCGTCATTCTTGTTTTTTATAAAAATGTTGTTGATCCCCTAATAATTCTGCAGTTTCAGTATCAACCACTATTTTTTTTACTCAGGATTAATAACATTATCCTATTCTGAAGACATTACCAACATTCATAGTCAAACATCTAATTCAGATTATTTTAATACAATAGAGAACACATAATATTATCAGGAAAAAAATAGTACATTAAAAAACTAATTAGCCTTCTCATTGTACTCTCATTATTTTTCTAAAGGTTAAAGGATTTTGGATCCTCTATCTAGAATGAATATCTTCTCATTGTGGTTACCTCTATCATATAATATTTTTTTACATTAGGACCACCATGAAATTACTATGATCTCCCAATGAAAGGGTCAACGTTGATGGAATTTTCATATGACCCTACAACTATTTTAGCTTCATGTAGGACAATTGACCAATTCTTATTTGGTAGATCTGAGACATAAAATACCTTCACTTCTTCTGATTCTATTATGAATGGATCATTATTTTTCCCTTCCACACTAAAATTCACCTTCCTGAATCTTATATCATCAAATTTCACTACACTTATGTTATTAACCAATTTACAATAGAAACTCAACACTCTAAATGTTTTATATTATAAATCCTATATCTATTCGATAATTCCAAAATATGTCATATTAACATAAATTGTATTTCTATCCTTTGAACCATATTTTTGAATCACTTCCACAAAAAGCATAACTACACCATCTTACATAATACTACAGTCATGATGTTCTATTGTATATAATTCATAACCATTCATTAAAAAACTAGTGTAAGATATAATATTTGTATTTGGTCTCTGAACTATCCATTTAAGTCGTTTGATTTTCATACTTCATCCCTTAATGGATTAAAATCTATAATAATTTTTATGGGATTTAGTTTATACACCAACATCGTCACTATTATATAAAATTTAAAGGTTCACTTTCTCTCACTATGTGATGGTAATTGTAATAAAATATCTTCCAGAAACCCTTTCTCCCACAAGGTATCCACTATTATGAGACATTGGTAGACCGATTCTATCAACATATTCTAGCTAATTGGTTCATAATTCATAACCTTCTTCATTAATATATTATTTTTCAATTGGACATTTTATATTACTTTGATTGTTGACATAACCTTTCAAAATCATTATATAATATTAATTGGGGTACATCAACCTATAATGGAAAATACTGTATAGTTAAACCTCTATAACTAAATAACCATTAAGTGGGCCATTATATCAATGAATGATGGTGGAAAGAAAAACTATAATACACATAGTTTACTGAATCCTCCTTATTTTTGATTGGAAACATTTCTGATTCTATAAATTTATTACATATGGAGTTGAAAAAGAAGTAGAGTATGGTTAATATATGACATTAATTTTTAGGCAGAATTGAATTCAATGTGGTAAGAAAAAAATCTTGCATAAAAACAAGAAAGTAATGTGATTTTAGTTCTGGTAACATCAAATTAGTCATTGAAACACAATTATTTATATTTGATGAACACCCCTCTATAGCATTAAAACATTAAAGGAAAATGAAAAATTATAATTTTCACTATCTATATAAAGTGTATGTTGTTGAAGGAAGAAATGTACACCCTTTATACTTCACCTTTTCCAACTCTTCTCCTATACCTAGGTCAATCATTTCTAAACTATCCTTTTTACCATCAGTTTTTCTAGTAACATTGAGTAATGTAAAAAATATGCATTATTTTCTACTTGTATGACATCAAGAAAAATTATGACGTACAAAAAAAATTAAAATGGTAACTCAAAAAAATTGATATCTTTTTATTACATGATTTCATAAGGTTTTATAGATATAGTTTACAAAAATTAGTGTCAATTTCATTTCCTTAATCAAATGGTTTATCACCTATTAGTGGAGATGGTGTTATATATTTTTCTGTATTCCCATTGAATGCTATCATCCAAGATCAATATTTACGTTTTTGAGGTTAATGTTTTCAATGTCCTTAAAAAAAGTGTTCAATTAATGTTTCCATTGAACTTAGTGTCTACATTATTCAAAAAATGGGACACCCTAACACTCCCTTAACACTATTTCATAAAAAAAATTATTAAGAAGAAAAGTCATTTATCATCCCATAAAACATGGATCTCAATGTGAATTCTTCAATTATATGAGCATCATACATTGTGAAACTTGTATCCCATTTCAATTTCATATCATTGATCAATGGTTCCAAATAAATATCAATATCTTTATAATGTTTTTTTAGTTCAGATATAAGTAAAGACAACATAATGTGTACATGCTTCTTGAATAATCATGATGGTGTGTTATAATTTACCAACATGACTGGCCATGTATTATGAGTACTATTATTTACATCAAGTGGATTTATTCCATCGTTTAAATAATGTAATATAGAAGTTTATTAACTCATTTAAAAATTTAATATACTCATATCAATTTTCTTCCACTAAGGAGAGTTCGTTGGATGGTGAAATTTCCCATCTATAATTCTTATATCTGCAAGCTATGTCAATTTTCTAATGGTTTCCTAACAACCATACAGTATTATAATTATTTTAACAATAGGAAAGTACAATATAACTTTTAAATGATATGATTCATATTTCTTGTATTGATCTGTACCACACTAGGGTATTTTACGAGTAATTTCATGATCATTGTGAAGCAATATACAATCATTTCAACAAGTATATGTTTTTTTAGATGAAGCCCATTAAACATAGAATTCATTTAAAATTGTATGTTTGATAATAAATATAATTTCTTATGGTATCATATCATTCAGATGACCAAGTAGTTCTGTAAGGCTAATTTTCTTCCATCCACTTCCATCTTCAAAATTATATAACTTCAATACAACTTACAATGTTCTTTATTTAGTATAGCCAGTATAGAATGATCTCTTAACATATCTATTTAGATTATCAAATAAATTTTGGAAATCATGAAGGTCAACTTAAATTTCTATTATCATTTCTTCCATGGAATCTCTGTAATCATTTACACTGGTAATCATATCAAACAATCCATAAACCATAGTATGATCCCAATCAATGTGTATGTTTAATTTTCCCTTATGATTAGACCAAAATTTATAGCTCTAATCTATTCTATGAAAAATCAAATTTTCTTCCTACTGTTATAGTCAAATTTTTATTAAATAAAAGTAATGTAAATATCAATAATGTATTTCAAAATGGATCATATGCAAGTTATATTAAAAACTTTATAAAATCATTGGCTACGTATTCATACTCTTTTTTCATATGATTATCATGCATAAATTTTTGATATAGATCTATCCACTTATTTTTGTAAAATATTAATTTTCATAAAATAAATAAATATATTCAAATTAGATATTCATGATAAGTGGTTATAGTTAAATATAATTATAATAGGGGGAACCCAACAATTGATTGTTTCAAATAATTATTGTATTCTTTGAAGGAAGTGGGTAATTGAATTTATGGAAATAATTACTCCATTGGTGGTATGTGTTATCTTTTTAATTCATCTATAATGATCATCGATACCTTTTGTGGGATGAATACTACTCGAAGTAGTCCAAGAAACATAGGTTCATGTTTAGAAGATATGGGAGATGAGTTTCCAGCAAAAAAATGCAATATTAAATAGTTGTGGTTTAACTAGTCCAAAAATATAATCAATTGAGTGGATGAGAATAAAACTCTTCAAATATAGATCAAGTTTATTACTAAGGAACACAATGAAACAAACCAATCTAAATAAACCAAAAAAACTCATCTAATATCATGAATAACCTTTAAACTACCAAGGATAAGCACAAGATCTCTCATAAAAATTGTTAATAGGATGAAGTTAAACTATACCGCCCAGAGAATCAAAGTTGGATCAGATATGGTGGACACCCCACCATATTGGAATTCAACTAATGCATCAATTATTTTTGAAATGTCTAATCTCTTCCAAAGAACCGATAAGGAAAAATAATCAACAAAGAATTGAAAGGCTCAAATTAGATTTCACTAATTAGTTTTAGTCTTTATCTAGATGAATATTCATTAATTACTCAATTTGATTTGAACACTATAATTAATCACTCAAAGACACTCCAAATGTACCATGCTAGAGAATACTTAGACATCACACTAGTACAAAAGATGCAAAAGGGTTATAATCCCAAACAAAACAACCAAGATAAACAAAACTAGGTAAAAATGGAATAACTCTTAGGAATGCTTAAATTGTAACCATTACTAAAAAAGAACTATATATCCTATCCATGGGTTATGTAATATAAACCAAGGAAAGTTTTTTAATTTTTCAAATAATCCTTAAGGTTTTAATTCAATCGAAAAAAAAATTATATAAAAACCCATTTATTCACTTTAATAAAATATATTTTAACAATGATTATATAATCAAAACACACCACCAATTAAATGAACACTAAAAAAATTAAAAATTTATTGAATTTCACAAAACTCAACCAAAATCCGGTCTACCTATATCAACACATCACAATAGACCACCTAATTTTAAAATATTTTTACAAATTCATTTATAAAATCACCTATATATTGTTTTAACACAAAACCCATTTAAAAAAAGAAAAATTCCATATTGAAACCAACTAATTTTAAAAACAAATTTCAAGAGATAATGTTTTTAATTACTAAATTTTAATTAAAAATTACAAATATAATCTCAAAAATAATTTTATAATTCAAACTGTTTATTTTTTTATTTTTAAAACCACTAACCATTCCACATACCAAACCTTTAACTAAATATTCATTTTCAAGATAGTTTGAATTAAAAAAAATGAAAACAAGTTCTTTAACTATTTTTGGAAAATTAATAAAAAAAGTATCATAATACTTGTTTTGTAAAAAAACCAATTATCCTTGTTTTAAAAAACTCATGACATAAAGAACATTTTACATAATATAATGTATATAATAATTCGTAAACATTTTATAAATACTTTATATAGTTGGAATGAATAATAATTTTATTTTTAAGATAATAATAAATTAAAAATCTAAAACTTTATACTCTGGTAAAGTATTTATTGGAACCTTTTTTAAATGGTCACAAAATCACTTTTTTTATGTTTTTACTGTGTTTTATGTTTTATTATAGAATTTTATAATATAAGTCCATTTTGGGAAAATTTGGTTAAGTATTGAAATGACTCACCATTGAAGATGAGATACCACTAGGAATAACCCGCCGTTAGAGTTGAGTCACTGTTAGGATGAAAATTTGGAAAAGTGTTGAAAATACCTACCTTCATAAAGGAGTCACTGTTGAGGATTAATCACCTCCAGAATTAAGTCACCACTATATATGACTCACTGTTTAACTTTGTTTAATATTGAAAAGAACAACCATAATAAAGTGCTCACTAATGAGAATGACTCATATCCCTACATGAATAGCCATTGAACATGATTCACTATTTAATATGAACTACTATTCGATAGTACCTGCACAAAAAAATTTGGAAAAGTTTTAAAAATTATTACCATTAGAAAAGAGTCAATACTGAGATGATTCATTATTGAGAAAGAATTAATTCTAGATAACATACTACCAGATGAAATATCATCATCACAACTAACTGTTAGCCTAACACACAGCCAGCTTAAGGAATTTCTATGATGATTCACCTCCAGAGTGGTCTCACCACAAGATAATTCCCATCATTTTTATGTTTAATTTGAAAAAATTGTTTCTAATGACAATTTTGGTGAATTTAATGAAATATATTATTTTATATTTTTTATTAAATATTTAATGGGTACATTAACGCGTGTGTTGTCATTTATTACAAGTATATAATATCTGGATGTTTCTTCTTAAAATGGACACTCCTAAATGATGATGATTTATTAATAAAGAGTAGAACATGTCATTTAAAAATATTAATAGATATGAAACCATATTTAATGGATGATAAGAGTTTTGTGAAATGTTCTACTTTTTTGAGAGATTATATTCTGAATTATATCCTACACTCAAATGTGGAATAGTAGAACACACTGAACATATACATCCTTCATTACGGTCAGAACAAAGATATATTAAAATGCAATGTATTAGTGATTTTTTAGAGAAACAACTCAAGATTCTATCCATGATACATCTAAGGTGTCTCAAGCTCCAGATCACATTAGAATGCGAAAATATATATTTTCTAAATATTTATAGATTTTATTTATGTTTGTTGCATTTAAATTTTGAACAATGTGTGGTTTACCTTATTTATTGACCACATACCATCTCAGGTGATTTGACTAGAAGATACCATATATCTTATTCAATATCTTTTAATTTTTACCCATGTTGTTGTGGAAGTTTCCATGTGTGGAATGTGATTGTTTTACTCTGACTATTATTGTGGAAGAAGTACCAATTTGCCCTTGATATCTTATATATGTTATCTTTATATATGAATGAGGTTAGGGATTAAGATTATAGTCATATAATCTTCTTGGCAGAAGGTGATTTCTATGTATTTTGGATTAGGTCTCAGATTGGGATTGAAACCCTTGTTTTAATTTCAACGTATGTTGTTTTTTTACTTTTTAATGTTGGGAGAAATCCTCACCACTCCATAAGCACCAGCTCTAGAAAAGTGTAATCTTTCTTATTCTGTCTTTCCGATTTACCAGTTGGTTCTATTTTGTACCTTTTACTAGATTCTTTTTTTTTTGTTTCAATAAAAAGGCCCTAACACCTCAATCTTTTCAATATAGATTTTTCTAATAAACTATTATGGTGTAATAAATTAAAACCCTCTTGAGATACTCACTCTGAACAAAATTTGGTATTATAGGGTTGTCAAAATCGTTTTTAACTATGATTAATTATTGTTTCTTAAAGATATTAATTTTTTTTATAAATTCTAAATTTCATTCATTAAAAATATTATTGACAAGAAGGTTCTACTACAAACAGATCTAATTTCATTAATTTAAAAAAATACTCTCAATGAAAAATAAAAATGAAAATTCATATTAAAATAATGGGTTTTAAAATATCGCATGATATATAAGTTAAATATGAATGACCAGAGATTTATAGGAGTACAGGGGATGATGTAACTAAGATTTCTTGTAACTAAAATTTTAAAGACATGGATTCTCTTCTCTGTGCTTTAGGTTATGAGGTGTTTAATAGGATATCCCTTATTAAAACGATTACTAAGATTGGGGATATATTATATGTTTCTCATGAAAGAACAACTATTGATAAAGAAATTTTATTAAACATTGACACAATTAAATATTATATGTTAAAGATAAAACCTGATGATCTAATTTATTATATGTATCTTATGTTCAATGATATACTGAATACAATGGGCTCCTGGGGAAATCCAATTTCAAATAAATATCAAATCATGTGGCTATTGAGATTTCTTCATGAATGGTGTGGAGGAACAACATTTTCAACAAGATAATCCTATTATATTAGTAAACTACCTCTAAAGGATTTTTTAGGAAAACTTATGATGCATGAGGAGTAGAGGTTAACCAAGAATAGGATTGTAAACCTAATAGTAAATGTTTAGCCTTTAAGACTAAAACATCAAAATAGAGAAAAAAACCTAAAATTACAAGCTGAAAGGTCCGCTGATGAGGAATTAGTAGTCAATAGTGATGAGAAAATAATCCCTCTGAACAGAAGGTTTATGAAATTTTATAAGAATAATAAATTCATCAGGAAATCGAGTTTCAACAAAATGTATGATAATAGAGAGAATTTGAAGAAAAATGTAAAAGGGGTGATAATTCAAATGACATTACTGCTATGAGTGTAAGAGAAAAGGACATGTTAATGATGACAAATCCAAGTTGAATTATAATAATAATTATGATGGTAATAATAGAAAATATAATAAATAAATCAAATAATCCTAGAGTGAAAATGAGGATTTGTCTAGTGACACAGACCCAACTCATGAAGTGGATTATAATAAAAGAAATTTGTACTTCATGACAAATATATCTAAGGTACCTACTATATATCTTGTACATAATTTTGATCATTTTATAGAGGAAAATTATAGTGATATGTGAAAAGAGGAAATATATGAATTTTACTTTATACTAGAGGATACAATTAATGGGATGAAAGATAAATGAAAATTTTTAAATAAAACACATGATTTATCAGCCAATATTAAATCCAATTTTGTTGTTGAAAATGAAAATAATTCTGAAGTATTGAAGGAAAATATTGAAATGAAATGGTCTATTGAAAAGTTAAATATATACATATAGATATTTACTAATGGAAGATAAATTGTTACTCAAATAATGAGAAAAAATTTCCCCCAAATATATTACTGATCATGGTTACCAACATGGACAAAGAAGAATAATTAAGGTAAATTTTGTTCCTAAATCAGATTCTGGAAATAATACTATGAATTATTATTCATGTGGACCAAATATAGTTTTTATTTCAATAACTTCTCAATGTAATACAAACATATTTCATAAATTAATTTCCATCATAAACATAATGAAACCGTATTAATATTAGGGATAATATGCTTGAAACTTTACCCTATTAAATAATTTTATCTTATATGGAAAATAATTTTGATAGATCACTAGAACTTAATTTTTGTGGAAAATATATTTTCTTCTTCCAAAAAAAATTCTTTTATCAAATTTAATAATATTTTTAAAATAAAATAATTTAATTGAAAAAATATTGAAATAATTAATGTATGATTAATTCAAATAATGTGTAGAAATCTGTTCATGCCTTATAAGTTAATAAAACATTCTTCTTGTACTTTTTTTTCCAGAAAAGTCAAAAAGCCCGTCATTTGGAAGACAAACGAAATATTCCTTCGAAATTCATAGGAAAAGTGGAAAATGGGAATAATGATTTTAAACCTCTATTGGATAATATTAAAACATTTTATGAAATCTTTTTTAGAAAACATGGTCCTAGATGATTAATATTCCCCAGTAAGTACATATGTAAAAACAATATCATGTAATAATGAGATTGTGAAATTATCCATTAAAAAATTATAGTCACTCAATTCACATGTCACATAAAATAAAGAAAATAATATGAATCTGTAAATATCATAACCTTTATAATAAATATCATATAAATATTCATGAGTGACATAAACACCACATGAAAGAAATTGGTGGTGAATAAGCCATATGTCCCACATAAATAAAAGTTAGAAAAAAATAATCCCTTACATTAGGTCGGATATCCTTTGTATGTATCTGAACCTCTTTTATAATGATTTAAATAATTTAATTGAATTATTCGAGAATCATAGTCATTTTTATGATATCATATACGATCATATTAGTATCTGTTTGTTTGTAACATCTCATTGTTTCTCGTTATTCGGGTATCAACTACTTTGTGATCTTATACTTGTTTTATCAAATAAGTTCTAGTAATACTTCTTAGGTCATATTTATATCAATAAAAAATGATATTAACATAATATGTAGCATACTTATTTATTCTATACAATTAAATAAATATAATTTAATAGATATCGTGTAGAATGAATCATATATAATCATAGAGACGGTTGGTCGTACGTACGCACGAGCGAGGATATCATTACCATAATTGGGGAATGTTATTGACATTGATGATATATATGTTGTTACATAATTAATATAATGTTATAATAATAATATATAGTTTTTATTTCCATAATTATATTTATCCAATTAAGGTGGTGATGAAAAAAAATATTACACCATGACGTGAAGGTTGTAAGCTGTACGTATGCACGCATGGTGATATCATTTTTTATAGAATGGATAGAATGTGAAATATTTTTGTTACACAATCATAATAAAATATTAGTATATACATTAAACTTGATTTATTAATTTATAATGGAATCATCTCAGGAAGGGGATGAAGAATAAGAATGAAGTTTGAATGAATCGGTAGAGGATATTACCTCTCTTCAACATACTCCCTCTAGTCCTCCTCTTAATTTTAATAGAGTTGGTATTTTGAGGAGACAAAAACCTCTAGAATATGAATAGGGAATTTGATAAGGGTAATGGTTAGGGTATGGATAATATTTAAGGATAAAATTATAGTGAATTAGTAAGTGATGTGTTACCCTTTTATAATTGAGGTGTGGGTCACTTTTGGAAACTCCAACAATAATAATTTATAATAAACAAAAAAACATAAAAAACCTAAAAATGTATTTATTTTATATATTATATGATATAAGGATGTACGATCATCAAAAAATAATTTTTATAATTGTTTTTTTACATTTTAGCCTTATCATTTCACTTTAACTTAAATTATTCTTTTTTAGTTTTAACTAAGGTAACAAATTGTTCAATATTACAATAGTGTAATTTTTACTTATTTGATGTAAATTAGACCTAATATGAACAATATAGAACATTTTAGAGTAAAAAAAATAATATTTTATATTTTTGAAAAAATTTATGATATGTAAATAATTTAATAAATCATTAGTTTTACAAAATATGAATAGTTTCATTTTGACACTATCCATTTAATGAATTTTTAAAAAATATCATGATAAAATGTTAACCTGTAAAAAATATTTTTTTTATCTATATGATGTCATGGTAATCTATAAAAGTTGTTGGATATATTAATTATCCCAAATGGTATTTATTTTAGTATTTTTATTAACATTAATTAGATATTTCTATTAATAAAATAATTACTAAATGAGTTCTCTGTTATTGTTTACTATACATATTTGTTTTGTAAAAATTAAAAATAAACTACTATGATGGAGATAAATCCTATAGATTTTATAATAATTCTTGTAGTGGAATATACCTCCTGGAAAATCTTATAGTAAAAATGTTATATATATTAAAACCTGAATGTGACAACTTTTACATTACATTAAATAAAATATTATAAGTGTCATAATGTTTTATATATTGATATAAATATCCAATTAATAGAAATTTAGATGATTATATTAGATTTATACTTGACCAATAATATTTGGGCAAGGGTTTTTATCTTTTAAGGGTTATTATCATTTTAATAATATTTATTTTATTTATTTCCCATCAATTAGTTAATTTTCGCATCATCAATGTTTAAGAATTTAAGGTAACTATCTATTTCCTAAAAATTAAATATAAATTATCATGATAAATAAAAACTTTTTAACATTCATATGAGTATCTATAGTTTAATTTATTTTCTCTATTACATTATTTTAAAAATGATAAATTTATTAAATTTTGAGTAATACATATTTAATTTTTTTTAAATAAAATATATTAAATGTCATAATTTCATACAAGTAGCTTAAAAGGGTATACTTATGACCTAGATATGGTTTAGGTCTCAAAAAATTCATGTAATAATATTAGGGAAAATGTTAAGGTATGTTTATAATATTCTATTTGCCTTTAATTACCTGATTTACCTTTTTTTGTATTAACAAAAAATTAATGAAGTTAATATTTATAATAAACAAAACTAAAAAAACTATATTTAAATAATTTTTACATACTGATATATAATATGGAATATATTTTTAAAAATTCAAAACATATAAGTTTCGGTAATATGGTTAAATTTAATCCTGTTGTCGGAATGAAAAAAGGGGTTTTAAATGTTAAAACATTTCAAAAGGTTGAAATGTTTTTATATCAAAATTTTCTGTAAAATTAATTCCAATGACCAAAATTATATTAACTAATAAATATATATTATATTTTTACTTTAAAACCATTCAATAATATAATTTATCTATATAAATTATTTCGATAAAAATTAATTTTCAATTAAATTTAGTATATTTTACTGTTTATAAAAACATAACAATTATCCGAAAAATGTAAATAAATCATCCAAAGAAAATTTTTATATCCTGATTCTAAATAAGATGTTTATTATGTTAAATACAATATATAAAAGTGTCAAAAACTGTATTTAAAATGTGTGTGCTATCAAAAGTTTGAAAAACACATTTTTCTGAAAAATACTTCTATTTTCCGAAAAAATGAATTTAATATTATATCATATATAGAAAACATATAACATGAATTTTATAGACTCACTTATATTTATTTAAATAGTTTTTCAAAAGAAAGTTAATATTGTTCATACCCGGTATTATAATGGTAAAATTATAAGGTAACATAATAATATTTAGTTGTTTTGATCAACTAGGTCATGCGTAAATTGAATTATATCAAAAGAACATGAAATTTTGTATAACAAAATCCAAAAACAGTGTTGCATATACTGCAAGATAATCCAGTGTTGCATATAGTGCAAGAATATATTGGTGTAGCTTACCATAAAAGATATAAAAGAAAATAAAAAAACATATATCTCCTAAAAATATCAGGGTGTTTCATGCTATTTCTATTAATTAATTTTGACTAAGTGATTTTGTAATTTTTCTGTAAATACTTTATTTTCGTTGGATTTTTCTATGATGAATATTTTTATGACATTGTGGGGAACATATTTATAATTTTTATTATGTGACGAGTGAGTAGATTAAATTTCTCAATTGCATTGAGTAATTATTGATGTATAATGAGATAATATTAAAAGGATAGGGGTGAACCCATTTTAGGGATTAAAATTGGTTTGATATTGAACCCAATCCATTATAAGCCTTTTTTACACTATTTTTTAATGGTTATTATGGTGATTCTTGATAATGAAATAATTTTCTATGCTCATTATGGTACCATAATTCATATGACCTGATATTATAGATATGATATTCTTTTATGAATAATGATTAATAAATTATTATTCCTCACTCTCTTGAATCATTTTTTCTAAATTCTAAATATTTATTCCATGATTCATGACATATGATCTTTGTCTGTTTGGATATGAATTTAGGTAGTTATAATCATTATCTCATACCCTTATGCTTATCTTATGATTCCATATGAACATCGATTGCAATCTACCATGTTTACCATTACTAAGTATATTATCAAATCTTTTCTTATGCTTATATTTCCCCCATTTTATGAGGAATTGTTTAGATTCATATATATATTATAAAGATACTATTAGAGAAGTGATTTTTTGTGATGTTAAATATTAACCAATAAATAAGTTAATTATATATCAACCATCCATCTAAACTAAAGATTTATGGTTATAGGGAATTAAATATTGTGTAATATAATATTTTTTCATCTAAAATAATGAAATATATGTTTACATGTTTGTTGGGCCACATCAGAAATGCTTCTTATTTATGGTTGAGAATAATTATAATACCATTCAACTATTCTTGTGAGCTCTTCATTCTCCCCCTTTTTATTTTTTAACAATATCAATAACACACTATAATAAATATAAAATAATTTCCTTCTTCAATAGAATTATCTTGACACCACACCACCGAAGAAAACAATATTTTTAAGAGAATTGCATCCCTTAGTGAAAAGTAATTTTGAAAGGGTGGATCAAATTCTCACCACTTAATCAATACATTTAAAACCTCCACTTTTTTAAATAAAACTAGATCTGGATATTCAAAATATAAATATATAGAGATATAGAATTTTTATACCAAATTTAAAATAGAATCGATAACATAGTGGGGTTATGTACAAAGCCCCTCAAGTAAGAGGGAAATCCTAAACATTCATCTTCCGCATGAACGTCTTAGATATGTAATTGAGAATTGTTTTTGAAAAGATATGAAGAGGTTGAAATTTACTTGGAATAAATTATTTCTTTATATCCTTATTGAAAAAACCCTATTTAGTAAAATAAAATTAGATTTCAATAAGATTATAATAAGGGAATTGAATTATATTTTTAGAAATGATAATGGTACCTTTATTATTATAAGAAATTTTGAGTGATTTCAAAACCTTCACACTCAATTCTTGAAGAAATTTCATTATCCATATCATATGGGTATAAAAACGTTTATTACCCACATACTCTACCTCCAATGTTCCCAAGGATTCTGATCTGTAATATTTTTCTATTCCTACTCATATACCTTTCTACAAAAATAAAAATTTCACCTGATGTTGTTTATCTATCATTATAATCACCGTCCCAATAATAATCAATTAATATAGAGAGATATAAGTGCTCACTTATTTTTAATATCGACCATAATTTTATGGTTCATCAAGTATACATGAGAAATATCTTAGTATCTAAAAAACGTTATTTATTAGGATTACTTTCATACCCTTCACCTAAGTTTACTCTATATACAATGTAAGGTTTGGATGGAATGAGATAAAGTAAGCTGCCAATAAATATTCTAAACTAATTTTGTTTTATGATCCATCTTTCAAAATCCCTTCAAATATTTATCCCAACTGATATGGTTGTAGGAACTTATTTGTAGTCTTCTATTCCATAATTCTTTAATAATTCCCTTATATTCTTTTCCTAAGACTGAAAAATAATTTCATCCTTTTGTATCACTTAAAATACCAAAAAATATCTCAATTATCCATTTATATAAATCTAAAAATAAATCTTTATTTTTTTATAAAAACACTTTTGAGAACACTCTTGGTCTCCTAAAAAACATAATTAACATTGAATTATAGTATGTGTGCCTACATCAATTTACATTAGATAAAGTTTGTTGTCGGCCTTTCCATTAATGAAAATCATTTTCAAAATAATCCATCAAACATTGTGTACTATGATCATGGGGCCTTTATCCCATAAATAACCTTATTAATATTTCAATCCCTTTTCCCATCACTATCTATAATAAATACTTTAGGGTACTCAATTTAAATGTCTTCTTCCATCTCTCCATTCAAGAAGGTAGTCTTCACATCTCTTTGATATATTTCATACTACCTATGAGATAAAATGAATAGGAACATTCTTATAGATTTAATTCTATATATTATTGAAAGGGTATCTTCATTATGAACTACATAAACCTTATAATATCCTTTTTATACATTTCTATCATTATTCAATGATTTAGTTCCTTTATCATTTGTCTTATTTATAAATACTCTCTTGTTTCCAATAACAATTTCCAATTTTTTTTTGTTAAAATATCATAGTTTAATTCATATCAATTTGAACTCTTTATTAATTCATTTTTTAATACATTATTTGGGTGAAATAGACTCAACTACTGAGTGTATCTTTATTTGAGAAATAAATTTTATTTAGTTATCAAGCTTCTATATTATTTTTTTGTAATGGTGCACTCTAATATCCAATTTTAGTTTCTATATCCACATTATTTTCCATTTTATAATATTTTAATTTCTCATTTTTAGAAGCCTCTTCTCTAACATTAGTCTGATTGGGGTCAATATTGACAAAATGCGAGTTATTTCTTGCATGTTTCTCATTGGGTTTTCCAAGAACCTTTTCACTATCTTCATAAGTGTTTTTAAAATTTTCTATAGTAAGGAAATTATTTTTTGATTCATTTTAAATGACCTTAAAATCATAAAATTCATTTATATTATGATAATTTTTTCGACATTATATATATAATTTTATAAACAAGGTCACTTCCTTAGAATTCACATCAATCATTACCATAGTTGTGTTCTTAATTTTCATAAAAATGGGACCACATGAGACGCTCAAGTATTTAATATTAGGTTTCATTTTTTATAAAACTTTTATGAATTCAAGTTTAAATTTTTTTTTAGTAAACCCATTTTTTAATATATATAGTTTTGTATACATCTTCTCTTTAGAAAAACACTGACGCATTAAACTCAGTTTTTATTTTTATTCTCAATTCAACACAACTTCTACTCATTATTTCAACAACACCATTATATTTGGGAGTGTAGGGAGTATTGTACTGGTTTTAAATCCCATTTTTAAAAAAGAAAAGATTCAGTGTATTTTCAATTCAAATCCCTTCCATTAACAATTCCCAATTTGTTGATATGAACGACAAGCTCTATCTTAGTTTTCCTTATGAAAATTGTAAACATCTCTCATACCATTAACAATTTATTCAAAAATAGAACAATAGATAATCATTAAATTGATCCATTAATGTTATGAATCATTATCCACCTCAAGTATATTTATTCCTTATTGTTCTAAAAAAAATTTAGTGGATTAATTCATTTGTAATAGTGTATTGTATTTCACTAATTTATTTTTCTCTAGACCATTTTCCATTTTTTTAATACTGTAGAAAGAAAATATATTTATGTTCATAATTTTGGGGTATTTATCACACTGTTTTATTTTTAATGTTTTTATAATACTTTTTCTAAGAATTATTTCCAAGCCTTTTATGATAAATAATTTTTTCTTTTTCATTGAGTTAGAAGGAATTACTTGGATCACAAATTTTAAATAAAATCCCACTTATTATCTCACCTTTGATAATGATTCTTCTATATTATATTTTCTTTATGAATAACATATTTATTTTGAAGATAAATTTATCTCCTTCACCGGATAGATGACTCATAATCAAAATGTTGGGTTTGGCTCCTCAACGAAATAATACATATCTAGATTTCCACTTTTGATGCATAGTTTTAGCTAACCAAATTTCTTAAATCATCAAGGAACATTCATCTCTAAAATTGAAAACACCACCATTGTGTTCTTTAATGCAATGAAAAATATTAAAATATTTGGTTATATGTGACAAGCAACTACTATTAAGAATAATTGTCTTACTCCTCTTAAGGGATTTCAGAGATAATTTAGAAAATTAAAAATTATATTCATTTATTAATATCCAATAGTAATAATCATTATCATCCAATTGAGATTGTCCTTGAATCATTATAAGAAATTACTCAACATAGTGACCTTTCTGTTAATATATTGAACTGATCTCCTCAAGGAAATAAAATCTGTTTTGGATAATTTACTATGATGAATTTATACTCAATACTTTCTACTTCTCCAATAATCTCCCTATATTACTAAGATATCTCATACTCAATTATTACCTTTAATGAATCCATTAAAGTGACATGGTATACCAATAAAAAATTATTTAATTAAAAATACACCGCAAAACTAACATGATTACTTTAAAAAATCTCTTCCATGAAAGGTTCAAATGTATCTCAGATATCAAACATGATTTCTTGGTACATTTTTCTCTTACATAAAATCATATTTTAAGAACGTTTACCTTTTATTATTCCTTTATATTCATTTAATTTAGTTTTACTATTTTTGATTTCTTCTCAACCCAAGATTTCCAATATTTCATCTTGGAACCCACATTTTAATGTCAAAAAAAATTTAATTTTTTTGAATAATATGTAGTTTTTACCTAAGATTATTTATAACATTAATAAGTACACTTAGATTAATTGAAAATTATTTATGAAAATTTATCATCATTTTTTCTTATTTTTAATAGGGTTTCATTTCCATTAATCCATTATGATCGAGTCATGCTTATTTCTTATTACCTTCCAATAAGTTTATTCTTAAACTCTTATAATATTCTCTCTTTCATAATAATTTTCAAAATGTACGTCTTAATCTCATCAACTTGATAATTAAATTTATAGAGAGTTTAATATTTATACATCTATAACTTGACAACCTATTTCATTATAGATTTAACACAGATTTTTTGTTTTGTGTTTCTGTAAAGAGAAACATAAATATTTGTTTTCCTAATATGTTCCATGTAGTTTTCTTTTACCTAATCACTTATAGAAAATTATTCACATTTGTTAACATGTGACACAAAAGTTCTATATTGTTCAAAAATTTATTCCTCATATTGATTAATTTCAGTTGAGTATCCCTCCTCCTTTTTCCAACGTACTCCACCTTGTTATCCTCGGATAAATCTTATTACTTAGACCATATTTATAAACTTCTTTATAACTTATTCACCATTTATTATTTTTCAGTATTTATTTATGATCATTATATATATAAAATTTCATTTTATTTGTTTGAAAAAAAGATTCATAGTGTACAATTTCACTCTAGCTAAATAACATTAATGGATGTCTTCCATTTTACTTTCCCTTTCTCTCTTCAATGATTTAAAAGATATAACCCATTATTATATTATATTTTTCATTATATTTTTCATTATTTTATGACTCACTAATAGATTCAATTTCATCCCCTTTAATCTAGAGTATATTTATTTTTTAAAATTTTATTTCCTTGTTGGATTTATTTTTTAACATAAGTGTTTCCCTCATTTCATAATCATGGAGTGTGTTATGAAAATAAGTAAGAGATGTGTTGTCTTACTTCTCTTCTAGGAATAATACCCTTAGATTAAATCTATCACGAAAATTTTTCATTATATTCTTGACTATATTTTAATCTTCTAATGGGTAACCAAAACCAGTGATTTGACTAACTATCTCATTCACTCATGTGAGTTAGTCTTGAATTATCTCATCATCAATCATTCTAATCTATTTAACTTTATCTCTATAGATTTTTAGTTTAGATTTATAAAATTTAATAATTCCTTTTATACAAGTTATCAATATTATCACACATTTCCATAGCAATATCAGTTCCATTAATTTACTGTGCATTTTTTCATAAATTGATTCTATAATTTTATTTCTTGATTTTTTATCAACTGTTTGATTTCTATTATCTATAAAATTTATGGGAGGATATCTCCCTAGGGGTGGAAAATGTAACAACCCTTGTTTTGGGAAATGGAAGAATTATGAGGGAATTAAAATTTTGGATTTTGGTGGATGAGACACTCTTTGAACTGAACCCCAGAACATAATTTCGTGTGTTATAATTCTTAAAAATTTGGTTTTTGGACTTGGTTTATGGTACGAGAGGTGCCTAAATGATTTGATGAGTATCAGGAGCATTGAACCTAGGAAACTGAAAAATTGAGATGACTAACATAGGCACATTATTTATTTGAAATAGTGAGACCCTCCAACAGAAATTGTATGACTAGTTTAGGTGAGCATGTGTGGTGCGAACAGGTTGTTCATGGTTTCCCAAATCATTCACTTATCCTACAAACATAGTTCCATAGAGAGAGGGTGTTTCCACTACTCACCACATGGTTGGCACATGGTTAGGGAAAACCATGTGGGACAACCGTTCAGGGTTAGGGTTTCTAAGAAGTGGGATCCACATGGTTAACTCATGGTTTGGAAAACTGTGAGGGAAAACCTTGTAGCCATTTTTTGGTGGTGAAATATCCATTTTGACTTTAATGATCCTTAAATCCATAATTTCTATTTTCCTCCTCCCATTCTTGTGGGTATCTCCTCCCTTTTCCTATGATGATCTCTCCTCCACCTTATCCATGGCACATTGATAAGTCACTTGTTTAATTTAGGATTCAAGGACCATTAGTCTTCATATATTCCTCTCAGTAATCTCTACATTCATTTTTAATATTTTTCTATTTAGTTTCTTCTCGTACAAGTTATCATGGTGTGAGACATTTTTCACTATTTTCAGGGTGGATGACCATTTCATCATTTTCTTCCAAACAGTACTGAATCAAGACTTGATATTGGATGGTTAGAGATTCCTAAGAATGATGTAGGTGGTCTATATCTATTTTATGAAATTATTATTGAATTATAAACATAGCCATCGTTCCATGCATAAACCTTTAACATACGCAAACCTAAAAAACATTCCATTTTCTTAAATTGGTATAAAAACTTTGTATTACTCATTTTAATCATTATTTCATAAATTTAGGATGTCAATATCGATCATAAAAACAATTTGGGTGTATCCTCTTATATTTCCTATTATAATTAGAAATTTGAATTCTTGTAAGTCCCTCTAATAATATCACTTGGTTTATAAATGGTTTTGTCCCTTATATGTAATTTACCAATTAGTTATAGCCCATTATATGTTCTAAGTTCATCCATGAAATTGAACGGTCATTTATAATGTATTTCAAGAATTATTCTTTTTAAAAAATTGAGTTATTCCTTTTTAATTGATGTTTAATTATTATAAATGAATTGTTTGATAAACAATGTCATGTTTTTATAATAAAACCCATCAGATAAGGTGCATTGACTTCTAAATTATAAAGCGGTGATTTGTACTTTAAATGAGATTTTTCCATATGGATTTGGTGTGTTCCTATTTCTTTGTTTTTTTAAGTATATGGAAAATTTAGGGAATGGACTTTTTTGATTTATGGAATGGATTTTCTACCTTTATTTATGAACATTCACTTAACCATTTCACCTCCAATGTTCCTGGATTGTCCCATGACTTAAATGACTATGGAACCAAGAACCTTTTAAGTGCTTGGATTTATTTAGTAATGTAATTGCTCATGTAGGTAATTTCCCAATGAACTTTGGCACCTTCTAAGTGCCTCTTCGAGCATTATCATTTCATTACCATGTCTTTATAGATTAAATGGCATTTATTAAATGTAATGGAATGTTATTGAATGTTTTACATTATTGTATGAATTAAATGTTTTAAATTAAATGATTTGTAATGTCTAGAAAATCCACACCGATCATTGCATGGTTAGTACATTCTATAATTTAAATGTTATCCCCCAGTTATATTTGGGCTTATCAAGTATAAATAATGAGAGGTAATTCCTCACACATATTATTAAAAATATGGTTACACCTTGATATAAGATTTGGAACGATGGTAAGGGCTCTGTTAAAAATGACATCATCATGATCCATTACATCGGGTGTGGAGTATAAAATCTCACACCATTGACACTATTTGGATGGTGGGCATGAGTCACCATATCCCTTGTATAGAGTGTTGAAATGATGTAATAGTCACCCTCTTGAGTGACAAGAATGATGTCTACAATTAAAAATGTTATATAGGGTGTGTACCCTCTGTAAGGGCTTATCGGGTCATTCATACTATTTATGGATGACTTAATTATTCCCCCGTCCATCCAACACCCATTTTTCCTGGTATATGGCTAATTATGTCTGAACATACTTAGTCCATAAAGGTGGATCCAATGTATAAATATATATATATATATATATATATATATATATATATCTGTGTGTGTGTGTAATTATTATTACTATATATATTGTGACTGATCAGAAATATTTCTAGCCTGTGTTGAAGTAGGTAGAGTTTACCAAGTTTCAAATTAGAACATAAGATGGTGAGTATTTATATATTTAATACTAATTATTATTATTATACCTTATCACTTATTTAATTTACATATAAAAATGGATTTAGATGTAGACATCATCGGTGGAGGATTAGTGGGATTTTATCTCACAGCCAACTCGAGTCACCATTGTATAAGGGTACCCAAGAATATTTCATATTAACAAGGCCATGGATTATTGATCAGGATATTATGCTTGTACCTGAGATTTAGGAGCAAAGGAATAATCTAGAGCTTAGGATGCTCACGGAGTTTTCCCTTGGGTATTTTCCTTTAATTTATTAATTCATGTATTTCATTATTTAATGTTTCTGACTATAAGTCTACTATTTTAGTTTATGTATCATCATCTGTGAATTCATTCATGGTTGTATATTGGAATTAGATATCCCTCATATTCAGTTATATTTTCCATCCATTTCTCTATCTCTCATTTATTATTTATTTGACTATTTTTTTGTTATTTATCTCCTTATATATCGTTGTGCTACTATGATCATCACAGTATAGTCTCCGCACTATCACCTCCATAGACCATCTCTTCTATTTGATATCCTCTGACAAATGAGGATGAACGATTGAGGCCATGCGGCCCACCATTCTGACTACCAGTTTAGTGGTTAGCTAGGTCGAGATGTTACAAAGTGGTATCAAATCCTTTTTTCCATTATTCTAATATTTGGATTTTGTAGAACAGATACTAGGAATGTGTTGGTGGTTGGTAAATATCCATGCCTTATAGTGATCGAACAATTTACGGTGAAACGACATGTTGCTGGGGATGATATTGGAGTTCATGTTATTCTTCATTTCAGTTTAATATGATTTCACCTTGAGTGACTAGTGTAATTTACGATTTATATAGATTTATGAGATTTGTGGAATTTTTCCATTTTTCTAGTATGATTAGGAAGTATAATTACATGAATCATTATAGGAACATAAATACTCACTTTCTATTCACACTCCTTACTATGTAATTGAATTTTCAGGAAGCTTTTTGATTGTGATGATGTGCCTTGTGTGTTTATTAGTCTGGATGTTATATACCATGTTTCGTATTTTAATAACATGTTTAGTTTGGTACCTATTGATTTAATTGTTTATAATTCCTATTTATATAACATTATTTGGTGATTTATTTATCATGTTAATATACATCCATGACTATGTGGTTATATGGCATGAAACTGGATTATTTATCATTTATTTCTTATGTATCATGTTTCTCTTCTTATAGAATGTTCCACTGTGTTTATTTCATATAAAAATATGACTAGTTATGATTTTTTTATATACCTGGTTTCATGGGATGAACAGATTAGTTGCGATTAAACTAGATCCAATATTCAGTTGTGAGGTGTATGGGTGCCTTATAAATGGGGAAAGGTAACCTATGTACTAAAAATATCTTTCGAACTATGTATATGTCTATAGAATGATGATAAAATATAAAAGGTTCTAATGTTTAAATTTCAAGGGATATTAGTCCAGATTGATGGGTTCCAAATTCTAATATGTTGAGTGTATGGGTTCTTAATACCTTAAGAGAGGAAAACCCATATAATAAACCCATACAATATGACCACGATATATTTTGAAGAGTTTATGAATATAAAAACTATTTAATTTTGATTGGAAAATAATTTGATGAATTATTAATTCTTTTAGCATTATTACTTGTGTATAGTTACCCATATAGACAAATTATTAAATGAACAAATTGGCCGAAGTAGGTCATTTAAGGAATTTTTCATAAGTGATAACCCTCTACGTGTGTTTTGAAGATTTGATAATTAAACAACCACAATTATGTTGCATTTTTATGAACCAAGGATGGCTAAACGTGGCCCTCATAGCCACCATTTCTTTTAATAAGTTATTGTGTTTTATAATTGGCACTTGATGTTATGATTTAAATCTATAAAATGTTTAAATATTGAAGTTAAATCAATGCATTGACGTAAAATGGATCCCCATATGGTATCCTGGGTTTAAATCATAATGTAAGGATAGTTTAAACATCTCTTTGTGTTTCCTTGTAAAGGAAACATGAGCATTTTCTTTAGGATTGTTATTTTTAGGATGGGAATAAATGATAGGATTGGGGCCCAGTGAGACATAGTTTGCATGAAATAGTGATAGGGTAGACCCTTATTCATATGTAAGGGGATAAACCGAGGTAGGTTTCACCCATAGATATTAAATGACAGGATAAATGGAGTGATATTTCTGACGTATGGTTCCATTCATGTGTCATTGTCCTTAGTAGGAATCTTATATTCCAAATGACACCATTGTTTGGATGGGTGGTTGTGGTATACCTGACCTTTTATTATAGTCATGAGAATTAGGAAATTCTCAGATCCAGTAGTTTAGAGATTCCTAGGTCATTTTTGGCCACTTAGTAGGTTGTGTGACCCTATATTCATCCACAATGATGGATTACTTGGTCTTTCATCATCTTGGTTAAAGGTCATATAGAGAAATAAGGATCTTGGTTGAATATGGTGGATAGCCTATGAATGATATTAATAATTTCTTTTCTTGCTTTTAAACCTCAAGGTAGTGGGCGATATAATACATAGTGCCCATATAGCTGTTAAATGATGTAACATACATGTTGGGTTTCGTGGAATCCTTGATACTTAAAATTATTGAGTAGATTATCGGGTCATCTCCAGAGTAGAGTGACATGAGAGTTACAGGAATAAATTTGTACTAATTGTCGATATGAAATTAAGAGAAGATTGGGTTTTTAACATGCCATTCAGGCTAGATTTGGATTTCATGCCAGATGCTATGGAGTTTTTTTCGTGTCTCGAAGAAATTTCATTCTTGCGTTTATGGTGAATCTGGATTAGAGTTCTTATAATTGTCTACTCAATCTCTTCCTATGAATACTAGGAAACATATAAGGTAGGTATATTTTTTTCAATTCTGGTGAATACGTTTCCCTCTTGGTAGAAGGATCACAAACAATAGGAACATTATAAATGGTAAGGTATTTCTTAAATTCCATATAGGATTTTCCGTTTTGAATTATGTTGGTTCTTACTCGGCATCATTATATTGATGTGGTTCGAATGTTCATTTTTTTTTGTGGTTAGGTATGGTTGGTTGGAAACCGTACATAGTACTTTTGTCTTTGATATGATGAAGGTGCATTAAATATTTTGGTATCTTCATAATGCACTCTTTCTTAGTGACGACCATGTACCATACCTTGAGATCATTCTTGATTCACTAAGAAAGCATCAACTATAAGCTACACTAAAGTTATAAATTCATTTGGATTATTTGGGCGATTTCTATTAGAGTTGTGTGTTGGATTCATGGTTGTTTATATTAGTATGGTTAGCCTTGAGTGAGACATAAGTTCTCATATAGGAATAAATTTAAAAGAATCATGGAAACTAGTTATTTTCTTCTGAATTTAACACTAGGTGGATTCCACTATGGGCTCATTAAGTGGTATGATGCAGACACCTTGGCCTTGTTATGATGTCTCACTGGTAAAAATGGAGAATAAAGAACCTTGGGTTAGTTCTTCGGACTCCATTTTAATGAATCTATGGTTATCCCATACTTTTTTCGGGCTCCGAGATAATGTTTAATTTGTGAGAATTCTAGTGTTTTGGATTTGGGTCACAATGTTTTTTATGTTGTGGCATGACATTTTAATGGTCAGATAATGGTTGATCAGGGAATATATCTAAAATTTAGGAATTTAATTTGGTGTATGTGATTATAGAAAATACTATATTCTTTTGAGGAAAGCATTGTAGTTCAGTTTATATTACACTGACTAGACATGCTGAGCATTTTTTAGATAATTTGGATTGAGTGGCTTAAATTTTTATACTTCTTGTTTGATGTATACAATTGTTAAAGAACCTATTTAAAGAAAATTATCAGGTTATGGTGGGTGGGGTGAAAAATTCAACAGTGTATCATGGAGAAAGCTTTTTTGATCATTTTCTGTTAGGTTAATTGAGATTCAAATGTTTCTTTATAGTGAGGTCCCTAATATAACCTCATAAGTAATCGAGTTCACCCAGATAAAGAAAAAACCATGGGTGTCGTTATAATTCTTAAGGGAGTGATTCGTAGGAAATTCTGATGGTGGAGGTATTGTAGATGAAAAATGGACCCTATATTGGTTAAAATCTATAGTGAGAAGAACAATCAGACTATTGTTTAATGAGATGATGACATCACAATGTCTTTGCCTAAATGGGGTAAGGTAAGAACCATTACGGTGTTCCAGTCAGAATGTGAATTTTGTCTTGGGTTTTCATTGCTTATGTGTTTTGGGATTAAGTAATTCTTGGAGGTGCATTAGGCATCTAGGAATGAAATGTGATCATTTTAATGAGTCTTCACAACCCTTGTATCTTTGTTGTTTCTTTCATTTTTACCAAAGTCTTCTTGAGGATGATAATTTCTAAGACTGGGAGGTTATAATGACCCATATTTTGAGAAAAGGTGGAATTATGAGGGAGTTTGAATTTTGGAATTTGGTGGACAGAATTTTCTTTGAACCAAGCTTCATGACGTAATTTTGAGTGTTTTAATGATTAAAGGCATTAATTTTAGAATTAATTAAAGTTATGAGGGTTGCGTTAGGTGATTTTTTGAGTATTGGGAGTGCGAGACACCAAAAACTCAAAAATTGAAAAGAGTGATAGAGGAACATGATTTTTCTGAAATCATGTGATTTTCCAATAGTAACCATGAAACTTGTGAATGTGAGTAGGTATGGTTCACATGGGCTGCCCACAGTTTCCCAAACCATGCCTCTAGAACACATATTAGTGCAATATATAGAGATTATATGTACTATTTATCACATGGTTGGTGCATTGTTAGGGAAGTCCATGCGGGACAACAGTATGGGGTTAGGGTTCTTTGTAGTGGGAGCCACACGATTTGGAAAACTATGCAGCTAAACTCTGTGGCCTGGTTTTGCATTTGAAATGTCTATGTGAACATTATTTATCCTTATGTGCATAATTTCATTTTCCCTCCTCCCATTCTAGTGGGTGGCTCCTCCATTATCCTACATCGATCTCTTCTCCTCCATAACCTAGTTTTGGTGAAAAATCCTTCATGTGATATCAGATTCGAGCATTGTTTCTCTCTATTGATTCCTCCTCGTATGATCCATATTCTTTTTGAATCATTTTATATTTAGTTTCCTCTGGACCAGGTTATCGTGGTGCGATCAGTTTTTCCCTATATTTAGAGTGGATGATTGTCTGTTTATTTTCTTACAAAAAATACCCAATCAAGCCTCAATATTGGATGAGTAGAGATTCCTAAGAATTAGTTAGTTGGTCTATTTCTATTTTCCCAATTTTTTATTAAATTATATATTTTACCATTTTTCCTCATGTCGACATTTGTTGTACATTACCTTAAAATTGATTTCTTTGTAAAACATTTGTACACACACCTTATAGTACTCTTATTGGTCATTTTTTCATAATTCGATGATGTCAACCTTGATCATAGGAACCCTTGGGTGTTCTAGCTTATATTTATATTTGGAATTAAATGATTTAAATCCCAGAACTCCCCCTAAGCACCCATCTGAGTTTATAAATGGTTTTGTCCCTTGTTTGTAATTTCCCAATTAGTTATAGAACCTGTAAAGTTCCATGATGAACCTTGAAATTGAATTTTCATGCATAATGAATTTAAAAAAATATTCTTTTTGATAAATTAAGCTATGAATTTGGAATTGATAATTTATTATGATAAATCATTTGTTTGAAAAACAATTCTAGGTTTTTATAATAAAACCTCCCAGATGAGTTGCAATATATTAAAAATTAATTTTTTTTTTGTTTTTTTATAAATTAGGTGTGGTCATATTGATTTTTTGTGTCATGATGCCTTTGTTTTGTTAGGTATGTGGCATGTTTAGTACAAGGACTTTTCTTATGTCATGAAATGGATTTTATCACTTTATTTATAAATGGTCACCTAATTATTACACCGACTAAGTACACATCTTGGACCACTACTATTTAAATGACCAATGAACTAAGAAAAATCTATGTTCTTGGCTTTCTTTACCAATTGGACTGCTCATGTAGGTAATTTCGAAATGGGCAATGGTACCTCCTAAATTTCATTTTCAGCCTCAATATTTATCATCCATGTTTTTATAGATTAAATGACATGTACTAAATGTAAGGGAATGTTCACGATGATTCTGATTCCTTGGTTGAATTAAATGTCTTAAATGACATGAATTATAATGGGTAAAAAGGCCACATTTATCATTTCAAGCTCAGTAGATGCTATAATTAATTTTTTTTCTTTAGTAATATTCGGTCTTATCAATTATAAATCACTAGAGGTAATCCAATAGGGCTATTATTATTAATATGATTGTGAATTTATTTAGGATGTGGGAGGATGATAAAAGTTTTATTTGGGAATGGAGGTATAATATTCCTTTATATATGGTGTTGAGAATTATGTGTCACACAATTCATACTATTTTGAAAGTGGGCATGACACACCACATCCCTTGTGTCAAGTGTTGACATAATGGAACACTCACCATCTTGAGTAATATGAATGTAGTCTCCCATTGGTTATGATATGTTGGGAATGTACCCTCTATTAGATATTATAGTATCATTTAAACTAGTTATGGATCACTGAGTTACACCCTAGTCTAGGCAACAACAAGTATTACATGTATATGGCAACTTACATCTGCACATAATTAGTCTTCATAGGTGGATGAAATATATAGCTATACTATAAAAACATATAGTTTCTGATCAAAAATTATTTCCAACATATTCTGAAGAAGATAGAGTTGGCCAGGTGTCCTATTTAAACTTGAGTCGATAATTATTTCTATATTCAGAACTTTTTAATTATTTTGTTTACCCGCACTCTACGTTACCTTATATTCCCGAATATTGAGTCGATGAGTATTTATTTATTTTATGTGGTCCAGTTCTAATGATAAAACCTAATTCTTGTTGTGTTTGGATTGTTACTAATATATATATTATATCACTATTAAAAATTTTCATTGATTATAAGTTATTTATATTTTTGTACAATGTTTGTAAAGATATTATCTCCTTTCCATGGAAGATATCATCCACTGCCCAATGGAAATTGTGCATTGTTTATATTATAACCACTAACCTTCAACATTTTTTATTTTTCAGTTAGATGTGAAAAAGATCTTTAGTTACCTATTAGATACCTCAACATTAAGAAAAACAAGATCTTCTTCTTTTTATCAAGTCTTAAACATCTAGATAAATATCAATCGGTTGACATTCATGTCAACTATCCACATCAATCTTAAAAAATGATTTAATTGTGCATTATAAGAAGCACATAAACCAAAATTTTATTTCTACTCAAAGTAAATAAAATAGATGATCGATGGAATATTTTTCTACCTTGAAATAGATAATGAATATAGTAATAACCACTTTTGATCATATTTATTTTCCTCTTTCTTTAATAAACCGATATTGTAGTTTTTTCACATTATATTCTTCAGGATTATAAATTATAAATTATTCAATTACATTTATTTATTTTACTTATCTAGTAAATATTTTTATTATAAATCATAAAAAAATATTTTTATAAATTTAAATATAGAGACAAACATTAATTTTGGTCTTTTGATCTCCCCTAAATTATCTATTTTTGAATCGGCCAGAAGACCTTGAAATTTTATCTTGTTTGATCATAAATATTCATTTAAAATACATAATTTTTAAATTAACTACAAAATAATTAAATTATATTCTCATTTAATAATCGATTTTTTTAAATAATTTTATGTTAACTAAAAACCAATGATATTTTATGATTTGGAGTAAAAATAATAATCTTTATATTCCTTTCCTAAATGTTCTCCATGAAATATTGTAACATCAAAAATGTTTCTAGCTATAAAAACATACTCATTGTATTTTAGACTTGTGTTTTTGTTCCCTGAAAATAAAGGTCTTTAAACAACTAACCCAAGTATAAGAACAATATTTTATTATATATCTCATTGATATTCAAGACAAAGATAATTTTTATTCGATTAATGATCCATGCTTATATTTGTAATGAACTTATATAATAAACTAGATTTTACCCTTTGTTGAATTGACTAACATAGAAAATATATTACATGTTCCTAATAAAATATTATACATCTAATAAAATTTTATGCATTCAATGAAATTGTGAATTTCTAGCTTTAAACTCTAGGAAATATATTATGTATCAAAAATGTTGTTACTTATACACAATGAAATTCTTTCATTTGAAAAATTTCACATACTTCTCTATAGAAAATATCATATATCATGAAAAAATGTTATGTATTTAATTCCTTTTTTAATTTTCCTATCTAAACATAGGAAACTATATTAATTTTCATAAAAATATGTAATGTGTCATCCATTTTTCCCATTTTTAAACTCCTAAATATACATAAACTTTTTTATAATGAGGATTGTTTTAATAATTTTCATTTTCATGAATACATATAATGTTTTTGAATTTCTCAAACTATGTCCAAATATTTGATAAAATTTGAGGCCTACTAAAAAACATACTATACAAAATCCTAATTATTCTTTATTATGGTTGAAAAAATTGAAACACAATTCTATTGTTCATTTGGGTACTTCAATCAAGATCACTCTAATATAGTTTTTACATAATATCTGGAAATGTTTTCCATTTGGGTTATCATGCATGAAGTTCCCCACATATATTTGTTCTGTAAAACATTTAACATAATAAATCATTTTCTACTAATAAAGGATATAAAGGGATATTAATTATTCTATTTGAGTTTATGTGAAATAATATCACATTTCACTAGGTATTTGAAACCCTATGATGCTCCAAATAATCCATAATATTATGTGTAAGAGTGTGAAGAAATATGAATATATATGAGTTCATGTATAATGAAATGAAATGTATTTTTATTTTTATAGTTTTTTACCCTTAGCCTTCTTATAATTATTCTATAGGTTGTTATATATGATTTGTTTAAATTATTTTTTGAGATTAAATTTTAATCTATACATCTGAATTATGGATAACACGCTAATCATTATTACCCTATGATTATCAAACTCTACTTTAAGATAAAACCCATAAAATTCCCCAAAATTAATATATATTTCAATGATGAATTTTATTGTTTTTAATTTTTTAAAACCTGTAAATTTATGGACATAAATTGTTTTGTTTTTTGAAATATATATTTCATTTCCCACAACTCAAAATTCACATATTTATGGAAACTAAATATATGGTGTATAAAATAATTAGAGTATTTTTTAAAGTGTAACTACAAAAGATTGTTCAAATTAAAGACATTAGATAGAAATTTATTCACAATATAATAACTTTTAATAAAAAAATTTCATAAAAATAAATTCAAAAACCCAACATTTAATTACATATGTATATATCAAACGACATGAGTTCTTGGTAGATATGTTATATCACCTTTTTTATTGTGGTATATTTCATCTAGTGTCCTACTATACCATTTATTCTAAAAATCATCGAATATGGGATTTTAAAACTATATATCATGGATTGTTCTGAGTTTTGGGTTTTGGAGAGGGAAAAACTTATCCTTTTGAAACAAACATAATCCCTAAATAAATTTCTACATGATACAAATATGATATATTTTAATTTAATTAAAAAAAAGAAACATAATACATTCTATTTTTATGAATAAAAACATATATCTATTTTTACTTAGGGAGATGTTTTAGTGGAATCCATCAAACATCCATATCTAAATATTTATATAGGAATGTGAATCACTTAGTACACTTTTAGGTATGATTCTCTAAAATATCCTCAAAAAATAACCTATTTCAATATAAAAGAAAGAAGATAAGGGATTCAATTGGATATTAATAATGGATCAAATTATATATTTAACATCTCATGGAATTGGTATTCCTCAAGGACACTCCTTGATTACACCATCTTTAACACCAACTATTTTATAAATGATCACTTTAAAGGGTAATATTATAATTTTTTTAATAATTAAAACATTATAATAACATTTTCCCTATAATGAAACACAAGTTATATGATTAAAAGACACACCTTGACGATAATATTTTAATATCAAAATTTTATTATCATTTATTTTATGAATTCTGTTAAAAACACTTTGTAACATTCCTACTTACCATAGAATGAATCGTTTAACATTTAGATGACTTACACAACCATTAAAAACGTCATTAAATCATAATAAAATAGAGTTAAACTAATATATGAAAATTGAACATGGTGGAAATAGATTTTTTTCACATCATATATTTCAATCTATTCTATAAACAATGACACACCTACATCATGGGTCATGCCATAAGAATTTTCCAAGTACCGATTAACCTATGAAATTGATTATGTTATAATTAATAGTGCATAATTTTATCAATATAAAATTTATAATAATATTTTAATACATTATACACAAGTTATACAATATCACATCATATGAAAAAACTTGTGAAACTATATCCAAATACTATTGAAAATCCTCTAATTTTTTTGAATAATTTATCTTTAATATTTCAATGTTTTGAAAGAACATTCAACAAAAAAACTCATTCCCATTTACACGTCCCTTTTGTGTTACATTGAGGGACTTTATATAATTAATGATAATTAAGAATTAATATTCTATAGTTGTATGTAATAAGAAATATCAGGAAATGATTTGGTTCTAATAATGTTAAAAATAATTCTAAAATTTTCTACTTCATAAACATATATAATTACATTTATGTCCACCATATGTATCTTATATATCATGTATAATAATATTATCCATTTTTCTAAGATATCATAATTTTCTTGGAGACATGTTTCATTTAAATCATATATAGCCTACCTCATACACTCTCAATTTCACAAGTAATATTTAAACCCCATGTAATCAATGTTTTTTTAATTTATCATTTAATAAGAATATATATTATTAAACTAATAAGTAAATAATATTATTATAAATAAATATTCAAGTTATTATCAATTTTTAAAAAATAATTATTTATGTGTCAATTAATTAATCTAATATAAAAATTAATTCAAATAAATAATTACATAGACTAAGACTATTAAATTGATCTGATCGCTCACCCCAAAAATAAATATTCATTTAGTTATTATGTGATGAAACTTATGAATATTTTCATGAGAAATTTGAATTCACATCCCTTCACTACTGATCAATAATAACTTGATATTAAATTATAATTTTTTTGATTTGAATAAAAATTAGTCCTTTAACTATGGTTTATTGTTTTCTAAAATATAAATTTTGACTGAATTTGATGAGTTTCTGGATATACTAAGTATTTGACCATTTGGTCTCTTAATCTATGAGAGTGAGTCAACATTAGTCCTTTAACTATGGTCCTGATTAAAGTTTCTATAAAACTAATCTTAATATCTCTCTAAAGAAAAACCATCCCTAGCCTCCACCTCTATTCCATCACTCCCCTCTTGTCATTATTTGAATGTTATATATTTTCACCTAACACAGATTTTCAGTCTCCCATTCTGTTATTTCAATTTTAATTATAAAAAGGAAAATCTAGGATTTTTAGATTGTTATGTACTTTATTTTAAATACTATGATTTATTATTTTTTTGGAATCATATTATTGAAACATATATTGTTTTACTGTTGATTATACTGCCATTATTGTACCTAATTAATTTTTCTCTGATTTTTTTAATTTTAGATATTCATTGTTTTGTTATGTGTAATGTTGATGTCTAATTATTGTATATATGTATTCTATTTTGAATATTTATTATTTTATTTGTTGAAAATAAATGTTTTGTGCAATTAACTTATATAACTATATTTGATTTTCGATATTCTTATTTTTTTAGATTTTGAATGAATTTATTTAAGATTTTGATTGAACTGTTTTTTTATTAAATATTTACGAATAGTTAAATATTAATTTAACTTTATATATAAATATTATTTATTATATTTTTTAAAAAATATATAATATTTCTACAAATAATTAAATCAGAGTGTATATATATTATTAATGTTAATATTAACCTTAATAATACATATATTTGGATAATTTATGTTAATAATAATAATATTATACATATTTTTTATATTATTTAGCATTTATATAAAATATATATGAATAATGAATATTAATATTGTTTATATATACATATATATTAATCAACCCAATATTGGAAAATTTATATATATATATATTACTGTATAACATATATTTTAAAATAATATATATATATATATATATATTAGTAATATATATATATTTATATGAAAATTTAATAAAATAATAATCAATTAAATATTTAAAAATGTTAAATCTATGTAGAAATAATTTTTTAACAATTCATGCATGTATAATTGTTATTATTATTATATTTATTATTAATTTTTTCTAATAAAAGGGAATATTTTTTATAATTTTTTTCCACTATAATTTTGAACATAAATTTATAATATAATTCCATTATATTCATTATTTTTTAGTTTTTATAATTCAAATAAATTATTGTTATGTTAATATATGGTGGACAAGTGATGATTATGTGAATTTGTTAGATGATTTCATTGAATTTGAAAATAAAATGCTAAAAACAACAAACAATTTTGTTTTCCATGCATAAAGAGTGTACATATTAGAAAACCAATATCCAGAGAAATAATGACCATTTAAATTGTAGTGGTTGTATTTTTTGTTAGATTATTGGGATTTATAATTTTGAGATAGAATAAAATCGAAGATCTAATGAAAATGGAGACATTCAAAATGGAAAATATGATTAAATTGGGGAAATGATTCGTGATATCAATGTGGAAGAAATTGAGAAAAAATTTATTGATTGAGTAGCTTTTGGGGAGGCTAAAAAGTAACTACATCTATGTTTAATAAAATTGATGTTATTATACATGGTATTGATATTAGTATACATGAAATACATGAATTCATAGGGTGAAATGGGTTTGATAGATGTTCTTGATATATTGAAAGTTATACATCTCAAAGGAAATGATCTAGAAGATTAAAAATATGATTTAAAAATATTCAATCCAATGTGGTTTGTATAAAATAATATATATGAATTCCACAATAACTACCGATTATATTTAAAGAATTATTAAATTCTCTTAGTGTGTCTTAAATTTGGGGTATCATGGTATAAGTTGAAAGAAGGATCTCATATTAGATAAACTATTATGAAATGTAGCTGACCACCTACAATGGAAATTTGGTATCTATCCTAAATTCCCAAGGTGAATTATTAATTTGAAAATTGAAATGACAAAAAATTGTTATAATGTTATGTAGATGAGTGGATATCATAGGAAAAACTTCATCATCAAGTAGATTCACCAAAATAAAATAAAATTGATCTATAATTTTAATTATTTTGAACTAAATTTTGAAATCTTATACATGGATTATTCATATATAGAATGGATATATTTTGAAGCATCATTAGTGAACATAGTTAATTTCATGTTATTTTGGAAATTTAATCCCTTTCTATATAAATTTGTGTAACATGGGAATATATTAATTTTACTTTAAGTATTTTGAGACCACAACATCAAGGAATTGATATTTATGTTTACATGTCATTGTTTTTGGATTATTTAAATATTTTATGGGATGACAGTATCAAAGTGTTCGATTATTATGAAAATGAATATTTTCAATTTCATACCATGATATTGTTCCCTATAAATTATTTCCTAGAATAAATAATTTTTTCTAAATATAGTGTCAAGGGACATAGATCATGTCTTATTTTAAATAAATTACTTTATATCATCAATTTCACATTGGATCAAATATAGTTTATATGGTTATGTTGAATAATTTTATTAAAATAGAATCCTTTGGATATATTATTTTGATGAATGAAAATACATGAATTTTTTAAATTAACTAACTAGATGTTTTGTTTGTTCTATCTTGAAGCAGTCTTAACTGCTAATTCACATATTTTATTGAGTTTCATCTGAACTATGTGATTTCTACCACATTATTAAGATATATAAATTACATAAAATGCAATATATAATTGAATATTATGTGTTTTATAGAGTCTTAAAGAACTATAAGTATACAATGGGAGTTTGTTACAAAAATTCTAATAAATTCATCCCAATTATTTGAGGAACAAATGTTATTAAAATATATAAAAAATAACTTTTATATTCATTCTTTATAATATCTAAGTACTTTTGATATCATATATGTGTAATTGTTTTCAAAGTGTTTGTTATATATTATTTTTGTGTGGAAGCAACTATAAATTATATATTATTTCTTGATTTAATCATTTTCATCCAATTCTTAATGAAAGATTAGATTTGGGAGATATGAAACTAGTTTCTATCAAAAAATTAAATTCAATGAAATTAGGGGAACCCAATTTATGCCAACCATATTGTTCTAAGAGGAAATCAAGGAAGATCCAATGATATTGGAATCAATTAAAGAACTTCAGGGATAGGATATATATTTTTCAATAATTTTGATTGATTAAGTTAAAATATATTTTAACTTATATACCTTGGATTTGGGTTCTTAACTTCCTACCACATTGGATTAAAATAAAATATTTTCAATGATTTGAAATGGTTATATATTTTACAATTTATTTAAAATGTTCTTATGAATTTATACACAAAGATACATTTTATTGGATTTCTTGTATTATTGTGTGTCTGATTATTTATTTAACTTGTATAGTTTAAATATTTAATGTTTCTTTATTTCAACTTTTTTTTACAATTATAGTTCTTATGTTCGATTAAAAAATTTTAACTTTTGAGGAACTTATATTCTAGAGTGGGAAAAAATAATGTTTTATTTAACCATCAAAACACTCCCACCCCTTGTTTAATCAAATATTCTATTATAATGAGGTATTCAAATGTTTCTATAATTTGATTATTTTATCAATGATTGAAAAACATCATCCAACACCTCGTAGGACATTAATGTTACTCTAAATCCTTTATCATCCTATTAAGTATTTTGAGAGGATAATAAACATTGATTTAACATTTGGGAAGGTACATAGATATAGTTATGATAGAAATATATAGTATTATTCCTAATTAGTTTTATATTACTTATTAGTGATATTGTAGGAACCCTTTTTGTATAAGGATACAGACTTGATAATTTCTAGTGAAGAGTAGGTTTTTTGGAACCAAAGTCACATTTTCTACACCCTAGCCTCCATTCATGTTCCTAACATCTTTTTCCCATTAACTTACATGTTACCTAAAATTAGTGTGAGAAGGTCTTTGATGCAATCGCTATCTTCATGCCTTAGCCTATGTATGCAAAGATATTCTACTTTCTCATCTTCTACACACCTTGGACTGAGTTCAATCATAGACTTCCCCCCAACATTCTAATCTTATTTTTTTATAAATATATTGTAAGAATACCATTTTAGTTCCATGTTTCTAGAGGACCCATGAATAGAAATTTAAATAATTACTCACTTCCTCACACACTATAGTATCCAATCTCCCCTTCATGTGACACACAAATAAAATATATTAGGAAAATAATTATACTTTTGGTTAATTGCAACGTACAAACATTTCAATATGAACCCTTGAAGAAATATGAATTCCACTAAGATTCTTCAAAGATTGTGTGAAGGACACCATCCTTAGAGATACAACACTTGGGTGTCAAAAGACTTATCCATCCCAGAACAACCATATTAGGTATCTATACAACCAAGTCATCCCCAAGATCTAATATTTGGACCCCATATTACTAAAGGATCTTGATGACCCCCTAATAGGGAGAAACATCAACTGTACCTCTATTATATTGAAACCATTATCTTGGTTCTCTATAATAGGGTCCCACTTCACATAATCCTCTATACTAGGGAATCCATTCACTCAGGGTTCTTTATTTGGGTGATTCTCCACCCATGACCTTTTATTGGGGTGTTACTTCACACAAACCTTGATACTAAGGTGAAAATTCTCCAAGAACTCTAGATTAGGGGGTAACTTCACCCATACATCCATATCAGGGAACTAATTTGAATTGTACTTATACATGGTCTTCAATTCATATAGATCCCATAATTGGGATCCAAGCACTAAATCCATCCACGAAGAACCCACGAAGGAATTATTTCACTCAAATAACCTAGGTGTGCACCCCTTTTACCCAGGTCACTCACTAGTTTATAATATATCTAAGACTCCTATATAAACCTCTAAGATACATGGTTTGATTATATAAGTCATGGTTCAATTTTTCGATCATTTATTCCTTTTATAATGAGGATCCAATTTCATTTGAGGACCCTCAGATGGGAATCTCTCTCAAATTGGTAAGACCCTCAAGGTGAAAAAAATATTTTATTCCCTTGATTAATTGAGCACATATAGTTAGGTAATTGATAAAAACTCCAAGGATAAAGATTAATATCTACAATGAACCATAAAAATAATCCTTCTATCCTCCACATAAACTAGGAATGCACATATTATTGAATTCTTACTAGGATTTAGCCCCAATCATACATTCATTTATGACCTTATTCTTCATATATCCAATGATTAATATACTTTCTAAGGGGACTATGATATAGTAAAAGTACCAATCCATCATTGTTGTTTCATATTCCCTACGAGTTAGGAATTCTTTTCTCTTCTAGTTACTAATGAATAGTAGGGAAGCATCCATATATGGTCCTCATACATGGTGTAATTCCCAAACAAAAACTCTATTTTTTTATGAATGGATATGAGGAACCAAAAATAAATTCTCATGTGTATTTCCTACATCAAACTCTACTAGGAACCTTTTAACATATAGTCCCAACATCATTCTTTTCAAAATAAATGGAATATAGTCTATTCTAAAAAAGCAAAAATACTTGGAATAGTCCCTTGATGAATGAACTTAAAATTAATATAACATATTCAGGGATATAAGACATAAAAATGAACTACAATGGTCTATGTCCCATGAAAATAAATGATATAATATGCAGCATTAAGAATAACCGAACTGTCTTGGTTCATATTCCCTTCAATTGTATATATTAAAATTCCTTATCATGGGCCTTATCCTAAATTCTCAATACGTACCACCACCATGGGAAGCGATAAATCTAAGAGTTCCAAATACTATTGGTTTAATCCATAATAATAGAAGACAATTATAGGATCTCTAATAAATTCAGGTGTTTACATATCTTCACTATAATTATTGATCACTCGTCTTGAGGTAACCAATCTTGTCACTAGGAATAAGTTTATGTATATTTATTAAATCTATATAATAGTACTAGAATACAAAATAATACATATTAATTTATGATCCAACCACACAACCTCGTAGCCAATACAAAATCCAATGTGTCACTGGTATTTCTTGGTGATCTCCATCCTTTAGAAAGATGACATAAAATGAATCTAAAACATGTGGGAATAGTGTGAATTAGATTAAAAATCGTGAAACAATTGTGAAATCATATACCCATGAATTAGATATATACATTTTTACTTTTCATTTGATGATGAAATAATTGTTTTCTTATTTTGGGATATTTCTTTCATGACATTACCACAGTAAAATGGAGTGGTTGGATGAACTATATGACATCAATATACAAAGATATCCTAGTGGAAGCCTCCAAAAACTTTTATATACTACACATCATCACTATATCCCGTATAAAAATGCCTCATACATAATGAAGGTTGTGTCCCCATATACCAAATGTATATTATCAATAACATAGTGCTTCTTGTGTGAGTTGATAAATTCTTGGGTTTTGTAGAACTTTCTCAATGATTCTACATTGTATCTAGAAGTATATTGGGAAATACTTCATTTGATGAAGCCCCGTGATACATCCTATTAATGAAGGAATACGAAGAAGCATGTGTTTCTTGTTTCCTTCTCAAATCATTTTAGTAATTTTTATATGGAGCGACACAATACCTGCCCCCATTATCTTAGGGATAATAAAGAATATTTTGATAGTGAACCATCCAATTTTAAATATATGTATAGAAGGTATCTTTCTTGATGTCATAATTTATATTAGTTCATGGGAAAATATCCTCCAAAATTTTTTAGGAGATCTCTAATGATATTCAGGTCATAGTTTTAAGAATAAGGACACCTATAATGTTGGCCCGCCAGTTATAGGAATCTATAGAAACTAAATATTAGGCATTCATCCCCACTCATACCTATAAAGTTAATTGGTATATTTTGGTATAAATTGATGAATTTCATCAATATATTCTAGTAGAAACCAAGATAATGCTAATATACCTACTCTATCCCTTGAAGTTCATCACTATATTTCAATAGCATCTAATTAATTTCATTGAAAATTTTGGAAAAAAAATAGGAGAGTGGGATCCTATCCCAATCCACCCCCATGAAATTCATTTAAATATTCATTAATCAACTCATTATATTCATTTGTATATCTAAATGAAAACCAATGAGTAGTATGATATCCCTACTCCCACCTATGAATCCCATCAATGTATTTTGGTGATAACTAATTAATTTTGTCGGTATATACTAATGGAAAATAATGAGTAGGTTCATATCACTACCTATAATTATTAATTTCATTGGAATATTTCAATAGAAACCAAGGATCCATGTAGGAGGTCTCTTATTCCTTAATTTCACATCCAAAATTTCATAAAATTAAAGATCCAACCTCGGGCACTTAGTTTATAGCTTTGAGAATGAGGTATTTTCATGAGAATATGTTTACTTAGGAGTAGGCTCCTTTTATTATTTTCATAAACATTAAAAAGGATTGTTGACATATTTTAATGAATACCAAATATCAAGATCATATTCTTATTCATATCAATATTCCATATGTTTGTCACCATTTTGCGATGGTGATAGAGGATTGGTCTCACATTCATGTTCTTAAAATCATCCCTATGGATTATTTATATATTCATATAGTGGATTGAGTATCCATAAATATATCATCATCATGATATGTTGACTATATATACATTGAAGGTTCTCCCTAATATCCATGAACAATGTCTCTAAAGATCTTATCCAAAGTATCCATCATGGAGGTCATACTAACTCCATCGAAGATATGAACAATAGATTTACCTATTATATTAATATAAATAGGATTGTTAGCCACAATGGTCATATATATGGTAAAATTACTAATGAAATGTTTAGAGGTATTCCCTAGTGTTACCATCATGGATGACATCCCTATTATGTTATGATGATTATTTACTAAATTCAACTTCATGAATAAAGTTTCATAGGTCATCCCCCAGGATAAAGGCTGAATGACAAAGAGGTCCTCCTATTGATAATTTATTATTAATTGGTATCAATGAAGGCCAACCATCTGGAATCCATGCTATCATCATATAGGTAATGCTTAAAGAATATTTTGTAGATTTTCTGTTAGACATTAATCAAATACCCATAATAGAGGCCCTCTCCATGATGTAATGTCAATAATAAACCATGTAGGACTTCCATGTAGTGTCTGCTGTTATGTTCCTTCTTACAATGAAACTTATTCTCAATGTAAAGTATAAGAGACAATTATTTTAGATTTAATTTTATGTTAAATAAATACTATAATGAATAGAATTCAAGGAACATTAGTGAAAACGTAAGTGAATAACAAAATATTACAACACTAAAAAATAGAATACAATATAGTCAATTAAAACATAAATAGTACAATAAATTAAGAAGTAGTATGTTAATTATTTTTAGTTAAACAGAAGTTCATTGTTTTTCAAATATTATTTTATTATATATGTTTTTTTAAAAGATAATAAATTATTAGAGAATTTATATTTTGTAATATTAATGTTTCTATTTATAAAAAATAACCACTCTTACATTGATTAATAAATGTTTAGAAATAAAGGTAAAATAATTTGAGTGAAAATTGTGTTTTTGGAAAAACTATATTTATTTGGGTAATGTAATTTAATAATAATAATTTAAATTAATTTATATTGATTATTTATTTTAATTTACTATATAGAAAATAAATTTTATTAAATAAAATAACAATCATCTATTGTTTTTTCACTAAGAAAAATTTATAATAAAGACATTTTATACTTCGAAAATACCACTTTCTAAAAATGGGGTTTACCATTTTCATGCAAAAATATTAACAATTAACATATTCCAAATTTATTAATTTAATTTTATTAAATGGAAAATATTATTTAATTTAGAATATTGAAATTATTTTTGGGTAATGTTTTTGGAATTTTATGAAAAGATTGATGTTTGAGTGAATAGTGAATTGCCGAATTTTGGAAAATTGTCATTTCATTTATTAGCCATCAAGTATTTTAGGAGTTCCATTATTCATTGTATTTTGTTTTAAATTAATGTTAGATATTTTTTATTAGACATAATTTAATTAATCATATAGAAATAGGTGTTATATTATATTTTGGTATAATAATATTTTTATGATTAAAACACATTTTTCTATAAAACTACTTTCTTTGCATTTGGAACACTTATATTAAAATTACTTTTTTTTGTTATAAATTAATTATATTATTTTTTTAATATATAAAAATGTGTTTTTATATAAAGTTTCATAAAACTTTTGGAGAATTTTTAGAAAAGTTATGTAAGGAATTCTCATAATGAAGTTTAGGAATGTTTCCTTATGTTGGTTAACACATATTACTTACATAGTCAGATAATATTATGAAATTATTGAAATTAAAAGAATCATTAACATTATCATGAAATAATATTAAATAAAAACTGGGATATTGAATTTTTCAAACTGATGGTAACATATCAAGGTTACCGGTTGCAGGTCACTAGAGATATGTAATCAGACGGAGATGCAATACAATGTTACAATATGAAACATGGATGATGTTACTAGATGAATAGTTGTAAGAAGTTAGAGTTTCCATTTTGTTTAATATTTACAAAAAGTGAACTTGAATAACTATATTAAAATAATTACATATGGGAATATCTAGGAGCAAGAAGTTAATGTCACACTAAGAGTATAAAGTTATTAGATAGAATGATCGTGTATGATCTGATGGGTAATTATATAGTAAAAATTAAGAACTTTGAGTTGTGAGTTAATAAATATTTATAAATGTAGATTAAGCCTTAAAAATATCAAGTAAAAATGTTTTTATGAATAATTATATGACTGATCATTCAAAGAAGTTATGGTCGATCGAAGGATAGATGTTAAGATATATTAGACAGTGAATATGAGTGTACGAAGTTCACAATATAGAGGATATATTTTCTACAATTGTATTGAAAGGAAACCAATGAAATGATTCAGATAGAGATAAATAAGAAGTTGAAATATTTATCGTATCATTAGTTAGACTCTCATAAGATCGAACTGATGAAGATTTTTGATGTCATCAGATTGAGGAATGTGAAGGTTCTCTAAGAAGATAAGGGCTTAGAATGTTAGAGATCATGTTAAGTGTAATATATCATATGAAGACTAAAATGAGATACAAAATTTTACCATATGATTGATCACTGGATAGAAATTTCAAATCAAAATTACTACCCAGATTATAGTGTAATGATTAACTTGAAGGATGTATAATATGTTATCAAAAAAAGATATAATGATCTCATCAGATGAAGATTTTCTAAAAAATGGACACATAATGTAGGTGAATTAGATAAATAAGGTTTCTATGTCCATAAAGTGGATGAAGTTGGCATTTATTCATCAAAAATGAGTAGTATAAATATTGAAAAATAGTTTGTAAATTATTTAACAATGAAGATACTAATCTGATCGTTCAATGTTTGTTATCTTATGAAGTTAAATAATTTCATGGATGTTTGTTATCATCTTGAATACACCGGAATGTTTAATAAGTGTTCTAGTGAAATTTTAATGAGTAGGAAACTTTGGAATCCAATTTTTTTATTAAGATATAAAATACATTTGAAAACACATAAAAATTTATAGGATAACACCAACATAATGAGGGTGATAGTATGATACGATTATGTGAACACTATCCATAAAAGAATAGTAGTAGTAGTGGAAATGAATTTGTGTTGTGAGAATCTAGATGAGGTTCCTACCTAGTTAAAGAATATTTCCATCAAAACGAGTTTCATTAGACAATGCAAAATTATTATTGGATAAAGTTTTCATATATGAAATAGAATTTGCATCAAACCTAGTATCATTAGACAAAGAAGAATAATTGTGTGAGATTCCTACTAGAGTTCCCACCTTGTTGAAGAACATTCAAAAATATGATTTATTTATCTAACAGAGAAGCAATGAATCAAGAACATTTTGTAAAGGTGCATCCAATACATCATGCTAGAAAAAAATCAATATATGTTGAGGAGCATTAGATGGAGACCTATCAGACATAGTGTGCTTCATATGGAGGTCGATCATACAAATGCTTCAAATGATTTTTTTGGAAGAAGATCTGTAAAGGATAATATTGAGAATATCTATTTCTTCGTAAGATACGAAGGAAGTTTCAAGGACAATAGAGTCTTAATAGAGGTGTTGATGATATTGATGATTGTAAAAATGTAAGGTTGATCCAACTTTATTTAGGAGAAAAAGAACATCTTTCAATAGTGGATCATAAAATAAGAATTTAAGATCGTGTAGATGGGGGTGGAAAAACCAGTTATTGAAAAGGATTGTGGCTGGGTGGTCTAAAAAGATATTAATAAAGTTGATACAGTTTGGATAGTTGTGTATTATAACCAAATATGTAATAACATTTATTTACAAGGGTTATAACTTGGATGAGCTCGATAAAATATTATTAGGGTGTATAAGTAGTTTCCATCCAATCCTTTATAATCCAAAACGATGTTAGTAAAAAAACTATGTTGGTAGAGATAAACAACATTAAAAGGAGTATTTAATTGTGTTGTGCCTTATAAATATCAAATGAAGATCATTATTTATGTCATTTTACTTATGAATGGAGAGTTTGAGGTTTATATTTGAGTGTATTTTAAGTCAAACATGTTTTAGATATCGAGAAATGTTTCATCACCCAGATAAAAAAAAATTATATAAACAAAACGAGATCCTTAATTCACCCATTTCCATTTACTGATCTTAAAAATAGAATATTGAGAAATGGACTCTTATTTGGAATCAAGAGGATCAAAATTTCATGAGTTAAATTTCATTTTTTGGAATTATGAATACTAACTATGGGAAAAAAATGCACAATGGTAAAAGTGTAAAATGGGTTACCAAATGTTAAAAATATAATTTTAGGTCATAAAACATCTCAATAATTCTTATTGTACATGATTATAACATAATTTTTGACCTTATATTATAAATTTAAATTTTAAGTTCCACTTTTCCTTGAGTAAGAGATATGTAATATTTAATAGTTAAGAATAATTACAAGTGCACCAATAAATTCACTGATAAAATGGAACATCCTATACTCTCTTATTTAGATGACTGCACACATTTATCTCGACAAATATATGACCAAATACCTTACAAACATCCTTATACACATCATAGAGTTCTTGGTCTCCCCAAATGAGCAATCCTTGAAGGCTTAAGGTTCATGCCAAAGGTGTTTCTCTAAAGAACAGTTAAAACTATTAACCATGTTTTTCATGTATATTTATTCTTCTAACTCATTAAAATATTTTATAATTATAATGATATAATTAAATAAGTGTATTTAATATACTCAAATTTTATTATGTTGAGGTAACATACCTTTTTCCTATCCTTTCCATCATATGGAAAATTAAATCATTGCTCGTATGTACATATGGACTACCGTCTCCGCATAGTGATGTATTTCATTTTTCATTACCACCTTACATGGATGGTTATAATGATGGAATTAAGGAATATATAAGATGATTATGAAATTATTATGACTATGGAAGAATAATATATAATCTAACTTCTCACTCTTATATCTTTTGGAATGTGAAAACTTTTATCATGTGTATGTGTGGAAACCACCTCCACGAGGCAATGTGATTCATATTTCACTTTTTTCCTTTATATCGATTAAAATATTCATCAATTTAATGGATAATTATGATATTTATATGATAATTATTATTATATAAATTTCATCATTTATCTATTTCATTTTATATTCACCTAGTAGAAAAATGTAAACATTACTAATCTATATGTACAAACTACCATTTCAATGAGATTATATAAGTCATTTTTCATGACCATTTTAAATGGATTATAATAAGAGTATATTTAATGTATCTAATTCTTAAATATATCTTTTTTATGATTAAATATATGATAAACTAATAACCAATGTGGATGTATAAAATCGATAAAATCGAATCATGTTTGGAAAATACAATGGTTGGCACTCAAATACTTCTTTTAACAACAATTTATTTATAAATGGATAAGAATAAATTATTAATGAATAGTTTCTAGTAAGATAAATCCAAATGTGGTTATATATAGATGTATAATAATCCTAAATTTATTATACATATTATTAAATTGTGTGCAACTAAAATGAAGTCTGTGATAGGGGTTTTCTCATCTCAATTCTATTTCTTAGGGTCTGTTGCCATTTTAATAACCTATTTTATTTTATATGGTGTTTAAAATTAGATATGAACTTATTTTATCATTTATTTTCTAAAAAATATTTTTTAATTTTTTTTATGTTACCACCTTCAATGATCATTTGATTAAATATTTATGAAAGTTTTAATGGTTTATTCTTCAATCTTATTTTTAGTTAGGATTTTTTTTGTTTTAAATTATTTTAGTTAAATTATAGGTTTTGTATCTTTTATAGATAATGTTTTTCTTATCTAATGGTGTTATGTGTATTTTAAAATATTTATTTACTTTTTTTCTTTGGAAATTAACCTAATTAAGAGATTTTTTTTTTGATAAAACTAAGCCTTATTTTTTATTTGGAGAATAATTTTTATCTTCAATATACATGTTTCTGTAAAAAAATTCATGAATATTTTTTCTTTGATAAAATGATTCTTAGATGTCATTTTAAACAAAATTTTGTTTTTTTTCATTGATCTAGAAGTAATATTTTCTTCATTTTCTGAATTATGTTCTTTTTGCTTTGTACCAAAATTGCTAATGGAATATTATTTTATGTCAAATGACTGAAAACATTTTCCCATCATCGTAATTATTATTTATTATGTTGATTACTTTATAAATTTCCAAATTTCTTTCTAAATAAAGGAATTTTATAAATTTTGTGGAATGTTTTATTTATAATGTTATCAAAGTAAAGTGATATTTTTCTCTTATTTTCAGATTAGTGATTAAATATACTAATGAATTTTTATTCATATATTTAACATTTATAGATGAATCTTATGATTTTTTGGGATATATTTTAATGATTACATATAACTTAATTATATGGATGGATTGCAATCATGTTGTTAAATTTATTTTTTGAAGAAAATATTGTAATTTTTTCATCTAGTTTCCCAATACAAGTGATTATATTGATATTTATTTTATTGTTATTTATATCCTTAATATGATGAATGAATTAGACTTGGTAAGTGATGTTTTTGGTATGTTATATCCTCTTGATGAATTATTATGTATCAAAAAACAATATTAGGTATTTTGTATATTCCATACCTATTTATGTATGATCTCTTGTTATGAGGCACTGAGAGAATGACTATGATGATATACATTATACATTCTATCATTATTAAATGAGTTATTGTTATATACAAAATTATTTATGATTCTATGTAATTATTTGATATATTACCCTTTTATGATATTCTTTATATGGAATATTTTTTTATTGTTTATATGTTCCATATTATTCATTATATATTTATTTTATGGTGGATATCATAATATACATTCCATTATAGAGCATTTAAGCTCACCCTTTATTTTTTTCCTTACCTCATGAAATGAATATGGAATAATTAAACAATTTTTAGGGATGAAATAAATTTTTTATTCTACGTTGTTATCCTGCAATGTAATATGGAAATAATGTATGTATCCAGTTTACCCGGATTGCTAAACTGATCAATTCTTCATGGTAAAATACCTTGCACCTTGTATGAATATAAAAAATTAATCATCGGTTGTGGGTCCCTAGAGTAAGGGTTGTTACAATTAGTAACAATTAATGTTTAGTAAGACCCTTGGGAACTAGAATTAGAAAAAAATGGATTAGGTAACATACCATATAATAAACTATAAAAATAATACTATATATGGGAAACAATTTCTATTTTTTTAGGTATATAGTTTAAATGATTCTAGTAATGAAATCCTTCTCTCAAAAAATTAAATTTGAAACATTCCTTAGAATAGATGAACCTAGGGGCCATAACATGGAAAATTATTATTGTTTTTTATCTCAGTCTTTACCTGATGTATGGTATAGAACTAACTTAACCCCTAGTTTGACACATATGGGGGATACAATTTGGTTGATTCATAAACACATTATGAACCATTTTTAAGGATGTGAAAATATTTTAATTATTTTAAAATATTCCCAAAATAACTAACCTTTTGAATCTTAGATTAATTGTTAATAAAATTTCATTGTATGTTATTTGTAACACCAGATTGAAAATTATACAATATGATTTAAATTTGACAATTTTATTAGCTAATACAATGTATGAAATTTTTTAGAGATGGTGCATAGGGTAAGGAATGGGAACCATGTCATCACCTTTAATATATATATATATATGTGTGTACCCCCCCCCCCCAATAAATCCTATAATACTAGAGTTGGTGTTTAGAAGATTATAAATTTTTTATAGAAATTCATGACTAGTATCCTTATCTATATGGAGGGAAATATTTCTTCACACCATGATTTTATTATATTTGACAACTTAGTATAGTAAAAACCTCCATAAATTAATGGACCTACTAATATCTTATGTATTCGAACAGTGGATTCAGTAGATCAAAATGATATTTCAATCATTGGGATGTAATCGAAGGGGAAATGTTATTTTGTTAGTGTTTTGTTTAGAGATATATTTTAATAAATGATGGAAGTTGATTAAAAATAATAATGCCTGTTAGAAAAAATAGGGAATGAAATGTGATAATTTTAAGAAGATATTATTTAAAAAATATATTCCTCAGGACAAACATGTTTATTTGTAATGGGTGATTTCTTATTTTTTAAAATGGAAGAGGAAAGTGTTTTTATGTATAAATCATAATTTACTAGATTAAAAAGGTATGACACAAACTACATATCAAATCTATAGAGTACAATTGATACTCTCTTTATTGGGATAAATCCATCCATTCGAAGTATATTACTCCCTCAACCATTTTCAACTTACGCCGATATGGCATCAAGTTCTCTCAAGGTGGAGAACAAATTATCCATGTCTTATATTTTTAAATTAAAGAATGATAAAAAGTAAAAAAATTATTTATATGTAAAGGAAATTTAGGGAGAAGGAAAAAGAAAATAATGATATTTCTAACAAAATAATTATGGAATGAAACTCCATATGTTTTAATTGAAATTAATAGTAGTTTTTTATAAGTGTAAAGAAAAATTCCATTAGGTTCGTGAATAAAGAATAAAAGTTTAATATGTCAACTATAAGGAGGTGTGTTTCTTCTAGTTTGATTTCCCCATGTCTCAAGGGAATTTATCACATGAAAGGCTAAGGGGGAAAGGATATTACTATACAATCACTATAAACGAGTTTGAAGTCCCAAATAAGGGGATAAGTAGTAGTTTGATCATAAAATCATCATTATCTAATGCTTACATTGATTTTAGATATATGAAATATTTTCAATCTATTAATAATATTTAATAATCCACTACACATTGAGGAATGATATTCAAATCAAAATACTTCAGAATTTGGTTATTATTTCAATATAATGGGTAATCTAAAATAAGATGAAAAATACTTTCTAGTTTGAAAAATTGTTGTCATTTTGATATTCATAATAGACATAAGTAAAAAAAATTTGGGGTTTAATTAGTTTTTATGATTATTTATTTAATAGATTAATTATAAAATAATCTATATTGAAATAATATTATTTGTTTATAATGAATTTAAATATTAAAATTTCATTATTTCCTTTGGGTGTTATAATTTTTGTTTTAGGAATTTATGTATTACTTCATCACATGAAAGTTTATTCCTATTGATTATTATAATATCTTATGATAACCATTATGGTTTATAAATTTGGAATATTTTTTCTTTCTTTTAGGATCCTTATAAGTAATTAAAGGATTATTTCTGTAATCTAGAAAATAAAATCTATCTTAATCATACTTTATTAGAATTATAATTAAAAATGATTAAAATAAAAGTTTGTAGGTGAAAAGTTCACATATAAAGTAGAAAGGAATCAAGTATGTAATATTCTTATATTATTTAAAATCAGGATTAATAAAAACTTATTATGTGGAAAATATACCTCAGTTTTTCATGTTTCGAAACACATTAAATATTATAAGTCTTATAAGAATACTTATATGGTTTAAGAGATATTTATGATAAATTTTCCAATATTCTTTAATTTCATATTATACTATAAATTAATTCCTTATTTATACCATCATTAGTAGGTAATTATTGAGATAATGAGGGTGTAATGTTTGTAAGGTGTGGAATATATGACCCTAATATTTCAATATATGTATCCCTTTAAATAAAAACTATCTAGAATAGGTTGTGATGCATGAAAAACTAAATTGAAGTGAATAACTAATTGTTACAATGCGCAAATAAATATATTATAGGTTAATTAAATGAAATTTTTTTGTTAAATCAATTAATAATTACTACTTTCATTATTCTTAGTCAAACAGAAACATATTTATAAATGACTTATTTTATTATATATGTTTTATTTAAATGAATTGTTTTTATTATTTATCGTATTAATCTTATAGATGATTATTTTCTTTAAATTTATAAAAATTAATAATCATTCCTATATTGATTATCAAATATTTATAAATAAAGATAAAATAATTTTTAGGTAAAATTGTTATTTTTTAGAAAAACTCTTTTTACAATGTATTTTTATATGAATTAATGTAATAAATCATAGTTGATAAATTATATTAAAATAATTTGTAGAGAATATATTCTACCAAATAAATTAACCTTAATCAAATGTTTTTACTTGGAAATGAATGAGAAAAATTCGATTTTATGCTTTGAAAATACCTCTTTCTAAAAATTATTTTCACACCTTTCATACGTAGATATTAGAAATAATTTATACCACCTTTATGAATTGTAATTTATAAAATTAAATTAATTTTTTAATACGTAATTTTTAAAATTATTATGTGGTGAATTTTTATGATTTTTCTAAAAAGATTGTATTTTTACTAAATCGTTTAAAAGTCTATCATCCCAAAAAATTCTTTTAGTTTCTATAATTCAAGTAATTTAAAAGTCCCATTCAATTTTTTATTTGGTTTTAATGAAACATAAGATTTATTTTATTTAAAATAATTTAATTTATTTTATAGTAATCTTCATTGTATTTTATTTTTTAATATAATTTTTTATGCTTAAATATCCATTTTAAAAAACTATTTTTCATCATGTCATGTGTACATATTTTAAAATAAATTTATTATATTTCTAAAAATTTCATACTAAAAAATGGATCACATACACAGAATCAGATTTTTCAAATTTAGTAATTATAAAAATTTCAACATTTTTCATTATGAGTAGAAATCATTGTAAAAATATTATCACCATGATAAAAAGGTAAAACGAGTTAAATGCTGTTAATTTTTTTTTGACAAAGTCGAATAATTTAATTTTAATTCTTATTGGTTTAATTTATTTCTACCTTAATCATCTTATATTTTAAATTTAATATTTTAATTGAATTTTTTACATGTGTATTAAACTTATAATATATAATTATTATGAATAATTAAAACTGTGCCCCTCATCTCACTTATAAAAAGGAACCTAAAATCCTATAATATTTAGAACACTTGAAAAAAAATTGAACAAATATCTTCCCAAAACCATTAAAAAACCCTCCTCACATCCTATAGGTCCTGGCCTCACTAAAGGACCAATACTTGAAGTCTTATATGAGTGTTTCCTTATTTTTCTATTCTTCTACCTCCTAAAATTATTTTATAATAATCATGACAAAAAAATCAGTATCATCCACATACTGAAATGTTGTTATGTTTATAGAAGAACCTCTTTTCACCCCCTTTTCCATCCTTTTGAAAATAAATACATCACTCATGCGTACCTACATACTACAATCTCCACTCAATGATGTATTTAGTTTTTCATCACTATCTCACACGACTGATTAAAAATATGGAATTATTGAATACAAAACATGTTTATAAAATTGGAATGACTGTGGAAATATAATATATCATTTAACTTCTTTCCATTCCTCCCATTGGAATGTAATAATTTCACACCAACATATGTGTGGAAAACCACATCCATTATGTTTTGTGATAAATTGTTCATTTCTATATTACACAAAAACACATTAGGATGGATTTAATGAATTATTATGATATTAATATTATTATTATGATTCAGTATAATTACACCAATATATATCTAATTTTGTTTCCATCCATCAGAAAAATGGAAACATCAATCATTAGTAAGTACAGACTACCATCTCCATGAGATAATATAATTCAGTTTTCATGAACAATTTTAATAAATGGGTTTAAAAGTATATTGAATATTTAAACAACCAAATAAAAAAATTATCTTTGAGATGATTAATGCATAAATATGGTGCAAGGAATAGAACCATAAAACCGAAAGATGTATTGAAAACAAAATGGTTGACACTCAAATATTGTTCTGACAAAAAAGTATTTATAAATTGATAATAAGAGATTATTAATTAATAGTTTTTATATATAGAAATACAAATATAGTTATGATATAGCATTATAATAAGTCAAAATTTATTATACTCAATATTTGATTATGTGAAACCAAGTGGAAGTCCAAGGTATAATATTTATCTTGTCAATTCTATTTTTCGGACTTATTATATTTTCACTCTAAGTTTTCTTTATTTTCTTAATGTATAAAATAATATATGGATGTATTTTATAATGAATTTAATGGATTTTTAGTGTCTTAAATATCTATTCAATTTCTCATTGTTAATGATCTTCTGTTTCAAAAGTTACAATGTTGTAAGGGTTTATTATACAATCTCATTTTCATTCAGGATTGTTTTTTTCTAATTTTCATTTAGTAAATTATAAACAATTTATATTTTATAATCCATATATATTCTTATAATATAATTATATATGAATTATATATATATTTATTTCATTTTCCTCTCTCTGGAAGTTAATATGATCAAGAAAATGTTTTTTATGAAAATAATAACTTATTTTCTATTTGGTGGATTAACATTTTCTTCCAAGCAAATGATTTATAAAACAGTTTTCAAGAATGTTATTTTATATCGTAAAATTAGTATTTAAAGATATTTTATAACAAATTTTAATTCATTTTATATGTTTTATATGTAATATTCATTCATTTTCTAAATAAGGATCTTTTGACTTTTTATAAAAAGTGTGAAAGTAATCATTGTTTTTTTGTTTACGGATTGAATGAATTTTATGACCAAGATAAATAATATATGAATTTAGGATAAATTTAAAATATTAACACATTATTTTCAAGGAAGTTAATTTTATTAATATTGTATAAATTTTTATTTTTAATTTTATCAAAATAAAATGATATTTTTTTCAGGTTTTAAAAAATGGTTTGAATGTTCTTGTTATGGTATTTTCATGTATTTAAACATCCTTGGATGAATATTCTAGTTTAATAGTGATATAATATATTAATACCATTCCCCTTATTTTTTTATATTTTAGGATAATTGTTTCTTTTTATTAATTGGGTAAAATATTGATATATCTTCTACAAGTTTTTCAATACAAATGTTTATGTTGATTTTGTATTGTATTAATATTAATTTATTTCATTTTATATATTAATTAGGCTTAGTAAGTCAAATGTATGTCCCATTTTGACCCCTTGATGAATCTATAGGTCTCATTATAAAAAATATATTTGTTATTTAGATTATTTTTTACTTATTTACATATGATTAATTAGGATGAGTCCTTGATAAGAAAATTATGATATTCAACATTATGCATTATATCATTATGATACCAGTTATTATAATCCCCAATATTATTTATGTTTCTATGATATCAATAGATACATTACCTTCTTATAATATTACTAATATGGAATATTTTATTAATGTTTCTCTTTTACATATTGTTTATGTTTTATTTATTATATGATAGATTCTATTATATGCATTCCCTTACTGAGAATACGATCTCTCCCTTTATTTGTTATCCATTACCTGCTATTTAAAGTAGCGATCTTTAATTTTTTTTCAATGTTTAAAGAAAATTTTTCTTGCAGTTATTTTTTATAAAATTGTAATATGGATGGTAAGTATGTATTTTTTTTCCAATACTACTAAACTCATCGATCCTTTATGGTACAATCCCTTATATATTGAACCAATGTAATAAAGTAATCATTGACCACGGTTCAATAATGTAGGGGTTGTTAAATTTAGATTCCCCCCTTGTTCCCTCATTTCAATAATCAATTAGTATATTGTGGTGTGTATGATTAGGCACCTGGAGTAATGGTGTCTCATCCTAGTAAATAGATAGATTGGTGTAATGATCGTCATCCATGAATGAGGAAATTTTTAATAACCTAATTGTTATTGAAAAATACATATATACATTTCATTTATGGTAAGATCTTGTCAAAGAAACACCCATTTATGAGGATGAGTATAACACCCTGATGATTTAAATGAACTCAGTGTTTGATAGTGTATAAAAAAAGAAACATTGAGCTTTAACAAACAAGAGAATATTGTAGTTTTTTATCATTATAATACAAACAATGGATTATAAGGTATGAATAGAAGTAACTGGGTCATGAAATATATATTAATGTTATAATCAATTATTTTCACTTAAATTCATAGAAAATAATCACACTATTTTTTGTATACTCATTTTCTTCTAAAAACAAATTTTATTCAAAAATGATTTTTTTATTTGTGTGAGAGAATATTGTAATTGATTTTTATAATTCATATAAATTTTATAAGATAAAAATATTTTTTTTTAATTTCCATATCAAAATTATTTGAGGTTGATATTTTATGTTTTTTATAAAAGGATAATTGTTTTAGTAATTAGAGAAAAATATGAATTTTTGTAAAAGTATCATTTATTTTCATTAAAAAAAATTATTATTAATTGAATTTTATAATAAGTTTACATAATAATACTTTATAAATATATAATATAATTTATTTCCCTATAATCTGTTTTATACATTATTTCGGAATTAGTTATGTTTCTGGATAAAAAACATATTTTTCAAGAAATTGTTTTTCATTTAATTTTACACATTTATTTAAAAATAATATACGTGACTTATAGTAATTTAATTTAATTTAATGAATTAATTTTTTTTCATAAATACAAAATTATATTCATATTAATTTTTTATAATTTTTTGAATACATTTTATTCTTTTACGAGTAGTAAACAATATAATTTTTATGTGATTTGGAAACATTTATAATATCAACTAGAAATGAATATGAAATTTTATTATTAAACTTATTAAAATAATTTTGTGTGATAATATAATAAAAATATAAATCAAAATAATTCAGAACATATAAATTTGAACTCATTTCATTATTAATATGAAAATAATTTTTAGTGATGAGATAGTGCTTGTGCGTTGCTTGGAAAGTCAAATTTGGTTTGATATTGAGTATAATCGAGAATGAAATGTATTTTCCAAAAACATTATATCAATATTATTTATAAATGATTATGGATTTTTATTTTTGAACATTGGAGTTATTTCTTATAAATATTATCCAAACCCTTTTTTATTATTAAGAAAGGCTAAAAAGGTCCAAGTCACGTATCAAATAATTTCTCATGACCAATATTAGAGTAAATATACATATTTCATGAATAAAAATGTTCATTTTGAACATAATTAATTCATATTGAATACATTAATCTATTTTTAATTTTTAGGGTTGAAATAATTACCAAAAGTCTTATGTGACGCCGATACAGTACATGTGTAAACATTATAAAAATTAGGTAAATGATTTTATAAAGAATAAAATTAAATTTTTTTGGGAGATTTATCTTGTCCTATTAATTTTATAGATAAATTTAATATATTTTTGATGTGTGAACGGTTTAAATGAGTCGTTCTAAAAATGATATTAATTTGATTTTATAACGAAAAATATTTTATTTAATGATTTAATATTACTAAAAAATACTATCTTTTGTCAACAGAATGTGATATGTTTGAAAATATCAAACATGGTTCATATATTTCTATAATTGTATAATGTGTTAATTGGGGAGGAGGTATTACAGGGTATCCTGTATGCCCTGTTCCTAATAATATGTTTGAACAATCTTATGCATTCCCTACTTTCATATAGTAAGTCCTTAATGACTCTAAACAAAGAGATTTTAGGAGTATTCATATTGATGATGTTGTGGATCAGTGCATTTTTACTATGTTCTCTTCAGGTAAATTTTTAGCTAAGGACTACATGAAGTCTATTTTAATGAAATCTACTAGTGATCCATAAGGTAGGAGTATATGGTGTAAGTTTATCCCATAAAAATTCGAATTTTTCCTTTATTTGATTCACCACACTGTGTTTCCTAATGACAATGCAGTCCGAAAATGGGGTGTGTAGATGGATTCAATGTGCTCTTGTTGTCTTGTTCCAACAGAGGAAACCATGTTACACATATTTTTTCAGAGTGAATGGGAATCTCATTTATGGAGAGAGTTCAGAGAGTTCAAGGTCATACAACACCAGGTGAAATGATTTGAGGACTTTTCTAAACTGTGTCTTGGGGTGATGAGAAGAATACATCTGAGGTGACTGCTCAAGTGGTGCTCCTTGTTGCAGGCATCTGATCACTCTAGAAGGACCACAACTATTTTAGGCTTGAGAGTCAACCTACCTCAAATTTGGAGTTGGTGGTTAAGCATAACTGTCCTATGGTAGAATTGGTGGTCCATTAAAAGCATCATGACGTCTCCCCTTCTCTAAGGAGGTATGTGTCGGCTAGGAGACCCTTAATAATTCTGTCTCCCCACAAATCTAGTTATTAGGTACGTTGTACCCCCCAAGGGTTTATGCTCAACATATATGGTGATTTCAAATAGGGTAATATGAGGATATATTAAATTAATATATTTTGTTTGTATGATATAATAATTATTTTGTAACGGTTACCTATTATTTAAATTTATTTCGTTCTATCTTTCAAAAAGTGAAAAAGTGTTTTTACATTCGTATGACCTACTGTCTCCATGAATAGTATAATTCATTTTTCTATATATACCGTTTATGGATAAACCTGATTATATATATATATATATAATATTTTTATATCATATTTAAATTATGGGGATTATAAAACCATGATCAATGAATAAAGATTGAGACTGTCAAATTGAAACATAAATTAGAAAGAAAGTAGTTATCACTTAGAACAATGATTTTAATAAAACATTGATAATAAATGGGTGATATGATTTATAAGTAATAAAATGTGGTATGGTATATATATATATATATATATATTAGTATGTTTCTGTAATTCAATTATAATAAATATATATTTATTACACAGAAGGTTAAAACATGTATGAAAGAAGAAAAGACTTGAGGTAAGGGATTTCTATTTCTATCCCATTTTAATTGAGTGTTTCTATTATTTAATTTACATTAAGGGATTTATATGATACTTATTTGATAAAACTGTTTTAATTTCATTCTCCACTGGTTATTTGAGTAATTTTCAATTTATTTTATAATTGTATACTATTTGTTACTTAAAATGATCGGGAAAATGTTTTTGAGGAAAACATATTTATTTCCTCTTTTGTTGGGAATATTTTTACTCAATTTACATGATTTTCTGAAATGTTTTTAATAATTTTCTACCATTATTCAATGAATTTTTAAAATTCATTTTTTACTATTGTTTTTATTTTATGAAAATGCTTCAAAGGAATCTTATCTTTATTTTATGAATGAGGTAATTTTTACTATTATTGAAAATGTGAATGGATTTTTTGTTTTAAAATATAAGAAATGGACGAAATTACATTTATCATGACTACTATGTGATTTGATGATTATTATATATTTTTCCATGGTTCTTTTAAAATAAAATCTTTTCCTTAATGTTTTTTTGTTTTTTTAATTTTAAAGAAGTAGTTTATAAATGAAAAGGTTATAGTCCACAATAACTATTCTAGATTTATTTAAGGAAATTTTCATTTATGATAACATACTTCAATGTTAATTATGATTTATCTAGGATTTGACCCAATCATAACATCATTCTTTTTTATCTTTAGTGTCTTCTATTATGATGATGTGATGTTTGAGATTCCTTTGTTAGCTTTAAAATGTTATGTTATGATGTTCTAATGAATGAATTATGATATTGGGACATTTATATGAATGAATTATGGTCATGCGATGATTTGGTCTATTATAGACCTCAAATTCATCAGTTAAAGATGGATAAATCATTAGATAAAAATTTTATGCATGAACATAATTTCATTTTCATAATTTTACACATGGGTCTGGTTTTAATGTCTATAATATTTTTCATGGATATAATTATCATATACATAAGATTATGTGTGGACTATGTTTTTTATTTATATAAGATTATACATGGACCTGATTTTCATGTCTATAATAATATGTGTTGATCTGGTTTCATGGGCATAAATTTATGTGAGGGACTAATTTCATTTCCTTACCTTTATGATTGAACCTATTTTTATTCATACATGTTCACAATGTCATAAGCTTATGCTTTTATCACATTCTTATCTCTATGTTACACGCTTAAGGATGGTGAGTTTTTATTGATGATTACATACTATTTTGAATATTTTCGTGTATAATGATAAAGATTTATTGTCACGACCAGTCCCCTAGGGCTCGTGTTGTGTCTACCCCAATCCCACCTTCCAAAGGCCAGAGGCTAGTGACTAGCACCGAAAAGGCATATCCCTAAAACTGGGAAGGCATTGCCTTTTAACCTACAATCTCACACAATCCAAGCACATGACAAGACACAAGCACAAGATAAAATATATAGTAAATAGTGTGATTATAGTAAGTAAGGGTGGCTAGAATACAAGTCCAACTGGAATGTACAAGTAAAACTGAAAACAACTCATGTGAACACCTACCAAGGATCCTACATAAATGGTAGGTACAGATCTCAAACGGTTGTCTCTGAAGTACGTCTCGTCTAATGGTCCACCTCCGCGTAGCCTCTAGTCCTGGCACCCTCAGCCTCAATCAATGTTATCTGTCATCCGCACAAGAAACAACAAGGTGTGGGCATATCCCTTGCATGGGTGAGTATAACAATACTCAGTTGAGACCCCGAGACCCCCAAAGGTCTCTCATAGTCCAAAATAGATAAATCGTAAAGCAATACCATAATCACAAAGCATGAAAACAAAATTCAACCCTACTAAGGTATATGCCGATACATATACCTATGTTATTAAGCATACCCATATCGTTCATAATGAAACCCAAGGACCAACTCTTTAGACAAAAGCACAATTGTTCCACAAAGGAAAAAATACCATAAAGGTAACATCATGAAGGTATGTACCACAAAGGTAACACCTCACAGAAGAATACCGCAAATGTATCACCACAAAGAAGTGTACCACAATGTTAAAAACTCATCTCACACCAGGTATAACTTATGTATGGAAATATATATGATTAGATGTATTTGAAAGATCATCTTACATCATCGAGAAGCTCTGTTGTTGACCCACACCAGATCGAAGATGACCCACACATGATATGATGACGACCCACACATGATCTGAAGATGAACCACATAGAATCTATAGATTCTGACCCACATAGGATCTGAGGATGACCCACAAGTGATCTAAAGATGTCCCACACAGGATTGATAGATGATTCAAGTACAACCAGCCATAGGGTTCCCGTACTAAGCACGCTTGGCTCCAAGTGGATCCACTCCTCAAGCCATCAGTTGACAATTCAACAACCATGAAGTCTTACAAAGAAGTATCACGAAGGTCTGTCATGTCATAAGGTATCCAACACGATTGACGACGTGTCAATCAGACGCTCGGTCGGTAAGTTATTAGTGTTTCTGTTCCGAGGGCTTGTCTGGATTGAAGTTTAATCCAATATCTCCATACTCCATCTTTATCCAAATCTCAAGTGGATAATACCAAAAGGACCGTAAAGATCTAAGGATTATTGTGACACATACGGTTCATCAAACAGATTTCTGGTTTTCATGATATGGCCAACAAGGTGTATCTATGTCCAGATGGGCTCAAGTCCAGTCCGACCCGGCCCAACCCGACCTGTGCCAGCCCGGCCGGATTAGGGTCGACCCAACCTGGTCTGGGTCTGGCTCAAATGGTCTGGACTGCGTCGGGCCCATCTCACTGGGTCGCGGCCTGGCCCGGCCCGCAAAGTGTGTGTCCCGGCCTGCTGGGCAGCCCGCTAGGCGGCCTACTGGGTGACCCATGGTGCGGTTAGTAGTGCGGCCCACGGTCGGGGTGCCCTTGGGCCATGGTCGTTATCCGTGGTAGGTCCCACCATACCTGCCACTGTTGGGTGCCCCCCTGTTGGAACACAGAACCAGCCAGAGCGGGTCCTACTCGGCGTGATGCGGTCGTCTGGCATTATGGTTGGCTCCCCTCCTAGCGGTGTCGGCGTGCGCGGTTATTGCCTCAGTGGTTGAACGGGTGTCAGCCTCCCTCCAGGAACGCCGCTGAAGCTCTAGAGCCACGACCTTCAACACCGGCGGCACGGATGCATGCCGCCATGGCTTCCACGCGGGCGGCTGGCGTACCGGCCACCGCCCTCCTCCCCCATGGCCGATGGGCGGTGGCTGGCCGGTGTGTCAGGCTCTACCAATACCCTACATGCGATGGTCGCCAACAGACTTCCCCTTGTCTCCAGTTGAGCTGTATTGGCCCATACTTCAATCTGAAAGAATCCTTCTATGTCCCAGGATGTCGCCTTTTCATTTATCCTGTCAAGGTCGAGTTCTGCTCAACCTGATGTTTCGCCCACGAAAAATAATCCAAACAACGTAGTAGTGAAGGGATCAGGACACGTTCATTTGGCACACACCCTCCATGTTAGACCAGTATCATTCAGCTCAATAAGATTGAATCAACATAAATTAACAAAGAACAATCATGAACAAACCCTACCTCAATCATTCATTGTAGATAGCATAAATAAGAAGAAGATGATGATGAAGGAGATGTCAGCATTCTTTTCCATTGCAATACGCTTCTGATCTATGCTCTGACGTTGGTTCAACATTCTTAATCTATATTTTCATTCTTAGTTGGAGGAGGTTCTTCATTGGAGGATGTTCTTCCTCCAAGAGTTCTACACCAAACAAGTTTTCCAACAATTCCCAACCACGAGAGGTGAGGATACAATCCCCCAAATTATGTTAAAGAGTTAATTAATTATTCAATTAATGATGGATCATTAATTAGGGGAGGGTTTCCAAGAGCTACACCAAATTAAAGTAGGGGTTTAATGGTCGCGTCGTCCCCACCACAAAATTCAAAAAGTGGTGGTGGGATTTCAAATAAAATAAAACTATTGTTTTATTTATAATCCTCCGTAAAACCGTGATTTTCATATTCCACCCTCAACCCACTACGGTCGAGGTGAATGCCTCCTTAAGAGAAAATCAGTGCTACAAGTTCAACGGTGTCCTCAAAATTAAATTCACAGCACCTGTTCAAAAGTTACAAATTAACATCGCCACAGTTACTGAATGTACCTTAAAGAATGTTTAGAAATTCATTTCGGGCACTCTAGGCCTTCAAATCATGTGCCGTCAATTTTTTCAGTCTCGTAATATTTCCATATAATTAAAAAAAATTACATGAAAATTTCTAGGTCATTACATAATCCCCACCTCATTGATTTCCATCCCTGAAAGCCATAACACAAACTAGGGAACAAGTGGGGGTATTGAGCATGAATATGAGCCTCCGGCTCTCATGTGCTCTCTTGAAGGTTCTCATGCTACCAACGTACGTGCACCAGATGTATCAACCCCCATGAAGGAATATCTCCTATCAATCCCCAATGATTACAAGAACCTCTAAAAACGTCACCCCATCCTCGATGTCCAGCTCCCTCGGTCAATGGTGTGCAAAGGATCATGCACGTACCTCCTCAGATAGGATACATAGACAACGTTGTGCACCCGGTGCAACTGAGGGGGAAGGGCAAGGCGGTATGACACCTCGCTAACGCTACTGAGGACATGAAAGGGTCCTATGAACCCCAGAGATAACTTTCCACCCTGGCCACATATCTATAAACCTCGTCGAGGAAAGACCCGTAGAAATACATGGCCACCATCCTTGAACTATAGAGGTCTCTGTCTCTTGTCCGCATAAGACTTCGGCTTACTCTGTGTAGTCTTCATCTGCTCCTGAATTATTTGCACCTTCTCCATGGTAGCCCGCACCATCTCTGGTTCCATGAGTGCTGACTCCCCTGGGTCAGTCCAGCACAGAGGCGATCTGCAAGGTCGACCATACAATGCCTCGAACATTTCCATACCGATAGTGGAGTTATAACTATTGTTGTATGAAACCTCCACCAAGGGAAACTGATCCTCCCAACTTCGTCCAAAGTCAAGGATGCAAGCATGAAGTACGTCCTTGAGAGTCTGGATGGTCCGCTCTATCTGACCATCCGTATGAGGATGAATGGTGGTTCCCAATCGAAGCTAAGTCCAGAACACCTCCTTCAACCCCTTCCATATCCAGGAAGTAAAATGTGCATCACGATCGGATACGATCGCTAATGGAACTCCATGAATCTGTACAATCTCTTGTATGTAGTGGCATCCCAAGAACTCTACTGATCCCTACTCTCTGATAGGTAGTAAGTGGGATGACTTGGTGAGTTGGTCAACGATCACCCAGATTGAATCATGTCCCTTGGACATGGGTGAAATTCCTATCACAAACTGCATTGAAATTCCATCCCACTTCCACTCTAGCAACACTAGTGGCTGAACTAAGAGTATTGGAATATGATGATCTACCTTTCCTTACTGACAAGTGAGGCATTGTGAGACAAACTCTGCCACTGCTTTCTTCATTTCTGGCCACCAGTGTTGACGCCAAAGGTCCTTGTACATCTTCTCCACACCTAGATGTATCTCTAGAGGGGACGTATGGAACTCCCTCAAAACATCCTTCTGTAGTGCCACTAGTACCATAGTATGTCTTATAAAGAGGATGACATGATCACTGCCTTAAGAAAATCCATATGGTTCCTATCTCGTGGATATCTGAGCATATCGATCCTCACAGTCAGTTTCCCCAAGCTGGGCCTCCCTGATTCACTGAAGCAGTGGGGGAGTTACTGTTAGAGACTGATGATAAGCTTCTCTATCTCGATCCTCATAGGATATCCACAAGGAGGTTAGATGCTCCATCCCCTCACTCATCGACTATATACCAGAACTTCTGATGAGTACATATGCTACTACATTCCACTTCCCAAGAGTATAGACTATCTCGAAGTAATTTTCCTGGAGGAACTCAAGCCAATACCGTTGTCTCAGGTTTAGGTCCTTCAGAGAGAAGATATACCTTAGACTCTTCTGATGAGAGTAAACTGTAAAATGTTCTCCCATAAAGTAATGTCACCACATCTTCAAGGTGAAGAACACTTATGCTAACTCGAGGTCATGGGTAGCGTAGTTTTTCTCATGCTATATCAGTTGTTGAGAACCATAAGTGATCACTGCTCACTCCTACATCAGGACACATCCAAGCCCAGTCCCTGATGCATCATAGCAGACTATGTACCCAACACCCTCATCCAGTAGCCTCAAGATGGGGGCACTTGTCTGTCTCTACATGAGCTCTTCAAAACTCCACTAGCATCTCTCCAACATCATGAAGGGCTTCCCCTTATTTATCAACCCTAATAAGGGTTCTATAACTCTGGAAAAGTCAGGCACAATCCTCCAATAGTAACCGGCGAGTACCAGGAAACTCTGCACCTCTGTCACGCTCCTAGGTGGATCCCATGCAAGCACAACCTCAATATTCACTGGATCCAGCACAACTCCAGCCTCCGAGATGACGTATCACAAGAAGTGAACATCTTAGATCCATAACTGGCACATTGAGAGCTTACCATAATGTTGGTGATCTCAGAGTGTGTCCAGAACTACTTTCAGATGATTGGCCTTCTCCTCCTATATAGCTGAGTATACCAAGATTCCATCGATGAAGACTACCAAAAAGTGATTGAGGTATGACTGGAAGATTCTGTTCATGATTCCTATAAACACTGCTAGGGCATTGGTCATGCAGAATGGAATAACCAAGAACTCATAATGGCTATACCAACATCTGAAAGTCATCTTTTGTACATCCTCTCCTAGTAACCTGAGTTGTTTATGGCTTGATCTAAGGTCTATCTTCGATAACCACCGTGGTCCCTTCAGTTGATCAAAGAGATCTTCAATCCTCAGGAGTGGGTACTTGTTATTCACGGTCACCTGGTTTAGGATCTGATAGTCCATATAAAGTCTCAAATTCCCTTCCGCCTTATTGGAGAACCAAATTGAGACTACCCAAGGAGAAACACTGGGCCTAATGAACGCTTTCCTCTGCAAGACCTCCAGCTATACTCGCAGCTCTTGAAGCTCCACAGGAGCCATCCGATATGCTGGTGTAGATATTGGGGCCATCCCGGGGTACAAGTCGATATAAAAGTCCACATCTCTATGAGGAGGTAGACCTAGAACATCGTCAAGGAAAACATCAAAATACTGGTCCACCAATACAGGATATCTTGGACTGTCAACATCAACCGCTCCAAGGGTAAGGCTAGCCAACTGATGTGTGATTGGCTACACCCTCCTTCAGGTATGTCCATCCTCTGCTGCAAAGTTTCCCTTCTCTCCGGTGAAGGAAATCATGGTCCCATACTCATGGACACACCGTAATGTTCACCAAATACAGACGATATTAACATGAACTATAGATAAAAAATTCATACCCAAGATGTTGTCGTAAATCCTTGAAGCTGCTACAAGAAGATCTCAGCCAAATCTCTCGCCTCCTAGAGTAATCATCAAATCATTTCCCATAGGTGTCTCTAGCCATAAGGATCAATCCAACAGCTCTAACAGAATCTACGAGCTCTAAACGAGGGTCGTGAAAATTAAAGAGTGACTGACACGCGTGTCTGTAAGTATTTCATATAAGGTGGAGTAAAAACAAATCGTATCTTGAATCATCTCTGGTGCACAGTGGTCATAGGAATTAGCTTCCTAGATATGATCCCATCCCCGTTTACCTTCTCCATGTGGTCGGGGTGGACCACGTCAAGGTGGCATTGATAAAAACCTCGAATTGCTGCCCACCTCCTGTTGCACGTCCAAATCCTCTACCACGTCCTCCTACTATATACAGACCTTCTTGATCGAATCTTCACCTCTTCCTAGAAATTCCTTTGAACATATTCTCGTCATTCTTACGGTGGTTTGGGTAGTCATGAGACATATGACCCTTACCGTCGCACGAGTAACACTACCTACTCCTCGCTTGTCCTACTCTATCTTGAGAGCCCCACACAACCGACCCTGTATCTTGCAGTCGTCCACCTGTAGGTCGGGTCCTCTTGAACCACTACTTAATCTGTCTGCTGCCATCAGCATAAGACTCTGCTACGTGATGTCTGGTGGTGGGTCTCACTAGTGGTGACTGCTCAACAAGGACTCTCTCTACCAAGAGTGATTTCTATAACACCCCAACATGCGTCAGGATGCTGAGAGATACCATCGAAGATCTGATCTTCTGTCTGAGCCCCTTCTTGAAGGTATGTTCCCTGAAGAAAGGGTCTCACACCATGTCAGTGGAGTAGCGTGAGAGGTCGGTGAACCTCACTGAATACTGATCCACGATCATACTGCAATTCTGCAAGAGGAGAATCTCTTATATACTCACTGAGTTTAAGGTCATTGGGATGAACTCTACCTTGAAACCTATCTTGATGTCTGCCTAGATGAGAGTCAACTCATTATGAACCTAGAGCATCAAGTTCTACCCTCTCCCCACCGCTGAATAAATAAGTCTGGCAGCAAGGATGACCATAAAATCAGCTGGTGTCCCTACCAGTCAGAAAACTCTGACCACGGCCACCAGCCAGTCCTCAGCCACCTGTGGATCCCTCTCGCCCCAGATCCTATGTGGCCTCTGAAACTGAAACTCATACAATGCTATCAATTGGAATACACCCTTTATTACTGGGTATGGTGGAATTGGCTACCCAAGAGGTAGTGGTGCTGCTGGTACACCACCCGATGGTACATTTGCCGAAAGGGGTCCATGCACTGAATACTCATCGCTTGGTGGGTTGTCATCGCATACTCTACCTGGAACCTGGCTGGCTTCCTCCATAGTGGCATCTTGAAAAGAAACAGGTGTGCCACAATCAATAAGTTATACCTAGTGAGCTGACTCAAAGAGACTGCAAATAAAACTTTTCCAAAAACACACACGCAATCAGTGATTTCATGCACTATGTTTGAAATCAGAAGTCAAGGTCCTGGTGTATGTATTCTTAGGCCACCACACCAACACTAGATTCCACAAAATAATAACCACACTCATAATACTTAACACCATTGCCAAATCAAAAGATCAGATTCCATGTTCTATGGTAGAACCAACTCCTCTGATACCAATTTATCACGACCTGTCACCCAGGACTAGTTCCGTGACTACCCCAAGCCTGTCTTCAATTGGCCAGGGGATGGAGACTAGCATCGGAAAGACATATCCCTAAAACTGGGAATGCATTTCATTTTAATGTGAAAACTCACACAATAAAATCACACAAAAAGATACAAGCACAAGGTAAATTATATAGTAAATAGGGTGAGTACAGTCAGTAAAGGTGGATGGAATACAAGACCAACTGGAAAGTACAAGTAAAACTGAAAACAACTCTTGTTAACACCCACCAAGGATCCTACGTGAAGGGTATGTACATCTCTCTAATGGTCACCTCTGCGGTATGTATCATCTCACGGTCCACCTATAAGTACCTCTAGTCCCAAAACCCTCATCCTTGATCAATTATGTTCATCATATGTACAATACATAACAAGGTGCAGGCATAGCCCGTGCAGGGGTGAGTATAACAATACTCAGTAGAGACCCCGAGACCCCCAAAGTTCTATTAGAATCCACAAAGGAAAAACAAAAGAGAAATACCATAATCACAACGAATGAAAAAAACAGTCAACCATACTTAGGTATATGCGAATACATAAACCTAAGTTATCATGTATACCCATCTCATTAATGAGGAAACCCAAGGCCCAACACTTTATCCAAAAGCATAACTATTCCATGATGAAAAGAATACCACAATGGTAAGTACCACAAAGGTAACACCACACAGAAGAATACCATGAAGGTATGACCACACAAAATTGTACCACAAAGGTAAAAACTCATCTCACACCAGGAATAACATAAGTATGAAAATATAGATGACTAGTTGTATTTTGTAGATCATCTTGCTTCATTGAGAAGCCCTGTTGTTGACCCACACAGGATTGAAGATGACCCACATAGGATCTGAAGATGACACACACAAGATCTGAAGATGACCCACACATGATCCATTTATGTTGACGTGCACTGGATCCGAAGATGATGCACAAAGGATCTGAAAATGACCTACACATGATCAATAGATGTATCAAGTACATCCAACCACAGGGTTCATGCACTAATCACACTTGGTTCTGGGAGGATCTGCACCTCAAGTCATTGGTTGATACTTCAACTACCATGAATTCCCATGAAGAAGTATCGCAAAGTTCAGACACATCATAAGGGAGCCAACGTGATGGACAGTGTGTCAATTGGATGCTCGACCTGTAAGTTATTTGTGTTTATTTTCCGAGGGCATGATTGGATTTGGATTTTTCAAACAGACGCCATGTTCTGGCCCTGATGGGCAGGACCATGGCGGGCATGGCCCCCTAGTCCACAGTTTGGCCTCACAAGAAAATGGGTCGGCGTGGCCTGCTAGGTGGCCCACTGGCGTGGCATGCGGTGCGGCCCGCTTGGGGGCCTGCGGTGCGGCCCGCGGCTAGGGTGGCCTACCGCGGCGGGGCCCGCCCTAGCCACCATTGGGGGGAGGTTCCATTCAGGATTCCAAAATGGCCCAAGTGTCGTTTGGTTCGGGCCAACATGGAGGCACCACGTATTGCCGCCTGATAGAACGTGGGACCCTCCAGAGAGGGTCCTGCTCGGCGTGACACGACCGACTGGGTTTTCAGCCAGCTCCCCTTCCAGCGGCTCTGGCATGTGCCATTGTTGCCTCTTCAGTCATTCGGGTGACGGCCACACTCCAGGCGTGTCGCTGTGGCTCGGCAGCTGTAGCCTCCAACACTGGCTGCGCGGAGACGCACCGTCCCAACATCCATGCGGCCAACCGGTGTGTCGACCACCACCATCCGCAGTCACGGTCGATGGGATGCGGCCTCCTTTGGTGGTGCAGTTGCGCCACCATCACCATCGCGGCCGGCTAGTGTGCCGGCAGCCACCTGTACCATGCCGGCGTAGGTCACCAGGTGAGCTCTGGTGGCCCATTCTTCAATCTGAAGGAATAATTGTTTATCCTGGGGTGTCGCCTTCACATCTATATCTTCAAGGTCAAGTTCCTCTCAACCCGAAGTTTCACGCGCAATGAACACATCAAACAACGTAGTAGTGTAGGGATTGGGCCGCGATCATTCGGCATGCACCCTCTACGTTAGACCGATAGCATGCAACTCAAGAGGATTGAATCAATGTAAATTTATGAAGAATAATCACGAATAAACCCTACCTCGATCATTCATTGGATATGGAATGAGGAAGATGATGAAGGCGATGAAGGAGATACTGGTGTTCGCCACTCTCACAATATGCTTCCAATATGTGCTCCAATGTTGGTTCAATGTTCTTGATTCAAAGATTCATTCTTTGTTGGAGGAGGTTCTTCATTGGAGGATATTCTTCCACCATGATTTCTCCACCAAACTAGTTTTCCAACAATTCCAAACCAAGAGAGGTGAGGATCAAATCCCCCCAAATTATTTTTAATTGTTCATTAATTATTCAATTAATGATGGCTCATTAATTGGGGGAGGGTGTCTAAGAGTTACACCACATTAAAAGAGGGGTTTCATGGTTGGGTGGTCCCCACCCCAAAATTCAAAAAGTGGTGGAGATATTTCAAATAATAATAAATCTATTGTATTATTTTTATTCCACTGCAAAAACCGAGATTTCCATCTTCCTCCCTCGACCCACTTCGGTTGAGGTGAAGGCGTCCTTAAGTGAAAATCAGCATTGCGAGTTCAATGGTGTCCTCAGATTTCAATTTCGAGCACCGGTTCAAATGTTACTAATTACCACCGGCACGTTTACCGAACGTACCATAAATAATTTTTTGAAATTCAATATAGTCACTTCGGGCCTCAAAATCAGGTGATGTCAATTTTCATAGATTCTTAATAATTCAATATAATTAAAAAAATTGCATTTGAAATTCCAGGTCTTTGCATTTAAGCACCAAATCATGTTTATGATCTATGAGAGGTTGGGCGAGAACTTTATAATTTATGATAATGATCATAAAACTCTATAATTGTATTACAATCATGTATGCTCAGTGATTTAAATATCTCTTATTTACCCTTTATGAGCATCTAATGTCACCCATTCTTATGTTTTACCTTCCCTAGGTTAAGAATAATATTTTTAGGTTTGGTATACCTAATAAGAATTTAATATGGGAAACATTTAATATCTTTCATGAAATGATAGGAATATGTATACTTCTATAGTTATGGAATTAATTATAGTTTTACTTATTGAATATTCAAATAAAAAGATGTAACATTTACCTATGTAAACCTTGGGTTGCTTCAGTTGGTATCAGTGAAGGGATTAGTTAATCATTGGATATTCGGGTTAGAAAATATTAGTGAAGCCCTTGGGAATGTGCCTAAGAATATGATATAAACATAATGTTTTGGTATGGTATAGATTATGTCTCATTCCAAGAAACACATCCATTTATGGATACTATAATTGGACATGGTTTTAATATAGATTCATTTAATGATAATAACTTTGAAAAGAGTTGTTTGATTATTTCCCGACCATTATTATAGTTCATTGTGAGTGTTCCATTATTGCATACATGGTTTGAAACTCTTAAGGGATATGTTTGGGTTAATTAACATTTTCAATATGAACCATTATAAAGGATTTAAATAGTTGATAATAGAACAAGTACTTGGTTAAAACTATGGTGTTATAGATTGAAAATAAAGTTTCTTGATTTAGACATCCTATGAATGATTTTTCAGCACCATATATTTATCACTATTAATATTGTTGACCTCACTATAATTTTTAGTTTTATTTAATGGAATGAACCCAAAGAAATCATGTAAACAAAAAATTTTATGGCCAATATAATGAACACCCTCATGAGAAACCAAATTAATTAAGATATAGGAATAATATTTTGTGACTATGCTCACGAAAATATCCCAAACTATGAACGGAAACATAGATCTTATAAAATTTATGAATACCCCAAGTAGGAATAAATATGAAACTGATTCTTTTTTTTAATAAAATATACCCCCCTTTTATGGTAATTTTAATGCACTAGTTTATGGTAAATGGTCCAATGTAATGGAAAAGTTATTATTCAATATTTAGGGATTAGAAATTGAGAATGTTGTGTGAAATGTTTATCACAAGGAAGGTGAAGCTGAAATATGGTGCAATCTTATCAATAATATGATGAATGAATATGAAAAACACTCTATAGAATGGGATGAGTATAAGACAGTATTCCTCAATAAGTACTTTCCATGAACTCTTTGAATTAAAATAGAGATGGAATTTCTCAAGTTGTAATATAAGGATGAAGAATCCATTGATACCTATGATGAATTTTTTTAGGAAATTCAAGGTATTCTTATAGTTATATTACCAACCCAAAAAGTAAGATTGATCAATTATTTAGTGGTTTGAGAAGTAGTATTTAAAAGAAATTATAATTAATGGAATTAATAATATATAATAAAATTGTATTATGTGAACTCAATGGGGAAATGGAATATGGAAACCATCAAGTTATTCAGATAGAAAAGGAATATGGAGTTTCATGGAAGATGCAATGGTATGTCACTTAGAGGGAAGAAAACGTTTTAACCACATATTTTTTAAAAATGTGGTAAGGATCACTTAGGTGAATGTATAAAAGGAACAAAAAGAAGTTTCATGTTGGGAAGCCATGATATCAAGAAAAATAATATTGGAGTTATTTTATGGATCCAATTAAGGAAATAAATATAGAGAGCTCAATATAATACTATGACCAAAATTAAGTGTTGTAGATGAAAGGACATTGAAAATTATGTGAATCAATGCCCAAATAAAATGGATAATGAGGATAATAATCTATAAAAAAGATAAATTTAATGGTTTAGGGGAAATCTTATGCAATCACAACAATTGAATTGAATTATGATAATTATGATATACGTATCCTTCACTATAGAGTAGGATATTCCACATTTATGATTTTTATAAATGATCCCTATAAAAATATTATTGTTCATTATTTAGTGAAATTTGATGTGATTATGAGCATAGATTTTCTTACTATATATAGAATCCATTTAAATTTATGTAATAAGGAAATCATATTTGATTTCCTAAATCAACCTATGATCATATATCCATGAAGTGTAAACCCAAACTTCCAATGGAATCATTTTTGGATAATATATGGACTTATTTATGGAATAAGTGCTGAATTATCTTTTGTAAGAATATATTATTTTAAATTAAAATTAACTTGGCAAAACAATTTATATTTTAGAGAATTTATGACTATGGTATATATATTTTGGAACAATTTATTATGAGTGATTAAAAATATTTCAATATAATAGTTAAGTTGATCATGGATAGATATGATATCAAATAATTTTAATATTTGGGCTTTAATCTTGTGCAAATATAATTTAGGGGAGCCTTAAGGTTATGTATTTATGGATTAAATTAATTTGAACTTAGGATGTTATTGTTGTGGTTTTAGAAATTAATGTATTGTATTTATCTATATTGATTAACTTATACCAACCACTTTGGTTTTGGTAAATATTTAATGGAATAAGGAATGAATTATAGATACATGATTCATTAAAAGTTAATTTAAAATATTCGGGAATAAAAAATTCATCTTGAATATCCATTTATTATAATAATAATTGATATTGATGTGACATACTAGACTCAATTCACTTAGAAGTAACTGACCTTGATTGACCACATGGCCTCATGCATTCCTCATCGTACACCAGAAGCTACTGACTAGTAGTGATGGTCCATGGTGGAACATTTGGGAGACTGTATCCTCATGATCATAGTGTATCATATTAGTATAATTATAAAAATAAGTCACTAAAGAATAAGAAATAACTGTGTAGTGGAATAATACATATTAAAAATATAAATATATAATAAAATCTCTTCCAATAGTTTTATATAAACATTATGATCATGGAATGCTACACAAAATGAAATATTACGTGGAAATAGGAATCCATCACAATACTTGTATCGTAATTATAAATATTAAAAAATAACTACCCCAGATAGCATCATGGGCTTAGAGCCCAGTGATGTGCTACCCTGCTCCTATGCATAACCCATAAAGCATCAGCAAGCGATTGATTTCCCCTTCCCCTACCTACGTCCATATAGCCTATTTGGGTAACCAATGGAGGCCCGAAAAAGGTGTGAGATAACACACATATAACATCATGATTCTGAATCCTAATCTTGTGATGTCCCACTCCTATGCAAAATCAATCAAGTATCTTCAGGTGGGAACATTCCCTTGTCCCTACCTACATCTATAACGTTTTTGCAGGTACCCAATGGTGGCCCAAATAGGGTGTGAGATTGCACTTAGTAGGCCACCACAAACGATTCCTATAACTATTCATGTATATGTATATAAGTTGACTAAATGTATATATATAACATGTGTACATATAATATACATAGTATCAATGTTATCCAGTCTATCAAGTCTCACTATGATTAGGACACTCAATCATAAAGGCTATCTACAAAGCATGTCGTGAAAAATCAACGGCCTATATTGTGTCATCATGTATCAGGCCCTCCTGAACTAGGGTCCAATTAGTGGTAATTTCATAGGAAACCATCTAAGATATGTAATTCAAGTAACATTATCCAAGGATTATTAATGTACAATAAATCCTAATGTTTTGTCAGATCCAAGGAGTAGAAATGTATAAGGAATCCAAGTAAGATGATTAAATAAGTAAACTATATCTAAGGAATTTAAATGTCCAAGGAATCCTAGTGGATTAGATCCAAGGAATAGAAATTTTTTATGCATCCCAACATGACCGATGAATCATTTCTAATGAGTAGTAATTTCCATGGCATGCTAAGATATCATGTAAACTAGTTTAAATGGATTCTTGAAGTAGAAATGTTTTAGGAATACTAGTAATATGGATCCTATAGTATAAATGTCCAAGGTATCCAATCCATCAAAATAAATAGAATCCACAGAGTAGAAATGTAAAATTGTTCTTAATAGGTCAGATCCAAGGAGTATGAATTTCCAATGCATCCTAACCAATTTATTCAATATTTAATAAAACAATTGAATTATCATTTCGTTAGTCATAAAAAAGACATGAGTTCATCCAAATAATTTTACTATTTCAAATTAAACCATTCAAAAATTTAATAACATTTAATAAAATGTCAATTAGGAATAATCCCACTCTTAATAGCTCATTTAATTATATAAGGATCCCAATTCAATTGGAAAACTCACAGACCAATATGGTTGGTAAAAAAAGAGATGATACAAGGACACACACCATGGGAGGCCTATCTTGATGTCAAAAACCTCTAACCATGTCAAAGTTCTATAAAAGAAATTAATACATGTTACAATAATTTAAAATAATAATTTTATTCATTTAAGAGAAGTGGCTAGAATTTCTGGTGTTTTGTGAAATGGAAATAGGAAATAGAAAATTAGAAATTTATTGAAAAGTCATATACCACCAACCTTATTTTGGTATAGGTACACTCCTCTAGTCATAGACCTTAATTCTGTCTAGATCTGGAGAAAACAAAAGAACAGACGAATGCCATGAAAATTTAGTGTAGACACTCCATTTTATCAAGGAGGGTGAGATGATTATAATGAATATAATAGTAATGTTAAAATTATAAAGCTCATTTAGGAAAACTATTATACTTTACCAAATCAACCTACGCACATAAACCCTTTCACATTACAAAGGCTGCACATATATCATTCTTGGACCAACGAATCTAGACTCCCCTAAGCCAAACACCTACTCCATGGACATGCATGGAAAACATCCTTCAGCAATGTTACCATAATTTTATATAAATAAGACCATATGTATCTTCATTTGAACTACTAGAAAATCTGAAGAACCCCCGGATCTCGGATTTCATAGCACCTTCGCCCAGGTCCCCCAAATTTTCATAGGTAGCTCTTCAAAACCCAATAAAAGAGAGAATTATTGGGGATAGGTATAATAAAATTCCTTTAATGGTACCAATCATAAGACCTCTACATGAGTATTGTTATCTCATAATGAGAACCCACCTTCATGAGGCCCCTCTCCTAAATGAAAGAACATCATCAGACCCTTCTAGGGACACAAGATGAGACCCAGGTTTCTTAATCTAAAACCTCACCTTGGTGTTTTTTCCATGGTGTTATATTTACCAAGGAATATCCAGTACATGTAGGCCTATTACCCCATGTGTGAGGCCTTTTTAGTTCCTCCTAGGCCCAGGGCGACATAGCTACATAGAACATATTTTCCAAGCACCTATGCCCAGGACCTGCATGAGTCACCATTCAGACCCTTTTCAAAGCCACCAATGGCATGACCCATCCTTATTTCGATCCCTTATCTAAAAAAGACCAGGTTGAATCCGAAAATAACCTATAGTCTTAAAAAAACATGACGATTGGCGTATCAGTGTGTCACCCATTTGGGTGTGTATTCCTATGGTTAGAGGTTTCCCACACTTCTTCGGTTGGATGATCAGTGTCCTCAGGATTCATGTGGGTATATACCTTTATGTTCACAAGGAACCTTAACCAAAGGATGGTTTTAGGGAGTTTCTAGTCTATGGAACTAGGGTTGGGACCCTTTCCTTCCGTTCTCATCTCTAAGACCCGGATCCTCCAGTTCCTATTAGGGAGGATCGAGATTATTCATGAATTTCCTTTTAACGTGCGATGACATTATCCACTCTAAATATGATACCCATTATAGGGAATCTAACCAATAATATGCCTCTTGAAATTATTACAGGAGGTAATTCCCTTGATCATAAGCTCCTCCTAACCCATACCGAGGGTCCTTCTCCCTTCTCTCTTTAATCTTCATACATATGACTCATTATAGGTTAATGTAAAGAGTGGGAAGTTTCATACACCCGAACTCTGCCACTATTATCCTGGGGTAGAGGTGATGGTTATGTGGACCCCCATCCCAATCCCTTTTGGATTTGTCACCAATTCCACCGGCAGAAAAAAGAAGAGTGTGTGGTTTATCAAATGTTCCACAGACCCATGTTTCACACACCGAACATGAATCATGTGGGATTACATGTTAATGGTGCTCATGATATACTAAAATCCATGACATATATTGAACTATGAGAACTATGAATCCTTCCATAATCAGTATATGTAAGAAACCCATTTAGGACCCAACCTCAATAGGGTATTCTCCATAAGAATAATCCCCAATAATAATTCCCTTAACATCAGCATATTCCTCAAGATTATGCCTCACATTAAGCTCCCCAAATCACCATGAGTCAATATATTCCTCATGGTCCCTTATAAATGGTATTTTTTTTGATAAATAATTCCCAACATAATCTGATCAAAGGGTTATATGCCTCTAGGAGAAAAAATTTTAGGGACTCCAAAGACACAGGACCTCAACAACAAGCTATGTGGGATTTGGTTCCTATCCATAAAGGATATGTTGGAAGCCTCTATGAGGTCCAAAACCAACACCTGTAATCAACCCCTTTTCAACTGGGCCACATTCCCAGTATGGTTTGATTTAACATCAAAATTCATATCCCTTCCAGGTTCCCTTGGCTGCTTCGACATAATTCCCACACCAACATTTGACTAGGAACCTACAACCTAGACATCAATGACACATGACATTAATATATATGGTTAGGTACTTATCACAGGAACTTAAAAGGAATGATGTTTCCCATTAAGTGTCACCCGAATAAATGGGTTTTGATTTAATTCATGATGAAATATAGGAAGCCCATTTATGTGTTTGATCATAATGTTAACAGAACTTCCATCACCCTAGATGAAAATACACTCCAGAGTCCCACTAGGTTTCTAGAAAACAATAATCATCATAATAGAAAACATTTTATATCTAAGTAGTACATATGTGGATAACATTGATGGGGGAACCTCAGATATATACATATATCTCAATTTATGAAGATCATAAATTACAAAAAGATTATTCTAAATTCCAGATATGATAATAATATATTTCTAATTCAATGGAAAATTATGTCATACATGGGAATTAGGAAAGGATTCATCAATATGTCTTAAATATATAATATAGTCTTAAAGTATGCAATAATTCACCCTTAAATGTTGAGATTATCCAAACCTCCCATCATCTCAACCAATGTGATTTCTCAAGCATTGTCATCGAAGCATCCCAATGAACACCTATATTTTAAAAGTAGTTCCCCAGAGATACAGAACCGTTGGGTGTTTTCATTTCCCAAATAAGCCTGGTAGAAACCATTCTAAAATATTGAACTTGATAAAAATGTCTGTAAAAAACAAAAACCCCCTGAAATCATTCATCGGTTGACTGGTTCTCCAAGGGGAAACAAAAATCAATGTGAATCATTGAACAAGATGATAATTTCACCCATATGTGAAACCCCTTTCAATTTATAAAAGAGGGCCTAATAATTTAACAAATCATGCATGTGTTTATCCAAATAATATAATGCTTTGATGGATTTTATTATTTGTGTTTTATATATATACAAACACATCTTTTCAAAACTAACCTCAATCCAATTATGTCCTTCAAGCCTTCACCAATTCATTACTTGTCTACCACTCAGGTCAGGTCTTCGTCCACACGGAGGATGCCATCACCAACCTAGCATCTTCAATGCTTCATCTCAAACTTGATGGTCTGGTAATACCTTTAGTATAGTAAAATACCAACCCTAAAGGCTACCTAATAGGACCTCTAGTTCACTAAGAACCACTGATTGTCTAGTTAGTGATGACCGGTGGTCTAAAATAAGATGACACCAACCACAATCGTCAACTGTTTCAAGAGTTTATCCTTGGAATGTGAAAACTATTCCCCCATATCTCAGGGAGGTGGATATAGATGATAAATATTTCCTCACCTATAAGACATAGGTGTCCTTCACAACATCTCCATCCAACAATCACTTCCTCCAATACTTCTTTATAGTAACCCCTCAACATGAAAATGGTGTTTTCCTTTACTTTAATGCATATGAACATCAAACATTGGAATGAAAGAGTTCCCCTAGGGATGATAAATGGAAAAAATGGATCCCATACACACCTCTTCCCTCTCCGGGGAATCCGATACACCAAATTTGGTGGAATGTTCTGAGCTGGCACATACACCCATTCATATTTATTCAGCAAGCTAGAAGAATCGTCTAGTAGAATTTAAATAAGATCTCTAACCATGTTTGGAAAAATATTATTAGTAGGAACATATACCTAACTAAACCCATCATATTTTCCAAGAAGGTTGTTTGTAAGAACCCGGAGAAGTCAGTTAGAAACCCCCCGACTATGAGTAGGGGAAAACCCAACACTCTTCCCCCACACACGAGTACTGTTAGTATCCATTAAGAAGAAATAGAGAACAATGAAGGAACATACACCTACTCCAGATATGGATTATACATATATACCTATTATAGTCACTTAAGTCACCAAGAATATCCTTGAAATGGTGAAAGGAAAGACACAACTATCTGCCTATATCCTACATAATTTCTACGATATCATAATGAAGAAAACTGTAGTGCTTGAAGGACAGACCCATAAATCTGTCCCCATAAGTGGGGTGACTCATCATCATGTCACCCAAAACTAGATGCATTTATCTTCCCATGTATATAAGGGTCTTGGGGGAAAATTCCTTGATATTATTGAGACAACCAGATTAGAAACATGCACCAATTCCAATTGGAGGTGATTGGCTAATCCTAACATCCACTCCAAGGCTGCAACAAACACCTGCCTATGAATACCACTTCTCATAGCTAGTATAACCAATTGATCCTAGGAAGGAATCTAAGAAAAATTCTCATCAAACAATATTGGAAATTCAAGAGACAATATACAATCCATCTCTTCATATTGATGGAGTTTTTGAAGCCATCAGATTCTTATCTATGGTAGCTCAATATCATGGCCTATTGTTACCAAAAAACTGGAGAATTAAAAGTAACTCCAAAGGCCATCATCAATTACATTGACATAAATTCTTTCTTAATTTATTCAATCTTATCGATCATGATATTCTATCTCGTGATGAGGGTCACGAGAACTCTCCGCATGGCTATAATATTAAGGAGCAAGATGGTCTTCCCCTTGTTATCCACCATTGTTGTCCTCCCCATGATGGATTTCAATAGGAATGTTCTATCCACTATAGTGTTTCATGTTTCAAAGACAATTACACAATTGGAAAATTAGTAATGAGAAATCCCTCCTTTCAAGAGGCACTTGTGAAAAGAAGAATAGTAATGAAAGATTCACTGTCATTGACTGGTGAGATAATTTATCAACTAGAAGATAGACCAAGGTGATGGTCATTCTACGAACCTCTTTTTGATTTCTTTTCTTCCAAAAAAACATAAAAAGGCATAACTGATCTCATTGCTTATGATAAAGTGGCCAGGAAAAATCCACTCTTTTTGTACCGGGTAGAGGAACATATGTAAAAATTTGGATAATACATGTTAAACATGAAAAAATAGTTGGCTAAAGATGAAATACCAATAATATTCTGGACTTTATCCATTGTTCAATAAATCATTCTAGTTGTGTTACTAGATGATTTTGTACATGAAATTCTGCTCACCATATGAAAAAATCTCCATCACAGGAAGGAAATAGTATTTCCATATGATGAGTATAAAATCCAAATCATGGTATTAGTAGGGATGAAACACCAAATTGGAATGGCTTCTCTTAAATATTCACGACACCCAATGATGAAAAAAAATCAAAGTTACTTTTACACCAAATCCTCCATGAACTAATGAGGTTGAAAAATCAAATTGTAGATACCCCATATGGTGTTCGTATCCAAGGATGGATTGTTAATGGAGTATTGAATTTTGTTGTGTTACCTAACTAGAAATTCACAATGAAGGTTGTAACATGTAATATTATATATTTGGGCTGACATAAAAAAAGAATTCATTCATGACTGAAGATATTATTAAATAGAACAGGTCTCGACCGACTCTCAATAAAATAAATCTTGAAGAGAGCATGGTATTTGATACTTTTACATCAAGAATATGAAAATATAGAGAAAGACTCCCATTTAAAGGATGATAGCCACCTAATAGTGAAAATGTCCAAAATAAAACAAATATCATCAGAAATGGTTAATACTAGTTCATACCGAATGATGCACCCAACCCATGTTTGGATAATACTCTTTAAAATTAGAAGAGCAGCCATAGTGATATTAGCCATGGAAGTTCAAGAGCTTCCCAAAACCATAGTTCAAAGTTATTTTTTAAACCAACCCTTGGGGCCATAAAATAAGACTCAAAGGGTTATAAAATCATAATAAGAATATCCATAACCCTAAGGGGTGAGGTATTTTAACCTCTAAAATCCCCTCCTCAGGGAGAATCAGTATTCTCTAGATTAGGGATAATGCCACAAAGTAGATCCTCTTAGTTCACGCCATCCCTGGATTCAATTACTTCACTTGGAATACTCATGAATAAATTATCTAGAGATTTCCTTTTGTTTACTATCCCCCAAAAAAACTCCTAGAACATCATCAAATGAGATGCTATTTTGTGGTAGGTGTAGAAGAAGATAGTCTCACATAGGCACTGATAGAATGACCTCCGTGCATTTCGATACATTTAATTTTATCAACAACTCCCTCCATTGATTCTAAAGAACACAAGACTAATTCGAATGATTTAGAAGAGGGTGTTCCAGATCTTGACTTGGTCAACACTAAAATAGTTTATGGAGCTGCGTGTAACAAACACCAAAGTCATTCCCTTAATTTGGATTCTCACTTTAACAATCCACATTTACCTATTCAAAGTTACCTGACAAGGAAAAAGTAAGGGTTAAATTGTACATTAATCCCTTCTAGAGAGGATAAAAATATTTATCTAGAGGAAATATTCACTGAGGAATAGGAAGAGATAAAATATTTGTGGAAACTCTTTGAATAATCACTGTAAGGAAACATTCCTACTAGTCTAGTTCAACAAGAAGATCCTAAATTTGCACATTCAGCTGTTGCACCTCAACTAATAGTGTTTTTTATAGAAAATGAAGTATATATAGAAAAATGTATCAAAACGGGATACCAAACCCCAATATATTTGGATCCCATATATGATGATCAATAATTTCATATGTTGGGTACACAACCGGAGCAGGGTCAAGAACATCTTTATTGGCCTTCCCTTATTGGTTACCCACGACATGTACCAATAGTGTCTCCACCAATGACCCTACCATCCACCATACATGTTCGGGATCTAGGCACCACACCTATATAGGATATGACTTAGCCTTAAATTCCTTGAATTCTTATGAACATTATGGATTCATTAATAACTTTATTGGAAGCCCTGGATGATCAAAATGTTCCAATACTACCTAAAGAAATCCAAAATATGAATGGGTTGATCCATCTCTTCCCCCCTACAAACTTTGGGAATCCCAAATTTCCAATATTAAATGGTTCAGGTGGTCTGGAGAAACATTTATTTCATTTTTACTCTCGCTGTAATCCCATTATTGGTACCCCTAATTAATAGGATGTGGTGGAAATAATGTGCTTCATGTAATCACTGTAAGTACCAGAATCTTTGAGTTACACCCATTTTCAATCTTGGTCATTCACTGGATGAGAATAAATCCATCAGAAGTTTCTTTTCTTATTTAGCTCAATGTTGTAGAGGAATAAAATCTTTTATCTCACAAATTTACAACAATAAGAGAATGAAAGAGCCTCATATTTCATTTTTCAACGGAAAGAGTTGAAATTATTTTTAAACCTTCCATGACTCAAGAATATTTGTTTCTCATCTATGTAGCGAATCATTGATATGAGTTATGCAGAACATTGATCCATGTGAAATACACATTAGGGTTTTTGGACCTATCCTCAATTTCTCAACATGTGGAAAACTCCATTGTAGAGACCAAGGGTAAATCCTGTGTGATTCCATCAACTCAGGGAAGGAGAACCAGAAAAGAAAAGGCTGTTAGTATTACACTTAAATAGGCCTCTATACCCACTCCTAATCAAATCCCACACCATATCATACAACTCAACCGTCTGAACATCATGAGAAATGACTACCTCGTCATGATGATCAAAGAGATTGAAGGAATAAATAATTTGAGGATATGAAAAATATGGTCTATTTTTTTGAAATGACAAGGTCCCTAACAAGTTCATATCGGCATTTAAAAACAATTTGGCCAGGCTTAAAAACCCTACAAAGCCTAAAAAATAAGGCAATGGATATATAACAAAATTTTCCCCTTCCATAAAATGTTGGGGCACCACATCAAAGATTTTTTTCTTCAATGAATTCCTACAAAAGATGGTGGACTCTAGGAAAGTGATGATAAAAATTTTAGTTGCTCAGGTTGTGGGTTTTCCCTCCACCAATTCAGAGGAAGAATATGAGTGGAGAGAAGTTAAAAGAAATATTACATAGATTTCTGATGACTGGATGGTTTAAAAAATGATCAAATAGACACATATTATTCTTTTAACATATATTAAAAAACATGTTTTTCCCTTAAACACTTCTGCTACAGCATAGCTAGCTTCATCAAAAGCTCGGTCCTCTGAAAGCTATCCCTATAATATGTTGCATGGATAGATGGGTAATAAGTAGACAAAAGAATATCATCACATGTTGAGGAAAATTTTCCCATGACCATAGAAAAATTCATGCCAAAAATCCCAAAATAATGGGGACCACCTTGCCAAATGGCACAATAAGAATTAACTCCTCAAATGGAGTCGTCATCAGAAGAAGAGTTGATATTTAGTTCTATTAACGTTATTTTCTTATTGGATCTCATATCAAAGGATGACTATAATTATGAACTTGAATAATCCCATCTTGATTTGGGATCTAGGTGATGAGGCCGTTAGAATTGACCATACAAGAATACATGATCGCTCTAGGAGTTATTACCTCAACCACACCCCTGATCATACCCTCTACACAACTAAAATTCCTGGATGATATATTCAGTGACCCCAACAAGAAAAAGGGAATTTCCATATGAATGAATGGATCCATCCTGATCAAATCATCTTAGAATACTGATGATGATATATATCATCACTTGGTCAAACTTAGCATGTAGGCAAACATAACTGAGATAACCTTCCAGAAGTGGAAGCACTATCAACTTATACTATGAGGGAAGGTCCATCTTCATCTAGAACATCATATCCCAAACTACATGTGAAATAAAACCCTCATATGGTTAAATTTAGGCCTATATATTACAAATATGATGTCTTGAAGTGAGTGGCCTAGGTTTGGGCTAATTTGACATTCTGGGATGCCCTACGTCTATCAAAAGTACTGCAAGAAGCACTCATCGAGGCCTTCTCAAGACCTCTAGAGTTTGAAGTCAAGGTTGTTTATACTAAAGTATATCATTCATATAATAATCCTATAGAATTCAATGTGGTTATCTATTTCATATACTATGATGAAAATTTTGGCATGCAAAGACATGTCATACCCTTGTACATATCTCACAGAATACATGACATTGATGCCCAAAGATCCTTTATTGATAATGGCTTAGCAGTCAGTCACATTTTTGTTTGAAAACTTTTCCAACTTGGTCTCAATGAATCCCACTTTTCACCCTACACTCTAATGATGCAAGTATATGACAAGAATGATCAGGAACATCTTGGAAATATCAAACATATAACTCAGTTCTAGGATCTTGTGTCTGAATTAATTTTTTTTTATTCGGCAGGATATAACATTCAATGTTCTACTAGGAAGACCTTGTCTAGATAAACATGTAGCCCTTCCCTTATCATACCGCATATGTCTTATATATTCTATCAATGGAAATTTTTTTACATTGAATAGTGACAAGGCCCTATTTAAATCCTATGAGTCACAGTACATTGACACATGGTTCTACTAAAAGGGAGTGAAATAGTCCATGGTACATGATGTAACCTGAAATAATTCCCAAAATGGTATGAAGATGATCCTGACTAATCCTTTCAAGATGCACAGTTCAGGATATGTCTATGGTTTAAACCCAATTGAAGGTGTGGGATTGAATTCAGGCACTCATTTATCATCTTCCGTAATGTTATTCTTGACAACTGAACCTAACAATGCATGAGAAGTCCCTAATCCTCCCTAAAGAAATTAATTCCTCGATGAAAATTTCTTCCTCCCATCCCACAAGCTTCAAAAAATCCCTATTTCGTTTTCTAGGCTGGAAGAAGTTATCACAATAAGAGGTACATATAGAAATGATCATTCTCAACATCGCACATCCCCTTTGGAGGTCTGGAAAGGAATTAAGCCATAAATTGAGACAAAATTTATTGACTCATATTTTGGTTGATTGAATGTTTATTCATCAACTAAATATAAAATTATTTCTTCTTCCAAAACCTCCTTGATGGAGGAAAAAGAAGTAAATACTGAGGAAGAAGAATAATATGAATACCCCTGGGATTCCCCTCCAGCATTTTCAGAAGTAATCTCCACCACTGTGGATGAACTCATAGAGATTAATTTTTTTTAAAAAGAATATCCACGACCCACTTCGATTATGTAGACTTTGAATTCGGAAGAACAGTTGTCATATATTTTCATTATGAAGAAGAATAGGGATGTGTTTTCCTATAACCACATAGATATGGCATTTCTTGATCATGAGGTGAACACCCATAACTTGGGTCTTCCAGAAGGCAACCGGGGGTACAATCATTAATCCATAAGAACACAACCGACTCACAACTCCAAAATTTAGGCTAAAGTGGACAAGATCACCAACACCTACTTTATCTAAAAGGCTCAATATCAAAAATGGGTAAATATTGTCCATGTGAAAAATAAGTATAAGAAAATCCATGTTTTTAACTATTTCAAATATATGAATAGGTACTGTCCCAAATACAACTTCTCAGTTCCAATCATAAAACTCATGATTGATTCAATGATAAGTTATCAATCTCTCTCTTTCATGGATGGATATTCTGGGTATAAAGAAAACCATATGGCCCCAAAAGATGAATAATCCATAGTTTTCCAAGATCCCCTATGTGTATTATGCTATCTGGTAATTCCCATTGGCTTAAAGAATGTCAGTGATACATACCAATGTGTTGTGAACCGCATCTTTAAACCCTTAAGGGGATATTTTTTTGAATGTCACATTGCTGATATAGTGGTAAAGTCTTAGTAGTGTCTTAACCACTTGGATGACCTAAAAACCATCTTCAACAAGCTTAGATAACATAATATGAAGATGAAACCCTTGAAATGTGATTATGGTGTTACCTTAGGGAAATTTCTTTGTTTTGTTGTACGCCATTGTGATATAGAAGTTTATCTTAGTAAAAATATATATCCATGGAACATAACCTCCTCAAAACCTAATGTAATTGAGGGTACATCTAGAACACTTTTCCTACATATGGCTCTTTATAGTCAACCATTCCTGAATATATTTACCCATCATCAAATTAAAAGAGGAGTGGGTCACATATCAATGGAACGATGACTATCAGGATGAATCTGATATCCTAAAGAAAAATATCTTTAGTCAACTGATATTAATACCAGCAATTGAGGGAAATCTACTCATTCTTTATGTGATATCTTTTGAGTAATCATTAGGTTTCTTCCTTTGCACAATGAAATCATGTTGGGGATGAAAACATTATTTATTATCTTAGTCAAACCATGCTCGACACTGAAACTAATTATTCCGATTTTGAGAAAAGATTACTACAATTAGTCTTTAGGGTTCATAGGGTGAGATACTATCAACAACACCACAATGTCAATTTGGTTTCTAGTAATAACATGCTTAAATTTATCATCCATCTTCCTATTCTAATAAGATTTCTTCCATGATGGAAAATTATTCTGAAGTATTTCGATATATAGTTTGTGCCTTAGAAAGTAGTCAAGGAGAGGATTTGGTTGGTCTCCTCACCAAAAATCCATCTATATAAGAGGCATCGTTAAATACCGAACTACCTGAAGAAGATATATTATCTATTAAAGGTGTCCCACAAACATGGAAACTATACATTGATGGTGCATCCTTGAGTCAAATAAGGAAGATAATGGAATACCATAAGATTAAAAAAGTTTGGTTAGGGATCATTCTTATCGCCCTAGAGAATTAGGTGTTTCTATATTAATTCATATTATAAGAAGGATGTACCAATAATTAGGAAGAATATAAGGCTCTAATTTTTGTCTTGGAAATATAGCTTCAAATACAAGTAATCCACTTGGAGGTGAAGAGAGACTCATAGTTGGTATTCAATCATATCAATGGGGAGTAAAACAAAAGAAAAGAAGAGATAATCCCCCTAATTGACTATGTCCGAGGGTTTATAGCATAATTACCCTCATAACCAACATATACTCACATCCTGTGATCACAGAATTCTTGAGAAGATAGATTATTAAATTCATCTACAAAACTAGAAGATCCAATATGAGATAAGACAGTCATTATCATCACCCATCGAAGAATGGTCGCCCTTTCATTCAATTTAGAACATTGGAAATTAATGAAGTTAGACATGTCCCTGTGCCATATGGTCCTACCACTGGGTTGATGAAACCCATCAAGGATTAAATTTAAAATAGATTACTTCCACTGGGTAGATATGGAAGAGAGAATACCATGAGTTTTTTCATACAACCAAAAACTCATGTCCATTTTTCATGTGGGGGATGGATGTTTTGGGGCCATATCCTCTAGCTATGGCCAAACAGTTCTAGTACATCCATAATAATACAACTACTTATTTCTTCTCCTAATGTATTAAGGAAATAACTCTTATATAAGGGACAAATTCTTCAAAAGATTTTGAAAATCCAACATCACTACTCTATTTGGTGTCCATCATACATTATTTATGGAAAACAGAACCATTTTCTCTGTTGCGGAGGTGGAAAATCTATATTAGTTGTATGCTATCAAATCCAAAAAGTCATCATTATATCATGTAGTGACTAATTAGTAGATAGAGGCCTTCAACAAGACCTTGTCGATCATAATATTGAAAATGGTGGATGGCAATAACATGTCTAGGACTGAAATTCTTTTGTATGACTTATAGGATTATTGGTCTATAACCCATACTGACACGAATGAAACCCTATACTCATTGGTATACAAAACAAAATAGTTCCTTTATATTGAAGTTTAGTTTCCATCACTCCATGTTTCTAGATCATATAGTTTGATTCTCATCACAATGATATGCATAGAAGAAACTAGACCACAAGTCTTAGGGCCAACCATCATTTTGTAAAATATTAAAGTCTTTTTTCCCACATCAAAATCTGATTTGTGTAAGGAAAAACTTTTATGAACTGTGTGTGGGATTATTCTCATTTCTAATGGGATATGTAGGGGTGGTAAAATATCAAATATCAAGTCTATCCATGACAAAAATAATATTATCCCTCTTTACTTGCTGTGTATAAATTTATACATACATAATGGAATTTTATCTAGAACTATGTGAGGATTGATTCTTGCTTCAAAAATATATGTACAGATGCCCAGATCTTATACCCTGGATCAGCCAAAACATTTTCTTCCTTTCACGTTGGTTCATATTCATCCTTACCAAATGACGTTAAGCTAAAAGAGATCCCATGAACTACGTATGGAAAGATTATCATCTTAATGAGATATGTGGTAATGCTTAGATCATACCCCCTGGACCAGCCACCATAGAGTCTCAATTCCCCTTCCCTTCAAATATGATTCCCTTGTTCTATAAAATAATCCTTTTTCTCTTCTTGTTTCTCGCTCTAAGCATAGATCATGTGGTCTTAGGAGTTTGGTAAATGAGTTATCCACATAAAGTATATGTATCAATACCTATTGGGGCTATCTTAGTCCTAGTTGTAAGACCCTAAAAGAAACACCATATGTTGTCATCGCATGAAAAAAAACTACATTATCTATTTAAGAAATAAGTGTGGAATTATTATTTAACTTTCAAGATATGTAGTGACACCTGGGTAATACACACTGGTCTAGCCGCATATTTTATTTTCATTTTGAAATCACCAGCATCCTTTCTGTGTGACGACAAATTGAACGGTTCTTAAATAACAACATGTGGCTTGATTCTCATCCCTATGAGATATATAGTGACATCCAGATCTTCAATCATGGGACCAACCACATAACAACATAAGAAACTCCTATACTCTCCCATGTACGAGTTAGATCTAAATTAGGAGATCCAATTCGAGTTCTAACCCTAGGCATGAACCCATATCCAAACACCCCATGACTTCCAAACATGAATTCAATCATTATGGAGTACTTTTATTGTTGGAACTATTTTTATCTTGATTATCATCCTATAACGATATGTACTGACATGTGGTCCTTAATCCTAGTCCCATACATGAGGTAATGAAATGTCCCCCCTCTCTCATATAGAAATAAAGGTTCATGGAAGAGATTTTATTTTGGTCCCCTCATTATATGGCCCACAAAGGAAACAAAAATGTCTCCCTTTTATGTATTAGTCAGATCTAAACAAGGGAATTCCAACTCATCTCCAATATAAGTCTGAACACCCCCTTTTTCATAGATGATATTCATTCCTCTTATTATAGTTATATTCATGAACACTTTCAAATATTTAGAACCTTTCCTCAGCTTCAGTGGCAGAATATATGATACTTGAGAACTCTTTTGAATGGATTTGAAGTATTTGTCCCAGTTGGACTTGTATTAAATTTCCCACAAAATGGATTGGTCAGATAAAGGATTCCACTATTTTACTATGTAGTAGGCTCTCTAATTGGCCTTGCATAAAAAAACCCAAAAAAATATGTTTTCCAATCAATGGAAATTTTGAACTCGGGGGAAGCCTGTTATATCCCAATAATATTTAAGGAAAATTTTCTAGAACCCATGATTCAATGTTAGTGGCCATACCTTGTATGTTTTTTACCATTTCCACCCTCCTGGTATGAAAGACATTAAGACAATGGTTTAAATTTCCACCCTCATGTCCTAGTATATAGGAATGCACGTGGTCTGATAAGGTTGCGTATCACTCATATTTTACTTAATATTTTTATCCTAGTCATAAGAGATAAAACTACATACACCACACTTCCTTATATTGGGTCATACCTATGTAGAAAATTTATTCCACATTTATGGAAAACATGGACTTCAAATACCCATTCTGTATTCAAGTAATTTTATACTGAAAAAAACTATGTGCCAGGTGAAATCCAAATCTCTATAAACTTTCATTGAATTTTAGATATAGAATGTCTGAATTATTTAGGAATTCATTGTGTGACTATACAGTAATACACCCTAGTTGGTGGTTCAAAAAAAACCTAAAAACAGGTAGGTCAGCCATAGGATTCCACCGTTGGACTCTACAGTATGTTCCCTAGTTGGAATTATATAAAACATCCCTCAAAGTAGGTCTTTAAACCGGGAGTAAATTTTTCCTTGAGAGAGGCCTCCTCAGATGTCATAATCACTTTTCATTATATCAATCTTTGGATTCAAGGTCTCTATTCATAGCTTACACCTTTTCCCTCATATATCTGAATATGGTAGAAACTTTTTTTAAAAAAATACCCATAATTAGAGAACCATCAAACATTCGTTCAAAGATAAATACCTTAAATTATATCCCCATTATGTTTTCATCGTATGACTCTAAACTAAATAGAATAATCTCCTTGTTGTACATCTTTAAACTTCATAACACAATGATATCACCTTATGATGTCAAACTGCATAGTCAATGTCCTGGTCACATGATATTAAACTACATGATACATTGTCCCCAGTAAGAAGGGGGTCCTCCCCCTGACATCGATTGTCTAATGACATTTACCCCTATAAATCATGTTGAATTCATGTAGGGGCAGTTTCCAATTCATGGGCAATGCCAAAATATCTCCCCCATCATTATCAGACACTTTCCTTTGAAAAATCCACCGATAATTCTCTTGATAATTCTAAATATCCATAAACTCACTTCCACCATTATAAATAGAATGTTAAAATTCATAATGACATATTATAGTGACTATGTTATAACATCCCCCAATGGGATTTTCAGAAGTTTCTCACAAATTTTAAGGCATGTTAGCCGATGGATGGAAGTATGTACTATGCAGTATGTTCCCTAGTTGGCATTGTATAATAATCTATCACAATGGGTTTTTTCAACAAGCGGTAACTTCTTCCTCGAGGGAGACCAACTCTATTTCTGAATATTTTGTTTTAGATTGAAGAACCAGAAAATCATGACTCAAGATTCCCCATTTGAAATATAAATAATGTCATAATATTATTGGTTTAGAATCCCTGTCATAGTTCTTATACCAAACCTTATTTTTAACATTATTTAACCTAAAACACTATCTTTTTTATTATGATTTTCATGAATTTAAACTTCCCAAGAACACAGTCGTAATAGTCGCTATATTTAAAACCCAAAGAAGAAACTCTGTACAAAAAGTGGATTCTCTTATCATTAGACCAAAACTCTATATGGTTTATAAAAAATATAGAGTGATAAAAATAAACATAGGCATAAATCTCCTTAGGAAATAAAATCATAAAATTAAGGTATAAGAAAAATCCAAGTCTTTCTTGCTATGTTTTCTTTATATTGAAATTAGGATGAAATTAATGAAATGACATAAAAAGGTTGATTTTTTAGGGTTTTCCATTATACACTGAAAATAATTGAACTATTTTTTCTAGAATCCTTGGTTTGGAGAAAAATAGTGTTTTAACTATCCTTGTCTTTTTTGTTACAACTGTCTAGCACGAAGATGTTTTATAACGAAAATTAATTTCAATTTTATGTTACATTCCTAAAAATAGAAAATGGGTGATGAAACAAGTGATTTGGAATAGAAATAACCCTTTTTCATTAATGTTTTTAAATATGTAGAGACTTCCCCATGTTAGAGCCTCTATGAAAAATTTTCTAGTTTGTACTCAATATAAGATTTGATATATTGAATTGAACCCTGAGCATCTAGAAAATATTCATGAAGCTCATCCCTTTTCAAAAAACATCTTCCTCATCTTTATGAATCTTCACCTACTCAACATTGATATCTTATCTCCTCTGTGCTAAAGTCTCTTTCAGGGATAAGTGAAGTTGAACTACTTCAATCCTTGAAACATGTAATTCAATTTCAAGGTGCATTATTTGGACATAAATTGAATGGGGGTGATACCAGTTCTCCTCTATCTTTTTTGGAGTGGATGACATCACCTTGGATTGAAGATTTTCTATGTTTCTGAAAATGGTCTTCCTATTTCACTTTAGCCTTTTTTAACCTTATCGTATCCTCCAATTACTAGATGATATCCCTCACTGTACCATGGATCCCAATATATTCAAACGTACTATTTCCCAACATGGAAGTCATGAATGGATGTTGGAAAAGTCATGATAGTATATCTTCAAGTGTCATATAACTGACTTTCTTCAAGGTATTCCACCCTACAAGAAGATTTGTAGGGAGAAAGGATTCTTATATCTCTAGGTTAGACTCAAAGACACATTTATAAGAAGAGACATAATCTAGGATCAGTGCACTCAATGATCCACCTTGATCCACTCCCTCCAAATAATCTCTAGCCCCACCTACCAACATTGGTAGAGCTGGAATATGAGCCACCATATCAAGAACAACTTTAGAATTTGTTGAAACAGAATAACAAATGACACGTTTTGTTAACATCATATGATCAAAAAGTAGTAGGGGATATAAAACAACAATAACAGTTTCTCAAAATCACCCTTTGTGGGATCAAATGCCAGTATTGGTACCACTCCAACACCTCTGGCTTCAAATATAGGGGTTGATACCTCTTGACAAGGATCATCCTTTTGATTATGCTCAGCACCTAAAATAAAAGACCACCTAGAATACCTACATCAAGATTCTAAAATATTATCCCTTTTACAAAAGGATTAGGGTGGATTTGAATGCCCTATTATTGTATCAACTAAAATACATTTTCTATAGAAAAATCTTCACAAGTTAGGCATTGAGGTGGAACACTGAGGAAAAGAAAAAAAACTATGACTATAAAATGAAAGGATGATAAAACTAACATCCATTAAATTCATTGAAGATGACCAAAAAATCCTTAACGGTGCCTGGAATATCAAATTATGTATTAAGTATATCCATTATGTAATTATAAACGGTGTTAATCCTTACAATATCCTCACCAGTAAGGGTATCTGAGGAAGGTTAATCAGAAACCAAATTGGATCTATTGATGATCCCCTCTGTTGACTTCTTAGTAATTACCACATCATTATCCCCCATAGAGTTGGGTTCAATGTCAACACCTTCATCAGACTACCTGTGATCCCTAAATTCCCTTTATTGGTTAGTTGTAGGGTCAATGATGACTATAGAATGTCCCTTTAGTGCATACAAGGGATATAAACTATCATGAAATAGAAAAGTAAAAAACATTAAATGATATTTAAAGAGGTGTATATGATATGAAAATGACCCTATTCTCCCTCTATGGATGTGGGGGTTGATATAGATGCACTTGTTGATGATTTTTCTGTAAATATTATGAGTTCATTTGCATGAATATTTACCTCTAAAAGAGTATCCTCCTTGATCCTTGAATGACCATTACTGGATCCCTTAAGAGAGTAAAGTGATGCATATTCTTCAAAAGATAACCGCATTTTGAAAGGTTTATTAGGAAATATGTAATATCGGATGACATTAAAAATAACCACTATTAAACATTCTCCATAACAACAATAATGCTCTCTTTTTCTTCCTCTCACGAGATGGAGAAGATCATTTACCACTATTCTTGGAAACATATACCTGAGGTAGCGGTTGAGGAGTTCCCTCTACCATCACCTTTGTCATGGTATTATAACTAGGGGATAGTTCTATAGACCCATGGGCTTCATTCACTACCTCAATAGGGGTAACTATGGACCTATACTTTGGTTATCCAAGTTGATATGTTGCTTATAATTCTCCTCATTCATCTATTCCGAGCTACAAAATAAAATCCACTCATGATTAATGATGGTGGGCAGAAGAGACAAAAAAGAAAAGAAGAAAATAGAATATTTCAACAGGGTTAATGTAAATGTCCCATTCCTTCACATAATGAATAGTTAAACCCTCAAGCACTCCTCGTTTCAGTATATCAGACACCCTCTTTGAGTCTCAAACTTGATTATGGATTTCATATATAAAATCCTCCAACTCCAGGGAATACATTGTAACCTCAGCCAAATCATTGATAGGATAGAGATCAGAGGGTACCCTGATATTACCTAACTCATGAATTCCTAGTCCATCTCAGAAAAACTCACATGCATCCCAGACTCACATGTCATACTCTCCTAAAATATGATCACTAAAGACTACATGTAGTTTGACTCTGATGTGGTTGGATCTGAAGGGTAAAAGATTCCCTTCGATTAGGAATCCTTTTTTGTCCATCTTTCTATTTAAAAATATTGAGGGGATGGGATAGAGGCCTCCTCCTAACGATAATTAGTAGACCTTCTTATCATTTAAGGTGATGTCTTCTTGAACCTACCATGCTTGGTGGTATTTTCCTAATAAATTTTCAAAGGCTTTGAAGCCTCTTCCTCATATTTGGTATGAGCTTTATTATCATGTATAGCATAACTGATAGTTGTACTAGCATCTTCTAGATAAATAAATTTTTTCAACACCCCCCGTAGATATGAAAAGATCCAAACCTTGGAATATCTGGCCTCGATCCTGATTGATACTTCTAACAGAGGTAGCATGTTTGAAAATTTGGATACCTCTAGATCAATAAATATCCATAACTATATGGCTACCATTGGATGATTCTTGTGTCTAACTTACATCAGGGGAAATGTTCTTTGTTTTGAAGATGTTTAAATTGTTGATAAAATCTATAAGGATCATAATCCTCATAGACGATCTCACTATCAATATAGTCTACCAATACACCATCCCTTAATGCTATCATGTATAATATCAGCTCGTAATTATTATCCTTATTGTAATTGGAAAAAATTGTGGTCTTTGGGTTACCTTATAGAAAGAAATTAATTTCTCCAGTAACATTTTGTTCCCTCAACACATCACCATGCTTCAGGTTCAGATGTTGAACCCCATATACATTTTGAGAAAATGGACAGAATCTGGTGTTGGGGATTTTTACTGAACCATGCACTGAATATGAGCTAAAATGTGTTAAAATCCTTCCTACTAGTTCTGTAAATGGACCTGAAATTCTAAAAAAGGTCATTTCCACTGTTTATAAGTAGAAAAAAATGATAGATCCTTGCTTGAATAGAGGAATACAATCTCATTTTCATCCTCTATGATAATTTAGATTCGATTGGAAATGTCCCTAGCCTCACACCATCATCGGACATGCGAACTAAGAGTAGATAAATTCTTATTCACATAGCGGGGAACCAAGACATGTGAATGTTCGCATTGATCTTTGGATTAACCTTGTTATCCCAACACATATACTCACCATTCTCCAATGTGGACTAGAACATTCCTAAATCACAATAATTATATGTTGTCATGAAAATAGTAGGGAGCCCGCAAGTAGGATCCTATCATACTAGTCTAATAAATCCTTCATCCAAATTCCCATATATTCATCAGCCTTTAGCAATGGTTCTTGGTCTCGGTGTATTTTTTCTCTATCTTCAATAGCTCAAAAGACAATGGTGGCATCCTCTCAGAATCATCTCATGTTGAATTTAGTGGGATAAAATCATTATACATTTCCCAAATAATGGGGACTTGAGAAAATTTTTAGACATCCCATAAACTGATTCCAGTTTTACCAGGTTTTAAGATAGAGGAATTTGTTTGTAGACTCCACTAGCATAGTAATTTATCGATGATGTCTCATTTCTTATAAACATTGGTCTATCCAACCCAAACAACCTCATAAATATAAATATCCTACAACTCCTTTTATATTATGTTCATGTTTTGTGCACCTTTAACACCCACATCCACTCAATCCTAACTCCCCCATCAGATATGAAGCCCAACTCTTTCTTTGAGCCTTGAGTTTGATCATTATTTAGAGGATGAAAGGTTGAGTTTTAATAATGATTCTTTGAATCATTGATATGTTACTTCATATCAAGATTGTTGATGTTGGGATGCATAATAAAACTAATAGGAACTATTTCTTAATTAATAAGAACACCCTTCTATGAGATGTTAGACAAAAGGTAGTTGATGTTCTCCATGAAAGAAGACTATGGGATGTACTTCTTAAACACTAGAATATGAGAGACCCTCAAATGTATGTTCCTGGGTAGAGTAAAGTAGATTATTTGTGGGTATTAATGTTCATATGGTATCAAATAAATTTCCAAATATGAATGATCAGATTCAGAATCATCATAATAATTAGTCCCATCAACTTTCATTATTTAAGAAGAACACTCACCAACTTTCTCAATTTCATTAATTGAAGTAGCCCTTAAAAACATACAAGAATGTTCCAAATTTTATCATTATGTTGAAAATTTTGCATAGTAATGTTTAGATTTTATCTAATAAGAATAAAACAAATCAATGTTAATAACTCTTATAGGAACCTCTACAACAATTTTTACATAATTCCCTCGACAAGGGTTCTCACGCAGCACTTCTGACCAAGTCCATCACACAAGTGCCCCGATGAGATGCCTTGACTTGGATCCTCATTAGGGAAACATGGAATAACAACATCGTTCATGTGGTTGAACCTTGAGTGAACCTTCAAGAGTCCATTCTGAATGAAAATTGTGATGTACATGGGTAGACGACCTATGGAAAGAAGGAAAAAAATGAAAAACTCATAATGTGTGGAAAATGAAATGGGTGGGATATTTATAGAAACCTATGGTTTTGGTAGTGCACTTACACCGACCCCTCTGTGCCCAACACCTGTATGGGGAAACTTGCTTTATGGACTTTCACAAAGACCCTATGTGAATACCCTGTGTGATCCATTATTTAACTTGTTCATAATATTTTTCCCATTGTGTTTTACCTATGGAATAGTAGCAAATATTTCGTTCAAATCGAATCCTGGGGGGGGGGTTGTTGACCAGAGTATTTTTCAAGGATGATGAAAAGATTAAGAAAAACTTCTTTTTCATTATAAAATGATAAATATCTTTGAGGAATACCAAGGGATTTTCCCAAATCATCCTACATGCGCAGAACCCTATGCATTATGAAGGACACTCAGCTACCCTACATAGACCAATGGAGAAGGACACCATTACCCTGGACACCTACACCATGGACCTACATCATTTACCTTATTAGAAAACCTCTTCACCCAAGTTACCATATTTAATTATAAATAGGACCCTAACACTCCTCATTTTGACAACTAAAAAATATGAAGAACACCTGAAGCTTAGATCGAGAATCACATTCACCCAGGATCACTGAAGTTTCCTAGGTTTCTCTCAAAAACATTAGATAATACTGAATTAAGGAGGATAAGTAACATCAAAGTCCCTTTAGGGTCTCAAAAAATAAGACACCTTCACGATGATGATTCTCCCCTAACGATAACCCACCTATGCGAGGCCCCTCCCCCTAATTAGGAAATTAAGTGAGACCCTTCTAGGGACACCAGAGGAGACCCAAGGTTCCTAAGATAAATTCTCACCCAAGTGTTGTTGGCCCAATTTTCTATTTATAGAGGAATAACAAGTTCACTTAGGCTTATTCCCCCTACTATAAGGAATTTTCAGTTCCTCCCAAGCCCTACATGGGACACCAGCAAAGGACACCTCCACAAATCACAAGGTCCTAGGACCTGTGTTAGTCACCATTCATTCCCTTTTACAAGCCTCTAATTGAAGGTTGAATCCATATATAGATACCCTGTCTAAAGGGAACCTGGTTGAATCCCACAAAAAACATTCATACATACATAAGTATGGAGAGTGGAATATTAGTGTGTCCCCCATTTGGGTGTGTATTTATATGGTCAGTGGATTCACACACTTGTCTGGATGTCTAGTCAAGGTCCTCCGGGTTTATGTGAGTGTGTATCCCTATGGTAATGTGGACTCTAACCTCAGGGATAGTGTCAGGGAGTTCCCAGTCTTAGGCACTAGATTTTGTTCCATTTCCTCCCCTTCTAATCTCTAAGACTCGGAGCTTCTAGTTCTCAGTAGAGAAGATGATGATTATGCTTGTGTTTTATTTTTACAAGGAATGACACCATCCTCCATTGCTAAGAGGCCAATATTAGAGAATCCATCCTAGACTAATACCCTAGACTTTCTTTTGTGAGGTTTCATCCTTGATCCTCTCTACCTCTGGACCACCACTTATGGTACTGATCCCTTCCCTCTCCAGTCTCCACACCCTAGATTTAATCTGGGGTAAATTGAAGAGAGGTAAGTATCGTACCCCAACCTCTACCACCTTTGTTCCAGGTCATAGGAGATGGTCATGCTCAACACTCCATCCCTCTCCCTTTTTTCATTGTCTCTTTTTCCACCCTTGGACAAAATAAGACTGTGTGGTTCACCATATGTTCCACTTCATCTTGTTTCTCACACCGAGTATTACTCACATTTTCATAGAGGTTAATGGAGATCATCACATCCACATGATCCATTCCATATTTTGATCAATGAGAACCATGATTCCTTCCATAATAAGGATATGTAGAAAACCCATTTAGGTCCCGATATAAATAAGTAATCCTCCTTTTGAGTAATCCATATTCATAATTTCCTTAATCCAGACATCCTTTTCTGGTCTAAGCCCTGAAATAAGCTCCCCAAAACACCTCGAGTTATGAAATTCATCATTATCCATTCTAAAATGGGATCATTTTTAGTAGTATGCCTCATATTAATCCTCTTATTTGGACATACTCCCTAATGAAAAAAACATCAAGGGACTCTATTCATGTGGTTCCTCAACACCAAATTGTGTGGGCTTTGATTATTAGATATATGGATTATATATAAAACCTCTATGAGGAACAAAGCCAACAACCAAAATCAGAAACTTTTTCTCTAGTCTATAGTTTCAATAGGGATAGATTGAACTTAGAAAATTCATATCCCATCCAGGTTCATTTTTCCACTTCAACATAAGTCCCACACCAAAACATCAACTTGGAACCTTCAACCTAGATGTCATTTCCAAAAAAATATTAAACCGCATGGTTAGGTCCTTATCATACAACATTAAATGGTATGATGTACCCAATTAAGTGGCACCAAACTACAAGGGTTATGATTACATTCATGAGGATACATAGGTAACATGTATATCGGTTCGATCCCAATATCCAAACTACTTTTTTCTCCCTAGATGAAAACACACTATAGAGTGAACCATTGAATATCTATAAAACATGCTTCATCTTAATAGTGACCAAAGAATATCTAAGTCATACATAAGTGGATACCATTGATGGAGAACCTCATATACATAATGATATATGCATTGATAAAAAATTGAGAATATAAATAGATGATTATAAATTCTATAGGTGCTAATAATTCATTACTAATTATAGGGAGAATCATTTCATACATTGGAATTAAAAAAGGATTCATGAATATGTCTTAAATATATAAGAGAGTCATGAAGTAAGTAATAATTCCCACTATAAAGGTGTGATGAGCTAGACATCACATAATCATGACCAATGTGAGTTCTCAAGAATCATCGACCAAACCACCCAATGAACACCTACCTTTCGAATGAAGGTACCCATGGATACAGAACTGTTGGGTGTGTTTGGTTCCATGAAAAATCCCATTTGAAACCATTCAATAATAGAGAACATGAAATGAATGATTTCACAACACTAAAACCCCATATACTCAATCAATGAGTGACTAATTCCTTGAGTGGGAAACATCAATAATAAGAGAAGTCACCAAAATATCGTCAATTAGTCTAAGGAAAACAAATATAGGCATAAGTGGAATGAAGAATTCACTGGCATAGATCTAATGATATGAATGCCTCGCGAATAAAATGTCTACAAAAATGAATTCCATCAATCCCTAGGAGATCTTGGAGGAGAGATCAAGTGGGAGTAAGTGGAGTGTCAATGGATGAAGAAAAATAAAAGGGAACATGTTTTTACATTTAATGTCGTTAAGGAAAAATAATCATTTCCCTAAACATATTCGGTTACAAGTTTTGGATGCACAGTTGGCAAAACCGCGCACCAACCATGTTCCCTTATATATCAATGAAACCCCGTCATATGGCCAAGGTTCATGGTTAGATAAACCATAGGTCAATCATCTATTTCACATATTTTAAAAGGTTTAACCTCATTGTTGTCCATCCTCTATTGCATCGTTTATCAAACTATTCAGCCTTGGATAAAGGGATAGACCACACCAAATGGTTTACTAAAACCGTTCACCCTGGGATTAATTTTTCCTAATAACCATGTGTCCTGGGTTTATTTTCCAAAGACCTGGGCTCTGAGCTTCATAAAATCCATAAAACCCAAATTTCCCTTATTTTCTCTCTTGGTTATCACATTAGGTCAAGAACAAGGAATAAAACTTAATATTAAATGGTTTTATACAATAAAGAAAATTTGGGATCTTAAAATCTTCCCTCTAAATAAATTTACCCCTAAATTACCCTTCCAAGGGTGGTCAAGCATCATATGAGAATAACTCCTAACATTGGTCATGCACATTATCCTCGGAGTCTCAAGTCCCATCCCTTATAGGGTAGTGCTTCCATAACACCCATACTAGAGGAAATTGGTAGCCTCATAAAACCTTCATTCCATGATCAAATATCAGATAGGATGTTCCAAAATGACTAATCTACCTCATTGTCAACCTCCTCAATTTGAAGAATAAGTTATAGATATGAATGATATCAACGAAGATGCACTACTACAAAACATTACATTAACAACACTGACATTTATTAGCGATATACAAGATCACTAAGAAAGGGAACCTTTATCTGTGCGAAAACTAGCATTGGTAAAGGGTGACTTTTATCAATACTTTATTTTCAGCACTGAGAAAGTGTACCATTTATTAGTGTTTTATTTTTAGCACTGATAAAAGGTATCTTCTATCAACATTATATTTTTAGCACTCATATAGGGTACCCTTTTTCAATGCTTTATTTTTAGTGCAGATAAAGGGTACACTTTATCAATACTTTATTTGTGACTCTCATAAATGGATCCTTCATCAACATAAGGTCCAAATAAAATGCAATTATTAATTAAACAAAAAATAAAGAACGAGTTCATTAAAAAAATTAAAATTTTATTAATTAAATAATTGTTTATAAAAATTAATGAATTGATTATGCTATATATAAATTATAAATCCTTGTAATTAGTATATATTAAATATATAGATATATGAACAATTTAAATTAAATTAATAAAAATTAAAAGCAAGTAAATTGAGAAAAATATTAAACATTTTATTAATTATATAATTATTGGTAATGTTAATGAATAATATATATTAAATATATAGATATATATATATGAATGTATATAAATATGATTTATAGAATAAATAATACTACTTAAATCACAAAGTAATGGAAATAATTTAATGCTGTTCAATTTTTAAATTAAACATTGATCAAAAGTGTGTTATATTGATTTCAAATATACATAATTAATTTATTTTTATATATAGCAGACACACACACAAAACTTATCTATTTTTTTCAAAGTGTACTTACTTTGAATTTATTCAGTTTCACTCAGTTTTTATGTAAATGCACTTAAGATTAAATATTGATTAATAAAGTTAAAAATATATTTTTAAAGAATAATTATAAATATATATTTATAAATGTAAATTTACAATATTTATACATTTATATATTTATAATTGTAAATATATTATTAATTTTTAAATATATAATAAATTTATTTAAATAATGAATATATTTTGTATATTTATATTTATATATATTTGTTATATATATATAATTATATAATTATAATTATATATATATATAATTATATATATTATGATATAAATATTATTTTAAAAAATATTTATATACTTTTAAATAGAATAATATATATTTAAATAATTATAAAACTAAAAAAATATATTTAAATAATGAATATATTTACTATATTAATATTTATATATATTTCTTGAATATATATAATTATATATATATTCTAATTTTTTATTTATAATTATAATTATAAATACACTATCATCACTTATGTAATATTCATTAATAAAAGAATATTTATCAGCACTTATTACTTAAGCATTGATAAAAGATATATTTATCATGTTTTTTTGGAAGCACTAATAGGAGTTCCCTTGTCTATTTAAAAACCCTAACCAATCGTAAACTCATCATGATATCCGAAGCATTCTGTGGAATCCACCTTATGTTAGAACTTATCCTTGGTGAATAGAAGCTCAAATCGAGCCTCAAAAAAATCCAAGGATTAAACTATTCAAGGTTTGATCAAATACGAGGCTCGAACGTAAGTTTTTATCTACTTTATTTTGAACGTAAGTTTTTCTCTTATTTATCTTGGGGAGCTCGGGGTGTAAAACATTGATTATTCTAGCCATGGAGGAGGTTGTTTGGAAACATTGGGTGTGGTGGGATATCCATTTTGAATCTTTTTTTTCAGGGAGATCGTCCACATTGATGCTTATAAATTTTATAGTGTGAAACAACTATACTATGAACCTTCCCAACTACACTGCCAGGCCATACGAGAATCTTTTTCCTTATTAATAGATGTTGTGAATTAATGGTAGGGATTTGTGAGCTAATATTTTTTTTATGTAAAAGTGTGGATGAATTATTCTTTATTCTCATTTAATAAATTGGGGAATTAACCACATGGTAGAAGTAAAATCCCATTTTACATCATCTATACAATTTTGTATATAACAATTTCTGTGAAGGTGGTTGGGTATCCTATGATAATGCCTTTCGTGTATTAAACTAATTAGTCATTTTAGTATTTTCTTTAGTAGAGACTTTAGATGGGGAGTGATGTTTTATATATATGTTACTTTTATGATTCCACATATATTTCTGAGTGAATTAAAGGTATTCCACTTAGAAAATGTGACCACATGGGAGTTGTTTTATATCTGTACAGGCTACTGTGTATAGGATAGATGTTTCAAGTTTTGTTGTTTTTTTTTTCTCTCTTGTTTGTGATATATCTTATTGATGTGTATTATTACTTTTTTCAAACATCTTTATATACCTCCCAAAAATCTCAAGCACAAATCAATACATATTACATTTCTTCCATAGAATCATTTGGATGGGTATATCTAACAAGATCACCTCTCTAGAATCCTTTGGATGGGTCAGTGTGGTGATATGGCATCCCAAGAGTCCTTAGATGTTTTCCAATAGTTGATATATCATTAATATTAATTAAATTAATTCATTAGGTTTTCAAACCACTTGTTTTAAAAATATTGAATGGGTGTTAGAAAATTATATATATTAGAAATTATTTTTAGGTATTCATCATTTTAGGTCAACATGTATTGCTTCCTCCCCTAGGAATCTATGATTAACATCTATGTATATGAAATAACAGTTTATTTACAATTTTTTTTGTTAATACTTTTTTATATATTCTAGTTTATTTAATGAGAGTTTAATATTCTTGTTTATCATATTTGGGTTTATTATTACTACTTAATTTACTATATTATATTTTCATTAGTATAGAGTATTTAAGAAATACCTGATGCGTTTCAAGAAAAAGTTATTATTGAAATTTGTTGCCTAAGACTCAACCCCCATATCTTTTATAGAAAACTATCATTTTCTTCATCTTCATCTCCCAAATAGTTCTTGAATTTTGTTTCTTCAGACTCATCCCCATCTCTTTTATGTCAGTTTTACTAATCTGAGCAGTATTAATCCCATGGATGAGTATTTTTTAGATTATTCCAAGAAAAATAGGGTCATTTACACAAGACATGGAGGATGTGTGTCAAACAAAAAAATGTAATGATAATTGTTCGGGATATGAGATGATGAGAATGATAGTTGTATATAAATTTAATACTTGAATGAATTTAGGGAATAAAACCTAGCATATTTTAATAATTATTTTCTTAAATTAAATTACACATTTTCTTCAATGCATATTAGAATCCTTTGAAACAATCAAATGATCAAATTCCCTTAATAGAATTGTCTATAACTTTTACCTTTGATAATTAATATCTTATGTATATTTATCTATTTATCATACAAAATCAAACTTTTATGAATCCAATAGGATTAATATGAATTGAAAATGGATATATGTTAATATTTTGGAAAAAATTATGAATATGGAGTTATGAGTTCATCCAGTTTGAAAGAGATGAAGAATACAACCCTTCTAAAATCAATTGTCCGTGTTTACATTGTTTTTATTGAAAACAAATTCCTGATTAGTTGGAAGACCATTTAATTTGAAATAGAATAGATCAACGCAATACATGTTGGACTAAACATGGGAAAAAACTTATTGCGCACACTGATTGGGATGATACTATGGTTTATGAATCATTTAATATGGATACGAGTTTAAATGATAATAGAGATCAGTTGGAAGAAATGGTCACTATAATTTAAGATGTCCTCATGATTTTACAAAGTGTTAGTTCCATGAATAGTGGAAGCTTTTTGATGGAGGGAGATGTATTAATGTTTCCCTTAATAATTGTTTCCTAAAACCAAGAGCGAGGATCTTTAACGTCAAATTTATAACTAATATATTTAATATCTAAATAAAAAAATACATGAGATGAGGAAATTTCATCATTCATGATTATTGATAATCTAAAAAGGACCTTTAAGATTATATTCATTTCATATGTGATGATCAATGGGTATAATCCTTCTAGAGGAAATCTAAACGTGCTCCAATGGTCTCCGAGCAATGCCACTCATTATCTAGGTGAAAGTGCAGTTAATCGAATGTCTTTCATTATCTATTATTTATCTATTGATCTTTGGTCATAATGAAATTATCTCCTTGGTTTCACAATCTTGAGAGGGAGAGATAATGAGGAGTCGAGATAGAATTTTTGTGTGTGAAAAAATTCACTATTCTAAAACCTGTAATTAGTTTTGAATGCTTTACACAATAGATGTTGTTGTATATCAATAGAGCTGGGATTTTGTTTAAGAAATTTAATTTCATAAAAACCATTAAATATTATTTTAACCATTAATGAAATATCATTCCGCATAATAATAATAATCTTATTACATTTTTTAGTGTACTGACTTGTGATAAATTGTTAAACAATATTTATTGGCTGGTAATTAATTATTTTATCACCAGACATGATCTTGGTCTATTCAAAACCCCCTTACATTTATTGAACAGTTGAATAAATATTTATTCTCTTAAATAAATATTCCATTCACAAACTAGTAAATAAATATTTATTACATATTAAATAAAATAAATAAATATATTTTATTCACAATCCATTGATTAAATATTTATTTAATTTATGTGATCAATATAAATTGAAAAAAATTATTCCCATGTTTTGAGAAAAATATTTATTCCATTAATTAAATTAAAATATAATTTAATCATGATAAAATAAACACATAGTGTGTAACCCTTAAGGATTATTTCTCATTGGAAATAGTTATACTTTTTTAATTAAAAGATTACTATCCAGCAACTGGTCGAGAAACTCAACCGAAATAACTTATAGTCATAATGAGGATATCCACATACAAACTCTCACTGTGTAATATAATTCCTTTATCACAACATCTCATCAATAATGTTTCATGGCGGTGTCATGAGAAAATATTATCAATATATGAAATTTATTATATGAAATAAACTAGTCATTATGCCATTTCCATGTAATTTAGGGAGATAGTTCTATTTTTGTCAAAGGGGTGAGATATCAACTTCCATAAATATGGAAGGGAAAAATTCTTCCGTGACTTATCCATTAATAACATGTCATTTTTGAGGCACCCAATGCACCCTACTTCCCACCATTATAATGCATGACATTTTTGTCACAAAATATAATGGTGCAAGTCATGATATGAATTAATGATAATCTTAAAGTATAAAGACCATTACACATGCTCACAGATAGGAATATCTAATAACACGTAAACATGCCTAATTACTACCGATGGACCAGTTCTTATAATCATTCATCTTTGAGATTACCATGTGATAATTTCATGAGAATAAGTCTTATATTCTTATGATTACTCATACAATGTTTCCCATTATATTATGTTATCCAACAACAGAACCATATTAATAATATTTTCATATAACTTTCAAGGTTCTCATCATAGTCGGGAACTACTATGACTTTATCAATATGGAAAATACTCTACGAAATTATTACATTAAATCCATGGAGAACAATGAGAAAAATTTCATAAGATGTTTAATTTAATATTTAATACATAAAATATTCATGTAATAAAAGTAAAAAAATTGTTCTAGGGAACCAACTCTAACAAACCGCCACTTAAACTAGATCCAACTACATACGACATTCATTTTTCTAGGCCTCACATCATAATAGTGTTTCTACTGATTTAAGGATTTATTAGAGGGTTCTTCCATGTTGAATTTCATGGAATACTACTCACTATAACCTCAACTATCTGAGAAAATTCACTCAAGATATGATATTTATAAAGTATGTGCTTCATCCACTGATGTGACCTTGCCACTTTTGTGAGATCCACCACTACAGTATTGTCAAAATATAGTGGGATGGGAGTACATGATCCAAGTACCATTTGGTGTGGATCATTCAATTGAATCCATGAGACCCATGTTTGAATCCGGGCATAGGCATATTTCAAGGTTACTATAGTTTTATAGTAGTAGTTCCTGTAGAAGAAATTGTAGTATGTACTGTTCAGTACTATTGTAGCTAGAACTATTCGCCTTTGGGATATCAGTTTGGGCCTCATGTCTTTAAGGCCTTTTGGACACCCAAGCCTTTGGGTAATTAAGTCATTTAGTACACCTTCATGCCTTCGAGCCACCTTAAGCCCTTCAAACCGCCTGATGTGAAGATGCAAACAAAACAAAAGTCTAGAAGGAACATGAAACAGAGGAGGATTCAGATCAAAGAGCATTCACCAGAGAAGATCTATCAGATTTGGAAGAATGGAAGGGTATGAAATTTTCCATCTGTACCACGCATGTGCATCCTTACATAGGACAGGTAGCCGAACAACCATGCAATGTTCGAGTGATGATCATGATATAGATACTGGGGAGGGGTAGTTTCATATAGTCATAGTTTTGGATGTACATCATTAAGTCCTCCAGGTCATGAATTGTCATGAATCCTACATGAAATGTAATGTAAGGATTCCCCTTCAACCCTAAAAATGGGGATCATAAAAAATTAAAAAATAATGAAGGTCTTTAGAACATTTAGGAGTTTCATGCGATCATTATTTCATGGGACCACATAAAGAAAATGGATAAAATTATGCATCCAAACTACTTATTTATCTTCCTTATAAGATGCAATATACTTGCACTCTATTATACAATCTGTAACCAAAACCTGATTTGATATCTTATCGGTTATAGAACCTACATTAAAACTGAAGATGTATCTAGTTTGTGACTTCATGCAATCTTAATTATTTTGGAAACTAAAATCTTAATATCCTCCGATGACTAGTTCCTCATCTCCTCCATAAACTAGGAACATATCCTTGGTAAACCATTAATAATTAAGGATAGTATTGACTACCATCCATTGGTGGTCACCTGGATCAACTTGATATCGTCCTACCACACTTAATGTGCAGGATACATCTATCCTAGAACATATAATGACATACATGACTATCCCAATCGTTGATGCGTATGAAATCATTTCCATTCTATTTCTTTTCTCACGAGTCTAAGCATAAATTTTCTTGGGAAGATGAATTCCACATGACACTAGAAACTATCCATTCTGGGATTTTCCATAATGAATCTCTTCAGTTTCTTCTTATTGTGTGTAACCTCACTTAGGCCACGAAACCACTTTGATCTATCACAACAGATCTTAATCCCAATAATATATGTTTCCTCCCCCAAGTATTTCATGAAAAATAATTTATTCAACCATGACTTCACAGACTGTAAGACTGTACTTTCATTTCAAAAAAGTAATTTTTCATCAGTATATACTTTTAATAAAATGAATGCACTCCCACTAAAATATTTGTAGAAACATGGATCACATTATATATTTACAAATCCAAATTTTATTATGGATTCATCCAAAAAAAATGTTTCATGACCTGGATTCTTTCATTAATACATAACTAGATTTTTTCAACTTGTATATCTTATTGGAACCTTTATGAGTCATAAACCCGTCATGTTGTGTAATGTAGACATCTTACTATAGGTTACGGTTAAGGAATGATATTTTGACATCCATTTTCAAAATCTCATATTCATGGTAAGGTAAATTTGAATGTATAATTCTAATGGATTTATACTTTGAAAAATGTGAAAAGGTTTTGTCTTAGTCAATGTCTTGACACTGTTTAATCCCTTTTTCAACTAGTCACGACTTATATGTACTGACATTTCCTTAAATCTCTATTTTTTTATTGAATAACCATTTGGAACCAAAGGGTTTTATATCCATAAGAGGATCTACTAAAATCCTTGCTTTTTTCGTACATGGAATCCATTTATACATTAATGGATTCTTTCCACTTTGCATCATCTTTTCCACTTACTACTTCCCTATAGGTCATAGGATTATTATTATCAACTACAAATGAGTCACCATCATCAAAAACTTGAAAACCATACCAATATTTATCTCTATCCTCTCTTATACTCCTACACATTACTTGGGGCTCTAGAACTATTTATTCTTCAATGGGGATTTATGGAATCTGATCCTATAAAAACACTTGTATTCCTTGAGCCTTGACTTCATCGAAATTTATCTCGATCCCACTATATATTTTGGAGATGTGCTCCCTCTAAAGGAATATTTTATATATTTCCACAATTATTTTTTACAAGGGGTCATATAGTTAATATCCACTTATTTCCTTGGGGTATCCTCTAAAGTTAAACATTTTTCCATGGTGTGTATGTTTATCATGTGAAGTGGCATTAATAAATAATTTTATTCCCCACACATGTTAATTTGATAACATGGGTTTTCTTTCCCTGAAAAATTCAAATGGAACACCCTTTAGAAATTTAGTTGATACTTGGATTAGTATGTGTAATTATGTTTGTAACCCATATCCACAAATAGATAAAAAAAGACTCACATGAATCATCATTGATCTCACCCTGTTCAATAAGTTGTGGTTCATCCTTTCCATTACACTATTCCACTGAGGCGTGCATGAAGGAATGAGTTGGTATAAGATCCTAAACTACCATAAGTAGTCAATGAATTATTTATTAAGATATTCTCCTCCACAGTCTGAGTGGAGTTTCTTATTCTTCCTACCAATCATTTTCTCATCTTCATTTTTTTATTCCATGAATTTATCAAAAAAATCCAACTTGTTCCTTATTAACTATATATATCCATATCTACTAAACACATCAATAAATGTTATGAAGTATGATTACTTTCCCCTTTCTTCAATAGGAAATGGTCCACACACATTAGAATGAACTACTTCAATAATATCTTTATCCCTTTCACTTTTCCCTCTAAATGGGGATTTATCCATTTTTCATCGTAAAAATGCATGACATACACCAACTGGTTTTAGTTCAAAAGAAACTAAATATCATTCTCGATGTAATTTTTTCAAGAATGTTTTATTTACATGACCTCGCTGGTGATTCCAAAGTAGGTTATGGTACGAGTCATGTGAATTCACTTCATTATTTATTTCCATTACATGGTTAATGTAATCTAACACATAAAAAGTGTTATGTAAATGTTAATTACCATAAAAAAGTGATATTTATAAAATAATAAAAATTTATTTCAAAATTTGAAAATGATTCCATCGGTATATAGTATGGATATAGAAATAATTTTTTTGGTAACTGAATGATCATAATAACAACCCATTAAAACCAAGTTCATTTTGGTTAGAAATGTGAGGTTTTAGTCCCTGATAGCTACAAAAGATAGGTAAGCTTCATTGGATGCACGTAAATCTACCTTCCCTTGGTAATTTTTTTTGAATATACTTGGTTTCTATATTTTAATACATATGTGAGCACCAAAAGATATATCTAATACCCAATTTTTATAAAAAAGATAAATTTCACCTGATTACAAACAAACTTGAAGCTTTTCATTTCTTTTTAAATGTGTGCATGTTTTCTTCCAGTGGTGATTCTTGAGACATAAAACATTGACAAAATCATCTTCCCTTGATTCCCCTTCGACCTTCCTCTCCTTAGAAGGGTGTGAAGAATTTTTCGGCCAAAATATATTTTCCTTACCTTTCTATTTTTTCAACATAAGGAATAAAGGATTTTTTCGCTTCATATCTTTATCTACTTAGAGAAGGAAGACGGGAAGATAGGGCAGTGGCTTATCGATGTTTTTCATACTGAAATTCACAACAAAAATGGAGAAGATTTAAGGGAGTGATGCCAGAATGATATCGGTGCCCATTTATCTAGGGAGTTTAAACCCTAGAACCTCCAGGAACTCAATGTAACCAATAAGATTGATGATGTGAGTCCCAGATGGGGCGCCCTCTCCAAATGTACTCTGAAATAGCTAATTGTAAATCTCAAATCATTCCTATATAGCTCTATCCAAGCAAGGACCACATAGGTTTTGAAGAATAGATATACACATCCATGCTTCATGAGACTTCATGAGTTCACTAGACAAAGATGAAAAATCAAACATGGAGTCTTTAACGTTCCATTAATATATTTTTTATAGACTAGGAACTCTTCATCACATAGCTCTTGAGCATGCGAATCAGGAATTAAGGATTCTATCATGTAAGATTTTTGTTCATTGCAAAGAATAATATGAAGTCATCTAAACCACTCATGGAAGTTACTTCTAGTGAGAATATTAACTTTATCCAATATTTATTATAGGGATAGTGTGGATGAATATATTGTAATTTTATTCTATAATTAAAATTGAAGTTTTTTATTACTTTTATTAATTGAAACTTTTGTGAGAAATAATAAATTACATGATTTTGTTAAATCTCTCACTATTTTATAAAGTCTCAATATCCCCCACCATTGATCTTGGTCAATCTATTAATATTACAAATAATATAACCCCAAGAAATGTTGTTCAATCTATTTTGATGATATTTAGGATGGAAAGTCTTTTCCAATCACGGGCTTGTAACTTCTTGATCCGATGAGTGGACTTCCGAATCCTGAAATAACAACTTGAATTTTATCAATAATTTCCTCCAATGTACACCAATTCTAGCAAGGGATACCCCTCTTGATGAAAAATGGTAATGTACACCTAAAACCTTCATAATAAATCCCATTATAAAAGTATGTGTCCCAACAAGGGTTGATCAAATACATAGTACTATTATGTTATGTTCGTAATCCAATAACAGAATGTTTGGTCCGACTTAGTATTGTATTGATGGATTTTATTTTATTATTCATATATTTTTATCATTTTTATCCATTATATTTATTGTTAATATTAAAGTGAAAATTAATTAATTAATTAACAATATTTGGATAAAACATTTATTCATAATCAATTTTAATTTAAAATTAAATCTTTTCAAATTAACTCATTTATGTGATTGTAGTCTAGAATCAATTAATATAATTTTAATGAATTAGAATGAAAATATATAAATAAATAAATGACCCGATAGTGAGATTATCTAATGGTTGATTTAAGGATCATGCATTAAATCAACTTATTTCCAAGGGGAAACAAATCCTTATGCCAGACTTGGCATAAGCTAAAATATTCCACATGCCCACCTATGTATCACTGAGTTGGCACCATTATGGTTCCGTCTTTACCCGTATCCATGTGCCTTTGGATGCTCCATTAATTTCAAATATTTATTACTCACATGAATGAAATGGAAATAAAATGATTGGTTAAAGGTAAATACATAAATATCAATGGACACACATGTCCCACATAATAATAGAGGGAGGGATAAATCACACTCCATATTAAAATTTAATATTAAATAATTGAAAAACCATTGAATACATTTAATTAAATAATTGAAAACACGTAGATTTTTCTTGTTCAAGATCATTATTAGTCATACATGAAATTAATATGTAAAAATTAACGATCTAGAATTCATTTATTTATTATATATTTTTTATTAAGAGGAATTCGCTGGTATTAATTAATTAATTAATTAATTAATTAATTAATTAATTTCCTTTCATCTTTATTATCATATGAACGTAATTGGAGATACTATAAATTTGGGATTCATGGAATATACATGAAAAAACCATTAAAGATATATTTATTATAGTGAAATAATTGAGAATTAAAAACTATTTAAAAACATTATTAAATTTTTAAACATGAAACAATTTTCCAATAAACACTACTAGAAATGCAGGCTTTCCCAGAGGCTCTAAACTATTGGGAAAGTTTGTAGAACCGTTGGTATATATTATACCAACGGTTCTGCAAACCATAGGGAAGTAAGCCATTGGGAAAGATTTTCCCAATGGTTTACACTGAACCGTTGGGATAGGTTAGAAAAAATGAACCTATCCCAATGGTTGTGCGAAACTGTTGGGATAGTTTTTCCTAACGGTTTAGCTGGAATAGTGGGGAAAACCATGCAGAGGACTTCTTTCCCAATAGTTTCTAAATCATTGGGAAAGCTTTTTTACCAATGGTTTTATGAACCTTTGGTAAAAAAAATACCCAATATTCTATGCCAACGGTTTGAAATTGTTGGCATAGCCTATGCTATGAAAATTTCACAACAGCTTGTAATTTGAACAGCATCCAATCCATTCCCTATCATTTTCAATCATTTCCAATTATTGTACTTGCAATAAACTAACACATACATATACATTTATTGTAAATGCAATAACCAACTAACACATAAATATAGAAAACAAATTCGTACACATTTAACATATAATGCATCCTGGAACAATACATATCCAGAATTAAATCAGAATTCATTACATAATTATAAACATACATAATTCATTTAGAATTCAATTTAAAATTTAGATGACCATAATATGTAGAATTCTGAATTCAATCCATAATTTGATCGGTTTTTTTATACGATATGTTTTTACTAGAAATGATGTCCATTTTAAACAAAATACATACACCTAGAGTGGTAATGACCACACCATGCCTCGAATTAAGGTGAGGTTCACTCGTACAAGTCACAAATGACCCATGGATTGTTTTCCTAAAGTATCAACATATTCCTAAAGCATTTGGTCATTTTTCCATATGTCAGTTGTTGTTTTCACATAACATGAAATGATTTTTAAATAAAAGGGAGACACTTTGAGTGGTGCTGGCCACACCGCGCCTTGGATTGAGGCGAGGTTGACTCGTACACGTTACAAATGACCCATGGATCGTTGTGCCAAAATATCAACACAATCAGAATTTGTTTGGTTGGTTTTCCGTATGTACTTAAAATGTTGTCCATTTTAAACATAAGAGAGACACTTTGGGTGGTTCAAGCCACACCACGACTTGGATTGAGGCACGGTTGACTCTTGCATGTAACATATGACACATGGACCATTGTCCTAAATTTTCAACAGATTCCGAATGCGTTTGGTTGGTTTTTCGTATGCCAGTTGTTCTTTTCACTTATAATAATGTCCATTTTAAACAAAAGAGACACAGTTAGAGTGGTACTAACCACATCGCGCCTCGGATCTAGACGGTGTTGACTCGTACACGTCTCAAATGACCCATGGATTATTTTCCTAAAGTACCAACACAATCCGAATGTGTTTGGTCGGTTTTCCGTATGTCAGTTGATGTTTTCAATTAAAATGATTTCCTTTTGAAACAAAAGAGAGACACTTTGAGTGGTTCCGGCCACACCGCACCTCATATTGAGGCGGGGTTGATTCTTAAATGTCACATATGAACCATGGATCCTTGTGCTAATATATCAACACAATCAGAATCTGTTTGGTCAGTTTTCCATATATACTTAAAATGTTGTCCATTTTAAACAAAAGAGAGACACTTAGAGTGGTTCCGGACACACCGTGCCTCAGATTGAGGAAGTTTTGACTCGTACACATCACATATGACCCATGGGTCGTTGTCCTAAAGCATAGACACATTTCGAATGCATTTGGTCAGTTTTTCGTATGTCAGTTTTTGTTTTCACTTAAAATGATGTCCATTTTAAACAAAAGAGAGACACTATGAATGGTATCGGCCACACCATGCCTCAGATTGAGGTGGTGTTGACTTCTACATATCACATATGACCCATGGATCATTGTGAGAAAGTATCGACACAATCCGAATCTGTTTGGTCAGTTTTCGGTATGCTAGTTCTTGTTTTCACTTCAAATGAAGTCCATTTTAAACAAAAGAGAGACACTTTGAGTGGTGTCGGCCACACCGCACCTCAGATTGAGGCAAGGTTGACTTATACACGTCACATATGACCCATGGATTGTTCTCCTAAACTTTCAATGGAAACCGAATGCATTTGGTCGGGTTTCCATATGTACTTTAAATGATGTCCATTTTAAACAAAAGAGAGACACATAGAGTGATCTCGGCCACACTGCGACTCGGATTGAACCCGGGATGGATCGTACACACAACATATGACCCATGAATCGTTGTGATAAATTATCAATTGAATCCGAATGTTTTTTTGTCGGTTTTACGTATGCCAGTTGTTCTTTTCACTTATAATCTTGTCCATTTTAAACAAAAGAGACACAGTTAGAGTGATACTGGCCACATTGCGGCTCGGATTTAGACGAGGTTGACTCTTACACGTCTCAAATGACACATGAATCATTTTCCTAAAGTATCAACACAATTCGAATTATGTTGGTCTATTTTATGTATGCCAGTTGATGTTTTCACTTAAAATGATATCCTTTTGAAACAAAAGAGAGACACTTAGAGCGGTGTCGGCCACACTGCGCCTCAGATTGAGGCGGGGTTGACTCGTACTAATCACAAATGAACCATGGATCGTTGTGCTAAAATATCATCACAATCAAAATCTGTTTGGTCGGCTTTCCATATGTAGTTAAAATGTTGTCAATTTTAAACATAATAGAGACACTTTGGGTGGTACCAGCCATACCGCGAATTGGATTGAGGTGCGGTTGACTCGTACACGTAACATATGACCCATGAATCATTTTCCTAAAGTTTCAATAGATTCCAAATGCATTTGGTCGTTTTTTCATATGATAGTTGTTCTTTTCACTTATAATCCTGTCTATTTTAAACAAAAGAGACACAGTTAGAGTGGTACCAGCCACACCGCGTCTCAGATTTAGACGAGGTTGACTCGTAAACATCTCAAACGACCCATGGATCATTGTCCTAATGTATCAACATAATGATGTCCTTTTAAAACAAAAGAGAGACACTTTGAGTGGTTCTGACCACACTGTGCCTCAAATTGAGTCGAGGTTGATTCATACACATCACATATGACCCATGGATCGTTGTTCTAAAGTATCAACATAATCATAATCCGTTTGGTCAGTTTTACATATGTACATAAAATGTTTTCCATTTTAAACAAAAGATAGACACTTAGAGTGGTTCCGGTCACACCACACCTTAGATTCAGATAGGGTTAACTCGTACACGTCACATATTACCCATGGATCATTTTCCTAAAGCATCAACACATTTAGAATGCGTTTGGTTAGTTTTTAGTATGTCAGTTGTTGTTTTCACTTAAAATGATGTCCATTTTAAACAAAAGATATACACTATGAATAGTGTTGGCCACACCGCGCCTTGGATTGAGGTGGGGTTGACTCATACACATCACACATGTCCCATGTCTTGTTGTGCTAATGTATCGATACAATCAGAATCCGTTTGGTCGGTTTTTCATATACTAGTTGTTGATTTCACTTAAAATGAAGTCCATTTTAAACAAAAGAGAGACACTTTGAGTGGTATCGGCCACACCGCGCCTCGTATTGAGGCGAGTTTGACTTGTACACATCACATATGACCCATGGATCATTCTCCTAAAGTTTCAACGAAAACCGAATACGTTTGGGGAATTTTATGTATGTACTTAAAATGTTGTCAATTTTAAACAAAAGAGAGACACTTAGAGAGATCTCGGCCACACCTCAACTCGGATTGAGCCCGGGTTGGCTTGTACACATCACATATGACCCATGGATCGTTGTGATAAATTATCAATAGAATCCGAATGCATTTGGTCGGTTTTCCGTATGCCAGTTGTTCTTTTCACTTATAATCATGTCCATTTTAAATAGAAGAGACACAGTTAGAGTGTTACCGGTCACACTGCGCCTCGGATTTAGACGTGGTTGACTCGTACAGGTCTCAAATGACCCATGTATCATTTTCTTAAAGTATCAACATAATCCGAATGCGTTTGGTCGGTTTTCCGTATGCCAGTTGATGTTTTCATTTAAAATGATATCCTTTTGAAACAAAAGAGAGACACTTAGAGTGGTGCCAGCCACACCGCACCTCAGATTGAGGCGGGGTTGACTCTTACACATCACATATGACCCATGGATTATTGTCCTAAAATTTCAACATGATCAGAATCCATTGGTTGGTTTTCCACATGTACTTAAAATTTGGTCCATTTTAAACCTAAAAGAGACAATTTGGGTGGTGTTAGCGACACCATGACAAGGATTGAGGCGCGGTTGACTCGTACACGTAACATATGACCCATGGATCATTTTCCTAAAATTTCAACAGATTCCGAATGCGTTTGGATGGTTTTTTGTAAGCCAGTTGTTATTTTAACTTATAATCTTGTCCATTTTAAATAAAAGAGATACAGTTAGAGTGGTACCGGCCACACCACGTCTCAGATTTAGATAGGGTTTACTCGTAAATGTCTCAAATGACCCATGGATCATTGTCCTAAAGTATCAACACAATCCGAATCTGTTTGGTTGGTTTTCTGTATGTCAGTTGATGTTTTCACTTAAAATGATGTCCTTCTAAAATAAAAGAGAGACACTTTGAGTGGTGTCGGACACACCGTGCCTTAGATTGAGGCAGGGTTGATTCGTACATGTCACATATGACCCATGGATCGTTGTTCTATAGTATCAACACAATCAGAATCAGTTTGTTCAGTTTTCCGTATTTACATAAAATGTTGTCCATTTTAAACAAAAGAGAGACACTTAGAGTAGTTCATGCCACACCGCGCCTCATATTGAGGCATGGTTGACTCTTACACGTCACATATGACCCATGGATCGTTTTTCTAAATCATAAACACATTTAGAATGCGTTTGGTCAGTTTTTCGTATGTCAGTTGTTGTTTTTACTTAAAATGATGTCCATTTTAAACAAAAGAGAGACATTGTGAATGGTGTCAGCCACACCGCTCCTCAGATTGAGGAAAAGTTGACTCGTACATGTCACATATGACCCATGTATCATTGTGCTAAAGTATCGACACAATCAGAATCAGTTTGGTCAGTTTTCTATATGCTTATTGTTGTTTTCACTTAAAATGAAGTCCATTTTAAACAAAAGAGAGACACTTTGAGTGGTGTCAGCCACACCAAACATCGTATTGAGGCAAGGTTTACTCTCACACATCACATATCACCCATGAATCATTATCCAAAAGTTTCAATGAAAACCGAATGCGTTTGGTTGGTTTTTCGTATGTACTTAAAATGTAGTCCATTTTAAACAAAAGAGGGACACTTAGAGTGAGCCTAACCACACCGCGACTCCGATTAAGCCCGGGTCGGCTCGTTCACGTTACATATTACCCATGGATCGTTGTGATAAATTATCAACAGAATCTGAATGCATTTGGTCGGTTTTACATATGACAATTGTTCTTTTCACTTATAATCCTGTCCATTTTAAACAAAAGAGACACAGTAAGAGTGGTATTGGCCACACCTCACCTCAGATTTAGAAAGGGTTGACTCTTACATGTCTCAAATGACCCATAGATCATTTTCCTAAAGTATCAACACAATCCGAATGCATTTGGTTGGTTTCCGTATGCTAGTTGTTTTCTTTTAAAATGATATCCTTTTGAAATAAAAGACAGGCCATTAGAGTGGTGTTGGCCACACTGTGCCTCAGATTGAGGTGGGGTTGACACATACACGTCACATATGACCCATGGATCGTTTTCCTAAAGCATCAACAGATTTCGAAGGCATTTGGCCAGTTTTCCGTATGTCAGTTGTTGTTTTCACTTAAAAAGATGTCCATTTTAAACAAAAGAGAGACACTATGAATGGTGTCAGACACACTGTGCCTCGGATTGAGTTGGGGTTGACTCTTACACATCACATATGACCCATGGATCGTTGTTCCAAAGTATAAACACAATCAGAATCCGTTTGGTCGGTTTTTTGTATGCTATTTGTTGTTTTCACTTAAAATGAAGTCCATTTTAAACAAAAGAGAGACACTTTGAGTGGTGCCGGCCACATCGTGCCTCAGATTGAGGCGAGGTTCACTTTTACACGTCACATATGACCCATGGATCGTTCTCCTAATGTTTCAACGGAAACTGAATGCGTTTGGTCGATTTTATGTATGTACTTAAAATGTTTTCCATTTTTAACAAAAGAGAGACACTTAGAGTGATCTCGGTCACACCTCAACTCGGATTGAGCCCAGGTTGGCTCGTACACATCACATATGACCCATGGATCGTTGTGATAAATTATCAATAGAATCGGAATGCATTTGGTCAGTTTTCCGTATGCCAGTTGTTCTTTTCACTTATAATCCTGTCCATTTTAAGCAAAAGAGACACAGTTAGTGTGGTACCGGCCACACCGCGACTCGGATTTAGATGGGGTTTATTTTTACACATATCAAATGACACATGGATCATTTTAATAAAGTATCAACATAATACGAATGCGGTTGTTCAGTTTTCCATATGCCAGTTGATGTTTTCGCTTAAAATGATATCATTTTGAAACAAAAGAGAGACACTTAGAGTGGTTCCAGCCACTCCGTGCCTCAGATTGAGGAAGGGTTGACTCGTGCACATCACATATGACCCATGTATCATTGTCCTAAATCATCCACACATTTAGAATGCGTTTGGTCAGTTTTTCGTATGTTAGTTGTTGTTTTCACTAAAAATGATGTCCATTTTAAACAAAAGAGAGACAATCTGAATGGTGTCGGCCACATTGCGCCTCGGATTGAGGCAGGATTGACTCTTATGCATCACATATGACCCATGGATCGTTTTTATAAAGTATAAACTCAATAAAAATCCATTTGGTCAGTTTTTTGTATGCTAGTTGTTGTTTTCACTGAAACTGAAGTCCATTTTAAACAAAAAAGAGACACTTTGAGTGGTGTCGGCCACACCGAGCCTCATATTGAGGTGAGGTTGACTCGTACACATCACATATGACAAATGGATCATTCTCCTAAAGTTTCAATGGAAACCGAATGAGTTTTTTCAGTTTTCCATATGTACTTAAAATGTTGTCCATTTAAAACAATAGAGAGACACTTAGAGTGATACCAGCCACACCGCGACTCGCATCTGAAATATGTCATTCGAACATGCATCATATGTGCGCACACCCACATCCCAAATAAGTTTAAACTCTTTTATTAAATGTTGTATGTATACATTGATATCAATGCCGGGATCAGAAAGACCATATATGAGTATACTCATGAAAGTGAAAGGTTTTTTCATACAAAACCATTGGGGATGATTATAAATGTGTATAAAAACAGGCATTGTGTTATGCGAAGTAAGAATCTACACAAACGGATTAAAACCATCACATGAAAGACCCATCCTCACATTACACACGTCAGCTGCAAAATCAGGATGTCGAGCATCAAATCTCTGCCATGCAAGTCCATCTGTAGGATGAACCAACTCATCATTATTCTTCTTTCTCTCGGTATCATGCCATCTCATTTGTATTGATATGTCATCAGACATAAAAATAATCTAGATTCAATAGATCAACGGAATATTCCACATTACTTATTGTGGAATGCGAGATGGTGTTCCATCAGATTTTGACTTCCAGTGGGATGTGCCAAATTTTATACAATCATTTTGTTCAGCGGTTTCCTCCCAGAATAATCTGCAATATTTCGGGCAAGCATAAATTTTTTTTCTTGAAAATCCAAGTTACTCAACTAACTTCCATGCCATATAGTGGTTTTAGGGAATATCTGCATCATTCGGAAGTAAATCCTTCAAGAGGGTAAGAATGTAATCGATTGCTCTATTAGAAATCCCATACATAATTTTCCCATGAAACAATCGGATTAAAAATTCCAGCTTTTTCATTTTATCACATTATTAATATACTAGAGTTGTGGAAGCATCATTAGATTTTTTTCACCCTATAAATATCATTGTTTTCACTAGATGAATAAATTGTCGTCATATCTAAGTCTTCTTGAGTAAAAATCCATTCTTGTTCATGATCAAGAATAAACGGAAACCGATCATCTAACAAATTATCCATTACAGTCCTTTCATTTCGATCATCACAAATTTGATATTTCATTTTCTCCCCATTGTGATACCACACAAAATATTTTGCTTGAAAACCATTTTTGGTTTTGCGGTAGTTGACTTCTTCACGACTCAACCAAGGTCTACCACCACAATTGGAACATGGGTAGTGTATGCGACCACAATCTGAAGCATTGTGAAATGAAAAATATATAAAGCTCCCCAAACTATTTTGAAAATCTCTTGAGATCCGATCGGTTTCATACATCCAACTTCTATCCATTCTGTAAAAATAATTTATATAAATCATTTTGTCATAATAATTCAATAGGATTGAACTTTAATAGAAAATACATTTATCTAAACGATAAAGGAAGAAGTTTCCAGTCGATGTAGTGAACAATTAAAATAATGTAAAGAAAAAGTACTCATAATTTAAATTAAAATTTATTTATATTAATTTTCATTAGGTCTATAAGAGAGACATGCCTTAGGTCCCATCATGTGTTATAGGCATCCCAAATCATTCACTCATGTTCAATAACTCATTATGGGAACCTTTATGGACATACCTTTCATTACCCAATTACTTCCCCAAGTCAAGCGCACCCCATGGGTGAATAAATTTTAGGCTTCTACAATAATAGGTAGTTCATGGCTTGTAAAAAGATTTAATTTCATTAAGTATAGACAAAAACATTTATTTTTAAATTTGAGATTAATAATATAGTATTTCAAAGATAATAACATTACTGAATTAAACATTTGACTTATCTAACATTTTTATGGATGTCTACACATGCCAGCATGGGTAGTGAAAATCACCCCACCCTCATAAAAGTGAGTATTGGCCAAGAAGGAAACATAATATACAACATACAATTAGAACCATATTTAATTGACCCTAAAGATATATTAGTACAATCATCTTGGGGAAAATGGTATATATGATCCTGGTTAAATGATGAATTCAAAAGCTTGTATTACATATGTTGGACACTATCTAGGGTAAGAAATCATGTGAGGATGGGTTTACATCATTCAATTTCTTACATGCTAGTGAGAATGAAGGCTTGAATTAATGGCTTGAGTTCATTGATTAAATGAGGTATAGGTTGCATAGGCCATGTAAAAAAGAATGATTAAATAAGGGTAGAGGTTTCATACACTGTGCATGGTGGGGGAGTCTCAGCCTATTTAGAAACTAAAATAAATTCCCATCATAGGTATCAATAAGAAACATCAACATCAAAAGAAACTCCAAATAAAAAGGAATAAAAACATCAAACAGTTTTTGTGTTATCCCACCAAAAAATGATCACGAATGTCCCTATACATTTTCATATTTCCAGAATTTATAGAGAGTTATGAGCTTCATCCATCTGCACACCCTCCCCCACCCCACTTGGACAACCCTACTCCCACCCCACTTGGACAAACCAGCCCCCCCCCCCCCACTTGGACCACCCTACCCCCACCCCACGTGGAAAACCCAGCCCCCCCCCCCACCCCACCTAGATAGCCCTATCGTCACCCCACTTAGACACCATGTCAACCGTTATACACACCATGTGAACCCTTATACACACCATGTGAACCCTTATACCATATCGTCATTATTACAAAAATTAATAACAACTTATTAAACAACATCACTTGTAAAATATAATCAAATTGAACATTAATCAATAATAATATTGGATATATCAAGTAAAATGAAGTCATACTATCTTACATCCTAAATGACCACCCATAACCATGATTAATGACCACACAGCTCCCCTTTCATCCAAATCAAAAGTGAAAACAAAAACACATAGTTGCAGAAAACAACTTCATTTGTGTGAAGAATAATAATCCCATGGTCCTCATGTTATTTGAACCACACAGTCATGATTTTCGAGATTAAATTGTATCCATGAAACCATATAAGAAACTCGATTCAATACATGTGTTTTTCTGATTTTCCCAAGCATTTTGAGGAACCCCAAATCAGTGAAAATGGTCATTGTGTTTTAAAAATGTGATTGAATAAATCATGTATCATATTGAAGGAAAAATGATTAATGGTTATATTAAGAAAAATAATATTCACTAATATTGTGAATTTTACATTCTGTGAATTAGTTTCATGAAGAAGGAAGAAGTACTAATTAGGGACCACATACTATTTTGCAATGTTCAAGAAGATACTCCATATGTTCTATTATTCAAAGGATAAGGGAACAATGTGTCATTTTATATATATTTATAGATTTTGATAGAAACATGATACATACTTGTTATGTAATACACATAGTGTAAAAAAATTAATATGAACAAGATCTTCATGTTTGAAATGATCTAAATGAAAGGAGTGATTTTCATGAAATACTATGAATAAATATTACAAAGAATTTTAATGAGTCCATATACATGAAGATGTAATATTTGAAGTATTTTGATTAAAAAACTATGAATATTTTAAATTAGAACTCAATAAAGAGACACCATGCCCTTATAAATGTATGTGTGTAATGAAAACATTAATTGGACAATGTGTACACCGATGTAGTGATTTGAGTACAAAATTCATGGAGTAGTGAATCATAAAATTTTCCAAAAACCCTAATAATTGGGAATAACAAAGAATAGAAGGATATCCTTGAGAGAATGTGGAATGAGTCTAACATGGTAGCTGATTCGATGGAAGAGGTGCACCTGTGTTGGGGCTTCTCAAGGTCTTCTGCGAGTCGGAATCGCTTCTAGGAGAGCCGCACAATGCTTCTGAAATTGGGGGGGGGGGCTTCCTGGCTTACGCGAATTTGGGGCATCCTTTTCCCAACGATTTTTAAAAACTTTTGGGAAAACTCCATATTTCCCAATGGTTTCATTAAACCGTTGGGAAAACTCATTTTTTCCCATCTTTCCCAACGGTTCAATGAAACCGTTGGGAAAACTCATTTTTTACCCATATTTCCCAGCAGTTTCTTCAAACTGTTGGGGAAACGCAATTTTTACAGATCTTTACCAATGGTATATAAAACCATTGGTAAAGATCACCTATACCAACGGTTAAAAGGAACCGTTGGTATACAAATGTTGGGAAAAGTATGTTTTCCAGTAGTGAAATAAAATATGTTTTTAATCATATTTTTTTAAAAATTTAATTTAATTTAAATTATTTCCAATCATGGGAGACTACATGGCATGTATATCTAGCTACACTCCATATACCTAAGTTGATGCATAACCAAGTCACACCCCTAGGGTTTCCTTATTTTAACTCAGCTGGACTACATAGTGTGTACATGCTAGGTAAACACCATGTATCCGCTTTCCACCAGGTTGACCTTGTCAACATGCATTGTGTAATATTATCACCACATGTTTTTAATTTCTAGACACTTATAGTTAAATTTAACATGGGTATATAATGTGTACTCTGGATGTACACTATGTAACCAAACTATATCAACCAAAGATTTTCTACCTCATGATGGTATCTCAAGTCATTCTTCATTTGTTCTTAAATCTATAAGAAAATGAAACACTGAACGAACATGATTAATATAATTATATTCTGTTAATTCAAATTTTACTAAATAACTAATAACACGAAATGAAAATCTAAACATCATTGTGCATAGATCAATGATCAAATAAATATTTATAAATTTAAATGTTACTAATCTAATACCAATTGTTGGTTCTGGGTGTAGCGGAAGCATTATAGTAGAGGGAGATATATTAAAATTTATTTTAATAAATTTTTCCCAAAACTAACAGTGAGGATCATGAAAATAAATTATATAACTAATATATTCAATATCTATGGGAATAAATACATGGGCTTTGGAATATTCTTCATTGTTGATTTTTGGTCATCTAAATATGACTTTACAGAGTGACATTGTTTCTCATATGAGGATCCAAGGTTATAATCCCACTAGCAGCGATCCAAATGTGCTTCAATTTCCTCTGAGGAATGCCAGTCATTCTATGGTGATAGCATGGTGAATCAATTGTCTTTTTTTTCATTCGTAAAGGATTTTTATTTGGTCTTGAAGAAATTATCTATTGGGTTTATCATTCTCGAGAGGGGGAGATGAGGAGTCGAGAGAGAGTTCAATGTGAACAACAATTCTCTATCCCCAATGTTTGAATTGATATCGAAGACTTTACACAATATACATATCTATCTATTTATAGTGAAGGAATTTCAATTAAAATTTAATTTAATAAAATACATTAATCAAAATTATATCCATTATTGAAATCTCATTCCATATAATAATAATATTATTATTATTTTTATTTTGTTGTGTACCAACTTGCAAAAAATGGAAAAATAATATTTATCACCTCATAAATAATTATTTTATCACCAAACATGGTCCTGGACAATTCTGACTACTCTTTAATTTATTGGACCCCTAAATAAATATTTTATTCTCTTAAATAAATAATTTATTCACAAACTAGTAAATATAAATTTATTAAATACTCAATAAAATAAATAAATATACAACATTCACAATCTGGTAAATAAATATTTATTTTATTTATGCGATCTATATTACTTAAATAAAATCCTTCATTAGTATTGAGAATATTTTTTATTCTATTAATTAGATTAAAATAGAATTTAATCAATGTTATCAGAAACACTTGGTTCGTGACCCTATATGATTATTTCTCATTGGAATTAGGCGGTCTTGCATAAAGTCCAAGATTAATATCTAGAAATGAGTTAAGGAATCCAAAAGAAAGAACTTAACGTTTCAGTGATGAGATGCACATATAAATGATCACAATGTAATATAATCCCTTTATCATAATATCTCATTAATAAGGTTTCATGATGGTGTCATAAACCTATATGCTTGATAAATCATTGATTGACTATCTGAAACAAACTCATCACTACACCATGGCCATGGAATTTAGGGTGACAGATCTATTTCAATAAAAGCGCTGATATATCAACTTCCATAAATATGGAAGGGAAAAAGCACTCAATGACTTACCCATTAATAATATATCATTTTTGATGAACCCAACATACCATACATCCCTTTAATATATGTCATGGAGGTTTTTGGTCAGAAAATATTAGTGAGTGATTCATGACATGTATTAATGACAATATTAAATTATAAGGACCATTAGACACACTCGCAGATAGGAATATTCTATGACACCAATACATGCAGAATTCCTACTAGCAGGTTTTTTCTCATAATCTCCCATCTTGGAGATTAACAAATGATAACTTCATGAGAAGAAGCCTCATATTCCTACCAGTACTCACACCTAATGATATATATATTATGTGTCCCATCATAGTATGTTATCCAACCACAAAATTATATTAATAATATTTTAATAACACATCAAGGTTCTCATTATAGAGGGTAACTAGTTTGAATTTAACAATGGGATGAAAAATCTATAACATTATTAAAATAATGTAATGTAGAATAATGAATAATATATAATAATATGTTTAATTTAATATTTAATACATCAAATATTCATGTATCCAATGTGGAATCTTTCGTGGTGAAGGGATGGAATGAGGATGGGGGAGCGCTCTCGACGTGAACTCTCGGCACTCTTGGCTGATACCTAACCCTAGGACGTGATTTGTTTGTAATTCTTGGCTTCCTCGGTTATGGCAAGCTTCGATCCTTCTTGGGAGACCGGATCCATGAACGAGATGGTCCTCAATAACCCTAAGGATTCCAATCCTCTGCAACAGAAGTTAGCGCCTGAGGGGAAAGCACAAGGGAAAGAGCCCCGTATGTGAGATACGGTTGAGGTTGGTCAGAATAACTATTCTTTTTCTAATTTCAAGGATACGCATGCAGGGATTAGGAAGAAGGGTTCAATAGCACATGTAAAAGCTTATGGAGATGCGGTTGCTGAGAGATTGAAGTTAGGGGATCATTCCATCATTGCTAGGATGATTTTGCCAAAGGGCTCGTAGCCCTGGAGGTTAGATTATCTCAAATCTCGATTAACTAATATCTGGGGCTTTGATGCCTGGAACTGCGTCTCTTTGGGTAAGGGATTTTATCATTTGTTGTTTCTTTCTGAGGAGCTTAAATTGAGAGCCTGGGGGTTTGGCTCCATTTCTTTCAAGCCTGGGGCATTGCATATACGTGAGTGGGATAGATCTTTTAATCCTTTGGAGATGGGTAGATCAGTTTCACAAGTTTGGATCAAAATCTTTGGTTTGAACTGGCTTCTTTGGCATCCCAGGATCCTATATGACATCTCGCTAGCTATTGGAGTACCCATTAGAATGGATAAAGAAACTGAACTGGCCAGATATGGGCATTTCTCCAGATGTTTAGTTGAGGTAGATCTTTCATCTAACTTAATTGATAAAATATTTTTATCTACTGATGAGGAAAAAATTAGCTTGAGGATTGAGTATGAAAGCCTGCCCAAATACTGTTTCGATTGCAGAGTATTAGGACATGACTCCTCTAATTGTAGGAAGACTATTTATTGCTCAAATTGTTCTGTGAAGGGGCACGATATTAACTCATGCCCCAATCTGAAAGACATGCCACTTGAACAGAAAAAGATTTCTTCACCCAATAAATCTTCTGGATTGACTGTTCAAGGCTGTTCCACAGTGCCACTTCCCAACAAATCATGGGCGGCCATTGTAGAGGATGGTCCTTCTGATCTCCCAGAATAGCAGCCTTATTGTACTGGTGATGTGGATCATACCCAAAACACCAACTCTGATAAAATGCATAAAACTATTTATGTTCCTGCTTCTATTTCTGGGGTTGACTCCGATTTAATTTTTCCAGAACAGCCTACTTTGGCTGACATAATCCAGGTGACTTCACTGCCTGGTCCTTCTATTACTAAAGCTGTTGATGGATCTTATGTTGATTCTACAACTGTTTCATCTGCTGTTTTTCATGATCCTGCTGAAAGAATAGAACAGTCTACTGTCTTGAAGGTTTTGGACTGTTCAGTCCAGAACAATGTTTCTTTGATGGCTTCCCCTGCTATGAATGTTCTCACAAAAAGATGTCCTGATGTTCCTGAGCTTCATAGGGAAACTGGAATGACTGATAGTATTATGGTGTCTACTCATCTAGAGTCATCTGACATGGCTGGAACACCATATTTATTGATGAAACATCCTGATGCAAAGGTGAGTAAGGATTCAAATACCCCTACTTTGCAGAATGCTTCTTGTGTGCAGGAATCCTTAGGAAAAGAAGATCAGAAAAAGAAAGGCTCTGATGACGAATGGAAACATGCTAGAACTCGAAGCCAAAAGAAGAGAGAAAGGAAAGAGCAAATGAAGAGGATGGAAGAATCTCAAGTGGACAGCTCTGATGAAGATGTAGAATCGCTCCTACAGCAAGCCAGGGAGATTGAGGAAACCTATCGTGGAGGAAGAGGAAGAGGAAGAGGACGTAATAACATCAGCCTTTGGAACGAGATGTGAAATAAAGAACGAATCATTGGGGACAAGCTGAGGAAAAAGCTTGGCGACTCTGAAAATGGGTGATAAGTTAATCTGTTTTCATTCCTTTTTATGTACCGCTTTTGGACTTTCTTTTTAATAATAATCCTGGGCTTTTGCCCTTTAAAAAAATGTATCCAATGTGAAAATTTTTGATCTAGGAAACAAAATCTAAGACAAATTTGTTTTAGAATTTAAATAGTTGTTCTAAGAGACCATTATATACTGGTTGTACTAAATAAAAAATAGTTGCAGATGTATTGAAGATATATAAGTTGAAATTTGGATACGGATGGTGTGAAGCCATCTTTACAAAAATACTTTGTCTACTTAATGATATACTACTAGAAGAAAATTAAGTACCATGTCAAAAATATTATTCTAATTTAAAATTACATTCAATGGGAGTTCACACTAACAAAATAAATGTATTCCTAATTATTTCATATTGTTTTTCTTGTATGAAGAATCCCTCATGAAATTCCCAATGTTTAGAACAAATCGATATAATAAAAATAAATGAATTCCTTCAAAATATTTATTTTTATTTCCTATCATTCCAATGTTTATAATACTATATGGAATTCATTAAAGCATGAGAAAATTGACATTTCATGAAAGTAAAAGATTTATACATGGGAACCTACTTGATTTAGAATATTATCCTCAGTGGAAGAAAACAGATTATGAGAATCCAGAATTTGGAAATGAGATGAGAAACTATTGTCTTTCATTATCTTCAGATGGAATAAATTTATTTGGTGTATAGATTATTTCTAATAGTACATGGCCCATCATTATCATAAATTATATCTTTTGGCCATGTTTATACATGAATCAGAAATACATTATGTTGTCTCTACTTATATATGGACTAAAGAACTCGGTAGTGATATTGAAGTATATTTGTCTCGATTAGTCGAAGATCTAAAATTGATGTGGGATACATGTGTTACAATGTATGATTAGAATATAAGTGAAGAATTCACATTGAATGAAATGTTATATTTGATGATAAATGAATTCCCCTATTATGGAATATTATTAGGTATAACATAAAAGAATATTGGGGGGTACAATTTGTGAAAAATGCATATACTCACTTCAGTTAAAACATCCCTCGATCACTGTGTTTTTAGAAAATCCAAAAATTTAAGCTTGACCACATAAATAAATATATGGGACTACAACATTCAATGGTAATATCGAAGAAGGTACGACACCATCTCTAATAACATGCTATTAACTTTTTGATAATTGAAATATATTGACACTATTTTCTAATAAATCATTTTCAAAAAACCTTACAAATTCAGTTTGGAAGAAGATATCAAGTTTAATTGAATTATCGTATTGGAATTTTTTATATTTAAAACATTTTATTATTGTCATGTATATTGAAAAATTTGTATTTTATAGTGTTGTTGGCACATTAATAAAAGTTCCAAGAAAAAGGATAAATGAAATCAGGGCTAGGTAAAAATTTATTGGGATAGGTATAAGGGAAAATTTTTAATTTTTTAAGGGTAAAAGGTTCAATTTTTATCCCCAAGCATCTTACACTATATATATAAGAAAAAGTTCAATTTTGTTTTTTAATGGTGTAAAACATTCACAGGGTTATTGTTCAAAAGTCAAGAATGTCATTTCAATGAATAATTTGAAGTAAATAGAACTAAAATTTAACAAATGTCATGTTTTAATACAAGATTTTATGACTACATATTTCCAATGCATTTTATCTCAAAATCTATTACATAAATTAATCTTACACATGGTGTGACTGGCATGACTCCAAGTGTATATTTTTTATTTAAAATTGAAAATAATTTTAGTAAAATGGATAAATGACATACTCATAACTAAGAAAGAGCATTCCTATTGTTTTTATAATTTATGAAAATGATTCATATGTGATTTTTGATTTATAATATTTATCCTCACATAAATCTGGTACATGATCTGCCCGATATGACTCAAAGTGACCGTTATAATTTAAAAAAAATTGTAAAAAAGTGTCACTCACTAAAAAAATTAAACATGATCATATTTTTGTGATAATTTAGTAAAATGATTGATAATTATTTTGTGACATGTAGGAATTAGTTTCACATAAAACTTATACCTTATGTTATCAATATGAGTCATAGTGTTTGTTTCTAGTTTAAAATGACAGTTTAGTAAAAAATAAAATTATCTTATAAAAACAAATAAAATGCATTCAGATTGTTTTTATACATTATGCGAATGATCCATATGTCATTTAAGGTGTGTAAGAATTTTTATCACCTCATTCTGATCCATGTAGTGACCGATATGTCTCTATGTTCATCTTTTTGTTTAATATTTACATCATTTATGTAAAATGGAAAACTGACCTACTCAAATCCAATATAATTCATTTCGATTATTTTTATACATTAAAAACGTGATCCATAAGTAATTTTAGACATGTATGAATTAGAATCACCTCTATTCGACACATGATGTGCCTGGTATGACTCAAATTATTCGTCATCACTTTAAAATCAACATTTTTTTCAAAAAGCTCCAATCATAGAAAAAATATCAAACATGATAAGTATTTATCATGTAATTGTTTAATTAATTTTCATTGAGATAGTTCTTCAGTACAAAGGATAAATGTTTTGAGGTGGAAGATTCATCCAAAACTCAATCTGATACACAGTGTTTCGTGGTATGACTCAGAGTTTAGTTTAAAATTAACACATTCTGTTAATTGATTTCTGTATATTATTATTAACTTATGAATTTTTTATTATATAAGTGTATTTTTTTTCTCGAGCAAGGGTTTTTTGTTTAGAAATAGTATGATTCAGTGTGATGATCAAAAGATAAAAGATCATTGATGTTTTTTAGTTTATGTAAAAAGTTTTACTTAAGTACTTTTATAAATGAATGTTTGAAATAATGATAATATTGTGTCTTTGATTGTATTTCTATTGTAAATTTAATTTCATTAAATTCAATATTAGTACTTTATTTTTTATATGGTGGGGTTTTTAGTGTTTTGGTGTGCTGTTAAAACGCATTGCACTAGTGCTGTAGTGTGTTGTTACAACACTTTACAATATGACCCTTTATCAGTTCTTTAGAAAGAGCTAATAAATGGGACCTTTATCAGTACTGTTTAAAATTATGATAAACATACCCTTTATTGGTGCTAAATAAAAGGATTTATAAAAGAAAGGTGCTTTAAATAACGCTTCAATTTTCAGTGCTTCTCAAGCGATGATAATGTCCATTTTTAGCGTTGGAAAGGCTTTTTTTTTGTTAGTGATGAGATACATGGAAAAAGTTGTGCATGGCCCATTTCCTCTGTGGCAGATGTAACTAAGAGTATAACATTATAACTCTCTCCAAAACCATAAAGGGACTGATATATTGAGGTGGTAGCTTCCCTTGTTTCCAAATCTTTATATACCATAGTCTAGCTGAAATTTGCATGAAATCCCAACTCCCCACCTCAAACTCTATTGGTCAAAAAAAATAATTTGCATATGAATTATATATAGGCTGAGTAGTATAAAATTTTCTACTAATAAGTTGAACCTTCTTTGTAGTCTATTTAATGAGATAAGGAACCATTAACGATGCCTCTCCCACCTATATCCAAAACAAGGGTGAATGCCACAACCTATCATATAAGGACACAAATGGAACAATCTATATGGTAACCTTGGAGATATTATTATAAGTGAACTCAGTGAAAGGTAAGTGTTTCTCCCAAGAATATATGAAAACCAGGATTCATGCTCTGATAATTTCCTCCTAATCCAATGTCACATGCTTGGACCGACCATCAGTATATGGGTGATAGACACTACTTAGTAGTACATATGAACACAGTGCCATCTACAACCCCTTACAATTATTGTGACACGAAATGAGAATCTATATCCGATATGTTTTAATTTGGAACCCCATACTGTAGTATGATATCATGAATGTATAGAATCCAGAGGCCATCCACTAAAATAGTCTCCCAAATAGTAAGATAATGAGTGATGTTTTTCAACATATCTATGATCAATCCTACTACGTCACTTTTCTAAGGTGATCAAGGTAGTACTATCACAAAATACTTGGTGACTTCCACAAATTTCTACTAAGGAATAGGTAACTTCTATAAAATCCCAGATAGTCACTAGTGTTCCACCATCACTTGGTGACTGGTGGAACACCATGTAAAGAACCCAACTATCTCTCTCTTTATCCCTGACCACTAGTATAGATGGCGTAAGTCAGGATAAATTATGGTAACATAAGGATGAACATCCCATATAGAATCATGGTAATGTTACATAAAAGTCTATCTTATGTTGTAAGGAATCCATACATTTTCGTCATTGTAAAAGATATCATCCTCATCAACAACCCAACGTGGAGGTAGGTGATCACCTACAATGCGCTCCCATAAGACCAATCCTTTAGAATCTGATAACTATCTCATCCTCACTCTATAAAAAAGAGTGGAAGTCACATCCAATGATGATAAGAATGTATTCTCTTGACTACCCTTCACCTCTATGTGCATCACTAAAATCAGGGGCATAAGATTCCACTCGATACTAGCCTATTGAACTCTATATATCTGATTCTATTCATAAGTTCATCAGTAATTTCACACCAATTTCTAGTTTTATATGCATGCTAATAATTAAAGGAATAAATTAATTAAACCAAACATCATTGATTTTGATTCAAGTCACACTGTGTAAATATATAGATGAGGATTTTTTGGACTGTGTCAGCGACAAATTGTTTTACTAATAAATAATGCCTCCAACAGCTTCAGGCATGAACCACATCAGATAACTTTAGATCGAAAATTATGTAGTTTCTCTCATGTGTCCTGAAATTACTCAATATGTATTCCATGACTTGATTCTCCTACATTAGAAATTCCCCTATCCTGATACCTGATGCATCACAATACACAGTATATCTTCAGCAAAATGTTGGAAAAATCAAGATGGGTGTTGAATTCAGTCTCCCTTTTGGCTCTAGAAAGGCTATCCCATAGGTGTCTTCCCGAATAAACTACACACAATTCTTAGTGAATACCAAAATTGGTTCTAATAAGTCTGAAAGTTCCTATATAAAACACTAGTAATAATAATAAATCTCTCGAACACTACATATATCATAGATGTTCTTAGGATACTCCCAAGAAACTACAACAATCACCTTCTGTGGGTTAAATAATTATCTATTCTCTAAGATAATTTGACTAGTGAAGTGAATATTATCCATCTATAAGTGGTACTTTGGGATCTTAGCATATGTTCTATAAGTTTATCCAATATTGTATCAAGTTGTTTGGCATGGTGGTGTTGAGTGAGTGAATACACAAAAGCATATTCCATGAATACTACCAAAAACAATTCCATATATAGATAAGAAACCCATTTAATTAATTCTATAAAAAATGATAGTGTGTTCATGGGATGAAATGACAAGACCAAATACTCATATATACTATACCAGCTATGAAAATTTCTCTGTGGTACATTTGAAGTTCTAACATGAACAAGATAATTCCCTGATATCAGATCAATCTTTGAGAATTCCAGAGTTTCATGGAGTTGGTCTAAGATAAAATCTATATGTGGAAAGGGATATCATTTTTTAACTGTAAACTATTTCAACTTCCATTAATACACACATAGACAATGGTTTCCATCTAAATTCTAATAAAAATGGACCAGTGATCCCCATGAAGAATTAGTGGGTCATATAAACTCCTTGTCTTCAAAGTCCTCTAGATTCCTCTTGAGCTCCTGCAACATAGTAGTAGCCATCCTATAAGGAGGAATGGATAACAGGGTTGCTCTAGGAACTTGATCTATGGAATGCACTTCCTGTCTCTCTTTTAGGAGTTAGTCTTAAATATTTATCCAAGAAAAGATACATAAAACGATAAAAAACTAGAGGAAACTCTATCTGACATGATCTCTTATCATCCAGATATAAAATAGAAATATGGGTTATCATCCCATATATCCCACGGTGATCGGGTCAAGGTGACCTCTCCTAGAAATCCCATTAACCATGTTTAATAAAGACCCTTCCCTCTAGTGATGTGAACATCACCATTCAGTGATAGAAGACAACATAAAAATTATAGAGGACCAACTATACCATAATGATAATGACATCAAACCTTGTCAACTCGAGGTAAAATAGGCCCCATACAATGATAAACCCACCTATCTCCATGGAAAATAGCTAAATTAGTGTACACTCTTCGATCTAGTCCCTAACTGAGTATACAGTGTAATCACACCACTGGAAAACTGAATATCAACCCCATGTATCTACACATATTGCATATATATAAAGACATGAGAAACACGGGTATTGAAAAGGGATAATACCAATGCAGAGACTATTAGAATAATATCTCTCACTGTAGATTTCCAAACACTCTTCTTCTCAAGTATCATCTACACTATATACATCAAGCCTGAATCAAATCCCTGAGATATATCTTGGCTACCCTAAGAAATTCTCCAAAGATTTTACTATGTATCAAGTGTCTAGATACCCAAACCATGACCACTACCTTAACCTAACTGGACGATTTCACTTCTTCTTCCTTCTTGATGAGATTCAATAGGCCCTACACCTAAACGTGGAGTTAGTGGAGGCCCTATCTCACTGCTTGCCGAAAAAATCATTCAAAAAATCTGTATATGGCCTATCCTACAGCAAGCCTGGAACTTTAATGGGTCTCTATCATATTGGTTCATCAAATGTACCTACCTCCCACACCGATTATAGAGTATAGAACTACCAGTACTAATAATATGGTAGTTATTACCCTCACAAGAGACCTTAATGTGTCCCTTCCTTCCACTTGACATAGAACCACTGGATCGAGAAGCTAATCCACCTTGTTGTACTCCCCCATCTTCTCTCAGGTAATTTTCTATAATCAAAACTCTATTTATTATTTCTGGCATGTTAGTAAATAGGAAGATATTAACAATAGATCATATGTCATACCCAATACCATCCTTGAATCTCATATCTTTCAATAACTCATCACATTTTATAATATGTAAAAAGTTGGAGCGCTATAAAATTGGATGAATAGTTAATAAGTGACAAGACTCCATCCTCTAGATACAAAATCTCCAAGGTTCTAGCATCCCTTAGTGTCTTGGGATGAAAATAGTCATAAAAGGATTCCTAAAATCCCTCGAAGCCATATCATGAGGATGATTTGTCTGAGTAATAAAATATACTATCTCTTAGAGGAATCCCAGAGAATATACGTATAGAGATTCACTATCCTCTCATGAGGTATATTAATGTGATCAAAGATTAAAATCATGGAATTTATCAATGAATCTATATCATGTGGTCCACCATTCCTAGAAAACATGGGCGTATGATGGTATTGTAAGTCACATGTCAACCTTTCCATAGTTATAGAAAGATGCAGTGCTCCATGAATGGTCTGTAAGAGGCATTATAATCCCTCTGAAAACTGGGCCTCAACTCCTATATTAGGTAAAACAGGTAGTTCCTCCAGATAAACTACTATATATTCTATGGGTGTCCCGTAGACCACCACCTCTAGATCATGTTCATTTCCACCCTATTGGCGCAATACTAGGGTCCCTTACTTTGGAATATCTCTATAAATTAAATGTTTATTCTACATTAAAGGTTTGATAAAAACACGATCAAAAATATATTACTAGGAAAAGAACAAGACATCCTAAACACAAGTCACACCCCTCTTCCTTATCCTAAATCCAAGTCTATGTCACATACAAGTCATAAGAACACATGAGATTCTATGTACTCCGCACTATAATGGTGAGGCCAGGGACAAGTTCTCTACTATATGTTAGGGGTTCGGATTTATAGAGTTTCAATTACATGTTATATAGAAAAAACCCTTTAAATTGCAATTTGAATCACTATTTAATAATAACCCTTTATTTAAAAATAAAATTTCCATAAAATTAATCAAAATTTATTTGGACATGTTCTTAAAAGGATTAAACTAAATGGATTACCACTTCCAATTTATAAGGGCCTATACACCTTATAAATCGAATTATGGAATCTGTTTAATCCTAACTGGTTATTTTTCAAACCCCTACATGGTATTCTATAAAAATTACACGGATTTAGTAATAAGTAACCAACACATGATATAAGAAATTCACGTGGAAATATAAACATGGAATGTTTTAATGCATGAAATATAAATCCTGATGCGACTATAATGATACATGATGGAAAATGTTCTTTCCATATTAGGACAAGGGTAAAAATATAGAATCATATGGAACATAAAATATCAAGTCCATCACTCTACGTTGAAATAAAGGCTACTATAATGAGAAATATTCATAACATCATATACCATCCTAGGAAATTTAGATTTTTCTTATACGTGGGTTAGCTACTCCCAAACATAACTCTTTACCAAATTCCAAGACATTATTAATTTCTTTCCTAATAATATCAAATGATTATAAAAAATTAAAATAATCCCTTTGATACCACTTTATGATATTCCATCCTGAACCAATTTCACCCAATAGTAACTATGTTTGGTTTGCAACATGGCATCAATCACGCCTCCCCTAATTCTAAAGGATTATGACTAGCAGTGGGGGTATATAGTGGAACAGTTGGGATACTATACCCTCAGGATCAGAGTCTATCACAATGGTATTATCATAAAAATCTATAAAATAATCATATAAAATAATTGTGCATTAGAAAAATTAAAATACAATATATAAATATCCACAAAATACCCATCCAATGGTGTTATATACAAATAATGATGTTGGAATGATATTTAAAAATATAACAGTTCAAGGAAACATGAATCCAGTACAATACATGTATCAAAAGTACAAAATACAAAAATAAATCTCCCCATATAGAATCATGAACCCAAATCCAGGTCATGTGATCCCCTGTTCCTATGTAGAATCAATCAAGAATCATTAAGCTGACACTTTCCCCTATCATTACTTGTATCTGTGAAGTCTGTATGATTAACCAAAAACATCTAGAATATAGTATGTGTTGACACTTAATAAGTAACCAAAAATAATTTGTTTAACTACTCCTTTCCACGCATATAATCTGAAGTAGTGTAAATAAATAAAATGTGTAAATGTAATTATCATAGAAGAAATGTTATCATGTCTATCAAGTGTCATTATGATCAATCCACTAAATCATAATGGCTAACTGTAATCCATTTCATGTAACATCAATGACCTACACTTTTTCATTATGTATATGGACCACCTAGGAATGGTTAAAGGAATAGTAATTTATTAGTCAACCATGTATGCTAAGTAAATAAAGTAGCAGTATCTAAGGAGTAGTAATTTCCAAGGCATCCTATATGATCATTAGATACAAGGAGTAGAAATTTACATGGCATCGTAGTAGGATGATTAAATAAGTAAACCATATCCCGAGAGTATAAAAGTATAAGGCTAGCTAGAGGGTTCTATCCAAGGAGTTGAAATGTTTAAGAAATCATGTCTTGACGTGTGAATCAAGTCCAAGGAGTAAAAATGTTCAAGGCATCCAAACATGTGAAGTAAACTTGTTAAACCTAATCTTTGGAGTAGAAATTTCCTAGGAATCCATGTAATATGTATCCTAGGAGTTTAAATTTCTATATCATTTAATCCATCCAAACAAATAAGATCCATGAAGTAGAAATATCCAATGCATCCTAATTGGTTGGATCCAAGGAGTGGGAATTTCCAAGTCATCCAAACAAATTCTTTCACTATTTCATAAATAATTTTAATTACGATTTCAATAATCTAACGTATTCCATTAGTTCATGCAACTCATTAACCCTTTTCCATTTAAAACATACAACCATTTAATTACATTTGTGACAACACAATATTTTTAATAATATTTATTTCCTAATTTTGTCTTTTATTTTATTTTATACTCAACAAAACTATATCCTTTAATTAATGAAGTGAGTATAATTAAATGAGACTGTTGGTTTTTTACTGTTATGTGATCATTGGTCAATATGACCATTGTAAACTAAACTCTTAATGTTAAAATTATTGTTTATAAATTCAAATGATCATGGTTAACTAATACCGAAAGAAGAGTTTATGGAATCATCCAATAGATTCGGACCATATGAATCTCATCTATCAGAGGTTGGGAAGGAGGTAGCATCACTGGCCTTTGCTTTAGAGTAATCCCAATCCAAACATCAACATGTTAAGCTTGAATGGAATCACCTAAGGGAGAAGTTCAAGCTGATAGAAATTGCCACCCGAGAAATTTTTTTGTTCCACCACAAGATTCTATCACCATAGAACAACTTACACATAGGTTCTACACAGGTGTTATAAGGGGATATGTAATAAACCCTTAGTTACATTCTGCAATCCTTTTGTATAAATAATTTTTTTACTTCTTATTATGTTATATTTTTTGAATTTCAAATGTCCGGATAAATATAGGTTGAATATATAGAAGTTCCATATTAATGATGAATTTTGGAAAATGAGGTATTTTAAAATATTTTTGTAATATTTAATTAATTAATAATGTGAACTAATTTTCAAAAAATGGTCTTCTGTAGTTGTGTTAAGTAATAAATTTAGAGTCTAATAAGTTCAACTTAATTTTTAGTGAATAGTAATGTGTGAATAGTAACATACCCATATGAATAGTAATGAATAGTAAACCGACCAAAAAAATTGAAACTTCATCAATGAATGAATAAAGACATTTTAGATATCTTAAAATTGAAAAAATGATCATAGTATATGTTTTGGTATTTTTGTATGTCAGAAATATTTTATTTAAAATTTTATAATTAATTTAAAAATTAAAAATGGAAATTTATTTTCATAAAATGTAATCATATATTGTAACTTTATTGTCTTATGCTTATACGATAATTTTATTGGACAATGATTACTTTTTTAAGGTGTTACAAAAGGAGTTATAGTTTTAAAGTTGTATTTTTGGAATAAATAATAATTTTATTTAAAAATTAAAATAAAAACATTTAGAAAATTATTTTCATAATTTTGTTTTCATATTCCTATTCATGTAATCGATATTAGGTTAGAGTGAATTTTTGGGATTCTTCTGAAACAATTGATTTTCGATGAATAGTAAAAACACATTTTTGAGTTTCGGGTGTTTAATGACATCATTGATTATGTAATCATGATGAAATAAATCTGGAAGACTTTTGAATAGTAAGATATGTTATGAGGTATCCCATGTAGCCAATACCATGGGAAAATACCATGGGCAAGCCCATGGTTTTGGAAATACCACCGATGAGGTGTCCCTTGAAAATTAATTAAATATTCCCTTTTTTGATATAAATTACAAGCCATTCCCTCATTCATTTCATTCAAAAATCCTCCTCAACGAAGTTATAATGTTTATTCCTCCCATGGAGTCCTCTTAAGCTATCCGTAAGCCCCCAAAGGTCCCAAACTTCATGCTTTTGAAGTTACTCTTCAATGTAAGGGAACCTTCCACCCACCTTTTTTAGTCATGATTTTATTTAAGTTATGTCTTTCAGTTTCCATCTACTTATGTGGGGGTATGTTCTTATATATTCTTATTAATTTATATTTTATGTCCAAATTATGAGAGACCCTTTCTTCTCTCATCAATTTATTTTCAGAATTTTTAAGTGACAAGGTTAGGCTGCCGAATTTTCATAAAAGAAATCACATCTTCTCTTTTCTTTCGAGTTTCATTTTCATATGTTATTTCCTATAAATATTCATACCATTATCTTATTTCTTTTTATTCGGTACCCATACTGTATTATGTGTTTTTATGATTGGGTGGATCTTGCCCCCTCTAATTTCAACAATTTCTAAAACCATGTTATATAGTCGTTATGCTGCTGAATTTTTATCTTAAAACCTCTTTCTTTTTCTCAAGGAATTTCCTTGTATTATTTAATTTAATACCAAAATATATTTTTATTTCCAAGGTTATTCATAAATATATAAAATTGATCTATTTGATTATGGAATTGACATACATATAACACAAAATCCCTTTCTATGGGTTATAAATGACATAACGATCAATTTTTTTTAGATCTTTTAAAACGTCACGATTTTGAAATGAAATCCATTTCTTTTATTCTCGATGGGTTATTTATGAAATTTTTTATTATGATAGTATTTAGATCAAATGAATGTAATGAAATATTAAGGGTACGCCCTGATAATTCTCTAATGCATTGGGTAAAGAATTTAATCTCTAGAGGCGACAAGTTTAAGGATACCTTGGTGAATAACCATGGTAATTTTTTTATGAAACCTTGGGATGAACCTTGGTGATATATTCACGAATGTCTAAATGAAATGTTGTAGCCACATATTGAAGTTATGCTACATGTTTTTTTATTATGATATTACTTTTTTCCATTGCTCATGTCTTGTGGTTTTCAACAATTTCTTTTTTATATCGCATGTCTAAATGAAATGTTGTAGCCACATATTGAAGTTGTGCTTCATGTTGTTTTTATTATGATATTACTTTTTTCCATTGCTCATGTCTTATGTTTTCAAGTTTTATTGTTCTTGATTTCCAAGACACCAGACATTAAAGATCCTATGTTGGTAAAATGTAATGAAAAGTTATGTAATAAAAAGGAAAGAGGTTATAGTTGGTATCAAAGGAAGGATTAGTTATTTATGGAAATTAGTCTATGAAAAACTCAGGAAGAACCCTATTAAAAAGTTTAAATATAGGAATACATCCTGGTATTTTGGTGAGTATTGAGTAAGTGGTTTGTCAAGAAAATACATCCTTATTTGGATACAATAAGGTAGAGGCGGCTTTGGCACAGATGTACCTAGGAGTGAAAACTTGGACAAGGAGTTTCGGGCTTGACCTGGGGTATCCTGGTACACGATAACAAGCCTTGCTGCACTCTTGGTTACGACACTCTCGGGGGATATGTTTGGTTAATCATATGCTTTTTATGAATCATTATGAAGGATTTATAGAAAACTATAATTGTTTGAAGCATAATGTTTTAAGACATAAAATCCATTATATTTAAAAGATTTATAAATGAATAATCTTCTCACTAAGGTTTTATTATTTTAGAACATGAAGGGAAATACGAGGAACCATACAAATTGAAACTGAAATGGACCATGCACTAACAACCCTCCTATGGAAGCCAAAATGGAAACTTTCATGAGAATGATGAACCAACTGACTCAAGTTATGGAAAATAACCTGAATCAAGATGAGTGACCAATATCAACGTGAAGGAAACAACATTTTTTGAGTCCTTTATGCGTCAATGACCACCAACATTTAGTGGATCTACTGACCCACTGATTGCTGAGTAGTGGATCAGCTCTATTGAGAAGATCATTTTTGTGCTCCACTATTCGGAACAAGATAAGGTCCCCCTGTATGTCTATCACTTAGAAGTAGAAGCTGATCAGTGGTGGGAATTGACTAAAAACATGAGACAAAGAGTGGAGGTTGAAGCTATGGAGTGGGAAGAGTTCAGAGGGATCTTTTTTAGTAAGTATTTCCCTCATTCCATGAGAACAAGAATAGAGAAGGATTTTATTAAGCTGAAGAATAATTAGAATTAATCACTGGGAAGCTATGTTCAGGACTTTCCATGTACTTTTTTAATTTTATGGAATTTTACTAGTCCATGAAAATTCACAGTGCATGAATCTGAGGTCCGGTGTTTCTGGGATTAATTTCTGAACTTTTTTAAGGTACGTCCAGTTGACGCATAACCGGATTTTTCTAACTTTTGACACCATTGGGGAAATTAATTTCTATGTAATGACACCATTGGGGAAATTAGGAAGCTTCAAATTTACTGGCCCCCATTAACTCCTCATGTAGATACTTACTGTCCCCCTGTCCTATAAATATAGATCTTGGGGGAGGGGTATCAGACTAACTTCGCCAAGAAGCGATGTTCTGTTGGGGTGCCTTCACGCCAAGAACTTAGATGATGAAACTGACCCACGAAAAATGTGACGTGCAACACTGAAACCCCGAAATAAAGTTTGATGTTCGATCGGTGGTGAGGGAGGCTTGTTGCGGGGGACAGAGAACAATGAGACTCCCTCAAATTCAAGCACTCTCCAACGTTTCAAGGTAGTGGGTTGCGTTGATTTTGTTATTCCCCAATTCTATTTCAAAAAATATGAGAACAGATCAACACCCAAACAATTTGATCAGAAATATTATTATATTTTTATATGTGGGAGGGTGTGCTTTATCGTTGGGGGTAGGAGTCGAAACCAAAAGAATGAAATTTAGTTGAACTTTTCCTCAAAACTCCCCTGGGATTATCTCTAATGCGGAGGGTGCGCGCCGACATGAACATGGCCCGGGCCTCTCTGTTCGTGGGTTGTTGTGATAGTTTTTTTAAGTTGGATACAACTTGAAGCATGGTCTACCCCTGCGAAGAGTGAAATACTAGGAACCCGCAAGGGCTGACGGTGGAGGAAAGTGGGCCACCGGTGCGCGACCGGCAACCCGATGAACACCCTAATGTCGGCCATGGCGCAGTAGATAGTGCACCGTGGAATAGAAATAGCATGCGGCGACACCATCCCCGTGTCTGGCGGAAGAATGGCTGCCACCCCGGGTGGCGGTGGAGCAGAGGACCCACGGCACCACATGGCGCCTCGTTGGGTCACCCCCTAAGGGTTGACTCGCTGAAGTGGACCTACACCCAGTAATCCCTACCTGGACAAATTGTGTCAGGGTGTCCCCGGCGGCCCATGCCGCCAGGTGGGTGGCACCGCCGGGTCGGTCCAGCGGACCAATCAGCTGCCCAGTGGGCCGACCCACGGCCCTGCCGGGTCGGGCTGGGCCTAGCGGGCTGCCTGGACCTGGGTCAGGTCCAACCTAAGTCATGCCGGGTCGACCCAGGTCGAACCGGATCATCCAATGCCAAACCGGGTCAGGCCAGTCCGATCGAGGCGGGCCAGACCAAGACCCAATATCGACTTGTTACACAAAACATGCCCTAACTTCTAAACTAAATGTTCGTTTGATGAACCGTCTATGGTGTTGGGACACTTAGAACAAGGATGTATTTTTGGGAAAATCCACATAAGTTTTGGAGAAAGTTATGGAATATCTGGGTTGGATTGAATACGAATCCAACTGGGCCCTTGGGACTAAAACACCCATATCTCGCAAACAGTGCATCTGATTGACAAGCCGTTTGTGGATTTTGGTACTCTTTTGAAGAGAAGGATCATTTTTAATAAATTTTAGTGACTTACATGGAATCAAGATTCAATGAGTGTCTTGAAGAGATGATCTCCCAAGAAGACTGTAACAGCCCAAGATTTTATGAAAAATATTCTTTTTAATTTTATTAATGTCTTGTGTTGTACGCTATACCAAAAGGAGCTTGCACAACACGCATCCTTGACTTGCCTTGCATTACACGCAATCACAACCTTCCTCGATAGTGTGTGTAGTACGCAATAACGAGTTTCACTAAACAGCAATATGCTATTAAAACTAGCCGTTATGAATAGTAATAACCACTTTTTGAAATTTTGTAAATTTTATTTTTCAAAATGGATTTCATTTTTTGATTCGGAGTATCGAATTTAGCCTAAGTAGAAATTTTGGTACATTTCGGATAACTTTCATATTCTGATGAATAATGAAAATTACTAAATTATAATTAAAAACAACCTTTTTAATCGAAATAATTAATAGTGATAAATTATTAATTTGAGTGGTTTTAAAGTATATTTAGAATATATTTTTACAATTTAATACAATTTTGGTCATTGGACGTAATTTCACATTTAAACCTGACATAAACAAGTGTCAATCTTTTGATAGATATTGTTTCGTAAAAACACGCTATTTGTTTTAATAGCGGGATTTAATTATAAAATTAATTAATTCAACCTCTATGTTATGAATTTGGTAAAATAGACTTCATTTTTTAATTCGGAATATGAAATATAGCTTAGGATGAAATTTTGGCATTTTTCTGAAAACTTTCAATTTTTGATGAATAGTGAAACCACTAAGTGGTAGGTTAAAAACTGAATTTTGCATAAAACTTAATTTTACCACTTCTGTGAATGGAATTTCGAAAATCCGAGAGACACGGTTAATATCAAGGACTAAAATGTGGTTCAATGAGATGAAAATAATTTTTGGTGAATAGTAACTTTTTACTTTTTTACCGCGGTTAATAGTAAATAGGGTAACTAAGGGTAAATATGATATTACTATTACCCTAACACATGTTATAATTCTATTGGACAAGTGTAATTCGACCAAAAACAAACTTAGGAATAACATATGACCATTTAGGCCCACTTGGATTAGATTAGGACATTTATTATGAATTTATTTAAAGAAGGGTTAAAATAGTTAAAATCAAAGTTTAATAAGTAAATCATTTTTAATATGGGGTTATACATAAGATAAATTCGATTGTAAATATTAATTAGAAAGCTAAAAGGCTTTCCTACATGATGGTAGTTTATTTGTAATTTTTAGACATCAAATAATTTAATTTATTTATGACACAACGATGATGCAGTAATTATCTTATTAATGAAATATTGACATAATTGATGTTATAAACACCAAAATAAATGTAATTTGAGATTTTTTATGAATTCCACTAATTTTCTAGGTTACTATGATATATTAATGTCGATTTAATCAACTTGGTTCGAACATATAATTCTGTTATGACTTTCACAAAAATCATATATCAAATAGTGTCAAAATTGACACAAAATAGTTTTTAAATCAAATATTATATTATTAATTGTTATTTTATTCCTAAAAATATAAGGTTCGGCCAAATGACTTAGATAAGGATATATATGTTAATAATAAACAATTTGTGGTTCGTTTGGCATGTTATAGTAAGTTTATTAACCATATAGTGAAAGAAAACAAAAAGACACGGTAAAAGTTAAATTATTTAACTTAGAGTTAAATATAATTGATAAGGTTTAAAATAATATCCAAACATGTCTAAATTTGATTGGTTGATGATATTACAACCCTATCTCATCTAATCTTCGAATATGAGTCATTTTTGGAGGTTTTTAAGTGGGGTTAGATTTATTATAAATTAATATTTTTAAGAATTCCTAAGGTGCCCCTCTCCTCCATTATAAAAGGGCACCTCCTCCCCCTCCTCCTCACACCAATTTTGAGCACTCAAGCTCGGCGAAACCCTGCCATTTTCTCCTCTACACTTTCCTAGAATAATCCTAGAGGTTCTGGTCTTCTCCAAAGACCAATCTTAGTTCCTTAAGTGGAGGATTCAAAGAGGCATTCCAAAGAAGAGGTAATATCCATTACCGATCTTTTCAATTTCTTTCTTCTTCAACTTCTTCTTCTTTAGTTGTTTCATGATAAAGTAATAACATCAGTATTACTTACATACTGATATGTTATTATAAATATGAAACAACCCTAATTCACCTTCTATCCATCCTACGGAAAAATGAAATCACCGCGCGTGCGTACGTACGGAATACCGTCTCCACGCCGTGGTGTAATCTATTTTCCACCATCACCTTACAAGGATGGGTATAATGGTGTAATGAGTAACTACATATGATTATTATGAAGTAATATTGATACTGAAATAATATATATATACTCCAATACAATTCCACGATCATAGGAACGATATCATCACTCGTGCGTACGTACGGAATACCGTCTCCACGATGTGATGCGACTCGTTCTACATGATCTTCATTTCATAATGATTATATAAATGAATTGAATGAATGAATATGGTATATACTACACTAATACCATTCTGGAAATGAATTATCTATAACCTAAAGATAAGAATAAGAATTTATTCGACAAAACACGCATAAGAACAAAAAGTTATAAAGACCCGAGTAACAAGTAACAATGAAATATTACTAACAAGAAGCTAATAATATGACCATATATGATATCATATCAATATGTATGATTCTGGAATAAGTCAATAACATTATTTAAACCATTATACAGGAGCTTTGGACACGTACAAAGCTAATCGGACCTAAGGTAAGGGAAATATCACAATCTCATTTTTATCCGAGATTGTTTATTCGTAAGTATTTACTGGGGTGTATTTTATCATCCACATCCATGTTTCATCAATATGTAATATTATTTCCATCCACCTACAATTGTTTAAATCCATTTTTACCCTTCGGTGAGTTTTTAGTAATACGTATGAAAGGAATCTTTTGTCGTTTTTCGTACGAGGTACTTTTTGACTTTTCCGACAAAAGTACGAAGAATGTTTTTTTTAACTTATACGGCATGAATGGATTTTTAAAACATTACTTCAAAGAAGCTTCCTTTACAAGTTTTCAAGTTTATTTTTAATCAACTTCTTTTATTTTAAAGTTGTATGACATGTTATGAAAGGATTAAAGATTTTGAAGTAGAAAGGATATTTTCCTCAAGAATGGAGTTCAAGTATTTTATCAAAATTATTTTCCATCTAAGATAATAAAAGGGTTCTGTTTTTATCCCAGTTATTACATTGATTTGATCATGTTGTGATGGAATTATTTTTATGAATTCCTTTATCTTATATGAATGGTTTTATGATGTCATGTTGTTTTAAGAATCCCATTTTTATTACATGAGTTATGCAATGATGTATGATTTATGATTTTGTGGCACACATAAGAAAGGATTCATTAAGAGATGGGTGGGACCTATATCTCCCTCCAATGCATTGGGTAAAGATTTTATATCTCATGAGATAGACATGGCTGGAACGGAAGGTTATTTCGGTTCAGTGATACAGGACTGAAACGAGGAGTGAACTCGGTTCAGAAAGGGACTTTGTCCACTAAGATAGTCTTGGCAATGAGTCATGACTAACAAGAAATGATTTTCCATGATTATGTGTGCATGCCACAAAGTTTCAAGTTTTATGTTATTATTATGGGGATCTCATTTTCACTTCTATGATTTGTTCCATGTTAAGATATTATGATCTCTTTTGCAGGTTGTGATTTTCAAAAAGATATGATATGATTTTTATTTCTTTTGTATACCCTTACTGAGCATTTGAGCTCACCCTTTTATGTTTTCTTTTCCCCAGGATATAAAGAAAGGTTTTAGGTAAAAAAAAAATGGAAGATCTTTACGGGAGATATTGAAGATCTTTCACCAGGATTAGAAGATTATGTTCCGAGTTTCCAAAGACACTAAACTATTACGATCCTTTAGTGTGTGTTTTTGTTATGTACTAAGTATTCCGCAAATGTAATGTAATGTCCATGTACGTCAGGATACGGGTCTCTACAGTTGGTATCAGAGGAAAGGTTTAGTCAACCTTTGGAAACTAGGATGTGAAAACGTTAGTGAGATCCCTAGAGATATTTCTAAGGTATGTCTAGGGATGTCCCTAGGGATAAGTATACGTATAGGTTATAGTAATAGAATTACGCTAACGATCATAGAATTAAACCTAAGATGTTGGATATTGAAGGTACTCCCCCTTTATTATGTTGTTTTCCCTAGCATGATTTTTGCCTCTCACACTATTCTTTTTGGGTTTTAGACGATGGCTGGAACCCGAAGGAACCGTGTTGATCAATGCAATGGACAATGCAATGATTGCCCTCCTGAACAAACAAATGTTATGGGAGATGGAGTGCAAAATCTTATTGCTATACTTACACAAGCTATGAATCATTCTGGACTTCCAAATGAGCAGAGAAGGGAACAATATTCTATTGAGTCCTTCATGAGGCAACGTCCACCTTCTTTCAGTGGGACTTCCGATCCACTTGTTGCTGAACAATGGATCAGTACCACTGAAAAGATATTTTTAGTTCTTCAATGTTCTGAACATGATAAAGTCATCTTAGCAGTATATCGTTTGGAAGGTGAAGCTGATCAATGGTGGAATCTTATCAAGAATACGAGGCCAAGGGATGAAATTGAGTCCATGGAATGGGACGAGTTCAAGAACTTGTTTTTCAGTAAGTACTTCCCTCGTATTCTTCGAACAAAGATGGAAAAGGAGTTTATTGAGCTGAAGCATAAGGATGATGAATCTGTTGGTATATATGAAGCGAATTTTACAAGACTTGCAAGGTATGCATCTGGCATTATCATCCAACCTGAAAGTAAAGTTGATCGATTTTTCAGTGGCTTAAAACCAAGTCTTCGAAGGGCATTAGCTATAAGAGACTTCAGTAGCTATGAAGAAATTGTGCGTTGTGCTATCAAGGTAGAAATGGAAGTTGGTGTTACATATCCATCTCATGGTTTTGACAAGAAACGAAAGATGGAGTTCAAGGAGAAATCTCATAATAATGGTGAAAAGAAGATGAATGTTTCCTTATGCACAAAGTGTGGAAAGAAGCATGGTGGAGATTGTCTTAAAGGAACTAGAAAATGTTTTAAGTGTGGAAAAGAAGGTCATCGAGCAGCTGAGTGTCGAAGTAATGGAAAAAGGGTTTCTAATGATGTGAATAAAGCACACACTGCAGAGAACGCACCTCCAACACTTCAATGCTTCAAGTGCAAGGAAATGGGGCATTATGCTAATAATTGCCCTAATCCAAGGGTTAGTGATGATCAACATGAGCAACCACTGAAGGCAAAGGACAAAGGGAAATCACATGCGATCACTATTGGCAATGTTGAATATGATAACGATGTGGTGGAATGATTAAGTGTTTATGTAATGGGATTCCAAAATAATGTTGTATTATGGAGTATTGGAATATTTATGTATTGGTTTAATGTGGTATTCAAAGTGATTGAGATATTTTTGGAAATAAGATGATATGCGCATAATGAAGGGAAAATAAGAAAATGAAATGTTTAACAATATTCATGAGCTCATGATTGATATAAGGACTAAGTGATATCATGGATTGAGTATATAGAATTTTGAGGATTTTGGTATGTGGAAAGTGTTAACTTTTAACTGCATTCATGTTTTCACTAAGGTATTCAAGAGAATACATGATTAAGGACTTTGAATGTTTAGAATGTGACCAACAAAACATATCTTATGATATGTGGGGATCAACGACAGTATTAAATCTCTGGTAATCGTTGTCACTATATTATGAGAGTGGACTGCAGTATTATGGATAAGCCTAAAGATTGAAATGGATTATGTTGGACATAAGTGAGTATTGTTTAAGGATCGAAGTTTTCTCGATATTATTGATGGGATGTTATAGTAATATAGTTTTAGAAAAAGGACAACCTGCAGGACGGGCGACAGCCCATCGCTTCGGACAAGGCTGTAGGAATCGAACCCACAACCGAAGTGCGACTGGCCTTTATCGCCTACCACTGACCTACAGGAAGTCCCTATTTAGTAGAAACTAGATTTATTATATTAAGCAGTATGATATATGAAGTATAAGTCCATTTTAGGAACCATATATGATTAATCTCACTATAGATCGATTTATGCATATAATTTTTGCTAACCTTTTGTTTGAGACAGATGGAATGACCCGTCATTCTATCATATTATCTGCTAACACTTCACGAATAACAAATTCAACTTCATTTATTTAAGAGATGAAGTGGAAATTGTTCAAGGCACGAACAACAGTGAGATTGTACCAAAATAAAGTAAGTATTTATTCTAATTCAAATTTTCAACTTTAGGGAAATGATCTTGAAAACCAAAAATGTTGTCCTAGTGATCTTATACCTGAGAAATCAGATGGTACCTTATATCATCACAAATTTATGGATTTGTGATTTTTGGATTTTCCATAGCCATGTTCTCTACCACTCTCCATCAGAACATGATGGTTAGATTTTTCTTCCATATCCATATTTTTACCTATGTGGAAACCCAACAATTAGTTTATTTGGGTAATCGTTACATTTCATACTTTAGTTTTTAAAGCCAAGTTTTGGTATTCCTTTTTACGATGTGGGAAACTTTCGAATAGAAAACCATTTATAACCCCGACGAATTTCGAGGGCGAAATTCATTTTAAGGGGGGTAGAATGTAACAGCCCCAGATTTTATGAAAAATATTCTTTTTAATTTTATTAATGTATTGTGTTGTACGCTACACCAAAAGGAGCTTGCACAACACGCATCCTTGACTTGCCTTGCATTACACGCAATCGCAACCTTCCTCGATAGTGTGTAGTACGCAATAACGAGTTTCACTAAACAGCGATATGCTATTAAAACTAGCCGTTATGAATAGTAATAACCACTTTTTGAAATTTTGTAAATTTTATTTTTCAAAATGGATTTCATTTTTTGATTCGGAGTATCGAATTTAGCCTAAGGTGAAATTTTGGTACATTTCGGATAACTTTCATATTCTGATGAATAGTGAAAATTACTAAATTATAATTAAAAACAACTTTTTTAATCGAAATAATTAATAGTGATAAATTATTAATTTGAGTGGTTTTAAAGTATATTTAGAATATATTTTTACAATTTAATACAATTTTGGTCATTGGACGTAATTTCACATTTAAACCTGACATAAACAAGTGTCAATCTTTTGATAGATATTGTTTCGTAAAAACACGCTATTTGTTTTAATAGCGGGATTTAATTATAAAAGTAATTAATTAAACCTCTATGTTATGAATTTGGTAAAATAGACTTCATTTTTGAATTCGGAATATGAAATATAGCTTAGGATGAAATTTTGGCATTTTTCTGAAAACTTTCAATTTTTGATGAATAGTGAAACCACTAAGTGGTAGGTTAAAAACTGAATTTTGCATAAAACTTAATTTTACCACTTCTGTGAATGGAATTTCGAAAATCCGAGAGACACGGTTAATATCAAGGACTAAAATGTGGTTCAATGAGATGAAAATAATTTTTGGTGAATAGTAACTTTTTACTTTTTTACCGCGGTTAATAGTAAATAGGGTAACTAAGGGTAAATATGATATTACTATTACCCTAACACATGTCCTAATTCTATTGGACAAGTGTAATTCGACCAAAAACAAACTTAGGAATAAAATATGACCATTTAGGCCCACTTGGATTAGATTAGGACATTTATTATGAATTTATTTAAAGAAGGGTTAAAATAGTTAAAATCAAAGTTTAATAAGTAAATCATTTTTAATATGGGGTTATACATAAGATAAATTCGATTGTAAATATTCATTAGAAAGCTAAAAGGATTTCCTACATGATGGTATTTTATTTGTAATTTTTAGACATCAAATAATTTAATTTATTTATGACACAACGATGATGCAGTAATTATCTTATTAATGAAATATTGACATAATTGATGTTATAAACACCAAAATAAATGTAATTTGAGATTTTTTATGAATTACACTAATTTTCTAGGTTACTATGATATATTAATGTTGATTTAATCAACTTGGTTCTAACATATAATTCTGTTATGACTTTCACAAAAATCATATATCAAATAGTGTCAAAATTGACACAAAATAGTTTTTAAATCAAATATTATATTATTAATTGTTATTTTATTCCTAAAAATCTAAGGTTCGGCCAAATGACTTAGATAAGGATATATATATTAATAATAAACAATTTGTGGTTCGTTTGGCATGTTATAGTAAGTTTATTAACCATATAGTGAAAGAAAACAAAAAGACACGGTAAAAGTTAAATTATTTAACTTAGAGTTAAATATAATTGATAAGGTTTAAAATAATATCCAAACATGTCTAAATTTGATTGGTTGATGAGATTACAACCCTATCTCATCTAATCTTCGAATATGAGTCATTTTTGGAGGTTTTTAAGTGGGGTTAGATTTATTATAAATTAATATTTTTAAGAATTCCTAAGGTGCCCCTCTCCTCCCTTATAAAAGGGCACCTCCTCCCCCTCCTCCTCACACCCATTTTGAGCACTCAAGCTCGGCCAAACCCTGCCATTTTCTCCTCTCCACTTTCCTAGAATAATCCTAGAGGTTCTGGTCTTCTCCAAAGACCAATCTTAGTTCCTTAAGTGGAGGATTCAAAGAGGCATTCCAAAGAAGAGGTAATATCCATTACCGATCTTTTCAATTTCTTTCTTCTTCAACTTCTTCTTCTTTAGTTGTTTCATGATAAAGTAATAACATCAGTATTACTTACATACGGATATGTTATTATAAATATGAAACAACCCTAATTCACCTTCTATCCATCCTACGGAAAAATGAAATCACCGCGCGTGCGTACGTACGGAATACCGTCTCCACGCCGTGGTGTAATCTATTTTCCACCATCACCTTACAAGGATGGGTATAATGGTGTAATGAGTAACTACATATGATTATTATGAAGTAATATTGATACTGAAATAATATATATATATACTCCAATACAATTCCACGATCATAGGAACGATATCATCACTCGTGCGTACGTACGGAATACCGTCTCCACGATGTGATGCGACTCGTTCTACATGATCTTCATTTCATAATGATTATATAAATGAATTGAATGAATGAATATGGTATATAATACACTAATACCATTCTGGAAATGAATTATCTATAACCTAAAGATAAGAATAAGAATTTATTCGACAAAACACGCATAAGAACAAAAAGTTATAAAGACCCGAGTAACAAGTAACAATGAAATATTACTAACAAGAAGCTAATAATATGACCATATATGATATCATATCAATATGTATGATTCTGGAATAAGTCAATAACATTATTTAAACCATTATACAGGAGCTTCGGACACGTACAAAGCTAATCGGACCTAAGGTAAGGGAAATATCACAATCTCATTTTTATCCGAGATTGTTTATTCGTAAGTATTTACTGGGGTGTATTTTATCATCCACATCCATGTTTCATCAATATGTAATATTATTTCCATCCACCTACAATTGTTTAAATCCATTTTTACCCTTCGGTGAGTTTTTAGTAATACGTATGAAAGGAATCTTTTGTCGTTTTTCGTACGAGGTACTTTTTGACTTTTCCGACAAAAGTACGAAGAATGTTTTTTTTAACTTATACGGCATGAATGGATTTTTAAAACATTACTTCAAAGAAGATTCCTTTACAAGTTTTCAAGTTTATTTTTAATCAACTTCTTTTATTTTAAAGTTGTATGACATGTTATGAAAGGATTAAAGATTTTGAAGTAGAAAGGATATTTTCCTCAAGAATGGAGTTCAAGTATTTTATCAAAATTATTTTCCATCTAAGATAATAAAAGGGTTCTGTTTTTATCCCTGTTATTACATTGATTTGATCATGTTGTGATGGAATTATTTTTATGAATTCCTTTATCTTATATGAATGGTTTTATGATGTCATGTTGTTTTAAGAATCCCATTTTTATTACATGAGTTATGAAATGATGTATGATTTATGATTTTGTGGCACACATAAGAAAGGATTCATTAAGAGATGGGTGGGACCTATATCTTCCTCCAATGCATTGGGTAAAGATTTTATATCTCATGAGATACACATGGCTGGAACGGAAGGTTATTTCGGTTCAGTGATACAGGACTGAAACGAGGAGTGAACTCGGTTCAGAAAGGGACATTGTCCACTAAGATAGTCTTGGCAATGAGTCATGACTAACAAGAAATGATTTTCCATGATTATGTGTGCATGCCACAAAGTTTCAAGTTTTATGTTATGATTATGGGGATCTCATTTTCACTTCTATGATTTGTTCCATGTTAAGATATTATGATCTCTTTTGCAGGTTGTGATTTTCAAAAAGATATGATATGATTTTTATTTCTTTTGTATACCCTTACTGAGCATTTGAGCTCACCCTTTTATGTTTTCTTTTCCCCAGGATATAAAGAAAGGTTTTAGGTAAAAAAAATGGAAGATCTTTACGGGAGATATTGAAGATCTTTCACCAGGATTAGAAGATTATGTTCAGAGTTTCCAAAGACACTAAACTATTACGATCCTTTAGTGTGTGTTTTTGTTATGTACTAAGTATTCCGCAAATGTAATGTAATGTCCATGTACGTCAGGATACGGGTCTCTACAAAGACTACATATAGAACCCTATGGTTGGATGAGACCTGAAGACTGCATCCTTATTGGCTTAGTGGGAAGCGGATCTGTGTGACCCAGCAGGCCCACGGTGGGGAGCAGTTCTGTGTGACTCGGCATTCCCCTAGTTTGATAACTTGTGTTGTGTAATTTTTCTTCATGCTTTTTGGTTTTTTCCTTTTTGGAACTCTAGGAGACCTACGAGGGTCTCGTGGTCTCTATTGAGTATTTACATATTCACCCCTACACGGGCTTCGCTCGCACCTTGTTGTGTCTGGTTTAGACGACATACAACGTTGATTGAGGTAGAGGGAGCTAGGATTGGGCAGTGCTTAGATCTGGACCTTTTTACGTGATGTGACGCAGGGAATACAGATCGTGAGCTGTGCCTATCCTTGCGGTAGGATCTGTGGTGGATGATCCAGGATCCGCCTTTCACTTTTTAGTTGTTTTATACTTTTTTCAGTCGTACTTGTACTATTTCTAGTAGGGATTGTATTCCAACCCCCTTTATTTTCAGCACTCTTTACTAAATCAGTTTACTTCACAATTGCTTTTGTTGAATTCTAGTCTCTGTGGTTGCCTCTTATTGCATTCTACTTCATGAGTTTGTACATGTTTAAAGGAAATGCTTTCCCATTTTAGGGATACACCTTTCGGTGCTAGTCGCCAACCCCTGGCCTATGGAAGGCAGGCTTGGGGTAGTCATGGCACGGGCCCCGGGGGACGGGTCTTGAAAAGCTACGAGATTATCTTCACAAGGCTTTCACATTACTCCTCTAGCTTTATCATGGATCCAAATGGTATGGTTAATAGATTTTTCGGTGGACTAAGACCTCATTTGGGAAAGAATATAGCCAACCAAGACTATGATAGCTATGAGGAGATTGGGCAGAGTGTGATGAAAGTCAAGATGGAGTTTGGTGAGAGTTTGTGGTATCATAAATATAATGAAAAGAAGAGATCGATGGAGCCCAGCTTAGGGAGGACCTATGATCAAGGATGAGGAGGCAAGAAAGTACAATTTCCCATGTGTAATAAATGTGGGAAGTGGAATTATGGGAACTTTTTACTCATGAGAGGAAAATGCTACAAATAGGGAAGAGATGTCCATATTGTGAGTATTTTTCATGGTGACATGAAACCTCAACTTCCAAACACTAAATAAAAGGGGAAGATGGTGTATTCCATTCCTGATGTCCATTGCATTATGTGTGGAAAAATTTGGCACTTTTCCGATCACAGTCCAAATATGAGGGTAGTGGAGGGGAAGTTCCATCAGCCTCAGTTAAGACCGAGGGAGATTGTTCCTGATTTTTCTATCAAGACAGCTGAAGTTGAATCTCCAAATGATGTGGTGACATTTACTCTTGTTGTTATCTTAAATCTAGCAAGTACATTAATTTTGGTTCTACACATTCCTTTATTTATTCCATGTTTGCGAAGAATTTAGAATCAACATACAATTTTCATAAAGTAGAGTTATCAATCAAGACTCCGGGAAGTATTATCCAAGAATCATTAGTGTTTAGAAACTCTATTATTTTCTTTATTGATCACAATCTTATCACAAATCTAGTAGTAATTTCAATGATGGAATTCAACATTATACAAGGGGTGGAATGGATCTCAAAGTATAATGCTATGATAAAATGCAGAAGCAAGGAAATCTCAGTAGTCTTGAATGGAAAACCTACAGTTATCTTCCAAGGAGAGATATCCCAAACTAATATTTTTCTATAAGAACCTCCTATATCATTCTTTATGGAGTTGATCGGCGAATAATAAGAAGTAAATGAGAGTTAGAGGATAGAAAATGTCTCCATCATCCTGCAACACATCGACATATTTTCCTAAGGAGCTTCCTGGACCTCCCCCAGAAAGAGAGGTAGAGTTACCCATTAAACTCCTACCTGAATCTCATATGATATCGTAGACCCCGTATAGGATGGGAAATGTGGAGCTGGAGGAGTTAAAAAAACAACTCCAAAATATTTTGGAGAAGGGTTTTATCTGACTGAGTGTGTCCCCTTGAGGAGAACCTGTTCTCTTTGTGAAGAAAAAGTATGGATCGATGTGGCTCTGCATTTATTATAGAGAACTAAATGGGATCATAGTAATGAACAAAAACCCTCTCCCAAAAATTGATGAATTATTTTCCCAACTTCATGGGGATCAATTCTTCTTTAAGATTGATCGTCATTCTGGTTATCATAAATTGAGGGTGATGAAAGAAGATATTCCAAAAACTTCATTTCGATCAAGATATGGGAATTATGAGTTTGTTGTCATTCTCTTTAGACAGACTAATGAACGTGTTATTTTTATGTATTTGGTGAATAGATTCTTTAAGTATTACCTTGATAACTTTTTGGTAGTTTATGTTTAGGATATTACGATATATTCTAAAATTCATGAGGAGCATGAGCATCATCTAAGGGTTATTTTGTAAACACTACTGAAGGAAATGCTTTTTGGGAAGTTCTAAAAATGTGAATTCAGATTTAAAAAATTTCTTTCTTGGGGAACATTGTTACAAATAAAATAATCATAGTTGACCATGCAAAGACAAAAGTTTTAGAGGAGTGGTCTCAGCCTATAACAATAACCAAGATTCGTAGTTTCCTTGGACTAGCAGGATATTATAGGAGGTTTGGGAAAAACATTTCACGAATTCCTAATCCATTAACCATGTTAACTCGAAAAGGGGTCAAGTTCATCTGGAGAAAGGAGTCCGAGGAAAGTTTTCAAGATATGAAGAAGAGATTGGTTACTGTACGCATGTTAACATAGCTCTCAAGTAGAGAATGATTTGTTATTTTTAGTGATGCATCTCTGAAAGGTATTGGGTGTGTCCTCATGAAAAATGACAAAGTCATTGATTATGAATCTCAACAGTTGATGACACTTGAGCAGAACTATCATACACATGATTTGGAGCTGGTTGTGGTTCTTTTTGCTCGGAATATATGGAGGCATCATCTTTATGGGGTGAAATGTGATATGTACACAAACCATCAAATTCTAAAGTATATTTCCACCCAAAAGGAATTGAACTTAAGAACATGGAGATGGTTGGAACTTCTCAAAGACTATGATTGTTCAATTCATTATCATCCTAGAAGAGAAATCCAAGTTGTTGATGCATTAAGAAGGAAAGACCCAGTTGTTCTTTCCCTGGTGATGATTCAAAGAGATCCTTTTTCAATGACCTAGTAAAGCTGGACATGGAAATAATAAGGGAAGGGACATCATGAAAACTAACCCAAATTATTTCTCAACTGTAATTACTAGAGAAGATCAAGAAAGATAAAAAAGAAGATCCTTTGTTAGAGAAGAAGTTTTAGGCTGTGACAGATGAGATGTTTCGTAAGTTCAATATTAATCAAGAAGGTATACTAAAATTTCGTACCAAACTATGTGTTCCATCTATTCTAAAAATAAAGAAGGTTCTGATGGATGAATCTCATAGCTCTACTTTCTCTATACATTCAGAAAGAAAAAAAAATTATAGGGACCTTCACAATAATTATTAGTTGGATAATTTGAAAAGGGATATTTATGATTACATGTCAAGGTTCCTGTTATGTCAGCAAGTGAAGACCGAGCTACAACTTCCTAAAGGGGTATTACAACCACTACCCATACCAGCATGCAAGTGGGATAATATCACTATGGAATGTTTCACTCGTCTCCTAAGAACTTCTAAGGGAAAAAATGTGATATGGGTTATTGTGGACCATCTCACCAAGACTGCCCATTTTATCTTAATTCAAAAATATTTATCACCTGATCAAATGGTGAGGATTTACGTGAAGGAAGTGGTAAGGCTAAATTGAGTTCCAGTTTCTATCATATCTTATCGTGATCCAAAGTTCACATCAAAATTCTTGAGGAGTCTTCAACATGTTCTAAGCACTGAATTGAATTTCAGTACAGCCTATCACCCCCAAACTGATGGAAAATATTAAATAACTATTCAAACACTCGAGGACATGCTGAGAACATACTCAATGGAATTTAAAGGTAGATGGGATCAACATATCCCTTTAGTTGAGTTCTCTTACAACAATATCATCCACTCAAGAATTCAAATGGAACCTTATGAAGATCTATATTGTAGGCAATCTAGAACTCCTACTTGTTGGCATGAAGCTGGTGAGAGAATGCTTCTTGGGCCAGATCTTGTGCAAGAGATGACGGAAAAGGTCCATGTCATCCAGCAACACATCAAGGTTGCTCAGAGTCGGAAAAATAGTTATGCTAACAACCGTAGAATGGACTTGGAGTTTGATGTTGGTGAAAAATTATTTATTTAGATTTCACCTTGGAAGAGAGTCATGAGGTTTGAGGAGAAAGGGAAGCTCATCCATAGGTGCGTTGGCCCCAATGAAATCCTTGACCGCGTGGGGGCAGTGGCCAATCAGCTTGCACTTCCTCCAAATCTATCACAAGTTCATGATGTCTTCCACGTATCCCTCTTGAGTAAGTACATACCTGACCCTTCACATGTACTAAATCCAAAGGTGGTACAACTGTAACATGACCTATCTTATGAGGAGCATTCAGTGGAGATCTTCGATCGTAGAGACAAGGTTCTACGCAAAAATACTACTCACCTTGTTAAGGTATTTTGGAGGAAACCAAAATGTGAAGAAGCCACATGGGAACCAGAGGAGTCTATGAGACAGAAGTACCCACACCTTTTCTCATCAGAGGGTACGAGATTAAATTTTGGGTACGAAATTTCATAAGGGGGAATAATGTAACAACCTGATCTTTTTAATAATATTTGTTTCCTAGATTTGTGTGTTATTTTATTTTATACTCAACAAAACTATATACTTTAATTAAAGAAGTGAGTGTAATTAAATGACAGCATTGGGTTTTGACTGTTATATGATTATTGGTCAATATCACCATTGGAAACTAAAATCTTAACGTTATAATTATTGTTTATAAATTCAAATGATCTCAGTTAATTAATACAGAAAGAAGAGTCGATGACATCATTTAGTAGGCTGGGGGTATATGAAGCCCATCTGTTGGAGATTGGGAAGGAGGTAACATCACTGGGCTTTTCTCTGGACCAAGCCCAAGTCGAACTTTAACATGTGAAGCTTGAACATAATCGCCTAAGGAATAATTTCAAGATGATAGAAATCACCACTTGAGCAACATTGTCTGAGCTACCCCAAGATTCAATCACCATAGCACACCTTACACTTTGGTCCTATGTAGGTGTTATAAGGGGATATGTAACGAATCCTTAGTTACTTTCTGCAATCTTTTTAAACAAATACAATTTTTGTATCTAATTATGGTAAAATTTGTGAATTTTAAATGTCTGGATAAAAATAGGATGAATTTGTTGAAGTTCCATATTATAGGTGAATTTTGGAAAAAATTGGTATTTTAAAATATTATTGTATTCTTTAAATAATTAATAATGTTAATTGATTTTCAAAAAAATGGTCTTCTAGAGTTATGTTCAGTAATAAATTTAGATTCTAATAAGATCAAATTATTTTTTAGTTAATAGTAATGTATGGATAGTTACATACCCATATGAATATTAATGAATAGAAAATCGACCAAAAAAAATTGAAACTTCACCCATGAATGTATAAAAACATTTCAGATATCTTAAATGTGAAAAAATGATCATTGCATAAGTTTTGGTAAATTTTTATGTCATAAACATTTTATTTACAATTTTATAATTAATTTAATATTTTAAAATGGAAATGTATTTTCATAAAATGTAATAATATATTTTTTCTTTATTGTCATATATATATACGATAATTTTATGGGACCTTGATTACATTCTTAAGGTGTTACAAAATGTGTTATAGTTTTAAATTTGTATTTTTGGAATAAATAATGATATTATTTAAAAATTAAATTAAAAATATTTAGAAAATTATTTTCATAAAATGGAGTTTATTTTTTAATTCAGATCATCGATACTAGTTTAGAGTGAGAATTTCGTATTTTTCTGAAACAGTTGATTTTTCAGTGAATAGTGAAAATACAGTTTTGAGTTTTGTGTTTTTAATGACAACATTGATGATATATTCATCATGTAATACATTTGCTATAATTGTGAATAGTAATATATGTTATTAGGTGTCCCATGTTTCAAATACCATGGGAAATAACATGGTAAAGGTCATGGTTTTTAAAATACCACCGGTGAGGTGTCCTTTAAAAATTAATTAAATATTCCCTTTTTTTGCTATAAATAGAAAGCTATTACCTCATTCATTTCATTCAAAAAACCTCTTCAACGATGTTATAGTACTTTTTCAAACCAAGGAGTCATCCCAAGTATCCCTCAAGCCCCCCAAGGTCCCAAACTTCAAGCTTTTGAAATTACTCTTCAAGGTAAGGGAACCTTCCACCTTCCTTTTTAGTCACGATTTCCTTTAAGTTTGGTATTCCAATTTCCATATTCTTATGTGGGGGAATGTTCTTATATATTATTATTACAATAAATTTAATTTCAAAATTATTATATACCATTTTTTCTCCCATAAATTTATATTCTGAATTTTTAAGTGACACCGTTAGGCTGCCGAATTTCCGTAAAAGAAATCACATCTTCTCTTTTCTTTTGAAATTAATTTTCATGCAGTATTTTATTTAAATATCTATACCATGATATTATTACTTTTTATTCTCTACCCATACATTATTATGAGTTTTTATTATTGGTTTAATCTGGTCTCCTCTCTTTTCAACATTTTCTAAATCCATGTTATATAGTCGTTATGCTGCTGAATTTTCGTCTAAAAATCTCTCTCTTTTTTTCTGAAGAAATTTTCTTGTATTATTTATGTGAATATCCAAGTATATCTGTATTTCCAAGGTTATTAATAAATACATAAAATTATTCTATTTGACTCTATATTTGACATATATATAACCCTCACTCCCTTTCTATGTGTTATAAATGACTTAACAATCATGTTTTGTAAGAACTTTTAAAACATCATGATTTAGAAATAAAACCCATTCATTTTATTCTCCAGGGGTTATTTATGAAATGTTTGATTATTATCTATTTGGATAAAATTATAGTTAATAAATATTATGGGTGTTCTCTGATATCACTCGAATACATTGGGTAAAAAATTTAATATCTAGAGATGACAAGTATCACGATACCTTGGTGAATAACCTTTGTAAATTTTTTATGACACCTTTGGATGAAACTTGGTGATATGTTCATGAATTTATAAGTGAAATGTTGTAGACAAATATTCATGTTTTGATTCATGTTATTTTTATTATGATATTTCTTTTTTTCCATTCCTTATGTCTTATGGTTTTCATCAAGTTCTTATTGATATCACAAGTAAACTGATTCCCTTTCCTTCCTTACTGGGCCTTTAGCTCACCATTTACTTTGATATATGTCTCAAGGTTATTGTATGTAGTAATTTTACATATGATAAACTTTTCATGAAGCTTTTTAAGGGGATTTAAAAGTTTGTTTTATGTTTTCATGTTTTATTGTTTTTCATTTCAATGACACTACTCTTTAAAAAACCTCTATTTGTAAAATGTAATGAAATGTTATGTAATAAAAAGGAGGGATGTAATAACATTAAATAACATATAAAAGATTAATAATCCCTCTCCTAACAACTAATTTAATTATTTAAGGCTCCCACCACAACTAGAGACCTCACACACCAAGTGGGTTGGCCAAACAATATATAATATATAAGGACACACCCCATTGGTGTCCCATGATGAGGTTAAAATATTCAAACCATGTTAAAGTGTTATAAAAAATCATGTAAGTTCAAAAAAATTAATTATATTATTTTCTTAATTTGATGAAATGATCGAAAATTCATGCGTGAAGAATAATAGAAACAAACTATTGGAAATTATAATTTTGTGAAAGAGATGTAGACTATAAAACTCATCTTAATAGAGTAAAACACATCTAGTATCAACCTATGATTAATTATATATAATTAGAAAATTTAATAAAAAACTAATGACATAGAACTAAGTTATAATATCCTACACCAAAATAGTGTCACCTATATTAAGGAAAATAGGGAAATGTTCTAGAGAAATAAATAACTCACTGACATAGATCAAATGATATCAACGACTCTCAAATGAGATGTTAGATGGAGGAATTACTTTAATACATATGAGATATTGGAGTATATCCAAAGTGGTAGGATGATGGGAGGAGATGATTGGATAAAAATTAAAGGGAATATGGTTTTAACATTCAAATTCATTAAAAAATGGTCATTTTCCATAAAAAATAATGGGTTCCACAGTTTAGTGACACAAGTTTCCAATCTATACGCCAACCATAAACCCTTAAGTATCCAAGAACCCCCCTCACATGGTAATGGAACATAGTTAAAACAAACCATTCATCGACATTTCATTTCACCTCTTTCATAAGGTCTGCAACACTGGAATGGCCATGAAGCCTATATTGTATGGTTTCATCAAACTAGGTGGCCCTAAAAAGAGGGATGGATCACCCTACACTTTTTACTCAAACTCTATGTATTAAGAAAGAATTTCAACTAATATTGTGTCTTATATTCCATTTACATACATAAGGGATTTTTGCTCTGTGAAAGCCTTAGAGACCTCCTTTTCCAAAATAGCACCACTAGGACGTCATATTAGGTCAAAAAAAATTAAAGGGTTATGTACTTTAAAGAAAACCCAGGATTTTACAATATAAGTGGAATTGGATGATGTACAATGAAAGGTGGTAAATGTGATTATGAAATTTAAGTTATTAAAGTAATTATATTTTCCATGTTCACTCTATCTTGATAGTGAAATAAATCCTCAACACTAAGAAAATGATCTTTATATAAAATTTTCATCTTATTACATTTGTTTCCAATGAATGCTTAGTCCTTTCACACATCATTGATCTATGGTTCATGGTCCTTAATTTTCTAGAATTTTTTAATCTCTTGTGATTGATGTTCATTATCACTCTACATCATTATTTGGACATCAATTTTTTCCACAGTTTATATATTTTCATTTCCAACTAATAATTTCTTATTTTGAAACTGTGTTATGTGTTATTCCAAATGACATTCATATATTCATTTTACACTTTTTAAGAGGAAGTTTTATTAACCCATTATAAGTTGTGGGTTTAAAAATGAATTTTCAAATATTAAACCCTTCATTTCAAAGAGAAATTTCAAATTACAATGATTCAATTTTTTAAATGGAGGATAATGTAACACCTAAATATTCTAAAATAACATTACGTTTGATTATGTACATAGTAATCAACAACAAACATTAAAGATCCATGAAATGTTATTCTTTTATAACAATTATAACAATTTAGTTGAATTATTGAATATGTAGAGAATTAAACAAGTAATGATATATATATATATATAATGTTCATAATTAATAAATATTTTTTTTATAAATTATTAATAAATAAGAAATCGTTTTTTATAAAAACAATATTATTCTCTAAAATACTTTTTGGTAAAAACCTGGGTTTTTTGTTTTTATAAGTGAATATTAAAATTATTTTATCAAAATTTTAGAAATTTTATTTTATAAAAATGAAATCATTTTTTAAACCGGTATATAAAAATTGTATTTGGGTGAATTGGTGGGATTTTCCAAAAAGATAGATTTTTTAGTAAATAGTGAAAATTTCAATTTGAAAAAAATCATTTATTTTCATTAATCCCCCCATTAAAATTTTAATTTTATATTAAATAAATTTAATCCTTAGATACTTATAATTATATAATCCGATACAGTGAAACCATCTTCATGTTTGATCTTGGTAAAAGTTCATTTTTTGGCTTAAAGACACATTTTTTGAAAAACAGTTTTCGATATGTTTTATTAATTTATATTAAACATAATTTATATCACCTATAGAAATTAGATTTTATGAACTATTGTTTTTATACATAAATTCAAATTTATCATAGTAAAAAAATTTATATTATTTCTGAATAATTTAATTTTTTTCAGAATAGTTAAAAAGTTAGTTTTAATTGGATAAATCACTTTTTATTATATCAATAAGATATAAATATTATTTAAAAAATTAATAATATTATTAAATTAATCATTTATGATAAAAAATTTAAATATATTATAATAAATAATTCAAAACATATATGTTATAATTTATTTTATAGAAAATATCAAATTCATTTTCAACATTGACAGTAAGCTTAATCAACACTAAAAAAGTAAAATTTATTCTACAAATGATAAAAATAGAAAATCAAAATAATTTCATGAATTTGTTTTAAATATTTTATTTAAATAATTATTTTTATTGATAATTTCGAACATTGAACTTATATAACAATAGTCTTACCAAATGCATGTATAATGCATGCTTACATATAGAAAAGTCAAAATGGATTATTAAATTTGTTAGTACGAAATATATAAGAGTAAATAAGAATATTGAAAAAATATAAGAGATTATTTTGAAATAAATTTTTTTATTCTAATATTTTAAATTATTAATAAATTTTAGTGATGAAATTATTATCTCAATTTCTTAAGTAACCCCAATATAGTGCTTGTGAAAGTAGTAGAAAATACATTTGAATGATTTTAAAGACTCTAAAAGTAATTTTATTTGGATTATTTAATGTGTCCCAATAATTTTATAGATAAATAAAACATATTGGGGGGTTTTATGGTTTATATTCTACTTTATTTCTTTCATGTTATTTTCAATGTCAAATGGTATGAATAGTTCTAAAAATGACATTAATGATATTTTACAATAAAGAATATTTTATAAAATGATTTTAAACACAAAAAATCATATATACAAAAACTATAATGTTATTTAGTTTTAAACATAAACCATGGTCCAATTTGGGTCACTTTTCTTTTTATATGAACATTTTTTACCCCTTAATAGTAAAGTCTTTGTTTGCATGGTAATTATCAAAAGTGTTAATTGAGGGTGGGGATAAAAAGGAGATCATTGTGAGAAAATAATATAAAGTTATCCAAATTTTATTTTTTTTTCAATATTTTTAGAAATATTTATATTATATTATAATATAAATAATATGGATCCATTTTACATGAAAATTAATTTATATTAATTTAATATTATGTAATTTCAAAATTTACCCTCCCCTCACTTATAAAAGGGCCCATCATATCCATAATTATTCTTAGTTTTAAAGTCTTATAGATTTATAAATACCAATCATAATGCCATCCTATATTCCTTCACCACATTTTGGATATCCTATTCTTACAAAAATACAATCATTTCTACAAATAATGTGTAAGTCAAAAGTGGTTTCCCAATGAAGGGTTATATCTCTCAACCAAGAAATCTCAATTTTATTACTTATTATAACTCCTATAAAATTATTATATTCATTATAAAATAATGAATTTAGTATCTAAAATAAAATGAATTCTTATTATGATTATGAAAAAACCATTATCCACCTTGTTTCCGTCACATAGTAAGAAAAAACATAGCTCGTACGTATGCATGGCTTATCATCTCCACATAGCATTATAATTCATTTTCATCATGACATTACAAGGATCATTATTATGATAGTTAAAAATTTATAAATTATATTTTTTATATAATAATTATTTCTGAATTATAATATCATATATACTATACTACCTTCAAATACGTTTGAAATCAAAAACTTCACTCACGCATACATATGGACTACCACCTCCATGAATTGATGTGAATCATTATTCATTTACATTTTACACAGATGATAATAAGGATATATTTAATTATATTATATTATATATGAAATAATTGTAATGAGAAAGACCTCTCTAGGCCATTACTTGGTAAAAATCTAGGTATTGTGTTTCTTTAGAAGGTCATAGTGGAATGTTTCCAGAGTTTTCCAAAAATTCAGTTTTCTATCAGTAGGTTAGGGTGTCAGTAGGTTAGGCAGTCAGTAGGTTAGGGAATCTATAGATCTGGGTTTCGGTAGGACATGGTGACAATATCTCATCTGACGGTAGCTCTCTGAACGATGTCTCATAGAATGGTGACTCATCACTAGTTACTAACCCAACGGTTGGTCATTTCCAGTTTTCCTGGTTTTGCAAGTTTCACCCTAGTTACAGTTGGAAACATGGCCATTATATGAAAGAATTGGAGTATGGTTTGTGTTTGTTGTCAATCCTCTTTAGAATTTCAGAATGTTTCCTATTAAAGTGATCATACAGTTCAAGCAGACAAAAATATTGAGGGTGGCACCGTTTCCCAGTGTTTGCCAAATTTTTGGGCCTGAAAATCGGAAAATGAAGACATGGATTGTTGATAAAAGGAGGTTCATGCAAAGAGGAAGTGGTGCATGAAAATGGTGGGATATGTGCAAAATATTTTAGTTTTGCGCGAAAAACAGCATGGTGCGCGAAATAGTGGAGCGAGGTTTTTCTCGCATTAGTGTTTCAGAATCAGAACGTCGAAAAATGGCAAAGGCATGTGCTACACGAAAAACATGGAGATTTTCATGAAAAACGGTACCTATGTGAAATATTACGCACATAATCAGAGGATTTTCACACCACATGGGGTTTTTCATGAGGGGGTCAGAGACGACTATAAATAAGAGGTGACCCCCCTCATTCCATACAGCTATAGACTCAAAGAAGATTCGAGTGCTGATGCACGTAAAAGGTTCCCGTAAAGGCAGTTGCGCGAAAAAGTGCAAGTTGCATGAAAAAGTCCGGGCTGTGTGAAAAATTCCAAGCTGCGCGAAAAATTCTGAGCTACGTGAGAAATTCCGAGCTGTGCGAAAAATTAGAGGTTGTGCGTAAAAAGTTGAAGTTGCGCGAAATATTTTTCCACGCGAAAAAAATTTAGTGCACACAAAAGTGAGAACTTGTGCACAAAGGGTAGGTGCTACGTGAAATCATCTGTGTAACCTGTTTTCACTTTTTGATTATCCGGATCAGTGGTTGAGTTTGTTCAAGAACATCAATTCAGCACTTCGATTCAAGTAGAGTCTCGTGCTAAGAAAAGACAAAGACTTTAATGCGAATCTATTGAAGAGACATTCACATCTATAAACTGACTGAGACCTCACCAAAGGCAGTGATCCAGGGGGAGTCAATGGGAGTAATCTGAGGGATACAATGGGCTATCTCTGAACAGTTATAAAGGTAGTGATCCTGGGACAGAGTGACTGTTCCCGAATCATTGTAATTCACAACTACTGAAGAATAGTGGAATTAGGTACGACTGAAAACCTATCGGCATCTGGTCCTTGGACGTTTCCCTTAGTGGTGAACCAAGTAAAAAGTGTTGTGTCATCTCCTTGCATGTGAATTTTTTATTGATTCTCATATCCATCATATAGGTTAAACTAGTTCCTACCAATGTGGAAATTAGATCCACTGGTTTGAAAGAAAAATTCGACAACTTGATTCACCCCTCCCCTCTCAGGGTGTCTCGAGGTCATATAGTTACATGTTTTTTTCATCGTTAAATGAGGAACCTATCAATGTTTGACTATTTTTCAATCTGTTTCCACCGTCTCCAAGGATATTAATTATATCTTAATTATTTAAAACATGCTAAGATATTCTAAACTGCCAAGCCATGTGGTCAAGGCCATGACCCAACCATTAAGTACATTGAAATCGTAGCCATGGTTTTTGGATCCTATCTTTTCTTAAACTGATAACTTCTCTTATTTAGACCCTTCGGTTTTCTCTTGGTGTACCATGAGTTTTTTTCCCTAGGATCTGTGAATTTGTGTTTTGGCATCCTGTATGGTTTTACTTAGAGTCTCCTATTCATGTGACCCTCTGTTTGGTGAAAGGAATGATAGTTGGTCACCAATTGTTCCAAGTATGAATTTATTATGTCTCTATTTTTTTGTGTAACATTTAGTGTGGGTATACTTGCGTCACCTGTTGATCATAGTTGAAACCATTTATTCAGTTAGTTGGAATAAAACCTTCTTGTTACCATAGTCATAACTGGGTTCTGGGAAGATGATGAAGTAGATTGCTTGTTTTATGTGTTTTCCTTGTCTTCCTATTATGTCTTGTTCAATTTGTATTGATTGGGAAAATCATGGCCCTTGGTGGCCTTTTTTTCACACCATGTTAGCTTGTAAATAATCTACAAATATAAATTCATTAATCAAGTACAACCAGTTAATCAAAAGGATTCCCCAGGATCAAACTTATTTTTTTGATCACCCCTGTTTATTAATGTACAATTAAAGAACCCTGTTAGAAAAATATGATTACAGTAGGCTTGTTGGTTTGGATCTATGTTGTTTGGGTGTGTGCTTTTTTTGGGGTTTGTGCCACGTGTATAATGTGAGATGATTTTGTAGGTAACATGGTTGTGGGTACATGGGTGGACAGAGGGGTTGGCACTGTGAGTGGGGCGTGGTGCGTGTGTGCGGTGGGGTTGCTGTGTTGGTAGTGGTTGTTTTGGTATTTGGGTATTAGGTTGTATATGATGAGAGATGGAATCTCAGGTTGAGAAATTAATTTATTATGGAATGGATGAACTTTTAGAGTAGTGGGACTACATCTGGGCTATGTTATGGTTGTTGATTAGTGTTGTGGAGTGGGACTACAATCTGGTTGTGTGCAGTTTACATAGTGGGACTAAAATATTTGTTGGGTAAGGTTGTGGTTATTAGTTACTTGGGTAGGTATGGAATGGATAACTGTTTCATTAATAAAAATGGATATTTTTATAATGAAGCAAGTGAAATTATTAATAAAAAATGAATAATGTGGTTTAATAAAATTTGTGTGCATGTAGGACTAATAAAAAGGGTAGTTTTGTGTGGGATAGTTGTTTGTCTGGAACCCATGGGTTGGGATGAGTGTTTTATTACCTATATGTATAAAATTGTAATTCCTTTTGATTTATATATTCACCCCAAACATGTTGATCACTATGTGATGAACACCCCCATTTCATGGGGGTGTCTTTTTCAACATCCTTGTGGGTGGATGGATAGATGGTTTCTGAAATTTTCCCTGCTCCCTTTTCTAAGAATTTATCACTCAAGATTTTTTAGGCAGGAAATAATCACTTGTGGTTTATTACCATATTTATGGTATATGTGTGGGAGGTGGTCTGTATCTTAGGTGTCCTTGAGATGAGGCCCAAGTGTTTTCGGACAATAAGTGTGGTGGTTTTGGCCCAGGTGTCTGTGGGAATGAGGTTCTGTGGTTGTGGAATAAGTGTCTTTGAGAGGGATTTGTGTGGTTTGTGGCTCAGGTGTGTGTTGGTGAGTTATGAATGCAGGTCTTGTTAATGAGCATGGTGGCTTCAGGATTTTCGTTGTTAGGGATGAGCATTTAACTAGTGGGAATTGGTGTGGGGTACCCAAATATCAATGTTCTTGTATTATTACTCTACATGAGTAGCGTTATTTAGTGTGTGTGTGTGTCGTGGTGAGGCTGGATTGGTTATTATTCCTTATTAGGTGATTTTTAGGTTTTTTTGTTTTCTCACAAGGGAATTAGTATGTCCTCCCACTTATGGATGGGTGAATTTGGTTTTTCACACAAAGTATACTTTTATGCTCACCCTACGCATGTAAAACAATTTTCAAGATTTCAAAAGAACTTAAAGGAACGTGGTGTACATTACTAGCTCCGACGCTGGGATAGTTGTAGTGCTTCTTCATAGACATGTTTTTGGTACTTTACATTGGTGTTTTTTGTACTTTGTAGCAGTTTTGTTTAAACATGCATGCGGTTTTTTTCTATTTCTTCTTATTATAAAATGTTTAGAGTTGTTGGGTTTTACCATCTTTTCTCCCGATTTTGTTTTCATTAATAAGGGAAATTCCTCCCATCTTGTGTGAATTTTAACCTACTGTTTGTGCAAGTCTCAACCCTGTGGCCTACTAGAGGTGATCCTCGGGGGTCATTATCTCTCGATCATATTAAGGAAGGAAGGTTATGGCCCTTTTCCATCCCTTCCTTTATCAGGAATATAGCAGGTCGTACCATGATGGTATTTGGGGAAGGATTAGATATCGGATGGAGTTTGGAGTTAGGCACAATGAGGACTACATGTCATGTTAGGGAAATAGGGTTAGGTGATCATGGTTAATGACATAGGATTGGGAAGATCAGCTAGAAAATGGGATTTTAGGCTCCCCTAGTGATATGATGCAAAATATTCTAAGCCTAACGAATAACCTAGTGAAACCACACTGATTGCAGGGTAGAGAATATAGGAATGGTACATACATCATAAAGAGTTTTTTTCTTATTTTTCTTGGGATTTTGTTAAAATTTAAAATAAATAACTAGTTGAGATAATTTCTCAATAAAATTCCATACTAATCTGGAATTGGAATTCCTTATTTATCTTTTTAGCTATGTAACTCAGATGTCGTCCACATGTGTTATGATAAGTGGAGGCTCAATAGGCTTACTTGGTCGACCAAAAGAGGCTTCAACCAATGGGAGTGGATGATCAGTGGTTGAAGACCCTTCATTATTTCTACAAATAGAGTCTGGGAATGTTGGAATGTAGTGTTTTAATTGTTGAGAATGAGAGTTAGCCTGAGGAGCTGGTGATCACCTTCACCTTGATCTGAGCACTGATAGAGTAGTGGGTTCCTCTAGCAGTGCTCTAGATGAAGGGATAAGTGTGTCATTTATGGATTCTTTACCTCAAGAAGTGGATGGAGACCTATGTTCTGTGGGTCATCTTCGAGAAGGAGTTTCGGGAGGAATTCCTTTCTTCAATGATGAGGGTCGAGAAGAGACATGAGCTACTCTCCCTCCAATAAGGGAGTATGTTAGTGAGGGAACTAGGATCAAGATTAATTATATACTACGCTTTGCTTCAGATCTCATTATGGATGAGTATTCTAGGGTGAGATGCTTGTAGGAGGAATTCATCCATCCCTCAACTATATGGTTACTCGCTACAGACTTACAAAAGACATAGAAGTTCAAAATAAGGATAAGGTAGTGGAAATGAGGAACTCGTGAGGACTTATAACTCATGAGGGGAGCCAACCGGGTTATTCAAAGGGGAAGGCCATAAGTAGTAAGTCACCAGAATCATGGCCTACCCAGTTTTGGCCAGCAAGTATTCAACCCTCAAATATTCAGTTCTGAACTTCTGGTCCTCACACTTTCCCTACATGCTTGGGGTCAAGGTGTTTTTAGGGGGCCATGGCAACCTTTTGGTTTAGTTCCTGACTCAAGAACAATATTATGAAGGTATATAGGCTCATTTCCCACCTCAACATCAGTTTCTAGAAAGTAATTTCCAGATTTAGGGACTACAGGCTCACACTCCACCATGGAAAGAAGAGGCTGGTGGGTACTGTAGGTTCTGGGCACAATAGAAGCGCGTTGGTGGGATTTCCCAACTTTAATTTTAGCATTAAACAACGTTCAATCCGAGATCTGTCACGATATAAAACGCCGGATCTTCAGAATGGAACGAATAATGAAAAAGAAAATAAGAGTCCTAGAACCATTGAGATAGGATCATCATATGTTGGTTATAATTAATTTAAATAATTCACAAGAATTAACTCAGTGGAATTATTTCTTCATTGATGTCTCTGGTCACGATCCTTTGATCCATCGTTGCGCCATAGAATCCAAGTATAGGATTCCTCTAGGGGTGATCCACACGTGCTCCACGTATCTCTGGACGTCGCCGAAGGGATCTCCGGGTGCTAGCGTGAAAGAACCATCGCTTGCGATGTCCGCCTTCGACCGCCTTGATCCGGTGGAGGATCTCGATCTCGTAACTTGAGGGTGTTCTTGGTGGAAAGGGAATTCTTTCTTGGCTTGAGAGTATTTCCAAATCCATTGTGCACAACCAAATAATGTCTCTTTAAAAGTGTTGGGGCTGTGAGGATATTTATAATCGGTTTTGAGGTTAATAGAGTTATGAAAATAAATAAACACATTACGCCTTTTATTTATTTAAATAACTCTTATTGAAAACCCCCATGTTGAATCATTAATTCCTTGACATGCTCCCATGCTGATTATAATAAATATCATTTAATAAAACAATATTATATCCTCAAAATCCTGACTGGAAAACTACACGGTGTGTAATAATTAATACATGGTGTGTACTTTTTTTCCATAAAACTACACGGCGTGTATATTTAATATACACGGCGTGTAATTTTATTTTCCATTTTTCTCCACCACATTTATTAGACCTTGAGTAATGACTATTTATTTCTTAAATAAATGTAACTGCATTACTCGCTAATAAATATATTGTTTTTCCCACAATATATTCTCTCGAATAACTAGTGTCGAAATAAATGCGATCAGGTATCCATAAATAATTATTAAACCACAGTCGGGAATAATATTTATTTTACTTGTTAAATTAATATTTAACTGAGATACATGTACACACTTAGTGTGTGACCCTCTAGGACTCTTTCTCAGTGGCATTAGGCGGAGCCTGCCTAATGTCCAAGGTTAGCGTCTTGCAACACGCCAAGGCACCCATAGAGAAAGAAGTTAACGCCACAATGACATGTCACCTCCAAGGAATTCTTACCGTGTAATATAATCCCTTTGTCTCAATATCTTGAATCAAGTGGGTTGCATGCTAGTTCCATCAACCCATGTGCTCGATTATTCTTTCTTTGACTTCCCAGAACTGAACTCGCCCATACCTTACCATGGCCATGGATTTATTTAGGCTATATCAATTCCATCAAAGGAACTGAGATATCTACTTCCATTATGGAACATAAGGGATAAATCCTTTCTCGCATTATCTATTAATGCAGTATTACTCGTGACGCACCCAACGTATCCTGCCTCGCCGCGAAGAGTGTGTCATCATAGTTTTCATCAATACATCTAAGTGCGCGAGTTGTAATACCCATTAATAATAATCTTAAAGTCTATGGACCAATACACACATCTGTAGATAGGAACATCCAATGAAACTATGAAATGTGGATTTCCTACTGGCGGGTCTCGTTCTCATAATATCCTCCTAGATATTAGCAAGGGCGCACACCATGAGAAGGTGCCTCAATGTTTTATGAGTCCTCACCCCTAATGGCCTGTATTATTTGTTTCCCTCAAATAACATCATCCGGCCATAGAACATATATTCAAGAATAGTGTTATGGAACTTTCGGGTTCTCATCATAGTAGGGATCCGCTATGACCCTTTAATGAAGCAACTATCCTTAGAACATTATCACATGCATTGTCACGCAGGAGAACAAACAATATGTGATAAGGATTTTATTAATGAATAAAGTACCAAGTAGTTGGTTCTAGGACACCAACTCCAACAAACACTCATTTGTACTAGAGCCAACTGCTAACAACCTTTAACCCGCAAGATCTCATATGATATAAATGCTTCTGTTGAGATAGGCCTTTAGTCATGGGGTCTGCCACGTTCTCTTCCATGGACACTCTTATCACTGAAACTTCACCCCTCTAATAGAAATCCATCAAGAGGTGATACATCCAGAGTATGTGATTTGTCCGTTGATGTGACCTTGGTTCTTTTTCAAGACCCACCATTGCAGTATTATCACAATACAATGTAATGGGATCTTTACTTCTATGCACCACATCAAGATCCTGGAAAAAGTTCCGAATCCAGACAGCTTCCATGGCTGTATCCGAAGCAGCTATATACTCGGACTCCGCTGTAGAATCGGAGACAACTGGATATTTTGAACTCTTCCAGCTCACAAATCCTCCATTGAGACAGAAAACATATCCAGATTGTGACTTTAGATCATTCTGATCTGGCTGAAAACTAGCATCAGCATACACTCTGATGACAAGCTCCTCGTCTCCTCCATACACCAGGAACATATCCTTACTTCTTCTCAGATACTTAAGGATAGTCTTAACAGCAGTCCAATATTGTTCCCCTGGATATGCTTGATATCTTCCTACCATGATCAGTGCATAGGGAACATCAAGCCAGGTACACAATATGGCAAGCATGATGGATCCTATAGCCAAAGTGTATGGGATCTTACACATTCTATCTTTCTCTTGTTGCGTCCGAGGACACATTTTCTTAGAAAGATGTAGGCCATGTGACACTGGAACCAATACCCTCTTGGATTGTTCCATACTAAATCTCTTTAGTATCTGGTCAATGTATGTACCCTGACTTAGTCCAAGCAGCCTCTTGGATCTATCATGAATGATCTTGATCCCTATAATGTAGGTTGGTTCTCTTAAGTCCTTCAGGGAGAAACACTTGTTCAACCAGTCCTTAACTGATTGTAAGACTGGTAAATCATTTCCAACAAGTAATATGTCATCAACATATACTAGTAGGATAACGATCACACTCCCATTAAACCGCTTATAAACACATTGCTCACATTCATTCATAATGAAACCAAATTCTTTTATGGATTCATCAAATCGAATGTTCCATGACCTGGATGCTTTCTTCAATCCATAAATGGATTTATGCAACATGCAAACCCATTTGGCTTCAACTGGTGTCACAAACCCTTCTGGTTGTGTCATATAGACAAATTCCTGAAGGTTCCCGTTAAGGAATGTTGTTTTGACATCCATCTGCCAAATCTTGTAGTCATTGTAAGCTGTTATGGAAAGTATTATTCTTATGGATTTAAACATGGAGACTAGAGAGTCAATTCCTTGACGCTGTCTGAATGTTTTAGCCAATAGCCTTGCTTTATAGGTGATAAATTGAACTTCCATGTCCAGCTTTCTCTTGAATACCCATTTGCTTCCAACATTCTTTACATCAATTGGCTCATCAACCAGAACCCAAACTTGGTTCTGATACATGGAATCCACCTCATAATTCATAGATTCTAGCCATCTTGCAGCTTCTGAGCTTTCTACTACTTCCTTGTAGGAGAGAGGCTCATTATTGTCAAACTTGCTCCCACTATCCTTCTTAAGGATGTGCTCCCTCTCAAGAAAGATGGCTTTTCTGGCGACAATCACTTTCTTTTCTTGAGGGTTATATAGGTAATATCCTTTAGTTTCATTGGGATATTCTATAAAGATACACTTTGTGCTCCGGGGTGCTAGGTTTTTGCCTGATAAGGCCTTAACAAATGCCTTGCATCCCCATACACGTGTATGCGAAAAAATGGGTTTCATTCCACTCCATAACTTAGAGGGAATTCCATTTTCTTCCTTAGTTGTTACTCGGTTTAATGTGTATGTTGCAGTTTGTAATGCATACCCCCAAAAGGATAATGGAAGATCCACATGACTCATCATCGACCTCACCATGTCCAACAAGGTGTGTTTCCTCCTTTTTCTAACACCATTCCACTATGGTGTATAAGGAGGACTGACCTGAGATAGAATCCCAGACTCCCGTAGAAGATTGATGAACTCTTGGTTCAGATATTGTCCACCTCGATCCGATCGAAGCTTATTTTTCTTCTTACCAAGCTGATTCTCTAATTCATTCTTGAATTCCTTAAATTTTTCTAAGGCTTCTGACTTATACCTCATTATGTAGACAAATCCATATCTACTCAAATCATCAGTAAAAGTAATGAAGTAAGAATATACACCTATAGCTTCTACTGGAAATGGTCCACATACATCTGTGTGTACCAATCCTATAAGCTCTGTGGCCCTTTCACCCTATCCACCAAAAGGCGTCTTGGTCATTTTACCTTATAAACAAGCATGATATCTATCAAGTGGTTTTAGCTTAGTAGAGTCTAAATAGCCATCTTGACATATCTTTTTCAAGAACTTCTCGTTTACATGACCAAGGCGGTGATGCCACAACTGGGTGATGTATGAGTCATGTGAGTTTGTTTCATTATCGATTTCCAATACTTGGTTTTCGTAATTTAATACATACAAACCATTATTCAAATGTGTCATACCATAACATACATTGTTCTTATAAAAGAGACAACCCTTATTTCCAAACATGAAAACAAATCCATCCATATCCAAACAAGATATAGAAATTATGTTCTTGGTAACACTAGGCACAAAATAACAGTTTTGTAAAACCAAAATCATGCCAGTTGGAAACGAGAGGTGATAGTCGCCAATAGCCAACGCATCCAACCTTGGCGTCATTGGCAGCTCGAAGATCCATCTCTCCTCTGGTGATATTTCTAAATCTACTTGGTTCCTGTATTTGAATATAGATGTGAGCCCCACAAGCTGTATCTAATACCCAATGAGTAGAAATAGAAAGAATGCACTCGGTAACAAACGCAACATTAGCATCCCCATGCTTCTGGGTGTAGTTCCTCTTCTAGTGGCCCTGCTTGCCACATGATGAATGTACTTCCTCCCGTTCCTTGCCCTAACTCTGGATATTCCCCTTCTTAGAGGGATGGTGCCCGGGGGCTTCAGACCATTTAGAAGTCTTTGGCACCTTTTCCTTGTCATCCCTTTTCTTGTTCACCATAAGGACCGCGGGTTTGTCATGCCCCGTGTCCTTATCTACCTGGAAAATCAAGGTCATAAGCACTGATAGACTCTTCTCATTTCTTATCATATTATAGTAGACAATGAAGCTAGATAAGGTCTTGGGAAGTGATGATATGATGAGATCTGTATGAAACTCATCCAGGAATTTAATCCCTAAGATGTCCAGGTGTTCAATTTAGCCAATAAGATTTACTACATGAGGCCTAGCTGGCGCAGACTCTCCAAGCTTAGCTGTAAACAAAGCATTGGAGATATCATACCTCTACTTTCTCTACTTCTCTTGGTAGATATCCCTAAGGTGAGACACCATTCTATACGCGTCCATGTTTTCATGTTTCTTCAAGAGCTCATTAGACATGGATGATAGAATGAAACAGTGTACACCTGTGGCATCATCCATGTGTTTCATATAGAGAGATAATTGCTCATCACTAGCCTCTTTCCCAGGCGCAACTAGAATAGGCTCTTCCAGCACATACTGTTTCCTTTCGTGGTGAAGGATGACGCGTAAACTCCTCTTCCACTCTTGGAAATTGGTGCTGGTGAGAAGGTTTTCTTTTTCGAGTATGGTTTAAAATGATATGTTTGAATTCATCTTCTTGTCATTTCTACAAATTAAGATGATAAAAGGTTTAGTAATTTATTACAAAACTAAGACAAATAAATACTTATTAGTCTCCCAATATTTTAATGAAATCCAATAGCCCTCACCATTGATTTCGGAATATTCTGTAGCCTGAATATTCTAGTGGCATGGATCAATATTTCCCTTCGCATTACCCCAACTAGGGTTGGTCAAGCAACATGAAGAGTTTTAGGTAGGCATTCCAAATTCTAACGGCATCAACTCACAGCTCCTTGATCCGCTGAGTGGACTCCCCAATCCTGAAATCATTTTATTTTGGATTTCCTCAACCTTTGCCTCTTGGTCACACAAGTCCTGATGTGGCAGTCAACCCTTGATGTGAACCAAGTCAAGTCAACCCAAAACCTTGAATTAGAATTCCCCGATAATTGAAATCACCCCAACTAGGGTTGGTCAAGCACTTTGAACTATGGTTTGATTCTAACCAAGATTATGGAAGGCTATACCGACTTAATATTTATTTTGATGGATTTTATTCTTATACGTAAATTTCCATTTTATTATCTTTGATTGCATGCTTTTTAATATTAAGTGGGATATACTTAAGTGATTAACCATGTCTAAGATAATATTTACGTATAAGCTGGTTTTTATTTTAGTTCCATCTTGCATGCTCGTTTAATTCATTAATTGTGTGATTATGAAAACACACCCACAATAAAAAAACCATGCAACTGACAGAAATAAAATAAATGGTATGATCATGATCTTTTTCTATTGGTTAGTTTATCTAGCGGTTGATAAACTAACCCAAGACCTAGGGGAGAAATACCTTGAACCTTTTGGGTTCGTGTTTACAGCTTTCCACTTATCCACCTTTGTATCTCCATGGATTGGTTTCACATTGGCTCCTGACTTGAGCCGCCTCCACTAGCTTGGGATCTTCATCCATTACATATGCATTTATCTAAAATAATTATTTTGTCACCAAACATGGTCCTGGACAAAATGGAATATTATGTTGTGTACCAACTTGCACAAAACAGAAAAATAATATTTATCACCTCATAAATAATTATTTTATCACCAAACATGGTCCTGAACAATTCTGACTACTCTTTAATATATTGGACCCCTAAATAAATATTTTATTCTCTTAAATAAATAATTTATTCACAAACTATTAAATAGAAATTTATTAAATACTCAATAAAATAAATAAATATACCATATTCACAATCTGGTAAATAAATATTTATTTTATTTATGCGATCCATATTACTTAAATAAAATCATTCATTAGTATTGAGAATATTTTTTATTCTATTAATTAGATTAAAATAGAATTTAATCAACACTAACAGAAACACTTGGTTTGTGACCCTATATGATTATTTCTCATTGGAATTAGGCGGTCTTGCATAAAGTCCAGGATTACTATCTATAAATGAGTCAAGGAATCCAAGAGAAAGAACTTAACGTTTCAGTGATGAGATCCACATATAAATGCTCACTATGTAATATAATCCCTTTATCATAATATCTCATTAAGAAGGTTTCATGATGGTGTCATCAACCTATATGCTCGATAAATCATTGTTTGACTATCTGAAACATACTCATCGCTACACCATGGCCATGGAATTTAGGGTGACAGATCTATTTCAATAAAAGTGTTGATATATCAACTTCCATAAATATGGAAGGGAAAAAGAACTCAATGACTTACCTATTAATAATATTTCATTTGTGATGAACCAAATGTACCATAAATCCCTTTAATATATGGCGTGAAGGTTTTCGGTCAGAAAATATATGTGAGTGAGTCATGACATGTATTAATGACAATATTAAATTATAAGGACCATTATACACACTCACAGATAGGAATATTTTTTGACACCAATACATGCAGAATTCCTACTAGAAGGTCTGTTCTCATAATCTCCCATCTTGGAGATTAACAAATGATAACTTCATGAGAAGAATCCTTTTATTCTTACCAGTACTCACACCTAACGATATATATAATATGTTTCCCATCATAGTATGTTATCCAACCACTAAATTATATTAATAATATTTTAATAACACATCAAGGTTCTCATCATAGAGGGTAACTAGTTTGAATTTAACAATGGGATGAACAATCTATAACATTATAAAAATAATGTAATGTATAACAATGAATAATATATAATAATATGTTTAATTTAATATTTAATACATCAATATTCATGTATCCAATGTGAAAACTTTTGATCTAGGAAACAAAATCTAAGACAAAGTTGTTTTAGAAGTTAAATAGTTGTTCTAAGAGACCATTATATACTGGTTGTACTAAATAAAAAATACTTTCAGATATATTGAAGATATATAAGTTGAAATTTGGATACAGATGGTGTGAATCCATCTTTACAAAAATACTTTGTCTACTGAATGATATACTACTAGAAGAAAATTAACTACCATGTCAAAAATATGATTCTAATTTAAAATTACATTCAATGGGAGTTCACACTAACAAAATAAATGTATTCCTAATTATTTCATATTGGTTTTCATGTACGGCGAATCCTTCATAAAATTCCTAATGTTTAGAACAAATCGATATAATAAAACTGAATGAATTCCTTCAAAATATGTATTTTTATTTCCTATCATTCCAAAGTTTATAATACTATATGGAATTCATTAAAACATGATAAAATTGACATTTCATGAAAGTACAAGATTTATACATGGGAACCTACCTGATTTAGAATATTATCCTCAGTGGAAGAAAACTGATTATGAGAATCCAGAATTTGGAAATGAGATGAGAAACTGTTGTCTTTCATTATCTACAGATGGAATAAATTTATTTGGTGTATAGATTATTTCTAATAGTACATGGCCCATCATTATCGTAAATTATAACTTTTGGCCATGTTTATACATGAATCACAAATACATTATGTTGTCTCTACTTATATATGTACTAAATAACTCGGTAATGATATTGAGGTATATTTGTCTCGATTAATAGAAGATATAAAATTGATGTGGGATACATGTGTTACAATGTATGATTATAATATAAGTGAAGAATTCACATTGAATGAAATTTTATATTGGATGATAAATGAATTCCCCTCTTATGGAATATTAGTAGGTATAACATAAAAGAATATTGGGGGGTACCATTTGTGAAAAATGAACATACTCACTTTAGTTAAAACATCCCTTGATCACTGTGTTTTTCGAAAATCCAAAAATTTAAGCTTGACCACATAAATAATTATATGGGACTACAACATTCAATGGTAATATCGAACAAGTTACAACACCATCTCTAATAACATGCTATTAAATTTTTGATAATTGAAATATATTGACACTATTTTCTAATAAATCATTTTCAAAAAACCATATGAATTCAGTTTGGAAGAAGATATCAACTTTATTTGAATTATCGTATTGGAATTTTTTAAATTTAAAACATTTTCTTAATGTCATGTATTTTGAAAAAAAATTATTTTATAGTGTTTTTGGAACATTAATAAAAGTTTCAAGAAAAAGGATAAATGAAATCAGGGCTAGGTAAAAATTTATAGGGATAGGGATAAGGGAAATAATTTTAATTTGTAAAGGGTAAAAGGTTCAGTTTTGATCCCCATGCATCTTACACTATATATATATATAAGAAAAGGTTCAATTTTTTTTCTTTAATGGTGTAAAACTTTCACAGGGTTATTGTTCAAAAGTCAAGAATGTCATGTTAATGAATAAATTGAAGTAAAAAGAACTAAAATTAAACAAATGTCATGTTTTAATGCAAGATTTTATGACTACTGATTTCCAATGCATTTTATCTCAAAATCTCTTACATAAATTAATCTTACACACGGTGTGAATGGAATGACTCCAAGTACGTATTTTTTATTTAAAATTGAAAATAATTTTAGTAAAATGGATAAACGACCTACTCAAAACTAAGAAAAATCATTCCTATTGTTTTTATAATTTATGAAAATGATTCATAGGTGATTTTTGATTTATAATATTTATCCTCTCATAAATCTGGTACATGATGTGCCCGATATGACTCAAAGTGTCCGTTATCATTTTAAAAACAATTAGGTAAAAAAGTGTCACTCACTAAAAAAATTAAACATGATCATATTTTTGGGATAATTTAGTAAAATGATTGATAATTATTTTGTGACATGTCAGAATTAGTTTCACATAAAACTTACACCTGATGTTATCAATATAAGTCATAGTGTTTGATTCCAGTTTAAAATGACAGTTTAGTAAAAAATAAAATTAGCTTATAAAAACAAATAAAATGCATTAAGATTGTTTTTATACATTATGAGAATGATCCATATGTCATTTAAGGTGTTTAGGAATCATTATCACCACAATCTGATCCATGTAGTGACCGGTATGTCTCTATATTCATCTTTTTAATTAATATTTACATCATTTATGTAAAATGGAAAAATGACCTACTCAAATCTAATAAAAATAATTTGGATTATTTTTATACATTAAAAAATTGATCCATAAGTAATTTTAGACATGTATGAATTATCCTCGCCTCTATTCGACACATGATGTTCCTAGTATGACTCAAATTATGCGTTATCACTTTAAAATCAACATTTTTTTTCAAAAAGTTCCAATCAAAGAAAAAATATCAAACATGATCAGTATTTATCATGTAATTGTTTAATTAATTTTAATTGAGATAGATCTTAAGTACAAAGGATTAATGTTGTGAGGTGTAAGATTCATCCAAAACTCAATCTGATACACAGTGTTTCGTGGTATGACTCAGAGTTCAGTTTAAAATTAACATGTTCTGTTAATTGATTTCTGTATATTATTATTAACTTATGAATTTTTTATTAAATAAGTGTATTGTTTTTCTCGAGAAAGGGTTGTTTGTTCAGAAATAGTATGATTCCGTGTGATGATCAAAAGATAAAATATCATTGATGTTTTTTAGTGTATGTAAAAAAGTTTTACTTAAGTAGTTTTATAAATGAATGTTTGAAAGGATGATAATATTGTGTCTTTGATTGTATTTATATTATAAATTTAATTTCATTAAATTCAATATTAGTACTTTATTTTTTTTATATGGTTGTGTTTTTAGTATTGTGTTGTGCTGTTAAAACACATTGCACCGGTGCTGTAGTGTGTTGTTACAACATTTTACAATATGACCCTTTATCAGTGCTTTAGAAAGAGCTAATAAATGGGCCCTTTATCAGCACTGTTTAAAATTATGATAAACGTACCCTTTATTGGTGATAAATAAAAGGATTTATAAAAGAAAGGTGCTTATAATCACGCTTCAGTTGTCGGTGCTTCTCAAGCGATGATAATGTCCATTTTTAGCGTTGGAAAAGGCTTTTTTTATTAGTGATGAGATACATGAAAAAAGTTGTGCATGGCCCAGTTACTCTGTGGTAGATGTAACTAAGAGTATAACATTCTAACTCTCTCCAAAACCATAAAGGGACTGATATATTAAGGTGATAGCTTCCCTTGTTTCCAAATATTTATATACCATAGTCTAGCTGAAAATTGCAAGAAATCCCAACTCCCCACCTCAAACTCTATTGGTCAAAAACAATAATTTGCATATGAATTATATATAGACTGAGTAGTATAAATTTTTCTACTAATAAGTTGAACCCACTTTGTATTTTATTTAATGAGATAAGGAACCATTAACGATGCCTCTACCACCTATATTCAAAACAAGGGTGAATGCCACAACCTACCATATAGGGACTCAAATGGCTCAATCTATATGGTAAACTTGGAGATATTGTTATAAGTGAACTCAGTGAAAGGTAAGGGTTTCTCCCAAGAATATATGAAAACCATGATGCATGCTCTGATAATTCCCTCCTAATCCAATGTCACATGCTTGGACCAACCATTAGTCTATGGGCGATAGACAGTACTCAGTAGTACATATGAACATAGTGCCATCTACAACCCCTTCCAATAACTATGACACGAAATGAGAATCTATATTCGATATGTTTTAATTTGGAACCCCATATTGGATTATGATCTCATGAATTTATAGACTCTAGAGGTCATCCACTAAAATAGTCTCCCAAATAGTAAGATAATGAGTGATATTTTTCAACATATCTATGATCAAGAATAATACATCACTTTTCTAAGGTGATCAAGGTAGTACTATCACAAAATTCTTGGTGACTTCCACCAATTTCTACTAAGTAATAGGTAACTGCTATAAAATTCCAGATAGTCACAAGTGTTCCACCATCACTTGGTGACTGGTGGAACACCATGTAAAGAACCCAACTATCTTTCTCTTTATCCCTGAACACTAGTATAGATGGCGTAAGTCAGGATAAATTATGGTAACATAAGGATGAACATCCCATATAAAATCATGGTATTGTCACATAAAAATCTATCTTATGTTGGAAGGAATCCATACATTTTCGTCAATGTACGAGATCTCATCCTCATCAACAACTCAACGTGGAGGTAGGTGATCCTGTACAATACGCTCCCATAAGACCAATCCTTTAGAATCTGATAACTATATCATCCTCAATCTATAAAAAAGAGTGTAAGTCACATCCAATAATGATAATAATGTGTTCTATTGACTACCCTTCACCTCTATGTGCATCACTAAAATCAGGGGCATAAGATTCCACTCGATACTAGCCTATTGAACTCTATATATCTGATTCTCTTTGTCGGTTCATCAGTAATTTCACACCAATTTCTAGGTTTATATGCATGCTCACAATTAAAGGAATAAATTTATTAAACCAAACATCATTGATTATCATTCCAGTCACAATGTGTAAATATATAGTTGAGTATTTTTTTGGACTGTGTCAGCGACAAATTGTTTTATTAATAAATAATGCCTCCAATAGCTCCAAGCATGAACCACATCAACTAACTTTAGATCGAAAATTATGTAGTTTCTCTCATGTGTCCTGAAATTACTCAATATGTATTCCATGACTTGATTCTCCTACATTAGAAATTCCCCTATCCTAATACCTGATGCATCACAATACACATTATATCTTTAGCAAAATGTTGGAAAAATCAAGATTGTTGTTGAATTCAATCTCAATTTTGGCTCTAGAAAGGCTATCCCATAGGTGTCTTCCCGAATAAACTACACAAAATTCTTAGTAAATACCAAAATAGGTTCTAATTAGTGTGAAAGTTCCTATATAAAACACTATTAATAATAATAAAGCTCTCGAAAACTGCATATATCATAGATGTTCTTAGGATACTCTCAAGAAACTACAACAATCACCTTCTATGGGTTAAATAATAATATATTCTCTAAGATAATTTTACCAGTGAAGTGAATATTATCCATCTAGAAGAGGAACTTTGGGATCTTAGCATATGTTCTATCAGTTTATCCAATATTGTATCAAGATATTTGGCATGGTGGTGTTGTGTGAGAGAATACACAAAGGCATATTCCATGAATACTACCAAAAAAATTCCATATATAGATAAGAAACCCATTTAATTAATTCTATAAAAAATGATAGTGTGTTCATGGGATGAAATGACAAGACCAAATACTCATATAGACTATACCAGCTATGAAAATCTCTATATGGTACATTCGAAGTTCTAACATGAAATAGATAATTCCCTGATATCAGATCAATCTTTGAGAATTCTAGAGTTTCATGGATTTGGTCGAAGAGAAAATATATATGAGGAAAGGGATATCATTTTTTAACTGTAAACTATTTCACCTTTCATTAATACACACATAGAAAATGGTTTCCATCTAAATTCTTATAAAAATGGACTAGTGATCCCCATGAAGAATTATTGGGTCATATAAACTCATTTTCTTATAAGTCCTCTAGATTCCTCTTGAGATCTTGCAACTTAGTAGTAGCCATCCTATAAGGATGAATGGATAACGGGGTTACTCTAGAAACTTGATCGATGGAATGCACTTCCTATCTATCTTTTAGGAGTTAGCCTTAAATATTTATCCAAGAAAAGATACATAAAATGATCAAACACTAGAGTAAACTCCATCTGACATGATCTCTTATCATCTAGATATAAAATAGAAATATGGTTTATCATCGCATATATCCCATGGTGATCGGGTCATGGTTACCTCTTCTAGAAATCCCATTAACCATGTTGAATAAAGACCCTTCCCTCTAGTGATGTGAACGTCACCATTCAGTGATAGAAGAAAACATAAAAATTATAGAGGACCAACCAGACCATAATGATAATGACATCAAACCTTGTCAAATCGAGAGAAAATAGGTCCCATACAATGATAAACCCACCTATCTCCATGGGAAATCCCTAAATTAGTGTACACTCTTCGATCTAATCCCTAACTGAGTATAAAGTGTCATCACACCACTGGAAAACTGAATATCAAGCCCATGTATCTACACATCTTTCATATATATAAAGACATGAGAAACACCATTATTTAAAAGGGATAATACCAATGTATAGACTACTAGAATAATATCTCTCACTATAGATGAAAAAACACTCTTCTTCTCAAGTATCATATACACTATATACATCAAGCCTGAATCTAATCCCTGAGATATATCCTGGCTACCCTAAGAAATTATACAAAGATTTTACTATGTATCAAGTGTCTAGAGACCCCAACCATGACCAATACCTTAACCTAACTGAACAATTTCACTTCTTATTCCTTCCTGATGAGATTCAATAGGCCCTACACCTAAATGTGGAGTTAGTGGAGGCCCTATCTCACTACTTGCCAGAAAACCCATTAAAAAATCTATATATGGCCCATCCTACAGCAAGACTGGAACTTGAATGGGTCTCTATCATATTGGTTCATCAAATGTAATTACCTCCCACACCGATTATAGAGTATAGAACTACCAATACTAATAATATGGTTGGTATTACCCACACAAGAGACCTCAATGTGTCCCTTCCTTCCACTTGACATGGAACCACTGGATCGAGAAGCTAATCCACCTTGTTGTACTCCCCCATCTTCTCTCAGGTTATGTTCTGTAATCAACACTCAGTTATTATTTTTGGCATGTTAGTAAACAGGAAGATATTAGAAAGAGATCATATGTCATACCCAATACCATCCTTGAATCTCATAGCTTTCAATAACTCATCACATTTTATAATAGGTAAAAATTGGAGCTCTGTAAAATGGGATGAATAGTCAATAAGTGACAAGACTCCATCCTCTAGATACATAATCTCAACGGTTCTAGAATCCCTTAGTGTCTTGGGATAAAAATAGTCATAAAAGGATTCCTAAAATCCTTCGAATCCATATCATGAGGATGATTTGTATGAGTAATAAAATATACTATCTCTTGGAGGAATCCCAGAGAATATATGTATAAAGATTAACTCTCCTCTCATGTGGTATCTTAATGTGATCAAAGATTAAAATCATGGAATTTATCAATGAATATATAGCATGTGGTCCACCATTCCTAGAAATCATGGGCGTATGATGTTATTGTAAGTCACATGTCAACTTTTCCATAGTTATAGAAAGATGCAGTGCTCCATGAATGGTCTGCAAGAGGCATTATAATCCCTCCCAAAACTGGGCCTCAGCTCCTAGATTAGGTAAAACAGGTAGTTACTCCAGATGAACTACTATATATTCTATGGGTGTCCCGTAGACCACCACCTCTAGATCATATTCATTTCCACCCTCTTGGTGCAATACTGGAGTCCATTAAATTGGAATATCTCTATAAATTAAATGTGCATTCTACATTCAAGGTTTGATAAAAACACGATCAAAAATATATTACTAGGAAAAGAACAAGAAACCCTAAACACAAGTCACACCCCTCTTCCTTATCCTAAATCCAAGTCTACGTGACATACAAGTCATAAGAACACATGAGATTCTATGTACTCCGCACTATAATGGTGAGACCAGGGACAAGTTCTCTACTATATGTTAGGGGTTTTGATTTATAGAGATTCAATTAAAAGTTATATAGAATAAACCCTTTAAATTGAAATTCAAATCCCTATTTAATAATAACCCTTTATTTAAAAATACAATTTCCATGAAATTTATCAAAATTTATTTGGACATGTTCTTAAAAGGATTAAACTAAATGGATTACCACTTCCGATTTATAAGGGCCTATGCACCTTATAAATCGAATTATTGAATCTTTTTAATCCTAAATAGTTATTATTAAAACCCCTACATGGTATTCTAGAAAAATTACACAGATTTAGTAATAAGGAACCAAGACATGATGTAAGAAATTCACGTGGAAATATAGACATGGAATGATGTAATGCATGAAATATAAATCTCGATGTGACTATAATGATGCATGATGGAAAATATTCTTTCCATATCAGGACAAGGGTAAAAATATAGAATCATATGGAACATAAAATATCAAGTCCATCACTCTACGATGAAATAAAGGCTACTATGATGAGAAAAATTCAGAACATCATATACCATCCTAGGAAATTTGGATTTTTCTTATACGTGGGTTAGCTACTCCCAAACACAACTCTTTAAAAAATTCTAGGACATTATTAATTTCTTTCCTAATAATCTCAAATGATTATAAATAAAATAAAATAAAATAATCCCTTTGATACCACTTTATGATATTCCATCCTGAACCAATTTCAGACAATAGTAACTGTGTTTGGTTTGTAACATGGCATCAATCACGCCTCCCTTATTCTAGAGGCGTATGACTAGCAGTGAGGGTATATGATGGAACAGTTGGGAGACTATACCCTCAGGATCAGAGACTATCACAATGGTATTATCATAAAAATAAATAAAAGAATCATATAAAATAATTGTGCATTATAAAAATTAAAATCCAATATAAGAATATCCATGAAAAACCCATCCAACGGTGTTATATACAAATGATGATGTTGTAATGATATTAAAAAATATAACAATACAAGGAAACATGAATCCAGTACTATACATGTATCAAAAGCAAAAAATACAAAAATAACTATCCCCATATGGAATCATGAACCCAAAGCCTGGTCATGTGATCCCCTGTTCCTATGTAGAATCAATCAAGAATCATTAAGCTGACACATTCCCCTATACCTACCTGTATCCGTGAAGTCTGTATGATTAACCAAAAACATCTAGAATATAGTATGTGTTGAAACTTAATAAGTAACCAAAAATAATTTGTTTAACTACTCCTTTCCATGCATATAATCTGAAGTAGTGTAAATAAATAAAATGTGTAAAAGTAATTATCATAGAAGAAATGTTATCATGTCTATCAAGTGTCATTATGATCAATACACTAAATCATATTGGATAACTGTAATCCATTTCATGTAACATAAATTACCTACACTTTTTCATCATGTATCAGGACCACCTAGGCATGGTTAAAGAAATAGTAATTTATTAGTCAACCATGTATGCTAAGTAAATAAAGTAGTAGTTTCTAAGGAGTAGTAATTTCCATGGTATTCTATAGGATCATCAGATACAAGGAGTAGAAATTTACATGACATCGTAGTAGGATGATTAAATAAGTAAACCATATCCCGGGAGTATAAAAGTATAAGGCATCCTAGAGGGTTCTATCCAAGGAGTTAAAATGTTTAAGAAATCCTTGCTTGACGTGTGAATCAAATCCAAGGAGTAAAAATGTTCAAGGCATCCAAACATGTGAAGTAAACTTGTTAAACCTAATCTTTGGAGTAGAAATTTCCTAGGAATCCATGTAATACGTATCCTAGGAGTTGAAATTTCTATATCATTTAATCCATCCAAACAAATAAGATCCATGAAGTAGAAATATCCAATGCATCCTAATTGGTTGGATCCAAGGAGTGGGAATTTCCAAGTCATCCAAAAAAATTCATTCACTATTTCATAAATTATTTCAATTACGATGTCAATAATCTTACACATTCCATTAGTTCATGCAACTCATTAACCCTTTTCCATTTAAAACATACAACCATTTAATTACATTTGTAACAACACAATCTTTTTAATAATATTTATTTCCTAATTTTGTCTGTTATTTTATTTTATACTCAACAAAACTATATCCTTTAATTAATGAAGTGAGTATAATTAAATGAGATCGTTGGGTTTCGACTGTTATGTGATCATTGGTCAATATGACCATTGTAAACAAAACTCTTAATGTTACAATTATTGTTTATAAATTCAAATGATCACGGTTAATTAATATCGAAAGAAGAGTTGATGGAATCTTCTAGTAGATTCGGACCATATGAATCTCATCTGTCAGAGGTTGGGAAGGAGGTAGCATCACTGGCCTTTACTTTAGAGTAATCTCAAGCCAAACATCAATATGTGAAGCTTGAATGGAATCACCTAAGGGGGAATTTCAAGATGATAGAAATTGCCACCCGAGCAATGTTGTTTGTTCCACCACAAGATTCTATCACCATAGAACAACTTACACATAGGTTCTACACAGGTGTTATAAGGGGCTACGTAATAAACCCTTAGTTACATTCTACAATCCTTTTGTATAAATAATTTTTTTACTTCTTATTATGGTAAAATTTTTAAATTTCAAATGTCCGGATAAATATAGGTTGAATATATAGAAGTTCCATATTAATGATGAATTTTGGAAAATGAGGTATTTTAAAATATTTTTGAAATATTTAATTAATTAATAATGTGAACTAATTTTCAAAAAAAGGTCTTCTATAGTTGTGTTAAGTAATAAATTTAGATTCTAATAAGTTCAACTTAATTTTTATTGAATAGTAATGTATGAATAGTAACATACCCGTATGAATAGTAATGAATAGTAAACCGACCAAAAAATTGAAACATCATCAATGAATGAATAAAGACATTTTAGATATCTTCAAATTGAAAAAATGATCATAGTATATGATTTGGTATTTTTGTATGTTAGAAATATTTTATTTACAATTTTATAATTTATTTAAAAATTAAAAATGAAAATTTATTTTCATAAAATGTTATCATATATTGTAACATTATTGTCTTATGCTTATACAATAATTTTATTGGACAATGATTACTTTTTTAAGGTGTTACAAAAGGAGTTATAGTTTTAAGTTGTATTTTCGGAATAAATAATGATTTTATTTAAAAATTAAAATAAAAATGTTTAGAAAATTATTTTCATAAAATTTGTTTCATTTTTCAATTCATGTCATCGTTATTAGGTTAGAGTGAATTTTTGGGATTCTTCTGAAACAATTGATTTTCGATGAATAGTAAAAACACATTTTTGAGTTCCGGGTGTTTAATGACATCATTGATTATGTAATCATGATGTAATAAATCTGGAAGACTTGTGAATAGTAAGATATTTTATGAGGTATCCCATGTATCCAATACCATGGGAAAATACCATGGGCAATCCCATGGTTTTGGAAATACCACCGATGAGGTGTCCCTTTAAAATTAATTAAATATTCCCTTTTTTGCTATAAATTAGAAGCCATTCCCTCATTCATTTCATTCAAAAATCCTCATCAACGAAGTTCTAGTATTTATTCCTCCCATGGAGTCCTCTTAAGCTAGCCGCAAGCCCCCCAAGGTCCCAAACATCATGCTTTTGAAGTTACTTTTCAATGTAAGGGAACCTTCCACCCACCTTTTTTTGTCATGATTTCATTTAAGTTATGTCTTCCAGTTTCCATATTCTTATGTGGGGGTATGTTCTAATATATTCTTATTAATGTATATTTTAAGTCCAAATTATGAGATACCCTTTCTTCTCTCATCAATTTATTTTCAGAATTTTTAAGTGACGAGGTTAGGCTGTCGAATTTTCATTAAAGAAATCACATCTTCTCTTTTCTTTCGAGTTTCATTTTCATATGGTATTTCCTATAAATATTCATACCATGATCTTATTTCTTTTTATTTGGTACCCATAATTTATTATGAGTTTTTATGATTGGTTGGATCTTGTCCCCTCTCTTTTCAACAATTTCTAAAACCATGTTATATAGTTGTTATACTGCTGAATTTTCATCTTAAAACATATCTCTTTTTCTCAAGGAATTTCATTGTATTATTTAATTGAATACCCAAATATATTTTTATTTCCAAGTTTTTTCATAAATATATAAAATTGATCTATTTTATTATGGAATTTACATACATATAACCCTTAATCCCTTTCTATGGGTTATAAATGACATAACAACCAAGTTTTTTAGATCTTTTAAAACGTCACAATTATGAAATGAAATCCATTTCTTTTATTCTCCCTGGGTTATATACGAAAGTTTTTATTTTGATAGTATTTAGATCAAATGAATGTAAAGAAATATTAAGGGTGCGCCCTGATAGCGGTACAATGCATTGGGTAAAGAATTTAATCTCTAGAGGCGACAAGTTTAAGGATACCTTGGTGAATAACCACGGTAATTTTTTTAGGACACCTTGGGACGAACCTTGGTGATATGTTCACGAATGTCTAAATGAAATGTTGTAGCGACATATTGAAGTTGTGCTTCATGTTGTTTTTATTATGATATTACTTTTTTCCATTGGTCATGTCTTATGGTTTTCAATAAGTTGTTTTTTATATCACATGTCTAAATGAAACGTTGTAGCCACATATTGAAGTTGTGATTCATGTTGTTTTTATTATGATTTTACTTTTTTCCATTGCTCATGTCTTATGTTTTCATGTTTTATTGTTCCTGATTTCCAAGACACCAGACATTAAAGATCCTATGTTTGTAAAATGTAATGAAAAGTTATGTAATAAAAAGGCAAGAGGTCATAGTTGGTATCAAAGGAAGGTTTAGTTATTTATGGAAATTAGGCTATGAAAAACTCAGGAAGAACCCTATTGAAAAGTTTAAATATAGGAATACATCCTAGTATTTTGGTGATTATTGAGTAAGTGGTTTGTCAGGAAAATACATCCATGTCTGGATACAAGAAGGTAGAGGCGGCTTTGGCACAAATGTACCTAGGAGTGAAAACTTGTACAAGGAGTTTCGGGCTTGACCTGGGGTATCCTGGTACACGATAACGAGCCTTGCTGCACTCTGGGTTACGAAACTCCCGGGGGATATGTTTGGTTAATCATATGCTTTTTATGAATCATTATGAAGGATTTATAGAAAACTATAATTGTTTAAAGCATAAAGTTTTAAGACATAAAATCCTTTATATTTAAAAGATTTATAAATGAATAATCTTCTCACTAAGGTTTTATTATTTTAGAAAATGAAGGGAAATAAGAGGAACCATAAAAATGGTGACTGCAATGGACCATGCACTAACGACCCTCCGATGGAAGCCAGAATGGAAACTTTCATGAGAATGATGAACCAACTGACTCAAGTTATGGAAAATAACCTGAATCAAGCTAAGTGACCAATATCAACACGAAGGCAACAACATTTTTTGAGTCCTGTATGTGTCAATGACCACCAACATTCAGTGGATCGACTGACCCACTGATTGCTGAGTAGTGGATCAGCTCTATTGAGAAGATCATTTCTGTTCTCCACTGTTTGGAGCAAGATAAGGTCACCCAGGATGTCTATCACTTAGAAGGAGAAGCTGATTAGTGGTGGGAATTGACTAAAAAACTAAGACAAAGAGTGGAGGTTGAAGCTATGGAGTGGGAAGAGTTTAGAGGGATCTTTTTCAGTTAGTATTTACCTCATTCCATGAGAACAATAATAGAGAAGGATTTTATTAAGCTGAAGCAGAATGAGAATGAATCAATGGGAAGATATGTTCAGGATTTTCCATGTACTTTTTTAATTTTATGGGATTTTACGAGTCCGCGAAAATTCACGGTGCATGAATCTGAGGTCTGGTGTTTCTGGAATTAATTTCTGAACTTTTTTAAGGTACGTCTAGTTGACGCATAACCAAATTTTTCTAACATTTGACACCATTGGGTAAATTAATTTCTAAGTAATGACACCATTGGGGAAATTCGGATGCTTCAAATTTACTGCCCCCCATTAACTTCTCATGTAGATACTTACTGTCCCCTTGTCCTATAAATATGGAGATTGGGGGAGGGGTATCATACTAACTTCTCCAAGCAGCGATGTTCTATTGGGGTGCCTTCACACCAAGCCCTTAGAGGATAAAACTGACCCAATAAAAATGTGACGTGCGACACCAAAACCCAAAAATGACGTTTGATGTTTGAGCGGTGGTGAGGGAGGCTTGTTGCGGGGGATAGAGAACAATGAGACCCCCTCAACTGCAAGCACTCTCAAACGTTTCAAGGTAGGGGGTTGCGTTGATTTTGTTATTCCCCAATTCTCTTTCAAAAAATATGAGAACAGATCAACACCCAAACAAATTGATCAGTAATATTATTTTATTTTTATATGTGGGAGGTTGTGCTTTATCGTTGGGGGTAGGAGTTGAAACCAAAAGAATGAAATTCAGTTGAAATTTTTCTCAAAACTCTTCTGGGATTATCTCTAATGCGGAGGGTGCGCGCCGACATGAACAAGGCTCGAGCCTCTCTGTTCGTGGGTTGTTGTGATAGTTGTTTTAAGTTGGAGACAACCTGAAGCATGGTATACCCCGCGGAGAGTGAAATACTAAGAACCCTCAAGGGCTGACGGTGCAGGAATGTGGGCCACCGGTGTGCGACCGACGGCCCGATGAACACCCTACTGTCGGCCCTGGCGCAAAAGATAGTGCACAGCAGAATAGAAATAGCATGTAGCGACACCAGCCCTGTGTCTGTCGGAAGTATGGCTGCCACCCCGGGTGGCGGTGGAGCAGAGGATGGGGCGTGCGTTAGCATTGTTACCGGTAGAAGACTTGTGGCCCGTCAGCCGCGGCGTGGAGGACCCACGACGCCACATGGATCCTCGTTGGGTTAACCCCTGAGGGTTGACCCACTGAAGTGGCCCTGCACCACGTCAGTCCTACCTGGACAAATTGCGTTTGGGTGTCCCTAGAGGCCCATTCCGCCAGGTTAGTGGCACCGCCGAGTCGGTCCAGCGGACCAATCAGCCGCCCTACGGGCCGACCCACGGACATGCGGGCCGACCCACGGCCCAGCCGGTTCGGGCTGGGCCTATTGGGCTGGTTGGACCTGGGTCAGGCCCAACCTAAGTCATGCTGGGTTGACCTAGGTCAAACCAGATCATCCAATGCCAAACCGGGTCAGGCCAGTCCGATCGAGGTTGGCCAGACCAAGACCCAGTACTGACTTGTTACACAAAACATGCCCTAACTTCTAAACTAAATGTCCGTTTGTGAACCGTCTGTGGCGTCAAGAACCTTAGAACGAGGATGTATTTTGGGAAACTCCACCTGAGTTTTGGAGAAAGTTATAGCATATCTGGGATGGATTGAATACGAACCCAACTGGGCCCTTGGGACTAAAACGCCCATATCTCGCAAACAGTGCATCTGATTGACGAGCCGTTTGTCGATTTTGGGACTCTTTTGAGGAGCTGGATCATTTTTCATACATTTTAGTGACTTACATGGAATCAAGATGCAACGAGTGTCTTGAGGAGATGATCTCCCAAGAAGACTACATATAGAACCCTACGGTTGGATGAGACCTGAAGACTACATCACGATTGGCCTAGTGGGAAGCGGATCTGTGTGACCAAGCAGGCGCATGGTGGGGAGCGGTTATGTGTGACTCGGCATGCCCATAGTTGTCTAACCTGTGTTGTGTACTTTTTCTTCATGCTTTGTGGTTTTTTCCTTTGTGGAACTCTAGGAGACCTACGAGGGTCTCGTGGTCTCTATTGAGTATTTCCATATTCATCCCTACACGGGATACGCTCTCACCTTATTGTGTCTGGTGTAGATGACATACAACATTGATCAAGGCAGATGGAGCTAGGACTGGGCGGTGCTTAGAGATGGACCTTTTTTACGTGATGTGACACAGGGACTACAGATCGTGAGTTGTGCCTATCCTTGCGGGGATGATCCCGGATCCGCCTTTCACTTTTTAGTTGTTTATACTTTTTCCAGTCGTACTTGTACTATTTCTAGTTGGGATTGTATTCCAACCCCCTTTATTTTCAGCACTCTTTACTAAAGTAGTTTACTTCACAATTTCTTTTGTTGAATTCTAGTCTCTGTGGTTTCCTCTTGTTGTGTTCTACTTCATGAGTTTGTACATGTTTAAAGTAAATGCCTTCCCATTTTAGGGATACACCTTTCGGTGCTAGTCCCCAACCTCTGGCCTATGGAAGGTAGACTTGGGGTAGTCACAGCACAGGCCCCGGGGGACGGGTCTTGACAAGCTACGAGATTATCTTCACAAGGCTTTCACATTACTCCTCTAGCTTTATCATGGATCCAAATGGCATGGTTAATAGATTTTTCGGTGGACTAAGACCTCATTTGGGAAAGAATATATCCAACCAAGACTATGATAGCTATGAGGAGATTGGGCAGAGTGTGATGAAATTCAAGATGGAGTTTGGTGAGAGGCAGTTGTCTCATAAATATAACGACAAGAAGAGATCGATGGAGCCCAGCTTAGGGAGGACCTATGATCAAGGATGAGGAGGCAATAAAGTACAATGTCCCATGTGTAATAAATGTGGGACGAAGCATTCGGGGAACTTACTTCTTAGGAATGGAAAATACTACAAATGTGTAAGAGATGTCCATATTGTGAGTATTTGTCATGGTGATGTGAAACCTCAACTTCCAAACACTAAATACAAGGGGAAGATGGTGTATTACCTACCTTATGTCCATTGCATTATGTGTGGAAAACTTTGGCACTTTTCCAATCACAGTCAAAATCTAAGGGTAGTGGAGGGGAACTACCATCAGCCTCAGCTAAGGCCGAGGGAGAAAGTTCGTGCTTTTTCTATCAAGATAGCTGAAGTTAAATATCCAAATGATGTGGTGACATTTACTCTCATTGTTATCTTAAATCTAGCAAGTACATTAATTCTGGTTCTACGCATTCCTTTATTTATTCTATGTTTGCAAAGAATTTAGTACCAACATACAATTTGTATAAAGTAGAGTTATCAGTCAAGACTCCAGGAGGTATTATCCAAGAATCATCAGTGTTTAGAAACTCTATTATTTTCTTTATTGATCACAATCTTATCGCAAATCTAGTTGTAATTCCCATGATAGAATTCAAAATTATACAAGGGATGGAATGGATCTCAAAGTATAATGCAATGATCAAATGCAGAAGCAAGGATATCTTAGTAGTCTTGAATGGAAAACCTATAGTTATCTTCCAAGGAGAGATATCCCAAACTGATCTTTTTCTAGAAGAACCTCCTATATCATTATTTATGGAGATGATCGGTGAAGAAGAAGAAGTAAATGAGAGTTCGAGGATAGAAAATGTATCCACCATCCTGTAACACATCGACATATTTTTCTGAGTTTCCTAGACCTCTCCCAGAAATAGAGGTAGAGTTACCCATTAAACTCCTACCTGGATCTCATATGATATCGTAGACCCTGTATAGAATGGGAAACATGGAGCTGGAGGATTTAAAAAAACAACTCCAAAATATTTTGGAGAAGGGTTTTATCTGACTGAGTGTGTCTCCTTGAGGAGCACCTGTGATCTTTGTGAAGAAGAAGGATGGATTGATGTGGCTCTGCATTTATTATAGAGAACTAAATGGGATCATAGTAATGAACAAAAACCCTCTTCCAAAAATTGATGACTTATATTCCCAACTTCATGGGGATCAATTCTTCTCTAAAATTGATCGTCATTCTGGTTATCATCAATTGAGGGTGATGAAAGAAGATATTCCAAAAAATGAATTTCGATCAAGATATGGGAATTATGATTTTGTTGTCATTCTCTTCAGACAGACTAATGAACGTGTTATTTTTATGTTTTTGCTGAATAGATTCTTTTAGTATTACCTTGATAACTTTTTGGTAGTTTATGTTGAGGATATTATGATATATTCTAAAATTCACGAGGAGCATGAGCATCATCTAAGGATTATTTTGTAAACACTACTGAATGAAAGGATTTTTGTGAAGTTCTGAAAATGTGAATTTTGATTTAGAAAATTGCTTTCTAGGGGAACATTGTTACTAATAAAGGAATCATAGTTGACCATGGAAAGACAAAAGTTTTAGAGGAGTGGTCTCAGCCTACAATAATAACTAAGATTGATTGTTTCCTTGGACTAGCTGGATATTATAGGAGGTTTGGGAAAAACATTTCACGAATTCCTAATCAATTAACCATGTTAACTCGAAAAGGGGGCATGTTCATCTGGAGAAAGGGGTCCGAGGAATGTTTGCAACATATGAAGAAGAGAGTGTTTACTGCACCCATGTTAACTTAGCTCTCAAGTAGAGAATAGTTTTTTATTTTTAGTGATGTATCTTTGAAAGGTATTGGGTGTGTCCTCATGAAAAATGAAAAATTCGTTGCTTATGAATCTCTAAAGTTGATGACACTTGAGCAGAACTATCATACACATGATTTGGAGCTGGCTGTGGTTGTTTTTTCTCGGAATATATAGAGACATCATCTTTATGTGGTGAAATGTGATATGTACACAGACCATCAAATTTTAAAGTATATTTTCACCCAAAAGGAATTGAACTTGAGAACATGGAGATGGTTGGAACTTCTCAAAGACTATGTTTTTTCAATTCATTATCATCCTAGAAGAGAAAACAAAGTTGCTAATGCATTAAGTAGGAAAGACCCAGTTGTTCTTTCCCTGGTGATGATTCAAAGAGATCCTTTATAAATGACCTAGTAAAGATGGACATGGAAATAATAAGAGAAGGGACATCATGAACACTAACCCATATTATTTCTCAACTATAATTACTAGAGAAGATCAAGAAAGATAAAAAATAAGATACTTTGTTAGAGAAGAAGTTTTAGGCTGTGAAAGATGAGATGTTTCCTAAGTTCAATATTGATCAAGAAGGTATACTAAAATTTCATACCAAACTATGTGTTCCCACTATTCTGAAAATAAATAAGGTTCTGATGGATGAAGCTCATAGCTCTACATTCTCTATACATCCAGGAAGAAAAAAAATGTATAGGGACATTCACGATCATTATTAGTTGGATAATATAAAAAGGGAGATTGCTGATTACACATCAAGGTGCCTGTTATGTCAGCAAGTGAAGACAGTGTGACAACTTCCTAAAGTTGTATTACAACCACTACCCATACCAGCATGGAAGTGGGATAATATCACTATGGAATTTTTCACTCGTCTCCTGAGAACTTATAAGGGATAAAATGTGATAGGGGTTATTGTGGACCATCTCACCAATACTGCCCATTTTATCTTCATTCAAAAAGATTTATCACCTGGTCAACTGTTCAGGATTTACGTGAAGGAAGTGGTAAGGCTAAATGGAGTTCCACTTTCTATCATATCTTATCATGATCCAAAGTTCACATCAAAATTATGGAGGAGTCTTCAACATGTTCTAAGCACTGAATTGGATTTCAGTACAACCTATCACCCCAAAACTGATGGAAAATCTTAAAGGACTATTCAAACACTCGAGGACATGCTGAGAACATGCTCAATGGAATTTAAAGGTATATGGTATCAACATATCCCTTTAGTTGAGTTCTCTTACAACAATAGCTTCCACTCGAGCATTCAAACGGAACCTTATGAAGATCTATATTGTAAGCGATGTAGAACTCCTACTTGTTGGCATGAAGCTGGTTAGAGAATGCTTCTTGGGCCAGATCTTGTGCAAAAGATGACAGAAAAGGTCCATGCCATCCAGCAACACATCAAGGTTGCTCAGAGTCGGAAAAAGAGTTATACTGACAACCGTAGAATGGACATGGAGTTTGATGTTGGTGAAAAAGTATTTCTTTAGATTTCACCTTGGAAGAGAGTCATGAGGTTTGAGGAGAAAGGGAAGCTCATCCATAGGTGCATTGGCCCCAAAGAAATCCTTGACCACGTGGGAGCAGTGGCCAATCAGCTTGCACTTCCTCCAAATCTATCACAAGTTCATGCTGTCTTCCACGTATCCCTCTTGAGTAAGTATATACCTGACCCTTTACATGTACTAAATCCAAAGTTGGTACAACTGTAACATGACCTATCTTATGAGGAGAAGTCAGTGGAGATCTTCGAACGTAGAGACAAGGTTCTATGAAACAATAATACTCACCTTGTTAAGGTATTTTGGAGGAAACCATAATGTGAAGAAGCCACATGGGAACCAGAGGAGTCTATGAGACAGAAGTACCCACACCTTTTCTCATCAGAGGGTACGAGATAAAATTTCAGGTACAAAATTTCTTAAGGGGGAATAATGTAACGACCTGATCTTTTTAATAATATTTGTTTCCTAGCATTGTGTGTTATTTTATTTTATACTCAACAGAACTATATACTTTAATTAACAAAGTGAGTATAATCAAATGACAGCATTGTGTTTCGACTGTTATATGATTATTGGTCAATATCACCATTGGAAACTAAAATAATAACGTTATAATTATTGTTTATAAATTCAAATGATCTCAGTTAATTAATATAGAAAGAAGAGTTGATGACATCATTTAGTAGACTCGGGTCATATGAAGCCCATTTGTTGGAGATTGGGAAGGAGGTAACATCACTGGGCTTTTCTCTGGACCAAGCCCAAGTCGAACTTTAACATGTGAAGCTTGAACATAATCGCCTAAGAGAGAATTTCAAGCTGATAGAAATCACCACTCAAGCAACGTTGTCTGAGCTACCCCAAGATTCAATCACCATAGCACACCTTACACTTTGGTCCTATGTAGGTGTTACAAGGGGATATGTAACGAAGCCTTAGTTACTTTATGCAATCCTTTGATACAAATACAATTTTTATATCTAATTATGGTAAAATTTGTAAATTTTAAATGTCTGGATAAAAATAAGATGAATTTGTTGAATTTCCATATTATTGGTGAATTTTGGAAAAAAGGGGTATTTTAAAATATTATTGTATTATTTAAATAATTAATAATGTTAAATGATTTTCAAAAAATGGTCTTCTAGAGTTATGTTCTGTAATAAATTTAGAGTCTAATAAGATCAAATTATTTTTTAGTGAATAGTAATGTATGGATAGTTACATACCCATATGAATATTAATGAATATAAAATCGACCAAAAAAATCGAAACTTCACCCATGAATGTATAAAAATATTTCAGATATCTTAAATGTGAAAAAATGATCATTGTATAAGTTTTCGTAATTTTTTATGTCATAAATATTTTATTTAAAATTTTATTATTAATTTGATATTTTAAAATGGAAATGTATGTTCATAAAAAGTAATAATTCATTTTTTCTTTATTGTCTTATATATATACGATAATTTTATGGGACCTTGATTACTTTCTTAAGGTGTTATAAAATGTGTTATAGTTTTAAATTTGTATTTTTGGAATAAAAAATGATATTATTTAAAAATTAAATTAAAAATATTTAGAATTTTTTTTTCATAAAATGGAGTTCATTTTTTAATTCAGATCATCGATACTAGTTTAATGTGATTATTTCGGATTTTTCTGAAACAGTTGATTTTTCAGTGAATAGTGAAAATACAGTTTTGAGTTTCGTGTTTTTAATGACATCATTGATGATGTATTCATCATGTAATAAATATGGTAGAATTGTTAATATTAATATATGTTATGAGGTGTCCCAAGTTTCAAATACCATGAGAAATAACTAGGGAAAGCTTGTGGTTTTGCAAATACCACCGGTGAGGTGTCCTTTAAAAATTAATTAAACATTCCCTTTTTTTGATATAAATAGAAAGCTATTACCTCATTCATTTCATTCCAAAAACCTCTTTAACGATGTTATAGTACATTTTCCTATCAAGGAGTCATCCCAATTGTCCCTCAATCCCCCCAAGGTCCCAACCTTCAAGCTTTTGAAATTACTCTTCAGGTAAGGGAACCTTCCACCTTCCTTTTTAGTCGTGATTTCCTTGAAGTTTTGTATTCCAATTTCCATCTTCTTATGTGGGGTAATGTTCATATATATTCTTATTACTATAAATTTAATTTCCAAATTATTATATACCCTTTCTTATCCCCTAAATTTATATTCTGAATTTTTAAGTGACGCTGTTAGGCTGCTGAATTTTCGTAAAAGAAATCACATCTTCTCTTTTCTTTTGAAATTAATTTTCATGCAGTATTTCTTTTAAATATCTATACCATGATATTATTACTTTTTTTTTCTGTACCCATACTTTATTATGAGTTTTTATTATTGGTTTACTCTTGTCTCCTCTCTTTTTAACATTTTCTAAAACCATGTTATATAGCCGTTACGCTGCTGAATTTTCGTCTAAAAATCTCTCTCTTTTTTTATCAAGAAATTTTCTTGTATTATTTATGTGAATACCCAAGTATATTTTTATTTCCAAGGTTATTAATAAATACATAAAATTGATCTATTTGACTCTATATTTGACATATATATAACCCTAACTCCCTTTCTATGTGTTATAAATGACATAATAATCATGTTTTGTAAGAACGTTTAAAACATCACGATTTATAAATAAAACCCATTTATTTTATTCTCCAGGGGATATTTCTGAAATGTTTTAATATTATCTATTTGGATCACATTAAAGTAAATAAATATTATGGTTGTTCTCTGATATCCCTTGAATACATTGGGTAAAGAATTTAATATCTAGAGATGACAAGTTTCACGATACCTTGGTGAATATCCTTTATAAATTTTTTATGACACCTTAGGATGAACCTTGGTGATATGTTCATGAATTTATAATTGAAATGTTATAGCCACATATTCATGTTTTGATTCATGTTATTTTTATTATGATATTCCTTTTTTCAATTCCTCATGTCTTATGGTTTTCATCAAGTTCTTATTGATATCACAAGTAAACTGATTCCCTTTCCTTCCTTACTAGGCCTTCCGCTCACCATTTACTTTTATATATATCTCCACGTTATGGTATGTAGTAATTTTACATATGATGAACTTTTCATGAAGCTTTTTTACGGGATTTAAAAGTGTGTTTTAAGTTTTCATGTTTTATTGTTCCAGATTTCAATGACACTAGTCTTTAAAATACCTCTATTTGTAAAATGTAATGAAATGTTATGTAATAAAAAGGCGGGATGTCATAACATTAAATAACATATAAAAGATTCATAATCCCTCTCATAAAAACTAATTTAATTATTTAAGTCTCCCACCATAACTAGCGACCTCACACAGCAAGTGGGTTGGCCAAAAAATATAGAATATATAAGGGCACACCTCATTGGTGTCCCATGATGAGGTTGAAATATTCAAACCATGTCAAAGTGTTATAAAAAATCATGTAGGTTCAAAAAATTTAATAAGTTTATTTTCTTAATTTGATGAAATTATCGAAAATTCATGCGTGAAGCGTAATAGAAACAAACTATTGAAAATTATAATTTTTTGAAAGAGATGTAGACTATATAACTAATCTTAGTAGAGGAAAACACAACTAGTATCAACTTCTGATTAATTATATATAATTAGAAAATATAATAACAAACTAATGACATAAAAATAAGTTATAATATCCTACACCAAAATAGTGTCACCTATATTAAGGAAAATAGGGAAATGTTCTAGAGAAATGAATAACTCACTAACATAGATCAAATGATATGAACGACTCTCAAATGAGATGTTAGATGGAGGAATTACTTTAATACATATGAGAGATTGGAGGAGATCACAAGTGGTAGGATGATGGGAGGATATGATTGGAGAAAAATTAAAGGGAAGATGGTTTTAACATTTAAATTCATTAAAAAATGGTCATTTTCCATAAATAATAATGGGTTCCACAGTTTAGCGACACAAGTTTCCAATCTATACGCCAACCATAAACCCATACCTATCCAAGAACCCCCCTCACATGGTAATGGAACATAGTTAAAACAAACCACTCACTGACATTTCATTCCACCTCTTTCATAAGGTATACAACACTGGAATGGACATGCAACCTATATTGTATGGTTTCATCAAACTGGGTAGCCCTAAAAAGAGGGATGGATCACCCTAAACTTTTTACTCAAACTCCATGTCTTAAGAAATAGTTTCAACTAACAGTGTGTCTTATATTTCATATACATACTTAAGGGATTTGTTCTCTGTGAAAGCCTCAGAGACCTCCTTTTCCAATATAGCACCATTATGACGTCATATTAGGTCAAAAAAATAAAATAAAAATAAAATAAAAGGGTTATGTACTTTAAAGAAAACCCAGGATTTTAAAATATAAGTGGAATTGGATGATGTACAATGAAAGGTGGTAAATGTGATTATGGAATTTATGTTATTAAAGTAATTATATTTTCCATGTTCACTCTATCTTGATAGTGAAATAAATCCTCAACACTAGGAAAATGATCTTTATATAAAATTTTCATCTTATTAAATTCATTTCCAATTAATCCTTGGTCTTTTAACACATCATTGATCTATGGTTCATGGTCTTTTATTTTCTGGAATTTTTTAATCTCTTGTGATTGATGTTCATTATCACTCTACATCATTATTTGGACATTAATTTTTTCCACAGTTTATATATTTTCATTTCCAACTAATAATTTCTTATTTTGAAACTATGTTATGTGTTATTCCAAATGACATTCATATATCCATTTTACACTTTTCAAGAGGATGTTTTCTTAACCCATTATAAGTTGTGGGTTTAAAAATGAATTTTCAAATATTAAACCCTTGATTTCCAAACACAATTTCAAAATACAATGATGCTATTTTTTAAATGGAGGATTATGTAACACCAAAATATTCTAAAATAACATTACGTTTGATTATGTACATAGTAATCAACAAGAAACATTAAAGATCCAAGAAATATTATTCTTTTATAACAATTATAACAATTTAGTTGAATTTTTGAATATGTAGAGAATTAAACTAGTAATGATATATATATATAATGTTCATAATTAATAAATATTTTTTTATAAATTATTAATAAATAAGAAATCATTTTTTATAAAAACAATATTATTCTCTAAAATACTTTTTGGTAAAAAAACTGGGTTTTTTGTTTTCTTAAGTGAATATTAAAATTATTTTATCAAAATTTTAGAAATTTTATTTTATAAAAATGAAATCATTTTATAAACTGGTATATAAAAATTGTATTTGGGTGAATTGGTGGGATTTTCTAAAAAGATTGATTTTTTTAGTAAATAGTGAAAATTACTATTTGTAAAAAAATCATTTATTTTCATTAATCACCCCATTAAAATTTTAATCTTATATTAAATAATTGTAATCCTTAGATACTTATAATTATATAATCTGATACATTGAAACCATCTTCATGTTTGATCTTGGTATAAGTTCATTTTTTGGCTTAAAGACACATTTTTTTAAAAACAGTTTTCGAAATTTTTTATTAATTTATATTAAACATAATTTATATCACCTATAGAAATTAGATTTTATGAACTGTATTTTTTTATACATAAATTCAAATTTATCCTAGTAAAAAAATTTATATTGTTTCTAAATAATTTAATTTTTTTCAAAATAGTTAAAAAGTTAGTTTTAATTAAATAAAGCACATTTTATTATATCAATAAGATATAAATATAATTTAAAAATTAATAAAATTATTAAATTAATCATTTATGATAAAAAAAATTAAATATATTATAATAAATAATTCAAAACATATATGTTATAATTTATTTCATAGAAAATATGAAATTCATTTTCAACATTGACAGTAAGCTTAATCAACACTAAAAAAGTAAAATTTATTCTACAAATGATAAAAATGGAAAATCAAAAGAATTTAATGAATTTTTTTTAAATATTTTTTTAAAATAATTATTTTTTTTGATAATTTCAAACATTGAACTTATATAACAATTGTCTTACCAAATGCATGTATAATGCATGATTACATCTAGAAAAGTCAAAATGGATTATTAAATTTGTTAGCACGACATATATGAGAGTAAATAAGAATATTGAAAAAATATAAGAGATTATTTTGAAATAAATTTTTTTATTCTAATATTTCAAATTATTAATAAATTTTAGTGATGAAATTATTATCTCAAATGCTTAAGTAACCCCAATATAGTGCTTGTGAAAGTAGTAGAAAATACATTTGAATGATTTTAAAAACTCTAAAAGTAATTTTATTTGGATTATTTAATGTGTCCCAATAATTTTATAGATAAATAAAACATATTAGGGGGTTTTATGGTTTATATTCTACTTTATTTATTTCATGGTATTTTCAATGTCAAATGGTATGAATAGTTCTAAAAATGACATTAATGATATTTTACAATAAAGAATATTTTATAAAATGATTTTAAACACAGAGAAATCATATATTCAAAAACGATAATGTTTTTTAGTTTTAAATATAAACCATGGTCCAATTTTGGGTCACTTTTCTTTTTATATGAACATTTGACCCCTTAATAGTAAAGTCTTGGTTTGCATGGTAATTATCAAAAGGGTTAATTGAGGGTGGGGATAAAAAAGAGATCATTGTGAAAAAATAATATAAAGTTATCCAAATTTTTTTAAATATTTTTAGAAATAATTATATTTTATTATAATTTAATTAATCTGGATTCATTTTACATGAAAATTAATTTATATTAATTTAATATTATGTAATTTAAAAAGTTACCCTCCCCTCACTTATAAAAGGGCCCATCATATCCATAATTATGCTTAGTTTTAAATCCTTATAGATTTATAAATACCAATCATAATGTCATCTTATATTCCTTCACCACATTTTGGATCTCCTATTCTTACAAAAATACAATCCTTTCTACGAATAAGGTGTAAGTGAAAAGTGGTTTCCCAATGAAGGGTTATATCTCTCAACTGAGAAATCTCAATTTTATTACTTATTATAACTCCTGTAAAATAATTATATTCATTGTAAAATAATGAATTTAGTATCTAAAATAAAATGAATTATTATTATGATTATGAAAAAACCATTATCCACCTTATTTCCGTCACATAGTAAGAAAAAACATAGCTCGTACGTATGAATGGCTTATCACCTCCACATAGAATTATAATTCATTTTCATCCTGAAATTACAAGGATCATTATTATGAGCAGTTAAAAATTTATAAATTATATTTTTTATATAATAATTATTTCCGAATTATAATATCATATATACTATACTACCTTCAAATACGTTTGAAATCAAAAAATTCACTCATGCATACATATGGACTGTCACCTCCATGAATTGATGTGAATCATTATTCATTTACATTTTACACAGATGATATTAAGGATATATTTAATTATAATATATTATATATGCAATAATGGTAATGACAAAGACCTCTCTGGGCCATTACTTGGTGAAAATTTAGGTATTGTGTTTCTTGAGAAGGTCATAGTGGATTGTTTCTAGAGTTTTCCAAAAATTCAGTTTTCTATCAGTAGGTTAGGGTGTCGGTAGGTTATGCAGTCAGTAGGTCAGGGAATCTGTAGATCTGGGTTTCAGTAGGACGTGGTGACAATATCTTATCTGACGGTAGCTCTCTGAATGATGACTCATTGAATGGTGACTCATCTCTAGTTACTAACCCAACAGTTGGTCATTTCCAGTTTTCCTGGTTTTGCAAGTTTCACCCTAGTTACGGTTGGAAACATATCCGTTCAATTAATGAATTGGAGTATGGTTTGTGTTTGTTTTCAATCCTCTTTGGAATTTCATAATGTTTCCTATTAAAGTGATCATACAGTTCAAGAAGACAAAAATATTGAGGGTGGCACCGTTTCCCAGTGTTTGCCAAATTTTTGGACCTGAAAATCGGAAAATGAAGACATGGATTGTTAATAAAAGGAGGTTCATGCAAAGAGGAAGTGGTGCATGAAAATGGTGGGCTATGTGCAAAATGTTTTAGTTTTGTGTGGGTGTGTGGTTTTTTTGGGGTTTGTGTCATGTGTATGATGTGAGATGCTTTTGTAGGTAACGTGGTTGTGGGTACATGGGTGGACAGAGGGGTTGGCACTGTGAGTGGGGTGTGGTGCATGTGTGTGGTGGGGTTGCTGTGTTGGTAGTGGTTGTTTTTTGATTTGGGTATTAGGTTTTATATGATGAGAGATGGAATCTCAGGTTTAGAAATTAATTTATTATGGAATGGATGAACTTTTAGAGTAGTGGGACTACATTTGGGCTATGTTATGGTTGTTGATTAGTGTTGTGGAGTGGGACTACAATCTGGTTGTGTGCTGTTTACATACTGGGACTAAAATATTTGTTGGGTAAGGTTGTGGTTGTTAGTTACTTAGGTAGGGATGGAATGGATAATTGTTTCATTAATAAAAAATGGATATTTTTAGAATGAAGTAAGTGAAATTATTAATAAAAAATGAATAATGTAGTTTAATAAAATTTGTGGGATTATTTTTATGTTGGTGGATGGTTATGTGGTTGTGCATGTAGGACTAACAGAAAGGGTAGTTTTGTGTAGGATAGTTTTTTGTCTGGAACCCATGGGTTGGGATGAGTGTTTGGTTACCTATATGTATAAAATTGTATTTCCTTTAAATTTATATATGCACCCCACGCATGTTGATCACTATGTGATGAACACCCCCATTTCATGGGGGTGTCTTTCTCAACATCCTTGTGGGTGGATGGATAGATGGTTTCTGAAATTTTCCCTGCTCCCTTTTTTAAGAATTTATCACTCAATATTTTTTAGGCAGGCTATAATGGCTTGAGGATTATTACCAGATTTATGGTACATGTGTGGGAGGTGGTCTGTATCTTAGGTGTCTTCGAGATGAGGCCCAAGTGTTTTCGGACAATAAGTGTGGTGGTTGTGGCCCAGGTGTCTGTGGGCATGATGTTCTATGGTTGTGGAAGAAGTGTCTTCGAGAGGGATTTGTGTGGTTTGTGGCCCAGGTGTGTGTTGGTGAGTTATGAATGCAGGTCTTGTTAATGAGCATTGTGGCTTCAGGATATTCGCTGTTAGGGATGAGCATTTAAGTAGTGGGAATTGGTGTGGGGTACCCAAATATCAATGTGCTTATATTATTACTCTACATGAGTTTCGTTATTTAGTGTTTGTGTCGTGGTGAGGATGGATTGGTTATTATTCCTTATTAGGTGATTTTTAGGTTTTTTTGTTTTCTCACAAGGGAATTAGTATGTTCTGCCACTTATGGATGGGTGAATTTGGTTTTTCCCATAGAGTATACTTCTATGCTCACCCTACGCATGTAAAACTACATTCATGTTTTTTGAAGAACTTGAAGGAACGTGGTGTACATTACTAGCTCCGACGTTGGGATAGTTGTAGTGCTTCTTCATAGACATGTTTTTGGTACTTTACATTGGTGTTTTTTGTACATTGTAACATTTTTGTTTAAACATGAATGTGGCTTTTTTCTATTTCTTCTTACTATAAAATGTTTAGAGTTGTTGGGTATTACCATCTTTTCTCCCGATTTTGTTTTCATTAATAAGGGAAATGCCTCCCATCTTGTGTGAATGTTTACCTACCCTTCGTGCTAGTCTCAACCCTGTGGCCTATTGGAGGTGATCCTCGGGGGTCATTATCTCTCCATCATATTAAGGAAGGAAGTTCATAGCCCTTTTCCATCCAATCCTTTATCAGGAATATGGCAGGTCGTTCCATGATGGTATCTGGGGAAAGATTAGATATAGGATGGAGTTCAGAGTTAGGCACAGGGAGGACTACATGTCATGTTAGGGAAATAGGGTTAGGTGATCATGGTTAATGACATAGGATTGGGAAGATCAGCTAGAAAATGGGATTTTAGGCTCCCCCAGGGATATGATGCAAAATACTCTAAGCCTAACGAATGACATAGTGAAACCACACTAATTGTAGGGTAGAGAATATAGGAATGGTACATACATCATAATGAGTTTTTTTCTTATTTTTCTTGGGAGTTTGTTAGAATTTAAAATAAATAACTAGTTGAGATAATTTCTCAATAAAATTACATACTAATATGGAATTGGATTTCCTTATTTATCTTTTTAGCTATGGAACTCAGATGTCGCCCACATGTGGTATGATAAGGGGAGGCTCAATAGGCTTACTTGGTCGACCAACAGACGGTTCAACCAATGGGAGTGGATGATCAGTGGTTTAAGATCCTTCATTCTTTCTACAAATAGAGTCTTGGAATGTTGGAATTTAGTGTTTTAAATGTTGAGAATGAGAGTTAGCCTGAGGATCTGGTGATCACCTTCACCTTGATCTGAGCACCGATAGAGTAGTGGGTTCCTCTAGCAGTGATCCAGATGAAGGGGTAAGTGCGTCAGTTATGGATGCTTTACCTCAAGAAGTGTATGGAGACCTATGTTTTGTGGGTCATCTTCAAGAAGGAGTTTCAGGAGGAATTCCTTTCTCTGATGATGAGGGTCGAGAAGAGACATGAGCTACTCTCCCTCCAATAAGGGAGTATGTTAGTGAGGGAACTAGGATCAAGATTAATTATATACTATGCTTTGCTTCAGATCTCATTATGGATGAGTATTCTAGGGTGAGATGCTTGTAGGAGGCACTTCATCCATCCCTCAACTATATGGTTACTCGCTACACCCTTACAAAAGACATAGAAGTTCGAAAGAAGGATAAGGTAGTGGAAATGAGGAAATCGTGAGCACTTATAACTCATGAGGGGATCCAACCGAGTTCTTAAAAGGGGAAGGCCATAAGTAGTAAGTCACCGGCATCATGTCTTACCCGGTTTTGTCCAGCAAGTATTCAACCCTCAAAGATTCAGTTCTGAACTTCTGGTCCTCTCGCTTTCCCCACATGCGTGGGGTCAAGGTGTTTTTAGGGGGCCATGGAAACCTTTTGGTTTAGTTCTTGACTCAAGAACAATATTATGAAGGTATATAGGCTCATTTCCCACCTCAACATTAGTTTCTTGAAAGGAATTTTCAGATGTAGGGACTACAGGCTCTCACTCCACCAAGGAAAGAAGAGGTCAGTGGGTACTGTAGGTTTCGGGCACAGTGGAAGCGCGTTGGTGGGATTTCCCAACTTTAATTTTAGTGTTATACAACTTTCAATCTAAGATCCATCACAATATAAAACGCCGGATCTTCTGAATGGAACGAATAACAAAAAAGGAAATAAGAGTCCCGGAACCATTGAGATAGGATCATCATATGTTGGTTATAATTAATTTAATTAATTCACAAGAATTACCTATGTGGAATTCTTTCTCCGTTGATGTCTCTGGTCATGATCCTTTGATCTGTCGTTGCTCTGTAGAATCCAAGTATAGGATTCCTCTAGAGATGATCTACACGTGCTCCATGTATCTCTGGACGTCGCCAAAGGGATCTCCGGGTTCTAGCACGAATGAACCTTCTCTTGCAATGTCCGCCTTCGACCGCCTTGATCCGGTGGAGGATTCGATCTCGTAACTTGAGGGAATTCTTGGTGGAAAGGGAATTCTTTCTTGGCTTGAGAGTATTTCCAAATCCATTGTGCACAACCGAATAATGACTCTTTAAAAGTGTTGGGGTTGTGAGGATATTTATAATCGGGTTTGAGGTTAATAGAGTTATGAAAATAAATAAACTTGTTATGCCTTTTATTTATTTCATTAACTCTTATTGAAAACCACCATGCTGAATCATTAATTCCTTGACATGCGCCCATGTTGATTATAATAAATATCATTTATTAAAACAATATTATATCCTCAAAATCCCGACTGGAAAATTACACGGTGTGTAATAATTAATACATGGTGTGTACTTGTTTTCCATAAAACTACACTGTGTGTAATTTTATTTTCCATTTTTCTCCACCACATTTATTAGACCTTGAGTAATGACTATTTATTTCTTAAATAAATTTAACTGCATTACTCACTAATAAAAATATTGTTTTTCCCACAATATATTCTCTCGAATTACTAGTGTCCAAATAAATGCGATCAGGCATCCTTAAATAATTATTAAACCACAGTCAGGAATAATATTTATTTTACTTGTTAAATTAATATTTAACTGAGATACATGGACACACTTAGTGTGTGACCCTCTAGGCCTCTTTCTTAGTGGCATTAGGCGGAGCCTGCCCAATGTCCATGGTTAGCATCTAGTAACACGCGAAGGCACCTATAGAGAAAGAAGTTAACGCCGCAATGACGTGTTACCTCCTACGAACGCTTACCGTGTAATATAATCCCTTTGTCTCAATATCTCTAATCAAGCGGGTTGCATTCTAGTGCCATCAACCCATGTGCTTGATTATTATTTCATTGACTTCCCAGAACAAAACTCGCCCCTACCTTACCATGGCTATGGATTTATTTAGGCTATATCAATTCCATCAAAGGGCTTGAGATATCTACTTCCATTATGGAACATAAGGTATAATTCCTTTCTCGCATTATCTATTAATGCAGTATTACTCGTGATGCACCCAACTTATCCTACCTCGTTGCGAATAGTGTGTCGTCACAGTTTTCGTTAATATATCTAACTGCACGAGTTGTAATACCCATTAATAATAATCTTAAAGTCTATGGACCAGTACACACATCTGCAAATAGGAACATCCAATGACACTATCAAATGTGGATTTCTTACTGGCGGGTCTCGTTCTCATAATATCCTCCTGGATATTACTAAGGGCGCACACCATGAGAAGGTGCCTCAAAGTTTTATGAGTCCTCTCCCCTAATGGCCTGTATTATTTGTTTCCCTCAAATAACATCATCCGGCCATAGAACATATATTCAAGAACAGTGTTATGGCACTTTCGGGTTCTCATCATAGTAGGGATCCACTATGACCCTGTAATGCAACAGTTGTCCTTAGAACATTATCACATGCATGGTCACGCAGAAGAACAAACAACATGTGATAAGGATTTTATTAATGAATAAAGTACCAAGTAGTTGGTTCGAGGCCACCAAATCCAACAGACTCCCATTTGTACTAGATAAAACTGCTAAAAACCTTTAACCCGTTATCTCTCACATGATAATCATGCATCTTCTAAGATAGGACTTTAGTCCTGGGGTTCGCCACGTTCTCTTCCATGGATACTCCTCTCACTGCAACTTCACCCCTCTAATAGAAATCCATCAATAGGTGATACTTCCGGAGTATGTGCTTTGTTTGTTGATGTGACCTTGGTTCTTTTTCAAGATCCACTGTTGCAGTATTATCACAATACAATGTAATGGGATCTTTACTACTAGGCACCACATCAAGCTCCTGGACAAAGTTCTGAATCCAGAAAGCTTCCTTGGCTGTATCAGAAGCCGCTATATACTCGGACTCCATTGTAGAATCGGCGACAACTGGCTGTTTTGAACTCTTCCAGCTCACAGCTCCTCCATTGAGACAGAAAACATATCCAGATTGTGACTTTAGATCATTCTGATCTGTCTGAAAACCAGCATCATCATACCCTCTGATGACAAGCTCCTCGTCTCCTCCATACACCAGGAACATATCATTTGTTCTTCTCAGATACTTAAGTATAGTCTTAACATCAGTCCAATATTATTCCCATGGATATGCTTGATATCTTACTACCATGCTCAGTGCATAGGCAACATCAAGCCAGGTACACAACATGGCATGCATGATTGATCCTATATCTAAAGCGTATGGGATCATACTCATTATATCATTATCTTATTGCGTCTGAGGACACATTTTCTTAGAAAGATGTGGGCCATGTGACAGTAGAACCAATATCCTCTTGGATTTTTCCATACTAAATATCTTTAGTATCTGGTCAATGTATGTACCCTGACTTAGTCCAAGCATCCTCCTAGATCTATCACAAATGATCTTGATCCCAATAATTTAGGCTGGTTCTCTTAAGTCCTTCATGGTGAAACACTTGTTCACCCAGTCCTTAACTGACTGTAAGGCTGGTATATCGTTTCCAATAAGTAATATGTCATCAACATATACTACTAGGATAACGATCACATTCCCATTAAACCGCTTATAAACACATTTCTCACATTCGTTCATAAAGAAACCAAATTCTTTTAGGGCTTCATCAAATCGAATGTTCCACGACCTGGATGCTTGCTTCAATCCATAAATGGATTTCTACAACATGCAAACCCGTTTGGCTTCAAATGGTGTCACAAACCCTTCTGGTTGTGTCATATAGACAAATTCCTAAAGGTTCCCGTTAAGGAATGTTGTTTTGACATCCATCTTCCGAATCTCGTAGTTATGGTAAGCTGCTATGGCAAGTATTATTCTTATGGATTTAAATATGGAAACTGGAGAGAAGGTTTTATCACAGTCAATTCCTTAACGATGTCTGAATTCTTTAGCCACTAGCCTTGCTTTATAGGTGCTAACATGACCTTCCATGTCTAGATTTCTCTTGAATACATATTTTCTTCCCACATGATTTACATCAACTGGCTCATTGACCAGAACCCAAACATGGTTCTGATACATGGAATCCATCTCATAATTCATAGCTTCTAGCCATCTTGCAGCTTCTGAGCTTTCTACTGCTTCCTTTTAGGAGAGAGGCTCATCATTGTCCAATAATAATGATTCACCATCCTCGGTGACTAGGAATCCAAATCTCTTTGGTTCCCTTACCTCTCTTGAGCTCCTATGCAGTACTTTTGTTTTTGGAACCTCCTCCATAGGGACATGTGGAACCTGTTCCTGTACCAAATCTTGTGTATCCTGAGCATCAACTTTGTCGAAGTCAATCTTTCTCCCACTATCCTTCTTGAGGATGTGCTCCCTCTCAAGAAAGACGGCTTGTCTGGCGACAATCACTTTCTTGTCTTGAGGGTTATATAGGTAATATCCTTTCGTTTCCTTGGGATATTCTATAAAGATACAATTCATGCCCCAGGGATCTAGTTTGTTTCCTGATAAGGCCTTAACAAATTCCTTGCAACCCCATACACGTGTATGCAAAAAATGGGTTTCTTTCCACTCCATAACTCAGAGGGAATTCCATTTTCTGCCTTAGTTGTTACTCGGTTTAATGTGTATGTTGCAGTTTGTAATGCATACCCCCAAAGGATAATGGAAGATCCGCATGGCTCATCATCGACCTCACCATGTCCAACAAGGTGTGGTTCCTCCTTTCGCTGTCACCATTCCAGTGTGGTGTATAAGGAGGAGTGAGCTGAGATAGAATACCAGACTCCCGTAGAAGATCGATGAACTCTTGGTTTAGAAATTCTCCACCTCGATCTGATCGAAGCTTCTTTTTCTTCTTACCAAGCTAATTCTCTAATTCATTATTGAATTCCTTAAATTTTTCCAAGGCTTCTGACTTATACCTCATTATGTAGAGAAATCCATATCTACTCAAATCATCAGTAAAAGTAATGAATTAAGAATATCCACCTCTATCTTCTACTGGAAATGGTTCACATACATCAGTGTATACCAATCCTAGAAGCTTTGTGGCCCTTTCACCCTGTCCACCAAAAGGCGGCTTGGTTATTTTACCTTGTAAACAAGCATGATATCTATCAGGTGGTTTTAGATCAGTAGAGTCCAAATAACCATCTTGACAGATCTTTGTCAAGCACTTCTCATTTACATGACCAAGGTGGTGATTCCACAACTGGGTGATGTATGAGTCATGTGATTTTGTTTCATTATCGATTGTCAATACTTGGTTTTTGTAATTTAATACATACAAACCATTATTCAAATGTGCCATACCATAACATACATTTTTCATATAAAAGAGACAACCCTTATTTCCAAAAATGAAAACAAATCCATCCATATCCGAACAAGATACAGAAAGTATGTTCTTGGTAACACTAGGCACAAAATAACAGTTTTGTAAAACTAAAATCATGCCAGTTGGAAATGATAGGTGATAGTCACCAATAGCCAACGCATCCAACCTTGCGCTATTGGCAGCTCGAAGGTCCACCTCTACTCTGGTGATATTTCTAAATCTACTTGGTTCCTGCATTTGAATACAGATGTGAGCCCCACGAGCTGTATCTAATACCCAATGTGTAGAAATAGAAAGATTGCACTCGGTAACAAACGCAACTTTAGCATCCCCACGCTTCTGGGTGCAGTTCCTCTTCTAGTGGCCCTGCTTTCCACATGAAAAACATGTTGCCTCTCGTTCCTTGCCCTGACTCTGGATCTTCCCCTTCTTGGAGGGACGGTTCTTGGGGGCTTCAGACCATTTATAAGTCTTTGGCCCCGTTGCCTTGTCATTCCTTTTATTTTTCACCATTAAGACCGCGGGTGTGTCACGCCCCATGTCCTTATCTACCTGGCGAATCAAGGTCAGAAGCCCTGATAGACTCTTATCATTGCCGCTCATATTATAGTAAACAATGAAGCTAGAGAAGGTCTTGGGCAGTGATGATATGATGAGATATGTACGCAACTCATCCAGGAATTTAATCCCTAAGATGTCCAGGTGTTCAATGTAGCCAATAATATTGACTACATGAGGCCTAGCTGGTGCAGACTCTCCAAGATTAGTTGTAAAAAAAGAATTGGAGATCTCATACCTCTGCTGTCTCACCTTCTCTTGGTAGAGATCCCTAAGGTGAGACACCATTCTATACGCGTCCATGTTTTCATTTTGCTTCAAGAGATCATTGGACGTGGAAGATTGCATGAAACACTTTACATTTGTGGCATAATCCATGTGTTTCATATAGAGATATAATTCCTCATCACTAGCCTCTTTCCCAGGCGCAACTGGAATAGGCTCTTCCAGCACATACAGTTTCCTCTCGTTGTGAAGGATGACGCGTAAACGCCTTTTCCACTTTTAGAAATTGGTGCTGGTGAGAAGGTTTTATTTTTTGAGTATGGTTTGCAATGATATGTTTGAATTCATTTTCTTGTTGTTTCTACAAATTAAGATGAGAAAATGTTTAGTAATTTATTACAAAACGGAGAAAAATAAATACTTATTAGTCTCCCACTATTTTATCTAAATCCAATATCCCTCACCATTGATTTTGGAATATTCTGTATCCTGAATATTCTAGTGGCAAGGATCCATATTTCCCTTCGCATTACCCCAACTAGGGTTGGTCAAGCAACTTGAAGAGTTTTAGGTAGGAATTCCAAATTCCAACTGCATTAACTCGCATCTCCTTGATCCGCTGAGTGGACTCCCCAATCCTGATATCCTTTTATTTTGGATTTCCTCAACCTTTACCTCTTGGTAACACAAGTCCTACTGTGGCAGTCAACCCTTGATGTGAACCAAGTCAATTCAACCCAAAACCTTGAATTAGAATTCCCCGATAATTGAAAGCACCCCAACTAGGGTTGGTCAAGCACTTTGAACTATGGTTCGATTCTAACCAAGATTATGGAAGGCTATACCGACTTAATATTTCTTTTGAGGGATTTTATTCTTATACATAAATTTCCATTTTATTATCTTTGATTGCATGCTTGTTAATATTAAGTGGGATATACTTAAGTGATTAACCATGCCTAAGATAATATTTACGTATAAGCCAGTTTTTATTTTAGTTCCATCTTGCTTGCTTGTTTAATTAATTAAATGTGTGATTGTGAAAACACACCCACAATAAATAAACCTTGCAACTGATAGAAATAAAATAAATGGTATGATAATGAGATTTTTCTATTGGTTAGTTTATCCAGCAGTTGATAAACTAACCCAAGACCTAGGGGAGAAACACCTTGAACCTTTCGGGTTCATGTTTATAGCTTTCCACCTATCCACCTTTCTATCTCCACGGATTGGTTTCACCTTGGCTCCTGACTTGAGCCGCCTCCACTAGCTTGGGATCTCCATCCATTACATATGCATTTATCTAACACGCAGGTGAGGGGTAACAGGGGTTTTTACATAAAATAATCCTTGGGCACGCAAGCCCTACAAATTAATGAGGAGATGGCTCACGGGCCAACAAATTTAATTTAAATAAATAAATTAAAAGAAACCATTCACATACAAGGGTCTCGGTCTAGCTCATGATCATCCATACATGCAACGATATTTAAACATAAATAAAAATAGCGTTCAATTCTTAAATCGCTCTTTCTTAAGATAAATCACACTTGAATAAATTAATTATCTTTAATTATTCAATCCTTTTATCTTAAACCCTTTTCTGAAATTCCATGAGATTTTCATCATAGTTTTAAACAAATAAATTCAATTAAAATTATCCTTGTACGTAACATGTACCTTGGAGGCAACCCGGTGAATTCTCGTTCATTATGAAGAAGTAAAATTAAACACATATATATAAAACACATATCACTTGTTGTGCCTCAGCTTTATGTCTGCACCATGGTACACATATCAAGGGTTTGTATAATATAATAATAAATTTTAATAAATCTACATAATTTGGTTGAGTACACAGTGTGTAGTTCCAGCTACACGGCATGTACATTTCTTCACCGTCCATCCGATGTACAAGCCCGGGGACAGGGCGTGTTAATGTACTTTGGAAATTTTTGGAGTACACGGCGTGTTCTGTGCGACACATGGTGTGTAGTTTCCGCATTAAATGGTTTCTAACTGGACAAGCCATGTACGGGGTACACAGCCCAACCGTAACCCGATGGGACCACACATCGTGTTCAATAGACCACACAGTGTGTAATCCGGAAACTGTGTGCCACCTGTTTCTGTTCAACACACGGTGTCTTAAATTCTTAGAAATAATCCAATACACAGCCTGATTTAGTGGATCAGTCATGGAATTGAACCTAGACTACACAACGTGTACATACGAATACACGCCGTGTATTCTGGTGTTGTACGGCCAGAAACATTTGGCTCCTCCGTATGAGTTCCTCTATTTTATTTTAATAAAAATTAAAAGAGAAATTCGTTTCTGCGAGGTGAACAAGAAACGAGGGAGGAGGAACAAATCGTGAGATTCAGATTTCCAGAATGATTAAACATGAATTGAAATAACTAAATTATTAAATGCGTAAATCACCAATGAAAAACTAAATAATTATAATCAATAATATGACCCCACCGATACCACTTGTAGGTTCTGGGTGCAGCGGAAGCGCGTTGGTGGGATTTCCCAACTTTAATTTTAGCATTAAACAACGTTCAATCCGAGATCCATCACGATATAAAACGTCGGATCTTCAGAATGGAACGAAGTACGAAAATGAAAAGAAGAGTCCCAGAACCATTGAGACATGATCATCATATGTTGGTTATAATTAATTTAATTAATTCACAAGAATTACCTCGGTGGAATTCTTTCTTCATCGATATCTCCGGTCACGATCCTGTGATCCATCGTTGCGCCATAGAATCCATGTATAGGATTCCTCTAGTGGTGATCCACATGTGCTCCGCGTATCTCTAGAAATTGCAGAAGGGATCTTCGGGTGCTAGCGCGGAAGAACCTTCGCTTGCGATGTCCGCCTTCGACCGTCTTGTTTTGGTGGGGGATCTTGCTCTCATAACATGAGGGCATTCTTGGTGGAAAGGGAATTCTCTATTGGCTTGAGTGTATTTCCAAATCCGTTGTGCACAACCAAAAAATGGCTCTTCCAAAGTTTTGGGGTTTTGAGGATATTTATAATCGGGTTTGAGGTTAATAGAGTTATGAAAATAAATAAACGCATTACGCGTTTTTTTTATTTCATTAACTCTTATTGAAAACCCCCATGTCGAATCATTATTTCCTTGACATGCGCCCACGCTGATTATAATAAATATCATTTAATAAAACAATATTATATCCTCAAAATCCCGACTGGAAAACTACAAGGCATGTAATAATTAATACACGGTGTGTACTTGTTTTCCATAAAACTACATGGAGTGTAAATTTAATATACACGACGTGTACTTTTATTTTCCATTTTTCTCTACCGCATTTATTAGACCTTGAGTAATGGCTATTTATTTCTTAAATAAATGTAACTTCATTACTCGCTAATAAATATATTATTTTTCCCACAATATATTATCTCTAATAACTAGTGTCGAAATAAATGAAATCAGGCATCCTTAAATAATTATTAAACCACAGTCGGGAATAATATTTATTTAACTTGTGAAATTAATATTTAACTGAGATACATGGACACACATAGTGTGTGACCCTCTAGGCCTCTTTCTCAGTGGCATGAGGCGGAGCCTGCCTAAAGTCCAAGGTTAGTGTCTAGCAACACGCCAAGGCACCCATAGAGAAAGAAGTTAACACTGCAATGACGTGTCACCTCCTACGAATGCTTACCATGTAATATAATCCCTTTTTCTCAATATATCTAATCAAGCAAGTTTCATGCTAGTGCCATCAACCCATGTGCTCGATTATTCTTTCTTTTACTTCTCAGAACTGAACTCACCCATACCTTACCATGGCCATGGATTTATTTAGGCTATATAAATTCCATCAAAGGTCCTGAGATATCTACTTCCATTATGGAACAGAAGGGACAAATCCTTTCTCGCATTATCTATTAATGCAGTATTACTTGTGACGCACCCAACATATCCTACCTCGCTGCAAATAGTGTGTCGTCACAATTTTTTTCAATACATCTAAGTGCGCGAGTTATAAAACCCATTAATAATAATGATAAAGTCTAAGGACCAATACACACGTCCGCAGATAGGAACATTCAATGACACTATGAAATGTGGATTTCCTACTGGCGGGTCTCGTCCTCATAATATCCTCTAGGATATTACCAAGGGCGCACACCATGAGAAGGTGCCTCAAAGTTTTATGAGTCCTCACCCCTAATGACCTGTATTATTTGTGTCCCTCAAATAACATCATCCATCCATAGAACATATATTCAAGAACAGTGTTATGGAACTTCTGGGTTCTCATCATAGCAGGGATCCGCTATGACCCTTTAATGCAACAGCTGTCCTTAGGACATTATCACATGCATTGTCACGCAGAAGAACAAACAAGATGTGATAAGGCTTTTATTAATGAATAAAGTACAAAGTAGTTGGTTTTAGGCCACCAACTCCAACAGTTAATGACCACATGATGCTCATATTTGACATCAATTGGGGTGTTTTTGTGAAGGAAACTCATAGCCGAGGGACATTAGAGCTAGCTGTGGGATGTTTCAGGTCACATAGGTTGCAGTTTAAGTAGAGTTGGGGGTTTTTGGGGATATGATAATTCTTTTGAGTACTATTTATTGTGATTTATTTGATTTTAGAGAATCACACACCTTTATGGCATATAGTCTAGCCCATTCCTTGTGAATAGGCATAGAGAGACTTTCTGTGCCCCTGGTGTTGAGTATTCCAGACAGAGGATAGACTAGCATGTTTGATGTTTTCTAGAGATGTAAACTAATGTTGGGGCTACATCAGTCCTACGGGGAACTATTTCTATTACAGATGCAGCTGTATGATTTCATCCCTGACATTTATTGGTTTTTTCTATGCATGAATTTATTGAATAATTCTGGAGGAGATTCATGTTTTTTGACATGGAAGGACAGTTTGTTGCTTTTGTTGGAGATTAGAGTTGCTAGGTGGGTAGCCGGCATATGGATCCTCTTCTTTCTTTAATGGCTGAGATATTATTCTGATCAATGGATATTGAGATTGTAGATGTTTTGGGGGTTGTTGGAGAGTTCCTAGATGTTTTCCCTGAGGATATTATGATCTACCCCTTGACATGAAATTGAGTTCTAGATAAACCTACAACCCAATGATCGCCCAATTTCAATGTCACTTTATCAGATGGAGCCCTCTGAGTTCTAGGAGTTGCAGATTCAGGTTTAGGATCTTATGAAGATGAGCTTCATTTTCCTTAGTGTGTCACCATGGGGTTCTCTTTTCTTGTTTACGAAGAAGGAAGATTATTGTCTTAGGCCATGCATAGACTAACAAAGACGAAATCAGGTAAAATTCAAGAACAGTTACCCTCTCTCAAGAATATATGATATTTTCATCCTTTTGAGGGGAGAAGGTTGGTTCTCTATGTTCGATATTCAGTCTAGGTACCACCATTTAACGGTGAAGGAGGGTGACATCCCGAAGACTTATTGAAAGTGTAGGTATGGTCTCTTTGAGTTCGTGATCATGTCATTTAGTGTTACAAACATGCCAGTTATGTTCATGGTGCTCATGAACTCTATCATCCATGAGTTTTTGGAGGGTTCTTTTTTAATTTTCATCGATGAAATCCCAATCTACTCAATGATGGAGGAGGAACATGTTGATCACCACATGAATATCTTGTAGGTTCTTATACACTACTAGTTATACAAGATGTTTTCCAATTGTATGTTATGGACGTGAGAGATGCACTTCCATGGACATGTGGTGTCTTAGCAGGGGATAACAGTGGACCTGTTGAAGGTCCAGACCATTGTTTCCTGTAAAGAACCCCGGATTGTGGTAGAGGTTTTTAGATTTCTTGGTCTCACACACTATTATCCTAGATTCGTACTCAACGTTTCTCATGTTGTAGCTCCCTTGACATATTTGACCAATAAATATCAATAATTTTAATGGAGGTAGCAGTTTTAGGTAGATTTTAGCTATCTAGAGGGTAATTTGGCTATTTCCCCATTGCCCGGGGTGCTGGAGGAAGGGGTAATGATTGAGGTGTTATGCGATGCTTCCCATAGAGTCTTGGGATGTTTGCTGATGTAGAAGCGAGGAGTGATCTCTTATGGGTCTAGGAATATGTTTCCCCATGAATTTAACTATACTGACCATGATCTTTATCTTGTAGGAGATGTGTTCATACTGATTTTGTGGCGAAATTATGTCATTAGAGAGTGCTTTTTGGTCTTTAAGGATCACAAGAGTTTGAGGTACTTTTTTCCCAGTTGGACATGAACTTGCGGTAGCGGAGGTGGATTGTGTTTTTCTAGGACTATGAATTATAAATTTCTTACACCTCATGAATGGGGTATGTCATTGATTATACATTGAATAATAAGTCATAGAGAGAGGTTGTTTGGGGATTAATAAATGCTTGGATGCAAATAGTGGAGTTGGATACCTTTCACCTGGATGCGGGAGTGGATAGTGGCATAAGATGTCTCTTTCAGATTATAGTACTATCTTATCTAATGTAGCAGGTGGATGAGTCTCTATGGGGAGATGCATAGGTTGAGGTGATGTGTGATCAAGTTTACTAGGGTGATGATCTGAAGGTATGGTCGAAGGATGGTCAGAATCAGATCTTGTTCCCTGGGAAGCTATTTGTTCTAGTGGAGATATATGATGGAGTTCTCTGTGAGTTACATAGATCACCTTTGGAGGTACTCCAAGAAGTTTCCAAGATGTACCATGGCTTGAGGGAATAGTTTTGGAGGCCAAGAGCATAGTGGGTGGTGGTGGAGTTTGTGGAAAAGTGCTTGGTGTCCCATTAGGTGAAGGCTGAGCATTGTATTCTTGGTGGTTTATTGTAGCCCTTGGATGTCCCCAAGGTGAAGTGGGATGAAATAGTAATGAATTTCATCATAGTAATACATAGGGATCAGGTAGGTTGTGATTTTTTCTTGGTAGTGGTGAATCGACAGACGAAATCATCTCACTTCTTTGCGATCAAGGAGTCGAGTGTAGTGGATACCTTGGTGAGGAGGTATGTGGGAGAGGTGGTGTGACTATAAGTGGTTACATGATAAATCAACATAGTTTTGGACCCATAGTTTACCTCATAAGTCTGAAGGGGATTATAGTATTATTTCAGCACTCAGTTACGTCTTAGAACCGCTTTCCACCCTCATACAGATGGATAGATGGAACGGACCGTGCGGGCATTGAAGGATATACTACAGGCATGTGTTATAGACTTCTAAGGATTCTGGGTCCAACAGATGACACCCATATATTTTTCTTACAATAATATCTATCACTCTACCATTGACAAGGAACTGTTTTAAGCCTTGTATGGGAGGCCATGTCATTCACTTTTGTTCTCGACGGAGGTCAGAGCAATAGCCATTCTTTGTCCAAAGGTAGTGTAGGGCATGATGGAGAAGGTTGAATTGATGTGTGAGAGGATATAGGCACCTCATGACCAGAAGAAATCATATGCTAATCATAGGAGGAGGCCTTTGGACTTCGAAGTTTGAGACCAGATGTTTTTGATTGTGTCCCCTAAACCTGGGTTGTAGAGGTTTGATAGGGGGATCATGCTTTCTCCTAGGTGTGTCAGAACTTTTAAGGTGCTTGGATGATTTGGTGAGGTGGCATGTCAGCTAGAATTTCCACCAATATTAGAGAGTATCCATGACTTCTTCTATGTCTCCAAGATTTGTTGATATCTACACGATGAATCCCACATCATATTATATGGTGAGTTTGAAATCAAGGATGACACAACATTTGTGGAGAGGCTTGCAGAGATCCAGGATCATTGGGAGAAGGTTCTTTGTGGATAGTACATTCCATTGGTTCGTGTTTTGTGGAGGCAAGGTGGCCTCAAGGAGAGGATTGAGAGTAAAATGTGAAGATGAATTCCCAGTACCTAGAGTTATTTTGAGTTTTCAATTTGTGATTTTTATTATTGTTTATTTCATAAACATTTCTTTCTATAAGATGATTTTTCCATGTTCTCTAATGTGTGAAAAAGAGATGACATGTGTATAGGAGAAAACCCGATCCCAAATCAAGACACATTAATGTGTATATGATTCAACCCATGTGGTTGAGTCAGTGCCGCCAAAATTGGATAGTATCTTGATAGGGGTAATGAGTTTCCTAACCCATGAGTCTAAACAGTGTGACATTGGGTGTTTTGTTGATTTTTCAGGGATGTAGGTGTCGAGGGAGGTTCTATTGGATATAGAGGTTTCATTTTCGGTTTCAAAAAACACAAGTCAGTTTATCCTTGAATGGTATCTTACGGGGTGGTTGTTCAGACACCTCTTTCTCTTGGGTTTGGTTTTGATTTATCGAGGGTGAGAAGTTTTTAGGAGGTATATCATGTAATGGCCCAAAATTCTTCATTCCTTTTCTTTGTGAAAACAATGTTCTTGTAGTGTTCAAGAATGTCACACTAGATTGTTTCAAGAGTTTTCCCAAAAAACATGTTTTTTTGTAGGTAGTTCAGGGTGTTGATAGGTCAAGGTGTTGGTAGGTTAGGGAATCAATAGGATATGGTGAAAGAATCTCATCTGATGTTAGTTCATTGAATGGTGGGTCACCGAACAGTGACCCACCAAATAGTTGGTCACCAAACGGCGGGTCACCGAACAATGACTCCCTGAATAGTGAATCACAAAATAGTAGGTCACAGAACGGTGACTCACCGAATGTTAGGTCATCAAACAATGACTAAATGAATGGTGAAGTGTCACTGATGACTCACAGAATGGTAAGTCATTGAATGGTGACTCACCCAATAGTGGGTCATTTCCAAATTTCCCAAGTTTTCCAGTTTCCCCCTATTACGTGTTTTTTTCATCATTAAATGATGAACCTTTCAATGTTTGATTGTTTCTAGAGAAATTTCCACCGCCTATGAGGAGAATAATTATATCCTAATTATTCTTAACATTCCTAGATCTTTGAAACCACCAACTCTTTTAGTCTAGGGCACGACCTGAAATTTATGTACTTTGAAATCATCTCCCTAATTTTAGGATCTCGCCTTTTCCGAAGCTGAGGTCTTCTCTTAGTTTGAACCTTATTTTTTCTCTTGTTATGCCTAGAGTTTTTCTTCTTGAGTAGTTGTGCACTTGTTCTATACCATCCTCTTTGGTTTTCATTAGAGTCTCCTACTTGCACGACCCTCTGTTTGGAATAAGGAAGCATTGTTGGTTACCTGTTGTTCCAAGTAATAATTTCTTCTATATATATGTCTGATGTGCATCATGTGGGGTGGGTATACTCATGTCACCTCTGGATCACAGTTGAAACCAATTATTAAGTATGTTATGATAAAAACTGGTTGTTAACTTAGTTATAATAGGGGTTTTGGAAGATGGTGATGCTGATTGCTTGTTTTATGTTTTATCCTTATCTACCTATCATGGATTGTTCTATTTGTATTCCTTCTGAAAATCATGGTTGTTGATGGCCCTTGATTTTTCACCATGGTATCTTGTGAATAATTGGAAAATATGAATTCATTAATCATGAACATTTGGTTGAATAAAAGGATTCCCCAAGATAAAGCCTATATTTATGATCACTCATGTTTATAAAAGTGGATTTAAAGAACCTTTTTGGATAAATGCGAATACACTTGTCTTGTCTTGTTTTGTTTTGTGTTGTGTGGGGTTGTGGGTTTGGTTGGGTTTTGTGCCTTGTGTGGGTTGCGAGGTTCTACTATTGGTAACATGGTTGTGAATACCAGGGGGACTGAGGGGTTGACTCTGTGAGTGGGGGTGGTATGTGTGTGTAGTGAGGCTACTGTGTTAGTGGTGGTTTCCGTGGTCTTTGTGTATGGGGTGGTACAAGAGGTTTGATGAAATCTCTTGTACAGATATTGATTTATTGTGTAATAGATTAATTTGTAGAGCAGTGGGACTAATTATGGGCTATGTTATGGTTTTTGAGAAGTGTTTTGAAGTGGGAATACAATCTTGTCGTGTGCTATTTACACAGTGGGACAATAATATGTGTTGGGTACGGCTTGGTGTTTTAGTTTCTTGTGTAGGGATGTAATGAATAACGATTTCATTTATAAATAATGGATAGTGTTGTAATGAAGAAAGTGAACTCATTAATAAATATTGAATAAAGTGGGTAAATAAAAAGGGTGAGATAATATTTAAGTTGCTGGATGGTTGTGTGTTTGGGCATGTAGGAGTAGCAGCAAAGACAGTTTTGTGTGGGCTAGTTGTCTGTTTGGAACTGATGGGTTAGGCTAAGTGTTTTTTACCTATATGTGTAAACTATTAGTTCCTTTTAATTTCTACATGTTTTCCACACCTATTGATCATATCTTCTGAACACCCCCATTTCACAGGGGATGGTCGCTTTCCCAGGATCGCGGTGGGTGGCTGGATGGATGGTTAATAACCTTTTCCTTTCCCCTAATTCATGGAATTTATCGCCCAATATTTTTTTGGGAAGTCTGCAATATCTTGAAGTTTGTTACCAGATTTATGGTACTGGTGTGAGAGGTGGTTTGTTTTCTATGTGTCTTCGAGATGAGGCCCATGCTTTTTTGAGCGAGTCATGTGGTGGTTGTGGGCCAGGAGTCTATGAGCATGATGTGATGTGGTTGTGGTACATGTTTTTGTGGGTTGGATGTGCGTGGTTTGCGGTCCTTATTTGTGTGGGAATGTTGTGACAATTGGGCTTGAGGAAGAGCGTTATAGCATCAGGACATTCGCCATTCGAGATGAGTAGTTAACCAGTGTGAAGTGATACATGGTACCCAAATATTAATGTGATTATATTATTACTCTACATGACATAAATTATTTGATTAGTTTTCCTTTGTGAGGCTTGGTTGATTATTATTCCTTGTTAGGTTATTTTGAGTTTCTACCATTTTTTCACAGGGGAATTAGTATGTTCACCCACTTGTGCAAGAGTGATGAGGTCGTCACAGCCATCAAAATCACATTTAATAACCAACACTATCACAGTGGTTCATGATCGATCCACAGAGATGGCAGGTGAGTGAATTCTTAGGTTTTATTTTTAATAAACTTCTATTTTGTTAGTAGTGACGCGATTGTTCCCTTTTTTAGTTGTTTTTAATTTACAATTTTTTATAATTTTTTTGTTAAGCAGTAATGAAACAAGACTGAGAATTTTCTATTTACTAGTCTGGAGAATGAAATCGTAAAAAGTAAAAGTGCTAACTAAAGATCACTGAAATAGTAAACCGAAGTGCTGATAGCTGATCAAATCGTATGCCCTGAAAACTACTGATTATAAACATGATTCTTCACTAGATTGAATTCACACCATGAAAATTAGTTGTTAATTCTTCCTCGCCAGAAGAAATAACACACTGTATAACAATTCTTGATGTTCACCACATCAAAAACCACATAAAACTATTTGATCTTAAGATGTCAACAGAAAGTTATCTCGACGATAGTTTCTGTAGTTTTAATTTCCAGTTTTAAAAGAAAAACATCAATGATCAATCTCACCGAAAGAACATTAATGTTGAAGTTAGATGCATTTAGGTGCAAATTAAATTTAAGTTGAGAATCAAAATTAATCTTTCGAAAATAATCTATTTCTTATTAAAAAGAGTAATAATGAAGAGGAGAAGGTATGAACCATTAGTCATTTAAATTTCCCGAGAAAGAAATTAAGATAAGATCATATTTAATTCAGATACACCAAATAAAATGTAAAAATAATAGAACAGAGGTAGAAGAATCATTCCTCTATGAATGAAAATCATGAATTGCTCCACTTCTCCTGCCACTTCAAGTCATTGGTACTGCTCCTCCATCTCACAGGAGCCTTCTCTCTCAAAATGGAGTTTTTGTGGAATGAATGAGCATCGATCTGCTCTCGGATGGATGTGATCGTAGAATGAAAAAATTAGAGACTCCCCCATCCATTTGATGATTGCTCTGATTTTAAATACTACGGTCACCTGCGGCATGTCACCACTCAATTTTCCTCGACTTGGACTCATCTTTTTTTGTTTCAACTCCCGCTGAGTTATTTATGTGAATCTGGACGAGATTTCAATTTCTGTATGAACCATGATTATAGAAAACCAAATAAGCAGTAATAAATGAATAATATATATTAGTTATTTAAAAAAAATGATGTTAGATTAAAAGGTTAATTAAATATAATTTATAAATACATAAATTAATAATGATTATTTTCTAAAATTAACTATTTCTATTAAATTATTATCAAGTCGTTAATTAGATGAAATGTATTATTTTTTAATTCATTTTTGTTAATTAATTAATTTAATTAGTGTAAGTTTTTTAAAAAAATTAGATAGTATAACCTAATTAGATACTTAAATTAGATCCAAAGCAAATTACTGTATTAGTTTAATTATTTTGTATATTATGTTGAAATTAAATTATAATTTTAATGTGAAATTAAATATGATAATTAATATTAATAATTAATTTTATTTGAAGCATATTATTTCGGTTTTAATAAGTCTCATTATTTTATCTTAAAATTAATTTAATAACTAATTTATTTAATAATATTATAATAGCTATAAATTAAAATTATAAAATATTATATTATATTAGTTCGTTTAATATATAAATTTTTTATTATTATTATATTTATTTATTTTTTGTTTAACTTGGCTCTTCCCTAATTCCAGCGCTGCGCTAGGGATATTTATAAGTTCCTTCTCCAGGAAGGCAGGTCCGCGACTGTCAACTCCTCCTGAGAAACATGCACTGACTAGCAGCTCGACCTCTCTCCAGCGGCGGCGAACATGAGAGACCAGTGGAAAAAAGAAACGGTGCACTACCCCGTCCTTGTGCGATGCGGCGTCGACAGTGCAAAGGGGAGTAACGATAAAAAAATGTTGAGACCGTGAAAAATAAAACATTGTGTGGTATCGCAGTGCAAAGGGGAGTAACGATACCAAGGGAAACAGTGACTGTGATTCCTTGAGCAAGGAACGTGATGCCAAAACATGTGGCATGGGCTGTGAGACCATGAAATATAAAAACTATGTGTGAGGTTACGGTGCCACCGTGAAATAGAAACAACTGAGGTACTGTGGGTGAAACTGTTTAAGGAGACACCTTTTAGAACCGAAATAGTGTGATAGTGAAAGAATGGGGAAACGGTGCGTGGTGGCACCATAAAAGGAAACACACTGTGATGCTGCAAAATAAACAGACAAGAAAAATAAATTGAAACTTAAATAAAATATGATCAAAATAATTGCATGAAAATAAAAAAAATTAATTGAAACAGATGAAAAATTCAGTAACTCATAAACGTAAATAAAATGATTGAAACAAATAAAACTGAAATTAAATTATTATTAAATTCTAAAATAAAAGTGATTTTAATTAGTCAATAATAAACAAAGTAAGTTATATAAAATATCTAATAAAACAAACTAAATTAACAAATTAACTAGTTAGTTATTTTGTTATTATATACTTAAGTTAATTTAAGAAATTAGAATAATGAGTTTTAATAAAAGAAGCATTTTTAAAAACTTAAGTTTATAATTAATGAATTATTACAATACAACTAAAAATTATGTTATTCTAAATTACTAAATTTTTAATTCAAGAAAAGATAAATAATCACTATATTATTTAATGAACATAATCAGAATTAATCAATCAATTAATTAATGCTTATGTATTAGATAATAAGGCAAAATCATCAATGTAAATAAAAAGTTATTAGTCTATAAAATTAAAGTAAGAAATAAATTTACTATTTCAATGCTAGAAATACACAATTAATTATAAAAATTGATAAACTGATAAATTTATTTATAAAAATACAAATGTGTTAAAATTTAGTAGAAAGTGTTAAAATGAATAATTAAATTGATAAAAATTACCTAAAAAGATTTGGTAAAACATGTGTTTTAAGGCCACATCAAAGAGTGACATTGTTTTTTCCTACTGAGTATACTTGTCTGATCACCCAACGTATGTAAATTTATTTTAGGTTTCCAGGAAGACCTTGAGTCCTGTACTAGACCTTAATATCTTTGGAATCTAGATATTTGTAGTGTTGCTTCATAGAATTGTTTTTGCTACTTTACAATGAATTTTTGTCATATTTTGTAGCAGTTTTGCTTAAACATGCATGGGATGGTTTTCAATTTCTTCTTATTATAAAATGTTTTGAGTTGTTGGGTTTTATCATCTTATCTCCCAATACTATTTTCATTAATAAGAGAAATTTAACCCATATTGTGTGAATGTTTACATACCCTTGGTGCTAGTCACTATCCTGGGGCCTATTGGAGGTGAGACTCAGGGGTCATTATCTCTCCTTCATCTTGAGGAAGGAAGGTCTTGGATAATTTCCACCCCTTCCCTCATCCTAAAGAAGGTGGTTTTGTGACAATAATAATGATTATATAAGGTGAAGTATTATTTATCATTCTTTTGTTTGATCATTTAAAATGTGAAAACATCATTCATGTGTACGTAAGACCTACCATCTCCATGAACAGTATAATTCATTTTTAATATCTACCTTTTATGGATGAATATAAATATATATAATGAATATTTATTATATTTTTTTGTTGATTAAAATTTTCTATATTATGCAATAATTATGAATTTACAAAGACCAATAATACCAAACTGAGGCCTACATGAGAAATGAATCAATTATTACTGAAAACTAAGAAATTAATAAAAAACAATATACAATGATGTTATACTATATTATATATAAATAATATATAGTGATATATATATATATTTGTGTGTGTGTACGTCACTAGAATATATATATACTAAATATATGTTTATTATACTAGAGGTCTGAATGTGTAAGAGGGTAGACAAGACATATAGTAAAGGATTTATGTTTCAATCCCCTTTTAATTGTGATTATCTATACATTAATTTCCATTGAGGAAATTATATGATACCTATATTACAAATATATATTCATTTTATTATTCTCTATTTATTCATGTAAATTGAATGTAATATTAGTATTTTCCTTTCCTGGATACTTAAAATGCCCATCAATTGTTTTTTTGAGAGAAATCATTCTTTATTTCATATATAGTCGGGAATATTTTTCTTCCATGTACATGTTTTAAATAAAAATATTACTCACCAATGCATTCACCCGACACAATACTACATTGACTATTTTAAATAATAGAATATTATTTTTCCTCCCATGTTAGGCTGGGGTGGTAAGGGTGGGGAGGGGATTGGGGTGTGGACTTTGGGTCAAGTCCATGGGCCAACAGTTTATATATGTTTTTATTGTTGCATCATGTGTCTCTTTCGTGGTTCTACCCAATTTTAAAAAAAATAAGAGAATACTATTTTACAATTATAATAATGAAAAATAATATTAAATATATTTAAATCAAAATCAAATGATAGATATTATTGGAAAACATGTAGAGAAACTATTGAGACATAATCAATATTGTAGAAAACATAAAGGATAAATTTAAATGAAATAAAATTTAATTTGAGAAATTATCAATATATAAACAAACCAAAATTTCAAATAACATTCACAGAAATGTTGGTTTTTTACATTGAATATGAAAACTAAAATATGATACAATGGTTTTAATAATCAATATAAGAATAGATCAAATGAAAAATTTTAGTAGACAAAAAAATATTTAACTAATAATTACTGAATAATTATTGATATTTCTATTTGTATAATTTTATCATTCATTTAACGTAAGTTATAGTTTTAGAATGAACTAATGAAAATGTCACGTTGTACTGAATCTTCTACTTCAAATTCATCCACTAAATTTTTCTTTATAGAAAATAATGTTTAATAACTAGAATATATATTGATGAATATTTAAATATTAAAATTAAAATTTTTAATGTCAACATAAAAGAGATAGTTTGAAATAAAGAAAATATAATTTTTTTTAACATAATTAGTTTTTGTATGTAATGTTTTTGTTTTTGACATGAATAAATTTATTAATACCTCTTAAAACATATGAAGGTTGTGAAAATATATCATCTACTTCACTTAGATTAACATAAATCAATAACAATTCCCTCATATTGTTAACAAACCTCCATCATACGATTTTACTTCCATTGATAAAGTTATTCAATTAAGAAGATGAATGTATATAGTAGTGGAAACTACATATTTTAAAAAATATGGAATCTATGTTGAAGTTTATTTTTAAATTCATATTATAATTTTTAATATTGTACTTCATCATAAAATATCATTATTTTCTATATGATTGTTTCCCTAGATAACACGGTTTAAAAATAAGAATACATATTAAGAGTATTTTTTCAGTAATCTTTAAATCCAATTAATATGGGTGGATAGTTTGTAAGAATTTAATAGGTGTATTGATGTTCCAAAAAGAGAAACATCTACATGAGCATAGAAATTCTATAAGACATATACGTAGAATGTACATAAATATAAAAATAACTTGTAAAATTGGAATGTGTTCTTTGGAGACATATTAAATATGAAAAAATGAATGTCTATTGAAAAATAATCATGATTTTTGGGGGATTTCGGGTCACATACCTGAGTAATCAATATAAGTGAAAAACCTTTAAATTTTAATTAATTGAAAAATATATCTAGAGATGTAATAAATAATATAAAACATGGTGCATTCTAAAAAAAATTATGAGAATGGTAAAATAATTTTCTCACAATTAGATATATGACCGAAATAATGATATTTTGATCCATGTAAAAAGAATGTATTGAAATATAAATAATATTTATGATAAAAAGACCTAATTTTTTTTTTGAAAAAGAGAAATTGATATGAAATAATTGTATACATGAATAATTACCAAGAATCATTGTAAAAATAGTTGAGGTATTGCATGTCACATACCTGAGAAAGAACCATATGTGACAAATGTTTAAATTTTAACTCATAGAAAAAGATATCTGAAGATATAAGAAACGATATAAGACATGGTTCATTCTTATAAAAAAATGTTTAGATTGGTAAAATGATTTTATCAACTTTGAATATATGAATATTATAATGGTATGTGGATCTCTATGAAAAGCATGTTTTGAAATATTAATACTATTTGTAAAAAAAGTTACAACATCAATTTATGAAAATAAAAATAGTGATGAAATAATTTTATACATGAAATATTAACTTGAATCATTGTTACCATTGCATCAAAAACTGGAGATGGTGATAAAGACACATAAATTAATGAATACATGTCAGCATATTGGGAACTATTACAATGATCATGCATCGTACAAATAACATAAAAATCATGAATAATAAAGAATTTGGTGGAACATTGATAATATAATAAAACAAATCTATGATATAAATCCATAATGGGACACAAATAACACTATAATTGAAAATTGAATGAAAAATTATGCTAATTTAGCCTCTTTTGGATGGCCTACTACAACAAACTGCATAAGTTCTAGCTCTGTATGGACTCCCACACTTCAGCCACTCTATTATAAACATTTGGAATTTACACATTTCAAAAACAATTTAGTCTAATTTGATGTTTATTTTTCAATGTATATTATAAATTTTTATGTAGTACTATATCATAAAACATCATAGTTTTCTATTGGTTTTTCTACTTTGATAATAATGCTTAAAGAATATAATACATATTAATGGATAATAAAACCACAAAATCTAAAGTTTTAATTTTAATAAGAAGAACTAATATAAAACCAAAAAAAGATAATATTGGGTTTGTTGTCACAAGGTCCTTCATTAGAAAATGTTGTTCTTGTTAAAAAGTATTTGATAACATCAAGATGTGTTTTCTAACATAACGATGTGTTTCACAAAACATCATGAAAATGGTTATAATAGTTTCCGGTTCAAGAATGTATTATTCCTATTATTAAAAATTGGTTGATTTTGACATGAGGTTGTGTTTGTTTGCATGCATTCTATTTGTTAACATAAGGCGATGTTTGTTTTTATGCATCATGTTTGGACAAAAGAATTACCTATATAGACATAAAAATATATGAACTCAAATAGCCTTGGTAAATCTTCCTATATGATGGAAAATGTCCAGTGGATGATAATGTGGGATGTAAAGTCACGTGGAGATTTTCTAAGAAGTTTGAATTGGAGAGGGTTTTTAGTAAGAAAAGTTGTAGTAAAAAACAAAAAAATGTATTTCAGTTCATTGAAATCCTTGAATATCTATTAAATGAAACTCTATGATATTTATATCCACCACAATGAATTATGATGTCAATGGGATTTTATTTAAATCAAAAGGGAATAATTTATATGAATAAATGACTACATGTATAGACAAATGGAATATCAAAGGGAAAAAGGTGGGTGAAAAATAAAATCATAAGAAGAAATCATCGTATTCAAGATCAAGTGCTAAACATTGATATAGTATACAATGCCATGATTATGTTTTTAGTAATCTATAAATCCAATTCCAAGGGGTTACTAGTTTGAAACAAATGAATAGGTGTATAGATGTTCAAAAAATTGAAAAATTAATATAAACTTAAAAATTTCAGAAGACTTGTATGTTGAATGTACATAAGAAATGAAATTAATTGGTTACATTAAAATGTCTACAGTGGAGATGTATTACATATGAGAAAATAAAAACCAAGTTGGGAAAAATCAGGATAGTTAAGGGATTTAATGTCACATACCTAAGTAAGTAGAAAAAGTAATAAAATGTTAAATTTTAATTAATAGAAAAATGAATCATGATATGTAAGAAGCAATATAAGATTTGGTGAATTCTTATAAAAAATTGATGATAATGGTAAAATTATTTTCTCATGTTTGGATCTATGACAAAAATAATTGTATATTTATCCCGCTAAAAATGATAGTTTGAAATATTAATTCTATGTATGATAAAAGAGACCTCATAAATTTATGAAAATAAAAATATAAATGAAATAATTGCATACATGAAAAATTACCTTGAATATTTTTTACCATTGCATTAAAATACTAGAGATTGTGATAAATAAACCTAAATTAATGAATACATGTTAGCACATTGGGAACCATTATAATGATTATAAAACATACGACCAATTTACACATCTTTAATAATATCAAATTTGGTAGAACATCCATCAATTAATGAAACAAAACTGAGATAAAAATCTAGAATGGAAATAATGAACAAAAAAATTTAAAAATGATTGAAGACCTGTGCTAATTTTACCTATGTCAGATGGTCTAGTACCACACCCTATATAATTTCCATCTGTGTATATACTCACATTCTTCATCCAATTTATAAAAAACATCTTAGCAGTAAAAAAACAAATCAGTGAAAAAAATATCCCATGATGAACCAATTGTCTATCAAATTATATCCAGTAAACTTTATCCAATAAAAAAATGCTTATTGGGCCCTAATTCATACCAATTTGTATGGATCAATTTGTAATTAATTACCAATAAACCTCTAAAAATCGAATCACAAAAGATAAGTACTAAATATTATCTAGATTTATCAATCAAAATGATAAGTTAATTAAATATATGACAAATGTAGATGTCATAGTGGGTAGTGGATGAAGTAATTAATTTACCCATTTTGGGGCATGGGGGTAACAATAGTAAAATATTTAGGGGTTCCCATAACTATAGGGATTATAAATAATTAGTCTGAGGTGGTTTTTCGGTGCATCAGGGTTACAACAGTTTAAATTATGGGTTATCATAGATACACATGACAAAAATCATGATCCAATGGTGTTTCGAATAGATGATTAATTTTGATTTAAATAGATGGATGATTGAAAAAATACTTCAGAGTAGACAGTTGGAGAACAAGGAAATGTATCTAGGGATAGATGGAGTGAGAGGAGGTGGAGGTGGAGGTGGAGGAGCTGAAGGTGGAGGTAGAGCAGGCAGAACACCCCAAGAGGACGGAGGCGAAGCATGAGGATGTAGAGGCTGGGGATGAGGAGGAGAAAACAAAGGTGGTGAATTTGTATGAAGAGGACCCAGAGGTGGAGCAGCCATAGGTACATGACCCATAGGAGGAGAGGGTTCTCTAGGTGGGAGAATGAGCTTAACATTGAGGTTGAAACCCTAGGAGGTGATGAGGACAATGTGAGCAGGTAGATGGGTGGGATAAAGATAGATCATGGGTTTGCGTGAGAGGTTTATCATTTTTTGGGGGAGGAATAAATTTTTTGGCTGATTTGAAATCATGTGGGGGTGACCCATATAAATAATTCGCACAACTTTAGTAGATATAATTAATGTTTTCAAGAATATTTTTGTATTTCACTACGATTTGTTGAAGTTATTTCTCCTCATGTTTTTTTAGAAAACAAATTCAATGGACTTTTCTTATTATTTTTTGATCAAGGTACTTTTGCTTTTTACGATAAATGTGAACCTGGTATTTTATAAAAAATATACAGAATGAACATAATTTCCCACCATCAGGGATGATCAATGATTTAAATATTCTTTTTCAATTTTCCATTGTTCTTTTCAAACAAATTTTTATCATCAGTATCATTAAATTTTTTGATTTTAAATTAGTTAATTTAAAATTAAAATATTATTTTACTAAATAATAATTATAGTGATATTTTGAATACTTTTTATATATATGATAACATCCTTCAAGGTTAAATATGAATTACTAAGGATATGATCCAATGATACTGTTATTAATATTTTAATTGACGGTCTATGATTATGATTTAGAGATTTTTATAAAACCTTTATATTTACCATAGTGTATGATTTGATGATATGATGAATATTTAATGATCTCATCACATTTATATGAATAAATTATTATTATGAGAAAGATTTTTTCATTATATCCCTCTAATTCACTATGTAAAGATGTTGAACTCCCGAGACATTTATATTATTCTTGAACTTGATTTCATGTTCACAATTTTTTCTACGGATCTAGTACTAATGATTTTATGATTATTCAAATACATGGTTTTCGGGTCTATAAAATTACACATGCACCTAGGTTTCTTGTCTATAAGATAATGTTTGGACCCTATTTTCCGCCCCATAAGATTATCTGTGGTCATTGTTTCATTTCTATAAGTTTATGTGAGAGATTTATTTCATGTCCTTACTTTTAGGAGTGAACCCATATTTATTTATAAATATTCAAAATGTTATAAGAAATTTTATTCTACATTCCAATGTCTATGTTTTTCAATCATTTCCATTGAATGATTATCGATGATTCTAGAATATTTTTAATACTGTATTTTATTTTGATAAATTTGTTTTCTATGAAATATGTTTATGATCAATGCTATATTGGGTATGAAATTTTTAATTTTGATCATGATCTCATACACTTATACTTATCATATGCTCATGTATAATAATTTATTGGTATCCAACTTTTTACCCCATACTATTACTCAAATATCACCATTTCTTATTTTTTTCATCCCCATGTTAAGAAGAATGTTTTAAGTGGAGTATCCCAATGAAGTAATCTATGTGGGGAAAATTGAATATGTTTCATCAAATAAAATAATTACATATATATTCTCCAAAGACACTAGAACTTTATTATTAGGGAATGTATTATGACACAATGTGTTTAATATTCATTTAAACATATTTAATGTTTATGTATACAAAAATTGGGTTACCGCATTTGATATCAGAGAAGGGTTGAGTAAATATATGGTGATTGAGTTAAAAACATTAGTAAAAACCATGAAGATAGTCACAAGGATATGATAACATCATAATGTTTTTAAGATATATATTATATTATTTTCCTTGAAATAAATCACTTTCAGAAAAAATATATTTGTACATGGTTTCAGCACAGTTTAATTAAGGGGTAACAACAATGAAAAGAGTCTTTTGTATATATTAGTCATTATCATGGTGGACGATGAGTGTTCCCTTACATCACACCTAGTTTTAAATTATTAGTGGATTTTCTTTTGTTAATTCACATCTTATTTATGAACTATTATGAATGATTTGAATATATAATATTTGAGGATGACCTCAGTTAAACCTAATGTGTAATAGATTGAAAAAAAGTGCTATTATTTAGACATCCTATGAATGTTTTTCCTGATCATATGATTTCTCACTATGAAAATTTTAGTTCTGGCAATAATTTTTTATTTTATTCAATGGAGGGAATCTAAAGGAAACATGCAAACAATGAATGAAATTTTCTTCCTCATGAGCAACAATGTCATGACCCGTCCTCCCAAGTTCCGACCCGTGATTAACTGAAGCCCATATCCAGTAGGCTAAGGGCTCGATACTATCACAGAGTAGGCATATCCGATAAATGTGAGGAACTATCATAAAGAACCAGTACACACACACACAGTCATTTACAAGAACTAAAAATGATGAAATATAGAACAACTAAAAAATTCATGAATAAATCTATGAACCTACAATATACTAACATAGTAAAAGTATTGAAAACCAAAAAAGGGTTCTAATACAAGTCCAACCAAAAAATGTAAAGAGTAAATCCTACTACAAGATAGATTAATAAGTCAAATATAATCTCTTGGTAATCTCCTCGGTCTGACAAGTTCATCTACACTCCACCCACTACCTATCCTCTTAGGACACCATCAAAAGAGCCTTGGTATTTATAATACATGACACGTGCAGGAAAAACCCATGTAGGGTTGAGTATAAAAATATTTATTAGGACCCCCATAAAACCCTAGAAAATAATAAAAAAGTATATTCATCGTGAAATAAGAATTTAAAAATCAATTTATAATGGAAAAACCTCGATATACTTCAGAAAGACACCAAACCACTAGGTGAACATAACCAATTTTCATCGAAACGATCATGCTTGAAGAAATAATTATTCTGGGAGAACCCACTCTATTTGATGGACTATCATAGAAGACACTAAATAAAGAGGAATATCTCATTAGGCTCCTCCTAATGAAATCTCACTAGTCCAAGAAGACTCTAATGCACATTAAGGGTTTACGGTCAGAACTAATAGGGGAGAGAATGAATCCAATGTGGATCAACCTATTAAGTTGGGAATCATATTATATTGATTCCACAAACCCTACTGATAAGACCATCAAGATGTAGGATCAAATCCTTTCTTAAGAAGGTCACACAGATTCTAAAATCCACATCTAGGGAACAATGGTGATAGAGGATCCCACACTAGTCTCATAAAGGGATGCCACATCTATATGTGAGACTCTTCCTCTAAATTGGATCATGATCCTACGATATGGATGTAATTACACAATTTAACCTTGAGGGAAAAAAATTGGAATGTAATAAACCTATACTTATCCACAAATGAAAACAAAGAGCCATAATAAATCTTGAAGGGAGTAAACGATGTGTACTAGGGTGTACATGGAGTGTTCAACTATGACTATGTCTGCATGTGTGGAAAAGCCTCAAAAGAAAAGTAGTCTCAAAATACATGACATATAGAAGGATTAAATGGAGTGTAAGGAAAAATGGAATACATCCCATTTCACATGGCTATGTCCATGTATCAAGGACATGTCCATGTATCAGCATGTGTATGCCAAGTCATGTCTACGTACACATACACAATGTGCCATCTAGCGATGTTCTTTTTCCCATGTCTAGGTACTTAAAAACATACAATATTAGTCACACATAAGGGTTAAAACATCATGTGAAATGCTTCATATTCCAATTAATCCTTAAATATGATAGAAACCCTAGCTCTATAGCTAGGGGTCCCGGATAGTGTGTAATGCCAGATTACACACTATGTTGATCGCGATATCGAAAATCCATCTTGCATCTTCTAACAATTCTCTAGAGCATTAACCCTTTTTCAAAACCAATATATTGGGGTTTGTTTTGACCTCTAGTATGTAGATAATGGGTTTATAGTATTCAAATCCAATTGGAAGATTATTTGCTAGTAAAAAAACATCATTGTTTGTCAGAACCAGAAAGAAAAAGAACCAAAATTCCGATTGTTCTACTTCCAATCCACAATAGCTGTCGTCACACCTTGACTACACAATCAATCATAAACCACAACCATGGTATCTATCTGTTATGACAAATAATGGTCACACAATGATTGAATACCATGAATCTGTGAAACAGTGGCCTAAAAAAACACCCATGTTGAATATGTGAAGAAGTGATAAAGAAATATATAATCCATAAATGTGAGGAACAAACCTCATTCATTGATCTTTTGGAATCCATTTTTTTGTTAAAAAATGGTGAAGGAGGAGGGTTAAATCAAGGAACAAATCACAATTCCATCAAATTGAATCTACTGATGATGCACCTATCAATCATATTCGTGGAATTGATTTTTATTAATTCAAAATTATGAAACATGATTGAAATAACAAATAAAAACAACCTACCATGAGTTTTTATCGATCATTGATGAATATTTTCTATGTTTCTATCATTGAAAATTTTCAAAAATACTATTGGTGTGACGATCCAGGATCTGATCGTGACCCATCATCGTTCACCAAGAAACCTATCCTCTAATGGTTCCTAGATCTCTTGGTTTAGTTTTCCACCCTAAATAAATTTCCATACCAATAAAATTATAATGGTGTTAGGTCACTCTGTTAAAGAAGTTAAAATCAATACTTATGTAAATTTATTTAATTGATTTTATTCCAACAACAATTTTTTTCACAAATGTCCCACACCAACAAAGATTATGTGACACCTAGGGTAAAAACCACATTCTAAACTCAATGGTTCAGTCATATTTCTAATCTAGTTCCCTATTTAGTATTTATTCAAACATATTGAAAAAATAGTTCATGTATTATTTAATATATTTAATATATTTTAAACCTTTACTATGGGAAAAATGGGCTTCAAAATCGCACTCTGTATCAGTTCCCACTCTAGAAAATAATAAATATAATATCTATAATAATTCATGGAAAATAAAAGACATTAAATTATCCCCACTTTTGGTAATATTTGTCGTGAGAAGAGAAAAACCTATTCCAAATGATGAGGGAATTGGGCTTGCATCAGGGTCTCCCACTCCTTTGTTCTCTCCTGAAGATTCCCATGTGCCACTAGAAACAAACAAGAGGAATTGAATTCTATTGAAGGATAATATCATTTAGATCCTTGATCATCACTATGTAATATACAAATGTAGCTCCATATTTTATGTTGATATCACACCACTTGATAACATGCGATGGGTCATTCACGTGCCACCTCAGTTGTGACATGTAGAATACATCGTGTACTCGGTCCAACTACTGTGGTAGAGGTATGTGGTAAGACAACTCAACAACCCAAAAAGTATCTAGAAGGGAACAACGAATCTCAAAGATAACTTGACCCATCTCCCAAGTCTGCCACCCTGTGGACTACCTTGATCCTACCTCTGTCTTTGTCTCAGGGGTTTCTCAAATATCTCACAATTAGTTATACGATGAGTTGGACAATCCTTACCAAAATTCTCTGACCATCCTAGGAGAAAAATCAATAATCCTTTGTATTATTAGATCCACCCAGAGATCCCTACACCACTGTCCTTGAGTCCTAATATCGCATCATGAAACATCTTACATGGTTGAATCCATGTGATTACTATCGACTACCTACTATTGAGGTCACAACTTATAGGCACCCACTACTATATCTTACTATGGGTGTCTACACTCTTAGAAATATCTCCACTAATAAGGCTCACTGAATCTCTCCCACATAGTTTAAAATGAAATGAGATACCAACGATGCTCCTATTCCCCAATGCAAGCCCTTCTCAAAGGACTGAGCTCTAAATAACTAGTTCCACATCATATATAAGTAGTAACATGATATATTAGTAAACCTACATGAATACTCCTCATTTTTCATACTAACCTTCTATAGATGCATAAGATCTTGTAGGAATACTGATTGAAATACGTCTGAAGAGAACTCCTATATGAAAATATGATAAATGTTTTTTCCAGGAGAGAGTTGTCTCATCATGTGACTGAGTCACCAGGATCATCCATTTCACAATAGAGCCCTGAAGATGACACATATTGAGGACTACCATGTGATATTATGGTGTCATCACAAGGAGAAAAACATGATTAACTACCTCTAGGTAGTCCTCAGCCACATTGAATTTTATTTCACCTTGTAACCTTGGAGGTCACTACCTCTGAAACTCAGGAAATTCATTCAACCTGCATGCATCCTCATAGGTTATTGACAACTTTATATGATTCTCAATGGGTCGTGGTATAGGTGGTAAACCACACAAATTTGGTATATCTGGTTCATTCCCCTATATCGATACCTACTAGGAAGATCATCCTCATGAGCATGAAGTATAATCTGAGATAGTTTTCTGTGTGAAGGAATCCTAAAATTAAACAAAGATGTACCATGATCAGAACAATATATATGTGTAGTTGAATAAATAAGATCCTATAAAATAGAACAATTCCAATATGATGCAAGTATAAATATTTTTTCCCCTAAATCCAATGTTTACTTGAACAGAGTCGAAAGGAAGGTGATTGGATTCATGGGGTATGGATATGTCGGCCACCACACTAACACTGAAGTCCATGTCGTAAAAGTTAAAATAAAAAAACTAAACACTATTTTCCCAAATTAATCTCACAGAATCCAGTATTATAGTATAACCACAGATTGATTCTACTCTATCATGACCAGACCTATTGAGTTCTAACTCGTGAATACCCCAAGTCCACCTTCAATAGGCTAAGGGATGGTGACCAGTTCCATGTAGGCATATCTGACAAATGGGAGGCATCAATATAAATTACATGTACACACACACATCTATAAGACCACGTGATGCTGAAATATAAAAAATGAAACAATTAATGAATACATCCAAGATCCCACAACATAGTATGAAAATAAAAGTACTAAAAATAGAAAAAATGGCCCAATACAAGCCCAACAAAAAACCATAAATAGTCAAACCTACTCCAAGGGGGAGTATTAATTCAAATAAAATATGATGGTAACCAACATAGTCTAACAAGATCTAGATATGATCAACCTAATCCCGATCCTCTCAGGACACAGTTAAAAGGTCCATTGTTTACATAAGACATGATGCATGCAGAAAAATCCCATGTTGTGGTGAGTATAAAAATACATAGTAAGGCACTCTGAAAACACTAAAAATGAACCAATAAGTACATACAAATCAAAATAAGTTATAAGAATAAAATTATAATGGAAATATCTAGATATAATTTTGAAGGAAACCACACCACTAGGGGTTTTTTACCAACTATCAGCCACATGATTTTGGTCTATGAAATGCTCATTCCAATAGAACTCACTCCATGAGGCATACTATCATCAGAGACACTAAAAGAAGAGTTATAGTTCATTGGGATATTATTAATGAATTCCCATTGGTATAATAAGTATCTGATACAAAGATAAGGGGTCACACTCGCTGGGGAACACAACCAAACCAATCTTGATCAACCCACTATATAAGGGATCATATGATTAGTATTCCACAAACCCTACCGATATGGAATGATAGATGGAGGTAAAATTCCCTTATGAGGGAATTAATTTTGATTTTACAAACACATCATAGGGAAAATTGGTTATATATGACCACACTCTAGTCTCATTGATGGATTACATAAATCCATACGATACAAGGATTCAAGAGGGGATCACGGTCCTATTATATGGATTTAATGCCACGATGTAACATCAAGAAAAAATAAAAAGGGAAAAAAATAAACCTATATTAGTCCATAAAAAATGAAGCACAACAAGAAGTCTTGAAGGGTGTACATGGTATGTATCAGGGTGTACACAAAGTGTTATAAATCCCTATGCATACACTTTTGGAAAGCCTCACATGACATATGGTGTCCAAAAAATGGCATGCAGAATGTGTTCATGGTGTGTAGAGACACAAGCCTTACTACCCATGTAACAAGGATTTTTCTTTGTATCGAATCCATATCTATGTAATGTCTTGTGTACGCCAATCCTTGTCCGTGTACAATTACATGGTGTGCTACGTGGATGTGTAATTTTTTCCATGTCTGTGTACTTCCATATGTACATGTTGATTCACAAAGAAGGGGTCGCACACCATGTGATAGGGGTCACATGTTGTGTGATCCTTATCTATGGTTGAATCTCAAGAACTATAATAAGGTTTCCCAAATGGTGTGTACTTCCAGAATGAATAACTTATTGCGGGTGATTTCCCAACCTGTTCTGCATCATTATTCACTTCACCAGAGACTCTTCCCTTGAAAAAAACTATAGATTGGGGTTCAACCTGATATATAGTAGCTAGATCACAGGATTCTGATATTTGAATCCACATAGAAAATGATTCTTTAGGAAAAAATGTCATTTTTTATTAAAACTAGGAAAAAAAGAATAGAAAATTATCTATTTCTTCTTCTGATCATCTACTGAAATCATTATACCTTGACCACACCATCAATCACAAACCAAACCAATTGAATCATTATATTATTCTAAATAATGTTCACACAATGATATAATATCAGGTACCTATATAATTGCATGACAAAAGAAAATTCATCTGTTGAATGTGCGAAGAGAAGAGGAAGAAATCTATAAGATATAAAATTTTGGGAAAAACCTTGAATTTTGTTCATTTGGACTAAATTGTTTATCATAGAAATTGTATGAAATAATTGACCTATATCAGAAACAAATAACAATTCCATCAAATTAAATTTATCGATGATGCACATATTAATTCTATTCATGTAATTGATTCATGTTCATAAAGGAATAATAAATGAGAAGGAAATCACAATGAAAAATGTTAGACCTTTTGTTTGGATCGATTGTTGATGAATATTGGTTTTGTTGTGGTCAATGATGAGATCCATGGACTCCGTTGGAATAATGATCCACAATACTATCCTGATCCATCATCATTCACCATGAATTCCAACATCCAATAGCTCCTAGAATTCTAGGGTTTTGCAGAAAACCCTAACACAATTTACATAGACTCATATTTAAATAGGAGGTATATCACTATGTTGAACAAAATAGAATAAATGTTTAATTTAATTTATTTTATTAATTTTATTCCCACATTGACTTTTTCACAAATGGACCACATACTACATCACATCCCTTAGTTGCGAAATAATTTCATTGGAGTCATTTAGTGGTTGACTAGAATAATACATCACATGTAACCTTTTTTACTTTCTTTAAGAAAACATTCCTCAGAAAATATTTAAAATTCCAATTAAGTATCATTTAATTACTTATAATTTTATTTATTTATTACCTATTAACCCTATTTTATTGTGAGATCATTAGAACCAAGAGGGGGGGTTCATCCATATGGAAGAAATCAAATTCAATTAAAATAGAAAATAATAATAAAACAAGAAACTAGAAAGAAAATATTGAAGATTGTATTTTTAGTATGAAATAAATTAGAAAAAAACATTAAGAAGACTGAATTTGAATAGTTTAATATTAAATAATAAGGAAATAAATGATAAATGAACTAGAACCGAATAAGAAATGGAAATTTTGGTTGTCTAATTATAAAAATATATTCTTTCTCATATGAAAAAATGAAAATTGACCAGCATATATAGAAATTTTTCCCATTTATAATATCAAGGTGTAGTAGTGTGAATTATTTATATTACATAGTTTTTCAATTAAGTATTTTGACACATCCATAGGAATGATTAGGGTAATAGTCACCATGATCTAACAATCAATCAATACAAGTTTTCTATTTCTCAATTATGTTTAAAAACATTTTAATATGATTCTTGAAGAAACTATTATTAATAGTTCGTTTTTAAAGAACATGATCAATAAACATCTATTCATGAGAAATGGATAAAATCATACTACCATTGAGAATGAATAACATGAATAGAAATCAATTTTACAAATAAAATATACTTCCTCCCAAAAAAAACTCATGCCCTGTGTAAAATTTATCAAAGAAAAATTTTGATTTCAATGTAGTATAAGAGTTTTGTATCTAAAATAGAGAAAAACATGGGGAAATGGAGAATTCATGGAATATTCCCAACCAAAATAAATTCTATATTTTCCACAATTATCTTGATTCTCATTTTTGATGGATTCACGCATCTAACAAAACCGATCTCAATTATCTCATACATCTCCCCCATCTGGAAAGAGTTCACCTTTTATTAAAAGTTCTTCTCAATAAAAAAATGATCATGGTATGTTTACCTAAATTTTATCAATGTCGTGATATTATTATCCTTAATTCATTTTATTTTTAGAGTTTTGGAAGTCCATGAGGAAATCAGTATTCAAACACTATAGTCTCAACTTCTTCTTATATATGATTGTAATCAAATTCCTTGTTCATATATGAAGTAAAAAAAATACCAAAATACAATTACACCTCATGAAAATATAGTGATATAATATTGAGATAATCTGAGTCATTAATTATTTGGATAATGGCAATCAAGGACATAAAATTGAAATTTATTCTAGTTAAGGACCACTATATTTTTTTTAGATGAGTTTACAACTACAGTAGTCCTATACTAGAATGAATTACAACTATTGGTCCACTATTTTCATCTTCCACTAATTATTATAGAAAAATATTATTCATAATGAATTTATCTTTAACTAATCTATAGTTTGTTAGTACCCATGTCTCAGTTTTTAGATTAGTTTCAGATAGTGAAGTTGCTAATTTAATCATGGATACCTTACTTTCTTCAATATGGTATCATAAATTTTCGATATATTTGTAAAAATCAAGTGATTATTCTTACATATTAAATGTATATTCCAAAACTGAAGACCCTGTTCTTCTTATCTTTTGATCTAGATTGGATCCCTTTTACATCATCACTTATTCCTAACTCCCCTCCAATCGATCTCAGCCATTAATTTTAATTTCTACAGAATTAGTTCATTAAACTAGACTCATCATCATTGGTCATGTTATTCCATAGCTTCATCTCCCTCTCAAATGGGATTCCTTCAAAATATGAATTTAACCATTAAAAAAATTATTTCTTATCTTCCAATCAACAATAGGTCATGAGAAAATATTCAACAGCTTTGGTTCATCCAATTTGGGTTGATGAAGGTTGGATAAAGCTTTGTATCCATAGTTTCATAGTAAATTCAAAGATGAATTATTTTTATATGTTATCCTCTTCCATATAAAACTTGTTTTTGTGGATATATTGAAATATTATGATTTATTGGTATCTTATGAAAATTATCCCTTGTTTGTATAAGATAGTAATGTGAGAATTATCCTTCTTTTCAAATGTTCCACATATATTTTGAGAATTTTTTCATACACTGTTGGTCATCTGACTCATCTGTATTATTTATTTTATTAGTCAAATGTTGTAGCATCTAAATATCCAGGTAAAAAATTATCATGACTCGACTCATACACATCATTTTTAATTATACACAAAAGATGAAAAGTTGTGACAATCTATCAATTGTTTGTGAAAGAATATACACCAAACAATTAAATTTAAAATTTAATATTTAAAAATATTTCAGACAAATTAATATTAAAATTTAATACATGGAAATTTTAAATTTATGTTTTAAAATAAAAATCACCTTTTAAAAATACCACAAAATATTATACATATCCACTCCAATTTATAAAGAACATTCTTCTTTATTTATTTAATTCTACTTATGTAGAAAAATATCTAAGATATATTTGCTTACCCAAAAATACCAGATAATTGAAACATCTAACTATGTCTCCATAATCTCCCTATGGTATCAACATCTACAAAAACATCTCTTAGGCTCAAAATGATGAATATTATATCACACAACTCAATTATAATATGATGAAAAATTATATATTTAAGTATAAATACAAAAATTAAATGAAATTAAATGACACTAACAATACTAAGATAAATTATGTGGAAGTTGGGTATTTTAAGGAATCATAGGATGATGATGAGTAGGATGAAGTGTACAACATAAAAATAAAACTAATCCCTAAAAATCAAATTGGAGAAGGGAACGTGTAAATGGGAATATCCAATAAATATATTTAACTATATATAAATAATATATATATATATAGTTCATTATACGTGAATTAAAAGTGAGAAGCTTGATGATGATAAACTTTAAGAAATCACTTTGTGTAATAAATTGGAAAGAAGTTATAACAATGTTATGAAATCTATTCGGATTATGCTTAAGTTTAAAATGGTAAAAAGGAGGACTATGGTGGAAAATGAACATGATGAAAAATCTAAAATATTTTCTTAAGACCCATGTTAAAAAACATAAATAAATTTTATAAAAAACATGAGGGAGAATGAATATATATGATTCACATGGTGATAGTGGAGATTGAAGTGTTTCTTGAAATAAAAAATCAACAAAAAAAGAAATAAAATATCTAAATAAAGTGTTTGATAATTTTAAGAAATAAAAAAAATTGAATTCAGAAAAATAAAATAGTTATATTGAGTACATTGATCTTCTTGAATTGAAAGTTATTGAGGAAGTAAGAATACTAAAAAGCCCTGAGGGTAGTTCTATTTCAATGTAATAATAACTAAACATGTCTTAGTTACATTAAATTAAGGATGATAAGAGACTAGTAAAAATGATATGTGATTAAGATAAATTTATGGAAATAAAATTTGAGTCGTCTTAGGATGGTGAGAAATGATTGTCCGAAACGTCATTAAATACCACATCCATAATTCACAAAAATATCAAATCTGTTATTTCAATCGTATAGGATTTAAAATCCAATGTATGAATGTTTGTGTTGAAAAATCCTATGATAAGGATACTATATCTTTAAAAATGTTTAATTACATATTAATAATAAAGGGTTATCATAGTTATATGAAATAAGTAGTTGGTAATGTTCTATGATAGAAAGATGTAATTTATAGAACAACTCAATGGTTTTATGGAAGAACTAGTTTCAGAGACTTTTTTTATTGTTATGATGTATTTAAGAACAATTAATATGGTTTACGGTACAATATATATCTCTCCTGTAGTTATAAAAGGTAGGAATTGAGGTGAATCAATAGATTTAATAGGAGGATCTAGTTATAAAAGGAAAAAGTTATGAAAATATATCTATATATGGAAACCCTTCAAAATTTATTTGATTTCATGGTATAAATATATTAAAAATGTAATAAATAAGGTATTTTTTTTGAATAATTCACTTCCATTCTTATATTCTTATATGTCAAACTCAACTCATTTTTTAAGGAAATAAGACTCATAGAGGTAAAAAATATAAACTTCATTTCTTGTTTGAATTGGATCATAATGATATCAAGAAGAGAATGATTTATATTATTGATAGTGGTTTCTCATCACATTTTAGTGGAGAAACAAAAATATTAGCGAATATAAAATACATTAATTGTGAATTTTTTACCTCTGAGAGTAAAAGATTTTATATGATTAAAAAATCAGAATTAATGATATTGAACAGAAAAATTGAGTTAAAAAGTATGTATTGTTAATAAATGATTCAAAAAAATAAATTTCTATGTTTGAGTTAGCTCCGTGGTAAAGGAAATTAATAATGATTCAAAATAGATAAATTATTCATCAAGAGAATAAAATATGTAAGAATCATTTCTAATTGTGAAATTGTAATTGGGAATCTATTTTGAAATGGTGATGCGATAAATTCCTACTACATTATTTTAAAAATGTTTCAGGGAAGAGATAAAATAATTGATATCCAATCAATAGGGACACTATAATCTTTCCAATCATATTTATGTGAATAATACATTTAAAAATATACTAATGGATATTTATACTTAAACAAATTCATTTATGACTTATTATGAAGTGTAGTTTAAATGGAAAGTATCTGTTAAAAACATTAAAGAATTTTGTTTTCCCTATTCAAGGAAATATATTAATATACATATGGGAATGTTCTATTAAAATTTAAAGAAGGAATATTTTTTCAAATATCTATAATATTTTAAAATATGGAAATTATACAATAAAATGTTTTGTAAGGTGGTTTATTTTTATAATGTGAAGTTCATTTTATATAGACTAATAATTATTGTTCTAATTGAAGAAGATTTTAAAAAACATTGATGAAGATGGTGACAATGTTATTGAGAAAATCATTGATGAATGAAATATAAATTAACCACATGTTATAGATATAGACTCTAATAAACACAGGGATGAATAATAATATTCTAAGAATGAATAACTAAAATATCATAAGGTAATGAATCACATATAAATGGAAAATATAATTGGAATTTAAAGTGTATATGTTCTTACTATAATAGGATTATGTCTTGAAAATCCAATAGATCATATATCTAAAATTTATCCTCATTAAGTTGTGGAAACTATAAAGCACAAATAATGGTTTTATATTTTAAATAATGAACTTGGTCAGATTTACAAGAATTTCATGATTGATCTTGTTCCAATATAAAAAGGGGTAAATGTGGTTAAGGAAAAGTGGGTATTGAGTGTTAAAATAAAACATAATGGAGAAGTTTTAATGAATAAGGATATAAAAGTATGAAAATTATATTCATCGGTTGATGGAGTTGATTTTGAAGAAACTGTTTCTCCTAGGGCTGTACTTGAAACCATAATAATGTTTCTATTAGTTTCATCTCAAAAGCTATAAAAACGTTTAAAAATTGGAAGTGAAATGTTACTTATTGAATAAATTTTAGGGAGAAGAAATTTACATTGAGAAGCATAAAATAATATTTTATGAAAGTGATGAAACACGGTTTTTAATCCAAATAAGGATATTTTTGGGTTAAAAAGTCTTGTAAAGAATAGCATTTAGATTTAGATGGCTAATTGATAAAAATGACATTCAACAATGAAAACGTGGGGAAAATATTTATATAATGAATTGAGGGTACGTACTCAATTTCATATTATATTGATTTATGATATTGTTTTTTATGTTCTCAAGATGGTGTTTATGAATATTTCTCTAGAAAAATTAGGACTCATATTGAGACTCCTATGCTGAGAGAATTGGGATATTTAATAGGATTCCAAGAACTAAAAAATTAATTATTTAGTATTCTTTAATAAGAAATATATGATATTGGAATTATTAAAAGGTTTTAGAATGGAAGAATCCAAACATGTGTTGACACCCATATGGGTTCATATGATGATGGGAAAAGATGTTGAAGTACATAGTGAAAATCAGAGGCATTTTACATAACTGACTGATATCTTGTTTTATCATACGATATCAAGACATGATATTATATATATGGTGGAAATGTGTGTAAGGTATGAAATTGATCCTAAATAATCACAGTTTATGTCTACTAAAAGAGTTATATAGTTTATAATAGTATCCTTGAACTATTTGTTAATGTAAAAAATAGTTGAGAACCTGAATCAATTTAGATTTAGAAATACTATATAGGAAGGTGATTGTGAGAGTATAAAATATACTTCATGTGCAATATGTTTTTTGGGAGTATGTTTTGGAGTTATAATTGTAAATGAAATAATTTAGTGATATTCAGTACCACAACGTTAGAGTATATGGTTTCTTTAAGTTCTTCTTCCCAAATGATTTGGATAAAGGAACATCTTGAAGACTTGAAAGGGCAGTTTTTTTAACCACTTAAAATTTCGTGTAATAATCAATGTGAAATTAATATCTTAATAAATACCTTGAATCAATCATTTCTAAAACAATTTGACATCAAATTCCATTTTATTAAATATAAGGCATCCAATGGAAAAAAGATGTAATTTATTTATACAAAAGTTAAAATTTATGATATATTATCCAATCCAATGCCTAAGAATATATTGGGGAATTCTAGGCATAAAATGAATTTTTAACTCTTTACTCTCACTTAAGGTACTTTGAGAATATCCCCATTACCCTTGGGATTAAATTGTCAAATGGGGAGAATAATTTCAAAACTCCTCATATTTTGTTTTATATTTTAAGCTTGAGTTGTAGAAAAATGTTACTGAAATTTTCTAAAGATATAATGGATTAATGGTATAGAAATTGTTATGAAGAAATTTTTTCATGTGTATTTTTATTTAATTATTTTAATAGAATAACCCCCTTTATGAGAATGTTTGTGTGGAATCTCAAACTAGATAGTTTTACTAAAAATAGTTATGTAAGGAGATGTTGATATTGTTTTCTACAATGAGAAAGGATCACGTATACTTATAGTTGTTTGTTTTTTAAAAAAATTTATGAACATTAGATTCCATACTTCAATATATTTAATTCTTATTTATATCTCAATACAATTTGATAATAATTAATAGAATATATAATTACAAATCAAATAATATGATTTAATATTAGAAGAGAGACTTGTTGAGGTTGAAATAAAATCCAATGGGGAAATTGAATAACCTAATATAATTGATGAAGAAGGATGTTAATGTTCTACACTATTAATGAAGGAAAAAAGAATATATTAAAGACTTATTAAAATGTGATTAATTCCTTTTTATATGAGATAAGGATGTTGGAAAAGTGTTATGATGGTTTTGATGAGGTTTTGAATTTATTCTGAGTTATAGAATTATGAATAAAAATGGAAATGTGTTTATTCATAAGAGTTATTTTATTTCTACAGTGAAGAATAAAAAACTAATAAAGGCTCATTAGAATTTTAATATTCATTGAAGTTGTGTATGTGTCATGAAAATTTCTATGATTCATAAAAAAATTTGTATGTTCTGTTTTTAAAATCTGTAAGGTTCATCTGAAAACCATAAGAGTTATATAAAAATCATAAGATTAATTTTACTTATATAAAAACTGGAAAATAGATATTTTTAGAAGTATCTTCCCTTTATTACACTTTTTAGGAGAAGATAAATTTTTCTATAGAAACATTTAAAAATTGAGTTTCATGACACTATATTGGACCTAAAATAATAAAATAACACAATATATTAATAAAGTCATGATTAAATAAGTTAATTATGGAATATAAAATTATAAGATCATGGGGAAATATTGTGCTAATTTCAAATGGTTTTTTATAATTCATTAACAATGTCAAAATGTTGAGATACTTTTTAGAACCTATATACTAGTTCAAAATTGGAGAACTATGAGGATATTAAATGAATGCAAATAAATTATGCTTCTATATTAAAATATCAATATTATTTAACTGTTATTTTGAATGAAAATATATATTTAAGTATTAATTAAAATAAAAATAATGAAAATTGGTAATTGTAAATATGATACATTGAATGACTATAAAACTTTTTTATCAGAGAAATACGAAGACAAAGGATTTTGAATAGTGATGATGTTGTATTAATCATCTGGGTCAAGGAAATTAAGTTCGATAATGATCATTTTCTTACATGATTTTGTGAAAGAATAAGATCAAGATATGTGTCGTTGTTCTAATAAAAAATATATCATTTCGAAATATTGAGTAGGAAAGTCAGTAAACATACTCCTCTGTTGATATTTAATGGGAAATAAAATATTGAAAAAGGAGATAAATTTTCAAATAATGAAGCATCTACCCGAGTAATAAAGTAATTTTAATGTCGAATAGAAAATGATATTCCCTTGAAAATTGGTGGTTTGAATATATTATGATCCTAAATTCTTATGGGAAGTGGGTAATAGCTACCCATTATTTTTGTGAGATTTGAAATCACTTATAATCACTAAAAAATTTAAGTAGTGATATACCCTATGTCCTTCTCACAAGCCAAACACATAATGGAGGTGGCTTCCTCATTGCAGTCAAACCATGTAAAAAATATTATGCACCTTGTATTTTTTATTTCTATTTTATAGGGGGTGGAAAAGATTGAGGAAGAGTATATCAGGACCATAAACTATCATAGTGATCCGTTTCTAGAAGAAATTATAAAAAATATATACCACTGATTCACCCCATCTCTCAGTTGTAGATGAATTGAATTGGACTCTTAAATATATAAGATAATATATTTGATTAAATTTTTATTTATAACAATTCCTTGAATTATAGGAATATTATTTATTTCATTATATAAATTGATTTTTTTTGTTTAGAAATATGGATTCTTCAGTAGGAATTATTATATAATATCATGATTTGTTTAAAAGGGATTTTATAAACTATTAAACTGAGAAAATTTTAGTTTATTTACTAAATATATCCTATTAAATTGATTAGAATATATTATGTATAATAATACATGGTAGGGTTCTGTGGAAGTCCAAGAGAGTAATGTGTTACTCACCCAAAATCAAACAGCTTGGTAAGTGTGTGTATGTATAGATGTAACATCCCCTTCATGGTTAATTCTATAGTAACTGTATCAGGTCACTACATAGACTTAGGTGTACCTCCATATATGGAAAAAATATAACTAGTAGTGGTGTCTAGGGGAAACAATGGGGAGACCATACCCCTATATTATAATATGTAATAGGAGAATAACTAAATAGGATCCACAATAATAAACATCTATAAAAGTATAAAGAATTATTAAAAACAATAGTTCATAATAAATGGATGCAGTCATACATACTCACAGTCATACATCATGTCTGATAAACCACAACACTTCTCACATATACCTAATAGAATAGAAAAGAAAATTGTAGTAGGCTATGCTACTTTCCTTGAACCATACCTTATTCAAGTCCCCAGTATTATTTGAGTTATCCTACCTTATCATGCTACTATGTACCTCTACCCAACTTGAATATATGATTTGTGAGAGAATCTTGGGAACCCAAGTGCAATGGCCACCCAAGTAGGGTTTCAGAACATAACATTGTCGAAAACCACCAATATGGAAACCTATATAACCAGTGATTCAATTTATGTTCATGTGATATGGTTGACTGAATAAATGAAAATATATATTGAAGTATAAATTAATAACCAAAATTGATTTTTGGTTTCAAAAACGAATCCCAAGTTCAACCATACCTACTTTGACCATTACCATATGTCACTAATCACATCATGTGATCATGACAACCCACTATCTCATATGATCCAAATCAATAGAATCCCAAAATAGAGAACCTCTATGATCTAGGTATAAAACCTATGATATCTCAAAATATATCTTCCAAGCATCAAATTAGTGGTATCACTTACCAAATATGATAATATAGATGTATGATAATCTCAAAACCAATAACATATTCTAAGTAATCTTCAATCACATAATATATTTATAAAGATTCCTAAGAGACCAACCTACAAAATCCTCATACATATATGTATATTAATCATATTAGAGGGTATTGAAACGACATTAGCATCTCATAAAAAAATGTCTAGTGGGATGTGTTTCCCACCTAATCCATCTCACATATACCATCACCAATGGGAACTCCAATAACTAAAATCCATCTACTAAACACATTTTACCTCACCATTGTGACCTAATAGTCATCCCATTAGCCACACTAGACACACACATTGATTCAGTTTCTAGGGTGACACCCTAAATCATTACAAAATTCCAAAAAACTCACCCTATAAAGAGTAAACATATAATAGGGACACCTATCAAGGTTTACATGGTCTCATAAATCATGAACCACATATATGGGTTCTGTTTTCTATTATCGCTAGACAAAGGCCATAAGGGAATCTCATGTGTTTCTCAAATCCTACAGGGGATAACCACACAAATCACATCACTTATCTACACATTAATCAATTTAGGCACCTAAACCAAGTTCATTATGTTGCAATCATCAGTTATAATTAACACCCCTAGGGATCTATACATATAATGGAAAATAATTTATTTCAATTCCTCTACCATAAGTAGTTGGGGGAATATGGGAGGTTCTTAAATTCCCACATGACAATAGAACATTATTCATGTTTGTTGATGGGATTTTTTTGTAATTAAAATAAATCATTTAAAATATAGATGGTTATTCTCCCAAAAGTGGTTGGACGACATCTCACATTCCATAATGTAAATGTGAAATACCATATGGTAATGCATAAGGACCACATACCTCATTCACAAAGCCATTTCATTTTTAAGGCACTACTTGTTAGGTTGTCTTAGGCATGTCTATGTCCGGGTCCTACTAGTCTTTTCCCAAATTAATGAGGCCTTATCTCATTACATAATATTACAGAATTAATTATAACAAATAGACAAAAAATTAAATAAAAATTTATATTTTAATTAAAATTTAACAAATAGGAATAATTTTGTAAAATTCATTAAGCATCATACTCTCATAGAATCCTCAATCAATAGAGTTTGGATCAATAATGTTGATCCTCTAAAATCAAACTATTAAAAATTTGAATTTATTAATCCCAATACATTATCAAAGTAATTTAAACTTACTATAAAACCTTAAAAAAATTAAATAATGATGTAACTTTATTGGAATAGATTAAAAACACAATTATGGGACATCCTCTATTTAATTTTGGAAAAATCCCAAAAATCCTCATATTATTTTACCAAGAACTGGTGAAATAATCATGAAAATAAAAAATTAAATCACTCAAAAATTTAATGTATTCAAATGAGAGATCAATAATGAATTAATACATAAATATATTATCCAAAATATTAATGTAATAACTATCAAAACCACTCTAGATCAAGGGAAAAAATGTAGGAAATAGAGGGTAAGGAGCACACTAAATCAACCCACCCACATCTCCCATACCATATAAATATCAAGGGGAACAAGTAGTAAATTACAAATCTATCCCTTTTAAATATTCCAGCAGATCCCACCCACACACTGTTGAACCCCAAAAAACGAGGGAATGCTTTATCGGCTAGCCAATGGACCCAGTAAGTCTGTTGGGCTACTGAACAGCTGAACAATGAGCAAATGGTGTTTGAATGGTTGGAAAATGGCTATTTCTATAGGAATTTAGCAGCATAATGACAGTAAAAATTATCAAATACATACCCAACCATACACGACCCCAAAAAGCCTTATTTATTAACTTAAAACAAAATTTAACGGCGTTCCAACCCTAAAAATTATAATTTGATGATCAAAAATCAAAACAACGCTCAATGAGACCATATTTTTAACTTCCTTTTAAATTTTCACCATCATAAAAATGGTGGTCTTTGTGTAATCACCAGTACAAAACTTCTCTTCAATGTGAGTGTCAATGGCCATCCAACTTTAATTCTTAACATATTTTTGTAGGGAACCAACATTAAACATTAAATAATCGTGATTTTTAATTGAAGAACATATTTTATTACATTTTAGGATATTTAATGTATAGAGTTTTAGATAATTTTTTCATTACCCACACCTAAATAAATATTACATCACAAAGTGTAATTCTTAAAATTAGTATTCATTATTCCACAAAAATAAAATTTTGTGATATAAAAAATTTTATTTTCCTGACATATCTCTACAATTTTCATTATGATTTCATCTTTATACCTACTAATCCTTAAAACCCAGTGAAGAACATTTTAATGCTTGGGTTGAGGAAAAAAATCAAGGTAAGGGACATAAATAAATAATGAAATAGTTCATGAATACTTATATATGATTTGTTTTTGTTTCAATATTAATGTTTGGGCCAAGAATAAGGATTTTATGAGGCAAGAAAAAAAATTTCTACACAAATATTTTCATAAAAAGTATCATTAAAAATCATAATGGTTAAAAAAATCATAATTGTTCTTTTTTTAATCATGAAAAACATATGAAATCTTTTTTTAAAAAAGAACTACATTTCATACTTTCACGGTAACATATATTTTCTTAAAAACATAAGATGATGTGTAATAAAATTTGTACATAACATAAATAAATTGGTATCAAAATATCATTGAAATTTATAAAATGTGGAAGAAACAAAAAAATAAGTGAAATCTAACTTCCATTTAAATATCATAGAGTATAAAGTGTCCCACAATGGATTAGGTTTACTCAATAATACTAGACATAACGTCTCATATGAAAAATGATTTAATATATTTATTAGAGTTATATCTTCGAATAACTATCATAACATTTTTATGATTATTTTTTCAATAGAATGAAATTAGTCACATGTAATAGACATAAAAATTACGTATGGAGAAAATGGGTTTTATAATATTTCCCCATATCATAATCAATGAACTTTTAGAATTGAATTCATTTTAAAATTGAACATATGACTTTTATTATCCCAACATATGAAGGTAGAATAAGATAGGTATAAAAGTGAAAGAGATATATATACAGAGTTTAAAATGATTATGTAACATTAAATAGAGATAGGTTGTTATTTAGAGGGATAAAGGTTGTAACCCAAACAAGGTTGTGGTTCAAAGAGATCCCTTACACCCATAATGAAAACATTTCCAAGTATGAAAATATATATTCTATTTAATACAACTTTTGAAAATAAATAGAACAACGGTTAAGAGGTATTTTCTTTAAAGAAAAAAATGAATGTTATAATGAAATATAATTATTAAATAATGGTTCTCATGGTGGAAAAATCCATTGACATCGTATATATTAAAATAACATATTCCTTTGGTATATTATAAAACTTTTCAAAATTTTCAACTTAAAATACATAAAAAGGATCCTTTATAAACTAATTATGGATAGAAAAAAATATGCTTAAAAATAAACTTAATCATCCATTAAAGCATAAATAAAAATTTTATTGAAATATTTAGAAGAAAATTTACATGAATTAAAAAGAAATTTAAGATAATATTTAAAATATAAATTTTAAAAGAAATTCCATTTCCTTGAGACTAAATCATAAAGTATGTTATTTAACTTCTAGTGTAATAAATGTATGTTAATTATTTTATTTTTTAAGTAACATTTTAAATTTTATTATCCCATTAATTTTATTTATTATCATGTTATATTTAATTTTAATATAATTTAGGTTTATGTCTTACATTTTGAAGATATTCCCCTAATATATTTTTAAAGAATAACGTAAAAAATTATTTAATCATATAATAACATAATAATAGTTAAATAATTATAATTTATATACATTAATTATACTTTTTAAATAAACCATGAAATATTTTTATGAAAAATGATTCGTGTTACAATCATAGAGATTTCAGTTCGTACGTACACATTTGTAATGTTTATATTTTTCAATGTTTAGGATAAAGAAAGTAACTTTTATTTTAACATTAAATTATTATAATTATACTTAAATTATCATATAATTTCTTTAAATTAACTTATATATTCCCTCCCAATGATGTGGTAATGAAAAATCAATATGTTCGTGTCATGGAGGTGGTAATCCATATGTATTCTCGAATGATTTCTTCATCATTCAATTAATGGAAGGGTAAGAAAATATATGACATATTAATTTTCCAGAATGATAAATATGCCATTAATATCACATATAGACATTATATACATCATCATAAACATCATTGAGAGGTTATGATGGATAATAAATTACCTCGGTTCGTGGAAGGTAGTCCTCCAAACACACAAAAGATAGTTTCATTTACAATTAAATGGTTGAAGAGATATATATAGGTAATGAAATTAACATTACAAAATCTCCATATATGTTAGAAAATAGTTTTATTATATCACTATTTTTTAATTATATTTAAAGGTGGTGTAATAACAAATAAAAAAACGCATGGTAAATAATGATACCTCTTCTACATAAAATGTTTTTTGGATTACACCAAAAGACTTCCAATCGGGGTTTTAATAAATACAAGGCCTCAAGTATGTGTTAAACAAAATTATGAAATGATTTTGGTATTTACTATTTGAAAAAAGTCTTATTAATTATGAATAAAAGAGTAGAGGAGGCTCCCCTTTATAAGTGAGGGGAGGGGCACTTTTTGGATTTATTATAATATTATATTAATATAAATTAATTTTCATAGAAAAAGGATGTAAACTGATATAATTTAATTTCTTTATGATTACAGGTTGAAATAATCTTATACCATAATTTTTTAAATGTTATATTAGTTTTAACCCTTATCTCTTTGTTTTATCCTCTTTTGACACTTTTGGAAAATTATCGTGATAACACAGTGTTTACTATTTTGGGGTCAAGTTACTTAATATAAAGTAAAATTGTCCAAAAAAATTGAATTTTTAGATTTTTTAAACCATATATCAATCACTTTTCTGAATATAAGTATTTTACGAAGTCTAAATCACTTAATAAAATATTATTTATTTTAAAATATCAAAAAAGAAAATTTTGGAAATTTTAATTTAATTTGAAATTAAAAAAACATAAAAATAATGGAATTTTAATATAACCCTTTCGAAAATAATTATCATGTTATATTTATCTAATAAATATGTAAAAAAATAGTTATTTAAATTTATATTACTTTTATTATTTTTAAAATAAGTATTTATTAATTTCATAAATACAATTTTAACATTACATAAGAATTAATGTAATAATTTCATTTGTAAAATTTATAAATAAATTTACCTTAAAATAATAATTTATTCTAAAATTTATTATTTTGTACTTAAAATTAGATTTTTTTAGCCTAGTCAAAAAAATTATATTTATTAAATGAAATAAATAGATATTTGTATATTTATCTTTTATCTAAATTTTATAAAGTTCAAAATTAGATAAAAATAGAACTAAGTTGTAATATATTATAGAATTGGATGTTAATGGTCGAATTAAAATCATATAAACAGATAAAGCAATGTTTTAGGGTATATTTTAGTCCTTATTGTAATGACCTGAAAATTTCAAGGAATTTTTTTCTTAATTTCTTTGGGATTTTACAAGAACGCAGTTTCTGAAGACACTTGATTCTGAGGCCCGGTGTGCCCGGAATCAATTTCCAAAGTTTAGCTCGGGTATGTTCAGTGAACGTACGAGCAGGATTTTCTAACTTTTGAACCGGTGCTCGGAATCGAAATCTGAGGGCACCGATGAAACCGCAACACTGGTAATTTCTTAAGAGGACCTTTACCGAAGATGCGTTTGCTCGGAAGGAGTTGTTAAAAGAATTTTGGTTTAAATAAAAAGGGGAATAAAATTTGTGATACAATTTTATTTCTAGCCTAGTTGGTTTTAAATTATGTGTGGGAGTTGGGGAGAAATACACTAGTTACTAACTACCTAAGTGAGGTTGAATGTGAGGTGGGGACCACAAGAACCCCACCCCTTCACATTCTCCATAACCCCTAACTCCCTCTTTAATTTAAAACTCCTCACCTCCCACTTAATTTTTGGGTAACTCCTCCTCTCCCACTCTCCCTCATAACTCATTCCAACTAGCACTTAAATTATGTTATTGAAACTCTTAATCAATTAAGTGTTTGAATTTTGAACTTAAAATGCATGGCATGATTAAAATAAAATAAGGGGAAACCTTGTTTTATTTTGAGGTTGAATTGTGGGGGGAGGATTTTGGAGAAAGAGCCTTTGTGTGGAAGAATAAGGAAGCTCCTTCTACGTTGAAGAACGTCATCCTCTCCGTGAAGAACGATTCTTCTATGATGAATAACATCAATCCCTCAACTTAAAACGACTCGGAGATCACGGTTCTTCATCCTATTCTTCCTCCATAGCAAGGGAGAAGACACCGACGTAGGTAACTCGCTAACGACAACGCACTTTCCTTCTTCATCTCTGCAACAAGTGAGGAGACGTCGTTTCCTCCTCAGACGCACCCCGACGTCCACGGAATCGACGTCCGATCTCCACGATGCCGTTCTCCGTGACTCCCTACGTGCGACATCAAATATCCATATAGGGGTTATTTTATTTGTTCATGAATTCTTTTCCATTCATCGACTTCTATTTGGGCTGCCTGTTATCGTAATAACGGGAGGAGGTCAGACTGCATGAACACAGCCGACCCTCCTCCCCCTTCGATGTTGTTTTTTTTTCAGCTCGAACGAAGGCGGCATGGTGAAATGGCACTACGCGGAATCAAGAAGGAACACGATGAAGAAGTGCGGCGCCGTCATGCTTCGCCGTTGAGGCCGAATAAAACCGTGGTTGGAGTCGGGGCCGAAGAGGCGATTTGAAGACTCCCCTGGTTGATCATTGTGCGCGGATTGACGGGTGATGACAAACAAGGCCACAATGGAAATTTGAAGCCTCCGAAGTGATGTTCGGGTCCCGAGGTGACCGCTGGAGAAGTGGGCGAGCAAAACGGACCACCGGAGCGCGTCTGGTGGTCTGCAGAAAGTGGCGGCGGCGGCGCGCTGCCGGAACAGAACCGCCGCGTCTGAGCCGCGGCGGCGGACCAAACCGGAACGGCTTAATGCCGCTCCGGTTGCATTCAACTATGGGGTTATAATTCCCCGCTCCTCGCTGGCCGCGCCGGTCGGGCCGGACCATGACCCGGGCCGGGTCGACCCAGTTCGGGCCGACCCAGGGGGGTTGGGCCGTGTCGGACCGGGACCAGACCCCCAATTTTTGGATCACTTTCGGTCTTTTGCCCATATCTTGGGATACAGACCTCCGATCGACGCATCGACAGTTGCATAGTGATCCTTGGATCGAGACGGTCATTTCAGTATATTACACTCAAGGTTTAGGAGAACTTTGAGTATCTCCGGGTTGGTTCAAACACGAAACCAACTGGGCCCTCGGAGTGGAAACACTTATAACTTGAGCTCTGGACATCCGATTGACATGCCGTCGACTTTTTTGGAATCCTCTTAATGAGACTGAAATTTTGGCATACTTCACATGAGTTTTGGACGTAGTTGGAGTATGGCCAGGTTGGATTGTACCCGAAATCCAGCCGGGCCCCTGGAACGGAAAAGCTGATAACATTCAGACCAGACGACCGTTTGACGAACCGTCAGCAGCGTTGGTGATCACATTGAGAAACAGTTCCTATGAGTATACCCAATGTGAGTTCGGGGTACAGTTGAGATACGGTCGGGTTGGTTCGTACACGAAACCAACCGGGTCCCTGGGATGAAAAGGCTAATAACTCACAGACCGGGCGTCTGATTGACGCGCCGTCTGTTGCGTTGAGACCCATATGACGAGGCGGTCCTTTGAGATACTTCTTTGTGGGAATTTTTGATACTTGGAGTATCGACCTATAGCTCGTGGAGCGGACCCTCTCTGAGACGAGCGTACGGAGTACAAAGACCGTGTAGCTGGCTGAGACCTGATGACTTCTTGTCCGATTCGATTTGGAGTGACTTTCATAGCCTAGTGGGGAGCACTAATTTGTGAGGTGGTAGACCCATGGCGGAGGAGCACTACTTTGTGTGGTGGAAGACCCGTGGTACTCGATAGGAGGAGTACCTCTGTAGGCTATGAGGGGGAGCACTACTGTGTGAGGTGGCAGACCCATGGCAGAGGAGCACTACTTTGTGAGGTGGCAGACGTGCTGTACTCGACAGGAGGAGTACCTCAGTAGTCTTAGGTTAGTGAGTAGTAGCTCAGAGTTGTGACAGGATCACTTCACTCGTCAGAGACGAAGCTCTTCAGCAGTTACAGTTTCGATAATGAAAATCCTGGTTTGAGCTGAGTCTATGACCTTTGTGTTTACTCATGATTGAGATGGGTCACTTGATAACTTAGGTATATGTATGGGCATATACCTAGGTAGCGGTAATCTGTTGATTTCATAACCTTTGTGTTTTCTCATGATTGAGATGAGTTACTTGATAACTTAGGTATAAGTATGGGCTTATACCTAACTAAGGGTTATCTGTTGAGATCCTTCTTTATGGTTATCCTTGTTGGATTTAGTGAGACCTTGAGGGTCTCGGGGTACCTACTGAGTATCGTATACTCACCCCTGCATGGGCTATGCCCGCACCTCGTTGTGTTGGTTGCAGATGACGGGCAGCGCTGACAGAGGCCGAGTGTTCGAGGACTGGACGGTACCCGGAGGTAGGACCTCACGACGAGTCAGTATCCGGAGGTGGACTTCACAATGAGACGATACTCATAGGAGGTAGACGGGCAAGATCATTGTGGAGGCTATCTGTACCAACCATTCAGGTAGGATTCGTGGTGGACGATCCAAGAGCTGTACTATCTCTACCTACCCTTCAGGTAGGATCCGAGGTGGACGACCCAGGAGCTGCTTCTATTCTTCCAGTTGTTTGTCTTTTCTATTGTACTTTCATTTAGTTGTAGCTGTACTTTCAGTTGGGTTTGTATTCTAGCCGACTTACTTTTCAGCACTTTCTTTTGTACTTAGTGTATTACACCCGCATGTACTCTGTGGTGTTTTGTTTACTTTTATAAAGGCAATGTCTTTCCAGTTATCGGGATTTAAGCCTTTGGTGCTAGTCTCCAGCCCCTGGCCTATGGAAGGTGGGCTTGGGGTAGTCACGACATGGGCCCCGAGGACGGGTCGTAATAAATTGGTATCAGAGGAGTCAGTTCTACTGCAGAACTTATAACTCTGATATTTTCTTTATGTGAAGCAATAGTGTTAACGGTACCGAGTGTGGTTTTCAGTTCCGGGAGTCCAGTGTTGGTGCGGGCGGCCGACGTATCCAGACACCAGGACCCTTACAACTGATTTCCGACTTTGTGCATGAAAACACTAATTGTGTGTGTGTTTCTAAAAGTTTTTTTTAAAAAAAAGTCAACTCAAACCAGGTTAGCTCACCAGGAATAATCGTTTGACTGTGTCACGTTTGTTTCTTTCAGGATGCCTCCCCGCAAACGACCAACTAGAGTCCCGAGAGTTGTACGTACTGACAGCCCGCCGAGTGACGAGGCCTCAGTACAGGGCCCTCTTCCATTTGAGGCAGCAGCGGAGGCACCAGCGGTACTACCACCCATTGGGCCACCGATGCCACCAGCCCCAGTAGTAGAGAGTGGACGTCACTTGAGCGCACTTCACGGGTTACAGCGCCAGAGGCCACCCAGGTTCAGGGGAGAGACAGACCCGTAGGCGGCTGAAGATTGGCTGGAGGCTGTGGTGAGAGTCTTCAGGCTAGTAGGGACGCCGACAGACTTCATGGTGATCCTTGCTTCCAGCCTCCTTTAGGCAGCAGTAGGCAGATGGTGGAGCCTGATGCTTCAGATACATGACAAGGTGACACTTCTGTGGGCAGATTTCGAGAGCCTATTCCAGGTAGAGTTTGTACCAGCCACCCTTCGAGCAGTGCGTATAAAAGAGCTACTACATCTACAACAGGGTAGAATTATTGTGGCACAATACTCAGCGATATTTACAAACCTCTCACGCTACTCCACAAATATGGTATGGGACCCATTCTTCAGGGCTAGAACCTTCGAGCAGGGGCTCAGGCGAGAGATTAGAGCTTCTGTTGTTTCTCACAGAATCCCGACGCAGACAAGGGTGTTGGAGAGAACCCTCTTAGTATAGAGTTTCCTTGCTGAGCAGTCTCCAGTAGCAGGACCCACTACTAGCCGACATGCGGTAGAGTCTTTTGCAGCGGGCAGTAGACAGATGACGCAGAGGTCCAAGAGGACCAGACCTATAGGTGGTCGACCGCATGACTCAGGGTCGGTATTGCGAGGAACCAAGGTGAATGATAGAGTTAGACCTGCCATGCAGTGTTACACATGCGGCAGACAGGGTCACATGGCTCGTGACTGTCCGACCCACTGCTTGGATGATCAGCAAATAAATAAAGAACCTCCCAGGCAGAGGCAGAGGTTTGATCGAGGCGGACCACAAGGAGCAGAAGACCGAGGCATGGGAGATGACCGTGCAGCTGGAGGTGGACGACACTTCGAGGTGTTGCCACCACCACCACCAGGAGGTCCACCCCCACCGCAGGGAATATGTGGACATGGGAGAGCTCAACTTCAGGTAGTAGAAGCATATTACTACGGATCTCCAGAAGCTGGCGGAAAAGAGAGAGACTAGTTCCAGGCATGGGACCTTTGATCTTGGTGCTTCTAGTTTCCTTGTTGTCATTGTTGTGTGTCTTTGTACTTAGAGCTGCAGTAATAAAAGACACTTGTCCTTGTGACATTTGCTTCCTTCCCTTTTGTGTACTAAGAGGTTCCGGTTTAAACTATTGACTTGACCCTCACTTTTGAGATTCCTACTGGAGGAGACCCAGTGACCACACACCGATGCCGACAGTGCGACTCAGCCCTTGGAGGTGAGAGTAATGGTTGGATCTCTTGGTAGTATCGTCGAGGCCTTATGATGTCATCCATGATATGGATTAATATCATTCATGACAGGATTGACTATATTAGGCAAAGACCGTGGTTTATCCAGGGGATGAGACCAGATTTCTATTATTGGCAAAGAAGAAATATTAGATGCTCTTCCCGGACCAGAGATGGTCTAGGTCACGACAGAGAAGGGACAGGTCTTCCAGGAGTGGATGAGGATAGATCAGAGCCGACATAAGCCTTATTCTTACAGGAGGCAGATACCACTAGAGTTAGAGGATGGCGACCATGTTTTCTTACGGGTCTCACCTCGACGTGGAATTATGGAGATTTGGCCGAGGTGACAAGTTATCTCTGCGCTTCATCGGACCCTTCTAGGTCCTCAATAGGGTAGGCGAGGTGGGTTACTGCTTGACCCATCCACCTCAGATGCACCAGATGCATGACGAGTTCCACGTATCTCAATTGAGGATATACGTGCTTGACTCGACGCATATCATCGGCCATGGGGAGCTGAACTTTGGTGATGGGGTGACTTTTACGGGGTTCCGGTAGAGGTTGAGGATCGACAGGAGTGGGTCCTATGAGGACGGTCGATTCCTCTTGCGCTCTTTCATTGGCATCACGGGAACCTCCAGGAGAGCACATAGGAGCGGAAGGCTCAAATGCGTTCTCAGTACCACTTTTGTATCCCTAGTTTGTGTTAAAGCTTTACGGGGACATAAAGCCCTGATGTGGGAGTAATGTAATGACCCAGAAATTTCAAGGAATTTTTTTTTCTTAATTTATTTGGGATTTTACAAGAACGCAGTTTCTGACGGCACCTGATTCCGAGGCCCGGTGTGCCCAGAATAAATTTCCAAAGTGTAGCTTGGGTACATTCAGTGAACGAACGAGCGGGTTTTTCTAACTTTTGAACTGGTGCTCGGAATCGAAATCTAAGGGCACCGATGAAACCGCAACGCCGGTAATTGCTTAAGAGGACCTTTACCGAAGATGCGCTTGCTCAAAAGGAGTTGTTAAAAAAAATTTCGTTTAAATAAAAAGGGGGAAAAATTTGTGATACAATTTTATTTCGAGCCTAGTTGGTTTTAACCTATGTGTGGGAGTTGGAGAGAGAGCCACTAGTTACTAAATACTTAAGTGAGGTTGAATTTGAGGTAGGTACCACACGAATCCCACCCCTTCACATTCCCCATAACCCCTAACTACCTCTTTAATTTGAAACTCCTCACCTACCTCTTAATTTTTGGGTATCTCATTATCTCCCTCTCTCCCTCATAACTCATGCCATCTAGCACTTAAATTAAGTTATTGAAACTCTTAATCAATTAAGTGTTTGTATTTTTAACTTACAATGCATGGAATGATTAAAATAAAAAAAGTGTAAACCTTGTTTCGTTTTGAGGTTGAATTGTGGTGGGAGGATTTTGGAGAAAGAGCCTTTGTGTGAAAGAAGAAGGAAGCTCCTTCTTCGTTGTAGAACGTCATCCTCTCCGTGAAGAACGGTTCTCCGATAAAGAACATCGATCCCTCAACTTAGAACAACTCGGTGATCATGGTTCGTCATCCTATTCTTCCTCCATGGCAAGGGAGAATACACCGATTTAGGGAAAACGCCAACGACAACGCGCCTTCCTTCTTCATCTCCGTAAAAAGTGAGGAGACGTCGTTTCCTCCTCAAACACACCCCGACATCCACAGAATTGACGTCCGATCTCCGCGACGCCGTTCTCTGCGACGCCCGACGTGCGACGTCAAATATCCATGTAGGGGTTATTTTATTTGTTTGTGAATTATTTTCCATTCCTTGAAATCTATTTGGGCTGCCTGTTATCATAATAACGGGAGGAGGTCGGACCGCACGAACATGGCCGAACCTCCTCCCCCTTCGATGTTGTTTTTGTTGCAGCTTGAACGAAGGCGGTGCCGTGAAACGACACCATGCAGAATCAGTAAGGAACATGGAGAAGAAGAGCGGTGCCGTCGCGTTGCACTGTTGAGGCTGAACGAAACCATGGTCGGAGTCGGGGCCGTAGAGTGGATTCGAAGACTCCGCTGGTTGATCGTTGTGTGTGGATTGACAGGCGATGACAAACGGGGCCACAATGGCAATTTGAAGCCTCCGCAGTGATGTTCGGGTCTTGAGGTGACCGCTGGTGAAGACGACGAGCGAAACGGACCACCGGAGCACGTCTGGTGGTCCGCGGAAAGTTGCAGTGGTGGTGGGTCGTCGGAACAGAACCGACTCAGCTGAGCCGCGGCGGCGGACCAAACCGGAATGGCTTAGCCGTTCTGGAGGTAGGGCGACGCGATTTAATGCCACGCCGGTTTCATTCAACCGGGGGGGGTGTAACCCCCCGCTCCCCTCTGGTCGCTCGGGCACCGCGCCAGTGCCCGGACAACTGGCCGGGCCGCGCCCACCGGGCCGGGCCGCGCCCTAACGGGTCGGACCTCGACCCGGGTCGGACGGGGACCATACCCCCCATTTTCAGATGACTTTCAGTCTTTTGCCCATATCTTGGGCTACAGACCTTCAATCGATGCACCGTCAGTTGTGTAGTGATCCTTGGATCAATACGGTAATTTCGGTTTATTACACTCAAGGTTTCGGAGATCTCTGAGTATATCCGGGTTGGTTCGAATACGAAACCAGCCGGGCCCTCGGACCGGAAACACTTATAACTTGAGCTCCAGACATCCGATTGACGTGCCGTCGACTTTGTTAGATTCCTCTTGATGAGACGGAACTTTTGGCATACTTCAACAGAGTTTTGGACGTAGTTGGAGTATGTCCGAGTTGGATAGTACCCGAAATCCAACCGGGCCCCTAGAACGGAAAATCCGATAACATTCAGACCTGACGACCGCTTGACGAACCGTCAGCGGTGTTGGTGATCACGTCGAGAAATGGTCCCTATGAGTATACCCTATGTGAGTTCGGGGTACAGTTTAGATACGGTCGAGTTGGTTCGTACACGAAACCAACCGGGCCCCTGGGACAAAAAGGCTAATAACTCACAGACCGGGCGTCCGATTGATGCGCCGTCTGTTGCGTTGAGACCTCTATGAAGAGGCGGTACTTTGAGATACTTCTTTGTGGGACTTTTTGATACTTGGAGTATCGAAATGTAGCTCGTGGAGCGGACCTTCCATGAGACGAGCGTACGGAGTACGGAGACCGTGTAGCTGGCTGAGACCTGATAACTGCTTGTCCAATTTGATTCGGAGTGAATTGCATAGCCCAGTGGGGAGCACTACTTTGTGAGGTGGCAGACCCATGGCGGAGGAGCACTACTCTGTGAGGTGGCAGATCCACGGTACTCGATAGGAGGAGTACCTCTATAGGCTATGAGGGGGAGCACTACTGTGTGAGGTGGCAGACTCATGGCGGAGGAGCACTACTTTGTGAGGTGGTAGAACCGCGGTACTCGACAGGAGGAGTATCTCAGCAGTCTTAGGTTAGTGAGTAGTATCTCGGAGTCATGACAGGATCACTATACTCGTCAGAGATGGAGCTCTTCAGCAGTTACAGTTTCGATAATGAAAATCCTGGTTTGAGCTGAGTCTATGACCTTTGTGTTTCCTCATGATTGAGATGGGTCACTTGATAACTTAGGTATATGTATAGTAATATACCTAGGTAGAATTTATCCGTTGATTTCATAACATTTGTGTTTCTTCATGATTGGGATGGGTTACTTGATAACTTAGGTATAAGTATGGGCTTATACCTAAGTAAGGGTTATCTTTTGAGATCCTTCTTTGTGGTTATACTTGTTGGATTTAGTGAGACCTTGAGGGTCTCGGGGTCCCTACTGAGTATCATATACTCACCCATGCACGGGCTATGCTCGCACCTCGTTGTGTTGGTTGCAGATGACGGGCAGCACTGACAGAGGCCGAGTGTTCGAGGACTGGACGGTACCCGAAGGTAGGACCTCACAACGAGCCAGTATCCAGAGGTGGACTTCATGACGAGACGATACTCAGAGGAGGTAGATAGGCAAGAGCGTTGTGGATGCTATCTGTACCTACCGTTCAGGTAGGATCCGTGGTGGATGATCCAGAAGCAGCGCTATCTGTACCTACCCTTCAGGTAGGATCTGAGGTGGACGACCCAGGAGTTGCTTCTATTCTTCTAGTTGTTTGTCTTTTCTGTTGTACTTTAGTTCAGTTGTAGCTGTACTTTCAGTTGGGTTTGTATTCTAGCCCACTTACTTTTCAACACTTTCTTTTGTACTTAGTGTATTACTTCTACTTGTACTCTGTGGTGTTTTGTTTACTTTTATAAAGGCAATGCCTTCCCAGTTATTGGGATTTACACCTTTGGTGCTAGTCTCCAGCCCCTGGCCTATGGAAGGTGGGCTTGGGGTAGCCACGACACGGGCCCCGAGGATGGGTCATGACACTTATCATATTTTTTTACCTAAATTAACTAATTTACCATTACTATGATGATAATTATTTACTATATTTACTCATCATAAGGAATAAAACTAAAAGGGGTCATATTTAGAATATTTACACCTTGTAATTCATAATATGGAATCCAGTTTTTATGATTCAATTCTTTGTAGTTGATAACTTTTATTTAAAATTAGACACATGAGACGTGAGGAAATCCATTTTTTCATGAAAAATGTATTTTAAGTATAAAATGTTTTTATACTGTATCCTATTATAAAATTTATTAAAATACCATAATTATATTATTTTTAATGAAAATGGAAATTAATCAAAAATATAAATTTTCATTTTAAATATTTAAATTAAATCAATGTTTTCAAATAAAATCATTACTTTCTACTATTCAGTGAAAAATGAATCATTTCTGAAAAATACCAAAATTTAATCTTAATCAAAAGTGATAAGTTTATTTCAAAAATTATATAATTTTTATCAAATAAATTTTTTAAAAGTTCTATAAATTAATTATAATATTTTCTCATGAAAAGCAATTCACTCCAATTTTTATGAAAACATATTTTTGGGGAAGAAAATGACTTCACTAAAAATTGAGTGATTATTCACAATGAATTTATTAGTAAATTTATATATTTTTCATATATATATATTATAATTAATTTTATTCAATTTTTTACAAAAAATTAAATAACTTTGTTATAATGGTTTAATTTAAAAACAATATTTCATTGTTGAATTTGGTTCAATGATTCCTGTCATATGTACTATCAAACATAGTTTTTTTATAAAATACTGGGGTTTATCATTATTAAACCCTTTAATACATTATGAAATTTAAATTTTAATTCTATCATGATAAAAAGTTGTATGAAATTTAAAAATACCTTGTTTGAAATCCAACATTTAAAAAAGGGTTAATAAAACATCAGCTTGAAATGAGGGAAAATGGAAATATGATTGTCATCACATAATTTTGTTTCCAAATAGGATAACATTAGTGGGTAGAGAAATAATGTACATAGAGACAACATTTAATGTTTAAATAATTATAAATAGTAATAGAGATTATTTATTAGGAAAAAGTGAAAGGTAAAGAGAATGTTATGTACCACAAAACCACAAACCGATGAGGTGTGAAAAGGAAAATAGAGTCATCATAAATAAAGTTAATATGATATATTATTTGGTTTCAAAATCCTTTTACTAGAGATTAGTAATTAATTTATTAACTAGATGAAGAACAAATGGAAATAAAATATATTGATAATTTTAATTTCATCCTTTAATCAATTTCAACCAAAATCTCATATTTTCATCCAAACGATGAGCATTCAAGATGATTTTTTATGCCTAGAGAACTAAAGTGAACATCTAATAAGAAAAATAATTCAAAAAAATATAAAATTATCTTCCTCATATATTTGGACATTAACCAAATTTTTTTTTTCAGAAAATAATTCTTAAAATTAATAAACCATCATACGAAGAATATAAAATTTAATACCAAAGACTCAACAATAACACCCAAAGCTAAATTGTGATCATTTTAAAAATAACTAACCATAAAATTATTCAAAATATTATAGACAAATATTAAAACCTAAAAATTTGAATGATATTATCATATAATCTTCCAAGATAAATTGATAATTTATCTCCAAATAATATAAACTACGCTTAATATATCATACGAAACATTTATATTCCATAATCATATACTCTCTATTATATGTTAATCATTTCCATAAGCAAACCAAATCAACAAAAATACATAGTAAAATAATATTTGCTTCCAAAATATAAGTCAACACTTATTACTAATGTATAATCTCATAAAATCTTTTTACCTTAATCATATATGTTTCCAAAAATCATATACATCATCCAAAATAACATTAATCACCAAATCAAAAAATAAATTTTTAATTCCACTGGACTATCTATGATAAAAATCATTTTCCCAAAATAAAAATAATATTTAACCATCATATATTTAAGAAAAATTCATACAAACCAATATGTATTGTTTTTTAGTGGTAGGTGTTTCACCCTTTTCACCCTTCAGTTTTGGTTTCATTCCTCACAGTATTACCGAATGTGACATGTTATGATGTTCACTAAAATCATTTTAATATTATTCTTATAAAATCCCACAAAATATGAAAACAATTCATAAATAATTCTTAATCATCAATGATTATATAATCCCTTAAGTTTATCAGTACATATAAACTTATTAAAAGTGGATTCTTCCTTAAAAAATACTTCAAGTTTACCATAAGGGTATTATATAACTCAACCCAATAAAACATCTCTCAAATGTTATTAATCACATTAAAATATAATTAATTATAACGTCAAAATGGGAATCTATGAATTTTAACTTATTTTTAGCCGCAAACTCTTAAACCAACACTTGTATCTATAACTATTAATTTAATCTCACATGAAAACACCATAGTCTCCAAATCTATCTAATCATTTTCTCTAATATCTATTATAATGACCCATCCTTAAACATTACATATTGTTGTGTTTTTATACATGATTTAATTTCATTATATTTTAGGGTTTATATGTTCTAGATTATTTCAGGATTAGTCCACCACCCTCACAGAAATAAGTATTTGGTATTAAAGTTGTAACTTACAAATAGTTTCTATTTTCTCTAAAAAAACATTAATAAAATAACAATTTTATTTTTATAGAAAAGCTTCACAATTTTCATCTTGACCTCATTAGTGTCTATAATCATCCTTAAAACATTGTTAAACTTTTTATCACATGTGATGAGAACAAAAATCTTAGAAGGGGACCTATAAAAAAATGAAAATTATTTGTTTATAAATAATTATTGAATATTTTTTTGTTTAATTAAACATTTGGCCCAAAATAATTAGTTTATTAACAAATAAATCAACTTTTCAATAGATATATTTTCATAAAACATTTCACAAAAAAATACTCATGAAAAAAACTCATAATGTTTCCATTTAAACCACAAATACATATGAAAACATTTTAAAAAAATCTACACATTTCACCTGCACATAGTTTTATATAATTTCATATTAACATATTCTCACGAGTAACTGTATGGGATCAAAACATAAAGAAAATTGTATCATAAAATCATGGAAATAGTGGAAATGAGGAAGAAAATCAAATCATTAAATAAGAATAAGTCAATGATAACATCCACAAAAATGTCACCTACTGGATAGAGTGCCATAGTGGAAGATTTTTACTCCATAATTTCATAGATAAAATATTATGAGATAGAAGGTTTACCCAATGAATTGAATATATATCTGTGTGAATCCATTATTACATGTCCACGATTTTGTGTTCTAAAATATGAATTCAATCAAAATCAATAATTATAATAATTACACATGGAAAATAATAGAATTCACAATCTTACCTTATATCATAATCAAATGTAATATCATGATGAAGTAATTATAGAAATGAACATTAGGCATGTATCAAAACCATCAATGTAAGAGATGATAAAATAAGTTTTTTTAAATAGACATATATAAAAAACATATAATAATTTCATATCATTAAAGGGAGAGATAAAGTGATTTAGAGAAATAAAGATCGTAACATAAATAAATGGGTTCTTAAGAGAGATCCTATACCCCAATAAAAAATTTAGACATAAAAATATCCTTTACAATTATAACCATTTTTTAAAATACTTATCAAGAATGGAGATATGGTTTTATTTCAAGAAAACTTGGAAGCTTATAAAAAAGCTCAAATATTGAATAATAGTATTGGTGGTGGTAAAATCTATTGATGTTGTATAACGGAAAATAAAACATTCTTTTTGTCTTGTGAAAAGAAAGCAACAAAATTACATATAAAATAAATAAATAAATTCTTTTTTAGAACATTTTAAAGAAAATTAAAATATGAATAAAAGTTAACTTATAATTTATATATATCAATAAAAATTAATTAAAAACATAATTATAAGAATATGGACTCAAAAGAGAAACATTTGGAAAATAAATAACAAAATGCATTAATAGAAGGTTTTTATAGTAAAGTGTACCATACGTAAAACCCAATTTTTTAAAAAAATTTATTATAAATAATGTGATATATGGTCAATAAATTACTTAATTTTTCATGTAATGAAAATTAATATTTTTTGAAACATTTAGAGGAACATGGACATTGAAAAAAAAATATTTGGTATGAAAACATTAAAAAGGATTTTTAATGAAATCTATTACCTTGAGTCCCAATAATTACATACGTTCATTAGATTCCTAAAAAATAAAATAATATTAATTATTTACTTTAATAATTAACCTTTTAAATTTTATTAACCCTTTATTTTATTTTTTATAATTTTATATTCAATTTCTTAATCATTTATGTTCACAACAGATGTTATGATGGTATTCAGATCATAATTCCAAAATGACTTCTCAAGGTTGAATATGTTTAGTGAGTTCATTAATTCATTATCTCCAGAATATTAATCACTAAATAATAAAAATTTTGATAAAAAAATTATACTTTCAATATCAACCATGAAAAATAATTATGAGAAATTAACTATATTACAATCATAGAAAAGGTGGGTCATACTTATAAATGGGCAACTTCTTCATTTTTCAATTATGAAGATAGAAAGATGGTAAGTGTTAATTTATATTTAAATAATAATAATTAAACATAAAAATATTATTATTTATTTGAACAAACTTATATATACCATCCATGTGATTTCGTAATGAAAAACAAATCACAACGCTTCGTAGGGTTGTAATCTACTAGTACACACGAATGACGTAATCATCTATCAATGAATAAAAATATTAGAAAATATATGATATATTTAAAATATATAATTATAAATAATTAATTAATATCATATATATATATTAATTTAATAATATTAAAAAAACTTGAGAGTTGATGATGGAAAACTATTTTTGTTGGTTTTGAAGGCAGTAGTCCGCCATACACACGAATGATGGTTTCATATCTCACTTTTTAGAAGCTGAGGTATATATAGGTTATTACATTTACATTATTAAATATATATATTTTAGATTCTAATTTTATTATATCATCATGATTAAATAATATTTTATGGATGTGGAATAATATATAATACCAAAATGATAAGTTAAGAATTATCACTCTTCTTTAGATAGCCTCTATATGTTTACATCAAAAAAATATTATGAGGTTTCTAAAATCTCAAAATAAGACTCTAATAAGTTGTAATATAAGTGAATATGGTATTTTTTTGGTAATATGTAAACTAAAATTATTTTTAAATGTGGAGAAATGAATATATGAATTTCCATTTTATATGTGTGGGGAGAAGAACATTTCAAATTTATTAAAATATTAAATAAATAAAATTAATTTTCATAAAAAAGGATTCATAATGGTATAATTAGAATACAGTTTTATGATGTGTCTAAATCATATCATCCAATACAATTTTTACAATTTCATTTTATCTTTTATTTTTACTTATTTTTTTAAACACGTGTTAACCCTTTTGGAACATTACCATGATAAATTTGTTTTTACTCTTTTGGGTCAAGATATTAACTATTAATAGAAAATTGAATAATAAATGGTCCATGGTTGATATTTTAATTAATATCCAATTTTATCATCCAAATATAGTATTTTTATTAATTTTAAATCATTTAATAAAATATTATTTTTTATAAAATATCATTAATGTCATTTTTTTGAAATATTGATTTAGTTTAACTTTGAAAACAGCATGATAGACATGGAATTATAATATAATAATTTCAAAATAAAAAATGATTCATTCATCTAAACAATATTTTGACCAAAATAAATCATTTAATTTATATTAATTTAATATTTAAAAAATCATATATTTTATTTTTCTTTTAATTGAATAAATATTTTTTTGGCAGTGGATAAGAAATTAAGTTCATAATTTCATTAGTAAATTTATTCAAACCTTACAATAATAAAAAATAATTTATTTTTCAAATGGTTATTTATAATCCAGAATAATTTGTTTCCATGTCTGTTATAGAATGTTTTAGTTCCTAAACACAAGAAAGTGACCTTTTTTTACTTTTTTTACTTATGTATTGTAATGGTAAAAATAAAAAAAAATTGAAACCAAGTGGGTATCTATTAATGAATTGGATGGAAAGTAAAACACTAAACTCATCTTATAGGATAAACGCAAGTATTTGTGTCCCTATTTTGTTTTTATCCAATTATTTTTATCCATTTCTACCTGATATTAACTTACATTGGTTATATTGTTTTATTATATGTATTATTACCAATGAATAAAAAATGACAGGGGAAATTTTTATCAACTTTGACTTCATAATTCAAAATATGGAATCCATATTTCAATATTAAATTGAAAAAAAATTCTAAATCTAATATAAAATTAGATATGTAAGTCACTATGAAACTAGTTTTTTTTAGAAAAATTCATTTTTAAGTATAAAATGTTTTTATACTATTTCATGGATAAATTAATTCCAATGAAAACATTTAGATGATTTTTAATAAAATAGAAAAAATTTTATTTTAAAAATAACCCAAAAAATAATTTTAATTTCTAAATACTTTAAAAGAAAGTAAAATTTTAAATAAAAATTAGTGTTTTTCAATCTTCATTGAATAATCAAACTTTTTAAGTGAAATATCAAAATTTTAACCCAGTATAATTTTGATACAATGATTTAAAAAATGATATCATATTTATCAAATAAATTTATTATTTTTTTTAAAAAGTATTTATAATATTTTTTCATGGAAATAAATGAAATCCATTTATGTGGACATAATATTTTTGAAGATCACAACGACTTTACTAAAAATGGGGTGATTATTTATTAACAATTTATCAATAAATTTATATTTATTTGAAAATTTATATATATTTCAAAAATATTTTTTTCCAACTCATACCCCCAATTTAATGGATAGTTTATAACATTCATAGATAAATAATAATATTTATTTTTGCATTTATGCTCCATATTGCATGTCCTATATACTATTGACCATAGGTTTGATTTTTTAAATCCCATGGTGTTACAATCCCAGGCATCAATTCAATGCCAATAGGTCACAATAGATAATTAATAAAAATTTATTCCACTAAAAAACACTAAATATAAGGCACTGAATTACAAAAGGCAAACCCACGGCTCGTTATAAACACTGAACCATTGAGATGGTTCTTACCCACAACAGTTTGTCACATGACATCATGGTGCTTCCCACCACAACTTTATATCAAAAAGGACAATTATGAGATATTTATCTGACCACTATCATAATATCATACCAAAACGAATTTTCAGAATCCCAAAAACCCACTAGATGCCTTATATATTTCATAGCACTGAATCACAGGAAAAAAGCTCATTGAAATCCATTATTGCTCATCATCTAATTTCCAAAAAAATGGACATGTTTCCATCAATGAAATGTAAACATCAAATAAACTATAATTTAACAAAATTACTCACTTAATCCTAAAAAACAACCATCATACATGATATTATGTACCTAAGGCAGTTTCAACATCACTATATCCAATTACTCAAGAAAACACTAATAGGGCTTCATCCATATGTCCTTTCTTGAAAAAAACCAATTTAACTCATTGACATTCCATAAAATCACCTAATAATGATTAATTAAATATCAAATGAATCATGTTATCATCGAAACACACAATTAAAATTACTTACCATACTTATAGAAAAATTTCAATGGTTGAATTCACATCCAAAAAATCCTTAATCATTCCCTATTGCTTGGACCAACACAGATCAGGAAATTCACAACTAAAATCACATCACACATGAATTAAAATATATAATTCAATGCATAATCATGATAAATTATGATATATCCACACACCAATATCCTAAAGTTATATTGACCATCCCCTAACTAGTCTCACATCTTCCATGGTTATTCTTACAAGGGGGCGATACCTTCATGAATGATTTGACACTCCCTTCCATCGAAGTGTCCATATCATCATCCCACTAAATAAAAAATGTAAAATCATCCTATTGTATACCCTATCCATAATTGAAAATATAAAACAAACTTGGATATCCTAGTCTATCCATTTTTCATCTAAAAACATCATTCATATACATGTTCCTAGATCATGGTTTCTACATCACTCATCACCCACTAGAAATCCCATATATAGTGAGTGTGACACCCTAAACCATTTTATGGACCACTCACAACCCTATGGGTTTACTTATACTTATCATTCAATGAAATATAAAATGTTTCCATAAAAAAACACACATGTCTCTCCTCTCAAGCTATTCTCATAAACTATCAACTACCTTTACCAAATCAAGATTCAACTTGGACTGACTGTGCCACTTCAATAAATCCATCCATGATACCATCCCTCAACATATATGTCATTAAAATTGTTATTCAAAACTCATGCCATCACACCCACAAATATATCTCCAATCCCATAAAACCTCAACCCACATATTCCCAATCACTAATCCATAATTCAAATGGAAACCCATTTATCCACAGACACATCCCTGATTTCATCAAAAAAATGGTCACACACAGTTATGCTATAATATTGTGAAACCAAACTCCTGATATATTTAGTCATACCTCATTGATTCTAGGATCACAATCCTAAACCATTGACACTTCCCGTATCACATATCATTATCATTTAATCAGACCATCCTTGAAACTCCTATTCCAAATTAGGAATTTCACATTTCCATGATCTAATCTCAGGACTGATATCCAACAAGAATCACTATAAAATTAAAGATTCTAGACATTCTATCACCACTATTGTAAGTGAATCCATAATAAATAGGTTCTTTTACTCTACCAATATTTCCCTTTAAAACAATAATTGATACCAAAGTCACTCTAATTGATTTTTTTCCAACAAATAATACATTCACATGCTTTTAAAAAACCCCTAAAAGTATATTTTTATAAATAGGAAAACTCATTCCAGATCCAAAATATGTCCCCTGGTCACACGTTTCATTCAATAAAAATCCTCAAGGAATCCACGTGCTTACATTGTGTATCCCACAACACCTTTCCGGTATAAATCTCAAATTCCATCATCTACACATGCTCTTTATTTTAAAATAGCTCACTATAACATCCTTTCCCGTCTCATTGTATTGAGAGGATGTAGTTATGCTACTATCCTTATGTAATTTTCTGAAGACATGAAATGCATAAAATAAATTATAAGGTCTTATAGAAACATAAGGGGATGAATTTACATTAAGAAACATGATATCCCAAAAAACAAAGAATGCCAACAACAAAAACACCTCTATGATGATCATGTATAAAAAAAACAATGATCCAACAAAACATAAATATCATAATGAAAATGGAGCATATAACATCAACTAAATAAAATCAAAAGAGCTTATGACTCGCTAGCACAAGAGTGGAATTATCCCATATATCACCCAAACAATATCTAAGATCCAACACCACAAGTACTTCCCACAGTGTCAAGTTGGATCATTAGAGAAATATAACACCCTTACATTTCTAGTGTCCAAATTGACAACATCTATAAATAAAAAAAAGTTCCCAAGTAAGGGGGAGTATAAACTTAGTTGGAATTGCCTAGAGGCTTCCCAAAACAGACCACTTGGATAAGAACTAGTTATCACATTTTATATTAATGAGTTTAAAATAATCTAAAATGTTTATATATCTAAATAAGGGAAATACCTTTGAGAAAACCATAAACAAGATCTCCTTAATCCATTCACATTTAGAATAACCTAAACACTTTTCACACCCTAACCACTATTGACACCCTATCCACTATTCACACACACACACATCCATCCACATACACAAAACCATACACTCCTGTTTTGTGTCACCATTGATGGTGGTACTCCATGACCATAACTCCTTAAAACAGTATTTAAGAACTACAAACAATACCCAACCACAAAAATTTAAATCAACACAATAATTACTAAACCAAATGAAATATATTTTAAATAAAATTAGTCTTCCATTAATATAATTGCATCGAACATTTATCAGGAGTCTGAAGGCAATCCATACATTTAATACCATCATTTTAAAATTATAATACAAACGTTTTTCCAACAAAAATTAATTTTAAAAAATTACAAAACACATAAAAAATTTACCATTCACTAAAATAAGAAATGATTACATATTAAATTCCTAAAAAACCATTTAACCAACTAATAATTTTTGTTCTATAACAAGTATAGATGATAGGGAATTCACATACTTCTCAACAGTTTCATAAAAATAATAATAACACTTATATATCTTTGATTTGGGTTTAAAATATCTGACCTTAAAAAGATCCAATAATCTATCATAACAATTTAGATACTATAATATTGATCTATTGATAATGGACTAAATCCATGGATCTGATATAGAGTTGAAAATTAGACCTAAAAAGATCAATGAATAGAGTGAACTTACTAATGAATCTAGATCTCCAATGCAATTTTATTCACATAAAAGTAACTTCATGAACAAAGGTAATTATCTATAATTGTTAGAAAGGTAGAGGCGTTTGAGACATAGGAAGGCTATAAGATTAATGAGGGTTTTAGGTCATTAATAAAAATTATAAAATAATGTTTGCTAATATGAGAACCACTACACACTGATGAATCCAAGGGACTATTATAAAGACATCCTGACACAACAGAATCTATAGTATAGGGAAAGGTACCATGTTGTGGTCAGCATGGTCAACACTACCTCCAAAATACACAATGCAGCGAATATGGCCAATGGAGAAGCCCACCAATATGATATACGTTTTTAAAAAATTGGAAAATGCGAGGTAAATCCACCTCAATCCACCTACGTGACAACCTATTTTCTCAATGATGAAAATGCTAAAATCTCATGCCACATACAACATTCCATGGTACAGTTCCTAAATATGCTATGATGTAGCCCTTACCCTTGGTGAAACCATGTCCAATATGGTAATACCTTATAAATCCCTTTCTTAGTACCCTACATCATTTTACACATCCATATGCTACATCAACCAATGTTTTATGATATAGCCCTTACTCCATAGTGAAACCTTCCTAAAATAACTAGAAATACCACTATATAACATACTAAAAAATCATGAAATAGAATGTTTCACATTATATCCCCCATTGGTATTTACTTCATCAATAATTTTAAAACGGGTGATGTTTTTTAAGGATTCATGCTATTTCTTAAACATTTACTTTTCACGTTCCTATGCCTATTTCTGAACATGACCATTTTTCCAAAAATAACTTATACAAAACCAATATTTTTTTCATGAATGATATTATCTTGGATATACACAATCTGTGTTACCAAATGAGTTAACATAGAATCCAGTTTAGGGTCAACATGGTCACATCGAATCACTTAGTCATGATTAGTCTTGTAATTATTTAATTGAGATACATAGAACACATTGTTTATTGATATGAACCTTGGTGGTAGAAACAAATGATAAGAAAAATAACTAATTCTTTCAAGTATCTAAAAAGTATAATTTCCAATGGATCAAACATTAATTTTTTAATGAAATGACGTTGACATAACCTTTGAGAGATTCTAAAAAACATGATCATTCATTGAAAATGATAGAGGCCATTGATATTGATCCAAAAATTATTTATAAAGACTCTGAGACATGTTCATTGTTTATGTAATCATTTGAATCTTACATTGTTTCATTCACAGTCATAGGTCTGATAAGGGAAGTCTCACTTTTTTCTACCAAATAAAGTATAGAATTATAGGGAATACTATAAAATTATTAAAAAGTATCCATGTGTGCTGAGGCCGGATATTGTTTATTGTATGAGAAAACCATTAATGGTATGTGACTATCAAATGAGTCTCTAATATCCATCACACTTACTTTTAGTATGTCTTCAAATGTTTTGATCTAAATTTTGAAATTTTCATATATTAGAGGATAATAAGATGTGATTGTGGTTAATTTCATTGTATGTTCTTACTATAAATATTTATATAAATGATATGTAATATTGGGGACCCGATTAGAAAAAATTTAAATAAGAATTCCAGTCTCCTCCACAACTTCTCCATTGCATAATTTTGATAATCCTTTCACCATATTGGATTCACGAAAAGGGATGAAGTGAGCTGACTTAGGGAGATGATCCAAAATATCCCATATAGAATCGTATTTCTAAACCATTATTAGTAACCAATCATATAATCCATACATATTTTCTCCTATTTACACATGGGAATCGATAATGATTTCAATATAACAACTGGTCAGTGGTGTTATCATTGGCCTGCTAACAAGTGTGGAATATCAAAATAAACTCTTACACATTCCTCTTTATGAAATCAAACTAAAACTAATAAATAATCCCATTATAAATCATTATGATAATTGGATGGACATACCATCCTTAATTTTATAGGAATAAATGAGTTGTTTCTGAAAATATTGATGTACTAAAACCCAATCTATAAAACACCTCACTAGTCTACCATATAGAGACCATCCCTCAATGGACTCACCACTATTTAGTTTTCACGTCCTGGTTAAAAATTATGGATTATATGTTTCATTACCTATAACCTATTAAAAAAACCAAGATGAAAATAAATAAGAAATAAAACTACCACATAACTTAGGTTAGTATAATTCATCTGCATGTTTGTTATGAAAAGCATTATCTCCTACTGATACAAAGTCTCATTATCTAATTTTTTATAAAATTAATACTCATTATTATCACTACTTATTTTGCTTTTCCTTTTGAATAAATCAAGTAAAAGTAAAACATTTGTAGGTATTCCATCAAATAACATTTCCATTTATTAAAATCTTATTGTGAGAAACTTTTCTTCGTGATTTTATGATATCCAAATACAATGAATTTTTCAAAAAATAAAATAATGATTCCTAGTTAATGAGGAATGAAATACAATAGAAAAATTTAAATCCTACCTGGGATATTTCTTATCAGGAAGATATAATTTTCATGATCTATTTTCAATGGAACATAACCCAACCCCATTCTTGATGCAGCATAATTGACCACATACACCTATCCCAAATCATGAAATGTATGAATATGTGTTGATGTAAGCTAGAAATTATATTCTCATAATCATTTTGTACACACCTTATTCCATTTAAATGAATCACCATGCCTTTTTAATTATACCATTGGATAAGAAACATGTGAAAAATAATGAATGAATCATTTGTAGTATCCTATAATTCCAAGAAAATTACATATTGATAAAGTATTCATTATTGTTTCCCAAAAGATAACAACTTCTATAGTTTTATTTTTTTACTAAAAGTAAATTTTCAAAACTGAAATTACTGAGGAAACAGAACTCCAATATCCAAAAATATCACTTTTAAAGGTTAGTATAAAGACTATGTTCTTGTAATGTTCCTAACAAGATAGCCAAGTGTTCCTTATGATATTATTTTTTCCAAAAATATATAATAATTTTATCAAAAAACACCACTAATATTGAATTAATATACCATATAAAAATTTTATTCATTAATTTCATAAAGTTAGGTGGTGAAATATTATGAAAAATCTCATAAAAAACATTCATAATGGTTATATCCACTCCTGAAGGATTTTATTAGAATATAAAATCTCTAAACTTGAAGTTAGTGATAACTTAAATTTAATTAAGTTTTAGAAAACCAATAAAATCACCTAAATTTATAAAATTATTATTCATTTATAGAAACAAATATTGATTATTTATCATAACTTGGTTGAGAAAACAATAATTTAAACAAATCCTATGAGTTTCATCTTGAATATTTACAAAAATAACTGGTGATACCCATGGGGACATGCTCAGTTTAATAAAAAAATTCATCTATTTTATTTTATATTTCAATTAACTCAATTTATTTGGTAACATCCTATATGATATAAGTGAAATTCGACTATTCCCTTAGTAGATATCAATCTTAAATTCAATTTCTATTTTAGGTGGAATTTTATGTAATTATCAGAAAAAATAATAAATTATTCAGTTATTTTTAGAAAATTTCTATCTCTGATATCATCTATAGATTCCTTATTAACCACTTACAACTGAAAAGAGATATTCCCAAACATTGGTAACATAGTTCATTCTCTTCTTACATTATTTCCTAATCCCCATTAAATAGATATTTCATGCCATCGATAGATGAGAAACTGAATTTCCTAGTATCCCATTTGTTATGGTATTTAAATGATTTCATCTAATCTATTCATGAAATCTAGACATATATATCCATCTATAGAATTGATAAATCCTATCCCACATTGTAACCAACAATTATTATTGGACATTATTAACATTTAAATGCTCGACACTAATATTTCCCTAGACGTGTCTATAGTTTCATAACAAAAGAATCATCTAAACTTGTAAATCCATATAATTAACCACATGAGAATAATTGAAGGAGTAGGAAGCTCCCATATAATGCAAGTCTATCACAAGGGTATGATTCAAAAAAAATACATCACTTTGTAGAAGGAATTGATTTTTCATCTATGATTATATTCTAAGAATCATATAATTTTTTAATTGATCCAATATCAGCCTTTATTTCTTATTGAGAATGAATAACCCATGAAATAATGGTTATCATATAATTATCTTGACTTTCTTGATTCTGAGGATGAGAAATATTATAAAATGATCGCCCCATCAAATCATATAATGTTTTAGAAACATATGTATGATATCTGACATTAGAATTTATATAAATATGAAAATAATGCCTAATTCATCCCATTTGATTATAGTTATGAAATTTTTTAGATGGTTTCAAATGTTACCCCTTATTAGGGTATGTAGAGATACATTGAAAACAATTAGGCTTTATAATCTTCCATGGACATAAATTAACCAATCTTCTTTTAAGATTATTATTCTCGCAACAACCATGGATGTAGGTGTACCTATTTCACTTATTCCCATAAATTGATTTACCACTAGTTCCTACGGTGATAAGCACACTACCTTCGTACAAATTTCATGAAATGTACTTATCAACTACTGTTTCTCTATTTACCATTTCTTTATATTCCTAAACATTAAAAAAATATCTTAGAGAGAATAACAGGTTTATTAAAGAATTAAGATGTCCCCATCAAGGATTCCTCAATATTAACGTTTATGTAAAATTATAAAATATCATAATTTTTCAAATACTATGTTAAAGATATATTCTCTTCCATGAAGTTGATGAAATCATTTGTTCTTTAATCTTTGAAAGTGTGAGGATAGAATTATTTATTGTAAAATTATTAAAATTCTTCCAACATGATTCATGGATCATCTTTATCTTTCATGTGTCTACACCACCATTCATGCGCATGATCTTTTAGTATATAAGCTTCCAATTTCAGTTTCAACACTACTAGTGTTCTGAGGAATTCAAATAGTTTGTTTATCTGATTAAACTAAAACATTTCTTTTTGAGGATCAGAATCATGCTAAAAGAATACTGGGTTATACTTTTGAAACTAAATGGAGTGGTACATATTACAAGGTTCATCATTCCTATAACATTTATCCACTACTTTAAATCATGAATGATTCCTTCGACCAACTCTTAGTTCACATGTGGCTCCGGTATGACCACATTTTAAGTAGATTATTTATAGTGATTATTACAATGTATACCTCTTTCAATTCTTTATACCCTATATAAAATTCAGTATAGACCTCTATCACTATAATTTGAAGTATTAGAACATTTTAAAACAAAATAAGAAAGGCTCATTAAATCTAACATTGTTAAATAGACACCATTTTTAAAATGGTCACAAATCAATGAAATCCAAATGAAATTTTTTATCCTAGTGAGAAGTCTCATTAAAAAATTCTTGTCATTATACATTCTTTAGATAAACCCATGATGATGAGTTGCCAACACACATAGAAGGTTATTAAAAATATTTTGTACATATATTCCCAAGTAAATTGATTCTTAGGATAAAATGGTAATATAAAACATTTTAGTTATAAATTCCATGTTTGAACAATCCTATATCTTTACTACCGTGACAAGAGATAGATAGACCGAGCATGAATGATACCAGCTGTAACATCCTACCAAACTCACTAGCTTGATACTCGGTAGAGATAAAAACAAGCCTTAACTGACATCCCCAATACACAAAAGGCTGGTAATAAATGAAAAGGTAGTGGAGAAATATTGGCATACTATTTACCCTTTAAAATCATAAAAGGAAAAGAACATAGACTATAAACATAATTAACCACCATAATACACATGCATATAAAAATATAAATAAAAAATTATCTTACAGAACAAGAATATCCTATGATAAATGAAAGATAAAATATTAACTAAAAAAATTCAATGACCACAAGACTCTGTGAAAAAAATTGTATCATTCTACACATCACCCAAACTAGATCAAAACTCCAAAACCACATTCCATTCACAAGGTATATAGATGAATTTATATAGAAATATGGAACCTTCCAATTCCAATGATTCGGTATATTGAATCTGAATACACATAAAGTTCATAACATGGGTGATTATAAACGTATATGGAATTCCCCAACACATTTTCAACAAAGGCCAATATGATAAGAACCTGTGAACACATTTTATATAAAATAGAATAAATGTAGGTAAATATTTTATATAAATATATAAGAGAAATCAATGTTATAAAACTATAAAAAATCTTACTTTCATCTAGTCACATTTAAAATAATCTGAATCAAGTTCACACACACACAAAAACCCATCCAGAAACACATAAACGTACACTAAAGCTTGGTGATACCATAGATAGGGGTACTCAATAACCATAACATGTGCATCCTAGATGGTGGAATATCTAACCATAATAATTTATACAAACACGTACCCTCCTAATCATCAAACAACTATGCTAAAAAATTTAACATAAAAACATTATTCCATTGATATAATTTCATAAAAAATGTAGGATAAATTCAAATCAATTCCACAAATTTATAATCAAAATATTAAAATTTTGAGCAAAAATATTTATCCAAAAATCATCAACTCTCCACAAGTTTAGAGGACCTAGAAAAAAAGTTCCCCTTTCACTAAAACAGACATTGTGTCCATAAAAAATAAGGTAACACACATTTAAAAAAACTATTTATTCATTTTCTAGAGGAAGTAGTGATAAAAGAGAATACACCTACCTCTCAAAGATTCAAAAAAAAAACCAATAAAAACACTTAGATATTCTATATATGGATTCACAACATATTCCCATAAATAGATCATTGAATATCACATCACTATTCATATCCTTGAACATAAATATATGAAAAATATAATACATATATGGATCTCGAAGAAAATAGAAAACTATATCTATGAAGAACATGACATAACAAGAACATTCTAATAATTCAAGTGATCCAACACACTTTCCTCAGAATCAATTTTTTTTGTTTTCAAGTGACACTTTAAAGGGTAAGTTTGAACCCGAAAAAGTTCATCCAATAAAAATCATTAAAATTAAAGACATCCTTTGTAAAGACTATAAGAAATTCCCATCCCCAATGATTGCATCATTAATTAAAGCCTCCACCAATACATGACCACTCGGATAGTTATCTTATATAGGGTTTCATGGGCCATGTACCAATGGAAAAAACCCATACCCTCCATTTAATCTAAATCCAAATGGACAAGAACTAGTGAATGCATCTTGCCCTGGAACCCCATCTAAAGCGGATCCTTGTAGCTTTTCTAGAAATTTTCACCTTCCAGAATCACAATATCTCCAAAGATCAATCATGTTTTTCCAAACCATGAATATCCTTACACAAGAAGTCTTAAAATGTAAAATTTAAAATCAGAAGGACCTCCATTTCTGTCTGTGTTTTCTACATCAACCTCATCATAACTTCTAAGACATCAAAGAACATCACCGAGATCCAACAGAGATGGATCCACTACAATATGTCGACTACCTCTTTCCCATACATCCCAAATCCCCATGAATACCACCACTAAGATCTGCCTTAGATAGAGTGGATGAATCCTTGAGAAATATTAGAGGAACACACATCCAAATCCCTCTATATAGCTCGTCTCCATGGCCCCCCAAAAGTCTAAATTGGATATACAAAGCACAAGGATAAGTCCGTAGTATGTCATGCGTTTTGAAACACCCTAGCACTCACACAAAGATATCCCAAATCTTCATTGTAAACCATCTCACCCAACCTACCTGGAAAGGAGAAATAGACCTGGAAGCCATAGTATTATAAGAGTGGACATGACATCCATAGTGATCCCTGATGAATCATGTACCATCAACCCCAAAGAAAATATACTCATCAAACCCTCAATTAAAATAGTAAGTAATACGCCTACAATCAACACTGAAGGTTGAAATTAAAACCTCAAATCCACCCACAAAAATTATAGGATCCATCCACAACATTTAACTACATGAAGAAAAATGTCACCCAATTGTAGTAGACATCATCATATCTAACATAATTTTGTCAAACAGGTTCCAACCTTCATTGGATCATCATATGTCAAAATCACACCAACAACAGTCATTTCTAGTGATTGAATGAACCGATACCAAAGAGACCACAAAAAAGATGGAGAATAAAACCTAGAAATGGAGATTCCAAAAACACTGTGAACTGAAGAAGGGAACATCAGAAAGGAAGAAACACCATCAATGCAAGGAAGATGAAGAGAACCACTTAGAGAAGGAAGTACCATTACCAAAGAATATATGAAACAAATATAGATGACATCCACCACTTTGGGATTGAAATTTAAATACATAAAAGATCCAAATGAATCAAAAGAATGGAAATGCCCTAATCAATGAGAGAGAACACCAAAGTATTGGAGAGGATGAAATGAAGAAAACCAAAAACTGATCCACTGAGTTAAGGGGAACTAGTTAGGACAAAACCAACACAGATCTAAAGGGTCCAAGGCTATACTGAAGTAGACCTAGTGAAGTTGAAACACTTTTCCTCTTAATGAAGCCTACATGTGCTACTCAGGACAGTGCCACCACCATGGATGATGAAGGAAACTGAAAAAGGGGATGATCCAAGATATCCAATCGAAACTGGATGTCGAGTCTATTCTGTCAGTTATAGATTCTCCCAACTCTTACCGAGGAGCCTCTGATGTTGGTAAAAATATTTTTGGATGAATCTATAGCCCCAACACATCCAACACACTTTTATTCACTTATAAGGAACATCCATATTTAATTAAATTTTCTCTCAATCATAGGAATGAAGTGGAGTTCTATACGTTGTAATATTGAAATACTAATGAGGGTTTTAGGGATTTTATAACAATTAAATAAAAATAAGTATTTGATGATAACCACCTGACCACTGTATATCCAATGAAATAAAACACAAACATGCTTAGAAAACATTGGCTATGTCATGGGGAATGGTACCACAACACAATCAATATGGTCAAACATTATGTCTAGAAAACATGGTAAATATTTTATTATAGATACTATAATTCATCAGAGGGGGATATGGTGAATCCCCTTAATAATGTATTAGCCATATAAGCTTACGCAATAGGCCAAAATTATTTTGTAAGGGTTCCAAAATTGGAAGAGGCACAATAAATCTACATTGAGCACCTTATGCTGCATCAAGTTGTCTCTACACTATAGCCACAAAAATACCATGCCACAACAACAACACACTGGAACAGTGTCATTCGAGGCCTCTTCATATACCATCCCTATATAATATCCATTAATAGATTGGTAGTACCTCATAAATCCATTTATCTATACCCTACGTGGTATTACATATCGCTAATCCATAGTAATGATAGGTGTACGCTTCAAAAAAATGATCCAAAACATAACTTCAATAAGATAAAAAAACCCCAAAAAAATTACCAGAACATGCAAAAATAATACAAAGAATTATGTAAGATTAGAGTCCCCAAAACAAGAGTATTATATAAGAAACTGGGGTGTCACACTGAACAACTATGATGACCCCATTCATATTTACCCTCATATACCACAATGATCACAGAACCAATATAAATATCGAGTCCTCTATATAGTGTCGCTAGGTTTTCACACATATCACATAACTCATGTCTCACAAATAAATTCACCACTAATTAGGAATCATATATACACTAATATCAAAATCCTATGGAAATAAAAGGGTCAAACACCCTAAAACATTGAGGCCTCACATATTGGATCCTTTCCAGCCTATCCTATATACACTTGATTCAAGAATAAACTCTCAATGGTCAGAATCTTTTACTTACTAAGGGAATGTGAAGCCCAATAATTAAGGAAGTAACATCTTCCATGAGAACTGACTAGGTAACACCATGTCCCATGGTATGTAATTATGCAAATGCCATTTCTGATATTCCATATCATAGGGAGAACTATTTATTGAAATTAATATCCCAGGGAGTTCCATGTTCTATAATAATTATCATAGAGAGTTCCATGTTTGATAATTAAAATCCATGGTAACTCAATGTTCTTGAATAAATAACTATGAGACTACCACATCTCGAAATAAATATCCATGGAAGGACCATGTCCCGTAAAAAATATGATATCAGTTATGATGTACTCAAATGAATCACTGAGAGAGCATCCAGACTAAAATAAATTTCCAAGGGACGAAAATGTCCTACTATAAATATCAACTAGATCATAATTTCCTAAAAATAATAATTGATAGTGTAAATTGTCAAAAAAATAAATATTCAAGGAGTGTCATGTCTTGAAATGAATAACTAAGGGAGTTACATGTCCCGAAATGAATAAGAAATGGATCACCATGTAACATAATTAATATATGAAGGAGTTCTATGTACTAGTAATAGGATTTCTCCCTAGCCCAATTTATCCCCACTTAGGGTCATCATTTTATATACACATTTTTATTTGGAATCACATGCCTTGTCTTACTAAACTAGGGCACTGATTCTCAATGAGAATCCGCATATATAACTATGCCTTCAAGAATCACATTCTCATATGATAGAATATAAAAATATATATATATATAACGACATTATTATAGAAAATATGTGTTGTGTAACCACAATCATATAGTTTAGTTAATTAGAATGTAATCTATAAGATATATTAGAAAACTCCATATAGGTTGTTACAAACACTTTATGAGACCAATCCAATATAGTAACCAAACAAAAATGGAAAATCACCAAGGAATCCAATTCCCATATCAACATACCATGGTCAATATACATCCCTTTCATAAAAAGTATTCATAACTATCATCCTCAATGATTGTATTACCATATGACCACATGAACTTCCATCAGAAGAATATATCCATGTCACACCATATGAATAGAATTAAACCAAGAACATATATAGAAAGACACTATATAAGTTGTTTTCTGACAATTTTAATAACTGATCTCTCATCATCAGTAAAATCACACTCAAATAGGAATATGTCGTGTTAATCATAAATGATAATTTAATTCACGGGGACACTTATTGACACTATTCTCAAATACCCAAAATTCTTAATAAATCACGACACTCATAAATATAAACATCCAAATGTGTTACACTAGGTGAATATCATCCAATAGTAAAATTGAAAACCAACAACATCAATCCCATCACCCTGATAACATATCTATCTTATCAAGAAAAGTTTTCATTATGGACTAGTTTTATATCCATCACAATCACTAATAATTTCCTAATTAACTTCTTTATCATCTCTCAAAATAGTAAGATAATAAAATTGTAACAAACTGAACTTTTGAATAATATTTTGTTTCCTGAAAATGTGTGTTATATAAATCTTACAAAAAAAACTATATCCTTTTATTAATGAAGTGAGTATAATTTAAATGATACCTTTGCGTTTAGAACATCATATGATCATTGGTCAATATGAAAATTGGGAAAAAAATAATTATTAACATTTTAGTTGTTGTTTAAAATAGAAATAACAGTGGATAACTAATTCTTAAAGAAAAGTCAATGACTGCATCCAGTAGACTTGGTCTATAAGAAGATCATCTATTGGAGCATGGGAAGGAGGTAACATCATTGGGCTTCACTCTGGACTATTCCCAAGTTGTACTTCAACATGTAATTCTTGAACAGAATCACTTATATGAGATGTTTAAGTTGATATAAATCACAAATTTGAAAATTTTTTCTGAGACACACCAAGATTCTCTCACAATGACACACCTTAATCTAAGGTCCTATGTGGGAATGATAAGGGTTTATGTAATGAGTCCTTAAATAAATTTTATAATCCCTTAGAATAAATTGAATTTTTATTTCTTCATTCTTGTTTTTGGAATATGTTTTCTTAATAAATTATATGTTTAATCAAGAAAAAATTGAGTTTAGAAGTAAAAAATTTTACATTTCAGAGATTTTTCATACATAGAGAATTATTATCGTAAAATTAGCATCATTTTTTAATTTCAAATGTCAAAATTAACCTAAGATAAAATTTTACAGGTTTTCTAAGAAGCTTCAATTTTTTAATAGTGTTTTTTGAATTGTGTTTTTGATGAATAGTATTTGATGAATACTTTTTTTATGAATGGTAAAATTTATTTTATTATTAAATAATTGTTTCTGTGAATTTATATTAAAAAGTACCAAATACAAGGTTGTAATCAAGGTGAAAAGGTGGTTCAATAAGGTGAAAATAATATTTTGATTAATACAAACATTAACCTTTGGAATGGTAATTTTACCCTTATGAATAATATTTTTAATAATGGAATAGTAACATAACCTAAGAAGTTATAAAAATGTTTTAGACATCCAAAGTTGTAATGTAATATAATTATATCAAGGTATAAGTTAATAAATGTTTTACAAATAATTGGTCAAGTATTAGTATTTTATTTAATTAATTTTATTTAAAATTAAATTACATTTTAGAAAATGGAGTTCACTTTTGGATTATACAGATCAAAAAATAGTTAGGTAGAATTTTTGGGATTTTTCTGAAAAAGTTGAATTTTTGGTGAATAATAAAAATACAGTTTTGTGTTTTCTGTATGTTTAATTACAACATTAATTATTTAAAATTTTTGACAAATTCTTTAGGAATAAAATATGTTATTAGGTTTCCCACGTGTCTAATAACATGAGAAAATACCATGGGTAATTCCATGGTTTTGAAAATACCACCAATGTGGTTTCCCTTGGAAATTACTAAAATATTTCATCACTTTTTCTAAAAATACCAACCCATTATTTCATTCCATTAATTAATAATTTTTCCTCCTTAAAAATACTGTCTTTTTACATCTCAAGGAGTCTTAAAATATCCCCTCAATCACCCCAGATCCCAACCTTTATGTTTTTGAAGTTACTCTTCAAGGTAAGGGAACCATTCACCCTCCTCTTTTAGTCAAAGACTTATTTTATGTTATGTCATATAATTTATATTTTCATAGGTTGGGGGATATTCCTATATATACTTATTTATTTACATTTTATGTGAAAATTATGAGAGACCATTTTCTCTCTCATAATATAATTTTTTGAATTTTTATGTGATGTCGTTAGGATGTCTAATTTTTGTAAGGAAATTATCCAATTCTCTTTTTCTTTGAAGTTCTCTTTTATGTGGTATGTATTTCATGTTTCCATTCCATGTTCTTATTTACATTTTATTTTGCCCCTCTATTGAAAAATTATTCATTTATGGATGGTAGTCCCTTTTTCCCTCTCATTTTAATGTTTTATAAAACCATGTTGTATTACCGTTATACTGTATATTTTTTTGTCTCAAAAGCACTTACTTTTTCCCAGGAAATTATATTATTTTATTTATGTGAACACACAAACATATTTGATTTTATGTGTATTCACTATGACATAAAAATTATATATTTTATTTATTAATTGACATACATAAAACCCACATCCTCTTTCCATGGGTTATAAAATACACAATGATCTTGTTTTTAAGCACTTTTTAAAACATCACAATTTTGATATGAAACCCATTTAATTTACACTATTTGGATTATTTCTGAAAGTTTTTATTATGATATATATGGCAGAACTTAAAATAAATAATTATTAAGGGTTCTCTTTGATATCACCCCAATGCACTGGGAAAATGAATTAATCTCTATAGATGCCAAGTTTAATGATACGTTGGTGAATAAACATGGTAAATATTTTGACACCTTAGGGAAGGACCTTGATGATAAGGTTAAGAATGCCTAAATTAAATTTTATAGAAAAATTTTCATGTTATGTTTCAATTTATTAATATTATGATATGCCTATTTATCATGAATTTATGATATTAACCATGTTTTATTGATATTTCTCAAGTTCACATGTAAACCATTTCACTTTTTTCCCTACCGGGCCTTCTGCTCAACCTTTCCTTTGATGTTTATACCCATGTTATGTGAATCAGATATTGTACTTACGATGGTCATTTCATGAATCATTTCAAGAGTATTAAAATAATTTTAAATGTTTTCATGTATTATGTACCTTTTTTCCAATACACTAAACACTAAAGATCCTCGGTTTGTAATTTAATGAAAATTTATGTAATAAAAATTTGGGATTCCATAGTTGGAATCAAAATGTAGTTTAGTTATTTGAGGAAATTTGGAAATAAAAAATTTAGGAAGAACCCTATAGAGAAGTTTAAAAGTAGGATTTTTGGCATATTTTGGTGCAATATTATGTTTGTGGTTCTTAAACAAATAAATCCTTGTATCAAGAGGATGTCGCTTTGGCCCAGATGTATCAAGAGGTAAAACATGAAAAAACCTCTTTTAGATAGACTTGAACGAGAATTGGTACCTGACAATGGGCCCTAATGCACTCCTTGTTTGATACTCCCATGGGATATGTTTGGTTAATCACAAGATTTTTATGAATCATTATTATGGATTTATAGAGGAATGTAGTTGTTGTTATGGAATAATATGTCTAATAATTATGTTTTAATATATAAAAATCATTCCTAGTTAAATTATTTTTAAATGAAATAAGATTATCACCAATTTTTTTATCTTTTAGAAAATGTCGGCCAATAAGAGGAACTGTACAAATGGTGACTACAGTGGACCATGCACTGGAGGCCCTCCGATGGAATCAGAAATGGAAACATCCATGAGAATGAAAAACCTTGTGACTCAAGTTATAGGAAATAACATAAATCAAGATGAGAGACCGATTTCACCATGAAGGAAAAAACTTCATGTTGAGTATTTTATACATCAACGACCACTAACGTTCAGTGGATCTACCTACCCCTTAATTTCATAAAAATGGACTAGCTCTACCAAAAAGTCATTTTTTGTGCTCCTTGGTTTAGAATAAGAGAAGGTCACCTGGCTATTTACCACATAGAGGGAGAATCTGATCAATGGATGGAACTGATTAAAAACTTGAGGCCAAGAGTGGTGGTTGAAGTAATTTTCTGGGAAGAGTTCATAAGTATCTTCTTCAATATGTATTTCCCTCATTCGATGAGAACAAAAATGGGGAAGGATTTTCTCGAGCTGAAGTAGAGGAGAATTAATGTGTTGGAATCAACAAGATGAAATACACAAGACATTCCCATTACACATCTGGAGTTGTCATGGATCCTAATAGGAAGGTTGTCATTTTATTTTGTGGACTAAGGCCTCATCTGTAGAATAATATATCCAAAATAAGACTATGATTGATATGTGGAGATCATGTAGAGTGCTATGAAAGTTGAAGTGGAGTTTGTTGAGACACAATGGTCGCATAAATCCAATGACAAGAAGAGATCAATGGATCCAAGCTTAGGGGGGAGATTTATTCGGGTAAGAGGAGGCATGCTAGTGTAACGTCCCATGTGTAATAAATGAGGTAAGAATCATTTGAGGAACTTTTTTCTTAGGGGAGGGATGCGACAAAAATGTTTAAGAGTTAGTCATATCACCCATAATTGTTATATTGAGGTGAAACATCAACTTCCCAACACTAACGACAAAGGGAAGATGGTGAAGGCCCTACTAGAAGTTCAATGCTATAAGTTTGGGAAGCTTGGGAACATTTCCAATCACTTTTCAAATCCATGGGCAGTGGAGGGGAATCACCATCAGCCTTATAAATGTCTAAATGAGAAGTTTCGCTCTTTTGATATCACGACAGCTATTGTTGAAGCATCAAATGATGTGGTGGAAGGTCCTCTTTTTTTCTCGAAAATCTCACAAGTAATTTGTTTTATTCTAATTCTAGACATTTCATCATTTCCTACATGTTTTCAAGGATCTTAGAATCAACCCCTGAATTCCTAAAAAGTAGAGTTATCAATCAAGACTCCTGGTGGGATTATCTAAGAATAAATAATTTTTTGAAACACTATTATTTAATTTAGTGAGAACAATCTTATCACAAATCTTGTTGTAATTCCCATGTTTGAATTCAACATTATACTATGGATGGAATGACTTTCAAAGTATAATGCTTAGAATAAATGCAAAAATAAGAAAATGATAGAAGTCTTGAATGGGGAACCTACAATTATCTTCCAAGGAGAGATATCTGAACATGATAATTTTCTAGAAGAACCTACTATATCTTTCATTATGGTGTTGATTAGTGATGAAAAAGAATGAAATGGTAGTATAATGGTAGAAAATTTCCCCATAATCCAAGAATAATTTTCTATATTTCATAAGGAGTTACCCAGACCTCCCCTAGAAAGAGATATATAGTTATCCATTGAATTCATACATTGTTCTCATTCGATATCAAAGACCCAATATAGGATGAAAAATGTGGAGGTAGAGGAATTAAAGGAACAACTATAAGATGTTTTGGATAAGGGGTTTATCTGGTTGAGTGTGTCTCCATGGGGAGCACCTGTTCTCTTTTTGAAGACAAATAGTGGTTCAATGTGGCTATGCATTGTTTATAGAGAACTGAACGAGATCACAATGTAGAACAAACACCCTCTTCCCAGAATTGATGACTTATTTGACCAACTTTGTGGGGCTCAATTATACTCTAAGATTGATCTTCTATTTGGTTATCATCAATTGAGGGTGAATAAAGAAGATATTCCAAAAACTGCCTTCCGATCAAGATATGGGCATTGTGACATTGTTGTTTTCCCATTGGCCTGACTAATTCTTCTTCTAGTTTTCTGGATTTGTTGAATAGAGTCCTTAATGATTTAGATGCTAAATTTGTGGTAGTTTTCATTAATGATATTATGTTATATTACAAAAGTCGTGATGAGCATGAGGATCATCTTAGGGTTATTTTTCAAACCCTATGGGAGAGGATTCTTTTTTTAATGTTTAGAAACTCTGAATTTTGGTTACAAAAAGATTCTTTCTTGGGTCACATTGTAACCAATGTAGGAATCACAGTTGACCCTACAAAAACAAAAATTATAGAGGAGTGGCCTAATTCTAAACAATAACTGAGATTAATAGTTTCCTTAGATTAGAGGGATTTTATAGGAGTTTTGTGAATAAATTTTCATGACATTCTAATAAATTAACCAAGTTAACTTGAAAAGGGGTAAAGATTATCTAGATTGAGGAGTTTGAGGAATGATTCCAAGAGTTGAAGAATATATTGGTTACAGAACCCCTACTAACTACGACCTCAATATGATAAGGATATTTTATTTTTATTGATGCATTTATGAAAGGGTTTGGGTGCATCCTCAGGAAAAATGAAAAGGTGATTTCCTATGCATCTCGACAGTTGAAGACTCATGAGAAGAACTATCATACGCATGATGTGGATATATCTACAATAATTTTATATCTGAATATATGGAGGAAATATATTTATTGGGTGAATTGTGATATATACGTATACCATCAATGTTTGAAGTACACTTTAACACAAAAGGAATTGAACACGAAACATAGGAGATGGTTGGAAATTCTTAATGACTACGATTGTTCAATTCATTATCATATTGGATAAGCAAACAAAGTCACTAATGCATTAAATTGGAAAGACCCTGTTGTGATTGAAATGATGAGGATTGAAAGAGATCCATTGATCAATGTCCTAGTAAAACTGGACATGGGAATCATAAGGGAATGGATAACATCAACTATATCCTAAATGATTTATCAACCAAAATTCCAAGATAAGATCCAGAGATCTAAAAAATAAGATCCTTTACTATAGAAAAAGTTTTAGTCTGTGAATATTGGGAAGTATCCAAGTTCAATTATCAAGAAGGTGTGCAGAAATTTCATACTAGACTATGTGTAATATCTATTCCAGAAATAAAGAAGGAGATGATGGATGAATCTCATAGCGGTACATTCTCTATATATCTTGGAAGCAAGGAAATTTATAGGGACCTTTATGATAATTGTTGGTGGGATTACATGAAAATCGAGATTTCAGACTACACAACACGGTGCCTAGTGTTTCAGCTAGTGATTCTATATTAAAAAAATCATAAAGGGGTATTACAGCCACTACCCAAACCATCATGGAGCTGGGAAAATATCACCATGGAATTTCTCACTGGTCTTATGAGAACATCCGAAGGAAACAATACGATATGGGTTATAGTGGTCCATCTAACCAAGACCATCCATTTTATCTCTAATAGAGAAGATTTATATCTCGATCAACCTGTCATGATTTACATGAATGAAGTTGTAATGCTACATGGAGTTCCACTTTCTATCATATCTGATCGTGATCCAAAGTTCATGTTAAAATTCTAGAGAATTCTTCAACATCCATTGAGTACCAAATTGAATTTCTGTATGGCCTATCACCCCCAAACTGATGTTCAGTTAAAAGGACTATTCAAACACTTGAGGACATTCTCAATATAATTTAAAGGTAGATGGGATCAAAATCTACCATTAGTTGAGTTCTCGTACAACAACAACATCCACTAGAACATTAAAATAGAACCCTATAAAGCTCTATATGGGAAGTGATGTAGAAATCCTACTTGTTGGGTTGAATATTTTGAGAGAATGATTCTTGAGCCTGATCTTGTACAAGATATGATAGAAAATGTTCATGCCATCCAGTAACACAATAAGGCCGCTCATATTCAGAAAAAGAGCTAGGCCGACATGCATTGAAGGGACTTGGACTTTGATGTTGGTGACAAAGTCTTTATTCTAATATTACCTTGTAAGAGAGTCATGAGGTTTGGGAAGAAAGGTAATCTCAACCCTAGGTACATTAGTCCCTATGAAATCCATGATCGCACAGGAGCAGTGTCTTATAGGATTTCACAAACTCAAAATCTAGAAAAAATCCATTATGGATTCCACATAAACCTATTTAAGAAGTACATACCTAACCGTTCACATGTACTAAATCTAGAGGTGGTACAACTGGAACATAACCCCTCTTATGAGGAGCATTCTAGAGAGATCTTGTATCGTAGAGGAAAGGTTATATGCAACAAGTATAACCACTTTTTTAAAGTGTCATGGATTAACCAAAAATATGAAGATGCCACGTGGGAACCAGAGGAGTCTATGAGGAAGAAGTACCCACACCTTATCTCTTATGAGGGTATAAGTGGAAATTTTAGGGAAAAAATTTATTAAGGGGGAATAATGTAATGACCTAAACTTTTGAATAATATTTTGTATCAAGAAAATATGTGTTATATAATTCTAACACAACAAAACTATATCCTTTTATTAATGATGTGACTATAATTGAAATGAGACATTTGGGTTTTGATCATTATATGACCATTGGTAAATATGACCATCGAAAACAAAAATAATTTTTAATGTCATAATTGTTTTTTAAAATAGAAATAATAGTGGATAACTAATGCAGAAAGAAGGGTTGATGACCTCATCCAGTAGAATCAGGCTATTTGAATCCCATATGTTAGAGCTTGGGAAGGAGGTAGTGTTACTGGTCTTTTATTTGGACCAAGACCAATCCGAACTTCAACACGATAAGCTCGAACAAAATCGCTTATTGGAGAAGATCAAGTTGATATAAATCTCCACTCGGGCAATGATTTCTGGGCCACCCCAAGAATCTATCACAATTTCAAACCATACTCTTAGGTATTATGTGGGAGTTATAAGGGGTTATGTAAAGAGGCCTTGGTTACTTTGTATAATCCCTTGGTATAAATAAAATTGAAATATCATTAATCATGATTTTGGAATATATTTTCTTAATAAGGTATATGTTTAATTAATAAAAATTTGATATATTGATTTTATATTTAAAAATTGTACTTTTCAAGAATTTTCATACATATAGAATTGTTATGGTAAAATAAACATCATTTTTGAATTTCAAATGTCAAAATTAACATAGGCTGAATTTTTGGATGTTTTCTAAAAAGTTTCAATTTGATGAATATTATTTTGTGAATACTGTTTTTTGATGAATATTATTTGATAAATAGTGTTTTTTATGAGTAGTAATAAATATTTTATTATTAAATAACTTTTTTTGTGAAATGATTTTCAAAAATCTGACATACATGGTTGTAATCAAGGTAAAAATGTGGTTCAATGAGATTAAAATAATTTTTTTTTGTGAGAAGTAAATTTACCCTTCAGAATAGTAATTTTACCTTTATGAATGGTGAATTAAACAATGTAATAGAAACATCACCTAAGGAGGTATAAATATTTTTTATTAGTCATATGTGGTAATGTTATATAATTATATCATAGTATAAGTAAATAATTTTTTTGAAATTATTAGTCAAGTATTTTTTTTTAATTTAATTAAATTTATGATGAAATTAATTTTTATAAAATGGTGTTCAATTTTGGATTCTACACGTTGAAAAATGGTTAGGGTGAATTTTTTGGATTTTTTTAAATAGTTAATTTTTCGATGAATAGAAAAATATAGTTTTCAGTTTTCGTTATGTTTAATGACATCATTAATGATGTAATATTGATGTAATAATTATGTTTAACTCTTTATGAATAAAATATTTTATGAGGTTTCCCTAGGGGTCCTAACCAAGTGCAAATACAACGGGTAAGCCCTTGGTTTTTAAAATACCACTATTGAGGTGTCTATTGAAAATTACTAAATTATTCCCTCAGTTTTGCTAAAAATAGAAACCCATTCCTTCAGTCATTTCATTCCAAATTCCACCTAAAATAACATTTCGTATTTGTAACTCATAAGGAGTCCTTCAATGGTTTCCTCAATCCCCACAAGGTCCCAATCATTGATTATTTAAAGCTACTCTTCAAGGTAAGGGAACCATTCACCGTCCTCTTTTAGTCGAAGAATTCTTTTATGTTATGTCATTTAATTTCTATTTTTCATATGTTGTGGTAAGTTCTTATATATCCTTATTTTTGTAAATTTTATGTCCAAATGATGACAGAACCTTTTTTGTCTCACAAACTCATTTTCTGAATTATTAAGTGACGTTGTAAGGCTGTCGAATTTTTGTAAGGGAATTCTCCACTTCTCTTTTCCTTTCAAGTTCACTTTTATGGGGTATGTATTTAAAGATTCTACATTATGTTATTATTACCATTTTATTCTACACTTATACTATAAAATGATTTATTTATGGATGGAAGAACCCTTTCCCCTCTCTTTTAAATGTTTTTTAAAATCATGTTTCAGAGACGTTATGCTGTAAAATTTTAGCCTCAAAATCTATCTGTTTTTTCTCATGAAATTCTCTTATATTATTTATGTTAATACAAAATCCTATTTAACACTCAAGGGTATTAACCAAGTCTCATCAATCATATATTTTATTTTGGAATTGACATATATAAAACACTCATTCCCTTTCTGTGTGTTATAAATGACATAATGATCTTATTTTTAAGCGCATTTTAAAACATCATGATTTTGATTTGAAACCCATTTATTTTTTTGTATTTGAATTATTTATGAAATGTTTGATTATGTTTTATGTGGATTACATCAAAATAAAAAATTATTAAGGGTGGGACCTAATATAGATCTAATGCATTGGGTAAAGGAATTTATCTGTAGAGATGACAAGTTTTATGATACCTTGGTGAATAACCTTGGTAATTTTTATGACACCTTGGGGTTGGACCTTAGTGGTATCCATAGGAATTTATAAATTAAATGTTTTATTCACATTTTCAAGTTTTGTTTCATGTTATTCATATTATCATATTCCACTTTATCAATCCTTTGTGATACACCCTTTGTTCTTATTGATATCACTGAAGTTCACATGTAAACTATTTCAATTGTTTTCCTTAATGTGAATTCTGCTCACCCTTTCCTTTGATTTTTGTCCCTAGGATATGTGATAAAGTAATTTTACTTAGGATGAATATTTCAAGAATCCTTTCAGGAGTATTAAAATAATTTTATATGTGTTCATGTATTATGTACCATTATTTCCATTACACAAAACATTAAAGATCCTATGTTTGTAATGCAATGAAATGTTATGTAATAAAAAGGTATGATGCCATAAAAATAAATAATAAATACCAATTTTTGACATCCCCATCAGGGTTCAATCTACAATAACTATACCAATTCACCACATATCCTTAGGTCCCATTCCATATATTCTAGAGGTCGCTGACCGACAACGTGTGTCTCAGGGTGACTGTGGGGAGACAATAACTCCTTATATGATTGTTAAATATAAAATAACAACAAAACAGTATCCAAAATAATAAAAAATAAATTTTCTTTTAAAATAAATTAAAAAAACAACCAATAATAAATTAATGAAGTCATACATAGTCATGGTAAAAAATATTGATAGATTTTACACAAATTCAATCACATATACATAATAGATAATATAATAAAAATGTTTGAGGGTCTAGTTTTTTCTCTGAGAATCAACTAATTCTAGTACCTATTCATGTATGGTCTATCATTATCACTCAAGCTACTTTGGGATTATTCTAAACCTGAAATCGTGATTAGTGAGTTCTACTTTTTTACCCAAGTGCAATGGTTTCATGACTAGGGTGTAAGTAGATAACATAGTAGATAACCACCAATGTGGTCCTTTACATAACTAATAATTAAGTGTATATACATTTTATTTTCATAGATTTATAAAATAAATTATTCATTTAATGTTTAAATTAATAACCAATATCAATCCTCATGTTCTAATGTGACAATTGGGGTTGACCATACTCACCTTAGCTATTGTCAGATATCTTTAAGAACGACATGTTACCATATCAACCCAATATCTCAAGGGCTCTAAATCAATTGAATATCTAAATACAAATATTCATGACTATAAAATTAAAACTCATGGTTGACTAAATAGTATCATCAGATCTTAAAATACATTGTAGCACTTACCATATATGAGTATATTGTTTTATGTGCACCCTAAACCCAAATACATAGTCATAGGAATCATCAATCATATAATATATAAATCGAATTATTTCAGGGATATATTCCTTGTAAATATAAATAAAAATGTGAATCAATTATATCATAGGGAACTATGTCGCTACCAAAAAAACTCATTACACATCATCTAGTGGGTAGTTATAACATCCCACTCAACACCAATTGTCTTGGGAATGCGAGTGGGTGATACTGCCCTTAGGTGACATCCCCAAGAAACAAAAGGATGGAAATGAATTCCAAGGACCTTATAAACATAGGGGGATGATTTTCTCTATGAAAATAAAATAAATAAACTAAGATAAAAAAATAAAACTGAACACTACATGTTTCATGAGTATAAAAAAATATAACTCAATAAAAAAACCAACAAAACCAAATATTATTTTACAAATTGGAAACCCAAAAAAATAAAACTCAAAGAAAAAAATGACACCAAATAAACAAATCCCAATTTTCTTCATGATCTAACTCAAGAAACCATGCCCATTGAATCATGATGTACCACTAAATGTGATACATTTCCTTTACCTTTGTCTCGATAGATGATATATCCAAACATACCAAGGTTCCCCAGTAGGGGTGAGTATAAAACCAATTAGGATTCGACCAATGACATCCCAACTAATGTAACTAGGATATAACATGTTATGACATTTATATAAAATCATTTAAAACACTTTATTGTAGTTTATATCATATCCAAAATATTATTTCTAACCTAATAGTTTCTTAAAGAAGCTATTTACCAAGGGAAGAAACCAAAAATTCCTTTAAAACTATTTATCAAATTCTATTTTGGCATAACCATTCATTTACACACATACAAACAACCACACTCCAATTCCCAGGTGATAGTTCCATACTCATGAACACTATCTCATCCTGTTAGGTCCACTAGGTTAGATACCCTGAGAGGGGGGGGGTGATTCAAGGTATGACAGATTAAAAAAACTTCCCCTATTGATCTTATTTCACTATTAAGTAAAAATATCTTCTCTCTCATTACAATAAAAAACAATAAACAGAAACTAAATAATGAACAAGACACAATGATTTTTACTTGGTTTTCCCTCAATTGGCTACGTCCATGGAGCATACACCGATGATGTGATGATGTAACAAATCCACTAAAATCCCACTATTGTTTAAAAGGTTTGGAGCAGACTCACTATCCATCCTGGTTTACAACCACTAACGATATGAAATCTCACCACTCTTTCAACTGAAGTGTGTTCACTGCTTCTTTAAAAGAACAACTAACAGTTTAATGACTTGTAGGTCCCTTCATCATCACAAATGAATGCATAATCCAATATATGTAGATTATTTGTTGAATATAACTTTCATCCACTGATTAATAAAACTTTACCACGAATGTAACAGGGAACCATCCAACTTTCACGTAGACCTATAATAACTATCATGCTTCTCTATGCTTGGTGCACTTCTCGGTGCCTTGGTACACTTCTCCAAACCTTTCTCGCAAGTGTCACCAAACCACTTGCACAACACCATCTTATTCAACTCTAAACTTGGGCAACTCACCCCCTTTTATGCCCAAACCAATATTGGAATGCAACTATAAACTGGCGTGCAACTTCTGAGTATATTTATACTTGCACGACCAAACCACCACGTGCGCAACCAAACCACCTGTGTGACTGGAGCTCTAATTTTATCTAAGTGTTGAACTACTATTGAAATGAGTATGGGTAGACCTCTATTTATAGGCACTTTAGGTTGCCTGAGGACTGGCGTGCAAGTCTCCCCTCGGCGCAGAAGTCTAGCCCCCCGAGCCTCTGTCACCCTTTGTCAACAAACACAATCACCTCAAAAAATGCTTCATTGATACCTTGAGGGATTTTTTCTGAACACATCTATCATCCATGTCATCATTAAATGTCCAGTCTAATTGTTCCACAATGTCACACACCCCTGATCTAGGGTCACATTACTAGTACACCAATGGCACACCTCCGTTTTGTAGTGTCATGCCAAAAGAATGAACTCACACTTATAATGCATACTAAAAACCATGTAAATCTATTTTAATAATAAATGATTCATTTTTTGAAAAGAATAAATACAAATATATGTGCACCAAAACCCAAATATAATTTTAAAACCATCATTTTATAATTATAAACCGAATACATTTTCTACCAAAGAAACAAATTTACACAATTTCATAAATTCATCACTGAAGAGGTTTTCCATAAAAAATCACACATCAATTTCATAATTAAATAATAGAAATTAAATTAATTTAAAACCATAGTTTCAATTTTAAATTAAGAATATTTGAGAGAGAAAATACCTACCTCTCAAACATAGGTGAAAAAGGTGTACGAGATAATATAATTAAAATCTAGATTAGATCTTCTAGATTAAAACATAGATCTATTTCTACTCAATAAATGAATTCCTATATCATCATTATTTATATAACACAATATCAATTTATCTCCAAACATACTAGATACCTGATTCTAAGAGTGGGAAGGAGAAGAGGTCAAAGGAAAACAAATGATAATGGGAACTTATAGATGTATTTGTGTCTCCAAAACACATAGATTCACCTAAGAATCACTAAATAATTGAAGGGAATTATGTCTATAGTCTTGGGAAGGTGAGGAATTCAAGTTATGATCATATTATGGGAAAAAGAGTCATTAAGGGGCTAAACTAAGTTAGATCTACATTTTTCTAATCTAATTATTGTGGTGCATTGTTAAGGTCTATTGTTAGGAAAATTGTGCGGTAATTGTGCATGAGATATTAGCCTAAGGAGAAACCCCAATAGTTTTATTTCTTAGTTAGGAATGTAATGTGAAGAAATTATGTTATCCACTACAATGAATGACAATAGGATCATATAGTTTCTCATGGGCATCTTCATGGGATGAAAAAACTAGGCGGGTTCCTAGTGAACCTTATTTTTTATTACATTATTTCTTGGTGTTGTTTCATAGTTCTTACTAACCATTCAAAAATTAATTACCTCTATAAAATCCTCAAAACATGTCAAATATCCTTTAAACCTCCTAAAACATAACCTAAAAACATTGTGTATATAAAATATATAAATAAATAGTAAAGTACGTAATACCAAGAGGGGTTATATTCATCCCATAATTAGTCTTTCTATCCCTGAAAAGTTGAAAACCACCATTTCCCTAAAAGGATTTTGGAAATTTATTAACCATTTCCTTCTCTCACACCCATGTTTCTATCTATATCTAATCACGTTTCCATAAAACCAGTACTAGACCGATCATTTTCCCACACAATACTTTCTCTTTCCTATCAAAAATCTATACTAGAACATGAATAAATGTAGCATTAGACTATATGTTGATGTGATCCCATTTAATCACATCATCAGGATCAGGCTTATAATTCTTTACATGAGATACATGAAACAAATTATGCGCTAAACTAAACATTTTTGAAAAAGCCAGTAGCTATTCCACCTCACAAAACTATTCAAGAATATCAAAATATTCTATATATCATTGAGATAACTTGACATGCTTTCCAAAATTATTATTCACAAGCCTCAAAGAGATTCTAAAGAACACATTGTAAGTCACCAAAAGTAACAACATATATCAACAATTATACACTAATTATTAATGATGACTCTGATCTGTATCCATTCTCTTTCTGGTCAACTAGACCTTCTCCTCAGTTTGTTGTACATGACTTGGTCCAACCAATGATGTTTCACATGTTTTCACCCAACAGAGTGTTGATCGAGAAGGACACTCATATAATGATAAAAAAGTATATGTATATATATATATATATATATATGTGTGTGTGTGTATAGAGTCTGGTCAACCATTTTCATACGAGAACTCTACTAATAGTATGTTCCCCTCCCATGAGCCACAGTAATCCATTACAAATTCCTAGGTATATCTTCCAATGTTTGTATTGTCCTTTCATATTGTTCATCCTTAAATGGATGATAAGTCATTCTCAAAGTAAACTGAGTCCCATGGGATTTATATAAGGATTTCCAAAATAGAGACATAAACCTCATAACTCAATTTTATATTATTGAAACTGGTATACCATGCATTTTTACCACCTCTTGAATATAGATTTTTGAATAGTCCTCAACAACATGAAATTCAAAAATATGGATGAAATTGGACTATTGTTTAGCTGATCCACTATCAAAAATGTGGAATCATTTTTTAACCATACTTGGTGCACCTGTTACAAAATTCATAGATATTATCTCCCATTTCAACATAGGAATCGGTAAATACTGCCGAATGCTCGTTGGATGATGGCACCCAACCTTCCACTACTGGTTGGTCATAAATCTTATAAAAAATTCAGCCACCTTAATTTTCATTCCAACCCACAAAATTTTTTCTTTAGTTCCATATTTTGCATTTATATATTAGTATGAACAACCCATATCATATAGTTTAAACAAGAAGGAGTTGTTCCTAACTAGCCATAAGTGTGACCATCTGCTCTCGAATCCACAAATATGATTTTATTTTAAGATTTGGTCCCTCAATGGTCTCCCCAAAATTTTTTGTTGAAATAATTGAAACACATTAATAATTTCATATATGTGTCTTTTCAACCTTCTGAACCAAATACCGTATAAAATAAATTGGAATGAAAACCAACCCATTAACTTATTCCTCAGAATCCAGGTGCATACCACTTATCACCAACATAAAATAATATTGATATAAATATTATTTATCAAACTAACTATATAAAATCCTTCTTAATGAATCTTCCACAAACTTTCCTTTACTTGGTGTATACATCCAGTAATAGTCAAAAAACGGAAGATACTTCATCCATCTTCGTTATCTTAGATTCATATAATTATATAAGATGTTGTGTTTTAAAAACATATGGTCTGTAAAAAGTGTGAAATTATCACCAATGAGGTAATGATTCCAGGTCTTCCAATTTTTAATTAAAATAGCTAATTTTAAATTGTGTCTTGGGTAGTAATTCTTATGAAACAGTAACTATCATAAGCCATAAGCAGCACCATGATCTCCGTTCATGATAACACACCCCAACGAAAATCCCAAAGCTTCACAATACACAACGTATCCTAGTTCTGATTACAAAAATATCATGTTAGGTATTGATGTAAGGAAAATGTTAATATCTTGAAAAGACTTATGACAATCATCATTCCATTGGAATGTAACACTATTCCTTATCAAAGATTTCATTAATGAAGCCATTCATTAAAATTCATGAAATTTGTTTGGTAATAACTAGCTATGTCAAGGAAACTGTATTTATCAAATACATTCTTCGATGGTTTACAATAGATTAAAACCTCTATATTTTTTGGATCAATAGATTTAACATTTTAATGATAAAATTACTAATGAAACATGCCTCTTGAATATGAAAATATTATATTTATTGATTTTCACACAAATGATGATCCTATAAGATACCCAAAACTATTTCAATGAGATCCTCCCGATTATCCCTTTTCCTAGAATACACTAGTATGTCAGCGCAAAACCCACCAAAAAAGAATGCAGATAACATTGAAATATTTGATTCATCAATTCCATAAAGATAGATGGTGACTTTTTAATACCAAAAGGCAAAACCACATGTTTTTATTATTTATATATACTCCTAAAAGAGTTCTTAAGAATATTATACTTTTAAACCTAGGGTTGAGTATATATAAAAAAAGTCAATTATAGAAAACTACTGGGCTAACCAAAAATGTTGAAATAATTTATCAATGTGTGGAAGAGAATATAGATTATTTATCAAGGCTTGGTTAATATTACGATAATCCACACAAAACTAAAGAATACCATATAACATTCCAACAAATGAAATTGGTTATTCCCACAGTTACCTACTAGGATGGTAGGACCTGTTTCTTTCCAACCCATCCAACTATTTTTAAATTCATTTTATTATATTTTTTCCCTCCTATAATATGTAAGTTATATAGGACTAGTCTCTAGTACGACAAAAATCATAAAATACACTTCTCCAATGGGTGGAAAACCAAAGAAAAAATTAGGAAAAACATCAGGAAACAAATTATAATTTTTATAAAACCACTATTCTTGATCTCTTCCATAGATTCCAAGTTCATGGATTTTAAATGGTATGAGATAGTTATAATTTATGGTATTAAAAATCATACTCCAACTTTTTTTCATTCTTTTATCATCGAAATAGATTCTCTACACAACTATCTATTTCAAAACTAGACCTTTGAGTTTAACAAATAATGTGAGCCTTGAACATTGTCAAAAAATCTAGACACGTGATAATTTAATATAAACCTATATTAATAAAAGAAAAATTTAAAATCAATTCATCCCCACAAGTAGTTATAGAAATTTATTTTCACATAAAGGCATGAAATTCTATTTGGAACCGAGGAGTTTGATTATTCAGAATAGAGGACATCACCCCAGCTTGAAAAAATTTAAGATCAACAAAATTAGAATAAATAAAAAAGTGGGATTAATTCATATCAAAAAATTATTGAATAAGGGTATATTTAAAAATAATCATACCTCTCACCATTGAGGGTATATATTGATAATCCATAATCAATGCCTCATCTCCATTAAATTTCTTACCCACTACAGCTTTCACTTTATTACTGTACTGAGATTACACTGATTACTGAGTAATGATATTCATAGAGTCACCATGGATATCTCTATTTTTATGAGAATTATTTAGGTAACATTATCCAATCGAATCATACGATGTCTGTGAAACCTGAGATGTATCCGTTGCACCAGACCATGGAGTATTATGACATCAAGGAAGAATATATCCCATTTGGCTGTAACTGTGACATGATTTTGGGGTTATATAAAGTCTCCCTTCTTGTGATATAAAGGTACAAATAAAAAACATCAAATATTACTCTTTTGTTTAGAAGGAAGATTCACTGATCTTGTCATCTAGTTCCGAGTCATACAACCACCTTGAAAATTGGTTTCTCTCATCTAGTTATTCACCACATTAGAGATCCCACCATTTATTATAGGAATTAACATGGTTCATAAAACTAGGATTCCTAAGATACCCCTTCATACCACCATCACTCTATTGACCATCTCATTATAATCCATCAGATAAATCACAAAAATATTTGAATAAATGTCACTTCATATCCCATATTCAAAAAATGTGTTCCTTTAAGGATTAACTTGTAGTACATTCTTGTGAATTTTAGATTAAATTCATTAATTTAGTCACATACTATATAAATAAGAGATTATCCTATTTAAAACTGATTAATTCCATCATTTTTTAAATTCATAACATATGAGGATATAATTTTTTAATGAATAATACTTCAAAATATTCCCATGTCATGACTTAAAAAAATTTAGCTTTAAATAATAAATCCCACCACTCACATGATAGATCCTCCAGCAGGTAAAATTATAACTTCACATTAAGTTCGGTGGGTGTTCCAAGGAAATCGAATATTTGATTCATCCAATTTAGTTACAGTTATTCATTTTCATTATTTGAATCACCCTAAAATTTGGGTGATTCTACTCTTGGAACTAAATAGAATGATCCACTTTCCATGGTTTATCCCTCCTATTTCCTTAATATACAACCTGAAAATCCTGGAAGATACTATGAACTAACTGCTGGTTCACTTATGAAACAGGTGAAACCATGTTCTCAGTATCCTTTTTCTGTTTGTTTCTTTGACTCCTTACAAGTTCAATTATAAATAACAATAAAACTCTATTTAGTCTCACTCTATGCTAATTAAAATCTTAGAAATATAAAATTTACGATATCACACATATTATAACAATGATTTTCAAAATTTCTTATTTTCTTCTTCCAAAGCATTTTGGTAAATTATCTACGCCTTTTTCAAAATCAAACCATTTTCATCTATTTTCAATAACCGACACTTAAAAAATAGAAATCATTAATCAAAATGAATGGTGAACTCCTTGTGGGGATCAATTTATATCAACGAAACTCACTCTCTTCTCATCATCTAAACCCTTGACGATGAGGTTACAACTTCTAAAACTGTCAAAAAATAATTATGAACCAAAATTCCTTGGTAACATGAAAGAAAACATAAATTGGTTAGCTATTTCTTTTTATGATCTAAATTTAAAATTCCAATTATCCTACTCTTTTCTACCATCCCAAGATATGGACTGACACTAATCCTATATCCAAGATCATAAAGCTGATATAATATGAAATGTCTTACCCCTCACTCATTATCTTAGGAATATGTGGTGGGTGCTACTGGCCCCAGGTGACCTCCCCATGACAAACAATGATTGGAATAAATTCAAAATGATTCAGAATAATTGTCTGATTACTTTCACTTTAAAATAATGAAACCAAACAAAGATACATAATCCAAAATAATGACCTATATGATTTATCATTATAGAAATATCCAACTCAATATTAAAATAAAAAAACCTACTATCAGAGTATAAAGAACAAACAAACAATGAAAAAATATAAATACAACCAAGAAACCAAATCAATAACTCCCAACCTACTCCTAGACCTAACTCAAAATTCCATTCCTATGGAACCATGATAAATCACTAATGATTTGTTTTGTGTTTTGTTTATTTGAATCTCAATAGATGATATAGGAAAGTTTAAAAAAGATCCCAAGTAGGAGGTGAGTATAAATCTCATTATGATTTTTCACAATGACTTCCCAACTCATTACACTAGGATATAACAAGTTTTCACATTTATATAAAATAGTTTAAAACATAAAAAATAACTCTATATCAAATCCAAAAATATTTTCCAATCCAAACAATTTCGAAACCAAGCAGTTTCCCATGGAACTCACAAAAAAACACTTTAATAACATTTTTCATCTTCTATTTTTTCATACCCAATCATTTATATACATCCACACAACCACACATGCATGCCTAGGTGATAATACAATAATCATGAGTAGTATCTCATCTTTACTGCAATTCATCACTAAGGGTCCATATACTTGTTACCTAATGGAACATGGCCCATTTTTATGGTCATGTACCTTGTACCCTAATGGTACACACCCCTTATCTAGTGCCACATTGAAAGCAAGAAGTCACACAAACCATGTATTCCAAAATCCAAGATAATCCATTTCTAAAGAAAATTTATTTTTATGAAAACAATTCCCTAATAATTTTCCTTGCTTCATAACCAATCTATAATTTTAAATACATAATTTTATATTTATAAACAAAATATGCATTCCATCAAACAAACCAATTTACACAATTTCACAAAACCATCATGAAAGAGGTTTTCCATCGAGAAGCTCACAACTATCTCAAAATTTAGTTCAATAAAATTTAATCAATTATAAAAAAATGATTCATGTTATAATCAAGATGAGTTCAGAGAGAATACACATACCTCTAAAAAATAGGAATAAACCAATAAATACATTACTACATTAAAAATATAGTTTAGATATTATAGATTCTAACTTAGATCTCATTTCCATCAATAAAAACAAACCAATATCTTCATTATTAACAGTATATGTTAGGGATTAATAACCGAAATACTAGATCCATTATTCCAAGAGAGTGAATATGAAGAGTTCTATCAAAAAAAAATTGTGGGAACTTTCCAATTAATTTGGTCTTCCGAAAAACTTAGATTCACCTAGGAATAACTTCCAGATCAAAAGGAATAGTCTCCATATCCTTGTGAGGGATTGAAATAAATGTTATGAATGGATTAGGTGAAAAAATTTATTAAGGGGCTATACCAAGTTATATACAGAGTATATTGATTTAATTTTTAATGGTTCATGGTTTGGGAGAACTATTAGGAAAGATATTCACTAAACTTGCTGGGGTTAGAATCCCAAGGAGCACCTCCGATGGATTGCTCACATGGTAGGACAAACCATGCACCAATTTTACATTATCCAATATGTAAAATTATGTTACCCTCATATGGTTTCTCCTAAGAATCCCCATAGTTTTTCCATACTGTGCACCAAATGTGTTTTTTCCTAGTGAACTATGTTTTACCATATATAGTTTCTTATAGGTGTTTCATAGTTTCTACTAATCATGAACCTCCATAAAATCATAAATATTATGTCTATGCTCCTCTGGACCTATTCAATACAAACCCCATACAATTTGTGTACTTTAAATATACCAATAGAGGTTCAAGTACCTAAAACTCAAGGTTCTATAGTAGTGTATCACCTACTCCATCTCACACATCACACACCCATGGTAATTCCAATCTTGAAAATACACCATATAAATTATTTCAACCTCAAAGTTGTCACCCAAAAATCATCATAGAAACCTCACAATACACATATGATGATTTTAGTACATTATTAACACCTAGAATCATGACTACATTTAACTTATCTAACCCTCCAAAGGGTAAACATATCACAGGGACACCTTTCATAGTTTCATAGGTCTCATCCAGAAATAACCCCCTATATGGTTTATTTTATTATCTACTTCCAGGACATTGAATATAAGGTTATCTCAAGGGTTTCTCAATTCCCACAGTGTCCAACCAATATTACTCATTTAACTCTTATACACAAAGGTTAATTTGGAATCCTATACATTGGAAACAAAATCCTGTTCATTTAGTATAATTAAAAAACATTGATTTCCATGAACTTCATAGAAAATAGTATAATTCAAGGCCTCAACCATCAGAAACTAAATCCATCTGATTGGTGCATATGGTCCATCAAGGCCTTAGAACATTGTTCAAATAATTTATTTGTATTTATTTTTATTTAAAAAAACTCATTAAAATTTAATATAATGCTTCTCCCAAAGTTATTGAGACTATATCTCAAATTACGCAATATATATTCACAATAGCATAGGGTAAGATAGCAGGACCACCTACCGCACTACTTAATCCATATTCATTTTAATTCATAGCCTCCATGCTTTACCTAGTCCTTACAACGCCCATATAGAAATTTCTTACCATCATGAGGCCATATCTCATGACATAACTTATAGTAAATAATTATAATATATTTCTAAATAATTATCCAACTAATTTAATCGAAATTTATAATATAATTAAAATTAAAAAATAAGGCATAATTTCCTAAAAATCATAAACCATTGTACACTCATCCAAACCTTGAGTAACGAGTTTCAAACCATGTCCAAAACACCACAAACATCAACAAATGAAAAATTTATTATTATTAATAAAAATCCCTTAGTGAAGTAAATTTTATTTGATATAGATCTTTAAGAAAAACAATATGATGATGTAACATCATTATAGCAATGGTAAAGGGCATAAAGAAAACATTATATATCCTCTACACACTATAGAAAAAAGTGCAATGAACCTTGGATGATTTCCCAATTATCTAGTGAAATATTCATCAATATGTATATATGAGAAGTTTAGAAACTATTTGGATATGGGGGAGATAACAGAAATGAAAAAATTAAGAGGTTACCTAGAATCACTAAAAAATCACCATCAGAGTCACCATAGTTCAAGGGGAAGAAAAGGAGGAGGGTAAGTGGAGGATCTTGTTAAAAGGACCTACCCAAATTACCCTTTCCTTTTAATATCATGTGTGAAGGAATATTAAATTTTCATTATAACATTATTAATAATTCCCCAACAGACCACATTATTTATCCATTAAACCATATCACATGGCTGGTGAATCGTCTAATGGATGATGGCCCTAGTTGGAGTTCATAGCCACTAACCATCTCACCCAATGGTTAGTGGATTCTGCTATGGAAATTCAGCATCCCATCCACCCTAAAACTTATTTGAGACTTTATTAATTATTCATGACACCAATTGATCATTAATCCTTCTCTAAATAATATTTTTAATATATTCCAACTCAAAAAATTCCAATATGATAATAAATTTTTTCAACAACCCGTCAATAAGGAAAAACAAAATTTCTTCTGACCTATCCCTCTCATATAGATAAGGGTCTATACATTATATATTTTCATGGAGGATATATGGAAGAAAAGGGTTTCCATATCCATCAATTATGTAGGTTAAAAACTATTCTCACAGTGGGATATGAAGGTGTATTGCAAAAAATAGGGAAAATTTCTATCATTGAGGGATATATATTTTTCATTCTCTTTAGTTGTTATGTCTGGGTCATTTTCATTTTATTTCACTAAATTATTTGTTGATTTTACTTTTAATTTTTTATATATATAATGGTTTAGTTTTATAATATAGAATCATTAATACGTGTTTATAATTTTTTATATTCATTGAGGTAAATAAATACAAAAAATGATTATATTATATCGCTTAACACTATTTTATAGTATACAGTGAATTGGGAATTAACATAGGCCCATCTAGAGATCTAGTTTAGGTCTTGGGATTTATGTCATTATAATGGGACATTATACCTTGTAAAAAATGATAATGATAAGTCATATATAACATCGTATATTAATTCAATAAAAAAACATAATCTCATGTAGAATGTTTTTTAGGAAATGAATGTGCATAAAAAAACATCTTTTATTTTTTTAGAATAACAATAATATTGATTTATTGGCATTATAAACATTGATATGGTCAGTGGGAGGACCATGTTTAAATATAAAAATATTATTTGGGTATGGAATTAATAGTTATAAATTTTATATGAATTACTAGGATAATAACTGTATAGTTCAGAATATCAGAGTAATGGTTTTCACTAAAGTAATTAATTTTATGAATGAATATTACAAAAACCAAATATGTATATAAATTTCATGTAATGGAGTAATTAAATATTTATGGGAGATGTTTGTCCCATATGAGATTGAAAGAGCTATGTGATGATTAATTTTATTTCTTTACAAATAATATGATAACTAAAATTGTACAGTGTAATATGGTGGATTGATGAATTTTATAATTCAAGTGCGTAAAATTATAAATTTAGTGTGTATGATGTGTATAAAAAAGGTAAAGAGATATCATAATTAACTTTTATAGATGATCCGATCACGAAAAAATGTATATACTATTTAGCCACTATCTAACTCTTCGATAGAAGTGGCACACACTACAATATAGAGATCCTTTTACATACGAGTAGACCCAAACAATAGAACTACATTTTATCCATAAAGGAGGAACTAAGTTCATTAACAAGATAAAACCAACCTATTATTTTTATGGATTTATGAAAAAACCAATCTATTAAAAAGGCATACCAGACCAAAATATTTTTACTGGGTTTAAGAACAACCCCTGTAGAAATAATGTTAGTATAGGTTCACATAACAAATACTTTATTTAAGATAGAAACACAATCATGTGTGAGTTGTGTTACAACTTGATTGAAACTTTTATATCATATATGGTTATAGCATAATAAAAAATATAAAATGAGTGAACCATAAAAATATTAATATATATTTGTATAAATAAAAATTAGGTTTTCCTGTCAGTAATGTAATAAAATTATAAAGCATTGGGTGAACCAGCACGACATCAGTAATTTTGAACAGTTGTGTATAAAAATTCATACATACAGAAATAATGAACACTATAATATTTTTAATATAATTTCATTCTATATCTCTTCATGTATCATATATCATAAATTATTGAAATTATTTTCCTTAACCTTTATTTATAAAAAAAATCAACGGCTAGTTCAATTAAAAATCTATAATCATTCTCCATTTGTGTGATCATTAAAATATCATCATATTATATAACATTTATTAATAACTAATAAAATGAAATATTATTATTTCTTATTAATGAATATCATAAATATTCAAATATTTACTCTATTATTATTCATGTATAACTTAACCGAAACACTTCTAATAATCTCATTAACATTTACAATTATTTAATTGACCATTATAAAAGATAAAAGAAAACAAAATAATTTAAAGTAAATTAATATATCAAAAAATAGCAAAATAAGGAACCAAAAACATAAAAAATATTTTACACTTTTAAAAATCAGTTATAGGTCTTTCATTTTATCCATCATGTAGATATTTCAATATCATAAATTTACTTGTTGTATCATTGAATTAGTTTCAAAATATATCATTATACCTGCATGGAAAAAAAAAGATGAGTGAGGAAAAAATATACATTTGTGTGAGGGTAGTTTTCAAAACTGTATAAGGTTATACATACATAAGGGTAATATTAAGTCTCACATAAAGTTCAAGATTATGTTAAGTTCATTTAAGGGTAGTCATATAATACACCAAGCCAGTAAAAAATAAAAATACGAGGTTGTGTAAAATAAATATATATGTTATGGTGGATAAAGGTAAAAAATTAAATATAAATATACCAATAATTTTCAATTATGTAAGTATTAAGACTCATGTGAAGGTATAATATATTGACTTGTATAAGGGTATAATACACCAACTCATATAATTGTAGAATACACTAACTCACTGAAATATCAAGGTTCATAATGGTATCTTATATATATGAAAGGGTATGGTACACAATTTTAGTACTATGTAATGGTAATAATTTATGTTTATGTAAAGGTAACATGTTACCCAACTATGTAAAAGTAAATATTAAATACATAAATGTAACTTAATTAAAAAAAAACATAAAAAACATTAAATTCTCAAAATTGCAATATAAGCATTATAATCACTAATACACAAGAATTACAAGATAATGGAAAAACATGTATGATCATGCCATAAATTTTGTGAGAAATTATAATTTAAAAAATAATAATATATTAAATAATAATTTAATAATCTAAATTAGATGGAATTTAATTTAAAACCATTAAAATAAATGAATTTCACATTCTCAAACTCCCCAACACTAATAAGATATTTTTTACAAGGAATTTCAAGTACACGTGTTCAGTAGTATATTGGTTAATTTGTATAAATATTTATAAAAACAATAAATTTATATTTACACAAGTATATTTGAATATATTGGGATAAGAAACCCATTTAATATGAAAATAATTGAGAAAAAATCCATTTTTTTTATCCATCATATAACTAATTTTTTCCCATTTTGAAAGAAAAAAATATTTTTTGTTGATGATGAATTTGATAATGTTGATGGTTTATATGAAATTTCATAATCTACGACACAATTATTAAATTATACTGATGAACATGATTTATAGATAGTTTATGTTGTTTAGAACAGTAAAAATGAAATAAAATAAGAAATAAATACTTTTGTAATCCCCAAATATATCATTAGTGATATAAATATTTGAGTTTTTAATTTTCAAAATATGAAAATTTCATGCATAATATTGTGTTAATGTTGTATTTAATTTTACTATAGAGAAATGTTGTTAAAATGATTGTATATTACCAATAATTTAATTTCATAAAGTGATTAATTTTACAACCTTTTTTACCAATTAGAATATCACTATTTGTTTAATTTTCTTATATTTATTTCATTTGATTTATTATAAATTGTGTATTGTTTTAAAATTTTAAATAATAAAAAATGTGATGTGTAATATTTTTTAATATTAATATATAATTAAACTCTTTTAAAAAATTTTCAAAATTGATTTAAAAATATAATGAATTATAATACATATATCTATTAACATTATTTGTTTCTTTATATTAATATTAATGTTTCATATGAATTTTTTTTTACCTATGCCCTTTATTATCTCTTAAATGTTCTTAATTGATTATATATTATTAACATAGTATATAAATAATTTTATATCACATTTAATTTTTGTTATTAAATGTTTTTCATTATTTATTCACTTGTACATGTCATTAGTTTATTTATATTTATTTTATTTTATTTTTTAATAATTATTTATAATTTTTATTTGAAAAAATATGTCAATATCCAAATGTTGAGCCATCTCATTCTTTTTAATGTGATTTTCATGAGTCTTTGGTATAATATCCTCCTCATACTTCTATGTTAGAGAATGTCTCTTCAATATATAATGAGAAGACTACCCAAGTTAGTATATTTAGTAGTATATAGTTTCCTAGTACAACAGATTATCTTAGAAATTACTAGAGGAAACTAATTGATTTTGATGATAATGGTAATATGTTTTGTTCTAAATTATAAAAAAACTATAATTTTATGGCACTTCAGGAATCAAATAAAATAGTTTTTTCTTTTTAGTTGTATGTAAGTCAACCAAAAAAAGAAAAGATAAACTATTTAAGACCATATTTATAAAATAATTTTTTATTATTTTATTTTTATGTAAAATATTAATAAATTTAGATATCTTATTTTTTTCTTATATACTTATTTGGTAGAATTGAATTAACCTGATACAAATTAAGTTATCCAGCAATGCTTTAAGGTTTATGCAACTATATGGAGAGATTATAAATTAACATTGACATTATATGTCGTTATTGTGTAAATTAAAATTGAAAATAAATACTAAATTTGTGGATTTTTAGATACATATTAAAGGAATAACTTTTATGAAAACAGATAACAAGAATCATTTTTGGAATGTGGAATATCATCTCTGTATGTGAAATTGTATATCATTTTAAAAAAATATTAATAAAAATATTTTTAATTATTAATATAAATTTATATGTTCTCACTATGTTATCTATATGAAGAACATATACCCTCATACCTTATCTTAGGAAGGGGTGAGAATTATTGAAAGAAAAAAATATTGATAATTTTTTTACTAAACTAATATTTGAGTCCTATGAATCTGTGAATATTGAACCCCTTTCTCTCTAATATCACTATGGGAAATGAAAAAAGGATCAGATGATGAACTCGGTTAAATACCTTGCTGAAGATTCAAAGCCAATAGATGGATAAATAATGAGAATAAATTTACTTGTTTTATCAAAAACTCTTTAATTTTTTCACACTCATAATATTTAAAAATATTATTTATATGATTCTATTTTGGAGCTATCACTATTTGGGAACCTCATACGATAGAATAGTTATTCCATTATTTTTCATTAAAATATTCTAATATTTGTATATTTAATTTCAATTATTTTCATTTTTATTTCATACTAATTAATTATTTTATTAAATTAATAATAAATTAAATTTTAAGAATTAATCAGGATTGAAAGGTTTAAAATTTTGACATTTGAAATTAATATGAATTTTTAGAAACTATTTGATTCAGATTTTTGAGGTAAAAATCAGGTTGACTACCTTGCCATCCCTCAAACCCCCTAAAAAACACACTTATCCAAAACCAAGTGGCTACTCGACCAAGTCAAATTACATGGTTGGGCTAGGGTGAGAGATAGGGTGTGTGCTGCATGAACATAGTGTGCACATAAAGAGTAAGTTAAGGGTCGCAAGGCTTGTGTGTGTGAGCATGTTCCTATGAGTATATGTGAAGTGTCTGCAAGTGTGGATACCCAACTTCCATGTAATTATGAGTGTATAAGGCCAAATCAAGTAATATTTTGGCGTAATATCCCATGAAAATAATAGATGTAGGGTGTTGTTTCATGTCACATTTCTCATTAATTATGAAAATTTAATCTCTTAAGCCTTATTTCATGTCCCCCTCATTCGAGATTCCAATGAATCCTGGAACTTTCGATGATCACTAAAAAACCACATTCAACTATAAAAAACCACCCATTTCACTGATTTCATCTCTCGGGATAAATTCTGGAACCACCATGATGCTGGGTATCTCAATGGGACTTATTGAGCTTTGATGACTACCATGAATGCTTTACCATTGGATATAATTTTGCTACCAGTCCTCTAACCATCTTGATTTGTGATCCCCAGGTGACACCACCCATAAAATACTGTCACCTATGATCTTTCCCAAAAACCTCCAGCCATTACCTCCAAGTTCCACCATTTTTTCACTCCAAATTTTTGTAATTTATATGCCCTTACTAATGTATGTTTCCCACTATTGTCTTGTCCTACTTACTGCCTCACCATCATTCCACCTATTAGGCCACATCAGAGATTACCAGAACACTATACTCTATGACTAGAATCTCCGTTGAATCCACTTCCTAGCTTGAGATAAATATCCTCAACCATTTAAAGTTTATACAACTACCAGGAAATAAAAAATAAATAGGAGAAGTCCCTTAATTAAATTATACATGTCATCTGTGATGAATGAGATGAAAAGGAATTGGGTTAGGGTAAATATTATGAGTATCATTTTGGAAAAAAGACCCCAAAATATTGGGCTCACTCATGGTCAATAGTAGAATACCATGTTCGAAGCACCAACTTATTGGATTGGATCCTACATTGCAACACAATGACAATGTGCATGGCAAGAATGAATACCAAAGGGAAAGACAATCATGAAAGGGTTTATAGAGAAAATGAATATAAATGTAAATCATAATTTAGGATTCCAACCTCTATTCACATGTAAACCAAATAAGTGTTATATTGGATTCCACATGGATAATGAAATTTATCTAGTATGGTGGATAATGGAAGTTTGAATAAATATATGGTTATAAATTGATATATGAATATATGGGAATTTAGAGTAACATAATATCTCTCAATATCTTTGATATAACAATTTAAAATATGATCGATATGTGGATTTAAAAATATGATACATTGGACACATTTCATATATTAAATGTTTTGTTATTTAATGAGAATATTTTAGATATTAAAAGGGTAGATCCTGGGCAGCCAATGACTATAAATTCAGAGTTCATGATTATATGTGGGGGATCAAACACTTCACTGATGAATTATTAAAATTTCATTTATTTATTTTTATTTAGTTTAGTTTTCCCTATTTTTAATGTAATGATCATGCATATTCTAATGATGTGTTCTTACATTATCTCTTTCTATATTCATTTTATGTCTCATTCTATATATCCCCCTCTCTTATTATCCATCTCGATCACTTGTATACATGATAATATCTGACTGACCCAAGAAAAATATTATAGGTGTAATCTTGTGTTGAACTATAGTTCATTTTTATTTTTATATTACTTTTAGTTTATTATTTAATTATCTACATTGGGTGTAATCATTATTATTTTTATATAGGGGTTAACTACTTATTCCTCAATCATTCACCCTTAATTGAGGATGTGGATATATAGTGTTCTTGGTGATCATTGATTATAATGTATATTCAAAACTGGGGTAGAAATAGGTGTCCACACATATGATAGAGTATGTGACTTATGTAAATATTGAACTGGAAAATAAATGTTCTCCATAGAAAACTCTATCTTGATAATTTAATTTATTTTATTTACAAAATTGTTTAAAATTTATATAAAATGTGAATGTTATGTTTAGTTTTCATTACATTATCATTCTCCCATATCTTTTCATCACATTCATAATATAAGAAATCACAAAAAATAGAATAAGTGAAATAAGAATAGTTTGTAATCAATGGTCAAGACCCTCAAGTTAGAAAACCCTAGTAAATCATAATTTTACACTAGGGAAAATATAGTTTATTTTTACCCCTATTATAGGCACGTTTTGTAGGAATGAAATTCATGGTACTATATTTGGTGAGGAATTCCCAGGTAACATATAATGACATGGGATGAGTTGATATATCAGAGAAAGTTTTGGTACTCTAAGAACATCTTTAACGGGGAATCATATAATGTAGAAATTTAATGTTTAAAAACTCCTGTTTGGGATTTGGGTGATTCAATGAAGTTTAAGATTAGAATATCAGTGCAATCAATGTCTGTCAATATGCATAGACTAATTCAACTTTTATATCACATTTCCTCAAGTTCTCCTGGAAAAACCATCCAATATCAGTTATATATTGAGGATCCCCAAAATTATCTTATACAACATGATATTTTACATTATATTTTTGATAACTTACATCATAAGAATATGGAGTCAAGTCAGTTAAGGGTGATAATAGAGGATATTATAGATATATTAGCTAGAGTATTGATCCCTAAAAATGAGGTGAATATAGTTAGATATAATGTAAAATATTTTTTATTCTAGTAATCTTGAATTATACAAAAATGACCTTAATATATATGTATATTAATTATTTTTATTATTATTTTAGAATTCATTTAAATAATTTAATTTTTCTGAAATACTAACTAAATTATTAAAGAATTTTTCAATGTTGGAGGATTACTATTAGCTACTGATGAGTTATGATTTTTTGGATGCCATTATCAGCTAACTATAATGAAGTTTTATATCATTTTAATTTTTTTAGTTATATATTAGGCATTATGTTTATGAGAGTATATTCCATGAATTTTTATTATCATTCTTATTTCCATTACATAGGTTTAATATAATTTAAAAAATATTATTTTTACCATTAAAATGATATATTCATATAATTCATATACAATATTGAAAAAACATTTTTATGGATTTGTGGAACCAAAATTCATTTCTATAGAAGCGATGAATCTGGATCATGATGGAAGAATCAAGTATGGTTATAAATAATTTTAATGAATAAATACAACATCATAAACTTCCATATCATGAGGATTATGAAAACATAATTCAATATATTTTAATAACTAAGAACACATGTAATTATATTATCTTCCAAATTGAATATTTTTAATATTTCATTATGCATTATATGTTATGTGTTTTTCCAATGAAAAAACTACTAATTGGTCAGGAATCATATTAATTGATTCCCATGATAGAGTTAATGTTGTATTGGGGATCTAAGTTATGTTATTTTAATGTGGAAATATTAATATAATGTATTATTATATTTATTATTTTTTAATATTCAAATAAGTCACATAATCATAACCATAATATTTTGATAAAAGATCACAAAAAATAAATTATGAATGTTATAAGTAGTTTTATTTAGAAACTGATATTTTTTTCTCAATTTAAACTTGTTTTTAAAATATAGTTTTCCTATGAACAAGGTTATATAGAATATGGGTATTATATTTTGTGATATTCGTATCCAATAATTATAACTATAACAATAACATCATTTGAAATCTTTAGATTTATCTAAATGTTTTATTTTATATATTATATTATGTTGGATTTAAATATTAAATAGGTTCTTTATATTTTTTAACTATAGATGTTGATACATCATATACCCCAAATGAGATGAACCATTTAAAAGGAATATGGGTAAATTATTTTGTAATTTTGTTATGTTTTTGTTTATTTTCACATAATAGTTGAATAATTTGTATTAGAACATTTGAATTTTAATTTTTATAAATTTATAAATTGTTTATAAAATATTTTTCAATGTTTTTTATTAATTTTTCTAATTATTCATTTTTACTATTTTGGGATTAATTTCACTTAAAACTATTGATTTAAAAATAAAATTATGCTAGTTATTTTGATAATTGATGGGAACAAATATATTCAATAACATTATTTTTTTCATAAAATAATGTTATAAATAAACATAAAAAATGGTTTTTATAAAAATTTATACTGAATAATAAATTTTACATAAATTTATTATAAACTAGTATGGAATAACTTGAGATTTTATTATTAATTTTGATTTTCATAGTCTATTTTTTAAAATCCATTACTAGATATTGTATATTATTATTATTATTTCTAAAACTGAATATAAAACTGAATTAATTTATAAATATATTTATTGAAAATTATATATTATTCAAATTTATATGAAAAAAATGTTTAAATTATATTTTTATGGTGGTTATTATAACTAACGTAAAAAATATAATTTTATATGTAAAATGTTGTGATAAGAATTATAACAGTTATGGAAAATAGAAAACAACATTAAAAACATATTATACAATATTATCATGTATGTAATGTTTATGAGTAAAAAAAATGTAAAAATAGTAAAAAATTTATATATTAAAATGAATACATTTTGTTTCATAATCAAAAGTATATAAGGAAATGCTTCTCTTGGGATCCAAAAGGATAATGGAACAAGCACTTTTCCTATCTTTGATATCACCATGTTTGATAAGGTGTTATTTATTTTTTCCTTAGCACCATTCTACTAAGGTGTAAAAAAAAATATGGAGTTAAGATATATCTCACACTCTTTCATATGATAAATGAATAATTAGTAAGGATAATCTGTATCTCAATATGATAATAAAAATTATCTTCTTACCATGTTGCTTATATGCTTAATTTTTTTATTCCTTAAATTTAACTTTTTAAAATTTTTTATAGATCATCGAGTAGAAATGTCCATATATATATTGATATCATAAATAAAAGATATAATTTATGAGAACCAATATCTAGAATCTATAGGAAATGGACAACATATATTTTGTGAACTGATTAAATAAGCATTATGAAACATGCACCTTTATCACTAAAAAGAGTATTGATCATTTACCTTGCAATAATCTGTGACACATATAAAATAGTGAATATTTATTTTTATTTAATACCAAAATATAATTTTAAAATTCAATTTTATAGAAAATATTATTTATATTTTTCATTCCATAAATTATGTTTTCCTCATTAAAAAAATAAATCCAAATTCAAATTAAGAAATAAAAATCATTTATGTCAAAACATGATACAAAAATGTTGTTATTGGTAATACTATGTACATGATAACATTTATATAATACTATAATCATATATATATATGAAATTATATATGTAATTATCTTTTAATTAATGTTGTGTGCTTAACCCTATTAGAATAAAAAAGATCCACCATGATTCTTAAAAGATTTTATAATCTAATTAGAAATTTTATTTGAATATAAATCAGTGATTCAAAAGTTATATCTAATGACAAATACATAAAAACTAAAGGATTATATTTAATGAAAAAATATCTAAATATTTACGGTATTTTTTACCTTTGTTGAACTTTATCTTTCATACTTTAAAGGCACGGAATTCCCTTGGTCCTCTAATTTTATGTTTGGGAGTGTTAAAGGTTATTGAGTAGATATTTGAATATTTTAGGAGGATAAAATTTTAATTTTTGTCTGTTATGTGTGAAAATTGATTTTTTGAGAATGCTTATGTCTTGGTGGATGTTGTAATCCCATATATGGCATGGTATGTTAGAATTTTTATGTTGTATTGTGATGTTGGGAACCAAAATGACTCTTTTGAGAAGGTTAATCCATTTGGGTCATCTATTCTATAGAGGTGAGTGTTTTTTATGAATTATGTCTTTATATGTCCTTTTTAGGAAATGAAGAGGAATACATATTAGTAACTCTAGTGTTTCAAATGATGTAAAAGAGTAATTTTAGCTCATGCGTAATTAAATACTAAGTTGCTGAGATCACATGAGATTAATCTAAAGATTTTAGTTTGTGTTGATTAAACATACCAAATGATATGTAAGAATAAATTATTCCCATATACAAGTAAAATGGATCCACATATCATTAAAAAAATTCAATTTATATATTTTTTCAATTCATGACGTGAGGAGATGACTTAAAAGAGTTATAGAGTCTAGGTGGAAATTATGGGTCTATATTAGGACCCAACCTTAAAACTTACTTAATCTTGAGTTATTACAAGATTACACATTTAGGATCTTTTTAGGTTTTGAGTTTTAGAGAATTAGATCATCAAATTTGCATTATATTCCAAATTTAAACAAAGTGGTTACATAAAAGATAATATTAATTTTTTTTCCATCAACGGAAAAATATTTAAAAAGAAAGCATGGATGCTTTCTTGACACATCCTTGACACTATCATCACATCATGTACCTTTCCATTGACCTGTGGAAAACATTTCAAAAACTTGGGATGAGTATAACAAGCTCAGTAAGGGTTATAAAAATATAGAAAGGAAACATTAGTTCATATATACATAAGAATGAAATCATACTTTACCCATAAAACATAGGCACTTTAACATACCTCATCAAATCATGAATAAATCATTGAAATCATAAGACATAAAAGGTAACTTGAGTCATTCATAACATTCTTACGTAGGGAGTAACCCTCTTAGTTACGTTTGGAATACCCACCACAGTATATTCCCTAAATCTCTTCGGAGAAACCTTAACGTTTCACTCATTCGCATTACACAATGCATTGGAGAGCTATATCGGGCTCACCCGCCCTTAGTTTATCATGGAACCACCCATCTTCATAATAATTCCCAAGAACCATAACATAATCGTATCACATAAAACATACATAAAAGAAACAGAACATTACCACATTTCAATAACACAGTGATATAATAAAAACATTATCAAAAACATTTTAAATACCAAAATAAAAGAAAAGTAAAACATGGTATTTATTTTTTTCTTTTAAAAAAAGTATGGCTTGTAGAGGAAGCCGAAACTCAAATAATGGCCACGACGGTGGAGAAGTCGTTGTCGCTGCATACGTATGAAAAAACATTCCCTTTTTTGTTTTGTAAAACGCTTCGTTTAAAAAGATTCCTTTTGGATAAACGTAAAAGTCAAATGGGTTTATACACCGTATAAAAGAAGGTTGTGTATAAAACAAAATATTCCTTAATGAATGGAGATTGAGACGAAGACCCTTACAAAGACGGTATCCTTTGTTTAAGGATAAATCAATTACATAATTATGTGTGACAAACGAATACACCAAATATAAGTGGATATTAAGTGTAAAACAATCAGAGGTTATTTACACATATTCATAGAACGACATATTCAAGGAGTTAAACTTGATCCCAAAGAATCAAATTTGGGTTAAGAAGTTCCCTTGCAAAAATTTGATAACTTAACGGCGTCACTTCAAAATTCAGAAAAATAGTTGATGAGAGATGAAAAAGGGTATCTCATCACTTGGACATAAAATTTACATCAATAAGGATATATGAGAACATATCCCAACATAACAATATGTAAATTAAAAGACCCAACAAAAGACGTCTTTTAAAAAGAGGAGGGTGAAAGGTTCCCTTACCGACTTGGGTATCTTTCGAAACATACACCCCATGAAAGAAGGAAAATACATCATTGATGTACATACTCATAAATTAAAGTATATTACACAAAGAGTAGAATAATGGGAATTACATACACCACTCAAAGTAAATTGTGGCAAATGTAGCATAAATCTCACGGGGATAAAAGTGAGATGAAAAATCCCATACGAAAACTCGGCAGCCTAACGACGCCACTTAAAACTTCCAAAATGGATTGATGAGATAAAATAGGGTCTCTCATCATATTAACATAAAGTTTACAGAAATAGGAATATAAAATAACATCCCCCAACATAATAAAGAGGATCTTAAAAGAAGTTACATAAAGGAGAGTACTTAAAAAGAAAGAGAGAGGTTAGATCTCTTACGAAAATTCGGCAGCCTAACGACGCCACTCAATATTTCCCAATGGATTGATGAGAGAGAATAGGGTCTCTCATCATATGAACATAAAAATTATAGTAAGAGTAATATAAAAGAACATCCCAATCACAATAAATATGAGCTTAAAAGGTATGACATAAAAGAGTGTACTTAAAAAGAAAGAGAGGAGTAGGATCCCTTACCTCAAGTCCAACTTGTCTTGTTCATTTATTTATATTCCTGAATAATAAACTTTGGTCAATTTATAATTGCTTAAGGAACTCATATAAATATTATTATTCATTTCATATCACGTATTTTAATTTTATAATAATTGGTTTATAATATGAGTTCATATCAGACGTTTTTTTCGATGTTTGGTACATGAGTCAAAAATTGAACTTGTTGGAAAATAATTTTGCATGTAGTTATAGGTACATCATATCCAGAATAGTATTGATGTTTTAAATATCATATATATCCAGTATATATTCATTTTATACTATTCCATAGCATTTGGAGATAAAAATTAAAATCACCGTTCATGGAGACGGTAGGCCGTACGTACGCATGAACGATACTTTCATTTTTTGTCATATTAATGGAATTAAAACAAAATGAGAGAGAGATATATATATATATGTTATAATCCAGAATGATATCCATCATTTATATGTAATATATTACATATATATCCATTATATATTTGTACTTATAATAGTACATAACATTTTGAGATAAGAAATGAAATGTACCGTTCATGGAGACGGTAAGCCGTATGTACACATGAACGCTACTTCCATTTCTATTTCATATTTAATGGAATTAAAACATAATGATACATAATAGTATTTTAATTCCAGTATGGTATCATATATATTATCATTAAATATATCATTTATACGTACCACATATGGTATTAACGAATCAAACCACTTTGAGGGGGCGGTAGTCCGCACTTCCTTAAATGAAGATATCACGTTTACCCATAATGGAAACCATAAATGTATGCCATAAAAGAAAAATACATAAGATTAAGTAAAACATAAAAATATTATATATCATATATAAATATAGTGTCATCTTAATGGCCACCTTTGAAGGTGTTAGAAGAATGTTGAACAATCATTGTTTCGTGAGGCAGAAATTCGCCATCCACAGAAACAATATGTTCTTTAACCATTATATGTAGGTGTGTGTAATTGTAGCTCGAATAATTATTACAAAAAAATCCTAGTATATTTAAGATACTGGATTTGTTACAAAATAAATGAATAAAAAGAGTTTAGGGGGTTGGAGAAGCAAAATAAAACAAAATGACACAAGTGAAGACATTACCTTAAAATCGGGTAACTCCCTTTGGATTGAGCTCAAAGGATTCCTTGGGAAGACTTCCCCCCAATGTGAGGATTCAAGGAGTTATATAGGGATATGGAGAGACAAAATGGTCAGTGGTTGGACGAGCCAAAGGCTTTGGAAGTGTGGTTAAGGAGGTAGGGGTGGGGGCCTTTTATAAGAGGAGAGGAGGGGCACTCTTGGAAAGGTATAAAATGTATCTTTATTTTCAAATGAGTTTCGGATTTTAATGGCCCCACATTGATGTGTTTCGAGGATAAGGTTATAAGGGTTCGAAATCCACCCATACAATAGGTTTTGGACATGTGTAGGTCTTAGATTTTACATTATATTTCTATTTTATTTAAATCGTTAAATAATGAGGTCATCGCTGCATCATCATGATGTCATAAATAATTTAATTTATTTAATGTATAAAAATTATAAAAAAAATACTATGATGTAGGAAATATTTTTATATTTCCAATTAATATTTATAGTCTAAAATATAATTTATGTAGACAATATTAAAAATATTTTACTTAGGTGATACATTCGTTGTTACATTTAACATTCTTTAAAAATAAAAAGATAAAAAGTCACTTTCTCACAAAAGTGATTCCATGGGGCCCCCAAGTTTGGTACAAGGAATATCATGGTCGGCCATGATACAACCAGCAGCATGAGGACACATTTTTTGGTCATTTTTTATTATTATGATATTATCTTATTATCTTTAACTACCCGATTACTCATTAATCAAGATAATTAAAGATAATTACTGTCGTTACTATTCGTAATGTCCAAAAACAAAAGAGTCTTAATTAAATTATTTGTACCTTATGATTCCAAATATTTAATCCATTTTACCAAATTCCAAACACATAAATTTCAATAATTAATTTAAAAAAAACTTCTCGTTGTCAAAACAAATAGTGGGTTTTTTAGAAACAATATTTATGAAAATTTTGGCACTTGTTTATGCCTAATTCCAAAGTGAAATTCATCCCAATGACCATCATTTAATTTCATGGTAAAAATATATTCTAATTACACTTTAAAACAAATTAAAAAGATAATATAACCATATAATGAAATTATATGAAAAAGGAGTTTTGATGTAAAATGCAGTATTTTTCACTATTCATTGAAAAATGAACATTGTCAGAAAAATACCAAAAAATAACCCAAGGTAAATTTCAATGTCCCAATCATAAATAATATTTTTATTTTTAAATATATAGCTTATAAAATTGTCAAAAAGTGGATTTAAAAGGGGTTCTCCATCAAAAGGTGGTTAATCGACCTTTTAAAGAATATTAGAATGTTTACACTTAAAAACTGGATTCATTTGCATTTTTAATCCTCTAAAATTTATTATAAAGAGTAAAAATATTTAACAAACATATATAATCATTTTTTAGTTTGTTCTGTTCATTCCCTCCATTACAACGGCTAGTCGTTAACTACCATTTAAAATAATATTATTTTATTATTAGAGTGCAACGTAAGATTCCCAAGAAACTCGTTGTTGCGTATTGGGTACGCCATCGAGCATAGCATCCCCTTTAAAGTAATATTAATATTTTATTCACAAATATGGATAAATATAAAGATGTCATATTCTTTATTTACCTGAGGTGTTACATCTTTCCCCCCTTCTGGGAATTGCATCCTCGCAATTTTAAAATTGGGCTTGGAAACATCCTTGAAAGTCCCACATCGGAACAAGAGTCGGTAAAAAAATCAATTTAAAAATAAAGAAATATAAGTACAAAGGTCACATGAGTTAACCCATACTAGGATTCCAAGTATGAAAATATGGACATGGAGGAAAAAAACAAATGGTCATGTTCTGATGGAGAGTGATAGTAAACATGTCGGTTAAACGGTATTCGATTCCTCCGTAGGAAAAGTTAATAGACAACATTTTTGTTTTAAGTTACTTTTTATTGAGGAATTTGTTCATAAGGAAACATAATCACTTATCTTGTTGAATTTAAACTTTTATTAGATTCCTTACACAAACTCATATTTTCTCCAAAAGACGAGTATTTAGGAAGACTTGTTCGCATTAAGAGTACTATAATCAACTTCTAGAGAATCACCTAATCCACAAAAGAGAACTATATACTTCCCATGTCTTTAGACTTTAACCAAAAGCAAAACCAAAAATGTTAGTACAAGATCAGATAATCCAGAAAAGGATAACCCTTTATAAAAAGAAAATCTATTCTTAATCTCCAAAATTTGTCCAACAAAACCCAAGGTTTAACGAGGACCATTCGATAAAAAATTTGTCCATAAAATTATTCAATGTAAACCAAACTAAGATTGAAACCTAAATATTTGAAGGATTTAGTCACATAGTCTTCCAAGTAAAATCGTATGATTTATCTCCAAACAACACTAGTTGCTCCTAAAGTCTCGTATAGAAAAGTAATTAACCTAATCACATATCCTCCATGATAGGTTAATAAATTTCCATAGATAACCCAAAATCAACATACTCTTAATTCATAAAATCATCTAACTAAAATGAATCAGTCAAATTAACCAGGGACTTCACGTAGTCCAGTGGTAGGCGATAAATACCAGTTACACTTTGGTTGTGGGTTCGATTCTCGCAGCTTTGTCCGACGCGACGGGTTGTCACACGGTCTGCGTGTTGTCCTTTTTCCAAAACTATATAATTCTCAAATAATTCCCGAAAAAGAGATAAAATCATCAAAAATAACCATAACATAATTTAACCTCAATGTTATCTCATGACTTTCACTTCCATCATAACATATAGTAACCCATAATTACCTCAAAAGTAAGGATCATATAAACCCAAATGGTTCTTTATAACTATGTCCACAAAAGAACAGATAACTATTCATTGAATAAAATTTTCATATATTAAACATCAGGGTTACACATACTATAAAAAGTCTTCTAATGTAACCCCATCATCAAAAGAGACTTAATACTCTTAAGAATTTCACCATAACTCTTGAAGCCATTATATGTTGACATCTTACTCATTCAACATTCTTCAGGATCCATTAACCATTCCTTTCAAACTTATTCTGAAATACTTCTTTCCTACAAACAAAATCATGAACCATATCCTAAGATTCCAAAATAGTAAAACAATAGTTATGAAATAATCCATACCTTTGATTGGTCATTTTCAGTTTCTTCATCCTCAATTGGAATGGCATTAGGTATTGGTAAATGAACATTTGTACGATCTTGGTGATCCCATTCACGAAACTTCTTCATAGGACATGTGTTTGCATAATGACCATGCACACCACATTTAAAACATTCAATTGATCCCTCAAAAAGAACTTCTTTCCCTTTCCTTGAGTCAACTGGATGCTTCTTTTTTCCATGGCAGGTTCTTGCTTTATGACCTTCATTTCCACATCTATAGAATATTTCTGTCCCTATGAAACATTTTCCTAGGTGTTTTTTTCCACATTTTTGACACATAGGTTTTTGAACACACTGACCTTTATGATTATTACCCGTAGTTCCGTAGGTATTTGTTTCTCACATATATGATGCCTTAGAGAAATAACCAAGGTTTATGAGGTCAATCATGACTCTAGATAGTTGGTTGAGGATAATCACAAGATTTCTCACTACAGCACCCATATCATTTAGTTTCTTGTTCAAAAAACTTTCATAGTTTCCTTCACATACACTGTTACTTTGGTGCCTGCTAGATCCAGCCATTTACTAAAACCAAAAAGGTCAGTGTGAGTATATCAACAAAACCATCATGTACTAATGAGGAAGATAAACACTAAGATATACATACTCATTAACTTTATCTAAAACTAGGACTCTTTCTGAAATCCTAACCATTATGGTAATGTCACTTATGCTTAAAGAATACCCTAACCTCTAAAGTTATCTAAACCGACCTATGATACCAACTATAAGGACCCATCCTTAAACCTTACTTAATCGTGAGTTATTACAAGATTACAAATTGAGGATCTTTTCAGGTTTAGAGTTTTAGAGAATTAGATCATAAAACTTGCATTACATTCCACATTTAAACAAAGTTGTTACATAAAAGATAGTATTAATTTTTTTCCATAAATGGAAACATATTTAAAAAGAAAGAATGGATTCTTTCTTGACACATCTTTGACACTATCATCACATCATGTACCTTTCCCTTGACCTGTGAAAAACATTTCAAAAACTTGGGATGAGCTTATAAAGCTCAGTAAGGGTTATAAAAATATGGAAAGGAAACATGACTTCATATACACATAAGAATGAAATCATACTTTACCCATAAAACATAGGCACTTTAACATACCTCATCAAATCATGAATAAATCATAGAAATCATAAGACATAAAAGGTAACTTGAGGCATTCATAATATTCTTACGTAGGGAGTAACCCCCTTGGTTACATTTGGAATACCCACCATAGTATATTCACTAAATCTCTTCGGAGAAACCTTAATGTTTCACTCCTTCGCGTTACCCAATGCATTGAAGAGCTATATCGGGCTCACCCGCCCTTAGTTTATCACGGAACCACCCGTCTTCATAATAATGCCCAAGAACCATAACATAATCGTATCACATAAAACATACATAAATGAAACATAACATTTCCACATTTCAATAACACAGTGATATAATAAAAACATTATCAAAACCATTTTAAATACCTAAATAAAAGAAAAGTAAAACATGGTATTTATTTTTTTCTTTTAAAAAAATTATGGCTTGTAGAGGAATCCGAAACTCAAATAATGGTCACGGCGGTGGAGAAGTCGTTGTCGCCGTATACGTATGAAAAAAACATTCCCTTTTGTCATTTTGTAAAAAGATTCGTTTAAAAATATTCCTTTTGGATAAATGTAAAAGTAAAAGGGGTTTATACACCATATAAAAGAATGTTGTGTATAAAACAAAATATGCCTCAATGAATGGAGATTGAGACGAAGACCCTTACAAAGACGGTATCCTTGGTTTAAGGATAAATCAATTACATAATTATGTGTGACAAACGAATACACCAAATATAAGTGGATATTAAGTGTAAAACAATCAGAGGTTATTTACACATATTCATAGAACGACATATTCAAGGAGTAAAACTTTATCCAAAAGAATCAAATTTGGGTTAAGAAGTTCCCTTGAAAAAAATTTACAGCATAACGACGTCACTTCAAAATTCAGAAAAATAGTTGATGAGAGATGAAAAAGGGTATCTCATCACTTGGACATAAAATTTACATCAATAAGGATATATGAGAACATATACCAACATAACAATATGTAAATTAAAATACCCAACAAAAGAAGTCTTTTAAAAAGAGGAGGGTGAAAGGATCCCTTACCGACTTGGGTATCTTTCGAAACATACACCCCATGAAAGAAGGAAAATACATCATTGATGTAAATAATCATAAATGAAACTATATTACACAAAAAGTAGAATAATGGTAAGTACATACACCACTCAAAGGAAATTGTGGAAAATGTAGCATAAATCTCACGAGGATAAAAGTGAGATGAAAAATCCCATACGAAAACTCGACAGCCTAATGGCGCCACATAAAACTTCCAAAATGGATTGATGAGAGAAAATAGGGTCTCTCATAATATTAACATAAAGTTTACAGAAAGAGGAATATAAAAGAACATCCCCCAACATAAAAAATACGAGCTTAAAAGAAGTGACATAAAGGAGAGTACTTAAAAAGAAAGAGAGAGGTTAGATCTCTTACAAAAATTCGGCAGCCTAATGGTGCCACTCAATTCTTCCAAAATGGATTGATGAAAGAGAATAGGGTCTCTCATCATATGAACATAAAAATTACAGTAAGAGTAATATAAAAGAAAATCCCAATCACAATAAAGATGAGCTTAAAAGTAATGACATAAAAGAGTGTACTTAAAAAGAAAGAGAGGAGTAGGATCCCTTACCTCAAGTCCAACTTGTCTTGTTCGTTTCTTTATATTCCTGAATAATAAACTTTGGTCAATTTAAAATTGCTTAATGAACTCCTATAAATATTATTATTCATTTCATATCACATATTTTAATGTTATAATAATTGGTTAATAATATGAGTTCATATCAGACGTTTTTGTCGATGTTTGGTACATGAGTCAAAAATTGAACTTGTTGGAAAATAATTCTCCATGTAGTTATATGTACATCATATCCAGAATAGTATTGATGATTTAAATATCATATATATCCAGTATAAATTCATTTTATACTATTCCATAGCATTTGGAGATAAAAATTAAAAGCACCGTTGATGGAGACGGTAGGCCGTACGTACGCATGAACATTACTTTCATTTTTTGTCATATTAATGGAATTAAAACAAAATGAGAGATATATATATATATATATATATATATATGTTATAATTACAGAATTATATCCATAATTTAGATGTAATATATTACATATATATCCATTATATATTTGTAGTTATAATAGTACATAACATTTTGAGATAAGAAATGAAATGTACCGTTCATGGAGACGGTAAGCCGTACGTACCCATGAACGCTACTTCCATTTCTATTTCATATTTAATGGAATTAAAAAATAATGATACATAATAGTATTTTAATTTCAGTATGGTATCATATATAATATCATTAAATATATCCTTTATACTTACCACATATGGTATTAACGAATCAAATCACTTTGAGGGGGCGGTAGTCCGCACTTCCTTAAATGAAGATATTGCGTTTACCCATAATGGAAACCATAAAGGTATTCCATAAAAGAAAAATAAGTAATCTTAAGTAAAACATAAAAATATTATATATCATATATAAATATAGTTTCATCTTAATTTCCACCTTTGAAGGTGTTAGAAGAATGTTGAACAATCATCGTTTCTTGAGGCAGAAATTCACCATCCACAGAAACAGTATGTTCATTAACCATTAGATGTAGGTGTGTGTAATTGTATCTCAAATACTTCTTATAAAAACATCCTAGTATATTGAAGATACTGGATTTGTTACAAAATAATTGAATAAAAAGAGTTTATGGGGTTGGAGAAGCACAATAAAACAAAAGGACACAAGTGAAGACATTACCTTAAAATCGGGTAACTCCCTTTGGATTGAGCTCAAAGGCTTCCTTGGGAAGACTTATGCCCAATTGGAGGCTTCAAGGAGTTATATAGGGATTTTGAGAGACAAAATGGTCAGGGTTTGGCCGAGCCAAAGGCTTTGGAAGTGTGGGTAAGGAGGTAGGGGTGGGGGCCTTTTATAAGAGGAGAGGAGGGGTACTCTTGGAAAGGTATAAAATGTAACTTTATTTTCAAATGAGTTTCTGATTTTAATGGTCCCACATTGATGTGTTTCTAGGATAAGTTAATAAGGGTTATAAATCCACCCATACAATAGGTTTTGGACATTTTTAGGTCTTATATTGTACATTATCTTTCCATTTTATTTAAATCGTTAAATAATGAGGTCATCGCTGCATCATCATGATGTCATAAATAATATTATTTATTTAATGTCTAAAAATTATAAAAAAAATACTATGATGTAGGATATCTATTTATATTTCCAATGAATATTTATAGTCCAAAATATCATTTATGTAGACAAAGTTAAAAATATTTTACTTAGGTGATACATTCTTTGTTACATTTAACATTCTTTAAAAATAAAAAGATAAAAAGTCACTTTCTCACAAAAGTGATTCCATGGGGCCCCCAAGTTTGTCACAAGGCATCCCATGGTCGGACATGAGACAACCAGTAGCCGTAGGACACATTTTTTGGTCATTTTGTATTATTATTATATTATCTTATTATCTTTAACTACCCGATTACTCATTAATCAAGATAATTAAATATAATTACCGTCATTACTATTCATAATGTCCAAAAAACAAAAGAGTCTTAATTACATAATTTGTACCTTATGATTCCAAATATGTAATACATTTTACCAAATTCCAAACACATAAATTTCGATAATTAATTTAAAAAAAACTTCTCGTTGTCAAAACAAATAGCGGGTTTTTTAGAAACAATATTTATGAAAAGTTTGGCACTTGTTTATGCCTAATTCCATAGTGTAATTCATCCCAATTACCATCATTGAATTACATGGTAAAAATATATTCTAATTACACTTTAAAAAAAATTAAAAAGATAATATAACTATATAATTAAATTATATGAAAAAGCAGTTTTGATGTAAAATGCAGTATTTTTCACTATTCATTGAAAAATGAACATTGTCGGAAAAATACCAAAAATTAACCCAAGGTAAATTTAAATGTCCCAATCATAAATAATATGTTTATTTTGAAAAATAGAGCTTATAAAATTTTCAAAAAGGGGATTTAAAAGGGGTTCACCATCAAAAGGTGGTTAATCAACCTTTTAAAGAATATTAGAATGTTTACGCTTAAAAACTAGATTCATTTGCATTTTTAATCCTCTAAAATTTATTGTAAAGAGTAAAAATATTTGACAAACATATATAATCATTTTTTAGTTTGTTCTGTTCATTCCCTCCATTACAACGGCTAGGCGTTAACTACCATTTAAAATAATATTATTTTATTATTAGAGTGCAACGTAAGATTCCCAAGAAACTCATTGATGCGTATTGGGTATTCCATCGAGCATAGCATCCCCTTTAAAGTAATATTAATATCTTATTCACAAATATGGATAAATATAAAGATGTCATATTCTTTATTTACCTGGGGTTTTATAGTTTAGCTGATTATATCATGGCGGTTCATGGTTTGAGTTGGGTTTCAATGTAAAATTGGTCATGGATAATTCCATTGTGTCCTAGAATTTGATGTAATTGTACTTTAATTTAACAATTTTCAATATGTTATGGGGATTTATAGTTATTTTAATGGCCATATTTTATGAATCTTGTCTAACAATTAAATATTACAACATAATGATACCTTCGACAGCCTTAGAGGCTCATTCAAATTTCTATTATAAATTAATACAATTTCATCCACTTATTGGTCATATAATCCCTTTATCAATCCATATGTGACTTAAAGATTTTTTTAATGTTCTTTTACTTTGATAGTGGATTAAATGTATTTTACTTCATGGGATTGCAACATTTGGATCCAAGAGTGGTCCTTCAACCATTTATCTCAATTATATTTCAATTTTGTATTTCATTAATTTTTAATCTTTCTGTTTTAGAAGGTTATCTGAGTGGGGTTCCCCTAGTATTTTTGGTTTGTGTTTAATGACATGATGTATTTAGGATGCATAGTTTGTTTGGAGTTCCCCTTGAGAATACCTCAGACTATAATAGTATTTTTCTTCTCCAAATTATGTGGTAATTATTTAAACTCCATTTTAGGTAAAGGAATTAATATGTCTACTACCATTTTATATGTAATTTTAGAAATATCATAATTGTTTATTAAATTATTAAACAAATGGAATTAACCAAATGAATATAATGAAATGGATTTGGGGAAATTGAAATGGGAAATCTGAATTTCGTATGTCTATATGAAAACTATATTATTTATTATGTACTCTTACATAGGATTGATTGATAATTTCTAGTTGATATACATAATTTTGTTGTAAATATATTTTATTAAATTCATAATTTGTTATGTAACATAACGATTAAAATGAAATTGAAATATAGATGCCTAGAATTAAAATTAAATTTTAGTATACTTGACGTGTTAAATAAGTACTATAGTTGTAACCAATTATAGATTTGGGATGTTTTATTCTACTATAATTGGGTTTATTTGGTTTTTAAATTATTATTTTTTGTATTTTATTTATTGTTAGAGTAGTTTTATAATGGTTTGTTGCTACCTTTAAGAAATAGAAAATGGTGTGAAGATTTGGTAGTGATGTCTTAACATGGTTGATGTGGATCGTGTATGATTGAGTGACCAAGTAAATCAGGGTTATGTTTATTTTAATGAAATATTTTGATCATTGATCTAGTGGTGTTGAGGATATTGTATTGTGTATCACAGTTTTGAATAAATATGTAATATCATTATAAATTAATTAAATTATTAATAGTTACAGTTTTTGAACATATATATGGGTACCTAAACAAATTAATAATTAAATTAATAAACTATTAAGTGAAATTAGAGTGTAATACAATATAATAACGAGATATTATAATAAATGATGTCATAGATTGATGTTATGTGGTAAATCGAATTAATAATGTCATAATTGAAGTTTTTTTATGAATATTCTTCAATTGGAAATTGATTTGAAGATTGAACATAAATACATATAGAATAATGAATGAAATGATAATAAATAATAAAGTGTAAAATTTGTGGAATATTAATTATTTGGTAATTAATTAATATGATGATTGATTTTGAGATGGGGGTAGGTAAGTTGTGTGGTTATTGGATGGTTGTTTAGTGGTGATGATGGAGTTAACCCATGCAGTGTATATATATGGAAATTATGTTGATGTGTGATAGTGTTTAATATTTTTTAGATATAAGTGTTAGTTTGTTACCTTAGGTTAGTCTTGTGTGTTATTATACCTTAATTATTGTTTATGATGTCTCTTATGCACCATCACTTGTGTCCTGTAATGTGATCTACACCACCAAGAGGTCCTTGGTTTGGGGAGTTGTCCCCGACATCCATATTTTCAATGACATATATATATATATATGACTAGTACCCATTTCACACCATCTATTCAATAAATATTATGGGTTGTGATGGGTTTAATATTTGTCACATGGTGATTTACATGGATGTTGGGGGTGTACAGGGGGGAAGAAGCACATGAGGTAGATTTCCTTCACGATTGTCTACTCTAACGTGATGAGGTTGTGATATGTGGAAGTGATTTATAGTATGTGGTTATTGATATGTGGTTTTGTAGATGTGTGTTCATTTGGATATATGAATATGAGAGAATGATAGCTCTAGGTTGTATGTTATTGGGGTGTGATAGTGATTAACCTATTGGGGAGTGGATGTAGAGTACCTAATTTTATATTTTTTGTTATATTATTACCATTCTTGTGTGTGGTTTTTGGTGAGTGTGACATGTTGAGGATGGGTGATATATGACCAATTATAATTAATAATAAGGTTTTGATATTTATTCCCTGAGGAAATTACAATTTTTCAATATTTACATAAAAGGATTGTAGTGGATCCTATTATGTATAATTATGTTCTCACCCCTATTATATATATATATATATATCACATTTTTAATGTTTTTTTGGGATGGGTTCAGTGATTGGGATAGACATCACCAACAGATAACATGGATTTGGAATGCTTTTGTGAATTTGTTTTCATGGTTTTATTAATTTTTACACTCTTTTTATGTAAGTAATTAAATGAATTATGGGGTTGGTTTTATTTTATAATTTATAGTGTTAATTGTTTTTTTATCATATATTCCTATGAACAATAGGTTAATGTATCCCATGTGTTTCTTTTGTACCTTAGGTGTTAGTCACCAACCTATTCCCTATTGAAGGAATATGTAGGGCTAAGACATATACTTACATTTTTTCAAAGAGGGTTATAGTTGAAATTGGACATGAATTATTTGTATTAGGTCATTGATTGATATATTTTATGGATTATATTAGTATTAACTAGTGATAATTACATTAGATATGTAGGGAAACATCATTAATTAAATATAGTATGCAGTGTAGGAAATAAAAACCATATTGGACATAGAAATATCGGGGTCCTAGTGATCCAAATCAAATACCATAATTAAAATGATCATATTAAATTATATGACACATATTATGGGGTAGATACCTAGCAGTAGTTCATATATCATTTTTTTGTGTTCTTATTTTTCAATTGAAAAAAAATTATGTTGTTAAAATGAATTTAATTTAATAATTTTAATAGATTTTATACTCTATGGATTAAGAGTTATTTTCATTTTATAGAGATGTATGGTATGTGAATATAGATGTATTTTATATGGTAGAATTAAATTAGGTTTTCTTAGTTTACTATAAAAGGTGAACAACAAAGAGGATTATTCCTGGAATAAAATTTCCTCTCAGTATCAGTATTAGAGTATTCAGAAGTACAATAGTGGTGTTAATAATTAGGAGATGGAGATATGGTTAGAGGATCTAGAGACCTGTTTTAACCTAGTAGAAATTAGGAAGGATAATTGGATTTCATTAGATGTTAACATGTTACATGGAGATTCTCATAAGTTATGAATCTTATTTCCATATCAATAAGAGTAATTTTAGGTATTATAGGGGAGGGTAAATGATCATTTTAAAGCTAGGTTTATAAATTTAAAATTAAATATAACATGGTGGAAGTAGTTATTTTCTCTCTAATAGGGTAGATATAGGGTATAAGATTTTGGAATTTGGTTCAACTAACTTCTTTATTATTATATTCACATTATTCTGTATCAGGAGGATAGAGAGTGATATTTCTAGTTGTCATTATATCCAAAGATCCACTATTGGGTATCCTTAAATACATTTTCAATATTAATTTGTGGGTTAGTGAAAGTTAAATTATTGGAGAAGAAAAGAGAATGAACAATTTGATATTGATAAGGATTTCATCAGAGCATCTTGGATTGAAGGTATGAGGTTGATGTTTCTTAATTTTAAGTCATCAATGTTTTCGAAGGAATAGAGATAGACCATCTTCCCTTCTTCTCATTTTTCTAGAGTTTATAGTCCTTCAAACAATACCATGATTCCAACATGGATTTATTTTATTATAAAGGTTTTGTGCATTTATTGTTTTAGTTTCCAACATTCATTAGCTTTTATATAGGAGGTATAATTAATCTTGGATCTAGGGAAAACATCAGTTTCAATCTACAAATTTTTTGGCTCTGACGCCTTATCTATAACATCAATAATTTTTTATTATTTTTCATTATAAAGAGGATATGAAGCTATTATATGGAATACTTATGATATTACCCATCCTCAAGGATATAAAGATGAGCATAGTAATGGAAGGTGGAAATCATTATGTTCAACGATGTAGAGGAGTAGGGAATAACCAAATTCATGTTATGAAGTTTGTAGTGTAATGAATGTTAGGTGTAACTAATGGACCCATATACTTATTATCTACCCCTGAATATATATATATATATATATATATATATTATTTTGGAACTTCACAATCATTTTTTCACCCATATTCATTCAATATATAGAACTCAAAATGGAGGGTCTTCTTGTGACCTTAGCGTTTACAACACCAATATGAGGTTATTTTAGATTTTTTTGAAGTATTTCAAGGTTTTTTAATGATGATGGTGAAAAATAATTCAATTGATGAGTTATTATCACTATGGATACAACCATATTATTTTATCATCGATATAAATATTTTGTATTTTGTACATTACGTTATCTGATTTTTTTGGAGATGTGTTGTTTCTTTTGATATAGATGGAATGCAAGAAATGTTCACTAGTGGGTAGGATCATTAGATGAGATACCATAATTTGGAGCATATTAATTTTCTGATACTATATTTAATTTTATAAACATTATAAATTCATGAAATGGTTTCCCCAAGAGTTGTGAAATATTGTAATGATCCAAAAATTTATAAATTAAATCCCCTTTTTGAGTGAATATTTTTTTTCTGTAATATAGTTATAGAAAAGGTATGAAATCCACCAGTTATTTTGGACTGATATAGACTATTTAATTTAATAGAACATTATACATCTTAAATATTGATAATATATTTTATTTTAGTGAAAATTATGATTAATATAGTACAGGTTATGATAAATTCCAATTGAAATAAATGGAAGAAGTGATAGCCTCTCGAGTGGGATCTTAAAAAATGAATCCCAGTTATCAAAACATTATAGGTACATGGAATCATTTCCCTTTTACATTAAGCAAAACAATATAGAAATTGAACAAATAAATCATTATTGAAACCATTTATGGTTTAGTTTCAAGTTTATCAAGATTATATCCAAAACCATTTCTGTCAAACCACCCGAAGACAACACCACCATTTTACACCACACCCATAGGGAATACACTAGTGTAGTAAGGGGGTATGTATCTAAGTCATAGGAATAGAATACAAATATTTCATTTTAAAAAAACAATGAATATTTTTTACCTTTTAGTCATTAATTTAAAAATAATTATATATTGAGTTTTATAAAAATTAGATTTTGACACTAACAATTAAAAAAATTATTTTTTGGAAATATAAATTTTCAATTAATAGACTATTTTACTAAATTCATGAATTTTTAAAGTAAATTATATTTTAATATAATATTATTTCTAGAAAATAATTAATTAAATATAAATGATAGTATAATTTTATGAAGACCAATGAAATTAGTGTAAACTTCATTAATTAATAAATGTCGTAAAAACTATTATTTTATATTAATTATATACATTTTATAAAGATAAAATTTTTATATTTAGAAAATTATTTTCGTAAAATTATTATTTTCGATAATAAGATAGAATTTATCCAATAGTAAATTTTCGATAATTTTTTTGAGAATGTCATGTTTTTGGGTAAAAATATAATACAATATAAATTTATGTTATATATTATAAAATCATCATACCTAAAAGTGATGTAATTAATTTATAAAATGATTCAATGAAAAAAAATATATTTAACCTTAAAAATTACTAATTTTTATAGTTATTTTATTAATTTTATATTCCATTAATGAATCTTCCAAAAATAATATTATATTTTAAGGTTTAAAAATCAATTCTTTATAAATATGACTCACTTCCACATCCCCAGGAGAATTTTTAAATTTTTTTTATTCCTATACATATAAAATATTTAAAACCACTTATCTATTTGAGAATCAATATGTTAAAAACATGGATTGGTTTATGGTTTTGATTATTATAGAAAATAGAGTCCAAAACATATGTTTATTAAATTAATAATGAAATCCCCTATATTTTGCTATAAATATCCTCCCAACTTACCAATCCACTTCACTCAAAACCAATTGATCATAAATTCTGTACCCCTTTCCATAATTAATTCTTTTCCATGGAATTCTGAACTCAAATGAATCTCCTCCCAAGATTTTAAAATTTCCCCTTTATAAAAAGACTCTCTATCCACTTCATTTTTATTTCGAGTAATTTCTTTGTACCAAGACATTTTTTTGAGTAGTTTATGTTTTAATATATTTTTACACATAGACTTACTATCTTTATGATTCCTATGTAACAATAGACCCCATACCACTCTCATTAGACCCTTTCTGAAATATTTATGTACACTCATTACGATTATGAAATTATCCTACTTTTTTTGAATCCAAACCTTGTTTAGTGAATATTGTCCCCCATTTATACTATAGGTTATTGTCCTATATATACCTATCTTTGATGGATTGGGAAATTCCAAGTATATGACCCCCACAACTTTAGTTTTGGAATAAGTGTGAAGGAATATGTTCTTATGTTTTTTGAACTTTGTCAAACAAAAATTCATATACATGATAAGAAAGAGAGCGGTGACCGTGGAATTAAATATCTCTTTAATGAAATGGTTATTTTTTATCACATGAGAATATATTTATAGTGAAAATAATATAATACTAAGAACTCTAATTTATGATTTATTATCCTTATGAATTAATTAATCTTATGATAATTTATTTTATATTGTTTCCAAATTTCTATGTTTCAGTGATTTTACTAGATTATATAATGATTTTAGCTTCAAATTAATGATTATAGACCCTTTTATGTCACCTATATGTGAAACATTAATGATATGTTTTAATTTAATCATGTTATTCCTTGATTATTCACTTATTGGACATTATAGGTCACCCATTTCTTATGTACATCTCCAGGTTATCTTCTGTAGTTTCAAAAGAGTGATGGAATATTAAGAGAATGTGAATGAGTTTTAAATAATATTATTGCATGTTTGTTTCATGTTATTATGTTTTTTATATAATTACCCAAATAATATTGTAATTTGAATATTATGGGATGGTATTATGCATGTCTTTATGTAATAAATCATTAATTTATTTGCATTAAAGATTTGGGGAGTCATACTTGGTATTAGAACATTTTCTAGTTATTTTTTGGGATCATGTTTAGAAAACCATAATAAGGGATTAAATAAAACAATAATCTTAAAAAAACATACATTATGTGAGTTATATAATAAGTGGTTTCCAAGAATCAAAATCACTCTCTGGAAACTAAAAGTTGTTGTTGTTCTAGGACAGTTTCATCTAGTGGTTATAACCATGAAAATGGTGCATTATTCATTAAATCCACCTTCAAATGGTGAATGACCAAGAGGACTAAGTACACATATATTTTAAAACACTATTGGGATATGATTTGGTAATTCACAGTCTATTTATGGCCATTATTAAGGGAACCAAAATTCCCTTAAAAATTTCTGTTAGGGAATAGGCTATGTATAACATAAATTAAAACCTATAAAATCATAGGTTATGGAATATATTTCATATATGATTATTCCCTTCAATGATAATTGTTTCCCATTTATCTTTTTATTATTGTAATGATTCCCAAACATAATTTACTTATTATTTTATTCAATGGATTGAAATATAATGAATTGAGTCAAAAACCAATATGGTTGTAAATGAGTAAACAACATTACTAATATAATGGGAGAAGGAATTTTGAACTTCATGATAGAACATACTAAATTGACTCAAATTATAAATTGAAACATGAATAAGGTATATGACACATATCAAACTAAAAAGGAATGTGTTGAAATTGATAACTTTATGTGATAAAAGTCTCGTACATTTAGTGGGTCTTATTATCCTCTAAAAATGTAATAATGGATCAAATCCATTAAAATGATATGCTCAAACATTAAATGATTTTTATAGGAGAATTTAATTATGTTAATTTATCATATGGATGGATAATAAGATCAAGGGTGAATTTTGATAAAAAAATATTTAGTCATAGGAGGAGATCACATCAATGGAGTGGAAAGAATTTAATAATTTTTTTCGATAAATATTATCCACATACTATCTAACAAAAACTGGATAAATATTTTCTTGGTCTGAAGTAGAAGTATGTAGAATACATTAGGGTGTGTGGTTCGAACCTCTAAATACATTCTTCATAAATTTATGGCTTTGTTAGTGACCCAAAAAGTAATGTCGAACACTTAATTTGTGAGATAAATGCCTATGTATGGAAATATTTTGTGATGTTATACATTGATAGCTATGAGGAAATTTTATCAACTACCCTCAATGTTGAAATAGATGTCAATGAACCTCTATAACATCTTTTAACCGGTTTTTAAGAAATATTTGACCCTCCTTTTTATCACACATTGGTTCGTTTTGGTTTAGGGGTTCTTTGGGTGAAATTTGAAAAATATTAGAGGCTATTTGGTTTGTTTATAGTTGGATTAGGGTTTTCCCAAACCACATGCCCATACCATGAAAACTGTTCAACCTTGAGTGGTGGGGTTTAGATAGTTGGTGGATTTTTTGAAAAACTATGCACCTATATAGTATAAATCGTGAAACTAGGTAGATGAGAACATTGTTAGGGTGCATGGTTGGTCAAAACATGTGGCACTTCCCTGATAACCGTGAAGAAGATGTTTTTTATTTTTTAAATTCTTTAAAAATTTCCTAAAAATGTGTTTTATCCCTCACCTGACCCTAACACTACCATGAATTAGTTCATGGGTCTTAGATTCTCTCAATAATCCTTTTTGGGTTCTATAATACTATTATTTGGTGGATCAATGTGTGGAGGATTTCGTTTGATACCTCTCAGGTAAGTGTATATCCTCTTGTTATTTCTCCCCCACTCTCTCTTTTTTACTATATAGTGATTGAAATTTCATCACATTATTAATGATAATAAACTTCGTTGATTTGAATATTTTTTATCAGTTGCATTTCTATACCCTTTTTTCTATCATTATTCATTGCAAAAACTCATTGCGGGTGTTGTGATACATTATTTTTGTGAAAAAAGCTAGGTGGTTATATTTTAATTTTTCTATAGAATTATAACCCTAATTAATTTTTTGTTTGATTATTTTTTCAATTGATTCTTAAAAAAATATGTGGGTATTAATTGGGATTGTAATTAGCCTGAATTTTTGGAAAAACCACCCTCAATTTCTAATGGAAATTTAATTTTGGGCATATTTTGAAATTGTTGGAAATTGTGAAGTGATTTAAGAATTGATGTTTGAAAAAATTGTGCAAATTAAAATTTTGAAATTATATTATTAATTTTTATTGAAAAGTTATGAATTTATGAAAAACATATGTTTTGGTTTTTATAGTGAATTGGAATTTTGAAAAGGTAAAATATTTAATTGAATCTTGGATGATGATTGATTTGAAAATAAATTATTTTCCATTTTTTAATTGACTGGTTGATCACATTTGAGCCTAGTTAGTTAGTTCATTATTGGGGATAAGAACACTAGAATTTTTATTCCTTAGAAGGTGTATTTATGATAAAAACATTAACAAAAACCTAGATCGGCGCATCTTATCCATGATAGGATTTTTATGGTTTATATTCATCATAATCATTAGGGATGTCTGTACAGATATTGTCATGATCATTAATATGATATTTTAATGATTGTATCACTATAAATTATTCCACTATAGGAAATATGAACATGGTATTTATTATCATTAATTTTTTGTATTTATTCAATTGAAAAATAATTATTTACTAGTTCCATTTGATTTTTATAAACCATTTCATATAATATGTTTATTGATAAAATGTTTGAAATGTTGTCCCGCATTTTGAAATCCAATCATGGTTAGTTTTGAAAAAACATCTATACTACCATTACTATTTTATTTAAATTGAAAGCATGAATTGGTTAATTATTATGAAATATTTTTATGGAACACATGGTGATACCCTACTAGGTTATCCTCATGTGGGATGAGAAATGAACCGACATGAAATGGTCTGGATAGAGGGATAATGGTCTTGATCCACAGAGAGTCTTCCAATGCACCTTGACTCAAAAGGGGTGGGGATTAAGGTCCATGTAGTTCAGCTGAGAGGGAAATGGGGATTAAACACCAAGGCATCCTATAGGAGATGTTAGGGTCCTTTCTCATTCTAAAACCACGTGAGTCATACTCGGTGTGAGAAACAAGAGGAGGTAATAGACCTAGTGATCATGTCATGAAATGTGAATCCAAAAGAGCTGGTGTGGGTATTATGCATGGATAGCGGCCCAAGGAGAGGAAGACTAGGACTTACTCCAGAAGGGAGACTGGATGAGAAAGGAGGGTTTATAGACGTACAAGGAGGTTAATGCCATCATACATGAAACACACCATCAGAGGGTTCGGGGCTTATGCCCAGAATTCCCAATGTTTGTATAGTGATGAAGCGTAGAGGAGTATGGGAGTGAGAGATCCCTGGTGCCCATTCACTTCACAGTACTCTCGGGGCTAGTAAATTATGTGGTGATCACAATTTAACATCATGTGTTGAGGACATGGGTGCTTGGCAGTTTAATGTCCTACAGCTCAGACAATGATGATTCACTCCCCACCTCTAGGACATACATAACATGTGATAATCCAATATTGAGAGAGGGAAGGAACAAGTAATTTCATGTGGTAACAGGGTTGTGGAATGATCCATTAGGGATTCCACATTATCATGGCTATGAAAAGAAGCAATAACTATTAGAATATATATGAGAAGAAGCATAATGCAATGCAATGAAACATGAAGCACCACCCAATGGAATTTTAAATCACTTCATTCATTCCTGGAAGGATGCATGAGAGAATGGTTTCAGAAGAATGAATCCTCAGAGAGTAGTTATTTGCAATGATCAAGGGCTTGTAGAGCATAGGGTATCACCGAGTACATAGCTTCGTAGAGCTCAAAAACACGCAAAGTATAGGGGCTCATATAATATAAGGATTTTTAGAGCTCACAGGATCGTTGAGCATAGGGGATGATATAGGACATGACTTCTTAGAGAAAATAAATTAGAGAAGTATAGTGTCCCAATCTAATCATGGGGTACACATGTTTTTGGTGGGTTCTTCACTAAGCATGGGTGCTCTACACTGTCCCAAGTACCCAAATGGGTCTCCATCCTTTGATATGGCCAATAGGCTTCACAAAGGGAATCCATTCTTGAAAAGGGAGTAGTTATGAGAAAAGATAAAAGGTTTTCTCATTTATAAACTACCTTGCGGGATTCATTATCCTGATTGGTTTTCATAGAAAATAAAACTTCGTGATTTGGGAATTCAGAAGATGAACTATCGGGGTCCTGATCCTTTGGAATGGGGAGATGAGTATTTCTAGGTTTTAAGGGGAACGATGCTCTAAGGGTGGGCCATGATGTACCTTGAGCTCCACCATCAGAGGCAGATTTCATAATGTTTATTGTCGTCAGGAAGTTGACTGTCATACCCTCTACGGCGCAAAGATTTCCTTAATTCCTTCTGCGATGGTCACAGAGGATTCCATAAATTGTGAAGGACTCTTAGAGGTGATCATGCTTCCCTCCATGGCGTAGAGACTTCTATAAAGTTCTTTATAGTCATTGAGTCGACCATTACTTTTTTTATTACGGGTGTAGAGAAGGTCGCATCATTGTGTTGGCCACGGTGCTGAAGGGATTTGTGAGGGTGCAACCCAAAGAAGCCCATTTGGATCCATTTAATATCCTTTGTGTATTTTACCCATCACCCATATTTTTTCACTAACTCACCCATGGATAATAAAAAAATATAATTTTAAAAAAACCACATTTCAGAGAATATATGGCCACTGTGAGTATCATCTCATGCCATTTGGACTAAAAAATGCTCCTACAATCATTAAATATTTAATGAATATGATTTTACCTTAGTATATTGATACTTTAATAATGATATTGGAGGATGAAATTCTGGTTTACTCTATTCCTGAGGATATCACATATGTCATCTAAGTGCAGTTCTGGAATTGTTGGAAATCAACAAATCTATTCCACGAAATCGAAATGTGATTCTAGATTTATAAAGTGATGTTATGAGGACACATGGACTCATAAAATAGTATTTCAATGGATCCTTATAAGGTGAAATATATTATGTCCTTTCATAAACCACCTACCTTTTTAGATTCAGAGATTTTTGGGTATGATAGAGTATTATCACTAGTTTTTAAATGAATTCTATAATTTTTCTTATCCGTTGACATGTCTCACCCAAAAAAGAGTGGGGATTTATTGGTAAGATAAATGTTAGAGTTATGTTTTTTTGATATGGAACATATTTTGACCTTTGCATCAGTGTTGACTCATCTAGTGTTTGGAGAGGGAAATCTGGTATTATATGATATATCATGATTTGGTTTGTTCTATGTTCTTTTACAAGGTGATCACATCATTGCCTATGGATCTCGATATCTTAGTCCACCTTAGAGTAATTATCCAAACAATGATATTGAACTTGTATTTGTGATTCATGAGATTAATGTTTTTTGGAAATATGTTTTCATACAATGGTTTACCATGTATTTTGAAAAAAATATCTGGAGTTATATATTATAAAAAATATTTGAATCTCTGCATGAGGTGTCGGGAGGAGTACTTGTATTATTTTGATTTTAACATCGCTTATACCCTGAAGAAATGGAATTTCATTTCAATTTATTTTACCACGAGACTTCTAAACCAATCTATAAAATATTCATCGTAAGTGCCTAATTTGATAGCTCACTTTGTAAAGTTCCATTTACGAATCATTAAAATAGGGGATGTGGTTGTTTTGACTAGTGTCCAATTGACCTCTTCACTTATCAATATGATTATTTAAGAACAACATCTTGATGAATAATTTTACGGTATTAGAGACCCTATTTATTGTGGAGAGACTATTGGTGGATGATATTTCTTTGAAATGGGTACTCTATGTTTCTGTAATTTGGTTTTTGTGCCTTTATCCATGGAAATAAATTTAATGGGGTATTTCTATAATTCATAATGGGGAGTTAACCAAAGAACCACAAAAAAATGTTTTATTATATGTGGCATCGATTCTACTGTTTAGTTATGAGATCAGGAATATCTAATTTTGTTTGTCATTGTCATACTTACCAATAGGTCATGTACGAGCACTAGAGACCATTAGGATTTCTTCATCCACTTATAGTGAAGATATTGAAGTGGTATGAGATATCTATGGTATTTTTTGTTTTCTTTCCACATACCCTGATAAAGAAGAATGTGATATGGTTTTTGATTGAATGGATTCCAAAATAAAATCACTTTATATTTATTCATGATATAACCAATGTTAAGGATATGGTAAATTTGTATGTGAGAGAGATTTTTCCTTTTCATAGAATTTCATTTGACATTGTATCTTATAGAGATCCATGTATTACTTCTCGCGTTGGGAGAAGCCTCCAAGAGAAACAAGGATCTCAGGTTTATTTGGGTACGACATATATACACAGAAGGATGTCTATATAGAGAGGACTATACACATTCTTGAAGATACTCTTCATGACGGCATCCTCAATTTTGACCGATGTTGGGATGACCATTTTTGTAATGGTTGAGTTTTATTAGAAAAATTATTACTAGTCCACAAAAAAATAGTTCCTTTTGTGGCCTCGTATGTAAGGTCATGTAAATATCTACTATGTTGGTTGGAGATCTGTAAAACTTTCTAGGTTGGATCGAGATTGGTTTAAGTGATTAAAACAAATATTCAGTTTATTCTTCAAGTAATGCTGATGGAATATAACTGATAAAAATCTTATGACAATCATCATCGTAGAACATTGTAGTTTTTAATTAATAAGTAGGTGTTCTTGATACACTACCTCATTTATGGGAGGCAACAAAATCTTTACCCAAATTTTGTGGGACCCTTTGAGGTTGTTGGGTGGGTGGGGATAGTATCTAACCATTTATAACTTATTCAACATTTTATATCAATATATATCGTGTTTCATGTACCTCAGTGGTGAATGTATCTTTGTGATCTATCTCATGTTTTAAGCTAGACTGATCCTGATTTTGAGCCTGGATTATCCATGACTAGGCACAAAATCTTGATAGATGATTTTGAGAAAAAAGTGATTCATGAGAGGACAATAACATTGTTATATGTTATGTGTAATCATGTTTCTTATTCACATGAGACTCTCTAGATCTAGGGGTATGTGAGATAACAGTGGCCTCATCAGTTTGATGTGGAATCTTCTCAAAAGGTTTTATGTGGACCGAAAGTTACTTTAATGGGGAAGTTGTAACATATTATTATAATTTTAGGTACTTCATAACCCTATTTTTACCATACTTTCGTTGGGTCCTATTAAAAGTGATGCAGGAGAAATTTGGAGAACTTGTTTTTCTCTTTGGTATTTGCACAGTTTGAAAATGATTTTCCCAAACTATGCACCCACCCAATAAAAAATGTACAAAGATGGATTGTGGGAGTTTTTATGGTTGGTGCGAGGTTTCAAAAACCACTCTCCCACTTAGATGAAACCATGAACTCCATTAGAGGGGAACATAGTTAGGGTGAATGTTTTTTCTAACAACGTGACCCTACCTAGCTAACAATTCATATGGTGTTTTTTATTTCAAAAAACTATTTAAAAATGTCTCAAACTCATATTTTATCACGAAATCAACCATAACTCATCCTAGAACAAATTCATGTTTCATTTATTCTCTCAAGAACCATTTTTGGCTTCTCCAAATCTATTTATTGGTGGATAAAATCATAGAAGAGCTAATTTGATCGCTATATGGTAAGTGGATCTCGTCCTGTTTTTTCCCTCCCTATCATTATTTTTCCTCCACAGAGTTTGATATATAATCATGTATCTAATAGATCTATACTCATTTTACTTGAATCTTGTTTCTATGTTGGATTTTAAATCTATATTGTCATCATTGTTCATTAGAAAACCAGTTGTGATTTTGTGATATTAGATCTTTGTGAAAAAGGAAGGTTGTTCTTTTTTAGTTGTTCCATATAATTAAATCATAAATTTCTTATTGTTGAAAAAAATTTTAAATTAGTTTTTGAAAACCCAATGTGATGAAAATGGGAATTGTAATTTTATTTTGCATGAAATTTTAAGAAGAAACCACATTTCCTATAGAATTGGAATTTGTTGAATATTTTTAAACTAATGGAAATCTCGAAATGATTCGAGCATAATTTTTTGAAAAAATAGATTAAATAAAATTGTTATAATCCTGCGATTGGGCTTTCTTGAAAAGGAATTAATTCTTGGAAAACCTATGTTTTGGTTTTAAATGTGAATTAGAATTTGGAAAAGGATAAATATTCAGTTGAATAAACTGAAATGATTTCTTTGAAATGAAATGATTTTTTATTTTTCAATTGATTGATTGAGAACATGAAATGTTAGGCAGTTAGTGGGTTATTTGAGAAAATCATGAACGGATTATTATTTCATAGAATATGGATTTTTGATAAAAAGGATAACAAAATAATAGTTTGATGACATTTTTTTATATTGGGATTTTGATGGTTCATATCCAACCTAATCCTGATGGACATATATACACATATTATTGTGAAAAATTATATGAAAATGTAAGGATCCAAAAAATAGAAATTACTAAACCACATGGGAATATGAACATGGTGATTATTAAGATTATTTTGATTGTTACATTTTATTGATATATAACTGTTTAATCATTCTAGTTTATTTATAAATAATGTTTATTTAATCCATGTTTTAATTGTCTTTTATCATTCTGAAATGAAAGAAGGTTTTATTTTAAATTTGAAGTTTTACTACAACTAATGTATTCATTTAATTGTAATCATTTTTTGTTTATTTTAGGGATTATTTTCAAGAAACACTTGGCAAGACAATAATGAGATTTTGATCTCACACCCTACATTTTCTTTTTCTCATTTCAATATTTCCTTCTAGCATGTCCGAGAAAAGTGAAAGCATATCTCAAAGTAGGTGGATTTTATTTATCCTTTGGGGCTTGGAGTTTTGTTAACTTTTGGATATCTAGTTTACCATGTATATCTTTTAATATTTTATGATATACTATTTTGGGATTGGTCATACCTATTTTGTATTTAGTATATTATTATATTCTAGTTTTGTGAATAATGAAATGTATATTTATCTTAAAATTTTTAGGAAATTCATTACCCTCTTAAATATTTTTTGGTTTCAGGTTCTAGTCTCTATCCCATGGGGATCATGAGAAACCTTTATGCGAGGTTAGTGTAGGATCGAGTATTATGGTACTAGGGTATACGAGATAGTTCTTAACAATAAAAAGGTCTCATGGTAAATGGGATAGGAATTAGGGAATGTATTTTAATTATGAAAGTGAAATTGAGAAATATCATATGGGAAAGAATGTCTAACACACAACATATCAAAATTTGGGGAAGAATCATCTCAGAAACACTCTAAATTGGACATGTAAACGCTTTTTTTTGTGGGACGGAAAAGAACCTTGGTAGTGAATTTTGATGGGAGAGACCCAAAAATGTGGTGGAAAGAATTAATGGTCCTATAAAACTATATCCTTTGTCTCAAGGCTTCAAATGCACAAAATAAAGACACTATGTGATATAATTCACTACACAGGGGTTATTAATGATAACCAACACAATTAACCATATAGGAATAAAGAGAAAATGTGATCTTACTCCCTCAAAATGTATGAGGAAAATACTGAAAATGATGTGGTGTCAAGTATTCTTGTTATTTATTCAAGAATATCAAACATAATTTATGATTTTGGTTCTACTAATTCTTTCATTTCACGCAAGTTTAGTAGAACTATTAAAACACCACCTCAAAACATGGAAGTAGTGTTATATTTGAAAATTGAAAATGGTATATTATTTCCTCCCCTGTATATAACTTCTCTTAAACCCATTTATGTGTGATAAGATTACAATGGAACCTTGATATACAATCTTTAGTGTAACTAAATGCTATTTTGTCTATATATTGTATTTTATTATATAATGACAACATAAATTTATGAGATAAGAAAATAACACTCTCTATCGTGAATCACACTTTGATTATATAGAAGTTTGAGGATGAGGTTTATTCTCAATTGATATCATTATCTAAAGAAAAAATATTTTTTACCTATCAGTAAGCATGTCAACATAAAATGATTAAAACTAAGGAAAATGTCATCCTAGATGAAACAACCACTATAAGAGAATATATTGATATGTTTCCTAAAAAAATTATGGTTTTTCTCCCAGACAATAGGTTGGGTTCTCAATCGATCATAGACTTATATCTTTTCCAATATCCAGAAATCTATATAGAATAACCACTTTTGAACTTGAGGAGCTAAAGAAGAAACTATAAGAAAATTTGGAGAAAACAATTATATTCCCATGTGATTCACCATAGGGTGTGTTAGTCCTCTTCATATTGAAGATGTATTGGTCAATGGTCCTCTTCATTTATTATTCTAATATCAATAAAATCATGATAAATAATAAGTATCAACTTCCTGGTATTGATTAATTATTTGATCAAATATGTGTAACTCGAAACTTATCCAAGGTATATCATTGATTGAGATATGATCAAGTAAATGCGTTTAAGAATAATATATCCAAGGAATGTTTGTGTATGATTTATAGGAACTATGATTTCATAGCGATTCCATTAGAACTCACTAATTCTCCAGTTGTCTTCATAGAAATAATTAATAGAGTCTTTATGGATTACCTTGATAAATATTTCATTTATTTATAGGATACATTCTTATATACTGTAAGATCAAGGAGGAACATTAGGAAAATCAAAATGTTGTAATGAAAACCTTGTGAAAGGAATGGTTATATTAAAAGTACAAGAAATGAATTTTTTGGACTGGTAAAGTAACATTCCTAGGGAATTTAATCACCAATAAAAGGTTATCTAAGGATCCTTAAAAAAGGAAATTCAATGATTCCCAAGAACAACATATGTGATTGATATCCATATAATCATTGGATTTTCTTGGTACAAAAATTTATTTCTCAGAAACTTTTCATGGTTTTCAAGACCCCTAACCAGGATATCTTAGAAGGGAGTGATGTTTTTCTGGGGTGACGAATGTAAGAATAGATTTAAATAGTTAAAAGAATATTCTAATCACCACATATATGATCACATTACCCACTAGTGGGTAAGGATTTGTGATCAATATTGATGAAAACATAAAGTTATTGGGAAGTGTACTCATGAAAAATGACAATGTGATGTCCTATGCCTCTAGATAATTAAATTAACATAAGAATAACTACCAATGTTGTATTCTAGAATTGGATTCAGTAATCAGCATTTTGATGCACTGGTGACATTATCTCTATGGGTATAAGTGTTACATATATATGGATCATAATGGTTTCATCTATATATTCACAAAAGGACATCAATATGATCTAATGAAGGAATTTTGAGTTGACCAAGTGTTATAATTATTTAGTTCATTTCCATCCTGGGAAGCCAAACTAGTGGAAAATTAACTGAGTATAAGGAATTTAATAACCCAATCAATGATCAAGATTGAAATGGATATAATATTCTTATACATGAAAAGAATATAAACCAGAATAAGAAAAGGATCATCATATTAACATTATTAAATTACATCTCAACTATTCATTCTTGAAAGGATCAAGGAGGTCCAAAAAGATAATAAGACACTATAGAAAATGGTTGAGAATATTTTGGAGTTCAACATTTTTAAAGATACACTTATATGTTTTGGAACTCAGATATATATCCTGTCAAAACCAGAAATGAATAGGGAACTTATGGATAATGTGTATAGATCATCCACTAATATTAATTTAAGAAGCACAATGATATGTAGTGATATGAGAAAAAAATATTATTTGAAAACATCAATAGGGAAATTGAATTTTTTGTATCATGATTCTTGGTATTCCAATAATTAAAGACTAAAAAAATAATTCTAATGGTATGATTGAACCATTTTTCATAAAAATTTGGACATGGGAAAACATACCCATGGATTTTATCATATGACTCTCTAAGATATCTAATGTCATCAAAATTATCTGGGTGGTATTCAATCACCTTACAATGTCAGTTCATTTCATTACTATCATGGAACATTTATCACTGGAAAAAATATCTGTGATATTAATATGGGATGTGGTAAGACTATATGAAATTTTATTATCCATTATATTTGAAAAATATATGATATTTACCTTGAGATTTTGTATAATCCATCAAAAAGAAATTCTACAAATATCTGAGTTTTAGTACTTCTTATCAACCTCAATCGGATGGCCGACCTAGGATAATGCTTCAAACTATAGAGGATTTTATGAGATAATGTTCAATCAATTTCAAAGGATGTTGGGATCAACACCATATCCTATTAGTGTTATCATATAATAATTGTTTCCATTATAGTATTCAAATCACACTATATGATTCTTTTTTTGGGAAGAGGTGTCATACTCTAATAGTAGGGATAAAGTTGGATAATGAAAGCATATTGTACCTGATGTTTTTTAAGATATGTTAGAGAAGGTCTAGTATTTTATATATCATATGAAATCCAAAAAAAGAAGATATAAAATCTATAAAAACAATCATCAATGAAACCATGAGTTTGAGGTTTGAGATAAGGTTTTCCTTCATACATTACCATGGAAGAAGTTCATGTGGTTTTGGAAGAAGAGGAATCTTATTCCACATTACATTTTCCCCATTGATATTCTTGATTAGAAAAAGTAGTGGCCTATCAACAGGTTCTCCAATCCAACCAATCCTAAGTACAAGATTGGTTTTATGTTTCCTACATAAGGATGTACATACTGGAACACTCATGTGTAATAAATCTAGGGGTAGTACCCTTAAATAATTCTCTTTTATTAGAGGATAAATCAGGGAAGATATTAGATCCCATAGGAAATTTCATTGAAATAATAGAAATCACCAGGTTAATTTTTTATCTAAAAACATAGGTTTGAGGAAGAAACATGGGATCTAAAAGTGGAGATTAAACATAAGTACTCTCATTTGTTATAATGTAGAAAATTTAATTTTTAGGTTGAAATTTATGAAGGTGTTGGGATAATTTAATGACCTATTATTTTATCAATGAATCATCTTTTTGGGTAATTAAATACATTATTATGTAATATTTCTACTGAAATAACATGTACTACTTTTGTTATTTTGGACTGACAGAACCTATTGGATTTAAAATACTGATAATAATATTAACCACTAATAATATATTTTTTGTTCCTTGATTGTTAATATTAATATTTATTAAGTGTTATGATAAAGTCCAATTAACACATATGGAAGAAGTGATGGACTCACCCAGCAGGATCGTACAATATGAAGGATATTTCACAGATATTTTGAGGGAGATTAATTCAATGAGAACTACCCATGATCAATCCAAATCCAATATTCAACAAATAATTTTATATCAATATTATTTATGGGAGAAGTTCAATGTTTCTGAGATCATGAACTAAGCCATGTTGGTTGAACCATTCTAAAAAAGCACAACCATCGCACAACTTACCTGTAGGGTGTGCACTAGGGGAATAAGGTGTTATATTTCTAGAACATAAAAACATGAATTCTTATATTTTATTTTCATAAAAGAATTATTATTTTTATCCATTTTTATTATTTGTTTATCAAGGATTATATAATGTGTTTCATAAAACTAAAATTTTGGCATGATAAAAACAAAATTGTATTTTTTAGAAATATAAAGTTTCAATTAAGACACTCTTTTGATAAATTCAATAATTTTTTTAAAAAATTATAATTTAATGAAATATTCTTATATAAAAATAACTATTTAAATATAAATGATAAAAAAAATTAATTAAGTCCATTTTAATTTTTATAATGGTCAAAATTGGTTTATTATCATAAAATCTAGCATTTTATATTAAATATAGAATAGTATTTAAAAGTGATAATTCTCATCATTAGAAAATTATTTTGATAAGAAATATTTTTTTTAAATAATCAAGACAAAATTAGATGATTTTTTATATATCATATGTTTTTGACATGGTCGATTTTTTGGGTAAAAATTTAGTACAATATATATTAACGGTCTATATTATGTGATCGTAATAGCCCAAAATTGATGTGATAAATTATATAGAAGTCATCCAAAACAAAATATATATTTTCCCTTTAAATTATAAGGTCTATAAATTCATCCATTTAATTTTATTTCTTATTAATAAATCATGAAAAACATATATTATATTTTAATGTTTAAAAAAAATTATATATCAACATTTCTCACTTAAATAAATTCCCAACCCATCATCCACATGAAAAGTTGTGCAAGCTGAAGGGTCACATGGGCACAAGTGTGCATCCCCATATGCCATAGGCTACTGAATACCATTGAGTGTCCAAGTTTGTATGGAGGAGAGACTATACCCACATATTAGTGGGATACATTGTATATAGTAAATAAAAAGACAATAGTGGATGAATAATCGAATAGATGGCATTGTGGAAAAGAGATAATATTCAACCACAAAAGAATAACAAACCAAGAAGCTATAATAACTACCAAAATCAATTAACTAATTAATATACAATGGTGTTATTTCATGAAGATATAAAAAGGTGGATACAAGGTACAAGAATATAAAACATGATATTCAAAAAATAAAAAAAAAGAAAAAGAAAACTATTCTAGAATCACGAGCATACACTCAACCCACTACTCCCATTCTCCATGATAAAATGGAAATAGATCAACCAACATTGAAAGGGATATTTACCTTATCCACACTCTTAGTCATGAAGTCCACCCATGAAGCAAGAGATTCCTGAGTAGGGAGTGAGATAACAATAGTATTCCATCACAAATGGTGTTTTGAAATAATCCATCCAGTGTACAAAGAATTATAGTGTGCATATTTAATGAATAATAAAAAATACCTAACAAAAAAACCAGCTGAACCATGTTCATAGAAGATACTTGGATGAATCTACTTTCTCGGGAATAGGCTGGTGTATTATTTTAATAAGTAACCAAATATATAGTAATTATATATATAACAGCTATACATATAAATTATCACAAATGTGAGGAATTTCCAAGGAATGTACATGCATACTAGGGGATACATGGACCTGGGGAATAACTTAGGCATCAATAACAAGTCTATCAATCCAATGGATCCATTAGGGGTATAAGCCCAAAATCTCATATGAATGCGAGGCATGTTTTCCATAATTTGAGATTTTGGGGTGATTATTCATAAAAAACACCCAAATAATGGTAATATTAATATTTATTCTCGTTATCAAGATAGAATTATAATGGTGTGAGACATCATTCCCATCACTCAATGTATGGGAGCGTGAAACTCCATGCCCAAAAAACCCTTTACCCATGTTTAATATCTAATAACCTTGGTTTAATAATAATAATAACAATAATAAATATGAGGGATTTCCTCTAATGTATTTATAACCATTCAACCCCACAAACCAAGGGAAATGTAATAATCTAATCCTTTTAAAGGTAAGCATGAAGCAATGGGCGTGGCCTTTCAACAAATTATCATTTATTTAATTTAAGGTATTCAATTATATGGAAAGTCTAATCATAATCAAGGAAATATATCCCATTGAGAGGGTGGTTTGTTAAATAAAAAACACTTTGAAATATTGATAATTCTATTTTCAATGTCAAGCCTAACACTTATATGGTGTTTGGTTACTAAATTTTTTTTATAAAATGCATTTAATTAATTTTTAATACTAAAGGGGGTGAAAATAAATGAGATCATTATCTTCTAATAACATGATATGGGTCTATGGGAATATCACATCAAGGATTAATTATTTAACGAAACAAAGATACATTCTATGGTGTCATGTAGAAAAAAATTACATGCAGTGTGATAGAGAATCTATGAAAAATCAACACTCTTAGGGAAAAATTACAACACCACCTACTTTAGTTCCATCGATGAAAACTCATCCAGCAGCAAACTTTGATTCAAAGAAGATTGGATGAAATCATGAAAGTATAAAAATTTCCTGAAAATAAGAAAAATAATATCACACAAAAAGAGTGAAATAGATAGGAACATAAATTGTTTTATGATGTAATAGGATTACAGAGCTTATTTATAGGGATCCAATGATTTTTATGATGGTGAAATTAGAGTCTAGGTCAAGGAGTTAACTCATTCCGTAACCAAGGAGGAAGGAGAGCGCTTCACGGGATAAAAGACAAGGGGGTTTTCCAATAGAGGAGAATAAATGAATGAGGGTTGAGGTTAAATTATCATTAAGGTAAAATATTAAAATATCCACTAAAAAATGGGCCTCTTGGTTTGTCAGCATGGTTGTCATATTTGTGCACCAACTGTGCTACCACAATTGTCTGTGGTTCTACATAACATGATCTAGGTGCATAGATTGATAAACTACGTGGTACTCATCTGAAAATCCATTGAATCATGCATAATAAACATCACATGATCATTATCTTTAGCTCACATGATTTTAGATGAACCATGCAACCTCATTATGTACACATGTTCCCCTTATGGTTGAGTCACATAGTAATCCCTAACCATGCGCTAACCATGCAGCCTAATGTTTTTTCCATCTCTAAAGGTTATGGTCTATAAACAATCCATTGATTCTCCTAAAACCTTCCATAACACATATGTAATGTTTAACAATATAAAATAGAATATTTTAATTGTAAAAATATACCTTATCTTCATGATTTTTTTTTCACAACCTTCCCTCCTTAAAGAATCTCATACTTGAGTTGGCCTTCATTGGGTAAGAGAAATTATCTCAAAAAATCTCCATCCATTGAGCTCCAATGTTATTCTCTTTCTCCTAGGACATATCCTGTACTTGTTTATGCTATATCAAGCATAATAAAGTCATTTATCTAATTTGTATTTTCTTCACACTCTGATCCCTAATATGTACTAGAAATTCCATGAAGTAGAAATCAATATCTAACTAAACTTATTCTAGTTGCAGAGTACACAATGGGTTAGGATACATCTGAAAGAACATATTAATGTGAAAATTATCTTTCATGGATTGGTAGTTTTGAGGAAGGTCTATCCGATAATCCAGTATTATAATACATTCCAAAATCACAATGGTTCTGAAAAATATTAGGGAGATATTACCCTACGTTTGAATTTTCTGATTGACCAACCTAGGAAAAATGTGAAAGAAAAACTGATTTCAATCCTTGAACTCATGAGTTCATCAATGGTGGATAACATAGGAATTATTCCTCTATTAATGTATCAACATGAATTTTATGATCAATTAGACCAGCTCTGATGTCTTGTAGAGAAAATTTGGTCTAATAAAATCTACCACACCAAACTATAACTACCATAGAGTTGATGTTAATAGAATACCATATAAATCATTGTAATGTTCCATCTGGATAATATCTTGAAAAAAATTATTGTAAGATAATTCAACCACTAGTATATGTTTCTCCCAAGAACCCCCAGAGTCATGGAAAGATTTTAAGATCATGTCTTCTAACACCTAGATCATACAATCTATCTCTATATTGGTCTAAGGGTGATAAGTCATAATAAGAAGCACCTCCATATCCAAGGTCTTTTTAAACCCTTTCTAGAACCTCATTATTAAATATCCATCTATTTCAGATATGATAGGTTTGGGATATCCATTAATATGTGTTACCTCCCTGACATATATAGTCCTTAGATAATCGACCAAGAATGTCTCTAGAATAGATAAAAAGTGTTTGACATTCCTCAAATGTAAAAAAAAAACAAATTGTATCATTTCCTTGAGGTGATGTAGGAAAATATATTATAAAGTCCATATAGAGATCAAAAAATTTATACTTGATAATGGACAAAGAATTTAAAAGTCCTAATGGTCATTGATTTTATTCTTTCACCTTTTGATAGGTGGCACAACAAGTGAAAAATCTGGGTATCTCCCATTTTATACCTAGTCACCAATACTGGTGACATAAGTCTTGATGAATCTTTTTTTTACAATGGTATTTACTGCATAAACTGACGCATGAAATTTGATCATTAACTCCTCTGTAATGTCAGTTTCAAAAAAAATGTTACCATAAAAATGTAAAGTCTCATCCTCATCAATAGTCTAACTATAAGATAAATTTTGATCTGAGAAACATTCCCTCATAACTTGGCCCTCGAGATCTTATAGTGTCCACATTATCACCCATTCTGTTAGGGTAGATGCCACTACTAAGGCCATGAGGAATTTTGGACCATGATCATCTTGAACCTCAACTTATATATCTCAAAACAAGTCCACGAGATACCATTCAACATTATCCCCCTACACTATCAGTGTCTTACTCTTCTAGATCAGAGAATGAACTAAAACGTTTCATTTTCAAGGAATATAAGAAATACTAAAATAAAAAAATTTAAGTATTCAACCCATCGAATAATTAGGATTGCTGCTGATGCATTTATCCTTTCAACTCTTGAAAGTATATTTCACAGGATTCAAAACATAAAAATCTTAATCCCTTCTTAATATCCCATAAGAGGTTATTTTGGGCATGAAAAATCTTGTATGATGTTTATTCAATACCCAAATATCCTAAAGAAACTTCATATCTCAAAATGATATTGTTCTGGTCCTTGGAATATATATCTCTCATTTTCTCTGGTCAACTGATAATCATATTCCTAACATGATATAACATAGATTGTGGAATTTTTTGTTCCAAAAGTGTCATTCAGTTATATTTTCATAATGATGGTGGTCTATTTGTGTTTTTGACATGATATCTAGATGTTGGCCATGATCGTGTTGAGTGAAAAAATACACTAAAATGTTATCCACAAAGGCTTCCTTGAATGAATCTAAACACGATTGTGAAACCAAATTCATTAGATCCAAATGAAATTCTTCCACATTATTAAGACTGAAAAATATCACCAGGTACCCATGAAGACCATACCTATTTCAAAATGTTGTATAATGTATTTCTAAAGACATGATATGTATATGATGATACCCCAACCTCATATAAATACTAGAAAACAATATTTATCCTAAAAAATGATAAAAGTGGTCATCTATTTGAGGTAGGGGATACCATCCCTTAACCATAAGGAGGTTCAACTGTCAGTAATACACATAGAGCACGGGTGTACAATATACTATTTTGGGAAAAAGGATCAGTGAACCCCAAGGAGATGTGATGTTGAATATATCACCCTTAGCCTCTTGGTATTACAATATATTCTTGAGCTCCATAGTCTCCATAGGTTCCATCATTTACGGATGAATGGACACTGGTGAAACTCTTGTAACTATATCTTTGGTGAATTATAACACTCTCACTGGGGTCTACCAAAAAACGTTACCAAGGAAGAAATCTGTGAAATGATTCACTACCAGATAGAAAATAGTGGGTTGTAACACATAATAATCTAATAAGATACCACAATATGGGGTTTCAATATTCTTATCCCCTAATTCTCTTTTCCCTCATGATATTAATGGACAAACCATTCTCCCTTGTGTATATTTCTACTAATCTACAGTGACTTAAACATCATCCTATGTAAGTAATAGTCATTATCAGAGTGATAAGGAATCAACCACTCCATTCCATTAATTACATCAAACCCTATCATTTTTAGGACATAAAGATTCCATATAATGATATATTATCCTATCTCAAGGGAACAAATCCTTACATCAGAGAACACTCTCTAAAAAGATACACAACAAGGTATCCAGGCTTATCATGTCACAATGATATTCTATCTCAATGCCTAGACTATCCAAAATTATCTCAAATATAAAAGAGTATGACTTGCCTATTTCAAATTAAGAAGACACTAAGGTAGAAAATACTCCAATAGTACATAGAACATTAGAAGGTATGTCTCTAGGCTCCTCTAGCATAGGATGAACCATATAAAACTAGCTCTTATTGAGTCCCATTGTTACAACCTTACTTCCCAGACCAGACCCACTCTACTGGTACAAAAAATCATTATTCTAATTGCCTCTTCCTCGACCACCACCATATATTGAGGGGATGGTGGTAATATAGTTTCCTACCTTGAAATATACTAATGAACCACCTTAAAAATTTGGAATAGGTATAAATAATCTCTCACTATGATCTTAAGGACATTTCATATAGAAGTGTTCGGTATGTCCCATCCTATCGCAACCCCTACATTAAATCGGGTTCCTAATACACTAGGGATTTTTATATCCCATCATCCAAAACTATTGATAGATACAGAAGCATTAATAAGAGAAGTATTCCTACTACTACACCCAAAAGAAACATTAAAGCATCACTGTTTCCCTACAGAGGAACCATACTTAGGTATGGGTGTTGAACCACCATGGATCGCAACATCAACTTCCCTCAAATTATTCTATGTAATGAGGTCATTGTTGAATATATAAAAATAGTAGACAGAAGAAATAAATTATCCTATAATATGATGGTGTATACCAACCCATTCTTGAATCGTCTGTATGTCATTAGAACATCAACTGATAATTTTGATGAGAATCATTTTATCCGAGTAAAACAAGTTGAATAATCCCTCAAATACTTGACATCCTACTATAGTTTTATGAATTATATAGGCTGGTCATCCTTTACCATACATGGAAAGAATTAATCATAATATATCATTTGGATATCCTTTGAAATCATATATTGATTTATGTCTTCTAGGGTAATGACATCTCACCATGTATTGGAAGAAAATTATAGTACATAGGCAGTATGTTTGACCCTCTTCACTTGAGGAATCTGTAAATGATTGAATATAGAAATCATAGCCTCCATCCTTGATTATACAACATAAGTTCTACCATCTCATAGAAATTTAAATTGATGATACTGTTGGAACTCCCAAGTCAACACTTAAATAAACATGGTAGGTCAATAAAAACCTTTTCATATACTTCATCAATTAAAGATAACCCACTCAAAAATAGGCACCAGTTCCCATGTTTGGAATAACAGGTGGTGCCTTAGGTATCACAATAAGAGGTATCACTGGTGGATCAAGAACAACTACCTTTAGATCATATTCATCATCTCATTCCTGTTGTATGACTCAATGATTTACTTGTGGAATGATATAAAATTCCAAATCCATGCCTTAGAAGATTATTTAACAATTGAAAAGATCATAGACAGATAACAAGAATAGGTATAAAACCTTCCTATAAAAAATATCACACCTCTATGTTTACTCCAAAATCTAGGTCACTGTGGTAATTTTAGAACATAACAATCCATAATAACATAAGAGACAACCCAACTACCCACTACATAAGACAGTTTCCACTCTAGGCCTCATATAACCCGACAATGGTTCATATATATGGAGTGTCAATCACAAAGTACAGAGGAAAAAATCCGTTACTTTATAATTTGAATCATATTTAATGGTTACCATTTCAATTTTATAGATTTAAATTAACTAGATTTTAAATATTATATAAATATATATATATTCAACATCTAGTTAGATGTGTTTCTTTTTCTAATTTAAAAAGGTGAATCCTCCTTATAAATTGAATTTTCCCAATCATGTAACTATAACTTGACCTTTCAATTAGGTATGAGGATGTAACATATTATAAAAAATGATTTGATAACATGAATAACCTTTAGGACTTATTAAATTACTTACTCCAAAAATCAGCTCTGGAATTCAAATATAACAGTCAATTAATGTTTCCTTGGTCCACATAAGTAGTAGATATAAAACCCAAACCATAGTTTTATTATCCAATAAAGGTTACAATGCCAATAATTATGGTAAAAACCCATTTATATCTATGTAGGATCATTAATTAATCTTTTATTTCACCCTGAAAAAGTGTTAGTGCATATTAGATACATAATATATGAACTAGCTATATGAAATAGAAAAATGAAGACAAAAAGTATATGGGGAATGGAAAAATTCCAGGCATATTAGTCCTAATGTGCCTTTAATGATGCATTAGATGCTAGTTACTTTCCCTAATAGGGAAATGAAAATTAAATCCCTAATAATAATAATATCAATAATAATAATTTCTCAAAAAAAGTGCATAAACTAAGGGTGAAATCATATCAAATGTAACAGTTATATTTCAATAATATCAATACCCATCCTAGGTAATTTGGGTTTCCCCTACATGTCGGATAACTACTCCAAAAAAAGGTGCATTACCAAACCCCATTAAATTATTATCAATGTATAATACCAAACAATGTGAGAAAGTGAAAGTGACTAACTTTAATACCAATTTGTAAAGTCTTGACCCGAGATCCACTTAACTGGTGCCCTGAGCCATTGGGTCACATCGCCTAAAGTGAAACTCCTCATATGCCAAAGGATACCAACTAGCTGGAATGGTATAAGATGCTATAGTGGGAAGAACATAGCCTTATATTATATTCGAACAACAAATATAGTAAATAAATTGAAAATATAAAAAGCATACAATAAAAAATGGAACACTGGAAACATAAATAATAATCAATTGAGGGGGAATTAACAACCATGATACTGCAATAATTTCCAAAAAATACAACTTATGTCTTATATAATGATGACATGTCATGGTGATATAAAAAAGGGGTAAATGTGATAGAAGAAATAGTCATATAAGAAATGCTATAAAAAATAAAAATACCAAAATAAATATTCACTAGCATAACAAGAATACACTCATTTCTATTCTCACAAAACCCATGATAAAAAAATAGATCCATCATCCATGATATGGATATTTCCCTTATCGAAACATAAATTGAGATTTTCTACTTATGTACTAAAGGTAGAATGAGTAGGGTGTGAGATAAACTCAGTAGAATACTACCAATGGTTTTTAGAAATAATCAATATATTGTACAAAGCATACTAATGTGATGTTATAATGAATAATATGCAATTCTAAAAACTAAAAACTAGCATGTTCAGGTTCTTATAGGACTCCAGGATAGCTTTACCTGCTTCAGTATGGGATGATGTATGAGTCTAATCAGTAACCAGTATATATTGTAATAACACACACACACACATATATAATAGGTATACATGTGGACGCACACTATACCTGAGACATTTTAGAGGGATGTAGGTGGATACTAGGTTCTAGTTGGACCTGAGGCAAAACTCAGGTGTCCATAAATTGTCAAATAATAATATATCTCGAACTAGTGTACAATACCTAAATCTCGTATGAATAAAAGACATCTATTTCGTCATTCAAGACAGTGGTCAAGTCTCTAGGACCAACACCCTAACCAATAGAACATGGAGCATCATTTTCATTTTATAGATAAAAGTATAATAGTCTGAGATGTTATGCCTCACACCCAATGTAACAAAGTGTGAAATTCCATGATCAAAATAACCCTTAATAATTATTAAATAGCCAATAATCACGGTATAATAGTTTTAATTATAATAATAAACATAACATATCACCTCTAATTCATTTATATCCATTCAACACAACTAACCATGTGTATTATAATCATTTAATCCATATAAAGGTAAGCATGTTACACAATATATGGCCTTTAAACTCATTATCATTTAATTTTTTTAATCCATTCAATAATAAGTTAAGGGATATCTTATTCAAGGTGATCCAACCCACTTAGAAGGTTTTTGGTCAAATAAACAATTATATGAAATAGGAAAAATTCCATATTCCATGTCATGTCAAACACTTAGATGGTGTTAGTCCTCTTAAACTATTATATTATAGGAGTTAATTTCTTTTTTCACACCCAAGGGGGTTGAAATCAATTATTTTGACATCCTATAGTAACATTATAAGGGATTATAGATATATAAAATAAACATTTAATTAAGAAAAGAAATAAATATACATTGTATGACATCATAAGGAAATCTGTGGAATGAAACATGATGGTGAATCTTTGATAACATAATGAGTTTTGGGGACAGATTAATAGAACACATACCATAGGTCTATGTATGGCCACTCTTCTAGCCTTGACCTATGTTTTTAAAAAAACATATGAAATCACAAAAATAGATAAATGTCATAAAATAAGAAAAATGATCTTACAAAAAAATATCACAACAGATCGGATGACAAACTATTATAGAAAAAAGGTGATTAATGAACTTAATGAGAGGGTCCTAATGCTTTTGACTGTGTTAAAATCAGAGTATGTATCAAGGAAATATATCGGTCCTTAACCAAAGAGAAGGGAGATTTATTATTGAGAATAAAAAAGGGGTTTACACTAGAGGATATGAAATAAAAGTAAGTGAGGATTAAAGATCATTAAGGGTACAATATTGAAATAACCCCTTAAAATTAGGCCACATGGTTTGGCCTCATTACTGCACAAATTTTTCACCAATCGTGATACCTCCACTATCCAAGGAGCACCCTCACATGTGATATGTTCCCCATTTGAAAAACTATGTGAACACCCTGTAGAGATCCATTATCTCATGTCAAATAAATTTTACATGGTTGTGCACCCCTAGTTAGATAGTTGCAGACAAATTTTTCATCCTCTTGATGTATACAAGTGCCCCTCATGTTTGAGTTTCACAATTAGCACTAACCATGAAGCCTAATTTTCTTCCAACATATAGATAATTGGGCTTCTAAATATCCTTAGAAATAATTGAAACCTTCCTTAGGTTAAAGATAATGTTTCCCAAGATTAATCAATGTCTTTATAATGAATAATATATGACTCGTACCTTTATGAAATGTCATGTTGTTACTACTTCCACATTAGCAAGGATATTATTTCAACATGTTCATTCCTTGTACTTGTAAAATATTAAAAACCAGTTCTACTTGGTAGAAACCATGGAAAAAAAATATTCGGCTTTTTATGGTTTTCATTATTTTATCATATAGAGTCCAAATCATAGGTTTAAAAATTAATAATGAAATGCCATATCTTTCTCTAAAAATATCCATCCAACCCCCCACTCATTTTCACTCAAAACCCATGTATCATGATGTTACCCTCACTATACCCAAATAAAATCTTCTAAAGGTGTCCTAGGATATTAATAATATCATTCCAATATTTTATAAGTTCCCCCATGTTTATGGACTCCCTCACCTTCAATTATATTTCATGTAATTTGTTTTAACCAATCAACATTGATTTCCAATTTTTCATGTTGTAAAATGTTTTTACATATCCCCAAACCATCCTTAAGATTCCCATGTAATGAGAGACCAACTTTAAATATAACAAAACTCTTATATAAATATTTATATACATATGTTGTGATATAAAAATTGTCCTATGATATTTTTTATTACACTCATTTATATAGTGAATACACATCCCTATTACCACTCAAGGGTATTCACCATTATGTACACCTATGATTCGTTGATTTGGGACTTCCATTTTATGTAACCGACACTCCTTAATCATGGAATAAAGAGTAATGAAAGGTTTTTTTATTATGTATTATCTATGTGGCACACAAATTTATGTACATGATATGAAAGTGATGTGTTGGACCAGGATTGTATATCCCATATAATAACCCATATCTTTAATACACCTTAATTCAGAATTTATTATGAAAATATACGTATAATAAAATAAAAAAATATAATGAGGCCTAGTGTATTTGGTAAGTTAGTTTCATATCACATTTACTTGAATCATGTTTAAAAACACTATTTACACACTAGAAAACATGCCCATATATTTCGTCAATCTTCTAATTCTGCACATGATAACCTAGGGATATAGAAGAATAAGGTGAGATATAAAGCCCCTTAAATGAATAATCAATTACTAACATGGTGAAAGTATTATAGGTTATTCAAGTGGTATTTCAAGGTGACATAAAAGGGTTTATAATCTTAAACATGAGCATCAAATCATGATATAAGATGATAAAATCAAGGTGAAATAGTAATGTGGAAACAACATAGGACTTGGAATCATAGAATAAAGTCAAGGATAAAAAAATACATCATAACATAGTGTTATTAGGATAGCCTCTCATTCACCATATATGGAATATGAGGAGATAAAAATATTACCAAATGCAATATATGATTATATAATTTGAGTCCCACCTATCACATTCATATCATATACATGCATTATTGTACATCCTAGACCGTTCAACATGTGAATGTATTTCATCACTTATAATCCCATAATTTAGGATTGTGTGTTATATAAATGTTTTTTGTTAATAAATGGATGATAAATACATCATTTTGAATACCACTAAGTGAAAATGGGGATAGGTATTCATTACACAAATGGTTGGCATCGAAAACAACATGCTAATTTCTGCAGCACAATGGGAGTGCATAAAAGGTTTATAGAAGTTTTTAATGTGTGTTGAAGGTGACCATTTATTTAATTTGAATCATAAATACCATAAAAGTATGTTTATAAAAAACATAACAACATGGAAAATTTGAAAACAAAAAGGTATCCGTATAAATAATATACTTAAAATAAAAGAAGATTATAGATTCTTTTATCTTGAGGGGGTCATTCGAAAAGATTGTAGGAACTATAAGAAGTAGGAAAACATTTATGAAGAGATTAAGAGAGGAATAAGGGGAGTAAATTAGTTCTAAATGGGTTTAGAGTGAAGTGGATTGGGAGTATGTATGGGTATTTATGGAAAATAGGGGGAATTCGTTATTAATTTAAAAACAAATGTTTTGGAAAGTGTATGATAAAATAATAAAAAATAGAAACTTTAAATTGATTTTATCCCATGATTTCGTCCAAAGGATGGTTATTTCAAATATTTTATAATTCTATGAAATTAATTCCAAAAAATAAGACACCTTTTGATGTGGATGTGAGTCACGTTTATAAAGAATTTATTTTAAAACATTAACATATAATATAACTTTTAGAGGATTCATAATGGGTTTCTAAAATTAATCAAATAATTAAAAAATACATTATTTAAAGGGGGAAATATATTTTTTGGTGTTTTTCCCATTTATACAATTTATTACATTAATTTTGGGCTATTAAGAAGTCATAATTCATACCATATATTTGTAACATATGTAAATTTTACCCAACAATTAAACTATCTCAAGGAATTATGAAAAATTAACATTTGGATAATTTTGATATGATAATATCAAAAATAATATTTATTTTATAAAAATAATTATCTACATATGATAATTAAAGCTTTAAATTAAATAATTTCATTTACATAAAAATACTAGTTTTTATGAAAACAATTTTTTTGAACCTTATAATGATTATATTGTGCTTCAATAAATTATATTAACATATATATATATAGTATGTATTAAAAATATTATTTTCAAATAATTTTTATTTATAATTATAAAATTTATTAAAAAAATCATTTAATTAAAATAGTATATTTTCCAAAAATAAAATTTTGTTTTCTTCGTATTAAAATATAATTTTAAATGGATCATATGAAATTATAATAATGAAAAGAAATAAATATAATTATTAATAGGGAAACTATAAAAATTAATAATAGTAAGTTCTTGATAAATAACCCCTTATTATAATAGTGAATATGCTAAGGTCAAGGTGTGCGATGGTGGGGCTTTCTTATGGTGGTTTGACGAACATGATTTGGGTCAGGATTTCAATAAGCTTAAAAATATCAATTAAATTATTGTATTTCATGATTTAGTTTTTAAATTTCAAATTTTTTGGTCATATTTAAAACTATTAGTACCATATTCTTTAGAATATATCATAAATGGGTTTCATAAGGTACGACCCCACTGGTTGAGGTAATCAACCCTTCCCAATGTTAAAATTAGACTTTATCATGACCCTTAATATATACTAATATTGTTAGTTACTAGAAAAAACCTATATTATCAATTGTTAAGTTGGTTATCGGTATAGTAAAATTGATCAGCAATAATTTATAATTGGTACAAAATTTCAAAATTAGTGCATGTGTTCTCTATAATCATAAGGCAAATACTCAATCAAAAAGAAATTTCATTTACAAAAGTTCTAGTTATTATAGCCCTCCAATGCATTGGGTTGTGTTTTTATCTCATTATATTTCATATATGGTGTATATATGGTTATTCTAAAAGAATGTGTTATGATGTATTTGCAGTTAGAATTTACTTAGGCTTAGGAGGTCACGTTTTTTGTTGTTTTCATTTTCCAGTATTTGTTGATGTCATCATATTATACGATGCTTCAATGTTCATGTTTATGATATTCAATTCTATTATATAAAATTGGTTTTCATATTTTCTAACATGTATTACTTCTATCATGTTAGGATTTTATTATTCTCTTACTAGGATTTGTATTGAACCACATTATTATATACATCCCTTGGTTATCTAGTGCAATTTTAGAGGAGAGAAGGAATTTTAAGATCATGTTAAGAAATTTTCAATAATATGTTGTATCAATATTTAATTTTATAATGATATGTATCTAACTAAATAAATAAACCAGGCTTTCAGATATTATGGGATCATATCACTATAGGGAAATGACTATTTTGAGGAAAGTTTTTTTGGAAGTGGTGGTGGTTTAAACCGCCACCATATGATTCTGCAGATGTTTCAAAAAAACACCACTAAAGTGTGTGTCAACATACAACAAGCGGCAGTTTCCTCGATTTAGTGGAATTTTATGGTAACCATTGCAGTGGGTGTATTTTGCGGTGATTTTGTGGTTTTAGCAGTCGTTTTAACCATTGCGGATAGAAAAATATCATAATTGTAGCAGTAGTTAAAACTGTCAAAAAATATATTATATTTATTTTGCGTCGGTTAAAACCACCGCTAAATCCAGATTTACAAAAAAATACAGCTTATATTGTAGGCCCATTACCAATGCCCTGAAAAAAACCATTCCGATTGATATAACATATAACACATCACAACCACAACACATTGCAACCACCCAGCATCACAACCACCCCACATCACCACCACCACACATCATAACCACTACACATCATAACCACCATGCATAATTAGTTTTATAAAGGTGTTTTATCACAATTACTAAATTGTTATGAAGGGTATTCACACAGAAATACAATATTGCATGGGAAACCAATTTAATAGTTTGATATATATTTTTAGACATTTTTATATGTTATGTGGTTATACAAACATACAAATAATGATTTATCAAAACCAAAACAACACACTATCTCAAAATAAGTCATAATTAGAAAACCATGTAAGTGTGGCCATATAAGAATAAATAACAAGAATAAGTAAAAATCATGTGATTTCTTCCTTCCCCTTAAAATTCAACTAAGTATGTTCACTATCTTTATTAAGAATATTTGTTCCATTAAAACAAAGAAAAAAAAGCCTGATATTTCCAAATGTACATATAAAGAAGGGGAGATGAAGGATCCCCAACCTTGGCTGAATCGTCAATGATAAATGAATAAGAACTAAGGATAAACGGCCACTAATATCAAGTTAATCACAATTTAATCCAATGAATAATAAGAATTCATCAAAAACAGCCCAAAAAGAGGAGAAATATCACCATAATGATGTATTCAATATAATAGAAAGATAAAAAAAGATTAATGAGAAAAAATAGAGCTACCATGAATCATGTAACATCAATATAAATGATCCAAGTGGTTTGGAACACCAAGGGAGGTAACTGGTGAAGGGTAGGATGAGTAAGGGTCAACCAAGAATTGAGGGAAAGTCTAAAATTCAAAACACAGAAGTAATAAAGCTCATATTTATAAGTGAATCACACTGGACTATACCAAAACATGGTTAATATCCAAAACTGATATGATGGGTTTGGTAAAAGTGTGATCTAGAACCCTCATTTTCATTTTATATTTTTTCCATTTTAAAATGGAATTTGGACTCTCAAAAATCTTTGAACATAGAGTGGTCTAAGCTATAGTGGTTCTCTTATATTATTCCATGTTTAGAATCCATGACCTAGTTCCCCTTTCCTAACCATTTTACCATCACCATGCTCGAGGCTACAATGTGGTAAGCTAGGGTTTCTTATTTTGGACAGGCGGTCCTCCGATATTCCTTGCCCACCCAAAGGAAATTCAAGATTCTCATGGTGCATAGAAAAAAACACTAGGACAACACTCATAGCACCAGTCATCCCGAAGTCATTTTTATATATCCCATTTTACACAAGAGAACTCCCAACATAAAACTACCTCCTTCATATCCAGACAAGTCTTTGCACAAGCTATGGTGGCCTTCAAAAGGCTAAAACAGCAACTCAAACCTCAAAATTCACCACAAAAATCTCCCCAAACATCCCAAAGACATGATAATTCACAAATGCATATTCATAAAGGGTATGTACCATTACACTCATTCTATTTATTTTGGTTTCCCTATTATTTCTCAATTCTATATTAAGGTGATCATATTTTACCCTAATATTATACGAACTATATGTGGATAGATTATTTCTTTCATGGGATATATAGTGATTCTAAGATCTCCTATCTCAAACCCAACCAAAAAACTGATATCCACTCCCCCATATTATCTTAGTGACTGGGATTCTTCATTCACATTGGTTTTCCATCCATAGTGTTCGAATCAAGACAAGTTCATTTCATTTTAATCATCAGTTTAAACTAATTAAAACCTCACTTAATAAAGTATTTTTTATTTGATCTTAAATTATAGATTATTTTACTCATTTTCACAAGATGTTATACTATGTGATGCATGGTTTATCTTGTAAGACTTTAAACATCTTATATAAGTCTACCCAGTAAGAGTTATGTTCTTCTACATATTATCCAAATATACATAAGGATCCTTAAAATGTGGTTCTTTATCCATAAACCTATGTTATAAAAAATGAATCATAAAAAATGATTAATCAGAAAAATTAATTGACATATATGGTGCATACCACAATTTAAAAATCAAGAAATAAATGGAAACATCATAAATCAATAAAATATATAACAGGAAACATGAGAAATCAAGAATATGTTTGGTCATGAAAATGTTTGGTGGAAACTATATGCCACACATGATACATATACAAACCTGCTGTTACCGTATTTGTCCGACATATCAACAAAACAACTAGTCACAATATAATGATGAATAAAGTTTTTCACCCTCTCCACCTCCAACTCTACTTCCTACAACCACCTGAATTAACCTTATATTGAAAATTAAATACAGTTGTATATTAATATTTAAACATAAAACCAAAAAAGTTTGAAAACTAAATGATTTTTAATTTTTTTGATTTAGCTAATCACCCCCATTCGATGCAATACCACCGGGGAAAGATCCAGTCATCTTCTGATGTAAATCAATCAATGATTTCTGGAGAGAGGATATCTGAACCCCCAGGTCATAAACTGTGTTTCATAGAGAAAAAATCTCTCTCTGAGTATCTCAGGGTATGGACTGGCTACAACTAAGACTATATGCACCAACAATCCCTGGTGGCTGGCCAATGAACGCAGATGGTATGGGTCCCAAACATATCCCGCACACTCTACCAGGATGATCTTTCCCAAAGAATGTAGCAACTGGGTCATCCTAGGAGACTGAGTAGGACTGTGCAGGATTGGCATCCTACAGTTCATTAATTTTTTCCTATAAATCAAATAACAATAATATTTGAAGCAATATATATTATCCTAGTAAAATCATACAATAAGTTATTTTAGTAAAAATTCAGGTCACACCCCAATATCTTTGTCAATCTTATTAACAAAAATTCCATCATATTTTTAGTGAACAATCAACCACACATATGTTCAAGATGCTACATTCTGGTCAGATTCCATACATCTAAACTTTTTATATTTTTCTCTAAATTTGAATGGTTTCCATATTTAATGAACAAACAATTAGTATAAATAATTGCAATAAATTTATTCACATTAAAACTTGTAACTATAACAGTCACCCTCCAGTATCTCCTCGAAGAACTAGAAGTGGTGCACTGCTCCCCCACTATTGAGGCTCTTGTAGTAGGAGGCAATGATTGAGCTGCTGAAGGGATTATCATAGAGGATGTGAGACATGGTGTAGGGGGAGATGGTGTTGGAGAAACGGTGGATGGTGGCTCAGATGTCGTAGAGAGGGGGACATAAGGATTGTCATCTGACGTAGTGGTTGATGAAACTGCATATCCCTTCCTCCATGGAATTCATGTCATTCAATAAAATAAAATTATGTTCATAACCTAAATTTCAAAAAATTTATGCAGAATAAAAATTAAAAAAGATAACAGATAGACAATACTAACAAACAAAATAAACATAAAAATGATAATGAATTGTTTCACAAATTAAATATGTAGATGCTAATAAAATGCATAACTGTACATACAATCATTTTATCCATCAATCACATCGGTTTCCTACTCCATTACATCATTTAATTCATTCATACATGATAGAAAAATATTTTCAATATCATGGTGGACAAATAATTATGATTCTTGTTGTTGATGAGATTCAATGTCAGAGGTAAAATCACCCACATCATCAACCATATCATACAAATCTCTTTGTTTTACATAAGCAACTACACTTTACCCTTCATCCACAACATCATTCAAACAATATACCATTTTTTCTTGTGATAAAAATATATAAGGATCATGCAGTTAATGATCACCAATATCCGTCAAGCGAGATAAGTTCATAGAAGTAAATTTCCAGGAATCTCTTTTAACACCTCTGATAATATCAACCCAATTTCATTTGAATAAAACAACTGAAAAATTCCATTGGAAGTTTAATTAAATAATATCAATCATCTTTCCATAGCCTCCCACTTCAGAAAATGTAAATATACAACTATTTTGTGTTTTCAAACCCTCTTCTCAATATAGTGTACGAATACTAAATCCATTCACATTATAAGCATATAACATTCTAATTTTTCTCAGAGGACCTCGAGCATGAAACTTAAAATATTTTAAAAAACCAGCTCGAGTATTAGTATTCATTATCTAAAAAAATAAATACAATTTTTTATAATTACAAAATATATGTGTCAACTTAATATTCATATTAATTTCAATATTTATGAACTTACACATCTTGGAATCCATTAAACAAGATCATTATTAATAGATTTCATTATATATTTCCCATTTTGTGTTTGGCCTCTCATTTATATCAATTTTTGTATCATCAACTCTTCAATAAATGGATATGTAATTTCACTATTCAGTATCACATATCTATGTGCCTATAATAATTCCAGTTTTTTTAGTGTAACATTTGAGGTCCTCCTAAATGATTGGCCAATAACAGGAATTATTTTTTATTTCCCATGTATTTTAGATTGATTCAATGTGTCGTCAACACCCCAAACTCTATTAAATCATGTCTCAATATCATCCAATTATTTAGAACAAAAGGCAAGACACTCTTCTACCAAATAGATTTTAGGAATAGAGCCTTCTGGTTGAGCTTTATTTCTCATATATGATTTCAAGTGCCCAAGATATCTGTGAAATAAAATAAACAATCATAATTATGTTTTTAATTAAGTGACAAATTTTTTCTACTTAACTAAAAAAATATAAATAAAGAACCTCTCAATTGGATACATCTATCGATAAAGTATGGGGACCTTTAATTTAGCTTCCTTAACCAAATGCACAGTTAAATGCTCCGTGATAGTAAAAAATGACGAATGAAAGATCACCCACATTGCAAAAAATATCAATAAAAACATCTCATAAAGGTTGTAAACCTCAAATGGATGTAGTGATTACACACATAGGTTTCTAGAAAATGTGTATAATTGTAGTACAACATCAATAAATTTTTCAGGTAATAATATATGCAATTCTAATGGTTGTAACTACAATAAAAAATATGTGAATAGTGAATTTTCAATCTATGTAACTTATGACTGTTTAAGTAAACAAACCTCAAGGTTTTATTTCAATACCCATTAGATACTTTCACATGCTTTAGAATTCTATGGAATGTACCTTTATCCCTATTTTTTATTTTAAAAATTGCTGCGACATAGTTTTCATTCCCATCTGGCCAGAGATCATGTTTTATGTTCATTACTTGTATGTCTTTCTGAGCATTGAATTGATCCTTCAACATTCCATGATCATTAAGAAATGTGAAGATCAAATTTTGACAGAAATTATTCTATATATGCATCACATCATGATTATTCCCCAACAAATTTAATTCCCAATACGGAAGCATGAAGAATATAATTTTTTTGTTCTATTTTTGTGTTAGTATTTCACATAACGATGCACTTACAACATGTTTCCTACTATCAATAAAATTATAAACCTTACCAAATTTTGTTTCAACTTTTCCAAGTTGTGACAATATATCAAAACCAGTTAACAACATTGGAGGGGGTCTACGATCCATGAAACCATTAAATTTTGATCCATTCAATCGAAATCTATGAGATGAATCGTGAAATATTCAATGGCATAATAAGTACCATTTTCTACTATGAGGTAGCCATTTGGGATCAAAATAAATGTTACTAATAGGACAAGCCAAACACATGCAAGTGTTCCAACCAGATAAATTCCCAAGCCCAGGTAAGTCACTAATGGTCTACATTAAATCAGTATGCATTTTGAACATTGTTTTAGAAGAAGTGTCAAATGTCTCAACACCGTTTCTCCATAACTCTTGTAATTATGAAATTAAAGGATGCAAGTATACATCAATATAATTTTGAGGAAATTTTTACCAGAATATCATTTTAAATGATAAAATAAGTTTTTCGCATACAAACCTATGGAGGCAGATTGTAAGGGATCAAAACAACTGGCCAAATGCTATAATGGGTACTCGAAGTCCCAAATGGGTTGAAGTCATCGGCTGCCAATCCCAATTGAACATTCCTAGGATCAGCTGAGAAATCTGGATGAAATAAATCCAATTTCTTCCGTAATTGTGAATCACGTGGATGCTGCAATAACCCATAATTGTTATTATCTAAATAATTTTACTTCATGTGTTCGGTGGTTTTCGATGACATGAATAATATTCCTAATCAAGTCTTTAATGGAAAGTAACAAAAATCCTTTTCAGGTGTGTTCAATTTCTTCTTCATCATGGTAGTATGTTGATTCAGACCACAAACATCACCCATTTACTTCCATATAGAAGAAGAACATTTTTTGCAGTCCTATCTACTTGAATCCTTTCACTAATCAATAATACAATCATTGGGACACACATGTATTTTAGTATAATTCAAACCAATCCTGTTAACAACTTTTTTCATATCATAAAAATAATCAGGGATGTTTGCTTCAAGAAATACATCCCGCAGAAATTCCAATATCTTGTATATTTTCTTATTCGTAATTCCACAGAGACATTTGATATTGTATAACTTCAATAGAAAAAAAAGTTTGGAATATTTCAAACATCCACTATCGAACTCTTGATTTCAATCATCAACAAAATAATGAAATTTATTTTCTTTAGTGAAGTATTATCCTATATTAGTCTCCATATAATCAATAAGAGTATCCACTGATATATTACAATCTTCATCAGGTTGTCCTAAAGTCTCAAAAACAACACTTTCCACGTTGCTATTTTTAGAACCCTCAAATGGCTGTTTTGATATGTTTTGATGTTGTTGTTGGTGTATTTCAGTGCTTAATGCTTCATTTATAAGGTTTTTCCTTTTATTTCCCAATTTATTCGAAGTTGGGAGCTCATTCTGTGGATTGACATCAGTTCTCAACCTTTCTATAATGTCTGATGCTTCATGACTAATCAAACACAAATATTGAACATGGAATTGATTCAATATTAAATGTTTATAAAAATCATCTCTCTTCAACCATATTCTATATTTACATTTAGGACCTGGTTATCTTACTCTTCCATCAACAGATCGATTTTAAATTGAAAAATCTAAAAATTCTTCCAAACCCTTAACATACTAAGGTGTGTTCCAAGTTAAGATCGAGCCTTTATCCATGCATATCAAAATGTTCCTACACAATATTTTAAAGTTTTAAAAAATATAACTATTAATAAATAAGGAATAAATTTCAAATATACTAGTTTACAAAATATATAAATATGTTAATGATTTGGAAAAAGTCCAAGATTAGATCAAAAAAATACTCAAAGACACTATTTCCCAATAGGCCATGGTAACTTAAGGCACATTTAGATTATATATAGACAATAAATTTCTCATAATATACATATTAAGTCTAGAAAATACTATATCATTTATACCAAGACATGCCAAACTATATATAAATTTCAAAGTAGAGGCATGAATGTCATTGATAAGAATTTGTCATAAACCAACCTAGATAACATGCATATGTACGATATTATACGGTTTCTATGCTGATCACTGATTTCATGGATGAATAGATACCTGAAAAAGAAATAATAATGACACTTAGAAAATAGAGTCATATTATATTTTTGATGATATGTAAGTTTGATAATGGATACAAGGTAATGTTATAATATATCTAAGGATCTTACGGTGGAATTAACCTAACTCATCTTTTAATAACATTTTTCCATGAAACAACCCAAGTTTTTCTTATTTCAGATGCCTGGTCTGACCCATAATAAGACCTAAAGTGTATTACTAGTCCATATGGGCTGTAAAAAGTGCTAATGAAACAATTAAGTACCACCTAATAATGATTTCATCAAATACATAAGTATGGAAATAATTAGTGGAAAAAAATAAAATTTTTGCATGACCCTTTCCTACATCAGACATCCACAACATAGAAAAATAAATAAGCAGAAACCTAATATCAATACTTGGAAATGTAATAAATATAAATAAAATCTAAAATCTCTCATTCCCCTTGAAATCCCTCTCCTGAAAGGAAAACATTCCCCTTTTGGCCATTCTTCTCCGACTGTCAGCTATAACTACCCTTAGTCTGTAAAGAGTAGTAAAAGACTAAGTGGACAGTCCCATAAAAAAGGAATAAAGTAAAACTAAACTGAAAACATAACTACTATGTTATTACTATATATGTTACCCCCCAACCAATTGAACCAACCCCCCCCCCCTCGGGGTGAGAATAAAAGATATGCTGAAAAATAAAACTAAATACTGATAGAGATATATGTGCTACATAAAATAATTGGTAGGGATCTAGAAAGGGAAATAACTCTTTATTAAATACATTTAAGTTTAATGTAATTTTATTCTAGTTTGAAAAATAAATATAAAATACATGGTTTTACATTCTTCTCTAGAAAAACTAACAAGCCGATGATTCTTAAATAACATTTTCCCCGTTCCATTTTGAAAACCATTTATAAACACAAAAATAATTTTAAAAAAATCCATTGATAATAATATAATGAAATGAAAGAATATTTTTAGTGGGAAATGAAATTGTAGAAATCATATCAGGATGTGCTACAAAATAAAGAAAATTTGAACAATCCACTTGTTATTTTAGACATAAAATGGAAACTAAGAAAAATATCTTCCAAAAATAGTAATATAAAAATAGAAATAAAATGTGAGAAAGAACCTTGAGAAAGAAATAAGTAGCTAGGTTTTTTGGGTTCTTTGTAAATTATATCCTATTGATCAAACATATATGAATCTATTTACAATGTGACTCATTGGAGGGGATTAAACCAAGGTAAATTGGTAAAAGAAATGTCACTTTTTTGAGTAAGTGTTACATCATAATCCTACTAGTGAAATCTGCTAAGGCCCTACCGACTAGCCTCGAAACTAGTCCCAGCCTGCCCACCTAGGTATCCAAGATTCCCATGTTCCATGCGCATAACTAAAATACATATGGGAGGTTTGGTAGAAAAAAATATTGATGACACAACATTACAAGGATATCATACAATAAAACATCACCTCCCTATACTACCAATGGAAATCCCTTTTTCTTAGAACCATACAAATACATCCTTCATATCAAACCTTGGTCAAAAAAATACATAAAATTAAGGATTTACATTGGAGATAATTTTATTTTTAAAAACCCATTAATTTTTTTGAATTGGTCCACAAATATTTAGAAATCAAAATTGAACATTTGGAAAATCACATTTCACACAATAGCTTTCACATTCAAACATAAACTTCACACTTAGAAACATATAGACCTTTATATATATATATATATATATATATATATGTTCCTGTTTTGAAAATGCACATATTCCCAATTATTTACCTATCTCAAACCCCATAGTTTTATTTATTACAACTCCAATTTATTCTAAATAACATATACCACTATGCCAAAACATGACCACAATTCTCCTCACTAGAAAAAAAAGAAGTAACCACCCCACAAAAAAATCATATCACAGGTTTACAGAAAACACGTGGTCCATCACATCACAACCATAAACAAAGTATTAGGGTATTATTAATTTGAAGAACATCAACCTCGTTCACTCCTCCTACAATGCCCAAACCCCATTATAGGACACCCCAAAGCATGGTCAAAACACATCATTCCTGAAAACCCTTTGTCCACTACCCCACAACATGGTCATATCACATGTCACCCAAAATGTCATGGGTCATTAGGTAGTTCACTAATAGAAATCTTTCCTCACAACCTGTGTATATCAACATTCCTAGAATATAGAGTGGGGAATATGGATCATCCAACTATCCATCCTAATCCCCATGATGTAGTAAAAAAACTCAACATGAGAATATACTTGTATCCTATCGTAGTTCTCAGTATGAGTGTGGTGCATATTGAAATCAAAATTATTATGACAGAATATAAATATGGACACACAAAATACCAACACATGGGATTAAAAAAAGCTACTGTCCAATTCAAAACCAAGCCACTTTTGTTGCTACCTAGAAATGCATAACAACACACAAACCAAAATCCATTGCACACAAATAAACCGTCCAATTATGCCACACATTCATTGAATTATCAATTATAAACCACATTCAACCCCACATCCCAATTTGTTTTCCATTAATCATTTTCATCCCATTAACTACTCTAAACATTTTCCATTTCATTCATTATTGAATAATTATTTAATCTACAGTACCCAGATATATTAAATAAAGAACCCATGCATCAAAAGAAGTTCATCATCCCTATCATTCCATCATCTTGTTTCCACACAGGAATAGAAAAAAACCACAACCACACTGCACCAAATGAACAACAAGAAAAACAACATCATTTCCCCAACATTATGTCCAAACAAACACCACCTCACATCCCCAAAGTCATATAAAAAAACCACTACCTCACCACCCCAATAGAATGGGTACATCTCACCCCTTGGCCCCACATTTCATTTATATCACAAACTGTCTCACCATACACAGAACAATATGTCACAAAACATCATAGAATATGAGGAGAAAATCCTACCTAAGATGAACTTAGGAAGAATCAGTGAGGTGGTGAGGCGGTGACGCTGTGAGGCGGCGAGGGGTTAGGGATCTCAGGGTCACCGCAGTCACCGCGGGGAGGGGGGTCTCGTGAGGGTTGGGGGAGGGGTGGTGGGGGGAGGGGGTCTCATGGGGGGAGTGTCCGGACTGAAAAAAGTTTTAATGGTTGTTTATTAAAAACCACCGCTATATAATTAATAAAACAATTATCGGTGGTTTAGTAAACCACTGCAAAAGGCTATCAATGTTGTAATGTATTATGTGTTTTTTATGTAATAAATCCAAAATTAATTTGTATTTAAGAAATCTAATTTCATAAAAAGTCCTAGAATATTATTTTCAAATTATTTGTGACGCATCCCCCTAAGCATTTGCACACATTATTGATAGAGTTACAATCCTGTGTCTATTTGATTATGATATCTCTGTATAGGGAGGTGCCATCTATGTTGCTGGAGTTATAGATTTAGATCAATGATTAGTTCTGAATGGGGTTTTATCCAACATATTTAATTACCTTATGGTGCTCCATATTTGTTCATAATGAAAGTTGATAGCATTTTTGGACTATGATTCTATTACTATTGGTTGTGTTTTTGGTCAATAATTATTATACCCTCCTAATTATTGATTATTGATTATATTATTTAAAAGGACCTATTTTTTTGTCAATGTTTAATTTTAGGTCATGGTATTAAATGATTACCTTTAGAGTGGGTTTCTTAAACATTATTCGATGTATAATTTGATTACCAATACATGTATTAAACTTTATAAATTTATTATTTTACATTACATAAAATTAATTATAACGCCCCAACCCTAGTTACCCAGAGTCAGTGCATTATTACATAACATTGGCATGATCACAAAAGATCAAGTCTCGAAAGATCGATTAGTTTAGTATCCTTGGAAACACTAGATACACTCATAAAGTTTATATTACATCATAAAATGAAAACGACAACAACATAGTCTCCATTTTCCACACTCATATCCCCTTAAACTATCCCTGCAAGTCATTCATAAAATACATCTTCACATCCTGGGAAAAATAAAACATAGAAAGGGGTGAGCTCAGATGCCCAGAAAGGATAACAATATAGCAGAAACTTTCATAAATAAGCATAAACATTTAATGAAATTTATAACTAAAAAATGACTTTTAAACTTGAACTTTAGCATAATATGGCAGAAATAAAATGAAATAATTCCATTTACTTATTCACATGGATATTCTACTAATCTAATAATCACATGCAATATGAATAACCACTTTTATAATGATGGAATTCATAATGCCAGACTATCATAACCACATATCCAAGGCCCCGTGCCAAGACTAAAAAGATGATTTTGTCAAGGCCTCGTGCTAAGACACTAGTTTGTCTCATGAAACCTACCGATGCATCAAGGAGCTATAGCGGGCTCCACCCGTCACTTAATAAGTCTAATGCATTCCTCATATGAACATGTTTAAACATAACATAAACATTGGTATTAAAACAAGCATACGAAATGTAAATAATTTATCCATAAACTGTGAATGGTATAAAAATAACACATCCACAATCAAACATATCACCAAACCTTCAATACAATATGGAATTTTTGTATCATAATAAATCAAATTCAAATATACTTAAAATCCATCAATGGATGTTGACATAGATGAAATCAAAAATATTTGAGAGAAATATATTTTTTTAAATCATTTAAAAGTCACATAATTATAAAAGAAAACATTTAATCTAAAAATATTCTTATAAGCTTTTAAGGGAAGCTTCGATGATTTTATAATGGCAGAAAATAGCCACACTCACTGTATAAGTTAAAAAAAAGACATTCTTACCTTAATTTGTCGAAAAGGTTTAAAAGGTCCTTTTTAGAGAATGATGTAAATATTCTTTTATAAACTTCTTATAAAAATTCACAAAATGGTATAAATTACTTTAACCCATATTTTGTAAAATAGTAAGAATGTTTTGAAATACATTTTTAAGAAACATGGATGTGGATGATAAAGATGTCCCAGTAGATAATTACGTATAAACAACCTCGGTTAATGAATAGAATGTGAAATAAACCCTTACCTAACATCCTATATAATGATAAAATAATTATTATTAAAATATACAAGAATCATATACATTAATATGATATCATATATGATCTTGTAACATTGATTTTTTAATAATATCTTAGTATTATCGTCGTTTCGAGTGTTAACTTACTCATTTTCATTTATATATTTTGTTACATAAGCCATGTTTGTTATGGATAAGTTGTATATTATTCATATATAGAATGATATCAAGTCCTTAAACACTATTTTTAATCATCAAATGGGAATTCTAATTGCATGGATATGATGGGGAATGAACCTCATCACTTTCATGGAGACGGTAGTCTGTACGTACGTACGAGTGACAATATAATTCTTTTGATATTAAAATAATATATAATTGGATGGTATATCATATATAAAGAATAATTATCATGTTATATTTATTATTTACATCAATTACATATCATTATCATACCCATCCAGATAATAATGTTTTTGAAAAACAATTACACGGCGACGTGGAGACGGTAAGCCGTATGTACGCACGTATGGTGACATGTCATTCCAAGGATGGATAGAGTAATGAATATGGTTGTAACATATTTATAATAACATCACAGTATATAAAATATACTAGAGTTATTATTTTAGAAAGGAAATAAAAAGAAAGAAGAAGTTGAAGAGGAATGGAACTTGAAAAAGGGTGGTGAAAACATAATCTCTTCTTCGGGTTATTCCTTTTGATTTGATCAAAAGGTATCTTTAGGATGGATTTATGATCAAACTAAGGGCTCTAGGTTTAAGTGGTGGAAGTTAAGAGAGTATCGGGGAAGTTTTTTTCCAAACCAAAAGGCTTTTAAGGTGTGAATAATTGGTTAGAAGTTGTGTCATTTTATAAGGGGGAGGAGGGGCTCTTTAGGAAAAAAGTAAAGAATTAATTTATAATAAATTCATATTCGGTTTCTAATGGATCCAAAGGAGATTATTAAAAGTCTAAGTTGGGTATGGGTCTAAATCAATTCAACCAATAGATTTTACATAGGTTTATGTCATTATATTAATCTTATCTTTTATTTTTAACTCTTAGTTAATTAGATTGAAATTTACCATGTGACTTTGTATTTTTATATTATATAGTTAATAAACATACTATTTACTTTCAAGAGACCCCAAAGTGGTCCATTAATGTTAAACCTATCATGATATAAGTCCTTTGGCAAATCATTAGATTTTTAGGAATATAATATTGATTAATAATATAATACTTTTTTTAAAAACTCATTTATGTCAATTTTGACAATATTTAATAATTGATTTTTGTTAAAGTCTTAACAACTTTATTAATTCTAACTAAATTAATTTAAGAAATCCTAACATGTCATATTAACCAATAAAATTTTTTATAGCATCAAAACTTTCAAATTATATTTATTTTAACATTTATAATACCAATTATTTGATTCTTTCATTAATAAGGAAAATATTGCATCATTATTGTGTCATAAATAAATTTAATTATTAAATGTATACAAAATATATATAAAATACCATTATGTAGGAAATATTTTTATATTTCTTATTATTATTTATAGTCTAAAATATAATATATATAACTCTATGTAAAAATTGTTTTGCTAAAAGATATATGCTTATGTCATTTTTGTATTTACTTTATCTTAATTAATATAAAGTGTCCTTATCACCTACAAGTGGGTCCATGTGGTCCCAAAATTAACCCAAAGATGCCCATGGTCGGACATGTATCAACCAATAAGATTAGGACACATTTTAGGGTAATTTATTATTGTTATAATATTATTATTTTTATGCTTATTTACCGGATTTACCCTTTAACCATAGTAAATAAAATATTTACCGAAGTAATTATTCAAAATGTATACAATTAAAAGTTACCTATTTACACAATTTGGAAATCCTGATTAAAAATATGGAATCCAGTTTTCCAAATTCAAAACAAATAAGTGGAAGATATTAATTTAAAATTAATTCCCGGTGTCAAAACAAAAAGTCTGTTTTTAAGAAATAGTAACTATCAAAAGATTGACACTTGTTTATGTCCGATTTAATTGTAAAATTATGTCCAATGACCAAAATTGTATTAAATAGTAAAAATAGTTTCTAAATATACTTTAAAACCACTAAAATTCATAATTTATCCCTATTATTTATCTTTATTAAAAAATTTGTTTTTAATTAAAAGTTAGTAATTTTCACTATTCATCAAAATATAAAAGTTATCCGAAAAGTACCAAAATTTCACCCTAGGCTAATTTTGATTTTCTGAATCCAAAAATTAAGTCCATTTTTAGAGATAAAATTAATAAAATTTTAAAAAGTGGGTAATACTATTCATAACGGCTAGTTTGATTGGTCACAGTGTGTTAGAATCTCAAAATTCTATATAATGCAAGCTATTGCATTATTCAAAGGGAAACATACCATGGAAGCTTGGGGTGTTACATTCTCCCCTACTTCAAATAATTTCATCCTCAAAATTTCTTGAATATTATTGCTTAAAAAGACTCAGGTGGTTCTTCATCATAAGTTCCTCGGGTTCCCACGTTGCCTTTTCTATCTTATGGTTTCTCCATAAAACTTTTACCAGACGAGTCGTTTGGTTTCTCAGCACTTGTTCTCTTGTATCAAGAATCCTGATGGGATCTTCTCAATAAAACAGATCAGGTTTTAGTTCTAATTCCTCATAGGTGAGTACATGCATTGGGTCATGCATGTATTTTCTCAATAGTGATACGTGGAACACATCGTGAACTTTGGAGAGATTTGGTGGCATTGCCAAACGGTATGCTACAGCCCCAATTCGATCTATAATTTTGAAAGTTTCAATGTACATGTGACTCAATTTACCTTTCTTATAGAAACGTATAACTTCCTTCCATGGAGATACCTTCACAAAAACATGATCTCTTACCTGAAATTCCAAAATCCTTCCTTCGGTTATCAGTATAGCTCTTATGCCTACTTTGAGATGCTTTGATGTGGTTTTTGATTACCTATACATTTTCCATCATTTCCTCCACCAGTTTTGGGCCTAAAAGTTTTCTCTCACCAACGTCATCCCAACAGGTTGGTGTGCAACATCTATTTCTGTATAATGCTTCATATGGTTCCATCTTAATACTTGAATAGAATCTATTGTTATAGGAAAATTCCACCAAAGGTAAATATTGATCCCACATACCCTGAAAGTCAAGTGAGAATGATCTCAACATGTCTTCTAAGGTTTAAATAGTCCGTTCTGATTTTCCATCTGTTTGAGGGTGGTAGGAAGTTCTCTAACAATGTTCAGTATCCAAGGCCTTCTGAAGACTCTTCTAGAATCTGGAAGTAAAATGGGGATCACGATCAGAAACAATCGATAGGGGTACTCCATGAAGTCTCAAATCTTCATTAATATATAGACTTTCTATACGTTCAAGTGGTAAATCTTCCCTTATAGCACGAAAATGTGCTGACTTGGTAAGACGATCAATAATGACTCATATTGAATCGTTAATTCTAGGAGTCTTTGGTAGTCCCATGACAATGTCCATAATGATATTATCCCATTTCCACTCAGGTATGGGAAGAGGTTTCATGACTCATCCAGGATGTTTCCTTCCAACTTTCAATTGTTGACAAACCATACATCTTTAAACAAAAGCAGTAATATCCCTCTTCATGTTGTCCCACCAAAAATGTTCCTTCAAATCTCTATACATTTTGGTGCTCCCATGGTGTATAGAGAAATTGGAACTGTGAGCATCATCCAAAAATTCCCTTTTTAGGTCAAGTATATCAGGAACACAAAGTCTCTTCCCAAATTTCAAAATTCCATCTTCATACACAAATTCACACAATCTCCCATCATTCACAGCTTTAATATTCTTTTAAAATTCTTCATCTTCCATCTGATAACTCTTTATCCTTTCTAGTAATGATTGTTTGGAAACCATTTGAAAAAGTATCGATGTTTCACCTTCCATGGTAATTCCCATATCCAACTTCACTAGATCCATGAATATAGGATCCCTTTCAATTCTCATCACATTCAAAACTCCATGATCATTTCTTCTCAAGGCATCTTCCACCTTATTTTCCTTACCCGGGTGGTTGTGTATCGTGAAATCATAATACTTTAGTAGTTCAAGCCCTATCCTCTTCCTCAGGTAGAGTTCTTTCTATGAGAAAATATAATTCAAACTATTCTGATTGGTATATATCTCACATTTTTTACCATAGAGATAATGTCTCCATATCTTCAAAGCAAATATTACAGCAGCCAACTCAAGATCATGAGTAGGATAGTTTTGCTCATGAATTTTCATCTATCATGATACATAGGCAATAACTCTATAATTATGCCTAAAGACACAACCAAGTCCTTTCTCTGATGCATCACTATAAATAATGAACCCATCATTCCTCGATGGTAGAGTCAATATAGGAGCATTGACTAATATTATCTTCAGTTCTTCAAAACATTCTTCACACTCTTTTGTCCAAACAAATTTAACCCCTTTAGGTGTGAGCATCGTTAATGGGTTAGCCAATCGGGCAAAGTTCTGGATGAAACGTCGATAATAACCTGTTAACCAATAAAACTACATACCTCAGTTATACTCGTTGGTGCTAACTATTCATGGATTTCTCTTGCCTTTGAAGGATCAATAGAGATTCCATCCTTAGAGACAATATAGCCAATAAAAGAAATCTCTTCAATCCATAATTCACACTTGCTAAACATCCGATATAATTCATGTCTTCTTAGAGTCTTCAATATAATGCGCAAGTCATCTTCATGATCATTGAAGATTAAGATATCATCAATAAATACCACTACAAAGTCATCAAGATATTCCTTGAAAACTCTGTTCATTAGATCCATGAAAAAAGAGGGTAAATTAGTCAGTCCAAAAGGAATTACTATAAACTCATAATGCCCGTACCTTGTTCGAAATGTGGTCTTCAGAATGTCTTCATTCTTCACACACAACTGATGGTATCCAGATCAAAGTTCAATCTTTGAAAAATATTGAGCTCCATGAAGTTGGTCAAATAATCATCAATGCGAGGTAGGGGATACTTTTTCTTTATTGTTATAGAATTGATCTTCGTGTAATTGATACATAACCTCATAGATCCATATTTCTTTTTAGAAAAAAGAACAGGGGCTCACCATGGAGAAACAGAAGGGAGAATAAATCCCTTATTACTCAATTCCTCTATTTGTTTATTTAGTTAAACTAATTCCACAGTGGATATTCTATAAGGTGTCTTCGATATAGGCCTTGATCTAGGAATTAAATCAATGGAAAACTCAACTTCTCATTCTGGAGGATGTCCTGGTAAATCTTCCAGAAACACATCTACATATTATTTCACAATATTTACATCCTCTATTTGAACATTCCCTTTGTCACCCATAGTCATTTCATTCTCTTCCTCCCTAATAATTGAATTTAGTTGAGCTACTGGGGGTGGATCTAGATAATAATTAGGTGGTGACGATTCTACTCTAAAGATAAGGTGTTCCTTATCATCATCATCAAAAATCACAACCTCCTTCTTCTTACAATAAATATTCTCATCATGGTCCGAAATCCAATCCATACCGAGGATTATATCAAACTCAATGATAGGTATGACGATGAGATCAGTGGATAAAGATCATTTATATGCTCCAATGGGGACTGATTCACAAGACATTGTTGCAATGATACTTCCCTTAGTAGTTTTAGCTGAAAAATCCCTTATTAAATCAAATTAGAAATAGCTAATTTTCTTATCAAACTGAGAATATGTGAAACAATGTGATGATCCATAATCAAATAAAGCATTTTCTAAACTTGAGGAAACCATTAAATTACCTGCCACCACTTCGTTCGGAGCTTCTACCTCAGCAGTAGTGATAAGATAAGCTTGTCATTGATACCTTGGCCTTTTCTAAGGTAAGTTCCCATGAATCTTAGGACATTCATTTTCATAATGTCCCATCTCTCTACAATTATATCATTCAATATTGACAGCAACTCTCTTTCCCTTGCAATCATGAGCTTGGTTGCTTTTTTCACCACACTTGTAACAGACTCCCATTCCCTTCAAATAAGTACCAGGGTGTTTATTCCAACATTTACTGTAGGATGGATAATAAACTTTTCCCTTCCTACCTTTATTTCCATTTCCATAGTGGTTAGTAGACCTCTTATTCTCTTTCTTTGCCTTAAAGTCATAAGACTTAGCGATTTTTTCTACCTTGATAGCACTTGAGAAATTATCTTTTTATGACGAGAAAGATTGTGAGACTTATGATCGAGAGAGAAAATGTTTTAACCCATCAAAGAAACGATCAATCTTACTTCTTGGGTTATGTATATAATCTGCTGCATGCCTCGCTAACCTTGTAAAGTTAGCCTCATACTTTGCGACATTCTCATCATCCTTTTGCCTCAGACTTAGAAATTTCCTTTCCATATCTGCTCGATGGTCATGAGGAAAGTATTTTTCTAAGAAAATATCTTTGACCTCCGTCTATTCCATATTTGATACTTCATCATCTTCCTTCGTGTTTTGAATCAATGGCTACCATTGATCAGCATCCCCAGTGAGGCGGTAAACTGCCATGATAGATTTTTCCCTTTCACTACTACCCAAAGCCTGAGATATTTTCTCTATGGAACTTATCCATTGCTCAGCTACTAATGGATTTGTATTCCCATTGAATTTTGGTGGTTGTTGCCTCATAAAGCGATCTAACATTGATCCTCCACACTGCGGATCAGGGTGCTCCATACGGGTAAGGTTATTATTCATAACCTGAGTCAGTTGTCGCAGTATGGTGATTAGCTGATCAGCACCAGTTGCATAAGAAGCTCAACTATAATTATCTTGAGAAGGAGGGAAATCCCTACATGGAGTGCGTGAATTGATACAATTTTCATTCCTTCCAATAGGCACCATTTCTAAACAATGGCATGAACTAGATCCGTTTATGAATCAAAATACATAATTCCATACCTGTAAAACACTTAACATAAATTGAAATATTTATGGTTATAATCCATAATCATTAAAAAAAATGTTTTCTTTGAGGATGTATATACTCATAAACCGTTAATAATGGATTGTAAAGAAAATAAGAATTATCCTAAGCATATCCCCCGGGAGTGTCGTAACCAAGAGTGCAGCAAGGCCCTTTGTCGTCCACCAGTTCCCATTCGAGTCTAACTCAAAGTGGTGTTTTCGTGTTTTACCCCTAGGTACATCTGTGCCAAAGCCGCCTCTACCTGCTCATATCTAGACAGGGATGTATTGCTCGGAAAACTCCCAAAATCTCTACAATACCAAAATTCTAGGAGTTCTTCTATACTAATCCTCAAACTCCATCTTTGGTCTATGTGCTAGAATCAGAGTTTATCTAAATCTAGCTTCCAATGTTTGTAGTAAACTTCCTCTAATACCAACTGTAATGCCCTGACCCCAGTTACCCATAGTCGGTGCATTATTACATAACATTGGGATGATCACAAAAGATTATGTCTCTAAAGATTGATTAGTTTAGTAGCTTTGGAAACACTAGATATATTCATAATGTTTAAATTACATCATAAAATGGAAACTACAACAACATAGTCTCCATAGTCCACACTCATATCCCCTCATACTATCCCTGTAGGTCATTCATAAAATACTTCTTCAATTCTTGGGAAAAATAAAACATAGAAAGGGTTGAGCTCATATTCCCGTTAAGGATAACAATATAGCCGAAACATTCATAAATAAGAATAAACATTTAAGGCAATGTATAACTAAAACAAAAGCCTTTTAAACTTGAACTTCATCATAATATGACAAAAATAAAATGAAATAATTCCATTTAATTATTCAAATGGATATTCTACTAATCAAATAATCACATGCAATATCAATAACCACTTTCATAATGATGGAATGCATAATGTCAGACTATCATAACCACGTATCCAAGGCCTCGTGCCAAGAATACAAATAATATTTTGTAAAGGCCTCATACAAAGACACTAGTTTGTCTCATGAGACCTATCGATGCATCGAGGAGCTATATCCGGGCTCCACCCATCACTTACTAAGTTCACTGCATTCCTCATATGAACAGGTTTAAACATAACATAATCATTCGTATTAAAACTAGCATAAGAAATGTAAATACTTTCTCCATAAAACATGAATAGTATAAAAATAACACATCCACAGTAAAAAATATCACAAAACCTTCAATACAATATGGAAGTTTTGTATCATAATAAATCAACTTCAAATAAACTTAAAATCCATCAAAGGATGTTGACATAGATGAAATCAAAACTATTTGAGATAAATATCTCACTTTTTTTTGAAATAATTTAAAATTCACATAATTATAAAAGAAAAAATTTACTTTAAAAATATTCTTATATTCTTGTAAGGGAAGATTCGATGATTTTATAATGGCGGAAAATAGCCGCACCCTCCATATTAGTTAAAAAAATACATTCTTACCTAAATTTTTCGAAAAGGTTAAAGAGGTCCTTGTTTGGAAATTGATGTAAAGATTCCTTTATAAACATAAAATAAAAAGTCAAAAAAGGGTATAAATAAATTTAAACCATATTCTGTAAAATATTAAGAATGTTTTGAAATAAATTTTTAAGAAACATAGATGTGGATGATAAAGAGGTCCTAGTAGATAATTACGTATAAACAACCTCGGATAATGAAGAGATTGTGAAATAAACCCTTAGCTTGTACTTTTCCTTGGATGAGGGTAGGTTAAAATTCTTTATAATGCTGAAATAATTGTTATTAACTTATAAAAGAATCATATACATTAATATGATATCATATATGATATTTTAACATTTATTTGTTAATAATATCTTAGTATTATCATCGTTTCGGGTGTTAAGTTACTCGTTTTATTTTATATATTTTGTTACATAAGCCATGTTTGTTATGGATAGGTTGTATCTTATTCATATCCAGAATGATATCAAGTCCATAAACATTATTTTTAATCATCAAATGAGAATTAAAATTGCATGGATACGATGGGGAATGAATCTCATCGCGTTCGTAGAGACGGTAGTCCGTACGTACGCACAAGCGACAATATCATTCTTTTGATATTAGAATAATATATAATTGGATGGTATATCATATATAAACAATCATTTTAATGTTATATTTATTATTTAAATCAATTATATATCATTATCATACCCATCCAAATAATAATGTTTTTGAATAACAATTACTCCACGACGTGGAGACGGTAAGCCGTACATACACACGTATGGTGACATGTCATTCAAATGATGGATATAATACTGAATATGGTTGTAACATATTTATAATAACATAATAGTATATATAAGATACTGGATTTATTATTTTATAAAGGAAATAACAAAGAAATAAGAAGTTGAAGAAGAAAGGAACTTGAAAAAGGGTGATGAAAACATTACCTCTTCTTCGGGTTATTCCTTTTGATTTGATCAAAAGGGATCCATAGGTTGGCTTTCTGATAAAACTAATGTCTCTAGGTTGAAGTGAGGGAAGTTTAGAGAGTATTTGGGCAGGGTTTGGGTGAACCAAAAGGCTTTGAAGGTGTGAATAATTGGTTAGAAGTTGTGTCCTTTTATAAGGGGGAGGAGGGGCTCTTAAAAAAACATAAAGTATTAATTTATAATAAATTCATATTCGGTTTCTAATGGCTCAAAAGTGGATTATTAAAAGTATAAGGTGGGTATTGGTATAAATCCATTCAACCAAAAGATTTTTGGTAGGTTTGGGCCATTATATTATCCTTATATTTTAGTTTTAACTCTTAGTTAATTAGATTGACATTTACCATGTCACATTGTATTTTTATATTATATAGTTAATAAACATACTATATACATCTAAACGACCCCCAAGTGGTCCATTAATGATAGAAATGTCATGATATAAGTCCTTTTACCGAACCTTAGATTTTTAGGAATAGAATATCAATTAATAATATAATACTTGTTTTAAAAACCCATTTATGTCAATTTTGACAATATTTAATAATTGAATTTTGTTAAAGTCATAAAAACATTATTAATTTGAACCAAATTCAATTAAAGAATCCTAACATGTCATATCAACATATAAAATTATTGTATGGAATAAATACTTTCAAATTATATTTATTTTAACTTTTATAATACCAATTATTTTATTCATTCATTAATATGGAAAATACTGCATCATTATTGTGTCATAAATAAATTTAATTATTAAATGTTTTAAAATTATAAATAAAATAAAATTACATATGAATTTTTTTTATATTTCTATGGAATATTTATAGTTGAAAATATAAAATATATAACCCTATGTAAATTTTTTTTTGCTAAAATTTATATGCTTATGTCATTTTTATATTTACTTTAACTTAATTAATATAATGTGTCCTTATCACCTACAAGTGGCTCCATGGGGTCCCAAAATCGACCCAAATATGCCCATGGTCCGAAACGTATCAAAAAATAAGTTTAGGACATGTTTTAGGGTAATTTATTATTCTTATAATATTATTGTTTACCCTTATTTACCGGATTTACCCTTTAACCATTGTAAATAACATATTTACCGAAGTAATTATTCAAAATGTCTAAAAATAAAATTTACTTATTTACACAATTTGGACATACTGATTCCAAATATGGAATCCATTTTTCCAAATTCAAAACACAAAAGTGGCAGAAATTAATTGAAAATTAATTTCCGCTGTCAAAACAAAAAGCTTGTTTTTAAGAAATAATAATTATCAAAAGATTGACACCTGTTTATGTCCGGTTTAATTGTTAAATTATGAACAATGACAAACATTGTTTTAATTGGTAAAACTATATTCTCAATATAATTTAAAACCACTAAAATTTATAATTTATCACTATTAATTATTTTGATTAAAAAAGATGTTTTTAATTAAAATTTAGTAATTTACACTATTCATCATAATATCAAATTTATTCGAAAAGTAACAAAATTCCACCCTAGGGTAATTTCGATTTTCCGAATCCAAAAATTAAGTCCATTTTGAGTGATAAAATTTATAAAATTTCAATAATTGGGTATTATTATTCATAATGGCTTGTTTGATTGGTCATGGTGTGTTAGAATCTCGAAATTGTGTACAATGCAAGCTATTGCATTATTCAAAGGGAAACTTGCCATGGAAGTTTGGGATGTTACAATAATACTAATTTTTCAAGTATTACACCCACACATATATATATTAATATACATAGATTTTACATCATATAAAAAGTTTATAGATGATCATATATATATTGAGAATTTTCATATATTATTATAGTAATACTAAATATACATCCAATGTTTTAGATAAATTATTGTTATTGGATAAAGAGGATGGTTCAATATCAGGAGTTGGAGAATCAAAATCATTATGATTACTTCTCAAAAATAAGTCATGATAAATGAACCACCAAACAGAACACCATATGTTTGGGGGTCTTTAGTTACTCTTATCTATGAACCCATGTATTAGTCTTAAGAATTGATATTATTTTGAATTTATATCATTGATAATGTATTTTTTTCATTACAGAAATTACAATAGTTAATTTACATATCTAGTTATTTTTATCTATGTTCATAAATTATGATACGACGTTGATTGAATAATGAATATTGAATTTATCACTCTCAAGTATAGGAGGAGAAATCTTAAACTCAGTTTACTAGGATGATAATACATTGATTAAATAAATTCCCATGGTTAATGAAGTAATTTTTATATAGTATCTTCAAATTAAGAAAAAATAAATCTTGTAAGGAAAGAGACATATGATGCGTAGTCTTATTTAAGAGATATCATGTGACAGATATACTATATTACATAGTGCATGATTGTATGATATGTTTTCATTTCTATTACTTAACTTTATCACATTAGGGGACATTATGTGCTCTTAAAAACTTCCGCTAGTTATTGAGAAACAATAAGTTCTATAAAGATAAGGGATTTAAGGGTCACCCGTTATGATCATTCAAAAGTTACCCAGTTCTAATAAATTGTAGTTTTGGATATTGTGGGTCTCATGCCTATGGTTGGGTAGTTTCTAAGAATTAATAATAAAAATAAAAATAACAAATTCAATATTATTATAGTTATTGATAACAAGTATTTCATTTATTAATGTAATCGCATGTTATTAAGATTATATAAAGGAAAATATTATATAAATTAATAATCATTCTTCTAGGACTGTTAAATATTTTTTAGTGAAAATGAATAATGTTTAATGAAAAATACTGTATCATATATTATAATCTTGATATTACAAATAAGTGATAAATTTATAATGTCCATTAAATTTTTTTTATTAGGTAATAGGTTTCATATATAGTATATTTAGAACATTAATCTTATTAAGGACTAAATTGAAATTAAAATACGTTTTAAACATCCAATTTAGGATAAAATAATCACATATTCATGGGTACCATTTCATCCATGAATTTAATATAATCCCATTCATCCATATCATATCATAGAATATAAAATAAGGGTTCAATGCTTCTCTATCCACGATATCATTATTTTTTTAAGATATTATTTATTTAGTGATCAAATGTGTATCAAAATAAATATAAATTTTATATTGTAGAATATGAATTTTATAGATAAATTTAACAATATGATTTTGAATCTTGTGTGGATGATATAAAGAGTTACCTATTTGAATCCTTGAATAAATGATCACCACTACTGAGGGGAATAAACCAACATATTTTCATCATGTGAGGTATCTTTTCGATTTAGTGTTCATGGTTATTAAAATTACAAGTGAATAACATGTTGAAAACCAGGTGATTATTTTGGATTTTATTTTACAATAATGATTTGAAAGAAAAATTTAAAATATACCCACATCTATGATTTTTCTATATACCAGGTAAAAAATTTGGTAACATAGCAATTGTGTAATTAACTATTACAAAATATACGTTTAATTTTCTAGAATTTAGATAGGGGTAATCAATACGATCACATCACTAGTGATGGTGTATATATATATATACATACACACATATATAAGATATTAATAATGGAGGGTAGGTATCTATTAGAGCTATATAGGCTAGAGATAAGTGATTTAATGATGTTGGTGGAGCATCTGGTCACCAAAAGACCATAAAGAAAAAAATTAAATAATAATATAGGGGTGGGTGGATTATTACAACCCACCATGATAGACTTTCCCTTACTGAATGGGGAGGTGAAAAAGGACAGCTCTCGTATGATGTGGGTGCTATTTAAAAAAAATATTTTTTTTATTATATATATAAATAGACATACACAATCTGGAATCTATATCCTCAATGTGAGACCTCAATTTTATTATTAAAAAAAGGAACTTTATTCGTCATCCTATATGACACATAGCACTGAGCCTAAATGATTAATGAAATATTATTTAAATATAACCATTAAAAATTAGCTATTAAATTGTTTATTATTAAGAGTATTAAAAGATTTATGAAATATATATATAGGTCGTAAGAAATATAATTATAGAGGTACATTCCATGTAAATAATCACTCAATTATAGTCATTTCATTATTCAAAAATATGATTTCTTCTAAAATGGATTTTATTTATTTTCATAAAAAAATATTATAAATAATTTATAGATATTTTTAAAATTTTACTTTTTAAATAGGTTATAATTTTTTAAATCATTATATAAAAATTAGTCTATGATGATATTTTGAGTTTTTTTAATGTTTGATTTTTCAATGAATACTGAAAAACGCTATTTTTTATTAATTGTATTTTGTTTTCAATTATTTACAAATTAAAATTTTATTTTGAAATAGTTTTAATATATATTTATTTAATTTAAAATAAAAATAGTCTAATTGTCCTATTTGTGATAGTTTTTATACATGGATATATTGTAAAAACATTTCATACATAAAAGAAATATTTCTGAAAAATTATTTTCATTACATATTTTGGGTCTACTTATTGAATTAAATTATACAAATTCATTGATTTTAATTTTTAAAAATGGATTATATATTTTTTTATCAATAATAGGATGTTTAATAAATATGACTCTTTTTTAATCATTATGAACATTAATTATAGTATATAATTATCTCTATGGTATGAAAAAATACGTAATTTAGGTAAAAAAATAATATTAGACGGACTAAAAATTCATCATAATAAATTCATTTGTACAATTTGTTGATATTATTATGTTTACTTCAATCCATGTCTCCATTATATGGACAATTTTGGAATATTTCAATGATTTTTAACATTATAATATTTAAGCAAAATATAAAGAAAAAAATATTCTTGCATTAAATAAATATAATATTTTGAGGTGGGATAGAAAAAAATATATTCACTTATACATAGTAATTTTAAAGATTAAATATTTTTTCCCATAAAATTTTATTTCTAATTTTTTATAATAAAATTAAATGCTAAAATGCTTCTGTAACACTGACACAAGATTTTTTCAATTACATGAATGATACAATAGATTATTTTAAAAATAATTAGAGTAATATGAATTATTTTTCTTTATTAAGTTTATAGACAAACATAAAATTTTCTTGTTTTTTAAGGGTTATATTCAAATTCCATTGTTGTCATGTTGTTTTCATGGTCAAATTAAATGAATAGTTACAAAAATTCCATTAATGATATTTTATAATATATAATATTTTATTAAATGATTTAAAATTTTAAAAATTCATATTACCCCAAGTGATTGGGATATTATTTCAAAAATAAACCATGGTCTATTTATTGTCCAATTTTCATTTTATAGTAACAATCTGGACCCCCATGTAAGAAAACCATCGCCATCACACTGATTGTCAAATATGGATAACATAGATTTAAACACATTTATAAGGGTAAAAATGTAATATAAATTTGTCCAAATTTTCCTATATGATATTATATGGGCCATACATATCCTATCATACAATTATGATAGTTTGGATCTATTGTAATTAATATAAATTTTTATTAATTTAATATTTTATGAAATTAAAAAAGTTCCCCTCCCCTTATTTCTATAAGGGCACATCATATCTTATTTTATTCATAATTTAGAAAAATTATTTATATAATGCCTAAATAAATACCTTCCTTAATTAATTTAACACATATTATAGTTATTTTTTTTGATTTCAAAACCCATCTGGAAGACTTTTCATGTAAATGTAAATAGTTAATCTAAAGAAGAGGTATTTTTATTAACCAAGCAATTTTATTATTTGTTGTTACAAAACCTTAAAATATTATTCATCTATGATGATATATTAACATAATTATATCCCATATAATGATATGTTGTTATGTTAATTTAATAACCTACATCCATATCCACTTCTATCATATAGGATATGAAATAATCATTCGTGTGTCTGGAAGACTACTGCCTCACAGAAAAATTTAATTTTTTTCCATCATCACATATCATGATTGGTTATGAAGATGGATATTATTTATTTATATGATATTCATGACATATTTATCATTATTTAAATTATAATATAATATATTTTCTTATCGTTCCAATCATTAAAATATGATAATATCGTTTCAGGATTATGTGGATTACCACCTCCACGAACTCATGTATTTTATTTTTCATTACTGCACCACATGGATATTATATATAAGTGTTTTCAATGAAATTATATAATATTCAGGATAAAATTGCATATTTATGAACTTATGTCATAATGATTGTAAAATATTTCATTTTTACTTACCATATTTCATTATTGGTTTTATAAGTATATTAGACGTATAAAAATTATAATTATTTCATGTCTATTATAATATAAATTATTTAATAATGACCTCATTGACTATTTCCAATATTCTGATGTCATTTCGGACTTATGGGCTGAATATCATCAATCATCCAACATGAACATTAATGATAATCTAATATAATATTACATGAATAAGATATACAATTAAAGGGATAATAAAATTTAAAAATTTTATTAAAAAATTTATAAATTAACATAATTTTTTATATTTAGTATGATAAATAATGTATGCGATTAGACAGAATTGAGGTAAGGGTGTTTATTAAAAATATATACTCTTTTATAGTTTCCCTTTGAACTCTTTCTACAAACTCAATTTGCATATAAATGATTTATGATTTTTTTTTATATTCATCAATGGATGATAAAATTTATATATGGACATATTTTACATTATTTATTACTTATTTAAAATATATATTTTCGTTGTTTTACGCAAGGGAAACTTTTCTTAAACAAACTCATGTTAAATGTTTTAATTATCAATTTTCTCAATATTTCAATTCATTGGCAATATTATTAAATTTATTTTATTACCTTATATTTATGGATATAAATTAATTATATAAAAAATTTTATGTGTCATTTTATTTCCATAAAATGGGTTTAAAAATGAAACTTTTTATATATTTTATACATTACATTTTTACTTTCATTATAAAAGTCAATATGAATGTTTTTTATAATGTATATTGAATAAAAAAACTTTCCTAGCACCAAAACCATTAAATTATTTTTGGATTTCATTATATGATTTCTTGTTTTATTCAAAGAAAAAATTACATTCTAATTATTCTAATTACATAAAGAAGATTTAAATGGTATATATATTTTGATATCAGGAAGTCTTTTACTTATAGTGTTAAGGGATCTCTCTGAATAACCATTTTCATTGGGTTATGAACATTATCTCACTATATCACTTCATATTTCTCTATAACATTATGGAATTCAAAAAATATATTTATATATGTCCCTATAATATATAACTACCTTATTATCCCTTATTGTTTTGGGTTAAATACATACCTTATGTCCATTTTTTAAAATTAATTCATTATAAAATTTTTTTATGATGATTATATAAAGAAATATTATGGATCCAATTACATTCCATAGGTTATTATTATATTATTATTTATGATTGATTTTATTTTTTGGAACACATAATCATGGACATGTTATATTGGCTAGGATGAGATAGTACTCCAATACAATGGGTAACGTTTTTGTCTCATGAGACATTATGTATGTGAATAGAGAGTAATCCCAATCCACTATGGGACTCTATCTACTATATGATTTTTTCTAGGAAATAATACTTGACTTATGATTATGTAGTGTTTTTTTCTTCCCAAATTCCTATTTTTTCGATCATCTTATGATACAATGTTCATTATGTTATACTCCCATATGATTACCAATGATATTAGGATTAAATTAATGTATATGTTACATGATAAAGGTGAAATATATAATATTTTTATTGTAAATGGTTTCATAAGAATTTCATAACTAAATATGAACCTTTTTGTGTTTTATTTTTTAAATCTAATATTTTTAATGAAATATTTTCTGAATGTTTTGGGAAAAAAATTGATTTGTGGGAAATAAAATATGTAAATTGAGCCAAAATTTTAATTTTCAAAAGCTATTATAATGTAAAATTATTCATGAACTTACATGTTTCTTTATTTTCTTATATTCCCTTTATTATGATTTTTGTATCCACACCACATTTTAAAATGTTTTCCATAGGGTTTTAAAGATGATTAGGGACCAATATTAGGTCTATATTAAATATTTTAAGTTATTTCATGAAATTAATACTTTTTATATCATAATTGATTTATTTTTCCAGAAAAGTGATATTAATTAGAAATTTTCACTTTTTGATGTAAAATTTTGTTATGTATTGTTGATGACCTAATTTTCTAAAACTATAAACACTAAAGATCCTCAAACTTTTGAAAATGAATTATTTAAAAAAAAACTCATGATTATGTAATCATTATTTTTGTATATTTACACTTTTGTGTCTCCTCGGGAACCACCGACCCAAACACATACACCCCCTATTGGGAATGACGACCATTTCTACCCAATTTCATAGCTTATTCAAGATGAGATGGGCCTAATAAGAGCCCAAAACCCCCTTGGGATTTTCTATTGATTCCGTAAAATCTATAAAAAATATGGAATATTTCATGATTTTTTTAAACAATTTAAAATTGACAAAATAATTTAATGACATTAGGATATGCTTTAAAAAAACTAGATTATTCTAATATTATTTTAATTCCTTAAATTTGACTCAAAATAAGATTTTAGACCTTTTAATTTTATTATAAAAGTTTGAGAAATTTTTGACTGATCATTATAAAATATTTCCAATGTATTTTTTATGTTTATAATTTGTCTTTTTAATTATTGCAATGTTACATATAAGTAATTATTACCATATAAATGACCATTTTTTATCTTACCTCAACTGAATTGTAAGTATAATGAATTTCATATCCACTAGATGGACCAACCATTATAAAAAAATCATGACCATGTCATTTTTTTAACGTATTAATGGTTAATTATATTTTTTCAAATTTATATTTTATATGTTATCAATAATATAGTGAATGAGCATTTCCATGATGACATATTTTTATTTATACATAAATAAATTTGTTTATGTAATTAAATAATAATAATCATGATAAATAGAAACGTATTTAATTCACTGAGAACATAAAACTTAATATACCTCAACTTAATATTTATTCAAAATCCTTACATCAATTGAATTTTATCAAAATCATAATTATTTGGTGCTCTTCAACAATATTTGAGAGTTTCTTTTAATATTAGTTAGTAATTATAGGAGTGGTGGAATTTTTTGTAATCCTTGTGACATGTTTTGTTAATGAATGATGTGTTGGTTTCATTGTCAATCCTTTATAGGTTTTTTAAGGGATTTTAGCACTATAGGAGATTATCTGCATAATATGGAAGGTCTGAATACGTTTGCACACGGATTTTTTTCCAATGTTTTCCAATGTTTGAGATGAAATTTTTTATAGTATTTATTGAAATTCAATAAAGGATTCGGGTCATAGTAATATTTTACAAGTATTTGGTTTGTGTTATACTAAGTTAAGGATACAACCCATATAGGGAAGTTCACGAATCACTGGAGAATCCAAATAATGTGAATGGTGTTTGTCAAAGTGGGTCTGTGGCTGCATCAGGTTCTTTTTTATCACAAAAAATATACATCAATTTGAAGAAAATATTTTCTAAATGATGGGGGTATGCATTTTTAATAGTTTGGTTAGATGAGGGGAGTACAATGTGAGTACACAATAATATGATTTTTTGATTAGGTATTATAATTTTATAATAGGATTGACAAGTAATTTAAGTCCTCATGTTATTTTCATAGGAAATTATTTATAAATATCCCATTAATCCACTAATTAATGGGGAATTATGAGTTAAAATAATATCCAGCATATTATCTAAAAGTAAAAAAAAATGATTATTTCTACCAGAAAACTAGTTTATGAATTAGAGTGCACAATCTGAGGAGATAGTACATGGTGACTAGAATTGGATCACGAGGGAGACTATTAATTAGAGTATATGTTCTATAAAGTGTATTATATATCCTGTGTAATTGGTACATGGTGGGCATATGTATCTCTCAAGGATGATGACAAGTAAGAGTATGTGGTCTACAAAGGGAGGTACATGATCTGTTAGGTGAGTATGTTGTGAGATATGTTTCGAATGGTTACTTCATAAAAGGATGATTTGGGTAGGATTTCCTCATACCAATATATCATTAAGATATCATGGAGACCCTATAATAAATTTGAGCATCAAACTCAGGATATCATGTTGCAAATTGATTAATATACTATTTCAAATGTGGAAAAGGCCTTCAAGTCATTAAACTAAGGGACGATTAATGTAGAGAAACATGAAAGAAGAATTTCATGGACATTTTATGAGGTAGGTAGTGTACCTAGAATTTATTAACCATGGAAAATTTTTTATAATCAACAATATATATTGAAGCTTAGTTGACACTGGTGTGACTGACAGATCATTGATGTATGCTTCTTGAAATTAACCTTGGTTGTGATCTGAGTAAAATGACATTATTCTACATTATTTTTTTATTTTTGTGTTTATTGATTGCACATTATAATATAGAATGTTTAAAAAGTTACAACCAACATTGGAAAAAGATCCATTTTAATTAAAATAAAAATTTGACACCTTGATTCCTCCAAGGTTTACTGGGGTATAATAGTGGGATACCTTTTAAGATAAATAAATCAACAATGATTATAATATTGGTAACCAATATAGAGTGATAATCTAATAAATTTATTCATTATACATTAAATTGAAGTCCCCAAAAAAATTTATTATCACTATAATTAATGTTATAGTGTTACAATATCATGACCTATAATAACTTCAAAAGGTGGAATAAAATCATTTATATATCACTATTATATGAAATTAAGTTATATGTTTTAGACTATATAATTCTAAATGTTCATCTTCATGGTTAAATAACTGAATAAATATAATCCTACAACAATCATATTGATGATTCATCAGATTTCCAATGCATTATGTTATCACCCATGTCCAATTAATTAAGAAACAAATACACGAGGACATGGTTGATGAAAATATACAGACTTGTCTCCAAGAATCATATATAGAGTGATCATGAAAAGATATGTCTGAGATATCTAGGTCAACATTCATGTGTAGTATTGGAGAAAGAAATCATGTAGGACATCATCTGTACAAGGCGATTGTGTACACTGAGTGACTGGTATCCCTAGGGTTCCAACAAAATCAAGAATTAGCTCCAACTCTTAGACACGGGTCCTTATTTCTCAGCTTCCCAATACCCATCACTATCTATAACCTGAAAATAATTGAGTATTCATGTTATTAAATAATTATAATCATACATTAAATTCCAATCATCAAATTAAAACTTGGATTGATTATCGTGTTACAATAACACTATAGTTTTCTTAGTATTATAGTAGATTATTATAGTGGTGTTAATATTCAACTGATTTGGAATTTTGAGACATTGTTTGGGGCCACTAGGACTTTGGGAAATCATGATGCTCAGACCATTAGGACATTAGGACATCATTACAAGGAGGTGTGGCTAGGGTCATCCTAAAAAAGTGAATACGAAGAAACAATAGTGGTATTCACTGAATAATAATTCAGGTGAAACCAAGAAGGATAAGGCATCATGTAATTTTCTTTACACCTCATGCACCCCTATGCAGGGCTAGGGTAAGTACAACTACATCATCTATGGTGATCTAGGCACAAAATTAGGAAAGGGAATTTTGGGGGAATATTTCTAACTTTGAGTCTAATTATAATGATATTTGTGCCTTTTAGACTTCAATATATATACTATAGGCCATTAGGACATGTAAAGGTTACACCTCAACCTACCAAAAAATTTGATTATCAAAAAAAAATAAAAAATTCTAGGCCTTTGGACCTAGGGATGTTAATCGCCACTAAAATATGAAAATCATGATAAAGTTTATTCCTAATTTGTTTTCAGTGGCTCACCAAGATAATAATGATCAGAATAAAATAGACACCTTAACCCTTTTAGTGAATTAGAAGATGAAATAAAAGTAAAATGTGTTTAAGGCCAATCTAAATCCAAATTCACTAATACATCATCCCTCCATCAATACAAAGAAATATATTAAGAGAAATGATTAGGATGTTTCCAACCTTTCATGTGGAGAGAAAGGCCAATGCAAGAATAACTGTATAACTATGAACTATAATTAACATAATACTTTTATTTAAAGTACATTTTCTCATCAAATGAAAAAATTCTATTTATACAAGTTTGGAATTTGATTTAGAACTTTTATCATGAGATTTTACTCTAATACATCAACCAATTATATTTTAGAAGATTTCAAATTTTTATATTTATCTATACAAAGAAATGTGTGTAATACTAGAAGCATAAAAAGTTTGGAATTATCATATAACTTTTCATAATGGTTTAGTTCTTGTATGAAATTATTTTTATTATATACCTTTTATTACCCAAAAAAATTATTTCTATTTCATATATAGACACGATGGTATTTTATTTAATTTTTGGAAATATATGTTTTTTAATTTACAAGGATTACATATGTTATGGTATGGAATATCTTAATAATGGATTATACATGATTGAACTTGAAAACCCAGTTTTTTCAATAAATGAAAAATCTAATGAGAAATACTCATATAATATGCATCTCTGGAACTGTAGGCTTGATCATGTATATAAAACTAACGTTAATAAACTAAATTCATAATTTTATTTACAATATATTTAATTAAAACTATTAGATATATATCATGCATATTTATAAGATAAAATTATCAAATAACCATGCAATAGGAAATGAGAAATTGTTACATAATGTCTATGATTGATTCATATTGACATATGTGGTCTATTTGTATTAGATAAAATGGATGGGTTTTCATGATTCATTTATTTTACCAATTAATTTAGTAGATATGTATATATTTACTTAATAATTTATACAGTGGATTCCATTAAAATGTTTCAAAAATATTAGAATATAATATAAAAATACCTTGGTAATAAGATTAGGAAAACAAATTCAAGTCATGGTAGAGAATATTTTAACCTAGTATTCATTGATAACTATATGTAGTGTGGGATAGTTTCCTAAATCATTCCCCCTTATAAACCCTAGAAAAATGGTTTAAGTGAATGGAAAAATATAAACATTATGGACATGGTCAAATGAATGATGAGTTGTGTAACTCTATCATTTTTTCCTTTATAGGTTACCCCCTATGGATTGTGACATATACAATATATAGGGTCCCAATTAATGTGTAAAATTGGATTCCATACAAGTTGTCTTAGGAATGATACTCGGTCTATCAGACATACTTATGTGGGGATGTGATTAAATTTTCAAGCAAATACTTAATGAAAATAAGAATTTGATTGAGTGAAGTGTATATTTATATGATATTCAATGTAAACTAAAGGATAATTTTAATATTACCAATCAGTTATAATAGTTATTTTTGAAATACATGGAATATTTCAAGAAATGGAACAAATTTTGCTAGGGAATAATGGGTGGAAGATTGGATTCAGTAAGGCTGATGTTCTCATTATGCAGGTGGAGGTATAGGAAAAAATTCCATAATCAATAGTGGAATAAGAAAATACTATGGAGACACAAAGGTCTATAAGATATGTTAGAGACCCAAATAGATATGGTTTTCTTAACACCAAGCCTGTAGACATGTTATTACTTGAGGATAATGAATCTCTTACTTACAAGGATGTAGTATTTCCAAAATCACGTGATAATTGGAAAGAGTCCATGAAATCTACAATAAATTCCATGCACAAAAATAAATTTAGAACTTTGGATGACCATATGAATGATGTAAAACCTATTGGGTTCAAATGGGTATTAAATTAAATTTTTGGCATGGATGGAAATATAAATTCGTATAATGTGTGATTTTTTATAAATTTATTTATAAAATTTATAGGAATTGACTATAATGGAACCTTTTCACCAATCGAAATGTTTACATTCATTAGAATATAACATATAATATAATATTTCTATGATTATGAGATTTGGAAAATGGATGTCAAAAATTACTTTCTCGAATGCGATGTTGGTTGAATAATTCAATGACTCAATGAGAAGGTTTTTAAGGAAATATAATTATAATAAATTATAAAATATATCAAGATATATTTATGTATTAAATTTGGAATTATTACCACCTGATGTGAATTTTCATGAAGCCATAAAAAATAATTTTTAATAAGGATGAATATGCCTATAAGAAGGTTAGTATGAGTGTAATTGTTTTCTTCGAAATATATTTCAATGAAATATTATATTGGGAAGTAATGTACAAATTTTTCAATTAGTTAAGACTTTGTTTAATGGATATAACTCCATGAAAGACATAAGTAAATTAACTAAAATTATAGGGATTAATATTTATCAAGATAGATATCCAATACTACATCGACTATGTAAAGGCACATACATTGAAAATTTACTAAAATGGTATGACATAGAACAATATAAGAAATTATTATAACCAACATCATATAGGGGAACAAAATAATATTTACGTTTCTCGTAGTGTAGTATAGTGGATGAATATGGTCCTCTCTCAGAGAATTTGTTTTGGATACCTCACTACTCAAATAATTTAATTTAATTTTAGTATTTTTTTATTTAAACATAAATAAAAATAAGTGGGTTGTGGAAATTTATTCAATCATATATAACATAAACATGAAATATAGAAATTAAGATGAAAATAAATTGAGAAATAATGTAGATGTTCCTTGGAGAATCATCATGAGTGAGCCCACATTTCCTCTTTGTTAACTTCTTTCCTACTAAGTTATCACACTCCATAATATGATTTGACATACACCCTTACACCTATATTGAATGTATATTTCACCCAAATGTATTTAATAATATATTACATCTAACTCCTCCTTGGTTATCAAACTAGAGGGATCCCCACTCAAGAGAACCCACTTACCCACTTTCCTAATATGAAATAAATTCCGTTCAACACTTACAAATAAAGGCTCCATAATATTCCAAGATAATTGGTTAAAATAAGCGAGAAGAGTATATAAGATAATTTCAAACTTAATAAAACCACAATGAGGACCCATTTTTACCATTCATCACTATGAAATATCCCCATCATAATGCCAAGAACAAGAGAAATATTAAAATATAAATGGTTAGGGAATTCATATCATCACAAGATTCCCCCTCTAAGTGATCCATCAAGGTAATTATTCACCATATAGAATATTATATATAACCATTATAAAAAATATAAAATGATATATGGTTCAAGGAGAAACAGATAACACGTTTTAAAAAAATGTATAATATGAAAGTATAAAATAAAAAGTAAACTAAAAAAATACCTATAATTTTTTTTGAAATAGTTTAACTATAGGAAATGAAATATTTTAAAGTGTTGGATAAAAAAATTATAAAATGGTGGATAGATTTAATAATACTTCATGTGTATGGGAATGAATTCCACATTGACATGGATTGAGTAGTAGGGTTTTTCCATGTGGGAAAAAACATCTATATTTTTATGTGACTTTTTATTCAAATAGTCCATGATGTCCACTATAAAAATCATATATTCAATGTTCTATTGTCTCTATATTCTTCTATTGGATTAATTATTTTAGTAGAATAAATATATGAAAATATATTTAATGTTGAATGTATTAGTATTCAAGGCACAATGAAAGAAATATATCTATACAATGAGTCTCTTTATTCTTCTAATTTCACAATGGTTTGGACCATTGTGTATGTAATGATTATCTTTATAAACTGTAGTACCCTTCTATTAAAAACAGTATAATTATTTTATATATCAACATTTCATAATTTTATCTATGTGAGTGACCCTACATATCATGTGGAGGGACCATTACATATCCCTCTATCTTTAGAAATGACTCTTACATATCAACCAAAATAACCTTTACATATAACTGGGGTGTTTTTAAAAATTCATATACATGGAAAAGGATTATATTAATACTTATTTTTGTACATGCCATGATAGTTCTTAACTTTTACATACATTATCCCAGATGGCCCAAAGGCCTTCATTTTTTATCCATTTTGGATAGTCACCCATTTAATGGTTGATTGGGAACCCTTGAAATTTCAAGACTCAATGGTCTTATAGGAATTAATTCATTATAGACCACGAATACTTGAAACTTTCCCTCCCCAATGTCTTCATCGTGATTCACTCTCCAACTTGTATAGCTATACAACTAGCTGTCATGTGTAGAGGTTAATAGCCCTGGTAGTGATGGAAAATTCCATACCCTATCATTTTCCAAATCTTTTAGTTATGATCTAGTGAATGAACCTTACTATTAATCTTATTCTCAGACTTCTTCCTTGTTGAATCTGTATAGTAGGGTCTCCACATCAGGTTTCCCAAAGGCCATGAGTGGGGCCAAAGCCCTTAAGGTGGCTTGAATGCTTTACATACCTGAAGGCATGGGTGTCCTGAAGGCCTTATGGAATCTAGGCCCAAACCGATGGCCTGAAGTTGAATAGTTATGACTGATACAGAACAAAAAAATACCTTCTAAAATTTATGGTATAGTTCATACTACATTACTTCTATAGTAACCTAGAATTATTCATTCACTTGGAATCATTCCTGGGTCTCGTGGATGCACCTAGATATTTTCCACCAACTGGGCCAAGGCTCATCACTATTGATCATGGAATCCCATTTCCAAATTTATTCAGCTTGAAATTTTTTCAAAGTATCACCTTCATCATGGACTTCTCATAAATACCTAAGAATGAATCATATATATGATTATATATAACATAAATTATCATGGTGCAATTATTTTGGAAATTTCCAAATTCACCTAATTTCCATAAATTACATACCACTTCCATATTATTCTTGAATCTTGAAGTTTATAAATACATATTATAACCTATATTATATATATTTATATATATAAATAGATCACTAGAATTTAAATTTAATATTTTTCTAATAATCCCAAAAAAATAAATCAATAAATTAAAAATCCATATTTAATACATTTTTTATTGAACCTCAAATTACACATATAAACTAAACATGTTATAATTTCCATTTAAAAATTAAAATTATTAGAGTTAAATAATTTAATTGGAGTGTAAAATATATGAAAATATGACCTCTGTCATTTCCTACATATATAAACATTACACTCTTGGAAAGTCATCAAATAATAATATAAACTGAAATTTCTCAATATATTAATCGAAAAGAATTTCAATTATCACCGCCATATAAATATCATTATTACTATATAAATAAAAAATCCATAATTTATAACCAATAATAAAAATTTATAAAATATTTACTTAATCCCCATGTTCATTTTCTACCTATATCTCTAGAAATTTATCACTATTTACCCAAGTTGTTTTAGTTGATTATTTATCTTTTTCAATATAATTAATGGTGTCCATAATGTCGATGACCTCTTAGTATCTCAACATAATAGAATCGCAAAAAAGATTTATGATTCATTTACATGTGGTTTACTATGAAAAAACCATTAAAATATATTAATGTCAGAATATTTTGACGTGGAATAACTATGTCTACATCTAAAATAAAGAAAACATGATGATTTCATGTTGAAACTCAATAATGAAGTCCTCACTCTCTCCCATTTGAATAAACTATACTTTAAAACCATTTTAATCTCAAGAGGATCTCACACATCAAAATTTGGACAACAATTTCATTCATTATATTATTTTTCTCTATTCTTCTATTCCAATAATTTTTTTCAAATGATAGGTCCATAATGAATTTTAGTTTTAAGGAGGAGTGGAATATTTTTTTACATTAAAATTTTATGTGAACATCATTTCTATTTTTTATTTTTATATTTTAATTATAAATTTTCACATGATAATATAATTAACAAATCAGTGTGAAAATAACTCCTCACAGTGCCCAAACAGATCCTCTCAATGCCTAAATATATTTATGAATATTGAACCCAAGACAAACTAGATCCCCATCTCATACATGACTTCAACCATAATCATCTATTTTTTTATAAAGAAAGCATGAATGTGATTTTAAGATTTTAATGTTTCTCCCTACCATATATTTTCATGGATAATATATGGTAATAAATGTTAAATATAAATGCAGGTCATTAATGAAGTTGAATTTGTAAAAACAAGATTTTTAAATTTAAAAAAATCCTCAATAAAATTTTTCAAAATTAACGAACAATAAACATTTTAAATAATATTAAAAAAATTAAAAATATACCTCATTGCATTTCTCAAGGATCTCAATAAAAATGGAAATGAATGAAGTAATTAGAATATGTTTTAAAACCTAATGGGTTGGCTAAAATAAACATTTGACAACACTTTTCCACGTGAGTTTAAATTTTTATCAAATTTCATTCGATTAAAAAAATAATAAATAAATTGATCAAATTTAAAATGAGAAATCATCAAATATTTTGATATTAAAATTGATTATTTTTTTAAAAAAAATACCAAGACTATATTAATTTTCATGATTATTAAATTAAAATTAGTATACCATAAAACCACTATATAAATTTTAAAAGATAAAATAACCATGCAGACCCTAAAATAGGTACTACCAAATCCCCTATAATTAGACTAATACATAACTATTTTAAATTGAAACCATGTCACAATAGTTTTATAATAATAATTTTAGTTGGGTTTAAAATAAATAAATTAAAATGAGTAGAACAATCAGATTTATTACTAGTGGCTTCCTTGAGTCATTATCCTGGTACCAACCTAGTACAATACATTATAAAAAAACAAAAATAAATATTATTTTTTAATTGAAAGTAAAAGGTGAATAAAAAGGGTAATAATACTAGGTTTTGACTACCCCTAAGAGGATGTGCTGATATTCACTTATAATAAGAAAGTAGGTGGGGTTTTTTTAAAGATAAACCACCACATGATTTTATGTATTGTAGGAATCCCCTCACAAAACATCTGGAGGATCCCATGGATAGAGTGTTATAGATCCATACATAAAGTAATAAGGTGAAACATGCACGGTGGTGGTAATAGAAAGCATTGAGACTCTTAAACTTCATCCACTAATTGTATTTCATTCTCTTCAACATATACAGTGTGATAATTTGTCGTTTTATTACAATTTTCAAGTTAGGATAAGTTAGGGGAATTTTTAACATGGATATAATTAAAAAAAGATGAGTTAGAATTGAAATATTACTCTTTATGTTGGATAGGTTTTAACTATGTTTCATCATCCAAGGCCCCTATAAAATTTTCATTTAATCCCACAGATAAATATTTATTGTGTTTAGGGTGATTCATGTGCTCGTCAACTGGTGATTATTATTCTTAATCATCATCACTCTCCAGGGAAAACCTTGTGTTGGATAAATATAAAATTTTTATAAGTGGGTGGTACTTCTCAATTCCTCGTCAATGAAATTGTGTATAAATTGCCTCAAAAAATGTTAATCACTAGGTATTGTCTTGTATATAAATTATTCTTCATTTTTTAGTGCCTCTTACAGTTGTGTTTTTATGGATAGAGGTGGTTAGTCAATATAATCCATTATTTATTAAAATTTCTACACTTTGAAGGATTCTAATTCTTTTAAAATATTAGAGATATTATGTGGGATTTATTTTATATTATTAAATACAAGAGGACTACATTGAATTTTATTGCATAGATTATCATTCAAAAATTCATCCAATTTTTTTAATATCTTATATGTTTATAAACACAAGGTTTTTATTCAGGAAACTCCATAACAATGGTTGGGTGTGCTGTGATAGTAAATCATTGTGTTTTTCATTCTTGGACTCCTTGGGTTATTCAACTTAAAAATGAGGTGGGCCACTTCTTCCAAAAAAACTATCTTATACTTTTTTATTTAATTTGTATTCATGAGAAATAAAGGGATATTATAATAATAGTTTCATTTTATATTCATATCTTTCATGAAATCACTAATATTTATAAAATGTGATTCACTTTCATTATAATATTCTTATTGTCTTCCCACCTACTAGTATTTATTGGTACTATAAAAAAATATAAAAGTGAATACATAATGGACATATTTTTTATTTTTTAATAAAATTAAATAAAATTATAAAAAAAATTAAAATAATAAAATGTGATCTTATAAACCAGATCCCTAGTAAAGATAATAGAATTTAACAAACCATTAATAGGGTGGTATAAAAATTTTATTTATATTTTTTATAATAAAGCCCAGTGGATGACTAGGGTTGTCTCTCAAGGAAGTTATTTTGAATCAATCACTACTCTAATCAGTTATTGGTATTGTTCGTGTTATTATATTTTACAAAAAGAAATGAAATTATTAGGGGAACGGAAAATGGATAAAAGATAACATAAAATAAACATGAAATGTTGAAAAGGAGACAAAATAAAGTATCAAATAAGCTATATACTCCCAAGAGAATCATCCAGGGTAAACCTTTATAAACTCATTTTAAATTTCATACATAGAAAATGATCACACATAATTATATATATATTCATCCTCCATTTATCTATTTGTGAATTATCATTTCACCTTACAATATTTGAGAACATTAGACATCCTCCTCCTCCTTGGATATAAACTATGAGTGATCCACAATATAGAGAACCCCCTGACTCAGTTTACTAGTATAATATCTCACCCATTCTGCACATAACCATCAAGTTTTTATTGTATTCCCCAATGACTGATTAAAGGAATACTAAATATGTTAGAGTAATTGAATAAACATTAGACAACATAATTGACATCACAATATCATCTTTCCACACTATTAATTATACATTACATGACCCAAATTAGAAAAGAACCATTTTAAATTTCAATGATAAAGGACTTAGGTTCATCATTGGATCCCTCCCATGGAATATCCCTTTGAAAAGTTCATTACCATCATAAATAATTGAAAAATTATTTAAATTATAATACGGAAAATAGTAAAACTGAGAAATAGAATTAGATAACATTTTTTTAAAAAAATATATAATATGAATATTTAAAAATAAGAATAGAACTACAAAAAACACTAAATGCTATTAGAAAAAGCTAAAATACAATAAAAAACTATTTTACAATATAGGAGATTAATATATAGATATATATAGATATTAAATAATTATTAAAATTCATGGTAATGAATTCCATGTTTTCATGTATTAAGAAGTAGGATTTTCCAACCTAGGTGGCGACATACATATCATTATCCAACTTATTATTCCAATATTCCATGATCATCTATCTATGATTTTTGTAACGCCCCGACCCCAGCTACCCAGAGTCGGTGCATTACTTCGTAACATTGGCATGATCACAAGAAAGATCAAATCTCGAAAGACCGATTGGTTTAGTAGCCTTGGAAACACTAGATATATTCATAAGTTTTACATTACATCATAAAATGAAAAACTACTACAACAACATAATGTCTCCATAATCCACACTACTATCCCCTCATAATATCCCTGCAGGTCATTCATAATTTACTTCTTCACATCCTGGGGAAAAATAAAACATAGAAAAGGGGTGAGCTCAAATGCCCAGTAAGGATAACAATATAGCGGAAACTTTCATAAATAAGAATAAACATTTAAGGCAATGCATTACTAAAAACAAAAGCCTTTTAAAATTGAACTTCAACATGGTATGGCAAAAGTAAAATGAAATAATTCCATTTACTTATTCACATGGATATTCTACTAATCGAATAATCACATGCAAAAATCAATAACCACTTTCATAATGTTGGAATGCATAATGCCAGACTATCATAACCACATAGCCAAGGCCTCGTGCCAAGACTACAAATAAGATTTTGTCAAGGCCTTGTGCCAAGACACTAGTTTGTCTCATGAGACCTACCGATGCATCGAGGAGCTATAGCGGGCTCCACCCGTCACTTATTAAGTCCAATGCATTCCCATATGAAAAGGTTTAAACATAACATAAACATTCGTATTAAAACTAGCATACGAAATGTCAATACTTTCACAATAAACTATGAATGGTATAAAAATAGCACATCCACAGTCAAACATATCACAAAACCTTCAATACAATATAGAAGTTTTGTATCATAATAAATCAACTTCAAATAATCTTAAAATCCATCAAAGGATGTTGACATAGATGAAATCAAAATTCTTTTTAAAGAAATATCTCCTTTTATTTTGAAATCATTTAAGATCCATATAAAATAAAACATTTTCTTTGAAAATATTCTTATAAGCTTGTAAGGAAAGCTTTGAAGATTTTATAATGGCGTAAAATAACCGCACCCGCCGTATAAGTTAAAAAAAACATTATTACCTCAATTCTGTCGAAAAGGTTAAAAAGGACCTTGTTTTGAAAACGACGGAAAGATTCCTTTATAAACCTCTTATAAAAAGTCAAAAAAAGGTATAAATGACTTTAACCCATATTCTTGTAAATAGTAAAAATGTTTTGAAATACATTTTTAAGAAACATGGATGTGGATGATAAAGAGATCCCAGTAGATTATTACATATAAACAACCTCGGATAATGAAGAGATTGTGAAATAACCCTTACCTTGTACTTTTCCTTGGTTGGGGTAGGTTAACCTCCTGTATAATGGTGAAATAGTTGTTATTAAATTATACAAGAATCATATATATTAATATGATATCATATATGATCTTTTAACATTGATTTGTTAATAATATCTTAGAATTATCGTCGTTTCGGGAGTTAACTTACTCATTTTCTTTTATATGTTTTGTTACATAAGCCATGGTTGTTGTATCTTATTCATATCCAGAATGATATACAGTCCTTAAACATCATTTTTAAATCATCAAATGATAATTATACTTGAATGGATACGATGGAGAATGAATCTCATCGCGTTCGTGGAGGCGGTAGTCCGTACGTACGCACGAGCGACAATATCATTCTTTTGATATTAAAATAATATATAAATGGATGGTATATCATATATACAGAATCATTAACATGTTATATTTATTATTTACATGAGTTACACATCATTATTATACCCATCCAAATAATATTATATTGAATAACAATTACACCACGACGTGGAGACGGTAAGCCGTACGTACGCACGTATGGTGACATGTTATTCAAAGGGTGGATAGAATACTGAATATGATTGTACCATATTTATAATAACATCACAGTATATGTGAGATACTGGAGTTATTATTTCAGAATGGTAAGAACAAAGGAAGAAGAAGTGGAAGAAGAAATGAACTTAGAAAAGGGTGGTGAAATCATTACCTCTTCTTCGGGTTCTTCCTTTTGATTTGATCAAAAGGGCTCCTTAGGTTGGCTTTCTGATCAAACTAAGGCCTCTAGGTTGTATTGAGGGATGTTGGGAGAGTATTTGGGCAGAGTTTGGCCGAACCAAAAGGCTTTGAAGGTGTGAAGAAATGAGAAGGAGGAGTGCCCTTTTATAAGAGGGGTGAGGGGCACCTTTGGAAAAGCTAGAAATATTAATTTATAATAAATTCATATTCGGTTTCTAAAGGCTCAAAAGTTGACTATTCAAAGGATGAGGTGGGGATAGGTCGAAAACAACTCATCCAATAGAATTTAGACAGGTTTGGGTACTTATATTAACCTTATTTTTAAGTATTAACTCTAAGTTAATTAGTTTCACTTTTACAATGTCTCTTTGTATTTTATATATTATGGTTAATAAACTTACTATATACATCCAAGCGACCCCCAAGTGGTCCATTAATGATTAACCTATCATAATATAAGTCTCTTGGCCGAACCGTAGATTTTTAGGAATTTAATATCAATTAATAATATAATATTTGTTTTAAGAACTCTTTTATGTCAATTTTGACACTATTCAATAGTTGATTTTTGTGAAACTCATAACAGATTGATTACTTCGAACAAAGTCCATTAAATCAATCCTAATATATCATATTAGCCTAGAAAATTAGTTTAATTCATTAAAAGTTTGGGTATTTATAATATCAGTTATTTTAATTTTTCACTATTATATTAATTACTGCATCATCATTGTGTCATAAATAAAATAACTTATTTAATGTCTAAAAATTATAAATAAAATATCATTATGTAGGAAATCTTTTTATCTTTCTAATGAATATTTATAATCGAAAATCCAACATGTATAACCCTATGTAAAAATTGTTGTTCTAAAAGATATATGCTTGTGTCATTTTTGTATTCATTTTGACTTAATTAAAATAAAGTGTCATTATCACTTACAAGTGGATCCATGGGGTCCCAAAATAGACCCAAAGATGCCCATGGTCGACCATGTATCAACCAATAGGGTTGATACACGTTTTAGGGTAATTTAGTATTATTATAATATTATTTTTTTTAACCCTTATTTACCGGATTTACCCTTAACCATGGTAAATAAAATATTTACCGCAGTAATTATTCAAAATGTCTAAAAATAAAAGTTACCTATTTACACAATTTGAACATCCTGATTCCAAATATGGAATCCATTTTTCTAAATTCAAAACATAGAAGTGGCAGAAATTAATTTAAAATTAATTCCCGCTGTCAAAACAAAAAGCGTGTTTTTAAGAGATAATAACTATCAAAAGATTGACACTTGTTTATGTTCGGTTTAATTGTAAAATTATGTCCAATGACCAAGATTATATTAAATGGTAATAATATATTCTAAATATACTTTAAAACCACTCAAATTCACAATTTATCACTATTAATTATTTTGATTAAAAAAGTTGTTTTTAATTAAAATTTAGTAATTTTCACTATTTATCAAAATATGAAAGTTATCCGAAATGTACCAAAATTTCACCCTAGGCTAATTTTGATATTCCGAATCCAAAAATGAAGTCCATTTTGAAATATAGAATATATATGATTTCGAAAATTAGGTATTACTATTCACAACGGCTAGTTTAATTAGTTGTGGTGTGTGTTAGAACTCGAGGTTGCGTACAACACACGCTATCGCATTATTCGAAGGGAAACGTACCGTAGAAGCTTGGGGTGTTACATTCTCCCCTCCTTCAAATAATTGCGTCCTCGCAATTTCTAGGGTATTACTGCATAAAAAGACTCTGGTGGTTCTTCATCATAAGTTCCTCGGGTTCCCACGTTGCCTCTTCCATCTTATGATTTCTCCACAAAACTTTTACCAGACGCGTCGTCCGGTTTCTCAGTACTTGTTCTCTTGTATCAAGAATCCTGACGGGCTCTTCGCAATAAGACAGATCGGGTTCCAGTTCTAATTCCTCATAGGTGAGTACATGCGTTGGGTCAGGCATGTATTTTCTCAACAGAGATACGTGGAACACATCGTGAACTTTGGAGAGACTTGGCGGCATTGCCAATCGGTAAGCTACAGCCCCAATTCGTTCTAGAATTTCGAAAGGTCCGATGTACCTGGGACTCAATTTACCTTTCTTACCAAAACGTATGACTCCCTTCCATGGAGATACCTTTAGGAAAACATGATCACCGACTTGAAATTCCAAATCCTTCCTTCGATTATCGGCATAGCTCTTCTGCCTACTTTGAGCTGCTTTGATGTGATTTTGGATTACCTTTACCTTTTCCATCGTTTCCTCCACCAGTTCTAGACCTACAAGTTTTCTTTCACCGACGTCATCCCAACAGGTTGGTGTACGACATCTCTTTCCGTATAACGCTTCATATGGTGCCATCTGAATACTCGAATGGAAGCTATTGTTATAGGAAAATTCTACTAGTGGTAAATATTGATCCCACATACCCTGAAAGTCAAGTGAGCAAGATCTCAACATGTCTTCTAAGGTTTGAATAGTCCGTTCTGATTGTCCGTCTGTCTGAGGGTGGTAAGCAGTGCTCAAATGAAGTTCAGTATCCAGGGATTTCTGAAGACTTTTCCAAAATCTTGAAGTAAAACGGGGATCACGATCAGAAACAATCGATAGGGGTACTCCATGAAGTCTCACAACTTCATTAATATATAGTCTTGCTAGACGTTCCAGGGGTAGATCTTCTCTTATAGCAAGAAAATGTGCTGACTTGGTAAGACGATCAACAATAACCCATATTGCATCGTTCCTTCTAGGAGTCTTTGGTAGCCCCATGACAAAGTCCATTGTAATATTGTCCCATTTCCACTCCGGTATGGGAAGAGGTTGCATGACTCCTCCAGGCTGTTGCCTTCCAGCTTTCACTTGTTGACAAACCATACATCTTGACACAAAATCAGCAATCTCCCTCTTCATGTTGTCCCACCAAAAATGTTCCTTCAAATCTTTATACATTTTGGTGCTCCCAGGGTGTATAGAGAAATTGGAACTATGAGCATCATCCAGCAATTCCCTTTTTAGATCAGGTATATTGGGAACACAAAGTCTCTTCCCGAATTTCAAAATTCCATCTTCATACACAAAGTCTCTCAATCTCCCATCATTCACAGCTTTAATCTTCTTTTGGAATTCGTCATCATCGGTCTGAGAACTCTTAATCCTTTCTAGTAAAGATGGTTTGGCAACCATTTGAAAAAGCATTGATGTTTCACCTTCCCTGGTTATTCCCATGTCCATTTTCACTAGATCCATGAAAATTGGATCCCTTTCAATTCTCATATTGTTCAAAACTCCATGGTCTTTTCTACTCAAAGCATCTGCCACCTTGTTTGCCTTCCCCGGGTGGTAGTGTATCGTACAATCATAATCCTTGAGTAATTCAAGCCATCTCCTTTGCCTCATGTTGAGTTCTTTTTGTGAGAAAATATACTTCAAACTCTTGTGATCAGTATAAATCTCACATTTTTCACCATAGAGGTAGTGCCTCCATATCTTCAAAGCAAAGATCACAGCTGCTAACTCAAGATCATGAGTAGGATAGTATTGTTCATGAATTTTCAACTGTCGTGATGCATAGGCAATAACTCTATCATTCTGCATAAGGACACAGCCAAGTCCTTTCTTTGATGCATCACTAGAAATAACGAACCCATCATTCCCCGATGGTAGAGTCAATATAGGAGCATTGAGTAATCTTCTCTTCAGTTCTTCGAAAAATTCTTCACACTCTTTTGTCCAAACAAATTTAACCCCTTTACGTGTGAGCTTCGTTAATGGGTTAGCCAATCGGGCAAAATTCTGGACGAAACGTCGATAATAACCTGCCAAGCCAATAAAACTACGTACCTCAGTTATACTCGTAGGTGCTGGCCATTCTTGGATTGCCTTGGTCTTAGAAGGATCAACAGAGATTCCATCTTTAGAGACAATATGGCCAAGAAAAGAAATCTCCTGAAGCCAGAATTCACACTTGTTAAACTTTCCATATAATTCATGCCTCCTCAGAGTCTTCAAGATAATGCGCAAGTGATTTTCATGATCTTTGTAGGTTTTGGAGTATACCAAGATGTCATCAATAAATACCACCACAAATTCATCGAGATACTCCTTGAAAACTCTATTCATCAGATCCATGAATACAGAGGGTGCATTAGTCAATCCAAACGGCATTACAGTAAACTCGTAATGCCCGTACCTGGTTCGAAATGCTGTCTTCGGAATGTCTTCCTTCTTTACACACAACTGATGGTATCCAGATCGAAGTTCAATCTTTGAAAAGTATTGAGCTCCATGCAGTTGGTCAAATAAATCATCAATACGAGGTAGGGGATACTTGTTCTTTATCGTTATAGCATTGATCTCCCTGTAATCGATACATAACCTCATAGATCCATCTTTCTTTTTAACAAAAAGAACAGGGGCTCCCCATGGAGAAACACTAGGGCGAATAAATCCCTTATTACTCAATTCCTCTAGTTGTTTCTTTAGTTCGACTAACTCTACAGTGGCCATTCTATAAGGGGTCTTCGATATAGGCCTTGATCCAGGAATCAAATCAATGGAAAACTCAACTTCTCGTTCTGGAGGATGTCCAGGTAAATCTTCCGGAAATACATCTACAAATTCTTTCACAACAGGTACACCCTCTATTTGAACATTCCTTTCCTCACCGATAGTTACTTCATTCTCTTCCTCCCCAATAATTGAATTAAGTTGAGCTACTGGGGGTGGGTCTAAATAAGAATTAGGTGGTGACGATTCTGCTCTAAAAATAAGGTGTTCCTTATCATTATCATCAAGAATCGTAACCACTTTCTTCTTACAATAAATCTTCGCATCATAGTCCGAAAGCCAGTCCATACCGAGGATTATATCAAACTCAATCATAGGTATGACGATGAAATCAGTAGATAAAGAAAATTTATGTGCTCTAATGGGGACTGATTCACAAAACTTTGTTGCAACGATACATCCCTTAGGAGTTTTAACTGACAACTCCCTTATTAAATCAAATTGGAAATATCTAATTTTCTTAGCAAACTGGGAAGATATGAAACAATGCGATGATCTAGAATCAAATAATGCATTTGCTAAACTTGAGGAAACCATTAAATTACCTGCCACCACGTCTTTCGGAGTTTCTACCTCAGCAGTAGTGATAGCATAAGCCTGGCCTTGATCCCTTGGCCTTTTCTGAGGTAAGTTCTCCTGACGCTTAGGACATGCATTTGCATAATGCCCCATCTCCCTGCAATTGTAGCACTGAACATTGGTAGCTTCCTTCTTCCCCTTGCAATCATGAGCTTGGTGGCCTTTTTCACCACACTTGTAACAGACTCCCATTCCCTTCAGGCAAGCACCGGGGTGTTTCTTCCCGCACTTACCACAATATGGATATTCAACCTTTCCCTTCTTCCCCTTATTTCCATTCCCAGATTGATCAGCAGGTCTCTTCTTCTCTTGCTTTGCTTTAAAGTCATAAGACTTAGAGAATTCCTTTTCGGTCTTGATAGCACATGAGACAATGTCTTCGTACGATGAAAAGGATTGTGAGACTAATGCTCGACGGAGAAATGGTTTTAACCCATCAAAGAAACGATCAATCTTACTTCTTGGGTTGAGAATATAATCTCCAGCATACCTCGCTAACCTTGTAAAGTTAGCCTCATACTTTGTGACATTCTCATCCTCCTTTTGTCTCAGACTCAGAAATTGCCTTTCCATATCTGCTCGATGGTCGCGAGGAAAGTATTTTTCTAAAAACAGATCTTTGAACTCCCTCCATTCCATGTTTGATACTTCATCATCTTCCTTCATGTTTTGAATCAATGACCACCATTGATCAGCATCTCCAGTGAGGCGGTAAACTGCCATGGTAACTTTTTCCCTTTCACTACTCCCCAAAGCCTGAAATATTTTCTCTAGGGAAAATATCCATTGCTCAGCTACTAAGGGATTTGTAGTTCCATTGAACGTTGGTGGTTGTTGTCTCATGAATCGATCTAACATTGATCCTCCACGCTGCGGATCAGGGTGCTCCATATGGGTAAGGTTATTATTCATAACCTGAGTAAGTTGTCCCAGTACGGTGATTAGCTGATCAGCACCAGTTGCATCACCAGCCCCACTATAATTATCTTGAGCAGGAGGGCAATCCCTACATGGAGTGCGCGCATTGATACGGTTTCCATTTCTTCCACTAGGCGCCATTTCTAAACAATGGCATAAACTAGATCAGTTTATGAATCAAAATACATAATCCCATACTTATAAAACACTTAACATAAATTGAACTATTTATGGATATAATCCATAATCATAAAAATGTTTTTCTTTGAGAAAGTATATACTCATAAACCCTTCATAATGATTTGTAAAGATAGTGAGAGTTATCCTAAGCATATCCCCCGGGAGTGTCGTAACCAAGAGTGCAGCAAGGCCCGTTGTCGTGCAGCAGTTCCCGTTCGAGTCTAGCTCAAAGCGGTGTTTTCGGGTTTTACCCCTAGGTACATCTGTGCCAGAGCCGCCTCTACCTGCTCGTATCCAGACAGGGATGTATTGCTCGGAAAACTCACAAAGTCTCTACAATACCAAAATTCTAGGAAGTTCTTCTATACTAATCCTCAAAGTTCATCTTAGGTCTATGTGCTCTAATCAGAGTTTATCTAAATCTAGTTTCCAAGGTTTGTACTAAACTTCCTCTGATACCAACTGTAACGCCCCGACCCCAGCTACCCAGAGTCGGTGCATTACTTCGTAACATTGGCATGATCACAAGAAAGATCAAATCTCGAAAGACCGATTGGTTTAGTAGCCTTGGAAACACTAGATATATTCATAAGTTTTACATTACATCATAAAATGAAAAACTACTACAACAACATAATGTCTCCATAATCCACACTACTATCCCCTCATAATATCCCTGCAGGTCATTCATAATTTACTTCTTCACATCCTGGGGAAAAATAAAACATAGAAAAGGGGTGAGATCAAATGCCCAGTAAGGATAACAATATAGCGGGAACTTTCATAAATAAGAATAAACATTTAAGGCAATGCATTACTAAAAACAAAAGCCTTTTAAAATTGAACTTCAACATGGTATGGCAAAAGTAAAATGAAATAATGCCATTTACTTATTAACATGGATATTCTACTAATCGAATAATCACATGCAAAAATCAATAACCACTTTCATAATGTTGGAATGCATAATGCCAGACTATCATAACCACATAGCCAAGGCCTCGTGCCAAGACTACAAATAAGATTTTGTCAAGGCCTTGTGCCAAGACACTAGTTTGTCTCATGAGACCTACCGATGCATCGAGGAGCTATAGCGGGCTCCACCCGTCACTTATTAAGTCCAATGCATTCCCATATGAAAAGGTTTAAACATAACATAAACATTCGTATTAAAACTAGCATACGAAATGTCAATACTTTCACAATAAACTATGAATGGTATAAAAATAGCACATCCACAGTCAAACATATCACAAAACCTTCAATACAATATAGAAGTTTTGTATCATAATAAATCAACTTCAAATAATCTTAAAATCCATCAAAGGATGTTGACATAGATGAAATCAAAATTCTTTTTAAAGAAATATCTCCTTTTATTTTGAAATCATTTAAGATCCATATAAAATAAAACATTTTCTTTGAAAATATTCTTATAAGCTTGTAAGGAAAGCTTTGAAGATTTTATAACGGCGTAAAATAACCGCACCCGCCGTATAAGTTAAAAAAAACATTCTTACCTCAATTCTGTCGAAAAGGTTAAAAAGGACCTTGTTTTGAAAACGACGGAAAGATTCCTTTATAAACCTCTTATAAAAAGTCAAAAAAAGGTATAAATGACTTTAACCCATATTCTTGTAAATAGTAAAAATGTTTTGAAATACATTTTTAAGAAACATGGATGTGGATGATAAAGAGATCCCAGTAGATTATTACATATAAACAACCTCGGATAATGAAGAGATTGTGAAATAACCCTTACCTTGTACTTTTCCTTGGTTGGGGTAGGTTAACCTCCTGTATAATGGTGAAATAGTTGTTATTAAATTATACAAGAATCATATATATTAATATGATATCATATATGATCTTTTAACATTGATTTGAAAATAATATCTTAGAATTATCGTCGTTTCGGGAGTTAACTTACTCATTTTCTTTTATATGTTTTGTTACATAAGCCATGGTTGTTGTATCTTATTCATATCCAGAATGATATACAGTCCTTAAACATCATTTTTAAATCATCAAATGATAATTATACTTGAATGGATACGATGGAGAATGAATATCATCGCGTTCGTGGAGACGGTAGTCCGTACGTACGCACGAGCGACAATATCATTCTTTTGATATTAAAATAATATATAAATGGATGGTATATCATATATACAGAATCATTAACATGTTATATTTATTATTTACATGAGTTACACATCATTATTATACCCATCCAAATAATATTATATTGAATAACAATTACATCACGACGTGGAGACGGTAAGCCGTACGTACGCACGTATGGTGACATGTTATTCAAAGGGTGGATAGAATACTGAATATGATTGTACCATATTTATAATAACATCACAGTATATGTGAGATACTGGAGTTATTATTTCAGAATGGTAAGAACAAAGGAAGAAGAAGTGGAAGAAGAAATGAACTTAGAAAAGGGTGGTGAAATCATTACCTCTTCTTCGGGTTCTTCCTTTTGATTTGATCAAAAGGGCTCCTTAGGTTGGCTTTCTGATCAAACTAAGGCCTCTAGGTTGTATTGAGGGATGTTGGGAGAGTATTTGGGCAGAGTTTGGCCGAACCAAAAGGCTTTGAAGGTGTGAAGAAATGAGAAGGAGGAGTGCCCTTTTATAAGAGGGGTGAGGGGCACCTTTGGAAAAGCTAGAAATATCAATTTATAATAAATTCATATTCGGTTTCTAAAGGCTCCAAAGTTGACTATTCAAAGGATGAGGTGGGGATAGGTCGAAAACAACTCATCCAATAGAATTTAGACAGGTTTGGGTACTTATATTAACCTTATCTTTAAGTATTAACTCTAAGTTAATTAGTTTCACTTTTACAATGTCTCTTTGTATTTTATATATTATGGTTAATAAACTTACTATATACATCCAAGAGACCCCCAAGTGGTCCATTAATGATTAACCTATCATAATATAAGTCTCTTGGCCGAACCTTAGATTTTTAGGAATTTAATATCAATTAATAATATAATATTTGTTTTAAGAACTCTTTTATGTCAATTTTGACACTATTCAATAGTTGATTTTTGTGAAACTCATAACAGATTGATTACTTCGAAAAAAGTCCATTAAATCAATCCTAATATATCATATTAGCCTAGAAAATTAGTTTAATTCATTAAAAGTTTGGGTATTTATAATATCAATTATTTTAATTTTTCACTATTATATTAATTACTGCATCATCATTGTGTCATAAATAAAATAACTTATTTAATGTCTAAAAATTATAAATAAAATATCATTATGTAGGAAATCTTTTTATCTTTCTAATGAATATTTATAATCGAAAATCCAATATGTATAACCCTATGTAAAAATTGTTGTTCTAAAAGATATATGCTTGTGTCATTTTTGTATTCATTTTGACTTAATTAAAATAAAGTGTCATTATCACTTACAAGTGGATCCATGAGGTCCCAAAATAGACCCAAAGATGCCCATGGTCGACCATGTATCAACCAATAGGGTTGAGACACGTTTTAGGGTAATTTAGTATTATTATAATATTATTTTCTTTAACCCTTATTTACCGGATTTACCCTTAACCATGGTAAATAAAATATTTACCGCAGTAATTATTCAAAATGTCTAAAAATAAAAGTTACCTATTTACACAATTTGAACATCCTGATTCCAAATATGGAATCCATTTTTCTAAATTCAAAACACAGAAGTGGCAGAAATTAATTTAAAATTAATTCCCGCTGTCAAAACAAAAAGCGTGTTTTTAAGAGATAATAACTATCAAAAGATTGACACTTGTTTATGTTCGGTTTAATTGTAAAATTATGTCCAATGAACAAGATTATATTAAATGGTAAAAATATATTATAAATATACTTTAAAACCACTCAAATTCACAATTTATCACTATTAATTATTTTGATTAAAAAAGTTGTTTTTAATTAAAATTTAGTAATTTTCACTATTCATCAAAATATGAAAGTTATCCGAAATGTACCAAAATTTCACCCTAGGCTAATTTTGATATTCCGAATCCAAAAATGAAGTCCATTTTGAAATATAGAATATATATGATTTCAAAAAGTAGGTATTACTATTCACAACGGCTAGTTTAATTAGTTGTGGTGTGTGTTAGAACTCGAGGTTGCGTACAACACACGCTATCGCATTATTCGAAGGGAAACGTACCGTAGAAGCTTGGGGTGTTACAATTTTAATAACCATTGTGATCATATTTCAATAATACAATCATATATTAATAAATTCATTAAAATAAATTTATAAGAATATATATTTGGTTGAATGTATCAGGATTCAAGTGATGGTCCAATATATTTCTTCAGGGAATGATGATCCTTTTTCTTCAATTTTTAAAAGGGTTAAGACCTTCACTTATATAGTGAATAACAATATGAAATACTTCCTCTTATTATTGTAAATTTATAATACTCTTTCTTATAATATTATAAAATTTTTATCTAAATTCATGTACCATACATATCATGTTGAAATATCCCTACATATATCCTAGTGTTTGGAAATATTATTATATATCAGTGGAAATAAACTTTACAAATCACTGGGGAGTCTAAAATTTTAATATCTATGAAAAATAAAGGGACATATAATTACTATTGTTTCTTCATTGTGGTTTCAATTAAACATTATTCATCATAGGGAACTAGGTGGTTAAACATAGCACCCCCTTACCAAATGTCTTTTGTTGCAACTTATAAAAATTATCACCTTACATCTAGACATCTTATCACTGCATCAAAATGAATCTTATGTAACATTATATGACTCTTAAATATTTATTATTGTCTTATTAGGGGATTTTTTAAATTTACATAATTTCTATAAATTTCATTATTCTTCTAAACTATGACTTACTTCCAAAAATAATACATCCAAATTCATCATACAATCTTCATAAACATAAATATAACCAAAACAATTGAGAAAACAATTTGTATTATTTTTTATAATAATAAAAAATAAATAAATTAAGAACATGATTGAAGGAATTTTTATATTAAACTTTTAGTTAAACCTATAATCAAAATATATGATAATTAGCCTGAAAATATCAAAATAGTTGGAATTAAATTGTTGAATTACTAATTAAATTATATGAAAATATAAAATTTTTAGATATGTTCATGGAATGTGTATTATATAAGGATATAGTTGAGAGAGGATATAGTGATTCTAGATTCCAAAAGGATAATGTTGAATTTAAATCACATCCAGTATATATAATTTTCCTAAACAATGTTGTGCTGATTTGAAGGAGCTAGATGAAAACTATGATAACCAATTATATAGATGAATAAGAATATATATATATATATATGGTGATAAATATATAGGTTGTGTATAAAACTTTTTCCCATGTCTAGGAATTCCTCAGATTAATGTAGTCTAAATTATAGTAAATTGAGATAAAACAAAAATAGTGGTACTTTTCATGTAACTCTAGATTCAGTAGAGGATAAGGTATATACTTCAAAAGTTATATCACTTGAATAAATTTACCCAAAGAGGTGAATTCATAGTTGGAAGTGTATCCATAGAGGGTAATTTTGTAGACCCTCTAACTAATTTCATATCTTATAAGAAGCATGATTCACTTTTGTGAAGTAAAGGATTAAGGGTTATTAGTAGTTTGATCTTGTGTTAGTGGGAGTGCTGTGAGGGTGCATAATGTAGAACAAACTCTTATGTGTACAATGATTATTATTATATGGATATAACTTTATAAATTTATTTATCTTAGTTACCATGATATTAATATTTCTTTTTTCATTTAATATATATATATATGATAACCCCCATATATTACAAATCATATTGAAAGTATATTTTAGTTCATAGAAATACTATGAAGCTCGAGATTTAGTAAACATGTTCCCTATGGTTTATAGACATCATTATGAAAGGATATATATGATGGGTGATAATTTGGTGTCGGGGAACATAATAATTGAGACTTCATCTAATTAAATTTACACATGGTCATATCGATTATATAATATAATGAGGACTAAACCTCGAGTAGGAACACCACATGTATTTAGTGCTATTTTGTTTTCTTATCTATGAACATGTTTATTAGTCTCTTCAATTGATATTGTTAATTGTGAATATACTTGATTATATAATTCAATGTATATTGAAAAATATTAAATTTTATTTCAATGATGGGGTAGATCATGTCAGTTTCATCATTGATGACAAGACATTGACTGAATAATCAAGAAATACATTATCACATCTAGTGGAAGGGATATCTCGAACCAAGTTGGCCTTGAAGATAGTACCTTCATTAAATCAATGTCTATGTAAAATGAAGGTTATTTAATCCAATATGGTCAAATAAATAGTAAATAAATAATTTATTGATAGTGACACATGATATTCATTCTTCTAAATGAGGAATCATGTGATAATGTGATTGTGTTTTTAATTCCTCATGTCCATATTAGAATTTCGAACATAAAAAGAATATAGATTTATCATTTGGTGTATGGAGAGAATTTTGAACAAGTTGTCAGCATGGAATTATGAGGGTTTAGAACTCTTGAAAGGTTATATTTTAGATGGGTAATATGGCTTGGGAGTATACTAGATCTCATAGGAGCATTGATGAATGGTCACGGTGGCTGATAAAAATGCAAAAAAAAAACATAAAAAATCTAGTGGGAACTACTGGATCTCTTGTAGGTGTTTAAAAGGGTAAATTACAATTTTAGCCCTTAAGGTTTTTATGTGTAATCCCTCCTCTTACCCTTTTTTCTTTGTACATTTCCCCTAACAATGGTTTTTTATTTCCATTTTCAACACCTCATGAACTTTGTGGTGTTCATTGAATATTATTCAGTGGTTATTATTATGTATTATACTTTGGTGGATTCACCAAATCCATTTCTTCCTTCTATATAATTTTCAAAGTCCCTCAATATAATTTTTATTCAAATTCCACAAAACAAATTTTCAATCTACCATGTATCATGGGGCATAAAATTTTCATTTTTAAGGGACATCTCCAGAAATCATCTATACATGATGAGACATCATTTTGATGAAGGTTTTTCACACATACATATTTATTAATGATTAACCCTTAATTTAAATTAAATTAAAAAATTTAATTTTTACGTGTGTTAGATATTTACCTATGAATCATGTTAAGATTCCACTAGGCACCTCTGGTGGGTGGTTATTGAGGTTTTATTGAGCGTCAGGTTCCCAATGAGTTAATTAGAAAACTCCAATTTTTTAAAATTTGATAAATTAATTTTAAATCAGTAATTAATTATGAATCTATTATAGTTAAATTAATTGGGTAATTGGGCGTCAGTTAAAGAATCATGCATTGATTAGGGATTAGTTCAGACTCACACAACATTTAGAGTGAATAGACAGAAACTAAGGACCAATGAAAATAGTTTGAAAAATTGAATAAATGTAGGTAATCCATATTTTTACCCATATTATTACATTACATTTTATGTTCATATGATTGTGATTAACTTAATATCCAAGCAGTTTCCTTGGAAATAAATTAAATGTTTTAAGTTTGAAATTCTCATTGATAATTCCAGTTATATGATCTATTTTTTGGGGAAGGTGGTTCATAGTGGAAGACCTTAGTAATTCTTTTACCATGGAAACTTGAAAAGAAGTGACTTTTTAATGGGAATGGTATATCTGAAAAATGGATTTTGAAATATATTTTTGAGATAGATATAGAATAATAATAAAAATTTGATTGAAAATAAAATATTGAAATGCTATATAAAATGCTAATTAGAGATGGTATTTTGTAAATGGGAATCAAAAATGGAAAAATAGTTTTTAATTTTTGAAATAGAAAATTGAAATTGACTTGATATTGAAAATGGATTTGGAATTGTTTGGTAAATCGAAATTTGAAATGTTTTCAGAATGAAATTTTTTTAATGTTCCCTTATTATTTTTGTTTATTTATTTTTTGAAATGGAGGTAATGATATTTATTTGTTCTTTATGGTTAAAACTAGGTTGAATATAGCACATGGGTGGATGTAGTGGTGATGGTGAAACCTAAGGTGAACACAGCCCCCTGGTGGATATAAGAGGGATGATTAAGCCCACTGTGAACATGACCCATTGGTGTATATTGGGGATCTTATAGTGGGTACATGAACCATGGATATAGAAACCCATGATTTTTATAAATGGATATTACATTTTTTCATGAATATTCTGTACATTACACAAACACACACTTGAGGACCATAATAGTATAGTTCCTTTGGAAACATGGAACCCAATATTCCTTATTCATAAAAGATCTTAAATGTATCACATTAAATATTCCCATATATTATGATTAATTAAAACCTTTCTTCATAACATGGGGAGTGGAATCACAAGAACTGGTGATTTCAGATTCTCACTAAGGATATAAAAAGTAGATACGTAACCATAACATAAGAATATGGGTTTTAGAACATTTTCACAACATTTGAAAAATAGACACCGCCTATCAAATATCATTATCCTGAGTCCTAGAATAAAGTTTGGATGTTCATAAAACATGAATCAAAAGATAATAAAAGGACAAGATACATGAGATCATAACATAGGAATAAGACATATAATTGTGACATACACATATCAATATAAATTCATTTCCTTATTAGTCAATGTGCATTTCCAAAACATATAAGGGAACTCTACGGAATAATACACCTTCAGAGCGAGACAAAAAACCATCCACATTGGCATCCTCTTCCTCATAATGGAATTTCTTAACTCTCTAAACCATCACAGTAATCAAGGATCACTCCAAAGACCATCATAGTGGACAAAGTCCCTTGCTGGATAGATTTCACCACCTGTTCTAGTCCTCCCTATCGCATGAGATATAAATCTTTACCCAATTCATTAGAGGGTGATATAGTTCCACCAATCTTTGGTTATATTGTAACGATCCTCCTTGGTTTTATTGTAAACATCTTTCTTTAGTTAAAACATGTCCAAAATCGTTGTTTATAATATAAAAACCATCATATAATGAAAATCATACATTTGTGTTCCACGTGATCATAAAATATTCATCATATCATAACCCAAGGAATTATAAGGGTTTCATTAAAATTTTATTAAATATTAACACATGGAAAAGGAACACATTTCATTATAATTTCCTTATTTCATTAGAGAATAACCCATGAGAATAAGACATTTTTAATAAGATTAGTTTCATGGTATACCATATTTAATTGAAATGGGTAACAAATACATACATATTATCATAAAAATAAACCATTCAGTGAAAAAATAAAATTCTTATCCTTAGTTTTTATCCTCAAAAAATGAATAAATTATATCAAAGTATAACATCTTAGATGAAAAAGGATTTTTAATGAAAACTCAGATCATTTATCAAAGTAAATAACCTTTATTTTAAAATTACTTTTTAAAACATAAAAAATTTTAAAATCCCTTTTCTTTAAAAATTATATTTAAAACATCTAAAGGATGTATAGAAACCTTCACTTTTCATATATTATAATTACATTACTTTTGTGGAAAACATAATAGGTTAAACCAAAAACACCTAGAGTTTGTATGATTATAGTTCCTTTGGAAACATTAAAACATAAACATTGGTACATAGTTAAGATAAATTATCTCCCACTATGTTATTCTTGTTTTAAAACCTTCTTAGAAACATAAAAATGATCCATATTTTCATAACCAGGGTAAAGGGAAACATAAAAAGGATTGAGATCAGATGATAAGTAATGGTAATCATGGGATATATGTAAATATAATCATGAGCATAAGGGGATTAGAACATGATGGTTAAAAAAGAAGATCATACCCTATATATCAAAGATCATAAATAAGAATACTTTCAAATATATTAGTAGTTAATAATACATGAACTATATGGAAATAAATAACATTATCCATGAAAGAATGACATAGGAATAAAAAATGGAACTGTAGAAGAATCAAAAGTATATAATAATTATAGTTACCTAGGTTTAACATATATGGAGATTAAAACATCTAAGATGAATATTGTATGGTCCTGAAAAATCTACAATGGAGAATGGGAATCCCCATTACATGAGAAAGGATTCAACACAATTTCCCTCAAGGAATTGGAAAAAAATGTGGCTAATACAAAAGATTGTACAAGGACCCATTGGTCCGCGTACCGGTCCGACGTTGATGATACGTGGCCGGTTCAGAGAGCCGCCCCCCTTTATGGACCAGAATCATTCGCGGAATGGAGGCGGAAACCCCTCTGCGGGCGAGAATCAGGATGGGCGCTAGGCCGATCCACCGTCATGAACCGCCCCAGCCGCGAAGTGCATCGACCAGCCCACGCCGTGTGCACTGTCATTCGCAGAAAAGAGGTGAAGCCCTGCGTAGCCGAGAAGCACCGACTTGGTTCGCAGATGAGGTGCATTCAATGCACCCACGAGTTGTGGATTGACCAAGTCATCCGTAAAATAGTTTTTCAGTCATGGGCCTCTATAAAAGGTTCCACATGATCACAGATACATCTCTTTCCCCCTTTATAAAAGGACATTGAGGGGGAGAAGAAATGGATCAATCAAATTCAGGTGGAAGGATTTCGAAGGTAGGGGCTTAGGATTTCGCAAACAAAAAATTTCCAATTTGTGAACCAAAATAGGTATGAAACATGAAATGAATTAATAAGGAACCGAAAACGCATAACAATATGGCGAACCACGAAATTAAAATAAAAAGAAAAAGAAGACCGCGAGCCATGGACCCTCCGCGGATGTACTCCCCACGGACCTGAGAGTCTATGGACCTTTTTCGATCTGAAACACAGCGTAGCACCCTCCTATACAGGCGAAGCCCTGACTGATGAACCCCCAACTGGCGTCACCCTTGGTCACCGCTAATCGCGTGGACTCGAACGTGTACCAACCCAGTATGAATTCCGAACCCAAAGCCGCGTACCGCCCTGGTACGCAGGATGCCTACAGTCCACGTACCACCTTGGTATGCAGATGACCTCTTTAACGGCGTAGCACCCCCTACGCGAAGTGCACCATTCCTCATACACCCATGTGGCCCGCTAACTCCTTTGGTGTTCCCATTCCCCATGTTAGATAAAATCCTTCCATTCCGGCTTGAGCTTTCGCAAGACCCTCATTGTCCTATTCATTGGCCTCGAACCAAGGCCTTTACTGAAGCCACTAGATCTATATGATGTAACATTCAGGCGTATCAGTGCACCAATTTGAGTTCACATACCCACGATATGCAAGGATGAATGGGGTGCCCTGACCCTTGAGTAGATTCTCGATGAATTCCTTGGTCCACATACCCATGGTAGTGCAGGGCCTGAGCCCGGGAGCCCCCTTTCTACCTCAACACTTGCCAGGATTGAGGGACCCCACGCGTGTTCCCTTTTGATGAGCACCAGCGAGGAGAACTTCTCCCCTCTCCTGGGAGTGACTGGTCATCCATCAGGAGGGAGCACCCATGCACCTCTGTGCTTCCCCGGAGCCAAATCCAAGGAAGGCCATGGTGGAAAGAGTGATTCTCCTTCTCTCTTATGTGCCAGATCCCCTCCTACTGGGCTTTATCACCAAGGGCATCCATCTCGGAGTAAGCCCTGACTTTCTAGGCTGCCTCACGCGTAAGTCCCACTGCACTTCCCACGGACGCACCTTTCACGACGTGATTGTCTGGTTCTTGTTGCCTCTTGTTTCTCACCCCCAGCATGAATCACGTGGGATTAGAGTAAGAATCGACCATGACATCTTTTCCTGGGCCACCCAGAGTGTAAGCCCAAATTCCCCAACCTTCCGAACTATGGGGACTTTGATCCATGTCAAGGCATGGTACAAAGGAAGTCTCCACGAGGTTCAAGCCCACTTACCATCGGACCCCTGGGTCAACATTCACGGCGGTTCTCTGAAAACCATCTGAACTATATGGAATTTGATTCTCTGCCACGAGGATACGTAGGAAGCCTCCACGGGGTTCAAGACCAACATCCCTTGGAACCCAGGTCTGCATTTGCGTTAGTTCACCAACGCCCCAAAACGAACTACATGGGTTTTGATCCCTATAACCTAAATAGGGTATGTAGGATTCCTCCTTGAGGCTCAATCCTAATAACAGGAGACATTCACGTGTTAGCCCTAATATTCCAAGAACTACGTGGACTTAAATTCCTAACCAACCAGGATACATATGAAGCCTCCCCGAGGTGCGAGCCCGATAATTAAGTCTGATAGACATCTATCCCTATCAGACCATGTCCTTATACTCTAACAAGGCAATCTTCGGGCCCAGGAAATCATTTCCCTTGGGTATTCCGGGCCGTCTCAGTGTAAGTCCCGCACTGGCTTTGACTGGGCATCTCTCGCCCGGGGGTGGGTGCCACATGATGTTAAAATGTACGGTTGAGTCCTTGTCACATGACCCTAAAAGGTGACGTGTCCCACTAAGAGGCACCAAACTACGTGGATTCTGATTCCTCTTGCGATGATACTTAGGAAGCCCGCATCACAGCTTTGATCCAAACACCCAAGTCATTATGTATCCCCCTGGATGACAATAAACACCAGAGCGCCCAGTTAGAAGGCTTTAAACTAGCGTCATCCCAATGAGTCCAAACTCGTTGGAGTCATTAATCCAATGAGGTATGGTAAACCTCGGGCCTAAATGATTCCAAATCCCTATGTTCAGCTGACCATTGCCAACCAGGAGTAATCCGTGGATACTATGCTTGGGTATGAACCAAAGATTCGTGACCATATGAACATGTATTAAATCTATAACATAGTCCTAGAATAGGCAATAATCCCCCCCCCAAAGTGTGCGATGAGCCCGACTTCCAAACCTCTCGAACAATATGAGTTCTTAAGCGTCGATGGCCAAATCACCCGACGAATGCTTGCCTTTGGAAAGCAAGTCCACGTATCATCAGATACAAAACCGTTGGGCATTTCAAACCGATTCGAAACAAAAAATAGTGAACCCGACTTGAATCTTTAACCAATCATGAAATATTTAACCGAATCCCACTCTGTTCCCCCTTATACACACAAGGAGGGCCAAGAAAGGTCATTAATTACGCATGGGATCATGAGATACTGCATTGACAGGCTTGCTATTTGTATTTGTTAAAATATTTTACAGGTACAACTTAGAACTCCCTTCGACCCAATTGCATCATTGAGGAACTCACATGTGCGTACTTAGAACAACACAATGACCGAACATCCTCACCAACAAAGGACCCTATCACATACCCAGCATCTTCAACAGTAGGTCTCAGATGTGTTGATCCGAGAGTGCCACTTGAACGGTACTCTCCCAATGGTGGAGGCGGTCATGCCCACCATCCAATCTTCCAAGACCCGCCTATAGAGACCCGACGCTTATCGTACATGGACATTAAATTACTTTTGCGGAATACTTAGTACATAACAAAAACACACACACAAGGATCGTAATAGTTTAGTGTCTTTGGAAACTCGGAACGTAATCTTCTAATTGTGGTGAAAGATCTTCAATATCTCCCATAAAGATCTTCCTTTTTTTACCTAAAACCTTTCTTTATATCCTGGGGAAAAGAAAACATAAAAGGGTGAGCTCAAATGCTCAGCAAGGCAAATAAAGGAACTAAAAATCATATCATATCTTTTTGAAAATCATAACCTGCAAAAGAGATCATAATATCTTAACATGGAATAAATCATAGAAGTGAGAATGAGATCCCCATAATCATAACATAAAACATGAAACTTTGTGGCATGCACACATAATCATGGAAAATCATTTCTTGTTAGTCATGACCCATTGCCAAGACAATCTTAGTGGACAAAGTCCCTTTCTGAATCGAGTAACCCTCGTTTCAGTCCTGTTTCACTGAACCGGTATAACCTACCGTTCTAGCCCTGTCTATCTCATGAGATATAAAATCTTTACCCAATGAATTGGAGGGAGATATAGGTCCCACCCATCTCATAATGATACCATTCTCATGTGTGCCACAAAATCATAAATCATACATCATCGCATAACCCATGTAATAAAATGGGATTCTTAAACATCATGCCATCATAATCCATAAACAATTGATATCATTTCATCATAAGAAAATTAAAACTATTTGAATCATAGAGAAATTTTACTCAAAACATACATATCAAATAATGTCATCTTAGATGGAAAATAGTTTTGAAAAAAAAACACTTGAAATGAATTCTTGAGGAAAATATCCTTTCTTCTTTAAAAAAATATTTTTCTTTTCTTAAAATGTCATACAACATTAAACTAAAAGAAGTTGATTAAAAATAAACTTGAAAACTTGTAAAGTAAGCTTCTTGGAAATAATGTTTTAAAAATACATTCATTCTGTATAAGTTAAAAAAACATTCTTCTCATACTTTTGTCGGATAAGTCAAAAAGTACCTCGTACGAAAAATGACAAAAGATTCTTTCCATATCTTCTACTAAAAACTCACCGAGGGGTAAAAATGGATTTAAAATATTTTAGAAGGATATAAATATTATATATTGAGGAGAAATGGATTTGGATGATAAAATACACCCCAGTAAATTCCAAAGTATAAACAATCTCGGATAAAAATGAGATTGTGATATTTCCCTTACCTTAGGTCCGATTTGCTTCGTAAGTGTCCGAACCTCCTGTATAATGATTTAAATCATGTTATTGACTTATTCCAGAATCATATTCATTGTTATTATATCATATATGGTCCACTTATGACTTTATATTACCCGTTCTTTTGTAAATTCATGTTAAAGTAGCGTTTTGGGTAAAATCGTCTCATTTGTCGTTTGTGTTTTTAACTTGTAATTATTCATGTGATTACTTAGATCATGATTAATTAATTACAGAATATAAAACATGATATATATATATATATATTCAGAATATACATATATAATAAATCAGTAAATGGAAAGAAATACACCGTTCATGGAGATGGTAGTCTGTACGTACGCATGAACGCTGTTTTCGTTTCCTTATTGAATTGAATGGAATTAAGTGGATGACATACATATAATTATAAATAATTCCAGTATCATTATTAGGTCATATATTTCATTAGTACTTATTATATATACTTTATAATCATTCATGAATGGTTAATCATTGTGAATGAATCTCATCGCGTCATGGAGACGGTAGTCCGTACGTACGCACGAGCGATGATATCATTCCCATGGTCGTGAAATTGCGTTGAAGTGTATTTATACTATTTCAGTATCAATATCACTTTATAATAATCTTATATTGTTACTCATTAAACCATTATACCCATACAATTAAGGTGGTGGCGAAAAATAGATTACACCACGGCGTGGAGACGGTATTCCGTACGTACGCACGCGCGGTGATTTCCTTTTTCCGCAGGATGGATAGAAAGTTAATTAGAGTTGTTTCATATTTATAATAACATATCAGTATGTAATTAATACTGAAGTTATTACTTTATCATGAAACAACTAAAGAAGAAGAAGTTGAAGAAGAAAGAAATTGAAAAGATCGGTAATGGTTATTACCTCTTCTTTGAAACGCCTCTTTGAATCCTTCACTTAGGGAACTAAGATTGGTCTTTGAAGAAGAACAGGACCTCTAGGATTATTCTAGGGAAGTGGAGAGGAAAAAATGGCAGGGGTTGGCCGAGCATGAGTGCTCAAATTGGTGTGAGGAGGAGGGGGAGGAGGTGCCCTTTTATAAGGGAGGAGAGGGGCACCTTAGGAATATCTCAAAATATTATTTTATATTAAAGTCAAAATCGGTTTATAATGGTTAAAAAGGATCTTATTTCGAAGCTAAAGTGGAGATGGGTCGAAATCCTATCATCCAATAGGTTTTAGACAAGTTTAGGGTATTATTTTAACCTTATCAATTAGATTTAACTCTAAGTTAAATAATTTAACTTTTACCGTGTCTTTTTGTTTTCTTTCACTATATGGTTAATACACTTACTATAACATGCCAAAAGAACCCCAAATTGTTTATTATTAATATATATATCCTTATCTAAGTCATATGGACGAGCCTTAGATTTTTAGGAATAAAATAACAATTAGTAATATAATATTTGATTTAAAAACTATTTTGTGTCAATTTTGACACTATTTTATATATGATTTTTTTGAAAGTCATAACAGAATCATATGTTCGAAAAAAGTTGATTAAATCAACACTAATATATCATAGTAACCTATAATATTAGTGTAATTCATAAAAAGTCTCAAATTACATTCATTTGAGCATTTATAACATCAATTATGTTAATATTTCTTTAAAAGGGTAATTACTGCATTATCATTGTGTCACAAATAAATTAACTTATTTAATGTCTAAAAATTATAAATAAAATACTATTATGTAGGAAATCTTTTTATCTTTCTAATGAATATTTATAGTCTAATTTATCTTATGTATAACCCAATATTAAAAATTATTTACTTATTAAACTTTGATTTTAACTATTTTAACCCTTCTTTAAATAAATTAATAATAAATGTCCTAATCTAATCCCAGTGGGCCTAAATGATAATATTTTACACTTAAGGTTGTTTTCGGTCGAGATACACTTGTCCAATAGAATTAGGACATGTGTTAGGATAATATTAATATCATTCTTAACCTTAATTACCCTATTTACTTTTAACCGTGGTAAATAAAACTAAAAAGTTACTATTCACCAAAAATTATTTTCATCTCATTGAACCACATTTTACTTACTGACATCAACCGTGTCTCTCGGATTTTTGAAATTTCATTCACAGAAGCGGTAAAATTAAGTTTTATGAAAAATTCAGTTTTTTAACTACCACTTAGTAGTTTCACTATTCATCAAAAATTGATGTTTTTCAGAACAATGCAAAAATTTCATCCTATGCTATATTTCATATTCCAAATTCAAAAATGATGTCTATTTTACCAAATTCATAACATAGAAGTTTCATTAATTAATTTTATAATTAAATCCCGCTGTTAAAACAAATAGCGTGTTTTTAAGAAACAATATCTATCAAAAGATTGACACTTGATTATGTCTGGTTTAAATGTGAAATTACAACCAATGACCAACATTGTATTAAATTGTAAAAATATATTCTAAATATACTTTAAAACCACTCAAATTAATAATTTATCACTATTAATTATTTCGATTAAAAAAGTTGTTTTTAATTATAATTTAGTAATTTTCACTATTCATTAGAATATGAAAGTTATTCGAAAAGTACCAAAATTTCACCTTAGGCTAAATTCGATACTCCGAATCCAAAAATGAAGTCCATTTTGAGAGCTAAATTTTCTAAAATTTAAAAATTGGTTATTACTATTCATAATGGCTTGTTTTAATAATATTTTAATAGTATATCGTTGTTTCGTGAAACTCAGTATTGCGTACTACACATGCTATCGAGGAAGGTTGTGATTGCGTGTAATGCAAGGAAAGTCAAGGATGCGTGTTGTGCAAGCTCCTTTTGGTGTAGCGTACAACACAAGACATTAATAAAATTAAAAAAAAATATTTTTCATAAAATCTCAGGCTGTTACATTATACCCCCCTTAAAACGAATTTCGCCCTCAAAATTCGTCGGGGTTATAAATGGTTTACTATTCGAAATTTTATTTAATAGAAACCCACATCGTAAAAAGGAATATCAAAACAAATCATTAAAAACAAAAGTATGAAACGTAACGGTTACCCAAATAAACCAATCACTGGGTTTCCACATAGGTGAAAATATGGATATGGAAGAGAAATCTAACCATCATGTTCTGATGGAGAGTGGTAGAGAACATGGCTATGGAAAAGCCAGTAATCACAAATCCATAGATTTGTGATGATATAAGGTACAATCTGATTCATCAGGTATAAGATCACTAGGACAACATTTTTTGGTTTTCAAGATCGTTTCCCTAAAGTTAAAGAATTTGAATTAGAATAAATACTTTCTTTATTTTGCTACAATCTCACTGTTGTTCATGCCTTGAACAATTTCCACTCCATCTCTTAAATAAATGAAGTTGAATTTGTTATTCGTGAAGTGTTAGCAGATCATGTGATAGAATGACGGGTCATTCCATCTGTCTCAAACAAAAGGTTAGAAAAAATTATATACATAAGTCGATCTATAGTGAGATTAATCACATATGGTTCCTAAAATGGACTTATACTTCATATATCATACTGCTTAATATAATTAAACTAGTTTCTACTAAACAGGGACTTCCTGTAGGCCAGTGGTAGGCGATAAAGGCCAGTCGCACTTCGGTTGTGGGTTCGATTCCCACAGCCTTGTCCGAAGCGATGGGTCGTCACCCGTCCTGCAGGTTGTCCTTTTTCTAAAACTACATTACTATAACATCCCATCAATAATATCGAAAAAAAACTTCTATCCTTAAACAATACTCACTTATGTTCAACATAATTAATTTCAATCTTTAGGCTTATCCATAATACTGCAGTCCACTCTCATAACACAGTGAAAACGATTACCAGAGATTTAATACCATCGTTGATCACATATATCATAAGATATGTTTTGTTGGTCACATTCCAAACATTCAAAGTCCTTAATCATGTATTCTTTTGAATACCCATTGAACCTTAGTGAAAACATGAATGCAGTTAAAAGTTAACACTTTCCACATACCAAAATCCTCAAAATTCTATATTCTCAAACCATGATATCACTTAGTCCTTATATCAATCATGAGCTCATGAATACTATTAAACATTTCATTTTCTCGTTTTCCCTTCATTATGCGCATATCATCTTATTTCCAAAATATATCAATGACTTTGAATACCACATCAATAAATATTGCAATACTCAATGATACAACATTATTTCGAAATCCCATTACATAAACACTTAATAATTCCACCACATCGTTGTCCTATTCAACATTTCCAATAGTGATCGCATGTGACTTCCCTTTGTCCTTTGCCTTCAGTGGTTTCTCATGTTGATCATCACTAACCCTTGGATTAGGGCATTTATTAGCATAATGCCCCATTTCCTTGCACTTGAAGCATTGAAGTGTTGGTGGTGTGTTCTCTACAGTGTTTTCTTTATTCACATCATTAGAAACCCTTTTTCCATTACTTCGACACTCAGCTGCTCGATGACCTTCTTTTCCACACTTAAAACATTTTCTAGTCCCTTTAAGACAATCTCCACCATGCTTCTTTCCACACTTTGTGCATAAGGAAACATTCATCTTCTTTTCACCATTATTCTGAGATTTCTCCTTGAACTCCATCTTTCGTTTCTTGTCAAAACCATGAGATGGATATGTAACACCAACTTCCATTTCTACCTTGATAGCACAACGCACAATTTCTTCATAGCTACTGAAGTCTCTTATAGCTAATGCCCTTCGAAGACTTGGTTTTAAGCCACTGAAAAATCGATCAACTTTACTTTCAGGTTGGATGATAATGCCAGATGCATACCTTGCAAGTCTTGTAAAATTCGCTTCGTATATACCAACAGATTCATCATCCTTTTGCTTTAGTTCAATAAACTCCTTCTCCATCTTTGTTCGAAGAATACGAGGGAAGTACTTATTGAAAAATAAGTTCTTGAACTCGTCCCATTCCATGGACTCAATTTCACCTCTTTGCCTTGTATTCTTGATAAGATTCCACCATTGATCAGCTTCACCTTCCAAACGATATACTGCTAAGATGACTTTATCATGTTCAGAACATTGAAGAACTGAAAATATCTTTTCAGTGGTACTGATCCATTGTTCAGCAACAAGTGGATCAGAAGACCCACTGAAAGAAGGTGGACGTTGCCTCATGAAGGACTCAATAGAATATTGTTCCCTTCTCTGCTCATTAGGAAGTCCAGAATGATTCATAGCTTGTGTAAGTATAGAAATAATATTTTGCACTCCATCTCCCATAACATTTGTTTGTTCAGGAGGACAATCATTGCATTGATCAATACGGTTCCTTCGGGTTCCAGCCATCGTCTAAAACCCAAAAAGAATAGTGTGAGAGGCAAAAATCATGCTAGGGAAAATAACATATTAAAGGGGGATTACCTTCAATATCTAACATCTAAGGTTTAATTCTATGATCGTTAGCATAATTCTAGTACTATAACTTATACGTATACTTAACCTTAGGGACATCCCTAGACATACCTTAGAAATATTTCTAGGGATCTCACTAACGTTTTCGCATCCTAGTTTACAAAGGTTGACTAAACCTTTCCTCTGATACCAACTGTAGAGACCCGAAGCTTATCGTACATGGACATTACATTACTTTTGCGGAATACTTAGTACATAACAAAAACACACACACAAGGATCATAATAGTTTAGTGTCTTTGGAAACTCGAAACGTAATCTTCTAATCGTGGTGAAAGATCTTCAATATCTCCCATAAAGATCTTCCTTTTTTTTACCTAAAACCTTTCTTTATATCCTGGGGAAAAGAAAACATAAAAGGGTGAGCTCAAATGCTCAGCAAGGCAAATAAAGGAACTAAAAATCATATCATATCTTTTTGAAAATCATAACCTGCAAAAGAGATCATAATATCTTTACATGGAATAAATCATAGAAGTGAGAATGAGATCCCCATAATCATAACATAAAACTTGAAACTTTGTGGCATGCACACATAATCATGGAAAATCATTTCTTGTTAGTCATGACCCATTGCCAAGACTATCTTAGTGGACAAAGTCCCTTTCTGAATCGAGTAACCCTCGTTTCAGTCCTGTTTCACTGAACCGGTATAACCTACCGTTCCAGCCCTGTCTATCTCATGAGATATAAAATCTTTACCCAATTCATTGGATGGAGATATAGGTCCCACCCATCTCATAATGATACCATTCTCATGTGTGCCACAAAATCATAAATCATACATCATCGCATAACCCATGTAATAAAATGGGATTCGTAAACATCATGCCATCATAATCCATAAACAATTGATATCATTTCATCATAAGAAAATTAAAACCATTTGAATCATAGAGAAATTATACTCGAAACATACATATCAAATAATGCCATCTTAGATGGAAAATAGTTTTGAAAAAAAAACACTTGAAATGAATTCTTGAGGAAAATATCCTTTCTTCTTTAAAAAAACATTTTTCTTTTCTTAAAATGTCATACAACTTTAAACTAAAAGATGTTGATTAAAAATAAACTTGAAAACTTGAAAGTAAGCTTCTTGGAAATAATGTTTTAAAAATCCATTCATGCCTTATAAGTTAAAAAAAACATTCTTCTCATACTTTTGTCGGAAAAGTCAAAAAGTACCTCGTACGAAAAATGACAAAAGATTCCTTTCATATCTTCTACTAAAAACACACCAAAGGGTAAAAATGGATTTAAACTATTTTAGAAGGATATAAATATTATATATTGAGGAAAAATGGATGTGGATGATAAAATACACCCCAGTAAATTCCAAAGTATAAACAATCTCGGATAAAAATGAGATTGTGATATTTCCCTTACCTTAAGTCTGATTTGCTTCGTAAGTGTCCGAACCTCCTGTATAATGATTTAAATCATGTTATTGACTTATTCCAGAATCATATTCATTGTTATTATATCATATATGGTCCACTTATGACTTTATATTACCCGTTCTTTTGTAAATTCATGTTAAAGTAGCGTTTTGGGTAAAATCGTCTCATTTGTCGTTTGTGTTTTTAACTTGTAATTATTCATGTGATTACTTAGATCATGATTACTTAATTCCAGAATATAAAACATGATATATATATATATATTCAGAATATAAATATATAATAAATCAGTAAATGGAAAGAAATACACCGTTCATGGAGACGGTAGTCCGTACGTACGCATGAACGCTGTTTTCGTTTCCTTATTGAATTGAATGGAATTAAGTAGATGACATACATATAATTATAAATAATTCCAGTATCATTATTAGGTCATATATTTCATTATTACTTATTATATATACTTTATAATCATTCATGAATGGTTAATCATTGAGAATGAATCTCATCGCGTCGCGGAGACGGTAGTCCGTACGTACGCACGAGTGATGATATCGTTCCCATGGTCGTGGAATTGTGTTGAAGTGTATTTATACTATTTCAGTATCAAAATAATTTTATAATAATCATATATAGTTAGTCATTAAACCATTATACCCATCCAATTAAGGTGGTGGAGGAAAATGGATTACACCACGGCGTGGAGACGGTATTCCGTACGTACGCACGCGCGGTGATTTCCTTTTTCCGCAGGACGGATAGAAGGTTAATTAGAGTTGTTTCATATTTATAATTACATATCATTATGTAAGTAATACTGATGTTATTACTTTATCATGAAACAACTAAAGAAGAATAAGTTGAAGAAAAAAGAAATTGAAAAGATCGGTAATGGTTATTACCTCTTCTTTGAAACGCCTCTTTGAATCCTTCACTTAGGGAACTAAGATTGGTCGTTGAAGAAGACCAGGTCCACTAGGATTATTCTAGGGAAGTGGAGATGAGAAAATGGTAGGGGTTGGCCGAGCTTGAGTTCTCAAATTGTTGTGAGGAGGAGGGGGAGGAGGTGCCCTTTTATAAGGGAGGAGAGGGGCACCTTAGGAATATCTCAAAATATTATTTTATATTAAAGTCAAAATCGGTTTATAATGGTTCCAAAGGGTCTTATTTTGAAGCTAAAGTGGGGATGGGTCGAACCCCTATCATCCAATAGGATTTAGACAAGTTTAGGGTATTATTTTAACCTTATAAATTATATTTAACTCTAAGTTAAATAATTTAACTTTTACCGTGTCTTTTTGTTTTCTTTCACTATATGGTTAATACACTTACTATAAAATGCCAAACGAACCCCAAATTGTTTATTATTAATATATATATCCTTACCTAAGTCATTTGGCCTAACCTTAGATTTTTAGGAATAAAATAACAATTAGTAATATAATATTTGATTTAAAAACTATTTTGTGTCAATTTTGAAACTATTTGATATATGATTTTTGTGAAAGTCATAACAGAATTATATGTTCTAAAAAAGTTGATTACATCAACAATAATATATCATAGTAACCTATAAAATTAGTGTAATTCATAAAAAGTCTCAAATTACATTCATTTGATCATTTATAACATCAATTATGTTAATATTTCCTTAAAAGGGTAATTACTGCATAATCATTGTGTCATAAATAAATTACATTATTTAATGTCTAAAAATTATAAATAAAATACCATTATGTAGGAAATCTTTTTAGCTTTCTAATGAATATTTATAGTCGAATTTATCTTATGTATAACCCAATATTAAAAATGATTTACTTATTGAACATTGATTTTAACTATTTTAACCCTTCTTTAAATAAATTAATAATAAATGTCCTAATCTAATCCAAGTGGGCCTAAATGATAATATTTTACACTTAAGGTTGTTTTTGGTCGATATACACTTGTCCAATAGAATTAGGACATGTTTTAGGGTAATATTAATATCATTCTTACCCTTAATTACCCCATTTACTTTTAACCGTGGTAAATAAAACTAAAAAGTTACTATTCACCAAAAATTATTTTCATCTCATTGAACAACATTATACTTACTGACATCAACCGTGTCTCTTGGATTTTTGAAATATCATTCACAGAAGCGGTAAAATTAAGTTTTATGAAAAATTCAGTTTTTTAACTACCACTTAGTAGTTTCACTATTCATCAAAAATTGATGTTTTTCAGAACAATGCCAAAATTTCATCCTATGCTATATTTCATATTCCGAATTCAAAAATGAAGTCTATTTTACCAAATTCATAACATAGAAGTTTCATTAATTAATTTTATAATTAAATCCCGCTGTTAAAACAAATAGCGTGTTTTTAAGAAACAATATCTATCAAAAGATTGACACTTGATTATGTCTAGTTTAAATGTAAAATTACAACCAATGACCAACATTGTATTAAATTGTAAAAATATATTCTAAATATACTTTAAAACCACTCAAATTAATAATTTATCACTATTAATTATTTCGATTAAAAAAGTAGTTTTTAATTATAATTTAGTAATTTTCACTATTCATCAGAATATGAAAGTTATCCGAAAAGTACCAAAATTTCACCTTAGGCTAAATTCGATACTCCGAATCCAAAAATGAAGTCCATTTTGACAGCTAAATTTTCTAAAATTTAAAAAGTGGTTATTACTATTCATAATGGCTAGTTTTAATAATATTTTAATAGCATATCGTTGTTTCGTGAAACTCAGTATTGCGTACTACACATGCTATCGAGGAAGGTTGTGATTGCGTGTAATGCAAGGCAAGTCAAGGATGCGTGTTGTGCAAGCTCCTTTTGGTGTAGCGTACAACACAAGACATTAATAAAATTAAAAAGAATATTTTTCATAAAATCTCGGGCTGTTACACCGTCGGTCATCTGCCCAGCAGCGACTGCGAAAGCAGGCCCAGACATATCTTATTGCCGTCTCAAACCGTTTCAAGAGTCTATACCCGGAACGAGAAAACGCGTACCTAACTTACCTTAGGGAGGAAGATGAGGTCGACACTGAGTAATTCATCCCTACAAAATGGGGGTTTCACTCTAAGGCCCCTACCGGAAGATGTTGTCACGGTTACACTGCAACTCAATGTCCTCACGATAAGGAGGATGTATCCCCGAGGATCCAAGCCCATGTTCTCTGAGCTCCGACCCCTCGGACCGCCTGAAGAGGGCGGAAAACATACAACTAGGGACCAGTCATCACCCTTGTCCCTGAGGAGGAGCTCCTCTGCCCAGTCACGGAGACGTATTGCAAGCAGGCACATACACCTATCCACTCCTCCAAATCCCTCCATCCAGACAGAGAGGCATCATACGAGCAGGTGCACATCCCCGTCGAGCTCCATCAAGCCCGTCACTCACACATGACGACCCCTACCTAGAATGCACTTCTCCCTACCTCGTGTCGTGAATCCCACCAACTAGATGTGGTGGAAACCCAATGCCTGTAGGACCAACTCCTCGTAGATTCTCATGACACCTACCATCCTAATATGGTGGTGATAAACAAATCCCGCCATCCAGATATGGCAGCAATTAATAGGCAGACACATCTCCCTGCCAACAAAGGCCACCGACTCGATATGGTGGGAAACCAAACTATACAGGGCCATCTCCCTACGGATGCAAGTAAAGTCTCCCATCCCAATGTGGTGGCAGACAGAGAGATAAACCGGAATATCCCGGCATAGGGGCGGACCCATTCACCTGCCCCGACACGGGAGAATTGTCAGTACCCACTGACCACCGGAGGACTAGAGCAGGATATTCGTAATCCAATACCAGAATGGGCCTTCATACCCGTTCCATCCAAATATGCCTCTCTGCATATCCTCGAAATGATGGCAGAGTAGGTATCGATCTCAGATCATATCTTGCAGACTTTCCAGAATGTAATTGAATCAGCGGAAATAGAAAGGACTCGGGCCTGTGAGCCCATCTCCTCAATTGGGGTGACTCATCTAAGAGGAAATATAGCCACCTTGGAGAAGATCTACATCCCTGCTTCCACCCAGGAGGGTCATCGGCCATATTCTACGATACAAGGGAAACCAGATCGAGCAGCTTCACTCGTTCCAACTAGGGGACACATGTCCATCACTGTGGATGCTCCAGAGTAGGAATATATACCTGCTAAAAGTACATATGTTCATCAACATATCGTGGTATAATCACATGACCCAATTAGAAAGCTACCAAAAGGTGAAGGCCTTTAACAATAGCAGATGGTTCCCACTGCCCGCAAGAAAGTACCCCGAACGCGCCAAAGGCAGCCATAAAATAAAGAGCGGGTTCATGACTCCACTATGCGGAATGTTGGGGTTCCCAATGCCTCTAAGAACATATCAAAGGCTCGGAACCATGCCCAACCATTACCATGTTATGGGAGTGGCAATAGCAGTTGTGAAGGTCCTCCCCACAATGTCGCTACTAGCAGCTCTAAAGGTCCTTCCTAGAGAACCAACAGGGACCTCCTTCCAAGGGCATATAATGATCGATTACGAGAGCTTCTCTTTTGCTGTGATTCAAGAAATCCCTCCACATGACCAGAATAACGAGAAACAAGATGGCCCCCTCTTACTGTGGTCCATCCTAAAGGTCCTCCCCAGGTTATACACAGCAAACACTCTCCGTGCAGTGGGACTACAGATTATTGTAGTAGTCCTTGCTATCGTAGTTGCAACTGCAGAGGCCCTCCCGTAGTGACGTCTCATCATGACAATAAGGACCTCACCTTATCGTGGCCTACCCTGAAGGTCCACCCCAGGGGATATGTTGCAATGACACTCTGCGCAGCCAGGCATCAGATCATGGTTGTAGTGCTCTCCACTCTGATAACGGAGGTCCTCCCCGTAGAGAGGTCAACAAACGAGAAGTCCCTCCCCTCGTTGCAATACATTCTGAAGGCCCTCCCCAGGGTGTACCCCATAGATATTCTCCCTGTGGTAGCTATGAGGGTAGTCCTCTCCATTGCGGTAGATGTGATGTTAGTCAACGCCACCATGATCTCCATTGCAAAGGTCATCCCCGCAATGACCCGAAGAAACAAGAAGGTCCTCCCCTTATCGCATTGTGTCTTGAAGTTCCTCCCTAGTATACACATCAAACATCAAAAAATGATGCTCATCCTCACCATGATGGCAGTATTTGCTGAGGCCCTCTGCATAACAACTCTACACAGCCAGACGGTCCTCCCCTCACTACGATACACCTTGGAGGTCCTTCCCAGGGTATGCACTGCAAACGTCCTCTATGCGGTGAGGCGTCAAGTAGTAATGGTAGCCCTCTCCATTACAACACATATATAGGAGTCCCTCCCTGACTATACTCCGATCAATGAGAAGGCCCTCCCCTCGATTCCGTACATTCTGAAGGCCCTCCCCATGGTGAAACCCGCAGATAATCTCCATACGGCAGCTGTAATGGTATTCCTCTCCATTGTGGCTGCCATTGCGAAGGTCCTCACCACAGTGACATATCATATCGATAGGAAGGTCCTCCCTCTACCAAATCGAGCACAAAAAATCCCTCATATGCTGAGGCACTCAAAAGTACTAGATCGAGTATGTCATATTCCGAGCTAGTTGCCAATGACACCCTTCTTCGATCAGGAGATAGTCTGGGGCCACATTCATCTTCTGAACCACCTCAGAATCGCCCACATGATGATTCAATACCTACCGGCCCCACTGTCTCTAACCACACTATCGGTAAGCATCTCAGTTGGGCTGACCAGGTAGAGGAATCACTAGAATAGGAGTAAGCCGACATGATGCACCTAAGGAAACAACTGGCCAGAGATGGCGTACGGGTTCTGTTTTGGCCCACGACCACCTCCCAATTCTACATACCCAGAAAGTTGCCAGAAGAATGTGTGCATGACATTCGCTCCAATATATGGACAACCCTCCGCCGGCTGAAATCAAGCTTCCTACCCTACGATGGGTATGTAGACCATGTCAAGACAATAAGAGACCTCCTAAGTCACATCTACCTGGATGTTCTTCCTTCGGCACGGAACAGCGACCCGAGAGGCGTAAAGGAAACATTGATATAGCCTACCTCCATGCACAACACCAGCTGCACCGCCTCATTGGCGACAGTCTGATGGGAGTCCATATCAGAGGTTGGGGGGAACATAGAGCTCTAAATTTCACTCTGCTCCTTTCCCAGAAGAACCCATTTGGAATAATGTCTTTCAATGCCATCACATCAAGGCAACAATCGAGTGGGGTGCCTATTCAGGAAAGGGGACACACCCAACAGAGACAAGCCTTGAATATGTCCCAGAAGCACCAGGCCCGACGGGAACAAGGCATTCAAGTGCTATTGAATCTGGCCACCGAAATCATTCAACAATCCTCTCACCTATGAGAGGCCAATCAACGGCCATTTCCTGCCTCCCCAGATGGGATTGATTCGCAGGTGAACTCGGAATCAAATACATTTCACCCCCAAATGGGGGAATTCAAGATCAGGCAGTTAACGATAGCAGCAGCCACTGCCGCAATCCAGGGTCAACCCCAGCCTGTAGGGATGGGGGAATTTTCAACAAAAAATGCCCCTGGAAGAGAAATAAAAATGGGAAGAGACTCAACTTAGAAGGGATGGAGCCAACCCCAGCCCTCAGAGATGGGGGCATTTTTACCACCTCAACAACAACCTCCCCCATGAGAATTTTTTTTTCTCGCCTATGGAGGACATACATGAGAGGAGGTTCCTGCCCTATCCCATCCTTTGAATCATCATCCCCTTCAAGAGGGAGGTGGGCTGTAAGAACGCATCAAAGAACTCTCTGTGTCACCCTTCATGAAGGAGTCCAAAAGAAATCCTAGGACAAGAAATGGAGGACAGGTAAAAGGCGCGGGAAATCCTCTTCCTATTTGGAAGATGACATATCTTCCACCCCGTGATATTCATCCATCAACTCTGTAGAGGTTAATCCCATAGGTGACACCAGATATGATGCAAATCTGGATGGATCAGGAGAGGATGGTTCCTGTCAAGCTGTGAATCACAACGAACGACCAGGTGTGCACACCCGAAACTAGAGGGCCGCCCTAAATATGGTCGCCCCTCTAGTTAACACTCCTCTTCTTACCATGTGAGCTTCCAACAAGGATAAGAACAAAGGACTGGTTACCCTTAACCCTTCCCCTTATCTTGATAAAAACGAGCCACTTACGCTCAAAGAGAGATTCGCTCGGCAGGAAGAGGAAATGAAATAATTGAGGTGACTTAATGACAAGCTACTCCAAAGGAACCATCTTATTGAAAGCGCTTCCCAAGAAGTGACACACCTTGCACTCCCAGTAAGTGCACCTCAAAGACCAAGTTTTTCCCCATCAAACGAAGTGCGGTCAGGGCTCCCGCCCAATGAGGTGCCCATCCCATCCAACTACGTGAATATGGATCCAGATGAATACCAAGACTTCCCACCACTCCGGAAAAAACCGGAGTGAGTGCGTCTGAACCCTCCGAAGGTGCACAAATGGAATATGCACCCTTGGTGCCGACCGAGCCAGATCCTCAAGTAATGACTCAGGCTACACCTGCCCAAGACCAGGCCCAACAGGATGTAATCCAGGGTCTTTCCAACAGCATCGATGCACTGACAGCTCGATTAGAATAAATGGAAGGTCAATGTACTCTGATACAGCCAGAGCGGAATCCCTACCCAGGTTGGGTGAGCAACATGCCACCCCCACCCAATTTTGGGAGCCCTGTAATCCCCATTTTCAACGGATCGGGCAATCTGGAACTACATTTGATCATATTGAGACCCTATGATGGGAACTCCGGAACAACAAGAAGTAGTGAAACTCAGATACTTCATGCGGACCTTGCAAGGATCTGCCTTCATCTGGTATACGAATCTTGTAGATCTGTAACGACCCGAAATTTTGAAAAAATCTTTTTCTTAATTTTGTGTGTTATTTTATTTTTTTTATATACTCAACAAAACTGTTTCATTTGATAACATGAGTATAATTAAAATGAGACTTCTGTGTTTCGACTGTTATATGACCATTGGTCAATATGACCATTGGAAACTAAATGTTGAGATTTGTCTAAATACAAGTGATCTTGGTTAATTAATATAGAAAAGAGATTTGATGGCCTCATCCAGTAGTCTCGGGCCAATCGAATCCCATCTAACAGAACTTGGGAAGGAGGTAGCACCACTGGGCTTTTCTCTAGACCAAACCCAAGCCAAACTTCATCATGCGAATCTATAACGAAATCACCTTCAGGAGAAGTTCAAACTGATAGAAATTACTACTCGTGCGATATTGGTCGAGCCTCCCTCAGATTCTCTCACCTTAGCACACCTAACACTTAGGTCCTATGATGGTGTGATAATGGGATATGTAAGGAGACCGTAACAGCCTTGTGTAATTCTTTGTTTTAAATAAAAATTTTGATTACTTATTATGATGAAGTTTATGAATTTTCAAATGTCTGGATAAATATAGTATGCACATGTTTGGTGAATTTTAGAGAAATGATATTTTAAAAATGTTTATGTAAACCTTAAATAATTAAAAATATGTAATGATTTTCAAAAAATGGTCTTCTACAATTATGTTCGGTACGAAATTTAGAGTCTAATAAGATCAACTTAATTTTTGAGGAATGGTAAATTATGAATAGTGATTTTATGCTTAGGATTAGTAATATGATCAAATGGATTAGTAATCTCACTTAAATAAAGCATTAATATAATCTAGCTACCTTGATTAAGTAATGTGATTCAATATAATGGTTAAATAATGGTTTCATAAATATTAGTCAAGTATTAGTTTTTTCGGGTAAATAGTGTTTTTTAATTAAAAATTTAATTAAAAATATTTAGAAAATTATTTTTATAAAATGGGTTTAATTTTTGAACTCAGAGCATCGATATTATGTTGAGGTAATTTTTGGGGATTTTTCTGAAAAAATGAATTTTCGGTGAATAGTGTATTTATTTAAAAATTAAATTAAAAATATTTAGAAAATTATTTTCATAAAATGGAGTTCATTTTTGAAATCAGAGCATTGATATTTGGTTAAGGTGAAATTTTGGGATTTTTCTGAGAAAGTTGAATTTTCGATGAATAGTGAAAATACAGTTTTTAAGTTACGGGTGTTTAATGACATCATTAAATGATGTATTAAGTATGTAATCAAGATTGTCGAATAATGAATATTAAGATAAGGTATGAGGTGTCCCAAGTGGCCAATACCATGGGAAAATACCATGGGAAAGCACATGGTTTTTCCAAAACCACTAAGGAGGTGTCCCTTTTCCATTAATGCCTTGCCCCCTCACTTTCCCTATAAATACCAAGCCATCCTCTCAACCATTCGACTCCCAACTCTCCCCCAACGAAGCTCTGGTATCATTACCTCCCAAGGAGTCCTCCCAAGGTTCCCCAATCCCTCAAGGTCCCAACCTTTGAGTTTTAAGATTTACGTTTTAAGGTAAGGGATCCTACCTCCCTCTTTCTTTTCAAGTAATCTCTTAATGTCATTTATTTTATGCTCCATGCTCTTATGTTGGAGGATGTTCTTTTATATTCATCATACTGTCTTTTTCATGTTCATATGATATGATTCCCCCTCTTGCTCTCATTATTTAATTTTTAGAATGTTAAGTGGAGCCGTTAGGCTGCCGAATTTTTAAGGGATTCGTTCACCTTTCTCATTTTTCAAAGTTCTACTTTCATGTCAAGTATTTCAAGTTATTTTTTATTATGTTTGGGTATGATCTCTATATCTATCATACTGATCTTATATGTTCATATGATGAGAGACCATATTTGATCTCTTCAATTCAGTATTTTGATGTTTTAAGTGGCGCCGTTAGGCTGTCGAATTTTTAAGGGATTCGTTTGCCTTTCTCATTTTTCAAAGTTCTACATTCATGTCAAGTATTTAAAGTTCCTTTTTATTTTGTTGGGGTATGATCTATATATCTATCATTATGATATTTTATGTTCATATTATGAGATACCCTATTTTATCTCATCAATTCATTTTTATTGAAGTTTAAGTGACGCCGTTAGGCTGCTGAATTTTCATAAGAGAAATCTTATTTTTGTCCTCCTTCTATGATTTTCATTTCATATGGTATATCTTTAAAATTTCATTAACATGTTCTTATAAACTTTATATTATTTCCCTATACTGTTTTATGGATCATTTATGAGTGGGTGACCCATGTCACCTCTCTTTTCAATGTTTTCTAAAACCCTGAAGCATAGCCATTATGCTGTAGAATTTCCTTATCAAAATGCCTATCTTTTATCCTCAAATTCATTTTATTAAGTGAATACAAAAATCTATTTCTTCTAAATGGGTAATCACATATATACCAAAATGTTCTATTTTAAATTCTGGGATTTACATACATGAGACCCACCTTCCTTTTCTGTGGGTTTTAAAGTGACAAAAAGATCATGTATTTAAAGCAGTTTTTAAAATGTTATGATTATGAAATGAAACCCATTCCTTTTATGCTATATGGGTTGATTATGAAATGATTGATGATGATATATGTGGATCACATGATAATAAATACATGTCAAGGGTGCGCCCTGATAGCGCTTCAATGCATTGGGTAAAGACTTAATCTCTAGTGATGACTATTTTTAGTGACGCCTTGGTGAATAACCTCGGTAATTTTTAATGAAACATTGGGGATGGACATTGGTGAAACAGAAATTATTTTTAATATCAAATGTTGTAGCCACATCTTCAAGTTATGAAATACATTATTTTTATTATGATATAACTCATTATTTCATTCTAATTCCTTAAAGTTCTTTTCATGACTTTATTGATGTATCTCAAGTTCACATGTTAAATGGTTCCCTTGTTTCCCTTACTGGGCCTTCTGCTCACCCTTTCTTTTGATGTATGTACCCAAGTTATGAGATGCAGTAATGAACCTAGGATGAACATAAGGATAATCCTTTCAAGGGTTTGAGAAGAATTTTTTATGTTTTCATGTTTTAAGTTCCTGGTTTCTAAGACACTAAACCTTAAATATCCTCGGTTTTGTAAAATGTAATGAAAGTTTATATGAAAAAAAGGCGGGATGCTATTGTTGGTATCAAAGGATGGTTTAGTTATTTGTGGAAATTAGGATATGAAAACTTTAGGAATAACCCTATAGATAAGATTAAATAAAGGAAATATTCCTGGTGTTTTGGTGAGTATTGAGTAAGGGGTTGCCAAGAAAATACACCCATGTCTGGATATGAGTAGGTAGAGGTGGATCTGACACAGATGTACATAGGGGTAAAACCCAAAAACACCACTTTGAGCTAGACTCGAACGAGAACTGGTACAGGACAATGGGCCTTGCTACACTCTTGGTTACGACACTCCTGGGGGATATGATTTTCTAAATTCATAAGCTTAGTATGAACCATTATTAAAGGATCAAAGATAAAATAAAATAAAGATTACATAAGAATATATGATCATGGATAACCAAGTTTGAAACCTAGGGGATCACAACTTAGGGTATACTTTTTTTCTATAAGTTATCCTTATTTTCTTTAAGTTCCTTTTCATGATTATTGGCTATGTATTTAAGCCCCTAATTGTACTGTCTTTCCTTAGTTAATGGCGGGAAATGGAAGAACATGTCCCAAAAACCAATGTGATAGGAAATGTGAAGATTGCTGTATTAATATGATAGAGATGATTAGGGGATTAAGAGATGATTATTATTTTGGAAGACGTTCACTATTTTGGGGACCCTATATGATCGAGGTAAATTGATTAATACAGTATTTTCTTTGATGAGTAAAGGTTGACATATATTTTGAAGAATCGATGAATTTAAGGTGAACTTATGGTATTATAGGTTACTTATGGAAAATATTGACCTATCTTGGGGAAAATATTTTTAGGTTAGTTACTTTTGTTATAAGATGTTAGGAGTGGTTGATGTTGTTTGGAGATGAAAGATAAAGTTGATCTTGGAAGACTATGTAATCAAATCCTTCTTGTATTTGGGTTTCAATATTAGTTTGGTGTATTTTGCGGAATTTTTAGGATATTTATTTATGGAATGGTCTATGATGAACTTTGGTTAGTACCGTGGAACTTTGAAGATTTAAAGTAGTTTCCCTTCTTCCAGGGTTATTTCTTTTGGAAGAGTTATTTTATCTTACCCTTTCTGTTTTTTGGATAATGTTTAAAGATATAAGAAATATATAGTTAATCTTTGGTGGATTATGTGATTCTCTATAAGATGATTCTTGTGCTTTGATTAGACCAAGTAGTTTTGAATGCTCATCATTTGGAGAAAAGATTAGTTTTGGTAGAAACTTATTAAAGGATGAAACTCTACTTGAAGGTAGGTATCTTTCCTTATGTTTTTATTCTATGTACTAATTAATTCTTAAAAATTATTAAAAGGAATGTAAAACAAAAATGTTGTTGGTTTAAGTTTCATACTGGGTAATCAAATACCGTTTACACAGATCATAAGTTTGTGATTTTCTTGTGGTTAACTTTCTCATAATAATGTTTTCTATCACTCTCCCCCAGAACATGACCCTTTGTTTTTTCTTCCATATCCATGTTTTCCTACATGGAATCCTAGTATGGGTTAACTTGGGTGACCATTGTACTTCCCTTTCTTTCTTTTAAATTAATAGTGTTACTGACTCTTTTTCCGATGTGGGACTTTCAATAAAATTTCCAATCCCATTTTTTTTAAAATTGTGAGGACGCAATTTCTTAAGGGGGAAGCTTTTAACGACCCAAAATTTTGAATAAATCTTCTTTCCTAATTTTGTGTGTTATTTTATTTTATTTCTATACTCAACAAAACTGTTTCATTTGATAACATGAGTATAATTAAAATCAGACTTTTGGGTTTCGACTATTATATGACCATTGGTCAATATGACCATTAGAAACTAAATGTTTAGATTTTTATAAATACAAGTGATCTTGCTTAATTAATATATAAAGGATATTTGATGGCCTCATCCAGTAGTCTCGGGCCAATCGAACCCCATCTAACAGAACATTGGAAGGAGGTAGCACCACTGGGCTTTGCTCTGGACCAAACCCAAGTCGAACTTCATCATGTGAAGATAGAATGGAATCTCCTTCACGAGAAGTTCAAACTGATTGAAATTACTACTCGTGCGATGTTGGTCGAGCCTCCCTCAGATTCTCTCACCATAGCACACCTTACACTTAGGTCCAATGCTGGTGTGATAAGGGCCTATGTAAGGACATCATAACTGCCTTGTGTAATCCTTTGTTTTAAATAAAAATTTTGATTTATTCTTATGATGAAGTTTATGAATTTTCAAATGTCTGGATAAATATAGTAGGCATATTTTTGGTGAATTTTAGAGAAAGGATATTTTTAAAATGTTTATGTAAACCTTAAATAATTAAAAATGTGTAATGATTTTCAAAAAATGGTCTTCTACAATTATGATCAGTACGAAATTTAGAGTCTAATAAGATCAACTTAATTTTTGATTAATAGTAAATTATGAATAGTGATTTTATGTTTAGGATTAGTAATGTTACCAAATGGATTAGTAATATCACTTAAATAAAGCATTAATATAATCTAGGAACCTTGATTAAGTAATGTGATTCAATAAAATGGTTAAATAACGGTTTCATAAATTTTTAGTCAAGTATTAGTTTTTTCAGGTGAATAGTGTTTTTTAATTAAAAATTTAATTATAAAATATTTAGAAATTTATTTTTATAAAATGGATTTCATTTTTAAACTCAGAGCATCAATATTATGTTAAGGTAATTTTTGGGGATTTTTTTGAAAAAAAAAAATTGGTGAATAGTGTATTTATTTAAAAATTATGTTAAAAATATTTAGAAAACTATTTTTATAAAATGGAGTTCATTTTTGAAATCAGAGCATCGATATTTGGTTAAGGTGAAATTTTGGGATTTTTTTTGAGAAAGTTGAATTTTCGATGAATACTGAAAATACAGTTTTTAAGTTACTGGTGTTTAATGACATCATTAAATGATGTATTATGTATGTAATCAATATGGTCGACTTATGAATAGTAAGATAAGGTATGAGGTGTCCCAAGTGGCCAATACCAAGGGAAAATTCCACGGGCAAGCCCATGGTTTTTCCAAAACAACTAATGAGGTGTCCCTTTGCCATTAATGCCTTGTCCCCTCACTTTCCCTATAAATACCAAGCCATCCTCTCATCCATTCGACTCCCAATTCTCCCCCAACGAAGCTATGGTATCTTTATCTCCCATTGAGTCCTCCCTAGGTTCCCCCAAGCCCTCAAGGTCCCAACCTTTGAGTTTTAAGAGTTACGTTTTTAGGTAAGGGATCTTACCTCCCTCTTTCTTTTCAAGTAATCTCTTTTATGTCATTTGTTTTATGCTCCATGCTCTTATGTTGGAGGATGTTCTTTTATATTAATCCTACTGTCTTTTTCATGTTCATATGATGAGAGACCCCCTCTTTCTCTCGTCATTTCATTTTTAGAATGTTATGTGGCGCCGTTAGGCTGCCGAATTTTTAAGGGATTCGTTCACCTTTCTCAATTTTCAACGTTCTACTTTCATGTCATGTCTTTCAAGTTCTTTTTTATTATGTTGGGGTATGATCTATATATCTATCATACTGATGTTTTATGTTAATATGATGAGATACCCTATTTGGTCTCTTCAATTCAGAATTTTTAAGTTTTAAGTGGCCCCGTTAGGTAGTCGAATTTTTAAGGGATTCGTTCACCTTTCTCATTTTTCAAAGTTCTACTTTAATGTCAAGTATTTCAAGTTCCTTTTTATTTTTATGGGGTATGATCTCTATATCTATCATACTGATATTTTATGCTCATATGATGAGAGACCCTATTTGATCTGATCAATTCATTTTTATTGAAGTTTAAGTGACGTCATTAGGCTGCCGAATTTTCATAAGAGAAATATTATTTTTGTCCTCCTTCTATGTTTTTCATTTCATATGGTATATCTTTCAAATATCATTACCATGTTCTTATAACCTTTATATTCTGTCCCTCTACTGTTTTATGGATCATTTATGAGTGGGTGACCCATGTCACCTCTCTTTTCAATGTTTTCTAAAACCCTGAAACATAGCTGTTATGCTGCAGAATTTCCTTCGCAAAATGCCTTTCTCTTATCATCAAATTCATTTTATTAAGTGAATACTCAAAGATCTTTCTTCTAAAGGGGTATTCACATATATACCAAGACGTTCAATTTTAAATTCTGGGATTTAAAAACATGAGACCCACCTTCCTTTTTTGTTGGTTTTAAGGTGACACAAAGATCATGTCTTTAAAGAACTTTTTAAAACGTTATGATTATGAAATGAAACCCATTACTTTTATGCTATATGGGTTGTATATGAAATGATTGATGATTATATATGTGGATCACATGATAATAAAGACATGTCAAGGGTGCGCCCTGATATTTCTCCAATTCATTGGGTAAACACATAATCTCTAGTGATGATTATTTTTAACGACGCCTTGGTGAATAACACTGGTAATTTTTAATGACACCTGGGGGATGGACCTTGGGGAAACAGAAATGATTGTCAATATTAAATGTTGTATCCACATCTTCAAGTTATGAAATACATTATTTTTATTATTATATGCCTCATGATTTCATTCTAATTTCTTAAAGTTCTTTTCATGACTTTATTGATGTATCTCAAGTTCACATGTTAAATGTTTCCCTTGTTTCCCTTATTGGGCCTTCTTCTCACCCTTTATTTTGATGTATGTCCCCAGGTTATGAGATGCAGTAATGAACCTAGGATGAACATAAGGTGAATCCTTTCAAGTGTTTCAGAATAATGTTTTATGTTTTCATGTTTTAAGTTCCTGGTTTCCAAGACAGTAAACCTTAAAGATCCTCAGTTTTGTAAAATGTAATGAATATTTATGTGATAAAAAGGCAGGATGCTATAAGCTCAGTCAATAAAAACCTGGGAGTACCTTAGATAGAAGTTCCTGATCCAATTCAGCTCAACACTTCCTAAAACAACAGTTAGTGAGCTCATGAATTGAAAATAGAGGGAGAATGAGAGGGTCTCAGATTTCATCGCCAGATGGAAGGGCCTGACCTACTCTCTGAACATGCCAATGCCCCAAGATGAGATTCTTACCATATGCATCGATAAACTTCGGGATGAAATGCGAACACTACTCATACCAGTGGAGTGCACCACTGGATTCCGCAATCTCTCTGTCATTGCCTAGAGAATTGAATACTCCCTACAATAAACAAATATGAAGTCCCTAGTAAGCTCACATGCTCCTGTAAAGAGAACAGTTAGGGCTGAAGCATCCTTTTTCAAGCTTAAGATAGCCCCTGTGCCTACTCCACCGCTTAGGCCTCCACCAAATCTTCAAGGGCCCCCTATGTTTCAGTGGCTGCCTCCGCCCAAGTGAGATGATCTGAGAGGATCGTAGTGAAACCGGTTCGAGGGATGAAGACACAAAGTATACTCATTCTGAGAGGACCAAGTACGTGGCTACTTCAACACCACCATGAATTTCAATTTGCTCCACCTTTTGGAATTAAGGAATCATGAAGAAGTAGTCCACGATGACAAGCTAGATTACTGTCCCTACCATCGAATGTTGTGGAAAAATATTCTGGAATGCTTCATCTTTAAAGACCTCCTGAAAAGGATGGTATAATCTGGGAAGGTCGAGCTGGGACGACCCCCAGCACATGTGACGTATATTTCTACCACCCACTCCGACAAAGGGGAGGTGTGGCAGGAAGTCAGAAGCAAGAAGTGGTAGAAATTTAATGGCTGGATGACTAGGATGACTTTCAATCGAGTTCAGGGCATTCTCCGAGTTCAATTACAGCAGCTGTTGTTGCTGCCAACAGTCCCTAATGCCGCATAACCGACAATATCTGCCTCAAAACCCTATACAAGCCGATCATCTAGTCATAATCGAAAAGGGAGGAGACAAGGGAAAGAGGAGAAGTCCGCAATGAGGACGAAGTTAGCCCCGACACTATCGGATTTTATGCCCCCAAATTTGGCGCCACTGGCACTAACCCACCAAACGACACCATCATAGGCAACTGACCAGGTTGATCTGCCACAGGATGAGGAAATAATCATTGGTTTCATCAATGTCTTCCATCTAATGGAGTCGTTCCCTGACAAAGTGTATAGTTAAGAACTCAAGTTCCCAACACGAGGAGCTGGGAGGGGGAACCGTAGACGCATGGGATACCAGGGGAGGCACAATCATGGCCGGAACGAACCCTATGGTTTTACCCCAACCTAGACCGTTAATATCACAGAAACCCGTGGGAGAGCCCTTCAATGGACTCAACAAGAGAAAGAATATATCTCCGCCTCCACAAGCAGACACTCTGGCCCGGTTGTTCTGTAGTACCCATCAGAGGAGGAAAAAGTGTCTTGACACCTAGTGTGCACAAACAGACTAGCCCGTCTGAGACCCCAGAACGTGGGAACACCATCGACCTCTGACCCCGATGCTGGTGCCTCCTCGTCACATACTCCAGCTCCCAAAGTTCCTACTAAAACTCTCCCACCGACAGAGAAGCGCATGCCGCTGACATAGAAGTATGATATCCTTAAACAGCTGGCGTCGCTACCAGCCAAACTATCAATCATGGATGCCCTGAGTTTGTCAGTAGATCTTAGGGAGGCTCTAGTAGAAGCCTTGATTAGCCCCAAGGAGTTTCAAGCTAATGTAGCTGTTGCCGAGATTTACCAGACAGAGACTAGCCCGACTGAGTGCAATGTGGTGATTTCCTTCACTGATTAGGATGAAGATTCCATCATGAAAGGACACATCAAACCACTACATGTGTCTGGTACATTAAATGGTGTCGATATCGAGAAAGTCATTATTGACAACAGCTCTAGAGTTTACATCCGTCCCTCTATGGACACTTCGTAAGTTGGGCTATAGTGAGGATGGTCTAATACCCTCATCCACAACTTTTTTGGGTTACAACAAGAGTGAACATAAGCCAATGGGACAAATAAAGCTAAAAACACATTTTAGCGACCTTGTGGCCTACATGGAATTCCTGGTGGTCCGACAAAACATAGAATTCAATGCCCTGCTAGGAAGGTCCGGGCTCTATAAGAACATGGACATTCCTTCATCCAACCACCAGTATATTAATTATTGCGTCAATGGAAAAAGTGGAACATTGCATGCTGATAAGGACCCTTTTGATCTCTCTAAGTCACACTACATTGACGCCAGTTTTTATGAGAAAAAGAAGATGAAGTCTTCGGTTGATGGTGTCGACTGGATCCCCACACCAAATGGTCTTGAAATGGTTCCTGATAACCCCCTCAGGAAGCTTGGCGGAGACTACGTACTGCCCATAAACCATGTTGAGAGCAGGGGTTCATGCCCAGACACATACTCAGTTGTCCTCATGACTTCGGCCATAACAGTCGAGCGTGACAATACAGAAACATCCACTAACCCTCAATTTGGGGGTGACTACTTGAGAGGGGGAACCCATGATGCCTCACCTCCAGACTTCCATGATCCTGTGCCGGGAACTCTCCCCCCATCGAATCAAGAAGATGAGAATGTGGGGGAAGAAGAGGAGGAATACCTCATGGATGGACCTCCCGCATTTGAGGAAGTTAACTCCACCACTGTGAATGAGCTCAGGGAAATAAACCTGGGTATCTAGGAAGACTTGAGGCCCACTCTTATTAGTATAGCCATGTCTTCTGAGGATTATGAGGTATATACCTCTTTCATAAAGAAACATGAGGATGTTTTTGCCTAAAATTAAACAAAAATTCCAGGACATTATCCCAAAGTGGCAATACACCACTTAGGTCTTCCAGAAGACCACTAGGGCTATAAACAAGCTTCCAGAAGGACGCACCCCACACATGCGGCCAAAATAGAGGCTGAAGTTGAAAATCTAATTAAAGTAGGCTTCATTCGGGAGGTCCAATACCCCATCTGGCTATCCAACATTGACCCTGTCAAGAAAAAGAACAGAAAAATCCGCGTCTTCATCGATTTTAGAGATCTCAATCGGCATTGCCCTAAATATGATTTCCCGGTCCCGATCACGGAGTTATTAATCAATGAAATGGACGGGTATGAGGCTCTCCTTCATGGATGGTTATTCTGGGTATAATCAAATCAGGATGGCCCGAGAAGAAGAAGAAGCCACTATCCTCTGGGCCCCTCAAAGTGTATTTTGTTACAGGGGCATACCCTTTGGTCTCAAGTACACTGGTGCCACATATCAACATGCTATGCATCATATCTTTAAACCATTCCTGGGGAGATTCATTGGACACTATGTGGATGAATTGGTGGTCAAATCAAGACAGTGCTCATATCACCTATCAGACCTTGAAATCGTCTTCAAAAAACTTCAACAACATTTCCTGACGATGAACCCCTTGCAATGCGCCTTCAGGGTTACCTCAGGGAAACTCCTTGGATTTATTGTATGATATCATGGAATTGAAGTCGACCCTAAAAATACAATGGCTATCCTTGGTTTACCACCTCCCCGCAATCTCACTGAGTTGAGAGGACTCCCTGGGCACCTGGCCTACATCAGGTGGTTCATAGCCAACATGGCAGGTAATTGATTTCCCTTCACCAGGTTAATGAAAAAGGGGGTTACGTACCAATGGAAATATGATTTCCAGAAGGCATTCAACAGCCTAAAGAAGTACCTCTTAAGCCCACCGGTGCTCATGCCCTTGGTTGAAGGAAGGCCTTTCATCCTATACATGACAGCCCTAGAGTGTTTGCTGGGGGCCTTCCTCGCACAGAAAAATGACACCGGAAGTGAAAACATTCTCCATTACCTCAGCTAAACCATGATCGACCCTGACACTAGATACAAAAAAATCAAGAAGAGTTGTTTGGCCTTGGTATTCGCAGTTCAAAAATGGCGACATTACTTGCAACATCATGAAGTCTACTTGGTCTCATGTAGTAACCTGCTCAAGTACATCCTCATTTGACCGATGTTAATTGGGTGCCTATCCCGATGGGAAGCCATCCCGTAACAGTTTGACATCCGATTTGTGCCTCAAAAGTCCATCAAAGGCAAGGAATTAACAGAATTTCTAGCAGATCACCCCTCGACCTGGACCACCACACCAGACGTCGAGCTACCTAGTGAAGACATCTTCTCTGATCAAGAGGAGTTCCCAACATGGGAACTGTACTTCGACGGTGCATCCCGAAGCCCAACTAGGGAGTGGATGGAGGATCCAAAATTTAACAAGGTGGGTTTGGGGATAACACTCGTGTCCCCAGAAAAGGAAGTCTTTTTACATTCCTTTCTCCTGTCAGAAGGATGTACAAACAATGAGGTGGAATATCAAGCCCTAATTGTAGGCCTGGAGCTCTCACTCGTGGCACATGTACAACACCTTATGGTAAAAGGTGACTCAGAACAGTTTATCATGAAAGTCAATGGTGATTGTGCTATTAAAAAGGATTAGATGATTCCCATGTTAGACCATGTTCGAGGGTTAATGGCGGAATTCTCCATATAACCAACATTGACCTATATTCCCCAGTCTCAAAATGCCCAGGCCGATGCATCAGCTAATATAGCCACAACCCTAGCTGACCCAGACCGAGAATAAATAACTATCAGTATTTCTAATCGTTGAATGGTCTTGTCATTCGTTCAAACTAAGATAGAAGAAATCAATGAATTCAGCCCTATCCCTAAACCATATGCTCCTACCACCGGCTGGATGACCCCCATTGTAAACTACCTTAAACAGGGAGAAATTCCATCACATAGGGTTAAATGAGAGAAAATACGAATAAGGGAAATCAACTTTGTCCCATATGGAGTCACGGGTCAGTAAGAGGTCCTCTAGAAATGAGGCCTCGACAGAATCCTCCATAGATGTATTGATGGAGAAGAAACTACTTCCTTCATGACTAAAATGCATGACAGAGTATGTGGAGAACACCAGTCTGGGTCTAATCTTTTCCATCAGGTCAGAAGGCTTGGGTACTATTCGCCCACTCTGGCACGAGATTGCATGCACTTTACCGCAAAATTCCACTCCTATCAAATTTATTCCAACTTCATTCACCAACCCCCGGAGTTACATCATCATGCCAAGTACTCTTGGCCATCTTCCATCTGGGGAATGGACGTCCTGGGACCATATCCTCCCGCCACGACCAAACAACTGAAGTATATCCTCACATAAACCATCTTTTTTTCCAAATGGGAAGAAGTTGTAACCCTCAAGGAAGTCGGGGAAAGAAACATTTTCATCTTTTTGAATTCCAATATCATCACCAGATTTGGCGTCCCTCATACCATACAGATGGATAACGACACCAATTTCTACTTTGCTGAATTAGAGAAACTATACCAAGAATATGGTATCAAGGCTAACCACTCATCCTGCTACCATGATGTGGAAAACAGACAGATAGAGGATTTCAACAAGACACTATCCAAAATTCTACAGAAAATGGTGGACAAGGACAATAAGTCATGGCTGGATAAACTCTTTCATGCATTGGGGGCTTATCAAACCACAATCGGCACCACTACTCGGGCTACTCCGTACTCATTAGTATACGAAACAGAAGTAGTATGGCCCATTGAGCTCCAATTTACCTCGCTCCATGTTGCCATTTTTGATTAGTTTTCCAACAAAGAGTAATCGAAAAAATGGATAGGGGAATTGGAACAACAATATGAGAAGCAGTTGCACACTTTGCACCATTTGGAAGTATATCAGAACCAGATCACACGAACCTTCAATCAAAAGTTTCTTCTTCGGTCTTTCTTGGAAGGAGAACTGGTGTTGGTCCTCCGGACCCCAATGATACCTGGAAAGAAACATCTAAAGCTGAAGCCCAAGTGGGAGGGACCATATGTTATACACAAGGTCAACTCCAATGGAGCATATGTCCTGATATCCATGGACGGGCAGTTCAACACAGCTCCTACGAATTGGAGGTTTCTGAAGATGTATTTCACATAACCAAAGCATTTGTCGTCCGAGCTGCAGGACATTAAACTTCCAATAGCCTATCGTCCGTGCTGTAGGATGTTAAACTACCAAGCACCTATCGTCCGAGCTGCAAAACGTTAAACTGCCAAGCGCCTATCGTCCGAGCTACAAGATGTTAAACTACCAAGAACCTAATAGTTTAAACTTTATGACCCTAAACTAATAGTATTTCATCCTCATCACACGATGTTAAACTACAAAGATTTCCGGGAACTACGTACGGCCTGATTCCTGCCCTTGCAGGATACATAGCGACGCCAGAATTCAACAACCTCGACGAACCACACCCCCTAATAAAAAATTCCCTCTCCCCCCATGTACGGACCATCCCTACACGAGGTGTATTCCTCATCCTCACCGCACGACGTTAAACTGCACAGATTTCAGAGAACTACGTATGGCATGATTTATTCCCTTACAAGATATGTAGCGATTCCAGAATTCAGTATCCTGGCATAGCCATACCAAAATTAAGTTGAAAGTTCCTTCTTTTCCCCCATGTGCAGACCAACCCTGCACAGGGTGTATCCACTTTTAAAGAACTATGTACGACTTGATTCCTTCCCTCACAGGATATGTAGTGATTCCAGAATTCCCCATCCTAGCCCAGCCACCCCAAATAATGATTAAATATTCCCCATTTCCCCATGTACAGAACATACCTTCACGGGGTGTATTCCTCGTCCTTACCTCACGACATTAAAATTCACGAATAAGAAAGATTAAAAATGACCCTTACCCCGTGTACAGACCAGTCCTACATGGGGTGTATTATCTTCTAAAGAACCATGTATGGCTTGATTCTTGGCCTCATAGGATACGTAGTGATGCCAGGATTTTTTATCCTGGCCCAGCCGTCAAAAAATGAAAACACAGGTATATACACCCTTCGTCCTTACCGCATGGCGTTAAAGTGTACGGAATCCCCCTTTTAATGTAGGTTCACCTTTGTCTTCACTGCATGACATTAAACTTCATGAAATTCATCCTCACCACACGATGTTAAACTGCATGGACTTAATATTCGCCGCATGACTTTAAAATGCACGGACTTATCCCACACCGCACGATGTTAAATGGCATGGACTTCGTCCTCACCGCATGACTTTAAACTGCACAGACTTCATTGTCACCGCATGAAATTAAACTGCACAGTCTTTGTCCTCACCACACGATGTTAAACTGATTAGACTTCATCGTCCCCGCATGTCATTAAACTGCACGGACTTCATCCTCACCGCACGACGTTAAACTGCACGGAATTCCTCCTCACCGCACGATGTTAAACTGCACAGGCTTCATCCTCATCACACGACATTAAACTGCACGGGCTTCATCGTGACCCACCCAAGATATATGGAGAAACGAGGTGGGAATACATCTTGCGCATTTGGATGCATCCTCTTCATACATGAGACTCCACGACCCGGATAATTGTAGATTTTCATAACCACCCATGCGCATTAGAAGTAGAAAGTCCTCGACCCGTGGACACATTTGCATGACTATGCATACCATGACCTCAGTGGTTCTCAATATTGATAGCCCCTGAACCTTCTACCAAAATAAATATTTACTCAGGTGATACTCTTCCTATCTCCATATGTTTACTGGCCTCAGATCCCCCATATCATACCTCCCGATTAAAAAATTTATGGAGCAGTGGTTTACTAGTTCGTTCCCCCTTCACATCCAAACGTCGCAAGGGTATCCCTGCCTAGTTAGCCTATGTATCCGTTCGTGGTTCACATGACAATCTAAATCTGCAAACATCAAGCCAGGGCTAAGCTACATTGACTCAATGAGCAGTTGCGGTGAAGATGTTTCTTGTATGCTTGGACACCATTATCCCCATATGCCAAACTCTGTTCTATGAGAAATCCCGGATTTTCATAATCATCCATGGCCATAAAAAGTGGAAAGTAATTGACCTATGGACACCATTTTAAGACTATTCATACCATTCCATTAGTGGATCTTCATATTGATAACCCCTGGCCCTTCTACCAAAGGCAAGATTTACTCAGGCAATACTCTTCCTATCCCTGTATGCTTACCGGCCTCAAATCCCCCATACCATATCTCCTGATCCGGGAAACCCTAGAGTTACAGTTTACACCCTTATTCCCTCACACTTGTTCAGAGTATAACAGAGCATCCTAATTCAATTGCCCTCTGGGTGATTGTAGCTATAGTCACCCAATGGTCTGAACTCTATGGCCATTAAAAAAAGAGTAGTTCGTCCTCACCGCACGATGTTAACCGACATGGAGAAAAGGTACACCACATGCGAAAGAAAATTAGTTTAGGGAACTCTTCGAGTTTTAAGAGAAACAACAAACGAATATCCACGACATGTCCAGATATTCCCTCACCAAATGACAAGCTTCGTGGCCCGGACAATCATGGATCCTCATAATCATTCATGGCCATCAGAAGTGGAATGTTATCGACCCGTGGACACCCTTGTATGACTATGAATACAATTACCTTAGTGGATCTTCATATTGATAAACCCTGGCCCATGAATTAGAGGCAAGATATCCTCAGGTGATGCTCTTTCAAGACTCGTATGCTTACTGACCCCATATCCCCCATATCATCTCTCTTGATCCAAGAAACCCTGGAACCATGGTTTACAACATAAAACCCTCTCCATGTCTTGGAAATTACAAGATATTCGAGCCCAGTTACATTCTAATCAAGAGTGGCCTTTTCAAAACCGTCCTTACCACATGACGTTAAACTACATGGAAACTGTCCTTACTGCATGACTTTAAACTGCACAGAAATCATCCTTACTGCATGATGTTAAACTGCATAGAAATCGTCCTTACCACATGAAATTAAATAGAAAAGAACTTAAAATTCCCCTGTCCTTACCGCATGACGTTAAACTGCATGGAAACTGTCCTTAACGCATGATGTTAAAATGCATGGTCGATCTCTTCACAGGTTCAATTAGGAATAGAGGTTTTCCTCCTTCCTTCAATGCATGGTCCAGACCTGCATAAACCAACATATCACACCAGTTTGAGAAGGGATGACATTACCCATTTCTGGGAAATTTAGTCTAGATTTTTCCTACGTATCCAGGAACCCTCTTCTCATTAACCATACTCTATACCCAGAAAGAGACGAACCCTTGTAAGCCACCCCTGGTGGTCCCGAATCTCAACTTCCCTAATGTTTCTCGGCTATCAGGAGAATATAATCATTTACCTAAGGACACCATTTTATGACTATGCATACCTTGCCCTTAGCGGCTCTGCATATTGATCGCCCCTGGCCCATCTACCAAAGGCAAGATTTCCTCAGGCAGTGCTTCTCTCCATACGCCTCTTGGCCTCTGAGCCCCTATATCCATCCCGAGATTCAGAAACCCTCTAAGATGATGCTTTCCAACCTCTCCCACAACCCTGCCTGAATATTCTAGAACATCTCTGACAAGATTACCTAGAACCAGGAAAAGTCATTCCATTCTAAAGAATGTCCCAGCTACATGACATTAAACTACATAAAGTTCCAACCATCCTTCACGCTAGCTAAATGTGTAGGACAAGGACCCTTCATCCACACTCTTGATTCATATAGATGTTCCCAAATCCCTTTCAGATGTCACATCCACATTCTGAGCCACCCCTGGTGGTTTTTCATAATTCTTCAAGCCACCCATGGTGGTTTCTATAATCTGAACTTCCATGAAGTCTTCAGGCCATCGGAAATGGATAGTCATTGACTTAAGGACAAATTTAAAAAAAAATGCAACCCATGCCCTCAGAGGATCTGCATATTGATCTCCTATGGCCTGTCTAATAAAGGAAAATCTTCCTTAGGTAATGATTTTCTATTTCTACATGTTGATACGACTCCCATGCCTTTAGACATGCCATGCATGTTGTTTAAACCTAAACATGTTCTCCCCACGTGTGTCTGAAAGGTATTGAGACATATTTTAGTCAACTAAACCTCGTCGGGGCCCTCTCCCCTCCATATCTGGTCAAAGCTGTTCGACCTCAAACATTAGTAATGATTGTCTTGTCGGTGGGAATTTAAACTGCCCACAAAAGGAGGCACAAATCTAGTTAGGCTGAAAACCTGAAATGGGAGACCTAAGAAAAAGTTGGGCTATACCCGTTGGGTCTACACTAAATCGGCCTAAGAAAAAATAGAGTATTGATAGAAAAGACAAAAAAATTTGGGTTCATTCTATAAAACCATATCAATAGTCAAAAAATGCTCGCTGGATCCCATGGTCCATGCCAAAATTAGAGCTCGTTTATATTTTATCATTTCCCCAAATTATGATTAATTCTGATTCGGTGAGTTATTATTCATACAATAGTTGTTTTAGTAACAATCAAATTTCACAGCAAGGAGAGATTGACAACAGATTGTATTCCATTTGGAAAAAAAGGGAGGACGTCCAAAAGCCGACGTCTCTCCTTTTCCACAAAAAAAGAGGTAAAATAGAATGTACAGAAATAGCTCTGCCAATCACAAAGGAGCATGGATCGCTCTCTCTATCAGATCGGCCATCGTGCAGTGAAAGTTGTTGCAAGTTTGCTTCAGCACGATCTTCTCCCTAGCCTCAACTTCAGCCACCGAAAAAGTATTCCTCACTGTCGTTTGAAGATCATTGATCCCTTTCCAGGTAGCTTCAAGGTCACCAGTCAGAGATGAAAATTGACCCCTCAGCATCGCTGCTCGAGCTTCGCATTCATGCGGCTCAATAGATAGGGCGGTCACCTGGACTTGAGATCTCACCTCTAGTTCTATCAGATGATAGAGCCTCATCATTGCTTCCTCAGAGGCTCAGGTTCCGCAATGAGAGGCAGCAAGGTGAGAATGTTTGTGTTCACTAGCGACAACCTCTCCATGGGAAATGACAACCTGGAAGGCGAGGAAATGAAGTTGTCAATAGTCGAACCAGCCTGACCCCAAGCCTAATAAAAGTTGCCGAAGGGCTTTAGTTTTATTCGTCATATTAGCCAGAGGAGTTTCGACAACAATCTCATAAAACTGGTGCCAGGCCCACCTTTGCACTGCTTGGTGGTCCACCATGACATGAGGATATTTGGTCTCCTCAGTAGATAGCACAAGAATGAAGTCTAGCACTGCGGCCAGCGCAAACTTGTGCACACTAGGAGATGTTCCCGAAAATGGAGGGTAAGAAACCTCTAGCCCTGGTTCGAGCTTGGGAGTTGAACAGGTAAGTCCAACATCTACCGGTAAAGCATCAAGAATTACATCATGGGGGCCCGAAGTCACTGGATCATCCTCATTTATATCCAAAAGGATTGGATCTGTCTGAACTGCGGCCTCAGAGGGGTTGAAAGAGAAAGATCTCTTGAGGTGCTTCGACCTGCGAGCCATCAATCGGTCCTCCCTCAAAGACGAAGACGAAGGTGCGGTAAGCACAGTAGCCACAGTAACCCCCTATTTGGGAAATTTCTGGATAGCCTTCCCCAGGATCCCATTTGGATAACGCTTTATCCACATTCTCACATACTCCAAGGACAGGATGGTAGCCAATCCTATGTCATCCAAGGGAATCCTTGTGCCAAATCCCTCCCACATCAACATCAACCACCTTTGACGTAGAATAGCCAGATGCAGTCCAGGGGATGGAGGATAGGAAAGGGAATCCTAGAGTTTCATGCATCCAAACTGGCGATAAAAACGATATGGGGTGTATAACTCACCCAGAGAAACCCCATCAATCTGCACTGATAAAAACCCATCCCCTTGTGAAATCATGTAATAACGCTCTTCTAATCTCCCCCTGTGGTCCTCAACCATGACGCTCGAAGGAGTGGGGTAGGGAGTGAAAGAAAACTACGAAAAGCCACTCGGAATCTTGATGACATCGGAAGAGCTGAGGGACTTCAGATGAACTCTACCTATATCAAGTAGCATAGGCCAAAGGGTAGGAATCGGGATGACTATGTCATGATGATACTCATAACAGCCGAAATGATCCACTACCCAGCCATATAAGAATTGAAATGGCCCAGTCATATGGTAGGGTGACCCACACGCCTACATGTGGCTCAGTAACTTATAAATACGAGCCAACGTGGGCACGACCAGATTCATTGGGTGACCTCCCGCCAGTTCAGCTTCCATCATCAGGGTGCAGGCCCTTATACCTGGGTTTATATCCTGAGATGGGAATAGACACCCGCTCAAAAACCTGGTGAAATGACTGGACAACCTAAGCTTTCAGGTGGAACACCGGGGCACACCTCATAACCCAATGAAATATAGTTGCCCGCCTCCAGAACCACCCAATAGGAACCTAGGATAGTCCGTGATTGTTGAGAAGGATGAGTCCTGGGGCACTTGATCTTCTTCACGGGATCGATGGTCTTCATAAATAACCCTATTAAGGTGCTATAGGGAATAAGAGAGTGGGCATGCAAGGGATGACCCAGTGACCACTCCACCATGACCAATAGATCCCTCGCCAATGAAGGCACATGTTCGACATCATCTCATGCATCAGGAATGGACAGAAACTCATCATACATCTCACCAATGATTGGAAGTCCTTCTAGTTGGTAGATGTCTCATAAACTAATAACAAATTCACCATGGGAACGGTGGAAAGTGTTTTTGCTCAAACACCAGCGACTGACAATGTCAGGCAGGATCGAGGATGGTGGGTAAACAAAAAACTGGGAAGCCCACACTATGGAGTACAAATTTACTTCTTCTAGTGACTCGGGAAATTCCCGACAATGGTAATGGACCTAGAAGACCCAGACCTAGTCATTTGAGAAAATCCCACCAGACCGAAGATCCCACCTAAGAATCCATCCCACGTCCCGATCCACTCAGGCAAGGTTGATCAAGGAGGGATAACTGTTGAGGATGACCTCTCTATAGAAGTCCTGAGTGTACTGATCACTTTGAGTCTAAACAGAGCCTCTCAAAACAAAGGTTTCTTTTGGATCATAATGAGAGATTATCTCTCCTAACTGGATGAGGTTCACTTGAGCGCTCTTCGTTAACACTTCCAAACAAGGGGATGAAAGACATGAGAAGACATGGGGGATAGTGACTTCGTCTTGAAGGACAACACTATAAAGCGGAAGATGATTCGATAACAGATATCCCAAAAGTTTTTGAGAGAGCAAGTCCATCAAAACACCATCGTCGGGAATGATAGGTCAGCTAGGGTCCTCTTTAATTCTCTTGGCTCTATGGACCATAGCTAGACATCTCCCTGAACCAATTGGAAGGGGCTCGGTAGCAGGACTGGGTACAGGTCGAGGAGGAACCATATTTTCTCCCTGCATTATAAAAACTTGGGAAATGGTTAGTCCGGAATAATACAATTTGGAAAAAAATACCAAGTATTTGGAAAAGGACTCCGTCAAGGAGCCCTCATGATGAGGTCTGGGATCCGGCTTCAAAAGGTGGTTCGTGAGGGCTGCATCCCGTGTACCAACCCTACGTGGAAGAAGTCCGTGGTAATCTGGACCACAGAGCATTAGCCAGAAAACTGCGAACCAGGATGCTCCGTGCAATCTCAAACCTGGATTTAAATGTTTATGTTCGGAAGACTTAAGAATGTTTCAAATTCAGGAATATTTCCTATCAGCGGACCATCAAAACAACATATCGAGTTCCTACATGGCCCTTCTTAACTTACTTTTTAATTGATTAAAAGTGTTAGTTCGCGACTGAGAGATTGGTCCACGGGTGAAGGCAAACACAAATGAGGAATGGTTCGCAGAAATGGAAGCTGGTTCGCGGATGAGGAGTTTCACGAAGTAGAAAGCATGCAGAGATGAAAAGAATGATCTACGTGTTTGCAAGGAATCTTGTAAAAGAAAAAGGGTTGGGTCCTCCTTATTTATAGGTGTGGTCCCCTATCGGGACCACTCCCCTACCGCAAACTATCGATGTTTCAGGACCACTCTACATCGGAATAGTCTCAGCTTCATTCCTATCTTAGCCCATTCTGATGGGGGGTATTTGTAGGGCCATGAAAAAACGCAAAGGAGAATAGGAATCCCTCTTACTTGAGAAAGGATTATACCCAATTTCCCTCAAGGAATTGAACAAAAATGTGGCTAATACTCAAGATTGAAAAAGGACCCATCGGTCCGTGTACCGGTCCGACGTTGATGGTATGTGACCGGTTCAGCGAGCCGCCCCCCTCCGCGGACCAACATCATTCACGGAATGGAGGCGGGAACCCCTCCATGGGTGCGGAGAAGGATGGACGCCAGTCCGGTCCACCATCATGAACTGCCCCAACTGCGAAGCGCATCAACCGACCCGCAACGCATCCACTGTCATTCACTGAACAGATGCGGAGCCCTACGCGGCCATGAAGCACCAACTTGGTTCAAGGATTAGGTGCCTTCAATGCCCCCCACAAGTTGCAGATTGACCAAGTCATCCGTAAACCATGTTTTGGGTCAAGGGCCTCTACAAATGGTGCCGCATGATCACCGATACATCTCTTTACCCCTCTATAAAAGGACATAGAGTGGGAGAAGAAAGAGATAAATCATATTCGGGTGGAAGGATTTCAGAGGGAGGGGCTTAGGATTTATCCAATAGCAAAGTTCCAATTCGGGAACAAGAATAGGTATGAAACTGGAAAAGAATTAATAAATAAATTAAAAATGCATAACAACTTGGTGAACCACAAACTTAAAAGAAAAAGAAAAAGAATACCATGAGCCATGGCCCCTCCGCGGATGTACTCCCCGTAGACCGGGGAGTCTATGCCCCTTTTTCGATCAGATGCACCACGTAGCACCCTCCTACGAGGCAGAAGCCCCGACCGACGAACCCTCGACCGGTGTCTCCCCTAGCCACCACTACTCACGTGGACTCCCCCACGTACCAACCTAGCACGCTGGCCATACCTGAATCCGCATACTGCCCAGGTACGTGGGATGCCTATTAGTCCTCTTACCACCCTGGTACGCTGAAGACCTCTCCATCCATGTAGCACCCCCCTACGTGAAGGACGTCACTCCTCATACACCCGTGGGGCCCGCCAACTCCTTCGGTTTTCCCATTCCCCAAGTCAGATAAAATCCATCCAATCCGGCCTCATCGTTCACAATATAGTCATTGGCCTATTCATTGTCCTCGAGAAAATGCCTTTACCGAGGCCACCAGATTTATATGATGCAACCTTCAGTCATATCAGCACACCGCTTTGAGTTCACATACCCATGGTAGGTGAGGACGAAGGGGTTTCCCCATCCCTTGAGTGGATTCTCGAGGCATTCTTGGGTGCACATACCCACGGTAGTGCAGGGTCCGAGCTCAGGATCCCCCTTTATGCCACTCCACTTTCCAGGATTGAGGGACCTCGCTCGCATTCCCTTTTGAGGAGTGCTTGTGAGAATCACTTCTCCCCTATCCTGGTAGTGGATGGGCATCCATCGGGAGGGAGCACCCATGCACCTTCGTGCTTCCCGGGATCCAAATCCAAGGAAGAGAATGGTGGGAAAGAGTGCTTCTCCTTCTCTCTTCCATGCCAGATCCCCTTATGTGGGGATTTATCACCAAGGGAATCCATCTTAGAGTAATCCCCAACTTTCTGGGCTGCCCCACACGTAAGCCCCCCTGCACTTCCCACAGACGTACATGTCACGACGTGATCGCCTGGTTCCTACTGCCTCTTGTTTTTCACACCGATCATGACTCACGTGGGCTTTGAGTAAGCATCGACAATGAAATCCTCTCCTAGGCCACCCAGAGTGTAAGCCCAAATTCCCCAAACTTCTGAACTATGGGGACATTGATCCATGTCAAGGCATGGTATGTAGGAAGGCTCCAAGAGGTTCAAGCCCACTTACCATCGGACCCCCAGGTCTACATTCACGATGGTTCTCCAACAACCTTTAGAACTACGTGGACAGTGATTCCTTGCCACGAGGATACATAGAAAGCCTCCACGAGGTTCAATCCCAACATTCCTTGGACCCCAAGTCCATATTTGCGTCAGTTCAATGACGCCACGAAACAAACTACGTAGGTTTTGATCCCTATTTCCAAAAGAGGGTACGTAGGACGCCTCCTTGAGGATCAATCCCAATAATAGGTAACTCTCATGTGTAATACCTAATATTACAATAACTACATGGACTTCGATTCCCGACCAGCCGAGATATGTAGGAAACCTCCCGAGGTGCAAGCCCGATGTTTATGTCTGATACACATCTGTCCCTATCAGACCATGTCCTTATACTCTAGCTGAACCATCTTTGAGACCCAGAAATCATTTCCCTTAGGTATTCTGGGCTGTCTCGACATTAGTCTCACAACAGCTTTAACCAGACATCTCTCTCCTGGGTGTCCTTGCCACATGACGTTAAATTGTACAGTTGAGTCCTTGTCACATGACCCTAAAAGGTGATGTGTCCCTCTAAGTGTCACCAAACGACATGGATTCTGATTCCTCTCATGAGGATATGTAGGAAGCCCGCGTCAGTGGTTCGATCCAAACACTCAAGTCATTATCTATCTCCTCTGGATGAAAATAAAATCCAGAGCGCCCAGTTATGAGGATTTAAACTAGCAACGTACCAACGAGTCCAAACTCTAAGAGTCATTAATCCAATGAGGGATGGTAAACCTCATGCTTTAATGATTCCAAATACCTACGTTCAGCTGACCATTGCCAACTAGGAGTAATCCGTGGATACTATACCTAGGTATGAAGCAAAGATTCGCGAACATATGAACATGTCTTAAATCTTCAAAAGAGTCCAAGAATAGGCAATAATTCCCCCCAAAAGGGTGCGATGAGCCTGACTTCCCATCATCTCGACCAATGTGAGTACTTATGCATCGACAGCCAAATCACCCAGCAAACGCCTGACTCTGGAAAGCAGGTCCACATATCATCGGATACAGAACCGTTGGGAATTTTGAATCGATTCGAAACAAATATTTAGAACATTACAAAAATACATTCATAAGGACCATAATAGTTTAGTTTCTTTGAAAAAATGGAAACAATATCATATATCCTCCTAAAATATCTTCAAAATCTCTGATAATGATCTCCACCTTTAGTAATTCTTCCTAAAATCATTTTCCATTACCTCGAGAAAGGAAACATAAGAATGGGGTGAGCTCAGATTCTCTATAAGTATAAAGAATGGAAATGCGTTAGAATTATAGGAACAAAAGGTATGTAACTTGGGAATAATATTTGAAGATAATAACCTGCATATTATTGATCTTAATAAAGATTTTTTTTTCAAAAGACATGAACCAAAATAAAATAATAAACATAATACATTAAATCATAACATAGTATTAAAACATGAAATTGTGTAAAACACAGAAGTATCTGAAAACCCTATGTCAAGGAAGCTTAAAAAGGCCTTTATAACACATTAGGATTGGGTTAATCACCCATGTACCTGCTTAAATATTGGGATGATCAAATTTATACCCTATGGTTTTGGGAATGGGATTCCCTCTCATATACCCTCATATTTCAGTCTTAGGATGTCCACCCATTTACCCTCTTGTTTGGGAATGCGATTTCTTCCCATATACCATCTTTTCTCAGTCTTGGGATGTCCTCCTGGGTACCCTCTTTCTTTGGGATTGGCATGTCCTCCTGTGTATCCTCTTTTTGGGTTTGGGATTCCCTCTTGTGCACCCTTTGATATCATAAAAAATGTATCAATACCAAATGATTTGGAGGGAGATACTGGTCCCACACACCACATAATAAAATCATACATACATGTGCCCCAACACATTCATCATTACATGACCCATAAAAAAATATATTTTTTATAAACTTCAAATCATAAACTATGAAATGAAAAGGGTATCATAAACATGTTAACATATCATAACCTATGAAAAAAGATACAGGTTTCCTAATTATTTAATCAAATGTATAACCTGTGACATAATAGTAGATTTCAAAAACATATAACCCATGAAAGAGAAATATGGTTCATAACACCCAGACATTAAGTATACACCATGAAAAGAAATAATATGAATGTAACCTTTAGATCATTTCATAGATGGGAATGAGTAACATTAATGGATTTTATCTTACATCAAAAATAATATTTAAATTTATTTGAAAACGTTTTCTTAAACAAAATATAATTTCTTCTTTAAAAAAGTTTTTATAACACATAAAACCATTTAAAATCATTTACATATAAAATATAATGATAATGTATAAATAAGACATGAAATCATTTTGAAAACTCTTTCCCTACCAAACATATAAAATAACCATCAAAACATTTTAAATACCTTTTTAATTGAAAAAAAATTAAAAAAATATAAGTAAATCATGAATAAATTTTGAAAACCATTTATTTTTAAATAATTTTAAAACATAAAAAAATGCTTGAAAACAATTTGAAAACAATTATCCATGAAAAAAATAAAAGAATTTTAAATTGTTTTTGAAAAAATATCTTTGAAAATTACTTATAAATTTTTTAAAAAAAAAAACATATCTGTTTATAAATGAAATGGAATATTTAATAAAATGATGGAGGGTAAATCAAGACATGTCGTATAATGTAAAAATAACATTCTTTTTTCATGATAAAAAGGTTTAGAAAAAATCCTTGTAAAAAATGAAAAGAAGATTTCATTGAGAGATTAGTAAAATACAGAAAAATTAAATATTTCTTATAAATATTATAATAAAATGGTAAAATATTCTTTGAAACTCTTTTTATAAAACATGGGTTTGAAGTGGAATAGATATTTTACCGAAGAGAGATTAATGTCAGTAGTTTGAAATAAAACAATCATAAATATCTTATGTACCATAGAGTATAAAAATGGTAAAAATAAATTAATATATCATTAATAACCCTAGGATAATAAATTTCATTAATTTTTTTGAGATATGAGTTATAAAATTTCATCAAAGGAAGTATAAACATAAACGATCTTCAAAAGTTATGTGATTGTTTGGAAAAAATTTCGTTCACTTCAGAACTTGGGATCATAATCGCTATGTATGAAATGAAAATTACATGAATAATATAATATCATTAAAATAATTATATTCATGATATATCATTAAAAATGGATGTATATAAACCTCTAAATGAATTTAGGTGCATAATAAAACAATGGTCTTAAAAAAGGGAAATTGTGGGAAAACTATTTTACCGAGATGGTATCTTTTAAAACACAAAACCCATGAAATAAATGTGCTATAATGGGTATGTAAATACCCATAAATTTAAATAAATGAAAAACTAACTACATTCATGGTTATTATACACACCACACAAATTTAAATGGTGATGAATAAAGCGTGTATCACACGAAAATAAAATGTGAGATGAAATTACCTTAAATTGTGCCTTGACTCTTGTCATAATCATTCAAAACTCCTTTATAATAAATATAAATTTATTATAAATATTTTAATGGACTATATTATTATATATAAAACCATATATGGATTTATTATATCTTTATATTACCTTATTTTTAGAAATTTTATGTTAAGGTTACGCTTTGGGTAAGACACACTTTGTTTTCTACTTGTGTATTAATTTTTAATATCATTGATACATATACATATATCATGATTTAAAGAATTTAAAAAATGATATAATTATCATTTATATTTATTATATTTCTATTATAGTAATCTAAAATATATATAATCATGAAATGGAATACACAGTTCATGGAGATAGTAATCCATACGTACGCATGAACGTTGTTTCTATTTTTTATTATCATATTTAAAGAAACAATGTACATGAAATATATATATATATATATATCATTATTATATTAGAAAAATTATATCATATATATAATATAAGTTCACTAAACCCTTATTTAATACATTACATAAAGTTGGTTGAGTAATCACAACACATTGATGGGGCGGTAGTTGACACTTCCTCCAACAAAATTATTGTATTTTAAAAATATGGAAATTAAAAACATATGTGCTATAAAAGGAATATATAAATAGAAATAAATAATAAATATAATATATGAAATATATAATTTTATTTTCCATCATAATTTTCATCATGAGAAGTGGTAAATGAAAAATGAAAAATCCTCGTTTAGGGAGGTGGAAGTTTGTTGTACACGTAAACAGTATGTTCGTTAGAAATTATTTGGAGGTGTGTGTTAGATTATGTTTAAAACATATCATAAATTCATCCTATTATATTTAGTATAATATTTTTTACATAATCAAGGAATAAATATAGTTTAATATATAGAGAATTAATATAAAACAATTGAGATCGAGAGAAGATGTTACCTCTTAGTCGGGTAACTCCTTTTGGTTTGTGCCAAAAAATTACACAGATTGAATTATTACCTATATTATTCTTATATAAGAAATTATGTAATTTTTTTAGTTTATTGGTATGATATTTTCTGAAACTAAGTGGTTTTAATGTTATGAAGATGATGAAGAGGCGGTGGCCATTAATATGGAATGAAAAGGACACATTTGGCATTTTTGAAAACAAGTTCGGTGTACCTGAATTTTTACATAAATATAGTCATAAAAACAATACAAACATAATAATTGAAGGTAAATGGCTGAATAATGTCCATAAAATGTGTGTTGGAAGAGTTTCTAGGTCTTTTTGGGACATAATTTAATGGTTTAGTACTTTTTAGCCTAATTTTCTCTTAATCGTTGCAATTAATTTTAATCACTTTCACTAATATTTTTGCAAAAACCAAATTTGACCATATTAGAAATTATAAATTATGGTAATTCCACATATGGAATCTATTTTTCGAATTTATAATCATAGAAGTGGTATAAATTAATTTAAAATTAATCCCATTGATGGGATACCACTATAGGTCTTTAAAGAAACAAATGATCAAAAGTTTGCAATGTTTTTATATCCAATTTTAATGTGAAATTGGTTATAATTACCTAAATTTTATTAATTGATACAAATATTTAATAATTTATCTTTTAAAATAATTTAAAATATAATTTATCCATATAAATTTATTATAATAGAAAGCGGTTTCAGATTAAAATAAATAATTTTTTAACTATTCATTAAAAAATGAGACCTTATAGAATAATATCAAAAATTTATCCTAATATAATTTTTATTTTTTGATTACAATTATGAATTTTATTTTTATATATTAAAATTATAACAGATCCAAAAATTGGATTTAAAATGGGTTCTCCATTAAATGGTAGTAAAAATACCTTTATAAAAAATATAGGTTTTGAAGTATAAAATTGGGTTTGTTCTTATCTTATGTCTTTCAAATCTATTGGATGAATATAAAATATATTTCATTTAATATTTAGAATTTCTATGAAATTAATATCACTCACTAATTTTAATTATTTTAATTAATTGGGGTATAACATTTATTGACCATTAAGATAATAATATTTCCTATTCATTGGATCAATTTTCATATTCATTTCTAATTAATTATTAACCCATAAATTAATTATATATTTGTGTAAAAAATATATTTTCATAAATATTTAATAAAATTTATAAGAACTAATTTAATGTATGGTTTATATATTATTATAATAAATAATAAATCTAATGATATAAAATCGGTCCATAAAAATAGGTCGTGCATATTATGAAATCCATTAAGGAAAGTCATTGTTGTGTGAAATTCAAGATATCTTCAGTGTTCCATGTTAAGAAAGTTTTAATTTATGTTTTTTTTGTTCATGATTAACTTGGTGTTTCATATAATGTATGACAAACATCCAAAATAAACTATTTCCAATGTTTCATTAAATATAAAATATCAAAATATTAAAATAATTCAAAAAAAAAATTAACAAAATCTCATGGTGTTACATGTTACCCCCTTATAATAAATTTACCCCCTATAAATTCATCTATGGCTATTAAATATTTAATATTCTACTCTTCATTTCTTAGAGACCCATATTAGAATAATGAATACTAAAATATCCTTTTATAATGGAATCTTAGAAACATAATGGTTAACCAAGGTAATATATAACTAGGTTTCCACATGGGAGAATATAGGTGGAAAGTAAAAACATGGACATGAAGGATAAGTCTAATCATAATTTCTTGATGTAGTGTTATAGAGAAAAAGGTGAATAGAAAATTAACAATCTGAAACCTATAAATCAACGATGAATAAATAGACCATATGATTTGTCCGAAAAGGAGTTACTAGGATACAATTTTTGGTTTCAAGATACCTTTTCCTAAAGTTAAATAATTTTTAGGAAAATAAATACATCCATGATTTCAGGAAAACTTCAACCATTGTTTTTCATTGATTCCCTTAACCTATTTCTCTAAAAAGAAGGTGAATTTTACATTCTATAAGAACTAACATATCATGAGATCCCTGATATACCATCTAGTCTATCATAAGTTATCATCAAAGACACATTTTTATAACATAATAACCAATATTCATAAATTATCGTATGGTAAGATAATAATTTATTTTCACAAAAATCATCCAAACTTTAAATTAAAAATCCAATAAATTGTTATCCTTATAACCCTTTCGAAAGATGAAAATTGAAATCTTTAGAAATAATTCCATGAAAGAGGCTTAAAATTGATCCCCATATATAGAAAAGTACATCTTTTTTATCACACTCCAAACATGTTAATAACCTTTTCTTATATTCTCTTGAAACCTATTAATAACTTTAACTACCATATATACTTTTTCAAAACATGCATTATTTCTTACTATAATTATAACTTTATATATTCTTTAAAACCATAAATTTTTTTATATAATCCATTATAACATAGAACACTTTTTCAATAATCAGTTCTAGGGTAATTAGTACCGACAAATTTACATATTCATATCCCACATATCTTTATCCAAACATTATTATATCAAAGTGAGTCATTAATTAAGTGTTACCTTCACTTAATCAAAATATCACCTTTTCTTGATATCATATTTCTATGTATTATTCACCATTCAACACGTCTATTTCAATCATTAATGAAAACTTATAAATAAAACGATCAAATACTTTACGATTCATATAACATAATATTTTAATTCCAAAACATAAATAATTCATTCCTATAACTTTATTCTTAAATAATTAATTAGGCCTCAACTACTTATTCCTTAATTCCCCTTTACTAAAATATAAAATATGAATCATTTCTTAAGGTTTCTCATCCTCAATCTAATCATGCTTCTTATTTTTAGTGTAAACAAAACCGGAAGAACATGACATACCTTTCATATGTAGTTTGAGGTCTATTTATCTTTAGATGTATGACCAATAATCTTACCACCTTATTGATTATATTTATGATATTTCAACTTTGGAAATTGATTCACACAATTCACATAAATTTTATATATTAAAAAGTAAATTTGAACCATGTTCTTTTGAGTTATATCCATTTACTAAAACCATAAGTCATAGTGTGAGAAACATTTATCATATTAGAATACCATATCATAATGAAAAAATACTTATTGGGTGGATAAATGATGGATCCTACATCTTTAATCTACAAAACCTTCAGTTTATCATCATTTATTCATAGTAATACTCTATTTAAATCATTCATGTTTGTTCATGAAGAGTTGTGAATTTCCAAAGCATATTCCTTAAGAGGCTCAAACCCTGTGTCCAGTAAGGCTCATTTTCATGTACTAGATTACCCTGAGTCTGGCCTAGAAAATCTTGTCATAGTTTTTACCCCTAGTTACATCTGTTCTAGATCCAAATCCACTTATTGTATCTACACATGGAAGTATTTCTATGAAACCACTCACTCTATCTTTTATCAAAATTCATGAAAATTTCTTAAATGTTAACTAATATTTATACTTGTCCTTAGACACATACTTAGACATATCCATAGAGTGATACGTAGAGATATCACTAATTTTTTATCGTCCTATTTTCCAAATTTTTTCTAATAATTTTAGATTATACCAACTATAGAAACCCAAGTTTAAAATAGATGAATATTACATCATTTTCGATGAATAATATGTACATTACAAAAATACATGCTTGAGAACCATAATAGTTCGGTGTCATTAGAAACATAAAAAAAATCATCCATCCTCATTAAATATAATCAAAATATTCTATAAATATCTTTACCATTAGTAAATCTATATAAATATTTTCTTTATATCCCATGGAAAGGAAACATCAAAATTGGGTGAGATGAGAAGCTCAATAAGGGTAAATAATGGAAATTCATATGCATTACACGAAAAATGGTATGGAACATGAGATTAATATTTTAATATCATACAATGCATATTAGAGATCGTAATAAATATTTTAAGGTCATATGATATGGATCATAGGGAAATAATGAACACAATCTATGAAAGCATAACATAGGAATAAAACATGGAATTGTGGAAAACACATAATCATATAAAAACCATATGTCAAGGTAGGCTAACGAGGCATTTGTAAAAGTTTAAGATTTGTTTAATAATTTGTGTACCTACTTCATACTTCGGATTCCCTCCCATGTTCCCTCTTGTTTTGGTCTTGGTATTTCCTCTTTTGTACCCTCTTCTTTCAGTCATGGGATGTCCTCTGGTTTATCCTTTTTTTGGTCATGGAATTTCATCCCATATACCCTTGTTTTTAGGATTTGGATCCCCTCCCGTGTACCCCTTGATTCAGGATGGGGCTTTCCTCTCGTGTACCATCTTTTTTTGGTATTGGGATTCCTTCCCATGTATCCTTTGACATCATAATACATTTATCATTTCCCAATGAATTGGATTGAGATAGAGGTGTCACCCATCACAAAACAAAATCATACATACATCTTCCACAAAAAATTCGTCAAATCATAACCCATAAAAAATATATGGTTTATAAACATCAAATCATAACCCCTGAAATTAAATGGGTATTATAAAAATTCAAACATATCATAATCTGTGAAAAAAATATAATTTTTTATAATCATTTCATCAAAAGCATAACCTGGGAAAGATAATGGAATATCCAAAACATATAACTTGTGAAAGACATATGGTTTTCATAAATATCGTGACATTAAGCATACCCTATTCATAGAAATAATATAAATATAATCTTTATATAATTTCCATTAAAGGAATGAGTAACATCAATATATGACATATAAGATAGAAATTAATTTTGTAATGTCTTTCAAAAAAATTTCTTAAGCAAAATATCATTTATTCATTGATAATGGATTTTTAATAAATAAAACCATAAGAAAATTGATTTCTTAGAAAATAAATTTAAAACATAAAAGGAAGGCCTGAAATCATTTTGATAACCTTTTCCCTTGAAACATGTAACATAAACAACAAAAATGTTTTAAGACACTTTTCATTGAAAAAAACATTAAAATTTTATAAATAAAGCTTGAAAACGTTTAGAAAACCAATTCATATAAATTAAATTGAAAACATATAAATAAGGATTGAAAACTATTTTTCCAAGGAACATTATTTCAAAGAAATTATGGTAGGTAAATACATATATGTCGTATGAGGTAAAAAGAACATTACTTTTACAGTTTAAAAAGGTTAAAAAATTCTTTGTTTGGAAAGTAACAAAACGATTCCTTTGATGATATTGGTAACTATGTTATGTACCAAATATTACAAAAATTATACTAATAAATGAATATATCTTGAAAAACTAGAGGATAATAAAATTCATGAATGTTCTAGAGATCTGGGTTATAATATTTCATCAAAGGAAACACAAACATAAATAATCTTGTAAGACAATGATATTGTTTCAATAAAGTCTTCTCACTTTGTAGCTTTGGATAATAATCTCCATGTAAGAAAAATTAATTAAATTAAATTTATAATATCATGAAAATAACTACATTCATGATATATCATGTAAAATGGAATTATATACACCTTGTAAACAAATTATCTTCATAACAAAAGATGGGTCTAAAACAATGGAAATTGAGACAAAACTATTTTACCGCTTTGGTAGCTTTTGAAAATTAAACCAAATGAAATAAAGGCCATAAAATGGGAATTTAAATAACCATAAATTTAACAATAATAATAATTTAATACATCCTTTGGAGGTATTAACACCACATAAAAGTAAAGGGTGGTGAATAAATCATGTATCAAACAGAAATAAAATGTGAGATGAAATCTACTTACATTTTGTATTGACTATCTTCATACTCATTGAAAACTGTTATATAATAAATATTTTTTTAAATATCACACCAAAAAATATTATTATATATAATATCATATATTTATTTATAATTACTTTTTATTACCCTCTTGTTAGCAATCAATTGTTATGGTTCCAAATTCAGTAATATACTCTTTGTTTTTCGCCTGTGTCGTAAATTTTCATATATTTGGTCCTTATACTTATATCATGATTAATGAAATTTAAACTAAGGAATAAATATAAATTATATTAATAATATTTTAATTATAATAATAAATAGAATATATAATAATGAAATTGAATACAATGTTCATGGAGACGGTAAGCCATACATACGCATGAACGTTGTTTCCATTTTTTATTTTTGTGTTGAAAGAAACAATGTACATTAAACATTATATATATATATTTATATATATAATTTTTTCAATTGAAATATTATATCAAATATATTATATAAGTTTACTAAACCCATCCTTAATACATTCCATGTACTATGTGAACGAATCACATCACTTTAAGGGGAGATAGTGCACACTTCCTAGAACGAAGGTATCATATTTACACCAAATAGAAAGTGAAAATGAAATGTGTTGTGAAAGAAATAAATAAGATTATATAAATAGTAAATTCAATATAAGAAATTAAAAAATATAGTCTTTATCATAATTTCCACCATGAAATGTAGTTATGGAACAATGAATAATCATCGTTTAGTGAGGCAGTAGTTCTCTGTACATATAAACAATATGTTTGTTCCCATTAGATAGAGGTATGTGTAAGTGTACATAAAAACCTTATCATACAAACAACCCATGCATATTTATTATAATGGTGTTTTTATACAATAATTGAATAAATAGAGTGGAGTGGGTGGGGAATTTAAATAACATAATGGAACTTGAGAGAGGATATTACCTCTTAATCGGGTAACTTATTTTGGTTTGTCCCAAAAGGATTCCTTGGGTTGATTTATGACCAACGAGATGCTTCTAAGAGTAAGGTAGATATTTTTTTAACAGTATTGGGTATATATTGGAAAACCCTATGTTGTTTTAGAGGTGTGAAGAAGAGGGAGAGGTAGTGGCCTTTTACAGGGAAGGGAAACGATACACATTTCAGTTTGGAAAATAAGTTATGTGTACCCCTGTTCTTTTCTAAAAAGACACAAAAACCAAAAAATATACAAAATGGAAGTTTCATGTTCAAATAAAATACATCCAATATTTTTTTTCAAATTTCTAGGCATTTTGGGTATTATATTTATGGATTAGTACTTTGTTAACCTAATTGTTTTCTTAATCGTTGTAAACTATTTTAATCACATTCATTAATATTTTCAGTAAAAAAATATTACCCTATTAAAAACTATAAATTTTTATGATTAAAAATATTGAATCCATTTTTCAAATTCATATAAAAAAAGTTTCATAAATTAATTTTAAATTAATATCGCTGATGGGACGATACTGTGGGTCTTTAAAGTAAAAATGATAAAAAGGCTTGGTATGTTTCTATAACCAATTTAAAGGTGATTTTTTTTTCAAATAACATGAATTAAATTAACTGAAAACTAATTTTTCTTATTAAACTTTTAAACCAATTTAAAATATAACTTATCTTTATAAATAAATTATATAAAAAACCATTTTTTCATTATAATCTAGTATTTTTAACAAATTATTTAAAAAATGAAACCACACATAATAATAGAAAAAAATTATCCTAACCTAAATTTTTTATTTCACACAAAAATAAGACTTTTATTTTGACATGTTAAATATATTAAAGTTCCAAAAAGTTTATTTTAAATGGGTTCTCCATAAAAAGGTGGTGAAAATACCTTAATAAAAATTATCAGATTTTAAGAAAAAATTGGATTTTTTTTTCTTATATCTATAAAATATATTGGATTAATATAAAAAATATTTAATTGAATATATAACATATATAATAATTATATATCACTCACTAATTTTAATTATTTTAATTTATTAGGGTAAAATAGCTTTGTGGCCACACAAATAATAATATTTCCTATTACATTCAATCTATATTCAGATTCATTTATAATTAGTTATTCACATATTAATTAGTCTTATATTTGTGTAAACTATATATTTTTATAAATTAGAAAATTCTGTTCATAACTGGTAATTTAACATTGTAATTAAAAATTATTATATTATAAAATAGCATTTTAATGATATACTATTGTTCCGTGAAACTTTGTCTGGTATGTTACGCAACCCATCGAGTAACGTAATTGTAGTGTGTAATAAAAGCTGACCCTGCCGTTCCATGTGGATGCAGATAAAATTTATCTTGCATATAGTGTATCATTAACATTTTCTTTCGTATAATGTAATCCAAAAAAATAAAATAAACTATTCTTAGTGTTGTATGAAATGTAAAAAATGAAATGATTAAATTAATTTGAAAAAAATAATTCACAAAATATATCGGTGTAATAATAATGATTTCCATAGTAGTAATGGAATCGCTTCTAATAGAATCTTGGTAGTATGGTTTCACTTCCCATACCATCTTGGTAGCCATGATTCTCTCCCATGGCCATCTTAGTGGATAATGTCCTTTATATCTGTATCATGAGACATAAATCATTACACAATGAATTAGTTGGATGCATAGGTTGAACCAATATCATCATTAAATAATAAATTTTTCACCATAATAAAAATAATAATCTATCATACTGGAAAAAATTTAATTAAATGAGATTCATAAACATCATGAAGTCACAACATAACCCACGAGAAAGAAACGTGTTTCATAAATTTCAATCCATCATAAAAATAACCATTCATAGAAATAATATTAATGGAATCATTGAATAATATCCCGGTAAAAAATTAGAAACATCAAATAATTTTATATTATATGGAAAATAATTTCGGGATAACTCTTGAAAAAAATTATTGAGGAAAATCTCCTTTCTACTTTGAAAAAATTTCCTTAACTAGAGATGATGTACAATTTTATAAGATTTTTTTAAAAATATCCTCATAATATTTTAATGAAATCTTAAAAGAAATAAGGCATAAGGTATGTTTAAAAATCTATTCATTCCATATAATTTATATAAACATTATTCTCATACATTTTTCTGGAAATGTAAAAAAATGCCTTCTTTGGAAAATGAAAATAGATTCCATTAAAACCATTAAACAAAATATCATATGTGGTTAAAAATTAAGTTACACTATTTTAGAATAATAATAAAAATATTTTAGAAAACTATTTTATGAAACATGGGTAAGTATGATAAATTTAACGTAGTAAATTCTTACATATAAACAATATAGAAATGTAATGAGATTGGGAAATCAACACTTACATTAGTTATGATTTCATTATTATGTATTTAAAACACCATTATAATGGATTAAATAGTTTTATTTACTAATTACATAATCTCATTAAAATGATATAACATATTATCACCTCAGAACCTATTTATTAATAATATTTCATTATTACACTTCTTTCAGTGTTAAATGCATCCTTTTGTTATGCGTGTTTTCTTGAATAAGTCCTAGTTTTTGAGGATGAGATATAACTATATAATTTAGAAAATAATAATAGGTTAATAGATAACATATTTATTCATTATATACATTTATATAGTCATTCTTCATTTGTGATCATAGCCAATGAACCACATCGTGTCGTGGAGATGGTGGGTCGTACGTACGCACGAGCTACGATATCATTCCCTTAATTGTGATATTGTATGGACGTGGAAGGTATTTATTTCATTATATAATCAATATAATGGTATAACTATAATATATATTAATTATTTCTATAATTATACCAATCTGAGTAAAGAGGTGATGAAAAATAGATTACACCACGACATGGAGACGGTAGGTTGTACGTACGCATGTGTGGTTATATTTTTTTCGTGGGATGGATAAAAGGTTGAATTTAGTTATTAAATAATTATTATATCTTATAATAATATATTTTATACTGTATTTATCAATTAATAAAGGAAACAAAACATGAATATGAAGCACAAGAAGAAATAAAACAGAATCAATTAATTTAAAATGATACCTCTTCTTCTGAGGATCACCTTTGATTGTAACATACACATATCAAATAAAGGGGGTTATGAATAAACTAGATCTCTATAATGTAGGGAGGGATTCTAGGAATGTTTTATGGTAGATATTGGATAAAACCAAAAAACATTTTAGGAGTGAATAATAGATAATAATGGATGTCCATTTATCTGATAGTGGATGAGAACTCATAGAATTATAAAAACTGTTAAATTAATATAAATTAATTTTCAATTTAAAATTATCCAAATATAATTTATTTAATACATAAGATATGTCTAGGTTGAAATAAAATCTTCCTATGAAAATTATACGAGTGATTATTATTTTTTCATCCTTATCTTTTTATCATAACCCTTATTTTACACTTAAATTTTACCACGATATCATGTAATTTAAACGTGTGGGTTAATATAATTACTATTAAATGAAAAAAGTCCAATGAATGAGTCATTGATGAAATTTTATTTCTTATCCTAACCATTTGGTCCAATTTCGTAATTTTATAAATTTTATATCATTTAATAAAATATTATTTATTTTAAAATATCAATAGTGTCGATTTTGAAACTATCTAGTATATGACATTTAAAAAATATCATAACAGTAATATAAGTTCAAAAAATAACTTAAATTATCAATAAAAAGTAAACATAGTCCATAAAATTAATGGATGACATTAATTAAATAAAATTATATTTATTTTAATATTTTTAATATCATTAATTTGATGCTTATTTTAATGAAACAATTACTGCATAATCATTGTATCACCACAAAATTTAATTATTTCATTACTAATAATTATAAATAAAGTAAAATTATGTAGGTAAACATTTTACCACTAAATACACTATTCATAGTATAACATACCATTTTATTAACCGTATATTATGATTGTTATAGTTATGAGATAACTGATTATTAATTTTTTTCCTTTTGTTTAAATAAAAAAATTTAAATCTCATAATCAAACCCATGTTGATTCCAAAGGTGGTAATTTTGGTCCATTGATTCTTTTGGTAGAACAAACATCATCCAATTAATTTATAAAAAGTTCTAGGGTAATTTTAAAATATTTATAATATTCTTCTTACCTTTAATTACTCAAATTATCTTTAGCCATGGTAATAAAAAAATTACTAATGTTACTATTCATAATGTCAAAAAATAAAAAGGAAATATTAAAGAAATCCAAAAACTATGATTCTAAATAAGGAATGCATTTTAAAAAATTATAAAAATAAAATTCATAGAAATTAATTTAAAATAAATCCTATTGACAGAATGATAAAGTGGGGTTTTAAAGTAAAAATGTTCAAAAGTTAACCAAGTTTTTATATTCTATTTCAATGTGAAATAAATTTCAATTACCTAAATTCAATTAAATGATAAAAATTGATATAATTCTACTTTAAAACCAATAATATTTATTACTTGACATGATAAATTATTTCAATGGAAGAGGTGTTTCAATTAAAATTGAAATATTTTTTCACTATTCATCAAAAAATGAATTTTTTTCATAAAAATACTAAAAATACACCCAATGATAATTATTACATTGAAAACTAAAAAATTATGTTTATTTTATCAACATAAATTTCTAATAGGGAGTATAATTAATTTTATTTTATTTTCATAAAAGGACAAGAAATGTAGTTCATTTGAGAAAATAATATTTGTAAACATATAAAGACTTTACCAAAAATTATTATTTTTTCAACATCAATAAGTTTTTCAATATAATTAATTTTTTAAAATTAGTTACTACTATTCATATTACTATGATTAATGGCTAGGTTATAACCATGTAATTTAAATAATTATAACAATAAAGTGGTGTTTTGTGGAAACTCAATGTTGTGTGTAACATACTCCATGTCGGTGTTGAATGTAGTCCATTTCAAGTTTTTTTTGTGTGAAAGGAATGTTTGGTTAAGTGAAATAAAAGACATCAATGAATATTATTTAATTCAAAATAAATCACAAAACTCATTGTGTTACATTCCACCCCCCTTAAAATGAATTTCACCCACAAAAATCAACATTATGATACAAAAAAATGATGATACTTCTGCCTCATAATTTCCTATTTTTCCTACATAGATTCCTATAATTTGTGATTTCACTACAAATCATTAAACATGAAAGTGGTCTTTTTTGGGAGTACATTATCTACATGATCAAAATTTTCAACTGGTTTTTCTTCATAAGAGAGATCCTTCTCAAACGATATGACCAAAGAGTTCAATATATGTGATGGGACAGGTAAATACTTCTTTAACATAGATACAAGGAACACATCATGGATTTGAGAGAGATTTGGTGGATGTTTCAAGCTATATGATACTATCCCAATACGATCATGAATTTCAAAGGGACCGATATATCTAGGGTTTATTTTTCTTTTCTTTCAAAATCATATAACATTATTCCAGGGTGAAATTCATTGAAACACCTTATCACCAACTTAAAATTATGGTTTATCCCATAATTTATAAATAAAACATTTGAAAAGACATTGTGTTGACATGAAATTATGTGGAATTGTTATATCCTTCTCAACTATATAATCAAGAATATCATGTCTCAATTACATTATTTAACCAACATCATCCCAACATGTTGGAGATCTTCATTTCATCCCATAAAATTATTCACCAGAATCCATATGAATGCTTTGGTGAAATATGTTATTGTATGAAAACTCAACTGGAGGATGATTTTGATCCTAACCACCTTTTAAATGTAGAGATCAAGTTGTCAACATAACTTCTAGGGTTTTAATTGTTTTTTCATATTGAACAATCGTACAAGGATGATAGGATGTGCTCAAAATTATTTCTATATCATGTTCTTTTTGAAGACTTCGGAACATTTTGGATGTAAACGTTAGGTCCCGATTAGACGCAATAGGATGTGATTCTTCTTTAACCCTAACCACTTCTTTAATATATATCCTAGAAATTTGATCAAGAGATATGTATTCTCTAATATAAATAAATTGTAGTGACATATTATGTTGATTGACTGCCATCCCTATGGAATTAAATTATTTACATGTTTTTGTGAGTGAAACAACAATATCAATGGTGATGTTGTCCAATTTATATTATGGTATTGGTAATGGATGCAATATCCCCATAGATTTTTTCTTTCATTATTATCATGCTGCCATACCAAAAACCAAGATAAAAACTCTACAAAATATCTTTTTATACCATCCCACCAGAAGTATTCTTTTAAATATGTATACACCTTCATACTTTGAGGATGAATAAAGAATGAATAGCTATGATGTTCCTCTAACAGATCCTTATTCAAAACGAGTATCGATGGAATAAAAGTACTATTCAAGAGCCTCATCATCCCATCATAATCAATTTTAAACGTAGGAAAATTTCTAACCTTCTTTTATAGCTCCACATCTTCTTTTTGTGCCTCTTTAACCTTCAAAAGGATTGATGGTTGAACATTCATTTGAGGAAGATAAGGTTATTCCACTTCCTTCCATATTTCTTGGTCACCCTTTGAAAATACAGAAATATTGGATCTTTTTTATCCTCATCATGGAAATGATAAGATTATCCCTTCGACTCAAAGCATCAGACATCTGCTTTTTTTCAGGGTGGTAATGTATTGAGTAATCATAATCATTTATCATCTCTAACTATCTTCTCTAATTTTCATTCGACTACTTCTATGTGAATAAATATTTTAGACTTTTATTATGAGAATATATATCACAATTTTTACTATATATACAATTAATATATATCTTTAATGAAAAATGTATTATAAGAATCTAAAAATCACGAGTTGGGTAATTTTTCTAATGAATTTTCAACTTTCTTTAGGAATTAAAAATAAATTAGTTGTTATGTGTAATAACACAAACCGATCAATTCATGGATTCATCACTATAGATTACAAATCCATCACCACTATAAGGTTATGTACGCATATGTGCGCTAACTATCTTCCTCTTCAATTCCGTGATATTTTCATCACATTTATATTTTTGGAGGAACTTGGTACCATTTTGTGTATGATTTGTTAGAGGATTAAATAGTCATGAGAAATTCTCTAGAAACCATCTTTTATATAAATAAAAACCAAGAAATAGTTAATCTTAGTAATCTTGGTTGGTCTGGTCCAGTATTCAATATCCTTTATCTTTGATGGATCTACTACTATACATTCTCTTGAGATTATTTGACGACAAATTAATCGTTTTGCAGAAAAAATTCACACTTTATAATTTTTTCATATAGTTTATCTATTTTTATGGTCTTTAGTATAATCCAAATGTGGTATTCTTGTTCTTCCTTATGATTTTAAGTGATAATAATATCATTTAAAAATACTACCACAAACTGGATGAGTTAATCTAAAAATTCTAAATACATCAAATCCATTAAGATCTCATGTGAATTAGTAAAATTGAAAGGAATAACAGTATACTCATAATGTCCATTCCATATATAGAATGTCATATTGGGTATAATCCCCTCTTGGATGCTTACATAATGATATCCATAATGAAGGTCAATAATAGAAAAGTATTGAGATCCATGTATTTTATCAACCATGTCATCAATATAGGGAAGAAAATTCTTGCTCTTTACTTTGATATTGTTAAAAAAGGACAATCAATGTAGAGTCGCATTAATTTTTCTTTCTTCTTAACAAAAATAATTTTTGTACCCCAAGGTGACACACTTATCTATATGAATCACTTATCAATGTTTTTTTTAGTTACTTCTTCAATTCCTTCAACTCAACTATGTCTATTGTATAATAAGTATTTGAGGATTGTGTAGAATAAGGTATGATCTAAATAGATAAATGAAATTCATATTATGGTGGAATAATAAGAAATATTTTGGAAAGTGATCCAAAAATTCACAAAGAGTAGGCATATCATTGATGTCAATTTTTACCCAATTATTTGTGATAAAAATCACTTCTATATGGAAATTAATCCCTATACAAAGGATGTAATATCTATATGAAGTTCTAATTATCATCAATAGATAAATTATAATAGTTCGGTATGAAACATCAAACATAGCATACCTTACATTAAAATTGATGGGGGTTTATATATAAGAAGTCAATCCATGACTAATATGACATCATATTCAAATAACGAAAGAATGGTGCGCTTTTTAGGAAACACATTCTCAATAACATCAACTTGAGAGGAATCATAGACTTGAGATGAAATCATCATACAATTTGTGGTTTTTGTAACGCTCCAAATGCAGTTACCTAGAGTCAGTGCATTATTACATAACATTGGCATGATACATGGAATCATGTCCCGAAAGACCAATCAGTTTAGTAGACTTCGAAGTACTAGATGAAGTCATAAGTTTTAAATTACATCATGAAATAAAAACATTAACAACATTTCATCCCCTTTTTAAAAACATTTATATCTTTATCCTATCCATGTAGGTCAACTCTAAAATACTTCTCCACATCTTGGGAAAAATTAAAGATAGAAAGGGTTGAGATCAGATGCTCAGTAAGGATAACAATGTTGCGGAAACATTCAAAAATAAGCATAAACATTTAAGGCAATGTATAATACTAAAACAAAAGCCTTTTAAACTTAAACTTTACCATAATATGGAAAAGATAAAATAAAATAATTCCATTTAATTATTCACATGGATATTCTACTAGTCGAATAATCACATGAAATATCAATATCCACTTTTATAATGATGGAATGCATAATGCCAGACTTCACAACAAAAAAGTCAAGGCCCTGTTCCAAGACTACAAATAAGATTTTTTTAGGCCTTTTGAAAAGACACTAGTTTCTCTCATGAGACATACTAATGCATCAAGGAACTATAGCGAGCTCTACCCATCACTTACTATGTCCAATTAATTCCTCATATGAAAAAGTTTTAAGCATAACATAACCATTCGTATTAAAACTTTCATATGAAATATCAATACTTTATCCATAAACCATGAATGGTATAAAAATAACACATCCACAGTAAAACATATCAAAAAACCTTCATTATGGTATGGAATATTTGTGTCATAATAAATAATCCTCGATCAATAATAATATCCTGTAAATGATGTTGACATTGTTGAAAATGATAAGTAAATATATTTGAGGGAAATATCCCTTTTTCATGAAAACATTTAAAAGTATCAATATTTATCAAGAAGTTGTTTAAAATAAATTTTGGATAAAAGTATCCCATACCTCTTTGAAACATTTAAATTTAATTTCAATTTTAAAACATTAATTTCCATATAAATAAAACATTAAAACCATTTTTACAACATGGATATCAATGAGAAAGATTTAGAAGAATAAAATTATAAAACATTTAAAATGATATTTTTGTAAGGGTTTCTAACAAAATGAGAGATGCTTGAATAAAAAAAGTTGAGGTAATAGAAACTTTATAATATCATGAGAATAAAGGGATTCATGATATACTATGTCAAAGTACAGTATATACACCAAATAAAATTGAATTGGAGCATAAAAAACAAGGAAGTCTCAACAGAATGTAATTTGAGATGGATTCCTTTATAAAGAAAATATACTTAAGTTAAAGATAAATCAATGACATAATTATGTGTGAAAAATATAAATACACTCAATATTATTGGATATTCAGTGTAAAACAATCAGAGGACATTCGTACATCTTCTTGTAAAAAAACACCAATGACTTGGATGCTTAACTCAATGAATAGAAATTCAGTTAAAATTACTCTTATCAAGTTTATATCGATGAATTGATAGTTTATTAATGGAGTGATTATGTGTATAAAAAGTATATCCACACAAAGAGGAGTGTAAATTAAAACATATGTAAATAAATAGTGATTTCACAAATAATCTTGGAGTAATGTAAACAATGAAGTTTGCGTAAAAATGAATGAGTGGAAATTGAAATTTTAAATTTTCTTATCGATTTGGTAACATACGAAGCATAAAATCCAGGAAAGAAGGATCATCCAATGATGATCTAAATACCTATAAATTAAATTATATTACCCATATAATATAATCATGGTCACTACATACACAACACAAAAGATAGTAGTGGAAAATATAGCATGAATCTCACGAGAATAAAGGTGAGATGAAAACCCCTTACCTTGTACTTTATCATGGTCAAGGGTACATTAAACTACATAAAATAGTTAAATAATTGTTATTAAATTATAAAATAACTATATAGATCAATATGATATCATATATGATCCTTTAATTTTTCTTTGTCAATAATATTTTAGTAGTATCATTATTTTGGGTGTTAACTGATCTGTATTACTTTATAGACTTGGTTATGCAAGCCATGTTTGTTATGGATAGGATGAATTTTATTCATATATATAATGATATTATGTTTATAAACATTATTTTTAATCCTAAAATGAAAATTATTCTTCAATGATTACGATGAGGAATGAATCTAATCGCGTTTGTGGAGACGGTAAATTGTACGCACGCACGAGCGGAAATATCATCATATTGATGGTGCAATCATATTTAATTGGATGGTATATCATATATTAATAATAATAAACATTTTATATTTATTATTTACATCATTTATACTCATTTTTATACCCATACAAATAATTAAGTGTTTGAATAACAAACTACACAACGACGTGGAGACAGTAATCCATACATACACATGTATGGTGACATAGCCATTTATAGGGTGGATAGAATAATGAATATTTTTGTAGAATTTTTATAATAACATAATAGTATATATAAGGTTCTGGAGTTATTAATTTATAATTGAAACAAAAAATAAAGAGGAAGTGGAAGAAGAAAATAACTTGGAAGAGGTGATGAAATATTTACCTCTTTTTCGGGTTCTTTCTTTTCATTTGATCAATATTGTTCCATAAAATGGATTTATAACCAAAATAAGGCCTCTAGGATGTAGGGAGGAAAGTTGGGAGGATATTTGTACATAATTTGGCTGAGATTAAAGGATTTGGAGGTGTGAAATTAAGAGAGGGGGAAGTTCCCTTTTATAAGAAAGGTGAGGGTAACTTTATGAACAGCTTGAAATATAATTTTATAACAAAATAATTTTCTATTTATAATGGATAAAAGATTAATTATTTAAATTATAAAGTTATTATGGGTCGAAAACCACACAACCAATAGGGTTTAGATAGGTTTAGGTCATCATATTAACCTTATCTTTTAGATTTAACACTTAGTTAAATTGGTTGACATTTACCATGTCTCTTTGTATTTTTATATTATATGGTTGATAAAATTACTATAACATTGAAATAGAACCCCATGTGGTTCATTATTAATATATAAAACCTTATATAATTCATTTTCCAAAACTTATATTTTTATGAATATTATATCAATTAATAATATAATATTTGTTTTAAAAAATCAATTATGTCAATTTTGACACTATTTAGTATTTGATTATTTTTTAAAGCCATAATAACATTATTACATAGAATAAAATTTATTAAACTAACCTTAACGTATCATATTAACCATAAAAATTAGTGTAATTCATCATAAGTCTCAATTCACATTTATTTGGATATTTATAATATCAATTCTTTTAATATTTCATTAATAAGGTAATTACTTCATCATCATTGGGTCGTAGATAAATTATATTATATAATGTCTTAAAATTATAAAAAAAAATACTATTATTAATAAAATATTTTTATCATTATAATTATTATTTATAGTAGAATTTAAATTGTGTGTAAGCCTATATTAAAAATGGTTTAGTTATTAAACTTTTAATTTAACTCTTTTAACTCTTCTCTAAATAAAATAATAATAAGTGACCTAATCTAATCCAAATGGAACAAATAGGATAATATTTTATTCATAAGGTTGTTTTTGGTGGAATTATACTTATCCAATAGAATGAGAACACGTGTTAGGGTAACTATGATATCATTTTTACCCTTAATTACTCTACTCACTTTTAACTATGGTAAATAAAAGTCAAAAATTACTATTCACCAAAAAATTATTTTATCTTATTAAACAAAATTTTAATTACTAATATTAACCGTTTGTCTTTGATTTTTAAAACTCAACTCACAGAAGTGGTAAAGTTGATTTTTTTGTAAATTTGCAAATGCTCATAGGATGTGGGTAAAAGATGGTAAAAAGTTCAATAAAATCTTATAAATCTTATTTTATTATAAAACGACTCCAATTAATTAAATTTAAATTATATAGGAATTATATATCTATTTTGAGTTAACAAAACTTAAATAAAATATATAATTATTTAAATAAAAGTCAGTTTAAACTATAACTTAGTGTTTTTTACTATTCATCAAAAATTGAATATTTTCAGAAAAATACCAAAACTTTTACCTATGCTAATTTTAATATTCTGAAGTCAAAAATTAATTATATTTTACCAAATTCAAAACATAAAAGTTTCATTAATTAATTTAAAATTAATTCTCGTTGCCAAAATCGAAAAGCGGGTTTTTTTAAAGTAAAAACTATCATAAGATTGACATGTGTTTATGTCAAATTTAAAAGTGAAATTAATTTTAATGTCCTACATTTTATTTAATGATAAAAATATAATCTAATTATACTACATAACCATTCAAATACATAATTTAACACTACAAATTACTTCGATTAAAGAAGTTGTTTTCAATTAAAATCTAGTAATTTTCAGTATCCATCAAAATATAGAAGTTATCATGAAAGTACCAAAACATTACCCAAAATAACTTTTTATATCCCAATTATAAATTACAATTTAATTTCTTTAAATTTAATATATAAAATTGTCCAATATTGGGTTAAAAAATGGGTTTCCGTTAAAAGGTGGTAAAATTGCATTTTCTAATAAATACTTCTTTTATCTGAAAAAATGAATTTATTCATATATTATGACTATTAAACACATAATATGGATTCTAAAATTATATGGATTATATAAAATTCAAAATTTAGTTAATAATATCCAGAACCGCTTTTTGAACAGCTAGTTTGGTAAGTGGTAGTGCCCACGAACTCGGTGTTGTGTGTAGCGCAAGCTATTGAATTACTTTAAAGAAAATTACTTATTATAAAATCATGGGATGTTATATTAGTCTCCCATTTTGGAAATTTCAACATCACAATATTAAAATTCATCTTCGAAGCTTCATTTAATGTCCCACATCGGAAAAAGAGTCAATAAACCTATCACTTTAAAAGAATGAAAGAGAAGTATAGAGGTTACCCGAGATAACCCATACTTAGATTCCATGTAGGAAAACATGGATATAAAAGATAATCCAAGTGTCAAGTTCTGATGGAGAGTGATAAAAAACATGATCAGGAGAAATTTAACAATAAGAAAACTATAAACTTGTGAGGGCATAAATGGCCAATAGTTTCCTAGTAGAAAACATAAACAATCAATGTTTTTTGTTTTACTTTCCATTTCATAATTTTAAAAAATTTATTTTTGATATTGAATAAGAACATAATATAATATACTTACTTTTTATGTATATTTTCATACTTTAATAAATTTCTACCACTAAATCATTTTTTTTCCAAATGATGAGTATTCAAGATGACTTGGTCACACCTGAAGTGCTAGAATCAATTCCTAGAGAATCACATGATCCAAAAAGGATAAAATATATATTTCCCTTTTCTTTAGAGATTAACCAAAACAAAAATGGTTAGTACAAGAAAAGATGACCCCAAAAAAGAAAAATCTTTTGAGAAAGAAATACTAATCATAATTTGTAAAATTCAACCCACAATTACCAAAGATTAATAAATACCATTTAATAAAAAATTGTCCTTAAAATCCATTAATATAATCCAAACTAATATTGAAACCCAAAACATAGAATAATTTGATTTCTTAGTCTTCCATGTTAAATTTTATCTCCAAATAACATCGAATACTCTTAAAGTCACTTACTTAAAAGTAATTAAACTAATCACATATTCTCTGTGATAGGTTAATGATTTTATAAATAACCCAAATTGCTATAAATCCACAATAAAAACATAGATAAAAATCACTACTGGAAAGAGGGGTTTTCCCCACAGAGCTATACCCATAGTTTAAAAAATCGTGGGAATAGCCTGATTCAAGTTAACCTATACCTACCGTTTAATAATAACCGTGGGTGTAGAAATTATACCCCAACGGATTTTATTGAACCTTCGTAATAGAGGGCCCAATATTTTTCCCTACCCCTACTCGATCTCCTTCACTCGTCGGGCCGCAACTCCCCCCCATCTAGTCCCTCCCCGATGTTTCCTTCAATTGAATCCCCTTACCCACCTCCGGTCGGCGATCATCACCCCTCCTCCAGACGACGCACATCCCCCATCCTCATCCTCCTCCGGTCCATGCGCATCCCCCCTCCTGCTCTGGTCCGCGCACTCCCCCCTCCTCCAGTTGACAACATATTGAAGTTTAGAAATTTCTCCTAGGTCGAGTGACTTCCTCACACAATCGATGACCAAAAATTTATAGGGATTTTGATCTTGGGATTAAGATTAGCCCTATATGTGTCATCCACACCCAGTTGGGTGCTTTTAACCCATGGATTGTTGGTAAGTGTTCTCACTTCTGGGGTCCCAATAGATTGCTTGATTCTTTGTATCTGGGTGTTTAATTTGTTAAAGATATCTTCATAGGTCTTTAAGAGTATTATTCCATGGATGATGCCCTCTGAAATTGATCACGCTCCTTATAAAGGTAGGTGACTCTTTGTATTTTCTATCATTTATCGAACCACACATTCTTGATGATTTTAAAATAATTTTTAATGTAAATTTATGGTATTTAATGTTCATGAGGATTTCTATTAATCATACTTTCACTCTTGATTTCTTAAATCTGTGGTGTAAGGGTTGTTTAAAATTATAAAAACACATTGGTTTTACATGTTTCCCACCATGTGTTTGATGTAATGCATCATATGACTTTCCATGAAATACATTGCTGTGTTTTAGTGGAATGATTACCCTTGATTTATAATGATTTATAAAAAAAATTCTGGAGAGAAATTTCTTAGGAAATCTGTTGTTTGGCCAAAGTGGATAGTAATGACCAAATTAATGTTGGTTTTGTCTATTATGGGCTGAGGCCATTGTTTTATGTAAGGAAAACTAGTTTTAAGGAATCTTATCATTTTGTTATTATAGATGGTACCTTTTATCATGGTTGAACTTCTTGGATTACATGTACCAAAATAGTGGCACATGGGATGCCTTGGGTATTTATGGGGGAACCTAGTACAAGTACTCCTCTAGGTTTACAGGACCTCCCGACCCAACAAATATTGGTTACACGGGCCATCGGGAGCATGCAAGTGCATGATAGGTCATGGGTTGTGGATGATACTTGGACTTCCCACCGGGCGTATGCTAGTGCATGATAGGTCATGACTAGTGGATGTTACCTGTACTGCCCGTGATGGTGAACACTAGTGCATGGTGAGACTCTACCTTGTAGATCTCTACAAATATAGCATATGGAAATTTTTTTAGTAAGGATCCTAGTCTTCTCAACCTCTACACATAAGTATTCTCATATGGCATGTTCTTGGATTTCAATTTACTTTAATTTAAGAAATTTCATGTTAATTCATTTGCATTTTTTTATATTTACTATTTTTTTAATGTTACTAGCTTCCTTAAAATTTCATTCCCATATTTTTTTTTTAACTAAAAATGAAAATGATTATCTTTATAGATATAGTTTAAAATTTTATGTCACGGTTTTATTAAAACCGTGTGTATTAAAACAGCATACTGCCCGAACTATCGGGCTCCTCCTTGGGCTCCTCCTCACTCGGCGCTCCCCCCATTCAACCCGACCTCCCCGGCCCTTACTCCTAGCCATGTCCTCCCCTCCCGACCACCACCTCCTAGCCCTCTCCTCCCCTCTCCGACTCCCCTCCCCGGCCTTCGCCTCCCGGCTCTGCGTCCCGGCTCCACGTCCCGGCTCCGCATCCCAGCTCCGCGTCCCGGCTCCACATCCCGGCTTCGCCTCCCGGCTCCGCGTCCCGGCTCCGCTTCCCGGCTCCGCATCCCATCTCCCGACCTGGACCCCCTGGCCTTCGCCTCCACCTCGACATCTCTTAAACAAGGTAATTTTACTTATGATTCTCCATTAATGTTATGGGATGATATCGATGATTCTTGGTTGATTATAGAAGGTTATAACATTATCAAATCCTTACTAATTCTGCATTCCACCCTCCGACCGTATCTTCAGATTACCAGTGGGGTTATGTTGGTAGTTTGGTCTTCAAAGTATAAGAAAGATGAGAAAACTATAAATAATGAGTAGGAATTAATTTCTTATCTCAAAATCTACTAGCATTTCTATTATCATCCTTATGATTTCCCTACCGCTACTATTACAAATAATGCATCTGAAGAATTTTTCAACCAAGGTTACTTATTTTCTTTGAGATAAGGCATCTGGGTAGCCCATATTAGAGGAGATCTTATTTGAAAAGGATATTCACCCTATAAATTTATTCTTCAATTTAACTATGTTTTGAAGTTGTGTCCTCCCACTCTCAACAGTTTCTATCAGGAGAAGCAACTTATAATAGCTTGTCAATTATGGCTGATGTTCACCAAGAAGGACACACAGTGCCATGCCAAACATCCGAACTCTGGAGATTTCGTACCCTTCTTCACCAATAGAAATGCTGAGGCCTGTGTTAAATCATATACCCATGACCAATTAGTTTATCCAGTTCCCCTCGTGTTAACTTTCATGGTATATGGTGAAAAGTTGAAGGATAAGAAAAAGGGAGTTGTTGGAAACTCTTGTCTAGGAAAATTCATTTGAAATCCACTCGTCCCCCCTGAGGAAAATTGTAAAATATGGGGTCATGACCTCAAGGGAGTCCGAACAAGCTACTGAAGCTATTTCTAGGAGTATACCATTTATTCCCCTGAGGCTGATTTCCCAATGGCATGGACGTAATGGGACCTTTTCAAAGGCCACCCATCCACTCGCGACCAGTCCCCTAGTGCTTTATGGAAGCTCCTCTAAACTAGGGAAGTTTCTCTTACTAAAATTGGTTATGTGTTAGTGCCCATTGTCATTTCTTTTTTTGAGAATCCTGAAAATGTGGGTCATTACCTTGGGAACCTCTATGCCCTCATACATTCCTGAAGTGGTCACTGAAAATACTCGCATTGAGTACTTTCCATGCTGCGGCCAGAAAATGGTGATGAGTATGACGATGTTGATGACTCGCCTATTGTGGATACTGTGGAACAAGATGCTTACTTTCACCCAACGTCTTCTAAGAATTTATCTTCTCGAGGTCCTAAGCTTGTGGGGACACCTAGGAAACATTTTTTGTTGCCGAAACCTACTCCGCTCCACTACACCAACCTCCCAATGATGGTCATCACAATCATGGTTTCATTTCTGGATGCTTGGAATGACTAGGATGAATTAAGGGTAAATGGTTAACATGAAGATATTTGGAGGCTTCTTCCGGGAGGATGTTTCAACCTTCCAGGTTTTTGGGGAGTAATTTCTACTACCATTATTTTGACCAAAGAAGTGCCGAATGTGGTAGCTACCTACTTGAATGAAATGGACAAGTGTCTCCACACCCCTGCGTATAGGCATTAATGTGGTAGATAATACTTCTCTTACCATAAAAACAGTAGTAGTTCCAATTCAAGCACCTAGGAAGGCCCTAAATCACATGACACCTCCCATTGAGCAACATTAACAACAAATTCTCCCTTGAATGGAAGAAAAAAGTGATCTGGGTCACCCATGACTTGAGGAACGGATGGACAAAGTGTATTACTTATTAAAGGAGAAGTTTTACAATTATTTCCTTACATACAAGGAAAATAACACAATAAAGATACAAAAACCTAAGAAACCTAATGAGGTCAACCTCACAGACCATCATGTCTACTATTCTTTTTATAGGAGATTGATCCACACCGTTTAAGGCTGATTTGTCTTCAATGACATTTTGAAGAGCATAGTTGATTATAGATAGATGATATTAGAGAAGGACCCAACATAGGTGGCATATTTAACCTTTACCCATACCAGAAGAAGAGGGTGACTATCAAGAAAAACTAACTATGTGTGGAAAAAATGTTCGATAAATAGATGACTCGAAAGACACTTGACCGAGCTCATACCACCTAAAATGGCCTGAAGGCCTTCAAATTTTTATTAAGATAAGAATTAATTTTAAGGGATGAATGGGAAAACCCAAAGACATCATGAATTGGGACAAATAATTCAAATAAAACTAGATTGAAAACATAAAAACTTCCCATCCCTAACATTTGAATGTGATGAAGCTCTCCACCATTGAAAAGTTATTCAACAAGAAAGTGTCATGTGTCAAAGCATAGTCTCGATCCGATGGCTGACGCCATACCCTCTCAAATGACCAAATCCAAAAAACTCTACATAGATGAACTGAATGATCTAAATCATCTCTTGGGGTTGTTCCATGTGGTCATGACCTGTTGCAAACCATCTGATGTCAAACCAGGAAGACCAAGCTCATACCATCCTAAGAGAATAGATTTGCAAACCAATAATGATCACAACACATAGAGAGGAATAATTTAATATTCATTGTAACACACCAAGATTTTTTTCTAAGTGTAAATTTTTTTCTCTTTGATATCTTACTTTTCACTAAACACCAAGCTGAAACAAACTCCAAAATATTATTGTATTTTATTGACCTATTTTGAACAAACTAAATAATGAGAAATTAAGAGTCATTTTTATTTCAAAATAAATAATTAATTATTGTATTGAGTGGTACAATAACATTTTAGTTGAATGCATTTGTAAAATCATTCTCAATTAATTGTTTAAGCATGCTAGACTATATAAGACACATTATGATCATATATAGTGCTTTATCTGAAAATACCATTTATAATTTATTTTTAACATAATTATATGAGTACATACATAATTCTTAAACCAATCATGGAATGATTCATAATTAACATACTAAATTTTATTTCTAGTAACACATGGAAATCATCTTCAAATCTTGATAATGTATGTTCCATAAATTATGAAAAAAAATTATTTTTTAAATTTAAAGTTTTTTACTATGTATTAACATAACATTTCAATGTTATATTTAAAGGTGAATTGAACAACATGTAACGGTTTAGGGCATTATTTTTTAAGCCAAGAAACCAAACCATTTACACAGAATTTAATCAGTCCTTGAGATTTAAATATAATTTATCATTTGTTTGTTGTTATTATTATTATTGCTAGATATTATTTATTATCCTTAAAGGAAATAGATCTCGGATTTCTTATCCAGGTTTAGGATTTACAATGATATCCAATGTGATCCTTTCTAGATTTACATGGAAAATAAATATGGAAATATGGGTTATCCTGATCATTCTTATTATTGCTGCTTATTCAATCATGGACTCCTCTTGTCATTAAATATGTTTTTCTAGCTACTAATATGCATTGATTAATTTAATAATAAAATTTTTTGTAATGAATTTTTTAAATATGATTTACATTATTGATTGAATGATAATTTTTTTTCTTGTTATAGAATGGATAGAGGCTGGATGTATCGTACCGATTGGATTTCAACTGAGTTTCAAAGTAATTTGGAGAATTTTTTAGATTTTGCATTTAACAATGCGTCAGATGGAGGATGTATATAGTGTCCCCACTATAATTTTTTTGGAAGACCATGGTTAATATGAGAAGAAGTTAGTTACCATTTAACAAAATTTGGATTTCAAGATAAATATAATGTTTGGTTTCACCATGGAGAGACGAGTCAATCTTCGACTGTTCATAAACGAAATTAAAAAAGTGACATGGAGAATTTGATATTTGATCGGTTTCCATATGTGCATAATTCCGAGAGAGATAACATGCCGGTGCAAGAATACAATCATATCAGTACACACGAGGAAAATGTTGAAGACGATGATGTTGAGAGAGTGAAAAATTTATTAGATGATGCCAGAACTCCAGTATATCAAGAATGTACTAAAATGACCAAGTTGGAATTTTTAATGCGGCTATATCATGGAAAAACCATATATGGGATTTCTAATAATGCCATTGATTATATTCTTACATTTTTGAAGGACTTTCTTCCTGATGGTGCAGATATTCCCTCCAATCATTACATGGCATGGAATTTAATTAAGCATCTTGGATTTGCTACTAATAAAGTCCATGCTTGTCTGAAAGATTGTAGTTTATATTTTGAGGAAACAACTGACCGTAATGACTGTAAAAAATTTCATACATCTCGATGGAAGACAAATGTAGATGGAACACCATCTCGTGTGCCACAGAAAGTCATGTTGCACTTTCCATTGATTCCCAGACTTCAAAATCTATTCATGTCTCCAGAAATCTGAGTTAATATGCGATGGAATGATGTTGAGATAATTTAAGGTAATGATGAGCTGGTCCATCCTATAGATGGATTAGCATGGAAGACATTTGATGCACAACATCCTGATTTTGTAGCTGAGGTGCGCAATGTCAGATTTGGCCTATCATGTGATGGTTTTAATCCGTTTAGTTAGATTCTTACTTCTCATAGCATGTGGCCGGTTTTTATTCATGTTTATAATCTTCATCCATGGATGTGTATAAAAAAACCTTTCACTTTCTTGAGTATACTGATATCTAGACCTTTTGATCCTGGTAATGATATAGATGTCTACTAGCAGCCTTTAATAAAAGAGTTGAAACAACTTTGGGATTTGGGTGTGCAGACATTTGATGCTTCTTCAAAGAATATGTTTCAGATGCGTGATGCCCTTCTGTGGACCATAAATGATTTCCCTGGATATGCAATGATGTCTGGGTGGAGCATGAAGGGAAAACTATCATGTCCCGTTTGTATGAAGAATACACGATCAAGAAGGCTTAAATATCGTCATAGTTTTAGTTTCATGGGGCATCACCGATTCTTGCCAATGGATCATCAATACAGGAAGAATTGTCAGAGGTTTGATAATAATGTTGACACTGAAGAAACACCTCAACGTATGTCAGGAAGTGATGTGCTTGATGAATTGAAAGATTTCAGCTTTTCATTAGGGAAAGGTCAGTTGAAATCTCGAAAGAGGAAGAATGATGATACTGAAGTCACTTACAATTGGAAAAAGAGAAGTATTTTTTTTGTGTTTCCATATTGGTCTACTAATTTGTTACGTCATTGTTTAGACGTAATTCATATTGAGAAGAATATATGTGAAATATTGCTTGCAATTATTTTGAATATTAAGGGGAATACCAAAGATGACCTCCGATCTCGTCGGGATTTACTGGATTGGGTTATTCGAACAAAAATACATCCTGTTTGTATCGGTGAAAACAAATGGAAAGTTCCATGTGCTTCTTATGTGATGACACCGGCAGAGAGAAATCGATTTCTCGCAATATTGAAGAATATCAAGTTTCCAGATGGCTATTACAGCAACATATCTAAACGAGTCAACAGAAGACATTTGAAATTGAAATCCCTAAAAACTCATGATTATCACATCCTACTTCATGAATTGATTCCAATAGAAATTCAGTATTTTCTATCCAATAATGTAAGAGTGGCAGTGATTCAGTTGTGTCATTTTTTAGAGACCTTTGTGCTAAAAGGTTATCCAAATCATTTTTGATAAAAATGCAGCAAGAGGCTCTGTTAATTCTGTGTGAGTTGGAAAAAAATTTCCCCCATCCTTGTTCACTTGCATGTTGCATTTAAAAATTCATCTTCCAATTGAGACACTTCTTGGGGGACCAGTTGCCTTTTGGTGGATGTATCCCACTGAAAGAAATATGTGCACTTTGAAATCATATGTCCAAAATAAGAATTATCATGAAGGTTCAATTGTGAGGAGTTATCTGGCCCAAGATTGTATGAATTTTTGTTCAATGTATTTGTATGATGTGAGCACAAGACATAATCGACCAATGAGAAATGAAGATGAGAAGTATGAGGAAATCCAGCCCTCGTTTCCATCTCTTCCCCAAACAGGTGGAATTATCGGGTCGTATACATTGGTTACATTGAGCTTTGAAGAGCGGAATATGGCACATCGAATAGTCTTGTTTAATTTTGGTTTGTTCGATGCCTATATCAAGTAAGTAATTTGAATATATATATGTTATCTCATATGATATCATATCACATATACCTTATACTTTGATTGTTATTTTATGTAGAGAACATAAACAAATTATAAGTAGAGTTCATCGATCTTTTCCGTTGAGAAGGAGAGAGGCTATGCATAACCAAGAGTTCCCAGCTTGGTTGAAATCAAAGGTATGACCATTAAATTATATACCTTAAAATATAGATATATATTTAATTATATTACTCATATGTATTTCATGTATTGAGTTTACCTGCTGACTTCATTTCTCAATATTTAAGAGCGTTGTCTTTTTTGTCCCAATTCTTTGTTTCGTGACTGAAAATATTTAATAATCAATGGATATAAAGTTGTTACAACTAATAAAGCAGTGAAAATGAGAACACAACATGATGACGTTATGTTAACTGCTAGAACAGATTGTTATGCCAGTGCATCAGATAGTTGACCTCGATATGAAGATGTGTATTATTATGGGCTGGTTGAGAAAATATTGTTATTGGATTACTACTCTCAAGGTCGAGTCACTATGATAAAATGTAAATGGTTTGATTCAATGACGCGACATGGTACATTTATTGATGATTGCGGATTTAGAGTTATTGACATGAGTCGATTCATGCATACCGATGAACCATACATTTTGGTATCAATGGAAAAACAAGTGTTTTATGTGAAAGATCATCTGAAACCTGATTACGGTGTCATTAATGAAGTAATCCCAAGACTTATTTTTTAGGATGCTGGGGATGAAATTTTCACCATTGAAACCCCCATCGGTGTTATAAAAAATATTGTATTTGATGACACAAATTGTCCCATTGTGAGAGATGATGTTGAACCTGAGGTAGTGGAGGGTAATATATAAAAGCAACCATGTATATTCAGAGTTCATTCAGTTTATATTGACATGAGTTTCTCAGGTTGGTATGAATGTAATTAATATAATTTAGTTTTATTTTGGAATGATATGTCTGTTTTAGTATTGTTTGGTTTCGTTTCATTTAATTATATTTATTTCAATTCAGAAAACTGGGTTTAAAATGTGGTTTTAAAAATTGTATAACTTGGTTGTAAATTATCATTACTGAAAGATGTTATGACATTTTTTGTCTTCTTTGGCTTCTAAGTTGTATGCATGATTTGTAAAAATTGTTGTAAAAAATATTTATTTCATTCTTATACAGATTATGAAGAAAACTATAGAAGCTTGCAAGAAAAGATTATTTGATGTTGATCCTGTTAGACGCGAGCGTGAGTTGTATTTAGTGAGTATAATAATTCTAATATTTATCTTCCGCATTACATATAATATGAATTTAATATTTTTTATCAAATTTATTATAGGGATATATAACTTTAGATATTCCTCTTCCTAGTATGGGACCGAGAAGGGATCCTCCTAGACCTAGGCGGAGCTCCCGTCTTACCACTCCCCACACTGACCCATCAGTGGACATCCCATCTACCACACATGTCCTCCCTCCGCTTGAGACCCCTGGGATGTTCCCATACATGCTGTCGTCATCATCCCATTTACCCTCTTTTTCCCATTCCATGTCCACGCCGACTCGACCGATGTTCTCACCTCCACAATTTCCATATCCATTCATATATCCCCAGACCTACTACACATATTATGACACGTCTACGCCACCTCCTTTTCCTACCATCCATCATGAACATATTGAGTCTGTTCCTTCAGTTTCCACTCCTGTTCATGAAGATCAGCCAGAGCATGCTGTGGAACAGATACTTCCTTCGGAGGATGCTGATCCAGCACAGTCCACGGATGCCTCACAGCCTATTTAGGAGCCTGCATCAGTTTTCTTTATTATAAATGTTTCAAATTATATAATTTCACTTTTTTCTTATTGTATTGTCACTTAACTCTTCTCTTTTCACCTATTCTGTTATTTAGTGGGATCTTCTAGTAGGCGACGTGGTCGCACTCAAATGCGGGATGCCTAGAATCGCGAAACTCAGATTATGGTGGATTACAATCCTCAAAATCAAATGGTAGGTAAAAATTCTAAGGAGTGTAGAAGTTTCATGGCTACTTTAGCCAAATATCATGATATCATTTCGGTGGAACTGGTCTCAGGGAGACATATCAGTGCTGACATCAAGGATAGGGAATGGGTGCAGATATGGGTACAGATATTTTATAAATTTATATTTATATTAGTAATGTATTTATATGACTTAACATTTTCGTTGCAGAGTCGATTTAACTTTCCTAATGGTGAAGTTGCCAAACCTTCTAGGTTGAGTGAGCTTGGAGAGTATTGGAGGTCATACAAGTATGAGTTACATATTGGTTGGAGGAGCAGAGTGGGTACCGAGTTAGAGGGTGTACCCACAAACCCTGACTGTCCAAAAAGTCAATATCAAAAAATGATCACACATTGGAAGACTGAACAGTATAAGGTACTACCCATCTTTAATGGGTTTTATATAAAATTTAATTCTTATTACTTGTATTGTTTTTCTGTTTCTTAGGAAGTGTCAGCGAAAAACAAAAAAAACAAAGATGAAATGATATATCTACACACATTGGGGTGCACCACAATGCCTGATCATGATAAGCGGTTGGTACGTTCAATCCAATTTTTTGAATTTATCATATGAGGTTGTAATCCATATTTGTGAATTTCTCATATGCAGCAAGCTGAATGGGGAATTGAAGGTCCTGTACCTCGTGCCAAATTATTCCACTTCCGTAGGAAAAGAAAATATGGAACTGCAGTTAATTCATAAACACAAGATAAAATTGTAAGTTTTTTTATATATATTTCAAACATTTATACGAAATTCATAATTTAATATGTTTATAATTTCAACAGGCTGCCTTGGAGGCCAAGGATGAGGAAGCTGTCAACTTAGGGCCAAATGATCATTTGAGTCAGGTGTTAGGTGTGGAGCATCCAGGAAGAGTCCATTGTAAACCAGGAAAAAACATTGTCCCCTCTAGGTATTGGTCATCATCGGACTCCTCTAATTCCTCTAAGGCCTCTGAGTTGGAAAGTACGCGTGCTGAATTAGCTGCAAAAAATAAAATAGTATTAGAGGAGCGTGAAAAAAGTAAGCTAATGAATGAACATTTCATGAAATCTATGTCAATGTTGAGTCAGTCACTACCACCAGAGGTTGCTGCCACTTTTGATTCATGTATAGCATCAATGCGCTCTTTACATAATTCCTCAGGTGATTCCCATGAGGGTCCTAGTGGCGATGACGGTGGTGGCGATAGAGCTGGCGAGGATGTTGTTGATGTAGTTGTTGGTGATGATATTACTACTGCTGCTGATGATGATGATGATGTTGCTGCTGGTGATGATGATGCTGAAGATGTTGCTGCTGCTAATGATGATGCTGGACATGGGGATGACGATGATGGTGATGGGGGGGGATATTGATCCCCTCCATTTTTGACTTAGCAGAGAGAGTTGTGTTGGAGTTTTAATTTTTTTTGTATTGGTGGACTGCTTGTATGTGAATTTATTTATGCAATGAAATGAATTTTGGATTATGTTTTCATCGGGGGTGTTATTTGACAATTCTTTAGGTAATATTCACATGCCATTTTTTTATGGTTTGGTGTGTTAATTATTATCTCACCATCTAATCTTGGCCTTAGCAGTGGAGGGGAGGCTTGGGATGGGGGGATGCAGTGGAGGGTTGGGGGGGGCTGGGAGGGGAAGGTTGGGAGGGGGGTGGGGGGTGCAGTGGAGGGCTGGGCAGGGGGGATGGGCTGTGGGGAGGGAGGGGGAGGGGCTGGGCAGGGGGGGCTGGGCAGGGGGAGGGCTGGGCAGGTGGAGGGATGGGCAGGGGGGAGGGGGAGGGCTGGGCTGGGGGGAGGGGGAGGGCTGGGCAGGGTGAGGGCTGGGCATGGGGGAGGGCGAGGGCTGGGCAGTGGGGTGGGATGGGGAGGGGCTGGGCAGTGGGGAGGGATGGGGAGGGACTGTGCAGTGGTGAGGGATGGGGAGGGGTTGGGCAGGGGGGAGGGGGATGGGGCTGGGCAAGGAAAGGGCTGGGCAGGGGGGAGGGGGAGGGGGAGGGGGGATGGGCAGGGGGGAGGGGGAGGGGGAGGGGGAGGGGAGGGGGAGGGGGAGGGGTAGGGGGATGGGGGCTGGGCAGGGGGAGGGATATGTAGGGGGGAGGGATGGGCAGTGGGTAGGGAGGGAGAGGGGCTGGGCAGGGGGGAGGGGGAGGGGGAGGGCTGGGGAGGGGGAGGGCTGGGCAGGGGGGAGGGTGAGGGCTGGGCAGTGGGGAGGGATGGGGAGGGGCTGGGCAGTGGGGAGGAGTAGGAAAACAACAAGCATGGAGAAAGAGAGAACTAAAGATTTCCATATGTGGGATGGAAAGTTAGATTAAGGAGATCTAGGAGGTATTCCTATTGGAGATCCATTGAGTTCATCATTAGAAGAATGTGGAGAAGAATTGATACACCTATGTTGGTGTAAATTCATTCTTTGATAGTGAAGAGTCGGACAACAAGAAGCATGGAGTTAGTGAGTAGTTTGAGTGTCTGAGAGTAGCGTGTTATTTATTTTCAAATCTGGAAAGATGGATTCTGCTGCTTTCCCATTTCCCAATTGAGCCAGTTCATTTAGAAGGGCATTATAATTCTTCATACATTGAGTAAACCCAGTCATGACCATTTCATCATAAATTTTGGAAGCATTAACTGTATACCCACTGCATCCAGACACAAATTAAAATTCTTCCTGCAATTAGTTTTAGATCCTCTATAAAAACCAGAATTTTGGGGAACGTCTGAATCTTCCATATTCATATTCAACAAATTATTAGCTATATTTTTCTTCATTTTTTAGCAGTTTCTATATTCAAGTTAGTGCACTCCAAATTTCCTTAATCTGGATGGTCACTTGAGTTTTCTAAAAACATGGTCTTATTGTTTTGATTTTAATTTTTTGACATATTAGAAATTCTATTATATTTTTTCATTTCAATTGGGATAGATCCTCACTGATTTCCATGATCCTTGACCAAAAATGATCTTTTATTATTCATGCAAGTTCAGTATTGGATTTTATCATACTTCAGTCTTGTTAGCATTTACAATAAAGGTTCATAATTAGTTGTTTTTATGTTCTTGCAGTTAGTATGAGGCAATACAGATGGTTACAGAATCTTGGACATGAGGCAATATAAATGGTTAGTATTTTTTTGGTTTATAATATCCTAGATTTAACTTAGTCTTATAGTAATCATTATTGATAATGTAAGTCAGTTTTGTTCTGGGAACTCCCGTGTGACATGATTTTTCCTACATTTTCTTTTTATTGTAACACCGATGGGAATTCTGAATTTGGATTAGTAATAACCTTAGTAAAATAGAGAATGTCTTCTTCTTTTTCATCATTTTAAGATATGCATCATTTTGGAATGATGTAATTTTATCACTTTTTCTCCATCCAAGTTGGAATTTTTAATTTTCCCACCACCATGATTGAAATCCATCTATTTTTTATTTTCGTTTCTATTTTTTTTTAAGTGCAGGATGGTAGGAATAGGTGCAGGATGGTAGGAAGCTAGAAGTTGAAGAGGTGTAGGAAGCTGCATTTGCTGGAGTAAAATGTTTATACCCACAGTTTGGTAAACCGTGGGTAATTCTGGGTGCTGGAAAACTCTATACCCACGGTTAGAGAACCGTGTGTATAGATATATACCCACGGTTTGGTAAACCGTGGGTAATTTTGTGTGGGTAAGCTGGAAAACTGTATACCCAAGGTTTGGTAAACCGTGGGTAGTCTGAGTTTTTCTTGGGCTATTCCCACGGTTTTATAGGAACCGTGGGTATAGAGCTATTGCAATGCCACTCTAGCCCACGGTTCATGAAACCGTGGGTATAGCCTATACCCGCGGTTTCATGGGCTATACCCACGGTTCTAAACCATGGGTATAGGTGATATTTCCAGTATTGAATCCTTCATTACTCCTCAAATGAAATACCATAGTATTCTATTTGCCATAGCCATATAGTGATTCCAATAGAGAGAACATCCTCTAAAATAACATTTATCACATAATCACAAAATCATTTTTCTATACTAAGTATATCCATAAGATATAACATAAGATCAGAAATCAACTTATTATTGATCAATGAAATTATTTAACTAATATGAATTAGTCACACTAACCGGGGACTACACGTAGTCCTGTGGTAGGTGATAAATCTCAATCACACTCTAGTTGTGGGTTCGATTCCCACAGCTTTGTCCAACTCAACGGGTTTTCACACAGTCTGCGTGTTATAATTTTTCAAAAACTATATTTTGTATCATTCCCAATATGAGATAAATTCATCAATTTAACCATATCATAATTTAACCACAAATTTTATCTCATACCTCACATTTTTATCCCAAAAATTAATAACATGTAATTGCATCAAATTCAAAGATCATATAAACCCATATGGTTATTTGTTACAATATCCACAAAATAAAAGTTAATTCTTCCTCAAATATCATTTCCCCATAACAAACTACATGGTTACACATACAAGAGAATAATCTTCCAATGTAGTCCCATGCATTAAACAATTATCCATCCATTTATTTCCAGATAGGTTGTTCCTTGACTTAAATGTTATCCAATAGAATAGGGAATTGACTCAGGTAATGACAAGAATCCATACATTTATGACAAATGATTATAATTTTATTCTTAGGATCATTTTTAATTTCTTCCATAGTACTCTTCATTTTTCCTCAACAATTATTTACTTTATTTACTTCTTTCCCCCACATAATCATTTCATTGTTCCCTTGAGACACTTTCCTTGGTGGCTCCCTCCACATTTTATGCATGATGGAAATTGATCTTTCTTTTCTCCATGGTCTCCACTGCGAGTGCTCTTATCATTCACCACCTTTCTCTTATTTTTTGAGTCTTGGAGTTTCTTAATATAAATGTTCTTTTTCATATTTTTGGAAAACTGATTTAGCATGAGCACAATATGTATTACACCTATCAACATTCAATTGTTTTGCTCATTTCCACCACTGTTCCCACCTTGTACATCATGTTCTATGTTACTATGAATTACTTGGAATCCATCCATTGACTAATACAAGAAAGCATATTGTGAGTCATAAAATAATTTAGATAATATCATAACACCTTATTTTCAATATAAAACCCCTTAGGATTAACCAATGTTATTTATTCTCATCATATATTTAAATCCTTTAAATTGGTTTGTAATGAAAATGTGAATTATCCTAAGCATATCCCCTATAAGTATCTTAACCAAGAGTACAACAAGGATCGTTTTCTTGTACTAGGATAACCTAGGTCAATCCAGAAACTCATTGTCAGTGTTTTCACTCCTAGGCACATCTGTGCTAGAGCTGTATTTACTTGATCGTACCTAGACAAGGATGTATTTCTAGGAAAACCCAAATAATATTTACATTACCAAAATTTTTGGATGTTCTTCTATACTAGCCTTCAAAGTATATCTTAGGTTATTGTTTCTTAATCAGATGTTTTTCTAAATCTAGCATGAAAGGTTTGTATTAAAATTTCTCTGATACCAACTGTAATGCCCCGACCCTAGCTACCCAGATTCAGTGCATTATTACATAACATTGGAATGATACATGGAATCATGTCCCAAAAGACTAATCAGTTTAGTATCCTTGGAAGTACCAGATACACTCATAAGTTTTACATTACATCATGAAATAAAAACATCAACAACATTTAATCACCTTTTTAAACAAACTTATATCCTTATCCAATCCCTGCAGGTCAGCTATTAAATACTTCTTGACATCCTGGAAAAAATAAAACATAGAAAGGGGTGAGCTCGGAAGCTCAGTAAGGATGACAATATAGTATACACTTTCATAAATAAGCATACACCTTTAAGGTAATGTATAAGAATAAAACACGAGCCTTTTAAACATGAACTTCAGAATAATATGGAAAATATAACATCAAATAATTCTATTTACTTATTCACATGGATATTATACTAGTCGAATAATCTCATGCAATATCAATAGCCACTTTCATAATTATGGAATTCATAATGCCAGACTTCATAACCACATAGTCAAGGACTTGTGCCATGACTACAAATAAGATTTTGTCAAGGCCTTATATCAAGACTCTAGTTTGTCTCATGAGACCTACCGATGCATCAAAGAGATATAGCAGGCTCCACCCATCACATAATATTTCTAATGAATTCCATATATGAATTGGTTTAAAAATAACATAAACATTCGTATTAAAACTAGCATATGAAATGTCAATACTTTATCAATAAACCATGAATGGTATAAAAATAACACATCCATAGTCAAACGTATCACAAAAACTTCAATACTATATAGAATATTTGTATCATAATAAATCAACCTCGATCAAGAATAATATCCTTTAAAGGATGTTGACATAGTTGAAAATGATCAGCAATTTTTTTTGAGGGAAATATCCCTTTTTCTTGAAAACATTTAAAATTCTCACTATTTATCAAAAGGTTTTTTAAAATGGAATTTTTAATCAAAGATTCCCATACCACATTGAAAATATTAAAATGAATTTCAATTATAAAACATTAATTTCTATATAAATAAAACCTTAAAACCATTTTTAAAACATAGACATTAATAATAATGATTTAGTGTAATTAAATTTTAAAACATTTAAAATGGTATTTTAGTTAGAGTTCCTCTATAAATTAGAGATACTTAAATACAAATAATTGATGTAATAAAAACTTTATAATATCATGAGAATAAAGGGATTCATGATATACTATGTCAAAGTACAGTATAAATACCAAATAAAAGTGAATTGGCGCATAACAAAAAAGAAGTCTTAATGGAATGTAGGTTGAGAAGAATCATTTTACAAAGACTATATCCTTAGGTTAAGGATAAATAAATAACATAATTATGCGTGAAAAATATAAATACACTCAATACGATTGAATATTCAGTGTAAATAAATTAGAGGACTTTAAAACATATTCTTGAAAAAACAACACCAATGACTTGAATGTTTAACTCAATGAAAAAAAAATTAAGTTAAAATTGATCTTATCAAGTTTATATCAAGGAATTGAGAATTAATAAATGGATTTATTATGGGTATAATAAGTATATCCACACAAATGGGAGTTTAAATTACTATATAATTAAATAAATAATGATTTCACACATAATCTTGGTGAAATATAATCAATGATGTTTGCGTAAAACGAATGAGTGGAAATGGAAATTTGAAATTCCTTTACTGATTTGGTAACTTATGAAACATAAACCCCATGATATAATTATAATAAAATTATGATGTAAATACCCATAAATTAATGTATATTACACAAAAATACAATCATGGGAAGTATATACACCACACAAAAAGTAGTATTGGCGAATATAGAGTGAATCTCATGAGAATAAACATGAGATGAAAACCCCATAACTTGTACTTATCCTTGGTTGAGAGTACATTAACATCTTTTATAATAGTTAAATCATTGATATTAGAATATACAATAACTATATACATAAATATGATATCAAATTTGATCCTTTAATATTGCACGGTTAATAATATTTTATTAGTATCCTCATTTCGGGTGTTAACTGATCTGTTTTCCTTTATATACTCTTTTACGTAATCCATGTTTTCTATGAATATAATGTATTTTATTCATATCTAGAATGATAATATGTTCATAAGAATTATTTTTTGTCATAAAAAGAAAATTATTCTTGAATGATCACGATGGGGAATGAATCTCATCCCGTTCGTGGAAATGATAATTTATACGTTCGCACGAGTGACAATATCATTATATTGATGGTGAAATCATATTTAATTGGATGGTATTTCATATATAAAGAATAATTAAAATGTTATATTTGTTATTTAAATCAGTTATACTAATTATTATACCGTCTAAATAATGAAGTGTTGGAATAACAAACTACACCACGACGTATAGACATTAATCCATACGTACGCACATATGATGACTTTGTCATTTATAGGTTGGATATAATAATGAATATTGTTGTAAAATTTTTATAATAACATCTATGTATATAGAAGATACAGGATTTATTATTTATAATGGAGAATAGCAAAGAATGAGGATGTGGAATAAGAAAAGAACTTGAAAATGGTGATGAAATATTTACCTCTTCTTCGGGTTCTTTCTTTTGATTTGATCAAGAAATCCCCATATAATTGTTTTCTAATAAAGGTAATGCCTCTAGGATAAATATATTAAAGTTTGGAGGATATTTGGGCAGGGGTTGGCCGATCCAAAAAGGGTTTTGTGGTGTGAAATTAAGAGAAGGGGAAGTGCCCTTTTATAAGAGAGGTGAGAGTTACTTTAGGAAAAGATTGAAATATTATTTTATAATAAAACATTTTTGGAATTCTAATGGCTCAAAAATGAATTATTTAAAACTTAAGGAGTTCATGGGTCAAAAAAAACTCAACCAATAGGTTTTAGGTAGGTTTAGGTCATCATACTAAAATTATCTTTTAGATTTAACTCTTAGTTAAATAGTTTGACATTAACCATGCCTCTTTGTATTGTTATATTATATGGTTAATAAACATACTATAACATGCCAATAGAACCTCATGTGGTTCATTATTAATAATATATAACATTATCTAAATCCTTTGACCGAGCCTTAGATGTTTGGGAATATTATATCAAATAATAATATAATATTTATTTTAAAAACTCAATTATGACAATTTTGAGACTATTTAGTATTTGATATTTTGTGAAAGCCATAGAAAGTTTATTACTTCAAATAAAATTAATTCAAATAACCTGAAACTGTAATATTAACTAATAAAATTAGTGGAATTCATCAGAAGTCTCAATTTACATTTATTTGGATATTTATAATATCAATTGTTTTAATATTTCATTAATAAGGTAATTACTTCATCATAATTGTGTCATAAATAAATAAATTTATTTCATGTCTAAAAATTATAAATAAAATACCATTCTGTAGGAATTATTTTTATATTTAAAATGAATATTTATAGTCAAATTTCTATTGTGTGTATCCCTATATTAAAAATGGTTTTGTTATTAAACGTTGAATTTAGCTCTTTTAAATCTTCTTTAAATAAAATAATAATAAAAGTCATAATCTAATCGAAGTGGACCAAAAAGGTTCATATTTTATTCCTACGGTTGTTTTTTGTCATTTTATACTTATCCAATATAATTAGGAAATCGGTTAGGGTAATTATGATATCATTCTTACCCTTAATTTCCATATTTACTTTTAACTGTGGTAAATAGAAGTCAAAAGGTACTATTCACAAATACTTATATTAATCTTATTGAACCAAATTTTACTTACTGATATTAATTGTGTCTCTCATATTTTTGAAATTCAACTCACAGATGCGGTAAAATTACATTTTTTGTAAATTTTCAAATGCTCATTGGAGGTGGGTAAAAGACGGAAAAAAGTTCAATAAAATTTAATACATCTAATCATAATATAAAATGACTCAAATAAATTAAATTGAACTTATATAAGTATTATATATCTATTTTTCCATAAAAAATTAAATACAATAAATAATTATTAAAATAAAAAGCCAGTTTTAAATTATAACGTAGTGTTTTCACTATTCGTCAAAAATTAAATATTTTCCTAAAAATACCAAAAATTTACCCAAAGATAATTTTGATATTATGAATTCAAAAATGAATTATATTTTAAAAAATTAAAAATATATAAGTTTCATTAATTAATTTAAAATTAATTCCCATTGTCAAACCCAAAAAGCAGGTTTTTAAAAAGTAAAAACAATCAAAATATTGACATGTGTTTATGTCAAATTTAAATGTGAAATTACTTATAATAGACTAAATTTTATTAAATTATAAAAATATTATATAATTATACTTCCAAACCATTCAAATTCATAGTTTAACACTATAAGATATTTCTATTAAAAAATATTTTTCAACTAAAATTTAGAAATTTTCAGTATTAATCAAAATATAAAAGTTGTCAGAAAAGTAACAAATATTTACCCAAAATTATTTTTTATGTCCCGTTCATAAAGAATAATTTAATTTCATTAAATTGAATATATAAAAGTTTCAAATATTTGGCTTAAAAAGGGGTTTCCATTAAAAGGTGGTAAAAATGCATTTTTTGAAAAATACTTCTTTTATCTAAAAAAAATTTATTTGTTCTTATAATATGTCTAATAAATGAATAATATGGATTATAAAATTATATAGAGTATATAATATTCAAAATTTAGTTAATGATATTCTGAAATACTTTTTGAATGGCTAGTTTGGCAAGTCACGGTGCGCTCGAACTCGGTATTGCATGTAGCGCAAGTTATTGAATTACATTAAAGAAAATAACTTACAATGAAATCTTGGGTGCTATAGTTTTCAATTCTAATTACAAATATAATATTTTGGGTATGATCATAAAACCCTTGGAAAATTATATAGATATGAAAGAGTGCATAGAAACCAAAAATCAAATAAGACATTAGGAGTTCTATAGTCGATGGTAAGTGCACCTTTTCACCACTTCATTATTGTATCCCTCGTCAGAAATAGTGATCACATGAGATATAACCTTGTCCCTATGATTAAGAGGTAGTTTATATCTATCATCATCACCATCACATGGTTTTGGTAACTAGTTATCATAATTCCCATATTCATTACACATGTAGTAATGATGTATGAGATGTGAATTCTAGGGTGATTTATCTCTATTCACACCATTAGATTTCTTTTACACATCACTTCTGCAATCAAAATCCTCATGACCTGCCTTTTCAACAAGTAAAAAAATTTATTATACCCCTTAAGAAAATTTTCTCCATTCTTTTTCCCACACATAGAACATAATGGAAATATCCTCATTTTGCCTTTATGGTTTTTAGATTTCCCATTAAACATAATCTTCCTCATCTTTTCAAATCCATGATAATCGTACATAGATCCATCCTTCATTTCATCCTTGATTGCGTAACACACAATCTCTTTGTAGATAATAAAGTCTATTATGAAAAAGACCCTTCTAATATATGTATTTAGGCCACTGGAGAACCTATCAAATTCCTTTTCTAGTTTTATGATAATTCCTAAAGAATACCTCAAAAGTATCATGAAATGATCATCGTAGTTAGCAATAGATTCATCATACCTTTTCTTTGACTCATGAAAATACTTCTCCATCTTGGTATGAAGAATCCAAGGAAATTAATTATCGAAAAATAACTTCTTGAGAACATCCAAATCCATGGATTCAATTTAATATTTCTTTCTTGTATTCTTTAATAGATTAAATCAATGGTCTACTTGTCCTTCTAATAAAAAAATATCTAGAATGACATTCTAATTCTATAAACATTGGAGAACATTGAAAATATTTTTAGTGGTACTGATCCATTGTTCAGAAACAAGTGGAATAGAAGTCACTCTAAAAGAAGTTAGATGTCGCCTCATGAAAGACTCAACAAAATGTTGTTCAGTATTTTATTTATCAGTTTTATGTCCAACATGATTCATATCATGAGAAATATGTGTGAATATAGAAACAATATATTTCATTCCAACCCCCATATAATTCAATTATTTAGTGTGAAAATAGTTTCATTGTATCTAAAAATCACCATTAGTGTTTTTTCTTTAGGTTTCGACCATTGACTAAAAACAAAAGAATAAAATAAGAAATGATTATCATAATGAGGAACCAAATAATGATGAAAATTCACATATAGTTTGTCTAAATTATGAAATCATACTTAATATATGAAACCACATATCCATCATATGTTATTCAAAGACAACATATATTTAAACACAACACAATGTTTCATGAATAGTTTGTAAATTCCCAAAGAATAACCCTAGGAGTGTCAATGTAGGTGTGTAGAAGATTATTTTGTTTGGTACTGGGTTATGATTGATTAAGTCCCCTTGTATATTGTTCATGTTGTTACCCTTAGGTATATCGGTGAAAGACCCACCTCAACTTGTAGTATCAAGACAAGGTTATATTTCTAGAAAACAAATCTCTCTTTCCATTACCATAATTCTAGGACATTTTCCAATAATTTTAATTATCCATATACTTATCCTTAAACATCTCTTTAGGGTTCTAACTATGGTTTTATCATCATAGTTTTTTTAATGATAACTAAAGTTTTTCTTTGATGCCAACTATATCGACCCTCTCTTTTCATATATTAACATAACATTACTTATTCTGAAAACCTAATACACTACACAAACAAACTCATAATGATTGTATTAGTATAGTGCCTTTGGAGACATGGAAATGTAAACACAGGTATATAATTGAGCTACATTATCTCCCACTAGGTTATTCTTAACTAGAACCCCTCTTAGACACATCAATGATAATACATATCTTCATTACCAGGTTGAAAGGAAACATATAAATGCTTTAGCTCAGTTACCCAATAAGGGTAAAAAAATTATATATTTAAACATAATAACGAGAATAAGGGGTTTAGAATATCATCATGAAAATATAGGATCATACCATGTACATATAAGATCATAAATACGAATAAGGGAATAAATATTAGCAGTTTATAAGACATTAATCATAGGGAAATACAGAACATGGTCCATGAAATCATAACATAGGAATAAAACAAGGAACTCTTTAAGACTCATAAGCATATAATAATAGTTTACATAGTATTCAATGCATATCTTCCAAGGAAATCATCATAGTTTGGGTTCACATTCCAAACCATATAGGTATCCATGATTCACTCCCATGACCATCATTGTGGGAAAAGTAATTTATGTAAATCTAATGAGATAAAAATCATTACCTAATGCATTGGAGTTAGATATAGGCCCCATACATCCCATAATAAAATCATACATATGTGTTCTATAAGAACATAAATAATTTATCATATCATAACCAATACAATAAAATTGGTTTCATGAACATAATGCAATCATAATGTAACCCACAGAAAAGAAATGAGTTTTATAAATTTCATTCCATTATATAAGTAACCATTAATATAAATAATGAAAATTTTACCATTGAATCATATAACTTGTAAAACATACGCGACATCAAGAAATGTTATCATAGATGGGAGATAATTTTGAGAGAACCCCTGAGAACAATTCTTGATTAAAATATAATTTCTACTTTGAAAACATTTTCTTTACATGAAATTTTTCACAATTTTCAAATAAAAATAATTCGTTGAAAATAACCTATTAATATTTTAAGGTAAGCTTCAAGGTAATAATGTGTTATGAAATTGTAAAATCCAATCATTTAGTGTAATTTAAAAATAAATTATACGTGTACTTTTTCCTAAAAGATCAAAAAGTACATCGTTATATAAATAAAAAATATTTCATTTCAACCCATTTAATAAAAAACAATACATGGGTAAAAAATATGTTAAAACTTTATAGAATAATACTAAACATATTCTGGAAATCCATTTTATGAAACAAGTACATGTATGATAAATATACCCTAGTAAATAATTACATATAAAAAATCTTGGATAGTAATGATATTGTGAAATTAATCCTCACGTTAAGAATTATTTCCTTCATAAATATTTGACAATCATTTATAATAGATTAAATAATGTTATTAACCTACTCTATAATCTTATTCATATGATATCACATATGATCACAATATCACCCGTTTTTTTAATAAAATTTCATTATTATTATTCCTTCTGATGTTGACTACATCCTTTTCTTATTACTCTACCTCATTAGATAATAATCTTTACCCAATGCATTGGAAGGAGGTATAGATCCCAACCATATTATAATGAAATCATATATATGTTTTCGACAAGAACATTAATAATTTATCATATCATAACCCATGGAATAAAACGGGTTTCATAGATATCATGCAATCACAACATAACCCATGAAAAATAAATGGGATTCATAAATGTCATTCCATCCTAAAATTAACCATTAATATAAAAAATAAATTGGAAACGTTGAATTATATAACCAGAAAAACACAATTCACATCATAAAATTTTATCATAGATAGAAAATAATGTTTAGAGAACTCTTTAAATCAATTCGTTAGGAAAATATCCTTCTTCTTTGAAACCGTTTTCTTTGCCTAAAATGTTATACAAATATAAAAGAAATAAAGTTATATAATAATAACCTTCTAAGATTCTAAGTTAAGAATGAAGGTAATAATTCATCAAGAATGTGTAAAAGTTCATCAATTCAATATAAGTTGACTATACATTAATCCTAAACTTTTTCTGAAAAATAAAAAAAGTACCTCATTAGGAAAATGAAAAATAATTCCCTTTAAAACCGTATAATAAAAAGACATGGGTAAAAACTAATTTAAAAAATTATTAAAGAGTTGTAAAAATATTATTGAAAACTTTTTTAAGAAACATGGACATGTTTGATTAATATACCCCAGTAAATTAATACATATAAACAATCATGGAAAGTAACGAACTTGTAAAATTAACCATTACTATAGGTATGATTTTCTTCTTATGTACATTACAATCATGTAAAAGGGAATAAATAATGTTATTAACTTATTCTGGAATCTTATTATTATGATATCATATATGATCACATTATCACCCATTTTTTAATAATATTTCATTATTACTCTTCTTTAAGTTGTTGATTACATAATTTTCTTATACATATTTTTTTTTAAGTCTCAGTTTATGTTGATAGACTATTGTTGTATTATTTATAGAATAATATTGGGGTAATAGATAACAAATTGTTTCATTATTTATATTTATTTTATCCTTTTGTATTAGTTATCATGGAGTCTAAATCACATCGCATCATGGAGATGGTAGACCGTACACACACAAGAGAAATGAAAAAATTCCTTCAATTATGAAATAATATGGGTGTGGATTATATATATGTTGTTTCAAAATAAATATAACGTTATAATTATAATATATATTCATTATTTCTATCATGATCCTCATCCATGTAAATCAGGGATGAGAACACGATTACACTATGGCATGGAGATGGTAGGTCGTACGTACACAGATGTGGTGATTCCATTTTTTGTAGGATGAATAAAAGGTGGAATATGGGTTTTACATAGTCATAATAACATATAAACATATAGGGGATAATTTATTTATTAATTTATAATGGAAACAATACATAAATAGGAAGTATAATAATAAATAATGCAAAAACACTTCATTAAGAATGATACATCAACTTCAGACGATCACCTTCGATTAACACCTTAACATCTCAATGAAGGTGGTTATTCCTAATATAATGTATCTAAAATGTGAGGAGAGATTATAGGAATGGTTTTGTGTAGATATTTACTAAACCAAAAATGTTATCAGGAGTTAATAATATAGAATAATGGATTTTATTTTATGGGAGAAGGGAGGGCCGCTCATGGAAATTTTAAAAGTATTAAATTAATATCAATTAATTTATTATTCCAAATGGTTCCAAATTTATTTATTTATATGATAATATGAGGATGGGTCTAAATAAAATTATAAAATAAAAATTATTGATGTTTTGATTGATTTTTATCCTTATATTTTTGTTTTAACTCGTATTTTACATTTTTAGGTTTTTTCGTGATATAATGTAATTTATAATTGTGGGTTAATATAATTACTATAAAATTTAAAAAAATCAATGAATGAATCATAGATGAAATTTTACGAATTATAAAAATCATTTTTTCTAATTGTTTTTGAATTTTATATCATTTAATAATATATTAATTATTTTAAAATATAAATGGAGTCAATATTGACACTGTTCATTTGTTGAGTTAGTAAATTTTTTTAACATTAAGATAAGTTTTAAAAAACACTTTAAATTATCACTTACATGTCAAATTCATCCAGAAATTTCATGAATGAAATTAATTATATTAAATTATGTTTATGTTAATATTTTAAATATCATTTATTTAGTTCTTCCATTAATTAAACAATTATTACTTCATCATTGTGTCCCCAAAAAATAAAATTTTTTCATTACTAATAATTATAAACAAATGACCATGATGTACATAAAAAATATAAATTTAAAATTACTATTTATTGTCAAGCATATCATATAAGTACATGACCTTATTACATTACATAATTTTGAATTTTAGTCAAAAAAATCCAATCCGTTAATATAGAAGAATTTTTCAAGTTTAGAGTTTTAGAGAAGTGGGATATAATAAATAACTTACATTCCAAATTAATATATAGAAGATACCACAAAATAGTATCCATTTCTTTCAAAATATAGATCATTTCGAATAAAACATGTTTTCATTCACAAATATTCATGAAATATAACATGGATTCATTTTATGTCTTATAAAACCTTATAACCTATGAAAAATAATTAAAAATCATGGTATGTGAACAAAACGCTCAGTAAGGTATATAAAAGGAAGAAAAGAACACATTAGTCCATGAAAACTTGTAACGTGTGAAATCATTTTAAAAAAGACATACTTGTCAACCATATGAACATTAATTGAGAATCTTGGTATTTGTATTAGATTTCCACAAACCATATTGAACATGAATAGAACCCTAAAGGTATCATGGGTCATTACTTACATAATCTTGTAACCCTCTCGGCTACTTAATAATTTGTAACCCTCACTGCTACATTACAATTTTTGTAACCATTACAATGACACATGGAGTAACCATATGGCCAACCTCCAACTTACACAAACCCAACGAATTATAGGGAGATATAGGTCCCACCCTTAATCATAAATAATTAAAAATAACTATAATATAATCACACAACATGAATAATTTCATAAAGTCATTGGTTTTGGATTAGGAAAATAGAATTTTAATAGAGAATTAAAAAAACACCTTACAAATATTGAATAATTGATATGAAAATAAATATAAATGATGTAGTATTTGTATAAAATATAAATAAAAATAATACAAAATAATATAGAAAATAAATTCATCACATAAGTGACTTAAATACAACATGAATAATGATGTATAAGGTTAACCCAAAGAATGGAAATTGCGTTAGGAATTCCCTTTCCTCGGGTTTGTCTTACTTAAAACCTATTTAAATTTATTGTATGATGGTTAAAATAGTGTTATTAATATCTTATATAAACATATTTATCTTTATAATATCTTATATTATCATTTCATTACATTTTATTATCTTTTAATGGTTAGTATTTGTTACTTCCATTATTTGGGGTGCGTTCTTTACATGATTTCCATGATCGGCTCATGATGGATATTCATGTTGTTGGGAAGTGAAATTATATAAATTCAATGGAATGGTATTTAAATATTTTAATAAACATAAATTATACCATTTATCCTTTTTAATTTTTAAATGAGGATGATTCATAAGTTTAAACATTATTGATATTTGTTTAGGTCATTTTGGCGATTTTCTGATCGTAATGAACACATTTTGATTTATAATTTAATATCATGTGTAAACAATTATTCCAGAACCTTATATAAGATATAATAAATAAATTATAATCCTTTTAAACCATAAAAATGGTCTCATGACCATCTGTTAAAGAATTAAAATAAATTGAAATCAAATCATCCACAATGCTGGTAAATCATGAGATCACAGATGGTGTTTTAATTTATTCAATAAGTGGGATATAAGAAGAATTATAATGGTGAATCTTACATAAACATGATTAAATACAAAATATTTAGTATACTGGAAGTTTCATGTCTCTTGGATAATGATATGTGATAAAATAATAAGAATAGTAAATAAAATGAAAAGAAAATGAATAACACAAAAGAGGATGTTTACCTCTTTATCTAATCTTCTTGAGATCCTCCTTAAGGACTTTTCTTTTAGAAATTTGGAGAGCCTAGTAGCTATAAGTCATAGGTAAGAGCCTTTTAGTTTTAATTTTTCATAACTTATTAAATGATCAATGTTTGAGAGGTCTCACAGGAAGAGGGGAATGAGAGACTTAAATATAGTGGCGGGGAGGAGGGATTTTACATTATTATAATCATTATTATAATATTTTTCTCTCATTCCAATGAAAAGGAATTATTCATGTGATCCAAAATAGTAATAACGGAATGTGAGTATAAATTATGTTTGATTACATCACTTATGATGTCATAAATAGTGTATTTGACTGATAATTTTAATATAAAGTATTTTACTGTATTTCGCTATTTATAAAAAATTCAATAATTTCATGAAAATCCAAAAAATTCACCCTAAAAATTTTTAAATTTGTAGAATTAAAAAATGAACTCAATTTTTTGAAATTAATTTTCTAAATATTAATAGATTAATTTTTAAATAAAATCATAATTTATTCATAAATAAAAAATTTATATCAATAATAAATTTTTTAACAACAAGAAAAATTAATCAAGTTGAAATTATCATTAATCATTAAGAAAAGAAAATAATAATTCAATTTACTTTTTATTAGGGTCATATTAGTATTACAATTACTATTAATAAAAATATATTACTGTTAAAAAAAAGTTCATCTTATAGAACTCAACATAACATACTGATCACAATTGTTGATGACCATTTTTCGAAATTAAAAACATAGAAGTGGAAAAATTATATTTAAAGGATAGTTATAAATATCAATTAAATCAAATATTCATGCATTATAATATATATTTTTTAAAACATGGGGGGGTTAAATTATCCCCACCTTTTGGAAATTGTGTCCTTGTAATTTTATTTACATTTTAAAAAAGTGAGGGAACCTTTCCCTTATAGAATTTTTATATTCACATGTTGGTTATTCAACCATGTGGTTTCTCCCCAAATGTTTTACTCAGTGGATTACCTTATTCCATAATACATGTTCCCTTAGATCAATAATATGAACTACTTTCAATTCATAAGAAAAGTTCTCTTCCATCTGAACTACTTGTAGGCTCAAAACATGAGATGAATCTGCCACATGATTTCTCAACATCGAAACCTGAAAAACATTGTGGACATGAGATAAACTTAAAGGAAAAGCTACACTATAGGTGACTGGACTGACCTTCTCCAAGATTTCATAATTTCCAGTGAACTGTGGACTTTTCTTTCCATTTTTACAAAAATTCATGACACTTTTCCATGGTTAGATTCTAAGAAAACATGATATCCTACCTCAAAAGAAAAGTGTTTCCCATATTTTTCTTCATAAATTTTATATCTTCTCTGATATGTTCTCATGTGTTAATGGATCATATTCACATTCTCATCCACATCCTCTATCAATGTTAGTTCCATAAACTTCCTTTTCCCTGACTTCATCGCAAAAAGATAGAGTTCTATAGCGCTTCTCATACAATTCCTAGAGAGGTTCCATCTGTATACTGGAATGAAAAATGTTATTATAAGAAATCTCAAATAAAGAATGTTGTTGGACCCAAATTCCCTAGTATTCCATTGAAGAACCTCAAATCATATCCTCCAAATTCTGAATCGTTCGTTCTGATATCTCTTCTTATTGAGGATAAAAAGATACACTGAAATTTAATTCAATTCCCAGCGACTTCTGAAGGACCCTAAAAAAATTAGAAGTGATCCTTGGATCCTGTTTTGATTCAATGGAAATAGGAACTCCATGTGACCTGAAAATATCTTTGAGGTATATTTTAGAAAGCTGATCAAATGACATTGTATCTTGAACATAATGAAAATGGGAAGATTGAGTCAGACAGTCAACAATAAACCAAATTTCATTATTACTTAGAGGTTTCATAGGAGTCCCAAAACAAAGTACATGGATACCTTCTAACATTTACACTATGGTAATTAAAGTGTCTGAATCACACCCTTTGGCAACTAATTCCCTGGTTTAACCTGTTGACATGTCAAACATTTGATAGTAAATTCTGCGATATCCATTTTCATTCTATCCCACTAGTAATACTCCGGAAGATATCTCAACATCTTAGTACTTCCATGAGGAAATGAAAATGGAGAACTATGAGATTCACACAACAATTCATTCTCAAACTGGGAATCACACCACACATAACCTTTTACTAAATCATAAAATACAATCTTTATCAATGATAAATTCCGGAAACATACAAATTTTAACTTATTCTTCTATTTTATATAGCTCATGGCCTTCCTTATGCACTTCCCTAATTTTTTCTGGTAATGATGACTACATTGAAACCTAAAACAAAACAGATGTATTTTTAGCAGCAACAAATTCTAAGCCAAAATTCATAAAATCATTAATCAAGTGATCATTTCCAAAATATATCATGGTTATTGATTAATGATGTTTTTGACTCAAGGAATCCACCACATTTTTTTATTTTCCAGGAAGGTAATTGATAGTTTAATCATAATCCTTTATCATTTCATTCCATATTCTTTCCCCCATTTTTAATTTTTTGTGATTGAATATATACATCAGACATTTTTGGTCAGTATATATTTGACATTTGGCTCCATATAAATGGCGCCTCTAAATTTTCATAGCAAAAAAAACACATATATAAATTCCAAATCATTTTTGGGATAATTTAACTCATGAGTATTAGTTGTCATGAATAATAATCAATTATTTGATCATTTTTCATAAAAAACTAATTCCAATCAATGAAGTACCATTGTAGATGAAAAACTCACCATTTTGGGAAGGTAAGGCCAAAATTGGAGTATTCATCAATCTCATTTTCAGTTTATGAAACAAAACATCACATTATTCTAACCAAATAGAATTAACCCCCTTTACATTAACTTAGTTAGAGAGATTGATAAAAGTGTCAAGATTTTAATGAACCAATGATAATAACATGATAATCCAATATAACTATGAATATTTGAAACATTTGTGGGTCTTTTCCATTCATCGACCAATTTTTTTGGTAGGAACAACTATTATTCCATCCTTATATACAATGTTCCCAAGAAAAGAAATCTATTGCAACCCAAAAGCACACTTGCTAAATTTTTCTATACAATTTTTATCATTTAAGGTTTTCAAAACAACCTTTAGTTGTTTTTTGTGCTCATCACTACTCTTAGAAAATACAAAAATGTAATCATTAAATTCAACCAAATATTTATCCAAGAACTCCTGAAATATTCTATTCATTAGATTCATGAATACAACAGGTGCATTAGTGAACCCAAAATGGCATTACAACAAATTCATAAGGCCCATATCTAGTACAAAAATCTGTTTTAGGGATGGAATCCTCCTTCACCTTCAGTTTATGGTATTCAAATCACATTTCAATATTAGAAAAGTATTGAGATCCCTGGAGCTTATCAAAAAAGTAATCGATATGGGGAAAAATATTATTGTTTTTTAATAGTTATGTTTTTCAAGACATTATGATCAATGAAAAGTCTCATTGAAAAATCTTTATTTTTAATAAACCAAATTGGATCACCACATGGTGAAGTGATTGGATGAATGAAACCTTTATCAAGAAATTCCTGCAACTGATTTTTAAATTCAATAAGTTCCATTTGATCCATTTGATATTGGGTTTTGAAATTATATTAGCATTAGGAACTAAGTCAATTGTGAATTTGACTTTTTGATCATGTATGACATCGGAAAACTCATTAGAAAAAAATCCAGGTATACATTTACCACTATCACATAATTAATCTTAAAAGTTCACTTATTTTAAAAAATATGAGCAAGATAACGTTCATTTTAATATTTCAAAAGTTTCTCAGCTTCCTGATATTTTTCCAATTTAATGGGTTCTTTCTTGTATAAAAACTAAAACTTATACTAAAAAAAACTTCTTTATCTCTATAGTCAAACTTATCATGATAAATAGAATGAAAATCAATTCCCATAATGACATGAAACTCAACTAAGGGAAAAACAAGGTTTGCAGGTAAAATATTTCCACCGACAACATTATAAATATTTTTATAATTCCTCATTGTAATAATATTTCCCCCTGGTGTTTTAACATTGTGTTCTCATCTAATTTTCTGAGTTGATATTTGCAATTTTCCAGAACATTCCTCATAAATAAAGGATTGTGTATACCCTTTATCGAACAAATTTTTTGAAATATTTGAGTAAACAAACAAGGTACCCAATACAACTTCATTGGATGGACCAACATCTATTGGAATAGTCGAAAACGATCTCACTACACATTTTTCTTATATTCTATATTCTTTGCATCATTCATATCTATCTTTGGGAAGGCGTCTGTATAATGAAACATATTTACAAATTTAAAACACCTAACATATTTCCTATCAGGATTATTTTTAGTGTCATTTTCATTACAATTTCATGACCATATTTCCAAACATACCAAATTAAAAACACTTCCATGTTTTGTTAAATCATTCCCCAGGGTGATTTTTTCCACACTTTTCACAAACTAGAAACTAGATTTTCTTACCATTAGATTTCTTTGGTTAATTCTTACCCATATATTGCCATATAGAACTATTATTCTCCTTGTTATCATAGTGCATGTGATCATAATTGAAATATATATCTACCATCTCATCACATTAGAAAGTTTTATCATTACTTTTGAATTCACAAGAGTCCAATGCCCTTCGATACCATGGCCTTAATCTTGAGTAAAAGTGGTTGATTTAGATATCAAGATCTAGAATAAGATTTGGAGCATACCTCTCCAGTCAGGTGAAGTTTTCTTCATTCACGGACACAGATTATTCCTCCTTCTACTTCAATTCAATGAATTTATTCTCCATCCTATGTTACACCACCTTAAGAAAATATTTTTCAAGGAAAAGACTTTTAAATTCATCCCACTCTAAGGAATCAACATCCTCTCTATACATGATATTCTTTACCATTGAACTCCACTAATCCGCTTCACCATAAAAACTATAAATAGAATGAAATACCTTTTTATTATCTGAACATCCCATAACATTGAATATATTCTCAATGTCCTTAATCAATCCATCAGCTGCAACTGTGTCATAAGATCCACTAAACTCAGGAGGGCGTTGTCTAATAAAATGTTCCACTATCTTCATGTTACGTCTTTGTCTCTATTTTTGTTTTCATTCATGGATTCCACCACCATTTATATCCTGTATTAGCTGAGCCAATAATATAAAAAACTTCTTGGTTCCAATCCATACCATTCTGGCTCTATATTCATAAGGATATCATTCTGTCGGTGCCTCTCCTCTTCACCTTCTCTGTTTATTCTACGAAGAACCATTCAGAACAAACATATCTTAGATAATGGAACATAGTGATCTTTAAATGATATATCATTTAAAATTACCCATAAAGTAAAAATCATTTATCGTATTCTATTAATATCATCCTAATCTCCAATGTTATCTAAACCATCCTCTGATACCAACTATAAGGACCCGACCTTATTACATTACATAATAATTATTTTTATTCAAAAACTTAATTCCTTTCATATTGAGAATCATTTCTGATCTATATTTTTAGAGAATTGGGATATAATTCATACATTACATTCCAAATTAGTATAGATCATATATAACAAAAATAGTATCCATTTGTTTCAAAATATAGAACTTTTCAAATAAAACATGTTTTCCTTGAAAAATATTCATTTCATTTAATATGGATTCCTTCTATGTCTTACACATCCTTATAACTTATGGAAATCATTTAAAAACTAGGTATGATAACAAAAATCTCAGTAAGGGATATAAAAATATGTAAATAACACATAAGTCTATGAATACTTGTAACGTATGAAATCATTTTCAAAAAGACATAATTGTCACCCATATAAGAAAAACATATGATACATTGGATTGCTATGAGATTTACACAAAACATATAGAACATAAATAGAACCATAAATGTATCATGGTGAATTACTTACATAATCATGCAACTCTATTGTATACCTTATAATTTATAACCCTCATGGCTACCTTCCAATTTGTGTAACCATATAATTACACTTGAAGTAACCATACGACCAACCTACACCATACACATAACCGTTGAATTAGCGGGAGATATAGGTCCCACTATTAATCACAAACAACAAACATGAATAAGAACATAATCATACAACATGAATAATTACATAATAATATTGGGTTTTGATTTTGTAAAAAATGATTTAAAATAGGAATTTAAAAGAAAATTTTATTTCAAATATCATATAATTAATATAAGAATCAATAGAAAGAAAGTAGTATTTGTATAAACTATAAAAAAATATAATAAAAAATAATATAAACAAAAACATCTTCACATAAGTTATTTAAATACCACCTAAATATTTAAGTCGATGGTTAAACCAAAGAATTGAAATTGGGTTAAGAATTCCCTTTCCTCGGGTTGGTCTTAATTGAAACCTATTCAAAAACCTCATGTACAATGATTAAAAGAGTGTTATTAATATATTAAAGAATCATATTATTCTTTATAATATCTTTTATGTCAATTTCTTCACATCATTGCACCCATTAATTGTTAGTATTTGTTCCTTCCATTGTTTTGGGTGCTTTCTTTACAAGATTTCTGTAATTGGTTCATGATTGATATTCTTGTTGATTGGAATTAAAATTATAAAATTGGAATGGAATTTTATTTACATATTCATAGAACCTTAAATTATTACATTTATAATTTTGAATTCTTAAAAGATGATTATTCTTAAGTTAAACATTATTGATATTTGTTTAGGTCATTTTGGCGATTCCTAGATCGTAAGGAACTCATTTTATTTTATTATTTAATAAAATGTATATAAAATGATTCCATAACCTTATATAATATATAATTAATAAATTATAATCTGGTGAAACCATAAAATTGGCTTAATGAATTGTTCTTAAGGAATTAAATGAAGTTGAAATCACAGCATCTATGATGTCTGTAAATCGACACATCACAGACAGTGTTTTAATTTCTGCAATAAGTGGGAGATAAGAAGAAGTATAATATTGAATATTCCATATACATAATAAAATATAATATATTTAGGATAATAGATCATTCATTCTTCTTGTATAATGGTATGTGATAAAAGAATAAGAATAGGAAATAAAATGAATAAAAATAAATAACACAAAAGAAGATGTTTACTTATTGGTCTCTTCTCCTTGAGATCCTCCTTAAGGATTTTTTTGTCCTTTTTTTGAGACCAAAAGATCTAGGATGCGATGAGGAGCCTTGGGTAAGTTATTTTTAAGAATATAGAAAATACTCAAGGTTTGAGAGGTCTGAGAGGAATAGGGGAATGAGGGTGCTATTTATAGTGGAGGGGAGGATAGATTTTACATTATTTTAATCATTATTATAATATTTTTTCTCAATACCACGAATAATATCTCTTAATGTAACCCCAAATAGTAATAATTGCATTTTAGTTCGAACCATGTGGGATTACATCACTTATGAAGTAAAAAAATTGTATTTAAATACTAATTTGAATATTCTGTATTTTACCGTATTTCACTATTCATAAAAAATTCAAGAATTTCAGAAAAAACCAAAAAAATAATCCTAACCATTTTTCATTGTTTAGAATTAAAAAATTCACTCTTTTTTTGAAAATATGTTTCTAAATATTATTAATTTAATTTTCAATAAAATTATAATTTATTCAAAAAAATAATCTTAAATTTATAACTCAATTTTTAACTGCAAGAAAAATTAATCAAGTTTACATTATCTTAAATCATTAAGAAAATAAAATAATAATAGAATATACAATTCATTAGGGTCATGTTACTATTCATATAGTTATGTTACTATTCACCAAAAAACAAGTTGGTCATATCAGATTCCAAATAACGTACTAATCACCTTTGTAGATAACCGTATTTTGAAATTCAAAACATAGAAGTGGAAAAATTATGTTTAAATGATAGTTTTAAATATATATATCAAAGAAATATTCACGAAATTTAATTTATTTTTTGAAATCTAAGGGGTGTTACATATCACTTATATATGCTCATATTAAAATTATTATAGTTATTAGAGACAGGATTAAGAAATATTTACCATTACATTAAATAAAATATTATAAATGTCATAATCACACCCAAGTGGCATATAAATGTCATAATTTATGTCCAAAGATTATTTTGGTAAAAAATAATCCAATTAATTTATGAAAAAGTTTAGGCTAATTTTATAATAATTTTAATAATAATAATACCTTATAATACACAATTTAACCTTAAACAAGGTAATTAAAAAACTTCTAAAGGTTCTATTCATAATGCTCGAACATAAAAGGGGCATATTTAATGAATTGTATACATTTTATTCAAATTATTGAATCCATTATTCCAAATTCCTAACAAAAAATCAGATTAATTAATTTAAAATTAACTTCATTTATGGAATGAGAAGGTTAGTTTTTATAGTAACAACGTGTTGGTCGAAGTGGATACTCAAGAGGGGGTGAATTGAGTTCCAATTAAAATTTCTGTTAGAAAAACTATTTCTATTAAAATCCCCCTATTTAAAAACATGTTAAACTATAGTGAATTTATACAGATTTTGAGTGTTCAATTAGTTTCTCAAAGACTGATTATGTCTTGGTTTATTTAATCAGAAGAATAAATTAACTTTTGAAACTAACTTACTGATTCACAATAAATATAAACACCTCCTAATGTAACTATCAAAGGAACTTTAAAAAGAAAGTATATTTCAATGTAATTAGAAGCGGAATATGAAGTACATATATATATATTGTATACTTTTAAACTTAAACAAAGATACAAAATAGATGTAACCAAGAGGTTCATTCTCAAGCCGAGACTTAGTCCTCTCAAACAATTATATAAATTTGATCCTCACTGTGGATCAGGGTAAACAACAGTAAAAAAGACTATCCAGGTCCTAAAACCTCTACCATAGTTTTATGTGGGAACAAAAACAATAGCACACGGGCTATCCAGGTCACCCTTGACCTCTTCCACAATTCAAAGTGGGATATAGTAATGTGTAAGAAGCTTGGAGTGAGGATTTAGTATCCTCCAGTTTAGCACAGGAGTCAGTGTGTAAATACACTGCTCAGAAAGTAAATGAATGCAACACAATAGAGCTAAAAAGAGAGAGATGATTTCCAAGTGATCTATGTGTTGTGAGTGAGGCTCTGGACTCCTTGTATTGATGTAAATGAAGCTTTGAGTCCTTCTCTGGTTTTTTTTCTGAAAAACAGAGTGTCGTTTTCTTCAAGTTCAATTTGAGCTTGAGTGCAAGAAGGGCTCATTGTAGTTCATCACTTAAGATGAAGCTTATGTTATCCTCTAGAATGAATGGCTTCGTGTATGTCTAGTGCTATTCCAGTATGAATGTAGCCTTTTCTTTTTGTGTGAATGCACCACGTTTCAATTCTATTCAGCCCTTTGCTTTTTACACCCTTCTCATTCATTCTTAGTTCCCTATCTTCCCGGTATTTGTCCTTCCTTTTATAGCTATCAGCTTTGGTAAAATGAATGATTACCTTTTCATGGGTACTAGGTACGGTTCCCTGACATGCCAACAAATATCATTAAATAACATTGAATGCATTAAAATCATCAAAAATAACTGTTTCATAATAAATAAATAATATTGAGGATTATAGAGTTTTACTGTTCAGTCTTTTGTTAGTGGCCTTATGTCAGTATAAGTGTAACACTGGTCTTTGTATAGTCGTGACCTTCTGTCGGTAGCTCTTGGTCTATCGGTAGCTCTTTGATCATGTATCGGTAGCTCCTGGTATCAGTAGCTCTTTGATCATGTATCAATAGCTCCTGGTATCGGTAGCTATTTGATCGTGTATCAGTAGCTCTTTGATCATGTACCGGTAGATCCATATCGGGAGACTTGCGTATATCGGTAAACATAGTCTATCGGTAACTCTAGTGTATCGGTAGCTTGTATCAGTAGACTTTTGTTCTGTGCATATCGGTAGCTCCGTTTGATTCCATTGAAGTATATATATCAGTATACTTACTCATACCAGTAGACTTGTTCTATAGGTAGCTCAGTTTCTATCAGTAGCTGTCTGTATCAGTGGACTTGATCTATCAGAATGTGCTTACAGGTAGACTTATACACATCAGTAGGTATGCATATCAGTGGCCTTTGCCTATCAGTTTCTATGTCTATCAAAAGACTATGTCTACCAGTAGCTATAGGCATATCAGTGACTTAACAATTCTATTTTATGCATAACACATCCGATTGAGTTAGAATGAATTCAAAACTCGTATAATCATAGATAAAAATTGATTAAAATATTTCAAGGATTATTTTAATATTATTATCATCTTGATAATATAATATCATAGATTGAAAGAATTAATATATAGATAAACATTATGTGGGATTATTAAAGCTTGTGAAATCATAATTGGGATTATCAAAACAAGTGAGGTCAGAAATCTCCCCCTTTTGGATAATCACAACTTATGATATTATAGTCCCAATATAATGAGTAATGAATCAGAGGATATATCATTAAATTCAATTGTATCAGAGAAAAAAATATATTATATGAAATATGTAATGTACCAGAGGTAGAATTGAATGCAATGGTATCAAAGGTACAAGTAATAAAGCATATTAGATGTCCTTTAGAACATATTTCTACCCATTTCACAAGAAAGTTATTCGTCCCAGATAAAATTTTTCTCCCCTTTTAATATTTCTCTCTCTTTGTGATAATCAAAACGTCAGAAACAAAAAAGATAAAAGGAACAAAATGAGAAAGAAGAGACAACCATTTGTATTTCATTTTGAAAAAAGGTACATGAAAAGAAAACAAAATACAAGGTATTCCTATCAAATATCATAGCCACCTATTCAATCCACATCCTCAATGTGAGATTTTCCCTTTGGATCAGAAGAGGATTCAGATTGCGTGGATGCAGGTGAAGGCATAGGAACACCAAAAATGATCACAGGAGGCTGAGCCACTGAAACTGTTCCTGGCCTGTACTAAGTATCCCTCTGAGTGATCATAGGAGTAAGGCTTCAAATGGATTGGGCTGGAGTCATCTAAACAGGAGAAGCAGTAGAGGTAGAGGCAGTCAAAGCTGGAGGTATAATCACTGGTCTAGCATCAACATGAAAAAAAGGCAACAAAAGATTTCTGAAATCCATAATTATTCCTCCTCCTCTCTCCATAGAGGATATAAAATCATCCTTGTTCTCCATGAATTTTTCTCTGGATGGATTCAGTCCTCTTAGCTTTATGACTTTCTCTCTGAAGGCTTGATTAACTGGTGGAAGCTTCATATTTTCTAGCATGAGCTTGAAATGATTGTTGAGATGGTGTTTGGTATAAATCCTTTGAAAATAGTATTCAAACTTTTCATACACTTCTTTCTGAGAGGCAGAGACTTCTCTCATATAATCTTGGACTATCTTAATTATTTCTCTAGCCGAATATCTCGTAGAAATCACCACTTTGCTCAAGTCGGATGAGTCCACAGAGCCACTGATTGATATTGGACTAAGGTCCTCCTTCATCACAGCTCGAATCTGATCCAAATCTACTAAAGGTATAGAGGAAAGAGAACCAACAGAGAAAGTTACTATTTCCTTGATGTTTTTGGTCAACCCATAGATAAGATTTTGGACTTGGGAATCTTGGGAGCTGACATGATCTTTCACAGTGGTTTTAAAACCTTCAAAGACAGATACCATCTGGCTCACAACACCTTTGACATAAGCCAAATCTTTATCTTCTTGGGATTTATAACTCATAAAGGATTCTAAAGAGATGACGGATTTCCTAAGAGCTTCAACATCCTCTTCCATTCTAGACAACTAATTCTGGAAAGCTGTAACTTCATCCACTATTTCTGCCACAAAGGTAGAGACATTACAGCCGAGAGAGTGTTCAAAAGACTTTTCCAAATTGCTCTTATCTTCAACAAAGCAGTGCTTCAACTTGGAAACAAAGGCACTAAAAGACTCTTTCAACTCATTCTTAATGATTCAGGATCACCCCTGGTAATCATATCAGCCGGTGCAACCAAAACAGGTGCTCTTTCATATGCTATACTGTCTACTGAGTCATTCATAATAGATTGAATTGATGACACCAGTGAAGCTTCCATTTTCCTTATTTATTCCACAAAAATAATTTTGAGATCAGACTTTAGCTTATCCAGATCATGCATTCTGACCACATCTTTAGGTAACAGTTTATTCTGAACATGATAATTGATTTTTGTTCTATTTAGGGATGCTTCATTATCAGAATTGGGATAGTCCAATCCACTAACCACAAAACCTGGGTCTGCTGCCCAATCCTCAATTTTGACAGCCACTGAAACACTACCAAATCTGGTTTGATTCTCCCCCTTAACTGGTGCATTCTCTTGTACAACAAGTGCATTCTCAGTAGGTCTTTCTTCCTCTGAATAATCTTCTACAATCTACACTATCTCTGCAATAGCTGCAACAGTAGGAGGTTCCTCTAAATTATGAACAGGTCCTTCCATCTCACCCACTACTTCCTAAATCGGCACAACTGAGCTTCCAATCAATGGACTGGGACTTAAGAAAACAGAATTAGAGGCTTCAGATTCATGATATCTTTCTTCTTCATTCTCAGGGACTGGCTGGTCTTCCTCATTAGTAGAAGATTCTTCTTCTTCAAAAGCTTCATTTCCTGAAGATACAATTTCAGCAACAGGACTTGGGCGAATGTCCGGATCCCTTCCATTAGCCATAGAAGTCTCCTATTCATTAGTATCATCACTAAATTCAGGTTATTCTTCATCAGGTCCTAGACCTGGATCCCTCACATCCTTAGGACTTGAAGGATGATTCAGAGGATTGAATTTATCATACACCTTCTTGTCATCATTAACCCACTCTCCTCTACATGGGAACCGGTTTATCTTCATATATTTGCAAACTGTGTTTGTGATACATAAGTTATTCCTTACTACCACTATCTCATCTTGTGACTTAGCTACTTCTTTTCACTTTGATCATTAATGAGATCAACTTGGCAAAGAATTGGTCATTAGTATTTGATTTTGGTCTGATCATGTACTCCATTTGAAACATTAGCAATCTTCACATACTCACTTTCACACAATTTCTCAAGAGATGTAGGAGATATATATCTTGATATCATAAACTCGCAATGTCCCCTATCCTTGGTATTAATATATGTTGAACAAACTTGACCATAAATCTGTTATCTCCATACATTTCAGCATCCGCCACTTGTCTTTGATTCCACTACCCGTGAGCTCCTCTAGGGTAGTTTCATAATCGAATATATCACTTCTAGGTGGTATTGCTTTCGAGATATATCCTGAAACACCTTAGTGTGGAACCTTCAGTCATTCATCCCACTCAACAGATGAAAAAGATATCTCATTTCCATTCACAGAAGAAATTACCCAGTTCTCATCTTTTGATTTCTCAATGCTCAAAAAATCATAAAATCGTTTCACTTGCTTTGGATAGTAGGGGCCATTGTTGTTTGAAAAACAATCTACCCACTTTTGATCTTCCAGTACCTCAAGCACTAACGATTTGGTAGCCAACAACCATTCCACGCATAGCTCTTTTTCGATCATGAAAACTCTATTTTGCAAATGACGGTTTACTGGTCGCCTTCCTATTCTTTTTCTACCAACACTACCACTTGCATTGGGATCAGTCTTTTGCTTCTTTACATTTGGCTCTTCAATGTCATCTCTAATGATAGGGAGTATGGCTCTTCTTCCATCTCTATTTTGAGGGATTTAGGGTTTTCGAGAGATTCAGGAGATAAGGTTTGAGGTTAAAGGAAAGATTCAGTGGATTGAGAATTAAATAGGAATTAGTTTTATAATTTAGGAATCATAAAATAAATAACATAAAATAAAATAAAGTAAAAACAATTCAGATTCTGGAGGCAGAAAGAAGTTTAAAATATCACACTCATCGGTAGGGTTTATCGGTGAGAATTAATACCAGTGAGGTCCATCAGTGAGGTTTTTACATCGGTGATGTATTTATATCGGTGAGGTATTCACATATGTGATGTATTGACATCGGTGAGGTATTTACATTGGTGAGGTATTCACATCGGTGAGGTTACATTGGTGAGGTTACATCAGTGAGGTTACATCGGTGAGGAATCTACCGATCAAGGTTAATCATTCCCAACTAATTCCTAATGTAAATTAACCTATCCGAACATAAAGTTTTGGTGAAAATGTAAGATAATTGATGTTCAATACCTATAAATTCAAGAGTAATATCACCTTTTTGGTAATGATCTCTCAAAAAGTGGTGTTGTACATCAATGTGTTTGGTCCTGGAGTGAGATACAGGGTTCTTCAAAATGTTTACTGCACTAGTGTAATCATAGTTAATTGAAACATGCTTAAAATCATATCCATAGTCCAAAATAGTGTGTTTCATCAACAAAATTTGTGCACAGGAACTACCAGATGTTTATACTCTGCTTCGGTAGTAGACAAAGCTACATAATTCTGATTCTTACTACACCAAGATACTAAGGATTTTCCCAATAAAAGGCATGTTCCAGATGTGTTTTTCTATCCAACTTGCAAACAGCAAAGTCACCATCTGAATAACTCATTAGCTCAAAAGATTTTCCTTTTGGATAAAATAAACCAAAATTTATAGTGTGTTTAAGATACTTAAAAATTATTTTAACATCAAGTAAATGAGATTCTTTTGGATTAGCTTGAAATCTTACACGCATACACCCACTAAACATAATATCTAGTCGAATATCATTGAGGTAAAGTAAGATTCCAATCATACCTCTGTAATTGGTTTTATCCACCGGTTTCCCAGTTTTATCTATATCCAACTTACAGACTATACTCATAAGTGTATCACTTTCCTTAATACTATCGAAACCAAAATGTTTTAAAAGATCTGTTGTATATTTACTTTGATTCAACATAATACCATTTTTATTTTGAAATAATTGAAATCCAAGAAAATATTTGAGTTCTCCCATTAAACTCATTTCAAATTCATTTTGAAAACTCTTTGAAAAATCAGTACATAAATAATGTTTAGAAGATCCAAAAATAATATCATCAATATATATTTGTACTATTAAAACATCTTTAGAAATTATTTTAATGAAAAGAGTTTTATTAGAAATCCATTTAGTAAAACTTTTATAAATAAGAAAATTACTAAGTCTATCATACCAAGCTCTTGGAGCTTGTTTTAGACCATATGAAGCTTTAGATAACTTGAAAACTTGATTTGGAAAATGAGGATTAGTAAATCCAGGTGGTTGTTCAACAAAAACATCTTCAATTATAAAACTATTTAGAAAAGCACTTTTGACATCCATTTAATATAATTTGAAATTCACATGAGCTGCATAGGAAAGTAAGATCCTAATGGCTTCTAATATGGCTACAGGGGAAAAGGTTTCCTCATAGTCTATACCTTCTTCTTGACTATATCCTTGTGCAACTAACCATGCTTTGTTTCTAGCTATGATTCCAAACTCATCAACTTTGTTTCTAAAAACCCATTTAGTTCCTATTGTCAAAGTGTCCTTATGTCTGTTAACTAATTCCCAGACATTGTTTCTTTCAAATTGATTTAACTCTTCTTGCATAGCCATTACCCAAAATTTATCATTGATTGTATCATTGACATATTTAGGTTCTAGCTCTGAAATAAATGCTTGATGTTAAACCTGGTTTTTTAGAGAAGCTCTAGTCTACGTCCCTTTATCAAGATTACCAATAACAGCATCCAAAGGATGATTCTTTAGAATCCTAGTTGATCTAGTTAAGGAAGAACTAGAAATTTTAGGATATTCTATAGCTTCAGGTTCAACAGAAGAAGATTCTGTAATATGTCCAGAACTGGATGTTTTTACAGCAGGTTCTTTAGTTTTATCATTAAGGTCCAGAACAGTCAAATCGTCTTCATTATTTTCAAGAGAAGACTTAGGTTCATGTGGATCAGTTTCATCAAACATTATGTGAAAATATTCTTCCACACATTTTTTTCTTTTGTTAAAGACTCTATAATCTTTTATAGTTAATGAATAACCATGAAAAATTCCTTTATCACTATTAGAAGCAAACTTGTGAAAATTATCCTTGGTATTGAGAATAAGGACTTTGCAACCAGATACTCTAAAGTAAATAAAATTAGGTTTTCTATTGGTCCACAGTTCATAAGGGGTCTTCATAATGACATGTATAATCATGACTCTATTGATAATATAACAAGATGTATTCACAAATTCAGCCCAAAAATAAAAAGGTAGGTCATAATCATTAAGCATAGTTCTTGCAATTTCTTGAAGGTTTCTATTTCTTCTTTCTACTACACCATTCTATTGAGGTGTTTTAGGGGCAGAAAAGTTATGACTGTAGCCATTATGTGAGCAGAATGACTCAAAATCATGATTTTCAAACTCACTGCCATGATCACTTCTTAGGATTTTAATCTTAAGTCCACTAAGGTTTTCTAAAGACATGGAGTATTTGAAAAAATAAGAACAAGATTCATTTTTATGAGCTATGAAGTATACCCAAGTATATCAAGAAAATTCATCTACTAAGACATAGTCATAGTGCTTCCCATTTAAGCTAGAAATTATAGAAGGTCCAAACAAGTCCATGTGAACTAACTTGAGAGGTTGATAAGTGGAAACTTCTTTGTTTTATTTAAATGAAACTTTATGTTTCTTTCTCTTTTGACATGGATTACAAACATTATCAGTTGGGAATTCAAGTTGGGGTAGGTCCCTAACAAAGTTATTCCTAGTAAATTTTCTAAGTGAATTAATGTTGCAGTGTCCTAATCTTCTGTGGAAAAGCCAAGATTCTTCATGAAAATCATTTAAACATGTAACATTTTGCTTGGCAAAAGAATTCAAATCAATAGCATAAACATTTTCATTTCTCAAGGTAGAAAATACTAAAGCATTTTTAGAGTTAAAAAGACTACAAGAATCATTTTAAAACTTAACATTAAATCCATCATCACATAACTGAGAAATACTTAATAGATTATATTTAAGTCCATCAACAAATAAAACTTTAGAAATTAAAACTGAATTAGTGATACCGATTTGTCCTAGGCCGATGATTTTTCATTTAGAGTTATCACCAAAGGTGAAATAGCCTCCACCAACCTTTATTAAGCTTTTAAAGTATGAATAGTCTCTAGACATGTGCCTTGAACATCCACTGTCCAAGTACCATAAATTCTTATGAGAACTCTTCAAGAAGGTTTCCTACAAAATAGTTTTAGATGGAAAATGATTTTGGTACCCAGATCTTCTTGGGTCCAGACAGGTTAGCAAGTAATGCTCTAGGAACCCAAATTTGTCTTATGGGTCTCAAATAATCCATAGATTCAACAGATTTTGAAATATAAACTCTATTTGATCTATAACAATGTGAATAACTAGTTGAGGCATAAGAATTTCCCGAACTGTAACTAGGAGAATTATGTCCAAATTTAGGAATATATCTGTTTTTCCTAAATTGTCTCTGTCCATGTTCGTATCCCAAACCAGTAGTGTACTTTGTTTCCACTTGTTTACCTATAATTTGAGTTATAGTGTCTTTTCCAATTTTGAACATTTCTAAGTCTTTTCTAAGTTTCTCATTAGACATTTTTTGTTCATTATTTTCCTTTAACATTTGAGCATTTTTTTTTCAATTTCAAGTGTAGATTTAATAGTGCTAGATAAAGCATGTTATTTCTTTAAGGATTTTTACATGCCCTTAAGTTTATTATAGGTCTCCTTTAGCATATTATAGTATTAAAATAGTTCTTCACTAGAAATGTTTTCATATTTATAATCCCATTCAGAATCAACTCCGGAATAATATGAATTTAAAGCAGGAGTGTCCAGTGTTACCTCAGATGTGTTTGTCATAAAAAAAATGTTATCTTTATGAGAATATTTATCCTTAGTAGAATCAGAATCAATTGAAGTGTCTTCTGAATCACACCAAGTTGCTTTCATTTCCTTCTTATACTTGTTGTCCTTGTAATCATGTTTCTTCTTGAACTTCAATTTTGGGCAGTCAGCTTTTACATGTCCTTTCCTTTTGCACTCATAACAGATGACTTCATCACTTTTATCAGGCTTCTTCCAGTCTTTCTTCCAGTGACCCTTGTTGTCATATTTACCTTTTTAGTTTTATTTTCTAAAGAATTTATTCTTACTCTAGAATTTCTTAAATCTTCTGGCTATTTGAGCCATCTCAACATCACTGTCAGAGTCTGAACATTCACTTGTTGAGCTTTCAGTTTGTATGTGAACTTTCTCCTTGTCCTTGCTCTTTGAGGAATTAGACTTAAAAGCCACTGACATCATTTTAAGTTTATCATCTTCTTCCTTATTCACCATGAGTTCTTCCTCGTACATCATAAGTATACCAATAAGCTCCTTTAAATGTACTGAACATATATCAGATGATTCTCTTATGGAGACATATGTGCCTCTCCATCTTTCCGGTAGACATCTTAATATCCTCATAATTTGTTCCTTTGCTAGAACAACCATTCAAAGAGAGATCATAGTATTAACAATCTCATTGAACCTGAGATACATGTTAGAAATAGGTTCATCAGGATTCAATTTAAAATTATCATATTTAATAGTACAGGTATTCAGCCTCATTTCTTTCACATTGGTTGTTCCCTCGTGGGAAGTAGCCAAAGTGTCCCAGATTTCATAAGTCGTTTTGCAAGTAGATATTCTATTAAACTCATCATCTCCTAGAGCACAATACATGGCATTCATAGATTTAAAATTATTATTGTAAGCAGTCTTAGTAGGTTCATCCCATGTAGTTCTATCAGTTTCTGGAATTTTATATTGAGTTTCTATTGCAGTCCAGATATCAAATCCCATACTCTCTAGATGAATTTTCATATTAAGTTTCCACTGAGCATAATTTGTACCATTAATGAAAGGTGGCCTGTTGGTAGTAGCACCTTCTAGTCTATTTTCCATAACTAGATTTTAGAAAAAATATTTTAAGAGATAAAATTTGAAACAAAAAAATGTAAGATCTTTAAAGATGAAACTAGAATCACAGTTGAAAAAATAGATTATTTTGAAAACATCGATAATAAAAAACAATCCTCTGATACCAAATGTTGGTTGGAATGGACACTCTAGAGGGGGGTTTAATTGAGTTCCAATTAAAATTTCTGTTAAAAATATATTTCTATTAAAATCCACCTATTTAAAAACAAGTTAAACTGTAGTGAATTTATACATATTGTGAGTGTTCAATTAGCTTCTCAAAGATTGATTAAGTCTCAGTTAATTTTATTAGAAGATTTAATTTACTTTTGAAACTAACATACTGATTCACAATAAATACAAACACTTGCTAATTTAACTATCAATGTAACTTTAAAAACAAAGTGTATTTCAAAGTAATTAGAAATAGAATATGAAATATATATATATAATATACTTTTAAACATAAACAAATATGCACAGTAGATGTAACCAAGAGGTTCAGTCTCAAGCTGAGACATATTCCTTTCAAACAATTTCTGTAAATTTGATCCACACCCTAGATCGGGGTAAACAATAGTACAAAATACTGTCTAGGTCTTAAGACCTCTACCAAAGTTCTATGTGGGAACAAAAACAATAGCACACAGGATATCCAGGTCACCCTTGACCTCTTCCGCAATTCAGAGTGGGATATAGTAATGCGTAAGTAGTTTGGATTGATGATTTAGTATCCTGTAGTTTAACACATGAGTTAGTGTGTAAATACACTACTCAGAAAGTAAATGAATGAAACACAATAAAGATAAAATTATAGAGATGAGTTCAGAGTGCTCTATGTACTGTGAGTGAGGCTCTAGACTCATTGGATTTATGTAAATGAAGCTCTGAGTCCTTCTCTAGATTTTGTCTAAAAAACAGAGTGTCATTTTCTTCAAGATCAAATTGAGCTTGAGTGTAAGATGAGCTCGTTGTAGTTCTTCACTCAAGATGCAGCTTGTGTTCTCCTCTAGATTGAATGGCTTTGTGTATGTCTAGTGCACTTCTAGTATGAATGTAGCTTTTTCTTTTTGTGTGAATTCACTATGTTTCAATTCTATTTATCCCTTTTCTGTTTACACCCTTCTCATGCGTTCTTAGTTCCCTATCTGCCTGGTCTTTTTCCTTCCTTTTATAGCTGTCAGCTTTTGTAAAACGAATGATTACCTTTCTCATGGGTACTAGGTACAGTTCCCTGACATGCCAACACATATCATTAAATAACATTTATTGTAATAAAATAATCAAAAATAACCGTTGCATAATAAATAAATAATATTTAGATTATAGAGTTTGACTGGTCAAGCTTTTGGTAGTAGCCTTCTATTGGTATAAGTGTAACAGTGGTCTTTGTATAGCAGTGACCTTCTGTCGGAAGCTCTTGGTCTATCGGTAGCTCTTTGATCATGTATTGGTAGCTCCTAGTATCAGTAGCTATTTGATCTTGTATCAGTATCTCTTTGATCATATATCGGTAGCTCCGGGTATCGGTAGCTATTTGATCTTGTATCGCTAGCTCTTTGATCATGTATCAGTAGCTCCGTATCGGTAGACTTGCCTATATTGGTAGACTTACACTATCGGTAACTCTGGTGTACCAGAAGCTTGTATCATTAGAATTATAGTTTTTGAATATCGGTAGCTCCGTTTGATTCCAGTGATGTATATATATCGGTATACTTACACATACTGGTAGACTTGTTCTATCAGTAGCTCAGTTTCTGTCGGTAGCTGTCTGTATTGGTGGACTTGATCTATCAGACATGTGATTACCGTTAGACTTATACACATCAGTAGGTCTTTGTATCAGTGACCTTTTCCTATCGGTGACTATGTCTATCAGTAGACTAAGTCTATCAGTAGCTATAGGCATATCAGTGACTTAACTCTTCTGTTTTATGGAGAACACATCCGATTGAGTTAGAATGAATTCAAAACTCATATAATCATAGATAAACATTGATTAAAATATTTCAAGGATTATTTTAATATTATTATCAACTTAATAATAGAATATCATAGATTGAAATAAATAATATATAGATAAACATTATTTGGGATTATCAAAGCTTGTGAAAGCATAATTGGGATTATAAAAACAGGCGAGGTCAACACAACGTTTAAAATATAACAATGTTTTTATATCCAATTTCAATGTGATATTGATTCGAGTTAAATACATTGGATTAAATGAAATAATCTAAATGTAATTATATTTTAAAAACAAAAATATATTTAATTTATCACTATTAATTATTTCGAGGAAATGGTTGTGTCAATTAAAAATGAAATATTTGTTTCACAATTTATCAAAAAATGAATATTATCATAAAACAAAATTAACCTTATTATATTTTTGCAATTAAAAAAAATCAAAAATGATGTTTATTTTATATATTTAAATATCTAATAGTTTTTAAAATTAATATTTTTTTCAATGAATGACATGAAAAGTAGTTTATTTTACAAAATAGTATTTTTAAACATATGAAGGATTTATCAAAATTTATGTTTCTTATTACCAAAATTATATATCATTATAAGTAAAATTTTAAAATTATTTAATAATAATCATATTACAATTCTTATCAGTGATGTAATAACCATCTTCAAAAAATAATTATAACAATATCATACTGTTACATGGATACTCGATGTCGTGTGTAATGTACACAAAATAAGTGTTACATGTAGTTCAATCCATGGTGGTGGCATGTGGAAGTAATTTTTTATCTATTCCATTAAAAGATATCAATTAAAATTAATTTATTTAAAAAAAAATTCACAAAATCTCAAGGCATTACAAGAAGCTTTAAAAAATCTGGTAAAAAATTTCTTATTTGAAAAAATCATTTAAATTCCCAAAAAAATTAAAAAAAATCATTTAAAATAACATATAGAAATATAAATTAATCATCGATGAAACTAATGGTTATGATATCAGAAAATATTTTTCATGTGGTACATATTTAACTCAATATTCCTTTCACATTTTTAGTATAATCCAGAATGGCACTATTTGTAAAAAAAGTGAAATTTCCTTCCATAATTTTTTTGAAAAAATTTAAAAATAGATAAAATTTTCTTTTAAAATAAATGTAAAATTATAAAAAAATGTTATTTTGTTTTACAAAACGTGGATTTTGTAAAAAATACATTTTCGGCTACAGAATGAAATAATTTCATATTTTCATAAAAATATATTCTCAAATATTAAGAGTACCTAAGAGTGTGATAATGGAATTATTACTTTAAAATATTATGAATAAATAGATTGTAAAAAAATTAATGTGTTTTTTAAGATATGTATTGTCATATTTTATCACTAGAAACATAATAAAAGCCGTCTTTATAAACCATGAGATTGTCACATAAAATCTTTACGACTTTGGTAACATTGAAAAAATAGTCCCCTGGAGTAATTTCATTAAATAAAAAAAATAAAATATAAGTAGTATAGATAAATTCATGAAACTAAATTTCAAATGACCTTTATATACACATTCTACAACAATATAGTTACGTAACATAAACAGGTGTCTCAAAGAAGGAAACTTTTGACCAAAGTCCCCTAAACATTTGATAACATTTGAATCAAAATTGAAAATATTTAATAAAATAAATTAAAACATTAAATATGATTAAAATATAAGGATTAATTATATAAAATTTCAAAGGTAAAGTAAATAAACCCCACAATAGTAATGAGTGGTGAAGTTTCATATGTCTCCCAGAAATAAAAGAGGGACTATAAATCCCTTACCTAAATTTTTGAATTCCTTCTTACATT